>OZ008371.1:201798595-204198595 GCA_963931995.1 Phaonia tiefii | reverse complement strand
TTTCGGCCTCATCTCCAAAATTGAAAACCGTGGAAAATTGGGTTCAGCGTCTGGACTTCTGCAAGCGTGCCCGTGTTGGCCATGCAAAAGAAATCGAGTTCCATACATAATGGCATCGAACGTACTTTCATAGGAATAAAGAATTTCATTGGTATCTAAAACCGGTTTTGTTTTATTTAAAAAAACTTTTGTAGCGCTCTTATTGAAAAACCTGATATTTGTATTCATTGACTTCAAAATGGAAACGAAGAAGTCAAAGTAGCAAGTAAGACGATCATAAAAATATATTTTAACCTACAATGAAATGAATCCAATTGAAATTTTAAAAAATTTTGTTAAAATAAATAAAAGGGTAGTTGCAGAAAATGCGTACCGAGCGATCACTGGCATAATGACGGGGAGATTTGGCGCTACAATTGCATGACAGAAGCCTCAACACAACAACAATTGCATGATTTAAGAAAACAATGATGCGGTTCTATGTTAAAGGAGTAGAGCATAGGGGAGTAGAGCTTATGTTCATGGTAAGTACAGACATAGATCGATATGTAAATATCTTAATTAGAAATCTTAATAATAAATTCCTCATATTTGTTTTTAATTGCAGGAACTGAATGAGACGTCCACAATAAAACTCAACCCCTCGACTATCACAATCTTCTCCAACCGAGTGTTTCAACATGGTATGGATTTAATATATTTATGTATATAATTAAGATCATTTTCGAAGCAAAAATTGAAATGTTTTTTATTAAAACACCTGCAATGTAACAGTGTATTTATGTACAATTGTCAATAAATAATTTGAAACACACTTCCGAAAAACATTCATTGCAGCAATGAAACAAAATCATTGTAGTGATGAAACAAATTCATTGCAACAATGACTCAAATTCTTTGCACCAGTGAAACAAATTCATAGCAGCAATGAAACAAATTCATTGCAGCAATGAAGAAAATGAATTGCTGTAATGAAACAAATTCATTGAAGGAATGAAATAAATTCATTGCAAGAACGTTACTTATTCGTTGCACCAATGAAACAAATTAATTTCAGCAATGAAACAAATTTGTTGCAATAATGCATCAATTTCATTGGCACAATGAAACAAATTCATTGCAGCAACGAAACAAATTTGTTGCAATAATGAAGCAAATTCATTGCAGCAACAACCATACTTTCACCACAGTAACGAACAATTTGCAGTTGATGAACACATTTTCATATCGGGAATGAAACTGAAACGAAAGCTCACTTTCGATGACAAAAGTTGTTGGGGTGATGAACATTTTCTTCACTGTGACGATGCTTACGGGTACGTTATCGAAAACCTTTCGCGCTGGCTCATCTTCATCCATTCTGATAACATGGACTAGCCAACGCAATTGGCCCACTTTGTTTCGTCTAGCTATGTCCACGTCAGAATAGGGATTATATAGCTCTGCGTTCCAGCCACTCGCCGTTTCCCTAACAGGACCATATATTTTACGGAGACTTTTTCTCCCGAAAACTCCCAGGTGTTTTTCATCCGCTTGCGATATGACCCAAATTTCGGCGCCATATGTCAAGACTGATAAAATGAGAGTTTGATATAGCTGGACTTTTGTCCGTCGAGAGGGGGCTTTGTTCCTAAACTGCTTACTGAGCCCAAAATAGCATCTATTTGCAAGCACAATTCTCCTATCTATCTCCAGGCTGACGTTGTTGTCCTTGTTCACGGCGGATCCAAGGTAGACAAATTCATCTACCACTTCAAAATTAAATCGGTTGTCAACGTTCAAGTGCAGACCAAGTCGAGAGGTTTCCCTAGTCGTTGACACCATCAATTTTGTCTTGCCCTCATTAACAGCAAGACCCACCTTCGCTGATTCCTTTTCGATTCTTGAAAATACTGCAGTAACCTCTCGCAAATTTCGCCCAATGATGTCTATGTCGTCAGCATACGCCAGCAACATATGACGTTTCGTGGTAATGGTCCTGTTCGTTTACTGCAGCTTTTCTCATTATTATCTCCATAAAGATGTTGAAGAGATTGTACTAAAGTGTGTCGCCTTATCCCAGTCCTCGCTTGGTATGGAATGGTTCGGTGAGGTCTCTCCCCACCTTCACTGGTGGTTTGGTGTTGGGCAGAGTCATTCTACACAGGCGAATCAGTTTAGCCGGAATACCAAGTTCAGACATAGCTTCGTAACGTTTTCCCCGTATGGGGCTATCGAAAGCAGCTTTGTAATCGACAAAAAGGTGGTATGTATAGATTTGCTTTTCGTGGGTCTTTTCCAGGATTTGGCGTAGCGTGAATATTTGGTCAGTCGTGGACTTGCCTGGTCTAAAACCACACTGATAAGGTGCAATTAGGGTTTCAACAATTGCCTTTAGTCTTTCACATAATACCCTCGATAAGACCTTATACGCGATGGATAAAAGACTGGTACCGCGATAGTTGGAACAGACACATGGATCACCCTTTTTGAATACAGGACATAATACACTGAGTCACACTTCAATCGTCGGGTATAGATTCCCCCAGCCATATACCGCATATCAGTTGATGCATGTGGGCTATCAGTCCTTCGCCACCTGCCTTAAAAAGTTCAGTGGGTAGGCCATCCGCACCAGCGGCTTTATTATTCTACAGGCGGGAGATCGCCGTTCTAATCTCGGCTTGGTTGGGGGGGGGGGGGGTACAATCTACACTATCTTCCACTATCATTGCCTCCTGATCTTCAGTGGAAGAATCTGAGTGGAGTAGTGCTGAAAAGTGGTTTCTCCAGATTTTGAGCACACACTGCTTCTCAGTCACCAGATTCCCATTCTCGTTCTTGCGGGAGGGCAGCCCATTATTAGGCCCGTTATTCGATCTTCTTACCCTCTGGAAAATCTTTCGGGATTCACCATTCATCCTGCACATTTCGGTTCTTTCACTCTCTCTCTGCTCCCACTGCCATTTTTTTCCGCCTAAATAGTTGGTCAATTTGACAGATCACATTTATTTATTGTTGCTGTGGCTTCAACTAAATATTTCAGCTGTTGCAACCAAAACTGAAATACAAATCAATTGATATGCACAACATTTGATGATACGGAACACAAATGTCCACGGAACCGCCAAATTTTCTCTGTGTGTTGTAACCCATATATGGCAGAAAATAAAAACGTGTCAGGCAACAAAGAAACAAAAAGCAGCACATCTTCAATTCCTGAAAACAATGCTTGCACACATCCCTACAAGAAATGAATGATGGAAAGCAACACATACAACATTTTTGCACTGACACACTTGCAACTATTTTATACTGAGTTCCATTTGCAAGAGTGAAACAACCCTACAAGAATAGTTTCGGCCATTTGACCGTCAGTGTTGATGGAAACTTGAATTTGCTGACGATTAAACAGTAAATTTGTGAATCCTCGACAAAAGTGCAAAATACTTAGTTTCCTTACAAATGCATTATCGTTATATATCGTGAAATAAAAATAAATAGTGGAAAATAATAAATGTAAAATTCTGTCTGTGGCATGACTGGCCAGACTCAGGACAAAATCATTGATGAAGTCGGCAGCATGCTCCCTTTCCTGACCATTACAGCGGTGCAAGAGGTAGAGCAGAAGTTGAGCACACCAGATTTTTCTCAATCAATAGCAACAAACTAAAAGTTATGATTCGATATTTTAATATTAATGCATACTTCTTCACAGAAAATATACTGAAAGACGTGTCAGAGGATGTCAGCCCCCCAATGTTCGCGGATAACCTGCTTGATAAATACAATTGGGATGGGAGGTGGGAAAAGCATGCGATAGGGAAGCTTATGTGGTTCAACAAGACTGCGAGATATGTACATATTTTTGTCTATAAATGATTAACTAATTATTAATTTATACACATTCATATATACTTATTATTAGTAATACATTTTTATATCTCCTGTTCAAATTTTAGATGTTCTTCAACTCCAAGGAGCTGTGTAGTTTGAAAAAGTGCGAAAAGACAGATGAACGAAGCCACCATAGGATGAAGCAGAAGATTTATTAAAAACCAATTGTAAATAAGTATTTTATTTTTCCCAGTTTAATGTTTTTTTTATTTATTAACAGAAAATATTTAATTTTTAATATATTACTTTATTAATTTTGAATCGTTTATTCTTATTCATTCATTCTCATTCTTTCATTCTTAGTCATTCATTCATTCATTGTTTGGACTTCATTCATTTATTATACTATAAGATATTAAAAATATATAGCAATAATAAAAATATACCATAAAATCATTTATAACATCGTCTTTTATTGTTAAAGGTATACCCATCACCTTTGACTGATATATCCATCAAATTCGATTAGGAAACTGTGATCGACATATCCATCAAGTATGATTAGTCAACTGTGATGGATATTTCCATCAACTGTGACTAATACTCATATAATCTTTGATTAGTGAACAGCACTAGAGTGAGCAGCTCAGATATATGTTTTATAGGCGACCGAACTCATAAGTTCGAGGGAGATACAAAATCACACGTACACAAAAGTTTCCATTAACTTTTTCATTTTGGCTTTAAGAATGTGATAGAAACTTTGATGCATATATCCATCAACAATGACAGTCAATTGACCGGTCAAATGACTGTCACTGTTCTTGTAGGGTTGTATGTACATGGATCCTGAAATATTTTACGGGTCCCGTTTTTTTAGCGTGTAATAAACGATGTATGTATGTATGTATATATAAACATCTTAAACTTTGTTTATAAAGTATTTCGATTTAAATGTTGATATTGAATTAACACAATTAATCTTATCTTTAAACAAACCGCCACTGAAAGAGATTTAGATACCGCCCACCGACATCATAATCGAATGTGCTACAATGAAAGCAAATAAATAATTGCAACTGTGTGTTCCTGATGATTTCTGATTTAGATTGTTTTTTTTTTTATTTTATTAAGAGTATAATTGTATTTTACTACATCGATATGAAAATAAAAACAATTAAAAAAATGCGCTTTCTAAATTAAGAGTTTGAAAATTTGTCTAAAATCGTTGGGGTTTCAAAGTCGCAAAACGAAAACAGTCTTATCACAGTTCTAATGCAGTATGTACATATGTATGTGCTTGTGATTCCTGATATTATAAATAATAATCTGTGTATGTATAGGATTTATATTATATAGTACATATGTATGTCTGTAGATGAGGTCATAATATTTTGATTTGATTTACATACTAAATATATGAGTTCCAAACGATCCACGTTCGGATTTCTTGTGTCACTTATTGTGTTATTCACTTCACAAAGATTTCTTCCATTTCCACAGGTTCGGCGGGTTTTCGGCTTTTTCCCGTCCTAAATTGTTCTTCGATTTCTGCTAAAGTACGGCCTCGGGTCTCGGGCAGGAATACATAGACGAACAGAGCGCCCAAACACGACAACACTGCATAGAGCATAAAACAATATTCATTGCCAATGGCATCCTTCATGGAGGGATAGGTTTTTGTACAGATAAAGGACACGAATGTACCATAGGCCACCGTAAGACCCGACGAGGGGCCTCTGACTTTTTGGGGAAAAACTTCAGATATCATGAAGAACGGCAGAGTGAATAACCCCAGAGTACTTAGAACTATAAAAGATACTATGGCTATTACTGGCAGATAAGGAATATCACTTATCACTGGCTGTTTATGTAAAGCCAAAAGTGACATGCAGACTGTCATGCCCAGACCAGATATAATGCCGGAACGACGTCTGCCCCACTTCTCCAAAATAAAGCCCATGGGGCAGGTGGTGATAACACGAGCCAAACCAATCATTATGGCACACATGAAGGGATCTATAGTGACACCAGCTTCGGTAGCGATTTGCACGGCATAAACAATGACAACAAAGATACCGGTCACCTGCTGGAACGTGAACATCCCCATGAGTATTAAAATCGGCTTGTAGACTTCGGGTAATCTAAGGGATTTCAAGAAGGATATTTTCTTTTCACCTTCCGCCGATGCTTACGGGTACGTTATCGAAAACCTTTCGCGCTGGCTCATCTTCATCCATTCTGATAACATGGACTAGCCAACGCAATTGGCCCACTTTGTTTCGTCTAGCTATGTCCACGTCAGAATAGGGATTATATAGCTCTGCGTTCCAGCCACTCGCCGTTTCCCTAACAGGACCATATATTTTACGGAGACTTTTTCTCCCGAAAACTCCCAGGTGTTTTTCATCCGCTTGCGATATGACCCAAATTTCGGCGCCATATGTCAAGACTGATAAAATGAGAGTTTGATATAGCTGGACTTTTGTCCGTCGAGAGGGGGCTTTGTTCCTAAACTGCTTACTGAGCCCAAAATAGCATCTATTTGCAAGCACAATTCTCCTATCTATCTCCAGGCTGACGTTGTTGTCCTTGTTCACGGCGGATCCAAGGTAGACAAATTCATCTACCACTTCAAAATTAAATCGGTTGTCAACGTTCAAGTGCAGACCAAGTCGAGAGGTTTCCCTAGTCGTTGACACCATCAATTTTGTCTTGCCCTCATTAACAGCAAGACCCACCTTCGCTGATTCCTTTTCGATTCTTGAAAATACTGCAGTAACCTCTCGCAAATTTCGCCCAATGATGTCTATGTCGTCAGCATACGCCAGCAACATATGACGTTTCGTGGTAATGGTCCTGTTCGTTTACTGCAGCTTTTCTCATTATTATCTCCATAAAGATGTTGAAGAGATTGTACTAAAGTGTGTCGCCTTATCCCAGTCCTCGCTTGGTATGGAATGGTTCGGTGAGGTCTCTCCCCACCTTCACTGGTGGTTTGGTGTTGGGCAGAGTCATTCTACACAGGCGAATCAGTTTAGCCGGAATACCAAGTTCAGACATAGCTTCGTAACGTTTTCCCCGTATGGGGCTATCGAAAGCAGCTTTGTAATCGACAAAAAGGTGGTATGTATAGATTTGCTTTTCGTGGGTCTTTTCCAGGATTTGGCGTAGCGTGAATATTTGGTCAGTCGTGGACTTGCCTGGTCTAAAACCACACTGATAAGGTGCAATTAGGGTTTCAACAATTGCCTTTAGTCTTTCACATAATACCCTCGATAAGACCTTATACGCGATGGATAAAAGACTGGTACCGCGATAGTTGGAACAGACACATGGATCACCCTTTTTGAATACAGGACATAATACACTGAGTCACACTTCAATCGTCGGGTATAGATTCCCCCAGCCATATACCGCATATCAGTTGATGCATGTGGGCTATCAGTCCTTCGCCACCTGCCTTAAAAAGTTCAGTGGGTAGGCCATCCGCACCAGCGGCTTTATTATTCTACAGGCGGGAGATCGCCGTTCTAATCTCGGCTTGGTTGGGGGGGGGGGGGGTACAATCTACACTATCTTCCACTATCATTGCCTCCTGATCTTCAGTGGAAGAATCTGAGTGGAGTAGTGCTGAAAAGTGGTTTCTCCAGATTTTGAGCACACACTGCTTCTCAGTCACCAGATTCCCATTCTCGTTCTTGCGGGAGGGCAGCCCATTATTAGGCCCGTTATTCGATCTTCTTACCCTCTGGAAAATCTTTCGGGATTCACCATTCATCCTGCACATTTCGGTTCTTTCACTCTCTCTCTGCTCCCACTGCCATTTTTTTCCGCCTAAATAGTTGGTCAATTTGACAGATCACATTTATTTATTGTTGCTGTGGCTTCAACTAAATATTTCAGCTGTTGCAACCAAAACTGAAATACAAATCAATTGATATGCACAACATTTGATGATACGGAACACAAATGTCCACGGAACCGCCAAATTTTCTCTGTGTGTTGTAACCCATATATGGCAGAAAATAAAAACGTGTCAGGCAACAAAGAAACAAAAAGCAGCACATCTTCAATTCCTGAAAACAATGCTTGCACACATCCCTACAAGAAATGAATGATGGAAAGCAACACATACAACATTTTTGCACTGACACACTTGCAACTATTTTATACTGAGTTCCATTTGCAAGAGTGAAACAACCCTACAAGAATAGTTTCGGCCATTTGACCGTCAGTGTTGATGGAAACTTGAATTTGCTGACGATTAAACAGTAAATTTGTGAATCCTCGACAAAAGTGCAAAATACTTAGTTTCCTTACAAATGCATTATCGTTATATATCGTGAAATAAAAATAAATAGTGGAAAATAATAAATGTAAAATTCTGTCTGTGGCATGACTGGCCAGACTCAGGACAAAATCATTGATGAAGTCGGCAGCATGCTCCCTTTCCTGACCATTACAGCGGTGCAAGAGGTAGAGCAGAAGTTGAGCACACCAGATTTTTCTCAATCAATAGCAACAAACTAAAAGTTATGATTCGATATTTTAATATTAATGCATACTTCTTCACAGAAAATATACTGAAAGACGTGTCAGAGGATGTCAGCCCCCCAATGTTCGCGGATAACCTGCTTGATAAATACAATTGGGATGGGAGGTGGGAAAAGCATGCGATAGGGAAGCTTATGTGGTTCAACAAGACTGCGAGATATGTACATATTTTTGTCTATAAATGATTAACTAATTATTAATTTATACACATTCATATATACTTATTATTAGTAATACATTTTTATATCTCCTGTTCAAATTTTAGATGTTCTTCAACTCCAAGGAGCTGTGTAGTTTGAAAAAGTGCGAAAAGACAGATGAACGAAGCCACCATAGGATGAAGCAGAAGATTTATTAAAAACCAATTGTAAATAAGTATTTTATTTTTCCCAGTTTAATGTTTTTTTTATTTATTAACAGAAAATATTTAATTTTTAATATATTACTTTATTAATTTTGAATCGTTTATTCTTATTCATTCATTCTCATTCTTTCATTCTTAGTCATTCATTCATTCATTGTTTGGACTTCATTCATTTATTATACTATAAGATATTAAAAATATATAGCAATAATAAAAATATACCATAAAATCATTTATAACATCGTCTTTTATTGTTAAAGGTATACCCATCACCTTTGACTGATATATCCATCAAATTCGATTAGGAAACTGTGATCGACATATCCATCAAGTATGATTAGTCAACTGTGATGGATATTTCCATCAACTGTGACTAATACTCATATAATCTTTGATTAGTGAACAGCACTAGAGTGAGCAGCTCAGATATATGTTTTATAGGCGACCGAACTCATAAGTTCGAGGGAGATACAAAATCACACGTACACAAAAGTTTCCATTAACTTTTTCATTTTGGCTTTAAGAATGTGATAGAAACTTTGATGCATATATCCATCAACAATGACAGTCAATTGACCGGTCAAATGACTGTCACTGTTCTTGTAGGGTTGTATGTACATGGATCCTGAAATATTTTACGGGTCCCGTTTTTTTAGCGTGTAATAAACGATGTATGTATGTATGTATATATAAACATCTTAAACTTTGTTTATAAAGTATTTCGATTTAAATGTTGATATTGAATTAACACAATTAATCTTATCTTTAAACAAACCGCCACTGAAAGAGATTTAGATACCGCCCACCGACATCATAATCGAATGTGCTACAATGAAAGCAAATAAATAATTGCAACTGTGTGTTCCTGATGATTTCTGATTTAGATTGTTTTTTTTTTTATTTTATTAAGAGTATAATTGTATTTTACTACATCGATATGAAAATAAAAACAATTAAAAAAATGCGCTTTCTAAATTAAGAGTTTGAAAATTTGTCTAAAATCGTTGGGGTTTCAAAGTCGCAAAACGAAAACAGTCTTATCACAGTTCTAATGCAGTATGTACATATGTATGTGCTTGTGATTCCTGATATTATAAATAATAATCTGTGTATGTATAGGATTTATATTATATAGTACATATGTATGTCTGTAGATGAGGTCATAATATTTTGATTTGATTTACATACTAAATATATGAGTTCCAAACGATCCACGTTCGGATTTCTTGTGTCACTTATTGTGTTATTCACTTCACAAAGATTTCTTCCATTTCCACAGGTTCGGCGGGTTTTCGGCTTTTTCCCGTCCTAAATTGTTCTTCGATTTCTGCTAAAGTACGGCCTCGGGTCTCGGGCAGGAATACATAGACGAACAGAGCGCCCAAACACGACAACACTGCATAGAGCATAAAACAATATTCATTGCCAATGGCATCCTTCATGGAGGGATAGGTTTTTGTACAGATAAAGGACACGAATGTACCATAGGCCACCGTAAGACCCGACGAGGGGCCTCTGACTTTTTGGGGAAAAACTTCAGATATCATGAAGAACGGCAGAGTGAATAACCCCAGAGTACTTAGAACTATAAAAGATACTATGGCTATTACTGGCAGATAAGGAATATCACTTATCACTGGCTGTTTATGTAAAGCCAAAAGTGACATGCAGACTGTCATGCCCAGACCAGATATAATGCCGGAACGACGTCTGCCCCACTTCTCCAAAATAAAGCCCATGGGGCAGGTGGTGATAACACGAGCCAAACCAATCATTATGGCACACATGAAGGGATCTATAGTGACACCAGCTTCGGTAGCGATTTGCACGGCATAAACAATGACAACAAAGATACCGGTCACCTGCTGGAACGTGAACATCCCCATGAGTATTAAAATCGGCTTGTAGACTTCGGGTAATCTAAGGGATTTCAAGAAGGATATTTTCTTTTCACCTTCCGCCAATTGGATGTTTTTCTGTAGGACATTAAATTCTGCCAAAACTTCGGGATGGGTGATAACAGCTGGAAATATTAATGTATACCACAATTTATCAATTTGTTGTTTGGAATTTTAAAAAGACACACTTACATTTCTTATCCAAACCTCGGAAATAATTGAGGGATTTCCTTGCCTCTGCCAGGCGCGACTTGCTTATTAACCAGTTGGGGGATTCGGGTAAGGGGATGATACACAAAAGCGCTATAACTTGAAAGGCACAGCTGATCAAAGCTATTAAACGCCAGTCGTCACGTATGAAATATCCCAGGAAATAGATCATTGTAATGCCCGTGGCCACGGAGATGGAGGTACCCAGTATCAAGCGACCCCGAATTTTGGGGGTACTTATTTCGGCCGAATACACACCCACTGGAGCACTGGATAGACCACTCGCAATACCTGTGGTCAAAGGAAAAGGAAAGTTTGAAACAATGCAATTTTGTTGTAGCAAATTTTAAACTGTGTTTGTCGCCCATTGAAGGCAAACAACTGTTGTATTGCTACAAAAGTTGAATGCCTCATAATGGAGTACGATCCAATCCAAAGCGGCTGCCATGAGGGAATCGTCCAAATCTTAATGAATTTTGTTGTTGCAACAGCACCAAAATACATTGCAATTTGGGTAAGACTCGATTACCGCACGGCAACCGCATTGATTTGTTGCGTGCTTCTACTAAAGTTGATAAACAAATTTTACAAGCATCTAATTCTCTTTTAGGCAATGTAACATTTATTTTTAAACTTTTGGATTTATTAAAGCTTAATATAATTTTCAGTTTTTAATTTAAAACAAAATATCAAAAAATGTCTCATTTCAGTTCGAGGCAGTTTGGATGCACCATGACTTTTTGAAGTTCCCTCGTTGTTAAATTAAAAATCAACACTGCTGCTGGCAACCGGTTTTTTCTTCTCTACTTGTACATCCTTTTTGTGGCAACCAAAAATGGGAACGACAAAAACGATGTACAAGTAGACAGTCAAAATTCCTCTTCACTCGAATGCCAACAAACAAAACGAGTGAAACCCTAGCCATTCTCGGGTCTCTCTCTTCATTGAATATTTCAATACACGAGCAGCTTTTTGATAGTGTTATTGTGTATATCTATACGAATTCCAACCATGTTGAAGTAAAATTTCATAAACTATGCAAAAAGAATGAAATAATCAAGATATAACGCGAGAGAGAAATGAGTTTGAGTGAATTTCTAGCACTTTTTGGTCCTCCTTTACCAGGGTTGCCAAATTACGCACATCTTCTGGTTGTCTAATTCTAGATCGTCTTTGGGAACGAAAACGGATGTACAAGTAGAGAAGAAAAAACCACCGCAATCTGGCAACCCTCGTAGAAGAGAACCAAAAAAGTCGACGCGATTCACTCAAACGCATATCTCTCTCGCGTCATAACTTGATTATTTCATACTTTTTACATACTTCATGTAATTTTATACAAACATAGTTGGAATTTATATAGTTAAATACTGTCACATCATCAAAAAACTGCTCGTGTATTGAAATAATCAACGAAGAGAGTAAGAGAATGCGCAGAGAAACGAGGAGCTTAACTCGTTTTCTTTGGTGGCATTCCACTCCATGAGTAAATGTTCTTCTCTATTTAAAATTCCATACTCTTTGTGGCAACTACCATCCGTTAGTAGACTTCTGTGAAATGTTAAGCAAGCTGCGTCGTTTAGTTTGGGTTTGACAGTCACTGAAAGCAGAAAACCTCGTGAGATTGAACGAAAATAAAAGAATGTGAATTTCACGGCTGTACAAGGAAGAAGAACTGTGACATATATCGTGCTACAGCTGCCATGAGAAAAATCAAGAATTTGGTTGCGGATTTGTAGTTGGCAAAAGATTGTGACGACTGGTATCAAGGTTCAACTCCGTGGAATTCAAAGTTCAACCCCGCCACTAGTGATGTATCGGTTTCGCGTATTTTAAGAGACCGGTTCCGAGAACACCGGTTCCGGTACGCAGCAAGTTGCTGTCCCAAAGTGGTTTCAAAGAAATATCTTACTATGAGAATATAAAACTTGATAAAAATACACATTTTCTGACGAGTTCGGTTCCGAATCGCTTTCGGTTCTTGTAAGACCCGGTCCGGTCGGTTCCTGTAAATAACCGGTCCTTCGCATAAAAGCGAACTACTTTAACACATCGCTAACTTGTGCACATGCCCGGACGGAAGAAGAAGACAATGACACCAAGGACATGTTCTATGAGCGCCTAGAGGAAACATACGACCGCTGCCCTAGCCACGACATCAAGATTGTTCTAGGTGATTTTAATGCTAAAGTCGCGGGGAACATGTTTTTGAACTAACCATCCGTAAATTCAGTCTACACGCCATCAATTCTGATAATGGAATGAGACTTGTTAGATTTTGCCCCGGCGAAAAACATGGTTGTTAGTAGTACGAGATTCCAACAGAAAAACATCCATAAGGCTGCTTGGATATCCCCTGATCAACAGACGAAAAACCAGATTGATCACCCGGTAATTGATGAATGGGCGTACGTGTGATTCGAGGATCTAATATCGATTCGGATCACCACCAGGTTGCAGCAAAGGTTCGCACAAGGTTAAGCAGAGCGAAAGTCGTACGAAACCAGACTTATAGAAAACTGGGCATCGGAAAGCTGCAATTACCAGAGATAGCCATGGTCTATGCAGAGAAGCTCACTCAGATACTGGCGTGGAACGAACCACCGCGTCATGATCCTGAAGCAAAGTGGAAGTACAGTTCCCACTCTATAAAATTTTTGCAGTGACCGTACTTGGTTCTCAAAACCCCATTTTGCGATCAATAGTATCGCATGGCAAGTGATGAAAGGAACGCTGCACGTATGGTAATGCTTCAGTCAGTTGTAACGCGAGCCTGTTTGTTTAAGAAGAAACAACGGTTGTGGAGAAAGCGCGAGGGTAAGAAAATTGAATCTTAAATAAGGAAGAATGAGGCCCGTAAATTGTAAATTGAAAAGTACAAAGCCAAACCAAGGGGAATGGTTCAGGGCTCCCCTTTTGTAGAGATAAGGACGAGAATCTTGTCACAGATGTACAGAGTATGTTGTGAATATGGAGATATCACTTCTCTGATTTACTTGTTCCCGAAGACTTCAATATAGATGAGGGTATTCAGCAAATACAGGACCATGACGTCCACTGCCCTTCTCCTAGCCAAACCAAAGTCAGAACTGCAATTTCCTGACTTAAGAACAACAATCGGCAGGCGCTGGTGGACTACCGGCTGATGAGTTGGAAAAGTGCATGCATCAGCTCGTATGCAAAATCTGGCTAGACAAATGTATGCCCGACGATTGCAGCCTAAGCATACTGTATCCTGTTTTCAAAAAAATGGCGACCCGAGTAAGAATAAGTCTTTTATCCATCGAATACAAGGTCCTCTCGAGCGTAATGTGCGAAAGACGAAAGCCGTTTGTTGGAGACCAGATTATTAAATGTGGCTTTAGGCCTGGAAAGTCAACTAGCAACAATATATTCACATTACGACAAATTGTGGAGAACAAACACGAAACTCAAATCGACACCCACCACCCATAAGGCCTATTTAGGAGCTTGGTATTACTGCTAAGCTGACACGCCTTTGTAGAATGACACTGACCGACACAAAATAATCAGTAAACAAAATTGGTAATGATCTGGAGGCGAGGCCTCAGGCAGGTCGACACCCTATTATGCGATCTCTTCAACATATTAATTGAGGTCATCGTGGGAAAAGCTCCAGTCAACACGAATAAAATTATCAGCAGCAAAAGTCACATGCTGCTCGCGTATGCTGATGATTTAGACATCATTGGGCGAAATCTGCGAGAAGTTACTCCAGTATTTTCGAGAATTTAGAGGAATCAGCAAAAGTGAGTTTGGCAGTAAACAAGGACAAGACAAAATTAGGTTTCGACAAGCAGAACATCCACCCGATTGGATGAAAGGGTGAACGTTGATCACCAATATAATTTCGAGGTAGTGGACGAATTTATTTATCTCGGATCTGTCGTGAACAGAAGCAATAACGCCAGCCTGGAAACTTAATGGAGAATTGCGTTTGCAAACAGGTGTCATTTCCGGCTAAGCAAGCACTTCAGTGATAGGACCCTCTCTCGAGAAACGAAGATCCAAATATATCAGACTTTCATACAATCTGTATTGCTTTATGGCGCAGAATACTGGGACATATCGCATGGTGATTCAACATCTCTCGGAGCGGAAAAATAGGACGACCAAGACTTCGGTGGCTTGAATCGAGCCGGTTGGAGAAACATGTTATCCTCAGTTTGTAAGACTCTTGACCCCTCTGGGTAGTTTGAGGTCACCTAAGAAAGTAAGACTTTCGCGTGCTCCCCAAGCGATATTTTTACGTAAAAACCATCACCGAAACCAAGAAAACGCACAAGTGACGCCGAACTTTCAGGTCGCCTAAAAAATGTCGTCACACCAGAAATCATAGATAAAATTCAAGGAATAATATGAGACGATCGGAGAATACAAGCGCGTGAGATATCTGAGGCTATAGGATTCTCAACTGAGCGGATATATAAAATATTACATGATAACTTGGACATGCAAATGGCAACCGCTCGATGGTTGTCGCGATTACTCACACTCGATCATAAGCGCAACCGTGTGACCACTTCCATGAAGTGTTGGGCAATGTTCAACTGTAATACGAAGGAGATCCAAGGTATGTCTGTCGGTCAACAAGGTCTTGGCGACAGGTTTTGGGATGGAGGCGTTATCATTCATATCGATTACCTTGAAAAACGTAAAACAATCAGAGACGAATATTATTCACAGCTTTTGGACAGATTTGATATTGATTTGAAACTAAATCGACCGCTTTTGGTGAAGAAACAAATGATCGTCCACCACGGGCGACATCCCATTCACCATTAAAAAAAATCATATATTGAGCTACGAATTGCTACTTTATCCGCCATATTCTTCGGACTTAACCCCAGTGACTACTTTCTATTTCCAAACCTGAAGAAAAGCTCGGCAGTAAAAGATATAGGTCGAAGAAAGAGGTCACCACTGAAACAAACGCCTACTTTGAGGACCTTGAGAACCCAATTATTGGAAAAACGACGCACTTAATGTTTCGAGCTAAAAGGAGACTATGTTGAAAATTTAAAATGTTTTTTGCAGGGAAAAATATATTTTATTCAAAAAGTCACGGATTTGTCAAACTCCCTTATAGCTATTTCTGTCCTTGCCAAGATATTCATCAGCAGACTGTTTTTGAATTTCATTTCAGTGACTTTATCAAGATTTCTCTCTTAATTATTGATATCAATTTCATTCTCTCTTTACTTACCCACTACAAATCTCGAGACCATCAGTTGTATAAACATGGTCTCTTTATTTTCACTGCTCGCCGAGGCCATCAATGCCCATGATATCAAACCTAAAATATTCAGCAAATACATTGTTTTCGTGCGACCCAATTTATCCAACATCAAACCGGATATAAGACCACCAAGAGGAGCAGCAAATAAATTAAGGGATGCTGAAATTTAAACTCTTTAATCTCTCCATGAATCCTGCCACCCTGCTCACATCAACAACTTACCGAACCATGTAAACTCTGATGGCGTTAAAGACATCGCACCTTCGGTCATAGGTCTTTTTGTTATGGTGGGTAGGCCAAGACTCATGCCTGTGGACATAACGCCCAGATTACCAAATATAACCATCATTGCTTGACGTTTCAAAGCTCGTGTTTGTTCTCCCAACGGTTTGGGTTTGTACGGTCTATCCAGTCCACTGACTACGCGAGGTGAACGTTCTTTGCGTAGAGCTTGGAATTCTTCGCCATTTGTATCTTTGAGTTCGGACATTGTGATGGGCTAGAAAAGGAACTGAAATAAAGGGGAATTCGAAGTTGGTCTATAAGTAAAGGGCTTGGTAATCATGGAAAATAAATATTCCCTATGTCTTTCGCTTAGAAATAATCATAATTGGTTTTCGGTATAATTCCCTGAAATATCCCAAGTGGGAAAAGGACTTCCCTTAGAAGGCCTTCTAGAAGTTGATTTGTTCACGTGTAAACCACACTCTATCACGCCCCTTAAAAAGGGCATTCCAGTGAGTTTCTTTTTAAAGGGTGTCCCAATAAATGTACATGTTAATGTTAATTTAAACCTAAAATGCATATTTTTCGACCGAGTCATGATATTTGTATAGTATTGTAATGTTAACATGTTTCGATTACGTATAGAATAAATTATCCAGCAATTGTTTCCCGCGGCTCTGATCACAGGACCTTGCTTTTGCATGAAGTTTTCGATGACATTGTGACAATGCAGTGGCTCTGTCTCACCGATGACGCGTTGGGTCTCGGACTAGAGCTCAGGAATTGTTTGTGGTTTATTCGCATAAAAAAGCGTTGCATCCCATGAAGGGATTGGGGAGACCTTCTTACAACCAGTTTATTCGCATAGCCCAGAGATTTCACAAAACACCGAAGAAAACCCACTAGTACCTAACCTACAATGCTGAAATGACATGTTATCCTAAGATAATTCTATTAGCCCTGGATGATATGTACCTAAGCTTGGTCGGTTTCTTGTTGTAACCCGTAAAACCCAATCAAGATAAGAAACGGTTGTTGCAAGCATGATGGTGTTTCAAATATTAACTTTTGTTATCGAAATGGGCAGTACAACTAGAATAAAAGCCAATGCGAATGCTTGTAGCTTACACAAGGAGTGAGAGTACAATACCCGATCTTTTGATAGGGCACATCAAAATATAATAAACCCAAATTTCAATTAAGTTGTTTATACTTTTTCGATGTGAAGGGCCAGAGAGGAAGTTATCGACCAAGATCGTGCTCATGCATGACAAGTCTGTGGTCTTCAGATTGTGGTGATTCGGATGTCAAACTCTTGCCGATACATGCAATTCGTCGCCACAACGAATATTTTCATCGAAAGTTAGCTAAAGCACATATGCGTCGCCGCAACGATAATGCTTTTGTCACCTGAAAAGTTTCGTCACTGCGACGACTTTGCTTCGCTGATGCGACAAATATGTTTGTCGCCTGAGCTCAAATCCAACGTGTCATCGGTGAGGTACAGCAGAGATCAAACGCGTCATCAGTGAGATACAGCCACATCTCTGTGAAAAAGTCGTTCATGAAAAGAGTAATGGCCTGTCATTAGAGCCTTGAGGCCATTTGACGGATATTTTATTCCGTACTTAATCGGAACATGTAATCTTTACAATTCAATAAAAAAATCTGAACTATCTCAAAAAATACGTGTTTTATTTTAAAATGAAAAAGTGCATTCCTACTGAGACACCCTTTACATAGAGCTGTGTTTCTTGGACCGGAAACTAAAAAAAGTCACTGGAAAACAGCAGTAAGGGTTATACAGACATGACAACCGATGCAGAATGAGAAAAACTATATATTAATAAGTTTGTGTTTTATTTTCAATCTCTATAAATAATGTGCCTAAATACTTCTTTACATTTTGCTTTATTTCACTTGTTATCCCTTTTCTCCTCGAATTAATTATCACAAAAATAATCTCAGTTGATAAGTTTTGTACTTTTGGTTCAATGTACAAAGGAAAATGTGTGAAAGCCCCATTGACTATCACTTTTTCTCTTTGTTGGCTTATTATGTATGTTTTTCCAACTCTGAGGTTGCTCAGCTGTGGCATAGAACCCCCCCTGACTGATACCGTGGGCCTGTCAAGAGATAAAAGTATTTTGGATCTCCTGGTATCAACTATGGGCCAGATTTTTCTTGGTGGTATACAATTTGTCTTGATATTTATTTCTGCAACTGTTACGTCTAGATGTTTATGGATTGGTGAATGGTTTCCAATTACATCCCATGAAGGGACAGGGCAGAGCTTCTCACAATCACTGAGCTGTGCGCTTTCCAGTTTTCACTCACTGATTGGGACCTACAGTTTTACACCGATTCCGAACGGTATTTTGATAAGCTTTGTCATGGCTAAATACTCGATTGTGTCGCCGTCATACTTGGTTGCAAAAAACGGTACTAAAGTTTTACATTGAAGTAAAAGCAGGGTTTCTTACGACAATTAGATGTCTTAATTTGCCAAAACATCATGACTTATATATACAATTTTGAATAATTACCAAATGTCAATACTTTAATTCTCCAACACTTGACAATGAATGTTATTGTTAAACCCCTTAAACTTTACCAAAACGCACAATTAATGTATTCGTTGCAGTAACGAACATTGAGTTGTAGCAGAAACGCACCAATGAATGCACCGAATTTTGAATGACGTAATACATTGCAACAATGTCACAATCGTAGAATATATACGAAACCTATCATTGCAGCAATGCAAACACAATAACGAACATGTTTCATCGACGTGAGGTTTTTCTTTCAGTGTAACGCTAAGTTGTCATTCGGTTTATGAATCGAGATTAGACAACAAAATGCAACAAATTTTGAATTTGTGATTGAGATTGACGATGTGCCATTTTTTGCAATCTTTAAAATTAATTGGTTATCTATAAAACATTGTGGCCGTCGGTGGTGCAATGGTTAGTGTGCGCGGCTCTTGTACATGAGATCCTGGGTTCGAACCCGGCTCTGACCACCTTAAAAAAAAAATTTCTTTCAGCGGCGGTCACCTCGCATAGTGACGGCGACACTATCGAGTATCTAGCCATGAAAAAGCTTCTCAAATTACCGTTCGGAATCGGTGTAAAACCGTAGGTCCCAATCAGTGAGTGAAAACTGGAAAGCGCACAGCTCAGTGATTGTGAGAAGTTCTCCCCGTTCCCTTCATGGGATGTAATGGGAAACCATTTATTTTATTTTATTTATAAAACATTTGCACTTAGATGTCTCCATAATTTATTTTGCAACTCAAGAACTGGCGATATTTTTCAAAACATTGTTATCGGTTATGGCGATTAACCGCACAGTTCAATGTAAACGACATTGATTCTTAGATTTTCTCACCAATATCTGAGTGGATGATTTGTAGTTGAAATATATCTTTTGTTATTCAAAATTACATATCAATTATGCTCAACAGTGTTATCGATGTTCTCAAAAGCTGCCTTTACCGATAGGTCAATTTATGTATGACAATTGAAGAGACGTTGATTGATGTCGTCGATGTTCCTATTTCTTCAATCATATTAACCTTGAACATTAATCATCAACAATAATAACTTAAATTCGAAATATTCCTTATTTCTGGTACGAGTATCAGGGGAAAAAATTGATTTATCATAATAAGTTTGTATTTTTCGATTACATCTTGTGCATATATATATATACATATATGTCCACACTAATGTGCGTATGTCCAAAGCTATGATACATAAGTATGTCATTTTTATATACACCGGTCACTTCGGAGTCATTTTCAATTAAGCCACTGAAGCCACCACAGAAATCTGTAGCACTGTGCATGCACCTAACTTTGATGGCACCCAGACTTTCCAGGCAGAAGAAAACTGCAATCGGCACCTGTTCTTGGAGATGCTCCTGCACTTTTACAGATATATTTAAACTTCAAATCGGAAATATGAGAATATCGAGTAATTTATTTATTTGTCAGTCACCTTAATCAAGTTTAATTTTATAACTTTACTTTGTCATCACTTTTGTTTATACTGTGGTCATTAACTTAACTAGAATATTGCATAATTGCATGTCACAATATCTTTTCATATATATATCGATCAGTTCGACCCCTCAATCACCCTGCCATCTACATTTTAATAATTTTATTGTAGTTGTGAAATCAATTTATTTGCAATTAATTAAAATTCATTAATAAATATAACAACAGTTCGCCATATGTACATTGAACAAAGTCTGATAAATGTCGTACAACATGATATACGACGACTATAAGATCGGGGCGCAATGTGTATGCGTGTGCCTATCAATTAAGTTGAGTCATTAAGTCATTCCTATTCATTCTCCAGTCAATGCACCAGATCGTTTTGTTTCTGATATAAAAGTTCAATTAAAATGTTGAGTAATTGAAGAAGAAAAAACTGAATAATAATCAACTGGAGGTGGCAACAAGAAATCCATATGAAATATTTAAACAGAAGAGATCGAAATGTTTGCATACAATTTCACTTCTAATTATAATTAATTAGTGAGAATCATTCATTTAAATTGTTTGGAGAATTTGCATACAAAATTTGTTAAAACAACTTTAGAAAAAAGAATATTTGTCTAGAGATTGTAATCTATACATTTGTTTTTGTATGGATTATTTAAAATTCGCATGTTGTATTTTCCATTTCTTTGTTATTCAACAAATATTGTTTTTCTTTCTAAATCGTATTTGCATATGACTATAATTTCCCAAGTCATTAGTTGAAAGTTTAATGTATTTATACGAAACCCTTATCGTATTTATTTTATTGTCACGTTACATGTATTAATACTATATAAATACACTGAACAAAATTTGTTCGTAAATTAATGCAATAGTCCATCAGCTTACTGCCCGCGTCTAAAATACGCTCACGATTTCCTGAGCCTCAGCGACGCATTGGACGATTTTCGGCCGAAATTTATTATTTCATCTGAAACAACAAACAAAAATTTTCATCCAATTAAATTCAGAGTATGGTGCGCCATTTACGCTGGAGATGTTCTCAGGTCATGTATTTTCGAGGACAACGTGGGTACAGTGACTGTGACTATTGAGCAGCGATACGGAAGCATAGGGACTAGAGGACATATCGTACCAACAGGATGGCGCAACTTTACATAAAGCTTGTGCGACGATTAGTATTTTGAAGAATGTTTCCGAGTCGCCTAATATTTCATTTTGGCTATTTGCATTTTGGCTAAATTCGTCCGAATTGACCGCACCAGATTTCCTTTTTTTTGGGGTCTTTTTTCATTCACGGGTCGATGTAAACAAGCCACAGACTCAGTAAACTCTCACACAAAATATCCGACAAGAGTGCGAGGACTTATCTCCAGAAGTTCTGCCTAAGACGATTGAAAATACATTAAGCATTAACCTAAAACATTAACCTTTGATATACATACATAAGTGCATAGTGACAGTCCCTAACGTATTATCCAGAGCCGCTACCTTACTGTCACCCAGTCTACGTACGGACCAAGTCCACTGATCAGAGAGCAACGTCATCATATCACCTGTAGAAATCATACTATCGATCACTAAGTCGACCAATAAATTCAAGATAATTCACGAGATGATAGGTAATCGTGCCCTCCATCACCTTGGTCGGTAGTCATCAGGGATGATTTTTATGTATTCGGTCTTTTTATTGGTAATTGGTCGGTAGTTTTAGGAGTTATTAAAATAAATAAATTGTTTCCCGTTACATCCCATGAAGGGATTAGGGAAAGCTTCTCACAAACCAGTGAGCTGTGCTCGTTCTAGTTTTATACTCACTGATTGGAACCTACAACTTTACACCGGTTCCGAACGGTATTTTCGGAAGCTTTTTCGTGGCTAACTACTCGATAGTGTCGCCGTCAGTAAGTGACGTCACCGCCGTCGAAAGAAATTTAAAGTGGTCAGAGCAGGAATCGAACCCACGTTCTCATGCACAAATGCCGCGCACACTGCCATTGCACCACCGACGGCCACTGAGTTATTAGCTTAACAAATTTTAGGGATCGCTTCCAGTGCGATGACAATACTCCCGCGCGGTATGAGGGGCTGAAAAAGTTGCGCAATAGAAGAGCACGCGTCGTAGCGCACTATTCTCCAGCAATTGCTGGAATTCTATACCGTTCTGGGAGTTTATTTACGTCCAGGCCCACAAGAACTTTTTTAACTCCACTTAGTCAGAAAATTATCACAAGTACTGAACTAGATACGTTTCCAGTCACGGAGAGTGGTTGATTGCTTTCCAGCAAAGCAGATATACTGATTTCTGACCGTCTAGGAGAAAGAAGAACTTTATCACGTAGACGCTGTTGGTACAGAAACCATGGAGTAATAGATAAGAGTCGCCATCCCTCTCTTTACGCTCTCTTGATGACGACGAGCTGGTAGGTCATATCATCGCGCTCGAGTTGCTGTTGTATGTTACTCTTTCGCCGGACATAAAACGGACAGAATAAAAGAGTATTGTTGTTCGATGCAACCAACATCAAACATAATTTAGCTGTCATTAGTATCAATCAAACACTATTTAAAGTTGGTTTGTTGCATGGGTTCTTCTGGTTGCTTATCGCCCTCTCACACATCGACTACAGTGGCTTTGACTAGTGAGCGATACGGAAGAATGAACAACGAGTTTTAAAGCCGCAAGTTGATGAATTGGGACTGGAGGACACGTCGTACCAACAGGATGGCGTAACTTCACACACAGCTTGCAAGATGACTGACATTTTGAACGATGTTTCCGGGAGACCTAATGTCTCATTTTGGCGATTTGCAGTGGCCGGCAAGCTCGTCCAATTTGACTGTTTCAGATATTTTTCTCTGCGGTTTTTTTGCATTTACGGGTCGGTATGAACAAGCCACAGACTCCGAAAACTCTTAAAAAAATATCCGACAAGAGTGCGAGAACTTATCGCCCAAAGTTCTACCTGGGACGACTGAAAATAAGGTAAAAGAAATCCAAATTGTCATCAACCATGGTGGGCCCCCACTTGACCGATATCATCTTCAAATAAGAAAATGGTTTCCCATTACATTCCATAAAGGCATTGGGGATACCTTCTCACAATCAGTGAGCTATGCGCTTTCTAGTTATACACTCACTAATTCGGATCTAAAGTGTTACACCGGTTCCGAACGCTATTTTGAGAAGTTATTTCATGGATAAGTGTCGCCATTACAAAGCGAGATAGTCGAAAGAAATAAGATGCTTACAGCAGGAATCTAACCCACGTTATCATGTACAAGAGCCGCGCACACTAACCATTGCACCACCAGTGGTTCCAAACCGAATTTTTTTTGGAATTAATTTTGTAAGTTTTGAACGGAATAAGAAACCGTGATGAAATTTCACATGCTTAGAGTAGAGATATTTCCCAGATGATATGGAAAATTTTGCATACCTAGTGGGTATGGGGCTGCTTGACCAAAAAATTAATAAATAATTAATATTTTATTCAACCAACCATATTGTACAACCGATTCCAATGAAATTTTGCACGTCACTCTTTTTGCACTCTAACTAGCTGGTCCAAAATTAGGCAGATCGGTATAGATTTTGATATAGCCCTCATATATACATCCATATGTATCTCCCATGGTATACGCCGTTTTCACTGGGTTACGTAAATCTTATTATAATTACGAAGGAGAAAAATACACTTCTTATACAAAAGTGATACCATTTTGGAAAGGGCAGAATGCATGGTTTCATAATCTATAACAGACAATAAATAGGGAGTCAGGTTTTGTGCTTCATTTACCGCAAAATTAAAAATTTAATAAAAAAAAGTAGTTTTTAAGAAAAAAAAATCTTATTGAAATTTGCGTCAAATCTACACAAAGTTTAGATATGATAATGAAATTTTGGAGATATATAGAAAAAATGCCTCCTAAATTAATGGCTAACAGGTTTTTGCATATTTCCCCAACTATATGGTCAAATTCCCAAAGCGGGGAAATATGTTCCAAAATTGGGGATGTTTTAGTAAAATGTCATAAAAATTCAAATGTCATAAAAATTCAAATTCAAATAAATGTAAAATTGTCGCTATAACTTTATTTACCGCAGGGATGTGACAATATTTTTTGGGTACGAAGTCAACATATGGGGTTAATAAAATATGGTATACATTTTATAATCCGTGCTTTACCATTTGAGAATTTTTGGAAATAAAATTTTTTTGTATTGAAAAATGGTAAATTTTGGAATGGATCTACCGCAAAGAGCCGTTGACCAAACTGACTCAAAGAGAGCGCTAAATGCATCTACATTATGTCTTCTTTTTGAAACAAAAAATGTACAAGCGAAATATTGTTGTCGCCTTTTTGGAAAAAAAAACAATAAAAATGGGATCTTTTTTGGAAGTTTAGTCTTTAGAATTGTCTAACTTTTGTTTGAAGTAATATATTTGAACCAATCTGGAGTTTATCGAAAATTTTTTAAGCAATCCAACAATATAAAGTAAATCGTAACAATTTTAAATCGGTCTAACAATAACATCGCACCGTTAAAAACAAAGAACCAACCTCGCCAAAAAATAAGATTTTTTTTTCTTATAACTTAACTATATCTTAAACTATTTGAGATAGCCCACGCATGTAAGCATATTTTTGTAGGTATATATACAAGCACTATCACCATGCAAAATATCTTTGCAATCAGCTCATCTCAGCTCGTATTTTTGGCACTCAATTAAAAATTTGGCATGGCCTAGGTGCCCAACTTTATATGGTTGCAAAGTAGCCCACATACCCACTAGGTATCCAAACTTTTCCACATCATCTTTTCCATAACTTTGCTGTAAGCATGTGAAATTTCATCACAATATCGTATTCCGTTCAAAACCTACAGAATTAATTCCAAAAAAAAACTATTTGAAACCACTGTGCGATGAACAAAAAGTAATGGAAAAAAACTTTAAGGTCCAAATCAATATTTTAGGAACAAATTATGAAATTATGTCGTTCTATCTTAAAAATATAGCAAAACAACATGAGGTGAGTGTTTTTGGGCTATTTAGTACAAACAATTCAGATCGAATCCTATTCAAATATTAAAAGAAATAAAATTGTTTGTCCTTCAAAAATGTAACGCACACTGAAGAACAAATTCTCATTAAAATCCACACTACGCAAAAAATTAATCACCGTAGTGACTGAATCAAAGAATAGTTTCATACATTCGATGATTTTTTCATTGGTTCAATGAATATTTACGTGGTGATGAAACAGTATAAATTCATCACTGCAATGTAAACATTTTTTGAACGTGCGATAAAAACGAAGGTTGTGTAGTTCACGAACGAACTAGTTCAATTGAATGTTACACACTTGTGAACTAAAGATTTACGTCGATTGTTTCTGCTTCGGCGGCGGCGAAGGGACCTGGGAAAACCTAGCGGCGGCGGCTATCCCTAAGAAAATTTTTATATATTTTATATGCATATTATTTTAGTTCAAGCTAGTCTGTAAATATTGTGTATCCATAGACTGAAATAAAAAAATAAATAAATTATTATGAAATTGACCCGGCTGCTGCTGTGCAGAGTTCAATTCTGATGAAATTTGACCAACTGTTGTTCTATCATCGGTACAATGCACATGACGTGACGTACATATATATTGAGTGAAGAATCTCCTATACCGCTATTAAACATGTACATTAGGGTGTACTGAAAAATTGTTTTTTATTGACCAAAAAAAATATTTTTTACCCAAATATAAGTACACTAGGAATATAAACTACAACTATACCCTCGTATAAAAAAAGTTTGACGTTCCCCTAATCAGCCCCTCAATACGTATATTTTGAAACCTCCATAACTGAAACTCAAAAAAACGCGCTTTTCAGTACACCCTAATGTACATATGTATGTGTCAATTCTTGCATATATCGCACTGCATATTCATGCCCAGAACATCAAGAGTTTCCGATTCTTTAATATCTTTACCACCCATCGAAAGCGATGACAGACACGAGTCAAGTGAGCTTGGGCAAAAGTTCGCAATACTGGCCATTACGTACTTTAACTCGACCCGATTTACTTGGCCCCCCTAGTAAACAACTGTATATCGTGGTTGAGTGCATGATTCAACTACTACAGTTGTAACAGCGGCTGATTTTACCTTTTCATCTCGTTCATGGCCCCAGTTGTCAATTTTAAATGTATTTTGTTTTTGTGCCTTTTTGTTTACTTCATTTGATGGTATTCATTTGTGTTGCCTTTCACAATTCGAGCCGTGCAAACAATTACAATAACATCTGTTGTTGTTGTCCACAATTACAATAACATCCACTAATACTACCTACACATGTTATTATATCATGGTTGAATGACTCATTTATCACCTGTCTTCTTCCCTGCACCACTAAAAGACTACGCCGACTGTCAATTGAAAATTAAAGGCAAATATTGCTGTCATCTACAAAAGAGTAAGTAGGTAGGGTTCGCAATTCGACCAAGTACTTCATTGATGGAAATTAAAAAGGACAGAACCTTTGGTGGTCACCCGAATCTTCTATAACACCAAGTGTAGAACTATCCCTAAGAATGCTCGCAATAAATAGAGAAGTAAACCCAAGTCAAAATCTCGGCCGTCGGTGGTACAATGGTAGTGTGCCCGGCTCTTGTGCATGAGAACGTGGGTTCGATCCCTTCTCTGACCACCTTACATTTCCTTCGACGACGGTCAACGCGCTTAGTGACGGCGACACTATCGAGTATTTAGCCATGAAAATGATTCTGTAAATACCGTTCGGAACCAGTGTAAAACTGTAGGTCACAATTAGTGTAAAACTAAAACGCGCACAGGTCACTAGTTTGTGAGAAACTCTCCCTAATCCCTTCATAGGATGTAACGGGAACCATTTTTTTGAAACCCAAGTCAAAAGCATTAACCTCTGATATAAGTGCGTTGTGACATACCCTAAAGTATTATCCAGATCGGCTAACCTACTCTCACCCAGTCTATGTACGGACCTGTAGAACGGGGTCTGCGGAAGCCATACAGTCGATCACCAAGTGGACCTTTAAATTCAAGATAATTAGTCAATCGTGCCCTCCATCACCTTGGTCAGTATTCATCAGTGATGATTTTTATTTATTCGGCATTTTTATTGGTAATTGGTCGGCATTTGTAGCAGTTATTAGCTTCAAAAATTTTAGGGATCGCTTCCAGTGCGATGGCAATACTCCCGCTCGGTAAAAGAGGGTGAAAAGAATGTGCAGTAGGCAAGCACGCGTCGTAGAGCACTTTTCTCGAACGTGAGCTGGAATTCAATACCCTTCCGCGGATTTATTTACGTCCAGGTCGGTAAGAACTTTTTAACTCCACTTAGTAAGAAAATTATCACAAGAACTGAACTAGATATGTTTTCAGTCACGAGTGGTTGATCGCTTTCCAAAAAAGAAGAGATACTGATTGCTCCATCTATGTTCCCTAGATGACGACGAGGTAGTAGGTCATTTCATCGCGCTCGAGTTGCTGTTGTATATTACTCTTTGGTCGGACATAAAACGGACTGAAATAAAAGAGAATGCCTATTTTCACTCGATGCCACCAACATCAAACATATTTTAGCTGTCATTAGTATCAATCAAACACTATTTAAACATGGTTCGCTGCATCGGTTGCTTCTGGTCGCTTATCGCTCTCTCGCCTGTGTACTCTATTTTCTATAAATTTCCTACTTCATAGTTGATCAGCTGTGTCATGGATACCCCCTGACAAAAACTCAGTGCATCACAGAAAAAATTATTGTCCACAATATATGAATTAAGGCTGAGAACGCTCCGCATCAATCAAAACATTGTTGATTCATGAGGCAAGAAAATGTTTAGAAAATGTGTGTGGTTTCAGATCCTTTGGTCTATTTTGGGTCATAACCATGTACTACTGTTGTTTCATGAATCAAAATAAAACGTTTTGATTGATCTGGTGTGTGTTCAGCCTAAGACATGACGTCAGTGCATATTTAAACTATGAACCCTATACCTCTTTGGTGCCACTGACTCACGGCCAAACGCGCAAACTCATAACTCTCTGAGAAACCAACAGTGCAACATACATACGTCACTCTCGACATTAACAACACTCACGGGGAAACACAAACTCTCCGGATGTAGTACCGTGCACACAGCAGGGACTAACCGGTTTCTGCGACAACAACGACCGTGAATTCTACATTGTAATTCTCGTTCTCATCTTTGGTTCCATAGTATATAACGAATAGTTTTAGTACACTCAGAAAAAATAATTTCCTAAATTTGAGTTTAAAACTTCTTTAAATTTGTACTTAAAATTAAGAATTATATTTGAGGAAATTTTGCTTAATCGGGGTATATGTAAAAATAGTACGGGATCAAAACAATATGTACATCAAATGTCCTTAATTTTTTTAAGACAAATTTCCTTCAAATATGTACAATTGTACAATGTCCTAAACAAATTTTATGGACGAAAAGATTTGAAGTTCGTGTCAAACTACAAATTATTCCAAATATTAAAATTGAGTTCATAGTTGTACATAACTTAAGTATATATATACCCTACAAAAAAAATGGAAGCTATATCTCCATAGCGATATAACGGGGAAATCGCATTTTTATCGCCATAAAAAACATAAACCAAGTAGTATTTTTATGTATCTTCCGTTTACCATTCTCGCAATATTTCAGCAATGGAGTACAGACTTGAAAAAAACGGACCTATTGTATGAGGTACATACAATTAATCAATGGAATTTGTTCATTAACACACATTTCACTATTCAGCGTTTCCAGAAAGCCCAGAAGAGGAAATCCGCAACCCATGCCACTGGAAATCTTAATTAAACACAAAAACGGTTAATAAATCGAAGGACATTGTTGGAGACGCACTAGGTTTGGAAAAAACTATGCCACACTCGAGAAGCCGGTGTTGGGCCCACCAACAAAAAAAATAAATAAAAAAACAGCAGACAGTTGTCCGAGGCCTTCGGCCACGGACTGTCCCTACAGGCTGTGTCAGAGACACGGCCATTAAGTTTAACGTAGAATACGCCATCCGATAAGACAGAAAACATATATAACAATAAATTCATTTGCTTATATTATTTATCATTTATTGTTATATATGTTTTCTGTCTTATCGGATGGCGTATTCTACGTTAAACTTAATGGCCGTGTCTCTGACACAGCCTGCAGGGACAGTCCGTGGCCGAAGGCCTCGGACAACTGTCTGCTGTAATTTTTATATTTACCAACGGCCTTTGATTCAAGTCCCTTTAAAAAAAAATATTATGTTCAATTTGTTTAAACTTAATTTAATTTATGTATTTTAATTAATATTTTTATTGAAATAAGTTCTGCGAATGTTGAGAGGGCCGCCCTAATATTAAACAAGGTTTACCTTATCGAGTCTTCGCATTAGCATTAGCTTTACAATTCAAAATTAATGTTACAACAGCTTTATTGAAGCTTTCGCAAAAAAGCTTTATTACGTTAGCTTACTGTTTGTTTCACTTTTTACTAGATACATGTTGCCAAGCAACATTAGCTTGCTGTTCGTTTCACTTTTTACTAGATACATGTTCCTAAGCAATGTTGAGCAACCAAAAACACTCAACCAAACACCACACATATGTTTGAGTGTATGTGTTTAAACAATTTTCATTTGAGAAATTAAAATACTAGAAATATATCAACCAATATGAAATGTATATCAAACGAAAGATAACATCTTCATTTACCTACAAAAAAAATTTAAAAAAAATTCATCTAGCCGTTTCCTCAAATTGAATGAAATAAAGATTAAAACAATAAAAACCTGACATGACTCCTCATACCGTAAGGTAAGACGTATTCTACGTCAAAATTAAATAATCTTGTCTTCTTTTCACCTTCTGGGAGTTTATCTAACGATATCTTCTTTCTGTCTTCCACATGAGATTCTAGTGATATCTCTAAATTGTCTTCATAGTGATTATCTGGGAATATTGCAATATTATCTTCTAGAAATATTGCTTGGAAGTATCGCTTTCGGGTAACAGTTCTCCCGACGAGGGAAACTTCCGCAAACTTCCTCATAGTGGACGGACAGAGCTTCAATTCCTGCGACTTGCGACGAATCGATAAGTTTGGATCTTCTTCCACACATTCGTTTACGGCGACGATGTTGTCTTTATTACATTTCATTTACAGAATATGAGCTATGAAATCTATCCACAGTTCGACGGATGGCTAGCTCAGATGGACGATTATATGCGCCATAAGAATCACGGAGTCATTTACAAGTTACGCGCAAAGTTAATTTGGATAATTTGGTTGCGTTGTTCAAACGTGAATCTATTCACGATGATTTGACAGAGTATACTGATCACAAATGCCAAAAAGTGACCGCAGTATGGCAGTTCGTTTGACAGCTAACACTTTCGTAAGTTCTATCTAAACAACAACACACCCTTTACATTTGTGCTGAATTTGACAGTATTGATCTACCAAACAAAACCAAAATTTGGTTGCCGTTAGTGCCAATATGAACATTGAATATGAACATTTTCAAAAATGTGATAAAAAGAACATAGCACCTCTTCGTACAAAAAAGTGCCGGGAACAAAAAAAATGCCAAAAAGCACCTAAAGTATCGTTATGGCAACACTGCTATATCAGTTTATCAAGCTATTTTTACTTCTTTCTTTTAAAAACCTGGATATGTATTGATAAACAAATATTGAACCAATCTTAATGCTTTGACACATTTTAATCTTGCTGTTTTGCGCAGCGGATCTGTAATTTAAATTTTATTGAAGTTTAAGAATACTTTGTCTTTGGATCATGCAGTGTCTTTGCCTGCCGGATTATGTGGCACAGCATTCATGCGAAGTTTGTTTTAATGTTAACGATTCTAGCTTATTTATGACAGCTTAATATTAAACAGGTGTAATAAAAATTTGATTGGTCATCGCGACCTGCATTTAGGGCAATTTATGAAAAGAAATTTTAGCGACTTTGAAATATGACGTATTTTGTTTGGCCTCTTAAGGTAATTTTTTAAATAGCAGAATCTAAACCATATCGAATTTCCAAAATATGAGATTAAGATCGGATTTAAAACAAAAATTACACTGCTGCAATTCACGGTTGAATGCGGCGCGGCGTAATTGTCCATGGTTCATCATGAGTTACGATTAAAATGTGGATGCAATGATGATGATGATGATGACTGCTGCTTAAATAAACGAATCTCGGCGAGTGTTACAGTATACAGCTTGAAACATTCATATGACTCATATAACATTAGCATTTCATTAAGTTATCTATCTCTGAAGCGGAACATGACAACAGACTTAATAAACAAACGAAGCAATAATTAACTGTCTCTAGCGTATAAATAAAAAACAGAAATTCCTGTCACGTTTTCATTTTGACAATCGAAATTATACAAAATATTTGGAAAGTATATATTTGAGATGATCAAATAAAATTTACTGTCAATATTAATCAATTATACCGTTTATTTGTATAAATTTTTATTTATATTTGATTGTGATAGATCGGACAAAAAAAAAAACATACAACTAAAAAAGAATAATAAATCAAAATTTAAAATTTTTCTAGAGGCTAAAAACTGGTTGTGTTAATTAAAAAAAAATTATTTAAATACTTAATAACAGACGTATTCATAATGGATCTTTTGAAGAAAGTGAAGAGGAAAAAGTGGCAAATTTTCTTGCAGTGTATACAAATGGTCGTTGGTTGTTATTTAAAAATATACAGGGTAATTCAGGAAGTTCTGGACACATTTCTCCAGCGTATTCCTTGGCTCATTTCATGAAGAAAAGTCCACTAGGACCATGTCCTAAAATGCAAGGGTGCGAAATGGCAGCGGGGTCAAAATTTTCGGATTGGCGGTCGGAGGGTAGTAGGGTAAAGTTTCTAACTTCTGAGCCAGTGGCCAGTGGATTTTTTTGTTTTTGGGCTTGTTGGAGGCCTTTCAGAATCTTAAAAAACTTAAATCGCCGAGATACAGAGCTTTCGGGAAAAAATGGAAAAAAATGCACATAACCTCAATTTGCGCAGCCAGATGGCAGGTAACTTATGTTTTTTTTCTGTTGAAAGATAGCCATACCTCTTACCTTTTCAAAATGACCTAAACGAAGCCCAAAGGCCTTACCGTTCCAAAGTTATGACCATATTACTAAAATGCAAAATGTTTGTTTTTGTTTTTGGAAGCGAAATAACAGCACACATTTATTTGTTTTTGTAAATTAACACGTTTAAGATTTATTATTGATTCTGAATGGCCTTTTAAAGACCTTTCCAACAAGCCCAAAAAACAAAAAAATCCGACCACTGACTCAGAAGTTAGCAACTCTACCCTACTACCCTCCGACCACCAACCCGAAAATTTTGAACCCGCTGCCATTTCGCACCCTTGTATTTTCGGACATGGTCCTAGTGGACTTTTCTTCATGAAATGAGCCAAGGAATACGCTGAAGAAATTTGTCCGGAACTTCCTGAACCACCCTGTATATGTTTTAACTTTAAATACTTTTTTTTTATTCATTTTCTACAAAATATACATAGATGCTAATTGAAGTTTTCTTTATATTACAAAATATTATGCAGATTCTTACAGATTCAAAGGCAGAACATATTGAAAATTTGATTTAAACACAATAATTAACTCAATACACAAATAAATTTAAAGAAGTTTGATGTGTCTATAGAGATGGGCAAAACTGTTACACTAAAAAAATTGTTTCAATAATAAGCTTGTTTTTTTTAATTCCTGCTAAACTAATTTTTCGACGACTTTGTATGGGGTGCCGCTTAAAATCGGTTAATATCGCTTAGCTCCCCATACAAAGTGGTCGAAAAATTAGTTTAGTAGGGAATAAAAAAACAGGCTCAATATTTAGAAAACTTTCGTCATCAAAGCGTGTTTTTTCCCCCGCTAAACTAATTTGTCGACGAATTTGTATGGGGAGCCGCTTAAAACCGCTTAGCTTCCCCTAAAAAGTGGTCGAAAAATTAGTTTAGCAGGAACTCAAGAAACAGGCCTAATAAATGATTGTCATGTTTGGCTTACATAACATATTTGACGAAATAACATGAGAATGTCAACAAACAGTTTGTGGTTTATATTGGTGTTTCATTGGCTAATGTTAATAACGCCTAAAAGTATGCCATTGGTGCAAGTTGAAAAGCTACCACATGCTAACTCACCACGAAGGTTTGATGATATCGCAAAAAACTGCTAGAACATAGAGTAATATGATAACGAGTGTGCATGTTCCACCACATTCTCGTCCAAAGCCATTGGGCTAAGAGTAGTTTTAATTTAGTTTGAACTTATTTAGAATATGGACTTAATATGAATATAAATGGAAGAACATTTATGTTGATTGTAAAACTGCTCAGTTATAGTGCAATACAAACTGTATTTGATTATCGAGTTTCTGAAATTTAGTTCATTTCATTTAGTTTGCTAAAGTTAACTGTCATAAAGTTAATCACATTTTTGGCTTGAGTTCAACACATTCTCAATCCAAAAACACGTGCACTACAGTTAAGATTTTTTTTTCTTTAATTAACACGAATAAAATCAAGTACAGCCTTCCTTATTTTTAGTATATTTTATGTTAGATGTATTAGAATTCACTTAAAATCCATCATACATATGTACTATATTCAAGGACAACAATGAACTAAATTTTAGGATTTGGAATTACCCTACAGTCGACGTAGCTAACGAATTTTTAGTTATTTCCCTAACAACCAATAATTACCATTAACTACCCGCCAGACTACCAGCAATGCTTTACACTGACGAATTTAACATGGGGATGTCATTGACGGTAGTCAGCGGCTACTAGGGATGCCAAACGGGAAATCCCAAAATCCAGGGATTTTACGGGATTGATGAATCCCGAATCCCGGGATTTTAATAAGTAATTCCCGGGATTTTTCGAGATTATTATTAATTTTGATAAACTAAAAACAATAACAAAAATTCAGTGTGGTATTATTTTTTGGAAGAGTCGAAATGTGCACTGCAAGCAAAATGCATAATGTGCAAAAAGGGTTTAAAACCCAATGGCGGCTCTATAAAAGGTTCAATAACTCATCTTAACGTAAGTTAATTTTGGCCTATGAATGTCTATTATAAGGCTTACTCTACAACAATTATAAAATTTATTGCGTCGGGTAGAACATGTTATTTTAAGCAAAGAAAGTAAAATAAAAAAATCGGTGCATAGTTTCGGAGTTATGGACCCCGACATTTGGGATACTTTTTCCACTAACGTACCGGGTAAAGCCATTGATGTCACTTTTTTCTATATAACAAGTCACAACAAACTCAAAGAAAATGTAGCATTTTTCGATAAGTCGCTTAGTTATCGAGTTATCGCATGTTTACGTTTCTCAAACAAAAATGTAAAAAAATTTTCAAATAATTTTTGTTATCGGATGTTAACGTTTCTCAAACAAAAATTTAAAAAAATTTTTAAAATAATTTTTGTTTTGTTTGAAAAAATAATATTCGAAAAATCGCGCAATGTTTTTAAAATAATTTTTGTTTTTGTTTTGTTAATTTTTCTAAATGTCAACATCCGATAACTCGATAACTAAGCGACTTATCAAAAAGTACTACATTATTTTATGAGTTTGTTTTGAATTCTTTTATACAAAAAACTGATATCAATGGCTTTACAAGGTACGTTAACGCCATAACCCTCTCACATATCTGAAATTTCGGGGCCCATAACTCCGAAACTGTGCATTTGCCCCGATTTTGTCATTTTACTTTTTTTTTCTTAGCATGACGTATTCTACCCCCTCGTGGTTGTTTTTTGGATTGTAGGCCGTACAATAGACCTGTTCCCAAAAAAAAATTGAAAATTGAATCCTGAAAAATCCCGAAAATCCCGGGATTTCGGGATCGGGATTTCGAAAGTCCCGAATCCCGAGATTTTTTTAAAATCAGTCCCGTTTAGCATCCCTAGTGGCTACCCTCTGCACTACCATGTACCATGCAGATCGCTAGTTACATGGAATAGACGAAATATCTAACAATATTGTACTAACTACTTGACTAGTACAATCCGCTTGATGACTTCGCCGGACCATAATGAATTAATGTTATGAATAAATCTTTTTCATTATCTTCACCACATTCTTTTCTACATTTTCAAACTTTTGTACAATTTGTTACTTTTCTTTCTTTATTAAGCGTTTCATTTGTCTTTCGTTTGTCATTATACCGTTCTAAATATTAAAATTCACTTTTTTATACTTCTAACCCACGTACGCTGCCACGATGATACTTCGACGAACGTTTAATAGCAACTGACGCCAACACAAAAAAAATAACCGCGCAACCAATAAATCATAACGGGATAACGGTTCAATGCATTGTTTTTTCCTTGTTTTCATATTTATAACAATCAAAATTAGAACTCTAGTATTACCTGTAGCCACTTAAGTAGCTAGTCATTCTTTTCGCTAACAATATAACTGACTACATAGAGCCACTAGCTGCTTTTGAAACTGCAGGGTACTTTCAGTGCAATACGAACTAAACATGGATTCTCACATACAATTTTTGTATTTATTATGTTGTAAACTAAAATCTATGAAATGTTTACTAAAGTGTAGTAAAATTGTCTTCAATGTAAGAAGAAAGTAGTCGGTGGTGCAATGGTTAGTGTGCGCGGCTCTTGTACATGAGAACGTGGATTTGATTCATACTCCGACCACCTTACATTTCGTTCGACGACGGTCACCTCGCTTAGTGATGGCGACACTATCGAGTAATTAGCCATGAAAAAGCTTCTCAAAATACCGCTCGGAACCGGTGTAAAACTGTAGGTACCAATCAGTGAGTGTAAAAATTAGAAAGCGCACATCCCACTGATTGTTAGAAGTTCATTATGAACTCAAATTTAGGATATGTTTGTTTTTAGAGTAAAGTGTCTGTATACTTTATAATCTCGAATTGAATAAAAGGTTGCTATTCAATTTATATTTGTATTATTGTAAATGTCTAGCACTGCCATTGTATATTTGCAAGTATAATGCAGATGTGATTTGGAACATTCTTAACGATTCCAAGAATTTAATAATACATCGTCTTTATTGCGCGATATGACCACCATATACATATGTATGTACATAACATTCTTTGCGTGGTAAAACCAGAAACCCACTATAAATCAATTTAGACCTAAGTAAGGCAAATAGATTTTATCTACTACGGTGTAAAAATGTAGATTAACCGAAAAAATCGACCACCAAATTATTGTTTCCGAAAATGTTGACTTTTGAAGGTAATGCTAAATTTGGATTCGGAATCGTTCAAATATGTACGACTCGAACTCCGACTCCAGGCAAATATGTCAGACTCCGACTACGACTCCAACTCCGAAGCACTGTTCACATGTAAAACTGCTTGCGAAGCAGTAGATATATTAAGAAACGATTTGGCCAGGGTGCAATTTTTAGAAACGAACTTCCCAGTTAGATTTTTTTTTCATTGTTTCAGTTCTTTGTTCTATGACGATTTACCGATAACAACCCTATAAAATTGTACAGTCGCTTAGAAAAACCATAACTCATACGGACAATAGTAGTACTTGTGTTACACCGCTTGCGTATATGATAGCTTGTTTTGTATGAAGCACTTAACGAAGACTAAGCGACACGAAAAATGTTCGCTAAGTTTATAAATTTGTTGGAACAAATTCACTTTAGGGCCCATGGCCCTATTTTTTCGTTTTCGTTGACCTGATAGGGCATTTAAAGCTCATAACAAAAAAAATTCAGCGCAAGTCCATACTTTCCGAAATATAGGCCTCCAAAGCTTGGGCATATAGTCGCTCATATCTCAGGTATTTATTATCCGATCTGGCTAAAATGGGTATCATTACAAAGCTCTTTTGAATCTCTATAACTATAAATAAATTTCTTTGTATTAACCCATTGAAGGCTGGTGGGAAAAAAACTATTTTTTAACCTCACTTTTTTGATAAAAATGTATGTATACATATATTTTTCCTGGAGTTCGATAATAGGCAAGTCTTCAGTCTTTTGTTTAAGGAATAATACTCAACAATAACCCTTCAAAGACTGGTGATATTAAAGTCGAAAAAAGTTATTTAAGTTTTTTCTCTTATTTTTAAGATTTTTATTAAAAAAAATTTTTTATAAATGTTTTTCGGGAACAACTCTATTTTAGTGGCAATTGAGCAATTGTTGTAATTTTTTGTATAGAGTTTTTTGTGTATAGAATTTATTTTTAAATTAGAAAACAACGACAAATTTTACCGGAGGCCCATATTTCCCGAATTATGACCCTTCAAAATTCAGATATGTAACATGTTCGGCTCGAGTAAAATTTCCGTAACGTCGAAATGAAAAAATTAAAATAAAAATAAATTATTGAAAATCGTTAAATTTATATTGCACCTAGTCGCTCAGCTTAGGCAGGGGGGTTCAAATTCCCCCTCTACCTTAAGTCGATGTGTGGCAAAATCAGAAAAATTGCGCGATTTTTTTGAAATAATTTTTTAATTTTCCATAAATATGTCTGGTCTTTGAAGGATTAAAGGGAACTTTTATACTTTACAAAAAAGGTTACAGTCTGACCTATTACCGGAGTATAGCAAAAAAATAAGTAACGAAGAATTTTTTTTTAAAATAGTACATTTTAAAGGAAAAAAAGTGAGGTTAAAACCACTTTTTTTTAAAACAGCCCCCAATGGGTTAATAAAAGGAAATATATTTATAGACAGAGTTGTAGAGTTTCAAAAGGGCTTTATAATGATACCCATTTTATGCAGATCGGATAATAAATAACTGAGATATGAGCGATTATATACTCAAGCTTCAAAGGCCTATATCTCACAAAGTTGGACCCGGCACCGAAGAAAACTAACTTTTTTAACTCACCGCAGAAGGTTTTGTCGCTGGTGAAATTTTGGTGTAGATCAGAGCATGGGCCCCAAAGTGAATTTATGCCAATTTGTTTTTACATCTTTTACCATATTCAACCCTTTTCCATATTTTTGAATAATATGACTTTTCGATAAATAATCATTTTCTTTGCAACCAGAACAGAACTAATTTTGGGTACTTATTGCAATTTTCAGTTCACAACCACCTAAAAACATACCCAATACATAAACAATAGCCGTTTATGCTGCGATTAAAAACCAAACACCAGATCATTAAAACCCCAATAAATTATGTTTCAATTTTGCCCGACACTGCAAGTTAAACCTCTCGATCACACTGGGTAAAAATAAGTAGGTAAGCAGAAAACTGGTTGTGCAACTTTTTTTTCTCATGTAGAGTTCGAATAATGATCTTTAACGCTTTGAACCGGTACACATGTGAAGAAGAGTACAAGTAGTATAAACGGATGTTTTGTTCTTCTTCTTCATGAAGTTAAACATATGCGACTTTCGGGTAATTTTTTTTTTTATTTTAATATTTTGTAAAATGTAGTTTTCTTTTTCCTCAGGCACGAAATATATAAAGAATTTCTCTTACTTTTTCTGTCAAACCCCTGGGTCTACTTGTATTAGAGTTTAGATTGTTTTTTTTTATTATATTTTAAGTTATTCTTTGTCACGTTTAATCTCTGTACCAAAAGTTTAACAAACCGAAATCCAAGCCGAACCGAACCGTTTACGTTAAAACTTCGCTCACAACTGAAACGCTTAGCCGAACTGATCACAGTGAAACGCTATTGAACATGGACTTGTGTTTTGTTGTGCCGGGTTTCGTTGGTGTGTTGTTGCTTCTTTATTAGTAAAACAAAAACCAACAAAAAAAATATAAGTGTCAACCACCAATCTCGGGGCACTTTGTTGTTGCTTAGTTTGAGAATATAATCGGTGTTATCGGTGATTTGGAGTGACGAATCGGTCTCAGTCTCTTACTTTGCGTCCACACATTCATTCCTAGTTGTGTTGGTGTTTTATCTGGCTCGCTATTAACAGGAAGGAAGTAGAATAGAGCGTAGTAAATTGGGAAGAAGATTGGACAGGGACGTAGAGTTTTGTTAGGAGGGATACTCGTAGTTGATATTAGTAATTGGTGAATCGATTTCGATTATAATCGAAAATCGAGTATTAGGCTAAAAAAACGATTATTTTTGAATCGATTTTGCAAAGTTGTGAAATTTACTGAAATCGACTTTAGCCCTCGATTAATCATTTATTCTAAAAATAAAAAATTGTCACTCAATTTCGTATGACATTGTTTTTGTGTGTTCAGATTAGAGATGGTAGTTTCATTACCTGTTTGTCATCTCCATTTTCCTACTAAGATAAAGACTTAAGTATGATATTAACTTGATATAAAATGGAAATTAAATACAATTAAAAAGTAAAATGCCACCAAGCCAAGTTTGGCATTATTTAAAAAAAAAAAAAAAACAGTGGAAAAAAATCTAGGTGCTCAATGTGCTCCAAATTGCTTACATATTGTGGCAGCACCACAACTTTGGCAACACATTTGAAGAAAAGCCACAGAATAAAATTACATGAGGTGTCAGGGGACACCCGGTTGGAACGAAGTTCCTTATGCTATATATTATGTACTAGTTAGTTCCAACACACCTAAGGCGCCTGTTGAAAAATACGGTAATTTAAATACGGTAATAAAATGGAAAATGATAAACTTTTGTTAAGAAATTTTTTAGTTATTGAATGTATTTTTTTTTTTTTAAAAAGTATATTTTGAGGCCCCTTTTGTAAGAATATGTATTATATTTTCCGAAAAGGCCCTTTCTTTGATGAGAGGTACTTCTTTTATTAAAATAAAAAAAAATTGTTTCCCGTTACATCCCGTGAAAGGATTAGGGAGAGCTTCTCACAAACCAGTAAGCTGTGCGTGTTCTAGTTTCACACTCACTGATTGGGTTCTACAGTTTTACTCCGGTCCCGAAGGGTATTTTGAGAAGCTTTTTCATGGCTGAATACTAGATAGTGTCGCCGTCACTAGGCTAAGCAAAAGCCTAAGAGTATGAATTTTTTTTACAAAAAATACTTTTTTAAGAACAGGTACTTTTTAAAGAAGTGGTACTCTTTTAAGGATAAGGCTATTTTTTAAGAAAATTTACTTATTTTCGGGAAGGCTACTTACCTCAAGAAAACAAAAGAAAAGGTGGTACTTTATTTTTAAAAAATGATACTTTTAAGAAAATGAATTTTTGTAGGAAAATTTATTTTTTGTAAGAGAAGGTATTTTTTTTTTGAAGAAAAGCTTTTTTTACGAAGGAACAGATACAATTTTAAGAGTAGGTAAAAGGAATGCTTTAATGAAAATTTAATTTTTTAAGAAAATGCAATTTGTTGTAAGATAATGTACTTTTTTAAGAGAATGTACTTATTTAAGAATTTACTTTTTAAAAGAAAAGGTACTTTTTTAAGCAAAGGTACTTTACTTTTTTAAGCAAAGGTACTTCTTTAAGATGCTATTTTTTTAAACTTCTTTGACTTTGGCTTTTCTAAATTTACTTTTTTTCGGTTCAAACTACAGTATGTAATAAACAGGTTCCACATAGAAAATTTCCCATTAAACAAGAAATATGTTAGTCTGGACACAAACCAAAAGTACAAGTGTTAAAGTGCTGCCAAATTTAATTCCATGCTGAGGGTTGTGTTTCATGGATTTGCCAGTCTTGCACTTTGGCTTTTCTAAGTTTACTTTTTATTGCGTTCAAAACTACAATATGTAATACACAGGCTCCACCTAGAAAACATCCCTTTAAACCAAACCAAAAGTACCCAATATAGTTGATAATAATGGGTTGTAATAAAGTAGTTTAACAAAAGTTGTTTAAACATTTTTCATTTAGCCCCCATCCCGCAACGTGCGATAAGGAACTTCGTTCCAAAAATCTCGACGGAACCAGATTACAAGTTGTACAAATCGAGACGGAACCACCCTAAATTTCTTTCGACGGCGGTCACCTCGCTTAGTGACGGCGACACTATCGAGTATTTAGCCACGAAAAAGCTTCTCAAAATACCGTTCGGAACCGGAACCGGTCCCAATCAGCAATCAGTAATCCCTTCATGGGATGTAACGGGAAAACATGTTACGTTATCAACTAGTGATTGGTACGCAAAACTGAAAATCGATTAATCGATCAACTATTTTCAATCCTATTTTTTAATCGATTAATCGACGTGCAAAGTCGATTTTTATCGATTATTTGATGAGTTTTTGTTTTGGATCCCTTACAAATATGAGGAAAGTTTTAAAAATGTTTTGGGCTTTATCAACCAACTCTAACCAAATAATACAATCCAATTTATTATTAATCCACATATATTTTTTACACATTTTTCACATTTAGCTAAAACAAAAATAAGTTTTCAAAACTACTGAGATCAAATATATAAAATTATATACAGAAATAATAAAAAAATTGTGAAAGGCTTGTTCAATCAAACCAATCATTTTCCGACAAGTTTCTCAAAAATATTTGTTGGTTGAGATGCTCACTCGTCAACCGGTTTCTACGTTGGGTTATAATTAAACCTGCCTTTAAGAAAAGGCGTTCACATGGAACCGATGTAGCCAAAATTCACATGTACTCCCTAGCCACTTCGTGCAGTAGAAAGGCCGGTATTCAGTTGTTATGAAATTTTCGTTGCCATAAGAAGTAGGTTAGTTTACGTGGTTGCTAAAGATTAGAGTTGTGGTTCAAAGGAACTATTCATTGAAAGGAACTGAGTGAACTAGTACCGACTCTTTGGTTCATATAGTTGCTTTTGCTTCATTTAGTTCCAAATTATTAATTGGTTTTTGTGTATCTGTATCTTTCGTGTTGAGCTGTTTATACTACAGCTGTTTTCAGTGTAGCCACATGAAAGAAAACACAGACAAAAGAAAAATACTATTAAAATCGTGGGAGAATACCTTTAATTAGAGTACCCACACTTGCCGATAGTCGATGTCCCGATTTTTGGACATTGTGACCTCGATCCGGAATTTCTTCACCATTTTTTGTGGTTTTATTTTAAAGTCGAATTTTGTATGTTTTTTTAACAATGTCTGGATGATCGATGATTCACCTGGATTTGTTAATATAATTGTTCATATTATCCACAAATTTTTAAATTTACATTTTTTCATCTTTATGGTTCTTTAAACTTTGTCGTCACGTTTGTAAAACTGACGTGTCTCTATTGACTGCGTTGAAAACAATCATTTTTAGTTCCTTATAGGCCTTTTAATAATGGTACTAAAAACAACGAACGTTGTATGGAACTAAAATGTCTTGTTTGAAACAAGGAACTAGTGAACTATAAAAAGGAACTAGTTCCTGGACCGAAGCGGAGCTGAAAGCAGCGATCACTGAAAGGAACTAAAATGCCCAACTCTACTAAAGATACTATTTAGCATCAATTAGTGTCCTGCGACACCCTTTTGCATACCACATCACTCTGGACAGTCTAATGTAACGTGTCTATATCCCTCCTGTTAATCGGAGATACGTCATTAGATCCCCTAGATCTATCTCGTGTATCTCAGTGAGGTTGTGCAGAAAGGGACGTTCTATAGTCTTTAGGTGTCTATTGATTAGAGCCGGACAACTGCAGAGGATATGTTCCACCGTCTCCTCCTATTCTGCGTCTCCGCAGGCACGGCAGTGGTCATTATATGGAAGCTTCAGACGTCTTGCGTGATTACCGATTGGCCAGTGCCCGGTCAGCACGGCAATTAGCCTTGATATGTTCCGTCGGTGGAGCAATGGTTAGTGTGGGCGCCTCTTGTACATGAGATCCTGGGTTCGATCCCTGCTCATACCACCCTAAATTTCTTTCGGCGGCGGTCACCTCTCATAGTGAAGACGACACTATCGATTACTTAGCCATGGAAAGGCTTCTCAAAATACCGTAGGTCCCAATCAATGAGTATACAACTAAAAAGCGCACAGCTCGCTGGTTGTGAGAAGCTCTCCCCAATTTCATCATGGGATGTAATGGGAAACCATTTTTTTTTTGTTTTCATGTTCCTCCGAATGTTATATTCTGGCCATGTGTTTCTGGATATTCGGTACGTTTCCGTCCTAACCAACCTGACCTATTCTCGTTCAAAGTAATGCAAGAAAATACCTCCTTTGATCGACCCTATAGGCGTTACAACTGACACCATAGGGAGTTCGGTGGAGGAGAATCCTGCCCTGGCTAGTTCTCTTGTGGGCTGGTATCCAAGTAAGAATCACATTGGCTCTACAAGTTTTTCCCTACATTCACTACGGAGTTTAGATGCAGTTCTGTTAGATTTATGTAAGTGATAGGAGAGCCGCTTGGTTGTCTACAAATATTCCAATGCGCTCTGTTCTTCGTTCCAAAATACGTGTATAAAAAAAATAACGAAAATTTCATGAACCGACAATTTCGCTCACTTTTCATTTGCTTGGTACTCAGCTATTTGTGAAAAATTCGTAGGCAAACTCAATTACAGGGTTGTTATGACAAAGTTAGTCCATACCAAAATAATTGTTTTTGATCGGAATTTTGACATTTCGTTTATTTTAACAAATTAAAGTAATACCACATGCATTAAAAATAAAATGGAGTGCGAATAGGAAATATTCATGAAGTATTTGCAAGGTAAATCAGAGATAGGTGGTAACTCTCTGCAACAAAAATTGCAGTTTAGAGATAAATGATAAAATATTTTATGAAAATTTAAACATATTTTCATAAATTGCTTTAAAGTCGATACTTACCACTGCAGTCAATTTCCATTGCCACATTCAATATCATATGATATACGTTGTACTCGTACCTTGGGGCAAAAGAAATCACCTTATTGGAAAACCCTATAACGTTTGGAAATGACGTCAAATGTCAATTAGGTTTAGACATTTGTGAAGTGAACAAACGCAGAATACAAATCGACAAGCCATGAATCGGTTTATTCTGCAAAAACGCGTAATAATTGCAACAAATTGTAGGTTGTGTTGACGCAGCGTGAATTTCGTCGCAGATTTCTTGGCCGCCCGCCACCAACTGGACAAACACTGTGGCGTTTGGCCACTTGCCTTGAAGAGACTGGGACAACACGAGATCTTCACAAGGCTGAGTGTCCCCGGAGAAGCCGTTCTGCTAAGAATATCGCTGCTGTTACCCAAGATGTCGAAGAGGAGCCCGGAATGTAATTGGGCATTAGCCGGCGGTCCCTACGCAGAATTTTGGTGAAAGATTTGAAGATGTTCCCTTACAAAGTGCAGACAGTGCAAAAGCTGTTTACCTACAAACGCGTGTAACTTACGCTCAAGCCACCCTGAACCTTAATGAAGAGATGGACGATTTTTCACCGAAAATTATCATGAGCGATGAGGCTCATTTCCATATGAGAGGATACGTGAATAAACAAAATAATCGTTTCCGGAGCACAGAAAATTCGTGTATCACCCACGAAGAACCATTACACCCGCTCAAAGTTACTGCGTGGTGTGCTGTTTACGCTGAAGTAGTCATCGGGCCATTTTTTTTAGAACGCCGCACGCCAAACGACGACTGTGGACGTCGCGAGCTACAGACCCATGACTACCGAATTTTTTCTTCCTCAATTGGATGAATTGGCAAAATACCCTTTTTCGAGTGTCAAATATCAAAAATGTAATGATGCAGTTTTCTAGAGAACTGTTTAATTAAGAGAAATAAATCATTAGTTTTTTTCAACAAATTTTGTTTTTGTACAAAAAAGCGCGGCAAAGTCAACAAATGAAACTCTGCAGTAACCTGCCTCAGATTTTCATGCATTTCAATGGGCTGGAAACATAACTTATTTTTGTCGCATCGATTTGGAATATGTATATTTGAAAAATATGGTATTTCTTCATTAAGTTTTAAGAAAAAATAATTGAATAACAATAACAGATTAAAATATATTCATGCTTTTATGATGACACTCAAAAAACTAAGTGTTTTTAGTTTTTCTTGGACTAAAAAAAGGTGGTCGTTATCGATCGTTGTGGTCTGGTTGCTAAAATGTGAAAGGTGGGAGTGTATTCTTTTGATTTCATAAATAAAATTCCCATAATATTTTATACAGTTGAACAAAGTTATAAATTTTATAAAAAAAAAGTGCCACGAAATTTCATTACAAAAATGAATGAAAACACCATATAAAATGGTGTATACTTTTAGACATATGTGTTTTAATGCTGTCGATAATAGAAACGTTAGTTAAAGTTTTTTTACAGCTGTATATCATATCCCTAAAAGTATGCACTGAGAAATGCTGAACAATTAATAAATTTCGATAATTTTATAGTACAAATTTGACTTTTATTTGGAATGATTGGTTAATTTAAAAAAACGGTAAACTATGGCCCCCTAATTTTTTGCAAATATTCAGCTAAAATATAAGGCTTTAGTTATTTATATAGATGTAAGTGCTGATTTACATCTATCACAAACTACAAAAAATTATATCTGTGTTTTCGAAAATTTTGAAAAATGAAAATTTGTATATGGGCGTTGGGCGTAGGGCGTTGGGCGTTGGGCGTGGCACTTAAATTTTTAATATAATTGAGGACTCAAATGCAAGCACTGTCAGTAATTTTTATTGACATAGATATGAAAATGAGGAAAATACAACGATTTTTTATTTTACGTTATATGGGAGGTAGGCGTGGTTGTGGGCGGCTTTGAACAAAAACTTGTTTTTTTTCTAGTTTAGTAATATGATGGATGTGTGCGAAATTTCAAAGCCCTAGATCGATTCCTTCTAATTTTTGCCGCGGCTTGTATGAAGAAATCCCACTGTGCGATGCACCGGCGCACACTGCTCGAGCCACAACCGATATTCTGAAGAAAGCATTTCCGGGTCGCATAATCTCTCGTTTCTGTGATTTGCACTGGCTCGATTTAACCGTTCCAGAATTCTTTTTATGGGGTTTTTGGAAGTCGCGAGTTTACGTCAACAATCCTAAAGACATTTCGTCAAGAATTTGAGAACCTGTCGCCCGAAGTTCTGGCAAGAGTGATGGAACATGCCATAAAGCGAGCCCGTTGGTCATCAACTTTGGCGGCGGCCATTTGACCGATATCATTTTCTCAACTTAATGGAATATATTCTAATATATTTTTCATTAAAACAAAAATACAGCAAAAGAACATTGGGTGATTACTTTTGCCCCACCTTGTACTTATGTATCTTATCATATATTTTTTTTAAACAATTTTTTACTCCGCACATTCCAAATTGTACAAAATGTCTTGCTTTTGTTCTACATCAATGAATTGTTTATCATTCAATTATTTTTCTTAAAATTTCTAGAAAAAAACTATTGAAACAAGCTCGCGGGAAGTTTGCAAACCAAAGATAATAGTCAATTCTGCCAGAGAAAATATTAAATAAGTGGTAACATTAACAGATAGAAAGACGCCAGTCGTCACGGAAATTCACCATGAAAATGTTGTCTGCCATAAGAAATATGCACATGCAATTTACGGTTAACGCTACCACCTTGTATTTCTACCATGGCAAAAACTATCTACCGCTTAAATAATTTTTCGACCACTTTGTAAGGGAAGCCGATTAAGATCACTCAGCTCCCATACAAAGTGGTCGCAAAATTAGTTCAGCAGGTGATATAAAAACAGGCCTATTGTTACGAATTTGCGAATAATCCTTTTGAGCATCAGTTAATACGTCATTTACACCGAACAAGATTAACAGATTTCGACGGTTAACTCCATTAACCAACCTTAACCCAGGAGATTATGAGATGAGTATACAATTTTAATCTGTAAAATCGGAAGTTTAATTTTTAACCCCATTTTAAACTGGTGTACATTTTGATGCAACACTGTTAGATACTAAAAAAATGCATCCATAATAAAAACATACATAAAAAGGCAACTGTTTAGCAGACGGAAGCCGGTCTGTGTGACGCGTCGCGTTTTTTGTAGCTCATGCCGCTTACGATATAATTGACTCTTATTGGTTTAAAATGTGAGCCGATTTTATCGACTGGCCCGTTTTGAGCGATTGATCCAATTTTAAATGTTCAGTTATTTCAAAAACATTCTAAATTTCTATAAAACTTACAAAATCAATAGCCGCCAATTTAATTTTTCTGTGGTGATCTAAGCACGTAGTTGCCACCTGAAATGCCAATTTAATCTGAAATTTGGTGGTGTAAACGGCAAAGATTAGAGAACACGGTTATCGCTAACCTGGCCGCGACAAACTGCGGTCAAAATGCAACATTAATTATCATTAATAAAACGAGGTCATTATTAAAATATGATAATGGCAATAGTACTCTATGTATTCGATGCAGACCGCAGTTTATAGCGGGCAGGTTAGCAATAACCTTGTTCTCTAATCTTTGCCGTTTACACCACCCAATTTTAGATTAAATTGACATTTAAGGTGACAACTAATCGAAGCCGGTGGCACAACAGAATAATTTTAAATCGGCGTTTCTTGATTTTACCAGTTTTGTACAAAATTGGGATGTTTTCAAAACAGCTGAACTTTCGGCTTTATTAGCGGCTCGGCGTCAGCAAATTTAATGTCGGGTTCTGTATGCGGTTGGTGCGCAACAGTTGATATTTTTTGTATTGTTGCATCAAATTGTACATCAATTGTAATTTGCAGTGTTGCATCAAATTGTACACCAGTTTAAAATTAGGTTAAAAGTAATCTTCAGTTTTTACAGATAAAAACTGCATGAGTAATCTTCTGAGTTAGCGCAGGTTAACAGAGTTAACCTTCAAAATGCGCTAATCTTGGTCAGTGTAACTGTTGCATTATTTTATATTCCACACATGGCCTATCCATTTTTCGGTTTCAAAAGTAATGATAAATAAAACACACATAAAGCTCTGATTTCGATGAAACTTTTATTTCGTTATAAAGCTTGGACCATGCCATTATGTATGAAATACAATGTAATTTAAATGACCAGCAGCAGTCGTTAGTGGATTGTCCGCGTAGACACGCGGATTGACGTATCCCCACAAAAAAAATCTAACGGCGTCAAATCGCATGATCTTGGCGGTCAACTGGCCAAAACGTGAAATTACGCGTTCTGTAAACTTCTCACGCAAAAAAGCCAAAATCGGTGGTTTTGTGCGGCTCGTGCCACTATCTTGTTGAAAACACATATAGACCAGTTCATAATCTTATGGACCAGTTCATAATCTTCAATTGCAGGCCAACAAAGTCGGTTATCATAGGGTCATAGCGCTCTGAATTGACGTTAACGTTTCTTCCAGCGTCATTTTCAAAAAAAAAAATACGAACCAATGACACCTCCAGACCATAATGCGCAGTAAACAGTAACTTTTTCCGGAAGTAATGGCTTTTCTACAATCACTTCTGGGTTTTCCGAGCCACATATGCAACAAATTTGCTTTCTGACTTAATTAACCACCGAGAGAAAAATGAGCTTCATCGCTGAAGACAATTTTGTTCGAAAAGTGACCACGTTTGAATCATCACTTTTGTAGTAAATGTTAACTATTTTAACGCGATATTCGGTTGCTAACCGATCCATATCCGTAAACAGCTAACTTTCCACTAAATAAATGACACTTCAGATGACAGATATTTAAAAGCTGTCACTCTTGCCAAAGCAGCTGTTTTGAAACCACGAAATGTATATCCCATACTATAACTTGACGAGCTGCCTGAGAGTGCAAACAGAACCAGACACGCTAGGCATAGAATTACTCTATATATAGGGTTTTTCAACAGAGACGCTACAAAAGTAAATCGATAGGGAGAGCAAACGACGCCATATTTTTTCCCGCTCTTTTGACATTTCTCTTCAGTAAGGTTTGCCATTTCATCATGGAAAGATATACGAGCCAACAACGAGTCGAAATTATTAAAATTTACTACCAAAATTTGGAGTCAGTGGCCTCAAATTTAAGAGCGCTGCGTCCAATTTATGGTCGGCTCATTTCTGGCTGAATGGCTTCGTCAATAAGCAAAATATGCGTTATTGGTCAGACAGCAATCCACACGTAATCCATGAGCCATCATTGCATCCCGAAAAGATTTTTGGTGCGGTTTATGGGCCGGCGGCATCATTGGGCCGTACTTCTTCCGTGATGATCAAGACCGGCACATTACTGTGAATGCGAATCGCTACCGTTCAATGATACCCGAATATTTTTGACCCCAATTGGATAATATGGACTTGGAGGACATGTGGTTCCAACAGGACGGCGCCACAAGCCACACAGCGAATGCCACAATCAATTTATTGGAAACCAAGTTTGGTGAACGTGTTATCTCACGAAATGGCCCAGTCGATTGGCCGCCTCGGTCGTGAGATTTGACGCCGTTAGATTATTTCCTGTGGGGCTACGCCAAGTCTTTGGTCTATGCCAACAAGCCAGCGACGATTGATGAACTTCGTACGAATATCGAACGTGAAATTGCAGCAGTATCGTCCGATTTATGCTTGAAACCTGTCGAAAATTGGGTTCAGCGTCTGGACTTCTGCAAGCGTGCCCGTGGTGGCCATGCAAAAGAAATCGAGTTCCATACATAATGGCATCGAACGTACTTTCACAGGAATAAAGAATTTCATTGGTATCTAAAACCGGTTCTGTTTTATTTAAAAAAGACTTTTGTAGCGCTCTTATTGAAAAACCCGTTACATGTACCAGTATGTATGTGTTGTAAAATGTGGCAACTTTATTCTCTCAATTGAGAGATTTCGTCGTTAGAAATGATTCTGTCCTAGCGGCGAGTCGTCAGCCGCAGCGGATTTTCGTGACGGTTTTTTCCTACCTTAAGAAACCTATGTAAAAAAAACATAGCGGTCTGTAGCGTGTTTGATTATGTTTAGACTCTCACTTCTATTTGTAGCAGTCATAACCATAAACTAATACATACATACATAGATACATTTATTCTCTCATCTGACGTTTCATTTCACATTCTTCGTCGTAGGTTTGTGAAAATGAGAGAAATTAAATTTAATATTAACTTACACCAGGTGGAGTTACAAAATATGTTCACTTAACTTTTTCATGTCGTTTTGGAGTAGAACTGAAAAATTTAAATGTATTTTGCACTTTTTGTTGACTTTTATCGTTGGTATACATTTGTATTGTATTTAACACAATTATTTTGCCACAAAAACACGAATTGCGGTTGTTGTTCCTTTGCTGGACGTTGTTTACTATTGCCTCTATCTGGTATTATTGAACCCATGTTTTCCACCATCCAATGTTTACTTTCCACCTTACCAATGACGTTTAATTTATTGAAAGAATAAATGTATCTATGTGTGTATTAGTCTATGGTCATAACTCTCCACAACGCATCCTCTAATTGCATTACACAGAAAAAAATAATTTTTCAATTCAATTAAAAAATTTGAAAATTCAAACACAATAATAATTGAAAATCCCGTGATAAAAAAAATCACATATCAGCTAACATATTTGTAGGTTGTTTATTGGAAAAATATTATTTTTCAATCGATGCAAAATTTCACCCATCTACGAAAATATTTGTACGTTATTTATCAAAAATAGTTTCGTTTTTAGTCGATAAAGAATTTGACATATTAACAAACTAAATTGTATCTTAGTTTTCGTTTTGTCTTCGATCCGAAGTATTTTTAGAAATTTGGTTTATTTAAAAAAAATTAAACAGCCGCAGTAGGATTCGAACTCACATCAACTGGAAGATCGTTTCGCGCAGCGTCTAGCCCGTTACGCCACCGATTGCCTGTACAAACTTATCTCTAACTGAAGTTACGTGGTTGTTCGTATCGTATTTACTTCTGTAAATATTGGGGTATTTCTTATGAATTTTTTGCAGGTACCATTTATCGATTTTCATTTCAATATTTGAGTAATTTGTCAGTATATCAAAGGAAAATGTATTGAGTGCTGAGATTTCTCACGTACCAATTTGTTTGTTAAAATTTTACAGTTGTCTTTTTCTTCTGTGCAGTATCCAGAACTCTCTGTAGTTAGACAATTCGTCAACCTTCTTGTGGAGAAAGTCATAACGCCATATAGATTCTTCAACAACCACTGTCTTCAATCATTCGTATTGGAAAATGTAAGTCTTCTCTACAAAATTCAATTGCCGTAGTGAATTCATCATAAGGGGTAATTTTTTGATATTTCGGTTTTTGAAATTGAAAAAACATACAAGTGAAGGGAATATGTTGTCCACGGCTACGCTTCACTTGGTCCATTCTAAAAGTCAAATTTTGGCACAATTTTTCCAACATTTCGGCCGATATCTCACCAATGACACGTGTAGTGTTGTCTTCCAAGACAGTAGTCATGATTGACTTGTCTCTATAGACGAGAAACTTCACGTCTTGTGGGGCCAAATCGCAAGAACGAGGCGGCCAATTGACTACGACGACCATAAAATCGACGTAACTTGCGAAACATATTTTTCACAGAGCACGAATTTTGATAATAAAACTCAGTGATTTGAATCAACTACTCAGTGATTTGATCATTTGAGAAAAATTTAAATACCATTGGCAATTGTAGTTACTTATTTTGAAAGCATTTGTATGATATCTGGTAAATTTGGTCTGGTATTTCATATGTACAGGATTATGAATTTGAAAGTACTACGAGGCAAATTCAGAATATTAAAAGCATTCCCATTTTTCATTAGAATTGCCATCCGATTCCACAACCATTCATTTGCATTGTCTGAGCAAATGGAAATGCAATACTTCTGAATTGAAATTAAGAACAATGGTAGTTCTTTTGCATTAGCCTTAGATAAAATAATGCAAATTGAAAACCAATGGAAATAATAAAACCTCAACACTGGTACGTATCAAATAAATATTTATTAATTACTTACTTATCCGGTCACGAACAACCCCGAGGGGACAGGGACCTTACAAAACGAAGATAACATAGTTCGCCAACCAGTTCGATCTTTTTTCCTTATCTCTCCAGTTGGCAATACCAAGTGTACGCAGTGATTCGTCAACCTGATCCCTCCAGCGGAGTCTTGGTCTTCCTATTTTTCGTCTTTCTTCGAGTTCGGTTTCGAAAACCCTTCGTGCTGGTTCATCTTCATCCATTCTACTGACATGGCCTAGCCAGCGCAATCGCGTTATCTTGATCCGTTTAACTATATCAATGTCGGCATACAGCTCATGGTTCATGCGTCGCCGATACTCGCCGTTGTGCACTATAGGGCCATAAATTTTTCGGAGTATTTTGTTTCATCTGCTTGCGATAAGACCCAGGATTCTGAGCCAAAAAGCAAGACAGGTTGTATGAGAGTCTGGTATAGTTGGAATTTTGTTACTCGAGACAGGGCTGTATCTCCAAAGTACTTGCTTAGCCCAAAATAACATCTATTCGCAAGCACAATTCTCCGCTTGATCTCAAGGGTGACGTTGTTGTTTTTGTTTACGGCAGATCCGAGGTATATAAATTCGTCCACCACCTCGAAATTATAACGGTTATCAACGTTCACGCTTTGGTTTAATCGCGTGGAGGCCCTGCTCGTTGAAACCATTAATTTTGTCTTGTCCTCATTTACCGTCACCCACTTTTCTTGACTCCTTCTCAATTCTCGAAAACATCGCAGTAACTGCCCTAACTGTGCATCCAATGATATCTAAATCATCAGCATACGCGAGCAGCATGTGAGTTTTGCTGCTGATGGTTTTATTCATATTGACTGCAGCTTTCCTCAGAATAATCTCTATTAAGGTGTTAAAGAGATCGCACGATAGGATGTCACCTTGTCTGAGGCCTAGCTTAGTTTCGAAAGGTTCGGTAAAATCCTTACCAACTTTCACTGCGGATTTGGTGTTCATCAGAGTCATCCTGCAAAGGCGTATGAGTTTTGCAGGAATACCAAGCTCAGACATTATTTCATAGAGTTTCCCCCGTATCGGGCTATCGAAGGCCGCCTTATAATCGACAAATAGATGATAGGTGTCAATTTGTTTGTCGTGGGTCTTCTCCAGGATTTGGCGTAGCGTGAAAATCTGGTCGGTTGTCGATTTTCCAGGCCTAAAGCCACACTGGTATGGTCCAATTAGGTCAGCGATAATTTGATTTTAGTCTTTCGCACATTATGCTTGATAGAACCTTATATGCTATGTATAAAAGGCTTATTCCACGGTAGTTGGCACAGATACCCGGGTCACCTTTTTTAAATATGAGAAATAGTACACTGAGACTCCAATCGCCGGGCATGCATTCATCTAACCAAATTTTGCTAATGAGCTGATGTATGCACCTTATCAGCTCATTGCCGCCAGCCTTAAACAGCTTCGCCGGTAATCCATCGCCTCCTGCGGCTTTGTTGTTCTTAAGCCGGGCAAGAGCTGTTCTGACCTCGTCTCGCCATTGGATATCTCAGGTACCAGTAGCGCAGAGAAAGGATCTCTCCATATTCCCAGCATACTCTGCACATCTGCTATGAGATTTCCGTTCTTGTCTTTACAGAAGGTGGGCCCTGAACCGTGTCCATTAGTTCCGTTTTTGGCTTTTTGGTAAAATATTCGGGCTTCGTTCTTCTCTCACGCGCTTTCTCCACTGCCGTTTCTTACGCCTAAAGAGACGGTTTACGTCCTTTCTTTTTTCTCTATACCGCACAGTCGCAGCTCGCGTTGCAATTGTGTGAAAGCATTGCCATGCGCGCAGCGTTCGTTTGCAGTGCGACACTCTTCATCGTACCATGGTTTGCTGCGAAGCGGTTTTTCAAACCCAAGTACGGTTGTTGCCGCAGTTTTTATAGAGTCGGAAAATAAATATTACATTCCACTAAAATGACAAAATTATAAGAATAAATGTTGGCATTGAAATATTAATAGAAAACAAGTGGAATGGATTTTTCACTACAATGTGCATTAAAAGCAGTTCATATATTTTGAACAACTTTTTTGTTTGTAATATGTGCACTAAAGGGTTTTTCAATAAAAGCGCTACAGAAATGTTTTTAAATAAAACAAAACCGGTTTTAGATACCAATGAAATTATTTATTCCTGTGAAAGTACGTTCGATGCCATTATGTATGGAACTCGATTTCTTTTGCAGTCGATGGTTTTTTCGACGGTTTTCAAGCATAAATTGGCCGATACTGCTGCAATTTCACGTTCGATATTCGTACGAAGTTCATCAATCGTTGCTGGCTTGTTGGCATAGACCATAGACTTGACGTAGCCCCACAGGAAATAATCTAACGGCGTCACATCGCACGACCGAGGCGGCCAATCGGCTGGGCCATTTCGTGAGATAACACGTTCACTAAACTTGGTTTTCAATAAATTGATTGTGGCATTCGCTGTGTGGCTTGTGGCGCCGTCCTGTTGGAACCACATGTCCTCCAAGTCCATATTATTCAATTGGGGCCAAAAATATTCGGTTATCATTGAACGGTAGCGATTCGCATTCACAGTAATGTGCCGGTCTTGATCATCACGGAAGAAGTACGGCCCAATGACGCCGCCGGCCCATAAACCGCACCAAACCGTAATTTTTTCGGGATGCAATGATGACTCATAGATTACGTGTGGATTGCTGTCTGACCAATAACGCATATTTTGCTTATTGACGAAGCGAATTATCCAGAAATGAGCCTCATCGCTGAAGATGATTTTCCGATGAAAATTCGAATCATTTTCAAGTTTTAGCTCAGCCCAATTCACGAACATACGACGCTTATGGTGGTAAGCGGCTTCAGTTCTTGCGTCAATTTGATCTTGTAAGGATGTAGGCCAAGATCTTTTCGCAAAATTCGCCACAACGACGTCACAGAGATTCACAACGCATGAGAACGACGTGTGAGAGACACATTTGGGCTTTCTTGAACTGAAGCCTCAGAGGCAGCAATATTCTCGACACTATGGGCACTTCTTTGTCTCACTGGCACGGGGACATTTTGTACTGTGCCTGTGGATTCAAATTTTTCCACTAGACGCTCAATTGTTGATCTGGTAGGACCATAAATTGGACGTAGCGCTCTTAAAGTTGATACCACTGACTCCAAATTTCGGTAGTAAATTTTAATAATTTCGACTCGTTGTTGGCTCGTATATCTTTCCATGATGAAATGGCAAACCTTACTGAAGAGAAATGTCAAAAGACCGGGAGAAAATATGGCGTCGTTTGCTGTCACTATCGATTTACTTTTGTAGCGTCTCTGTTGAAAAACCCGTTACTATTATTTTGACATACATAATGCACAAACAAAGCAGGTGTGGTCAAATTTAATGGAGCATGGGTACATACATATGACATTCGAAATGTTTCGAAAACAATAGTTTTGGATAACGGCTTGTTTAGTTTGTTAATTGTTTAATTTAAATGTGCATTATCAGGGTGACATCATACAGCTCTGATACCCAAAAAATGCCACCAAAACATACATATATTCAATGAAGCCTACGACAGACTAAACCACATTGTGTAGTAAATTCCTCATTGACCTCAGGATAACTTACATATCTATCGGATACTGCGTGTCAAACTTTAGCCTCCATGATCAAATAGCATTCATATGCGACTAGATATATTCAAAATGCAAACACGTCACGTGAATGTAAGTAAACTTAATTCAATAGACAGACGACGGACGTCTCATAATATTACCAACTCTATCTAATTCCCGTCTACGTCTATCATTGTCTAATTAAATCGTTACTATGTGAGTGATTTACAATTTGAAGAATGTGCGTTATTTTAAATTGTGTTTTATTTTGGGGTTTATCTTATCTTGTATTCGTTTTATTTTTTATATTTATTGCAGATTTTTATTTACTTTAGTAGACTATACTAATTAATACCCCTTTATATGAAAAACAATTTTGTTGATTTTTCATTCACTTTTTGTGCAGTAACTCAAGGTTTGCGAACCAACACTCCACTCCATCCGGATCAAGTGTTTTTACATTTTTACACACATATTTAGTAGAGGTGTAACTCTTATCTGAACTAAAAATGATTCAAGTGTTATATGTCTTACAAAATTGTTAAAACAACTCAGGGAGAGACATGGTATTTTAGTCACAGATTGTGCTGAAGTTTCTATCCGATAAGATATGGGCATTTTTAATGTCAAGTATTTGTAGGGTGTCCTAGAGCCAAGAGTTGAGAGTTTAGAAGGCTGATCCATATTATTTAAACACCATCCATCCACAAAACTATTTGAAAAGTTGTATTTACGTATGGCTGGGCAGAAATAACTCCTAATAATAGGCAATGGGTTTAAAAGTAATTCTGTACTAATGTATGGTTTATGTCTGTGATAATAGCGAACAGCATTGCCAGCTTAGTATCATTAAAACTATATTGCCAAATTCAAATACTAAGATATTGCGTAATGCCAACTTGTTGATTAAAGATGGCCAATTGATGTAGATGGTGCTAGCGTCAGATGGTGAATTAACAGTGTGTTAACTGCGACAAATTCAAATACGGGTACAGCAGGTCAATTCTGTAATTCTCGTAGCTAATTCTCTACCTCGATCGCTAAATTTATACAAAAAATTTGTAGGCGAATTTCTTAGCGATGTCGCTAAATCCGTATTCTGGTACTGTAATCGCTTAGATAAAAGTTACTATTTTCGCCGTAGCTAATTTGCTAAAAGTAGTCTTGACTTCTCTCTCTGCTTTGATAAAATGCTTTTAGAAATAGACACACATATTACGCACACATTTGACATTTTACATTAGTGTTGCCAAGCCTTATAGTTTGTTTTCCTCAAAAACATTAAAAATTTTCGTTATGTTTGTTGTTGTCTCGGCTATACATTTTCCTTCACAAAAATAACTTGTAAAACGTGAATTTTTAAAAGTAGGTTTGAAAGTTCTTGTCAACATTTATTTAGATATTGCAACATACATGTAGTATTTTGCCGAAAAGCCACCAATTATTGATATCGATCTAAAAGATTGCAAAACTTGGCAGCTCTATAAAGGCTTTGTTATTTTCGGTAAAATCAAGGTAAATAAACATACTGTTTGTGAATTTTGTGAATATTGTATTGTGGCAAAGATTTATATAAAAAAGAAATATGAGCGCCTTTAACCGACGACGAATTAAATATCAAGATTAACTAACTGAATTTAAATCTAAAAGTATTTTTGTTCAACTTATCTTTTAGCAGCTTCAATTGTTAGTTGCTAAAAATTTTAAATTTAAGAGACAATTGACAGCTGTTTATTCGTTAGAAAACACAAAATAGGCGAATTTTAGCGATGGCAACAATCGCAAAAATTAAGGCGAATTCAATTTTTAAGAGAAGCTAAATTTAGATACCACGTTACAGAATTGCATTCGTAGCTAAAAATCGCTAAATTGATTTAAGATGCTTTTAGCGATGGAGATTAAGCGTTAGCAAGTTACAGAATAGATCTGCAGGTTTACATTTTGGCTGAAATAAGGAACTGGTTTATATTTTTTCTAATTGCAGAAAACCCCTGATGTGTGTAGCTCGTAGGAGATGGAAAAAAGTATAATTTTCATATATTTATTATTTATTTGAATTATATGTATATAATTATAATAATATAATTATAATAAGATTATAAACAGTTTATAATTTCGTAACGATTTCATCATTTGAATAACAATTAAATAATTTAAATTAGTATATCAATTAATATTTCACACTATATAAAATTATCATTCGTGAAAATTGCGTTCAAATTCGAACATGATTTTCAAATTTAAACAAGTTTGATGTGAATATGAATTAAAGTTATTAATTTTACATTAAACAGGCATTGCAAATTGGAATATGATTTACATTTTAATTTAAAATTAAAACGTTATTGTTAAATTTAAATGCAGCTGTGAAATTTTGAGCTTGAAACACCAATGAGAATATTCAATTCAATTCAATACAAAAACAATTCAGTTCAATTCAATTAAGAAGATAAAAAGAATTGAACTGAATTACACTAGATTATACTTAGTTAGATTAGATTAGAATTGAATTGAATTGAATTGAATTGAACTGAATAGAATTGAATTGAATTGACTGTCGTGTTTGTAACGGAAAATGTTCATGACTTGTAAGCTTGTAGTATGAATTTCTCATACATTAACCAAAAACTAACAAAAATCGGTCATAAACATTCAATTTCAACTAAACGTAACTGACACTAGCACGATCTTCACAAATGCTATACCACGGAAAAATACAACTCTGTGATATAGATTAAAACTCACCTCAAAGCACTGCAACAATGCGAGAACGCATGAGTAAAAGGAATTATAGGCCTTTCAGTGACGTTGATACTTAGGGATCTTCGATCGATACTAATTCGCACATGTAAATTGCAGAATTGAGTTTGTATCTGATAATGAACTTGTCACGGAGTTCGAAACTAGGCATGCCAGTGAGTGTGTGTTGAACTGAATTGTCTATTATTTCCAACAAAAACCAACCATTTTTCAATTAGAAAAATTTTCATGACTTGTAAGCTTGTAGTATGAATTTCTCATACAAAAATCAGTCAGTTAAAAATTTCAAATTTAAATACACGGAAAATTTAAAAATTTTAAAATCTGACAAATGCTTTATGTTTTCAGATCAATAATGACTTTCTACGGGAAACCGAAACAAGACAAGAAAATGTTATTTTGTGTTGATTTTGTATTAAATTTTCTATAAACATAAACCGAAATATAACCGTAAATAAAAGGAAAATTATCCGGTTTCACCGTTTTTTTCCATTCTGTGAAACCGAAAACCGGTTTCCCGAAAAAAAGTCTTCGAATAAACCATATTTTTATAGTAGGCATAATGCAAAGTTCTGAAATTAAAAAACAATTTGAGCTTTGAAATTGTTAGCAGCGTTTTTCATTTTTGATCCTCTTTTGATTCGGCATCTTTTTTTAACATCTCCTGGCAACACTGGGCTAGACCATAGAAATCAGAGACTAATATAGGTATAGATATATTTATTCTCTCATCTGACGTTTAATTTCACATTCTTCGTCGTAGGTTTGTGGAAATGAGAGAAATTCAATTTAAAATTAACTTACACCAGGTGGAGTTACAAAATATGTTCACTTAACTTTTTCATGTCGTTTTGGTGTGGAACTGAAAAATGTAAATGTATTTTGCACTTTTTGTTGACTTTTATCGTTGGTATACATTTGTATTGTATTTAGCATAACTAGTTTGCAACAAAAACATGAAATTCGGTTGTTGTTCCTTTATTGGACGTTGTTTACTATTGCCTCTATCTGGTATTATTGAACCCATGTTTTCCACCATCCAATGTTTACTTTCCACCGTACCTATGACGTTTAATTTATTGAGAGAATAAAAGTATCTATGCATGTATTAGTCTATGGTATGCCGCCTCATTCATCAAATTGACTTTTTAATGTTTCATCGACAGGGATTAGAGGAAAGAAAATATAAATTGTGTAGAATCAGTGCATCATGTTAAGGCACATGCACCATTCATTTATTTTATTGGCCTCTTTCATTTCCCAACAAAATGTTGGTTATTGTGTAATGTATGTAAACGAACAGTTGTTTGTAAACAAACAGTTATCATTTGAAACGAAATTGCGCAAATACCCAGTATGAACGACTTCAATTTTGCTCGACAATATCAATCCGAAATTATCAGTTTTTAAGTATTCGAAATAGAGTATCGTTTTACCATAGAAGCTTTTATTCGCTCAATAAATTAAACGTCATAGGTACGATGGAAAGTAAACATTGGATGGTGGAAAATATGGGTTCAATAATACCAGATAACGGCAATAGTATACAGCGATCAGCAAAGGAACAACAACCAAATTTCGTATTTTTGTGGCAAAATAATTGTGTTAAATACAATACAAATGTATACTAACGATAAAAGTCAACAAAAAAGTGCAAAATATATTTAAATTGTTCAGTTCTACACCAAAACGACAGGAAAAAGATAAGTGAACATATTTTGTAACTCCACCTGGTGTAAGGTAATTTTAAATTTAATTGCTCTCATTTCCACAAACCTATGATGTAGAGTGTGAAATGAAACGCCAGATGAGAGAATAAGTTTATTTATGTATGTATTATTCTACGGTAGAAATCCCCTGCAACATTGAATGGCAATGCCTTACTAATAAAAGAGTTACCAAATTTAATACATTCTCGGCCATTTTGCCGAGGGTGGCAACTTTACGAGTTAGTAGATAAACAAAACAAAACAGCTGATGAGGTGAACACATGTTTATGTATTGTCGTTTACCGCTAATAACCGCAATCACTGCCAGTTTATTGCAAATTCCGCTTAATTTAAGTTACAATCATAAACTTTTGAAATATAGTAACAAAAGTTGAAGAAAGTTTTACAAATCAATAAAGTGTATGAAGTCCTAAACTATTAACAAATTCAATATAACCTCTGTCAAATGTATGTGCCAAAGATTTTTTCAGTGTCGCCCCAGGAGTTTTGAAATTATTTAATTAGAATTGTTATAGTTTTGTTAAACAATTGTGGAAAGGCTTTGTTTATTGTATGCGTATGTGTGTGGTATGCGACAAACCAACCACCGTTGCCCCCATTACCTGCCATTTAAACTGTTTATGACCAGTTGCGCATTTAGTCTTATTGGCGTTTTGTACACAAAATCTGTACTCATTGGTATCCCGACGTCGTCATATTCGCCAAAGAAATCTCTGATATTGGAGGAACGAACGAATGAAAAGCAACAAGAAATGCTGGAGAACAAAATACTTAATTGTTTTGTTTACATTTGTCAGTCGTAGTCACCACACAACACGAGCAGCAGCAACAAGAAGAATGTACTTACGAATGCACAAACAAACATATGTATAGACTTGTGAAAAGGATTCGTCTGTTATCTCATTATGCGCAAAGGGAGTTTCACAGGACATTCGCGAATTGAGAGTTGATGGTAATTATAGAGAAAGAGAGTGACAATGGTGCGTTATGAGAGCCAATGTGGTGTGAGAGGATACATAATTCCAAATGACCGACTTGAAGTCACAAGTAATAATAATTTTACAATTAACACGTTGTAGAGGGGATATTCTTTGGAAAAACGTGCCTCATTCAGAGGATTTTTAAACTCGAATAGAAGAAAATTGAAACCCACTTTAAATCATACATTTGCACACGCTATAAAGCGTACATGAGCTAGGAGGAATCTGAGAAAATTCCAACTTTGGAATTGGAAATTGACTTGTGCTTATTGTTCTACGGCTTTTAAATATCGTACTGTTAAATTGTATCTTTCAAAACCACTGTTTTCCGTTCATACAGTACTTGTTTGAAAAGTTTACGACACCTCTAAAAATACTATGCTGCTAATGGCGCCTTTACTGCAAACCGGTGCGTCAAATGTTGCATTTTTTACAATTATGACGGTCTAGAATTGGGTACACATCTACAACAAACCAAATATTACCTTTGTAAGTGGGCATAACCGTCGTGTGCACGAAATATGCGGCACTTTTCTGTAAACAGAATCCAGACAAACATAAGACGTTTCAGAATTTGGCTTTCTGCAAAAAAATTCAGAAGAAAAATATCAGTTTTGAATTAGAATACAAATGCCTTGTGATGTTAAAAACAAACAATTCAGAATAAAAATATTTCATGTTTTAAGAACATCAAAATTGTAGACTTTATTCTGAAAGAAAATTCTGATTCAAAATGATTCTGTATTCGATGGATTTTTTTTGATTTATCACTATCAGATCACAGATCAGGGTTTTTTCTGTAGTTAGAAAAAAGTAAACAGTCGACACCAGGATTTGGGCTCAAGTTGGCGGACGATCGATCATTTCAAAGTTTGTTACTTCTCATCAGCGCCGTAGCGTTATAGGCTAGTCACCGTCTTGTTCACATTGTAACTAGTTGCAGTTGTCGTCGTCGGGGTTTCTCTCCCCTTTTTTTCATTCCAATCTCTCCGCGAATAGTTCTATTCACACTGATTATCTAACACAGCATTTAAGACTGAGAACTTTTCGTGAAAAAACTGTATGTGTTAACCCGTTTTCGCGTCTGAAAATTTTTAGTTGAACATTTGTCGTACCTCCGGTTCACTTATTTAAAGGCACTAAAAAATTCCATATTCAGCAGCCTGTATCTTCTGCAATTTGTAACCGATTGCAGAATTTTAATATGGAAAAGGAAGCTAGACATCTTGAGATATAAACAAAATCATGACAATAGTGGTTTCCTAATTAAAGAACTTTTTGATAAATTTACAAAAAAAAAGTCAAAAAATGTGCTATTTTTTTTTTGTTCACTTGAATAAAGGCACTTTAACTAATTTTTAATGAAAAATAGTTTTTCTAGTTTTTTTAATTTATTTTACTTTATTTAAGAACTATTAGTAATGGGTACAATCCCCTTTGTTTTTAACTACTTCAAATATACGGGTTTTCATTGAGAGATAAAGAGAATTTATGTAATCCAACGAAACTTGATTCCAAGCGTCCTTAATGGCCTGAATTAGTGACTGCTTGTCATCAAATTGTGTACCTCCTTCATAGGCCTTACGAGATAACCAACCCCAGACATTTTCGATAATGTTTAGATCTGGCGATTAGGGTGGCCAGTCAAGAATATTAACATTTTGGCTTGAAATGAACTCCTTTACTACTCTGGGGTTGTGTATAGGGGCATTATCCTGTTGCAATATCCAAGATATGGGACCAAATAGCTCAATGAAATTCGAAAAATCGGATTTCAATAACGTTTTATAGCTTGCACCAGTCATTGTTGCACTTTGAAATTCAAGATCGATGGTGCCTAGTAATAGCACCCCACACCATAACGCCGCCCTCTCAGCTGTGATGTCGGTTCAAAAAACGCCTTTCTTTGCGCAGATCATTGAAATAATAGTTGTAGCCATCAGGCCCATCCAAATTAAAGTTCTTCTCATCCGTAAATACAACGGTTCTGCAGTCATTTACATGACCTCTTGGCTGCACATCCCATAACATGTAGTCTCTTGCGAATTGAGGCCGCTTTTCCTTACGAGGAGCATTAAGTGGCGGCTTTTTTTGTAATTTCAGATATTTAAGATACTCACAGCTCTTAGTTACTCTGCGTACTGATGACTTGCTCGCTTCCACTCCAGCTTGAGCTCTTATTTTTGACAATTACAAGGCAGAATTAGAAGCAAATCTGAGCTCTTATTTTTGACAAGGATAAGGCAGAATTAGAAGCAAATCCGATCGGTATGACTGCATTTCTAAATGGCTTACAACCACAAATTACCAGGACTATCCCTTCTGGGTGCTAATGATTTAAAAGAAACAAGCAAGCAACGGCTTTCATAAGAAGGAATAGGAACTGTAATGTTAAGAAAGAATAAAGCAAACTTTAGGAACGATGAGTAACAGCAATTGGGAACCAAATAAAAGATGAATATTCAAGCTTGGAACAAACAAAATTATTCCTTAAAACCGATAGCTATAATCGCAAATATGTGAACTGTAAAATTTAAATTTCAATTCTTAATCCCTTCTTTATTTTTATTTTACACAAACTATCGTAGGAAAACCATTTCAAGGTGTTATCTTAATGCCAGATTTTGTATTTTGGAACGATTGTATAATTTTTTCATGGTTACATACCAGTTAGTCGCATTACAAATTCCGTGGTTAAGTTGTCAAAATTAGGTGATTAATGAAAAACACTATGTCTTGTCCAACTTGATACAACGTCTATGCTTTAAATGGTATCTTGATTGAATTTCTTTGAATTTTATCAACAAACAAAAAGAAAAAAAAAAAACAAATTTGACAGCTTGTCCGCGAAAAAAATGAAAACAGCTGGGCGGGCTTACGCTTTTACCTGGTAGATAAATCTACCATGAATTTGTTCATGAATAATAATCTGCCATGTTACCAAATTCTTGTTAAAAATAAAATTTTTCGTTTGTATTTGGCTTCAAACTGTTACACTTTGATAATAACACTGTGATAGTTTTCGACATAAATTTTCGTACACAAGACCGGAGAGGACGGTCATACCCTAATTTGGGTACGAGAAATCGAACTGCATCATTAGGTTTTTGAGTCTGTCCTCTCCGGCTTTGTCTTGTTTTTCGACTTCCACAGTGTAATTATTCCCTCTAATGATCAAAATATAAACTTTTTTTCATTATGAAAAAATGAATTTGTTGCTTAGAATATTTTTCGATTTCCTTTGATACAGATCAGGGGGTTTTCTGCAATTACATAAAATGTAAACAGTCGGAATCAGGGTTTGAAATCTCATTGGCGGACGAACGTTTCGAAGTTTGTGACTCTTCTCATCAGTGCCTTCGTGTTCTAGGCCAGTGACCGTCTTGTTAAAATTCTCACTATTTCTCTCTCTTTTGTGGGAACGTCTTTATTCAATTACAAACACGTTTTTCTTACTTGCACGCAGTTGTGCTGATGTGTTTGAAACTAATCTATTTACAGAACATTTATATTTTTATTAATGTTCTACGTTTTTTGGTCATGATTTTTGTTGGTCACATGATTTGCATTATATAGGGTGATTCAGGAAGTTCCGGACAAATTTCTCCAGCGTATTTCTTGGCTCATTTCATGAAGAAAAGTCCACTAGGACCATGTCCGAAAATGCAAGGGTGCGAAATGGCAGCGGGTTCAAAATGTTCGGATTGGCGGTCGGAGAGTAGTAGGGTAAAATTGCTAACTTCTGAGGCAGTGGTCGGATTTTTTGGGCTTGTTAGAAAGGTCTTTAAGAGGCCTTTCAGAATCAATAAAAAAAAGGAAAAAAGTCAAATCGCCGAGATACAGAGCTTTCGGAAAAAAAATTCACATAACCTCAATTTGCTCAGCCAGATGGCAGGTAACTTATGTTATCCATACCTCTTACCTTTCCAAAATGACCTAAACGAAGCTCAGAGGTCTTACCGTTCCAAAGTTATGACCATTTTACTGAAATGCAAAAATGTTTGTTTTTGTTTTTGGAAGCGAAATAACAGCACACATTTATTTGTATTTGTAAATTAACACGTTTAAGATTTTATTTTATTGAAACTGCCTCAGAAGTTAGCAACTTTACCCTACTACCCTCCGACCGCCAATCCGAAAATTTTTAACCCGCTGCCATTTCGCACCCTTGCATTTTCGGACATGGTCCTAGTGGACTTTTCTTCATGAAATGAGCCAAGGAATACACTGGAGAAATTTGTCCGGAACTTCCTGAATCACCCTGTATATGATTCGATTTTAAATTATTTCTTAGAAGAATATTTATCGATTGCCTTTGAGCTACATATGTATGTAGATCAGGGTTGTATCTGCAATTGGAATTTTTTTACAAATGATCTCAATATTTTTTTATTAGTGGATGAAAAAAGAATTACAGTTTAAGTCAATCAGCTGTAAGTATAAATTTGGTTATGTATTTGGTATCGCTGTACGCGTTGTGCTGGCCAGATTATTATGATGTGAATATAAAGTTAATATATAAATTGGCTTTATTTCAATTATAATTTTTTACTTTACAATAAAATTTTATCAACTGTTTCAATATGCAAGGATGTCCCAAAAATTCACGCAAGATTGAATTATAATTATATATAACTTTCTTATAAAACGTCTCTCTTTTTGGTAACTCCTGTTATATTCTCACTCTAGTTCAATATATTGTTGGATGTCTAAATGTCAACAATAACATTTGAAAATTTCTAACAATTGCGAAAACTGTATTGACACGTGTTTATGGTGGTGGACAGATAATTAGAAACACATTCGTAAACTATTGCTGCTTTCAAAGAGAAAAGCAATCAATTTCAGCCATAGTAAACCGATTGCAGTGAAGATCGCCTCCTCGCGGTGCAACCTGGGTAACTCTAAATGATCTTCCTTTTCGGCACAGACTGCTACGACCCTGGTTCACGATTTTCGTAACTATTTGATTTTCTGCTCTCGAGCTGTAGTCCTGTGCTCTGCGTCCTGAGTAGGCAGAGGTGACACTGTCGAAATGGCTCGTGGCTGAGGGACCGTTTGTCTCCGCCTCCTTAAAACTTGGCAAGTCTTGTAGTACGTTCGAAATCCGTCACCGTTAAGTTGGTGGTAATGGTGAGGATGAGATGACTCCCTCTTCGGTTCGGCCTGGCTCTGAACACTCTGTCCCATAGGGCGAAGTGTCAACCCTCGCGTGGAACTCCCTGCTTCATAGACAACCACGGGGCCCTTCTTTTTGAACACATTGCATCTTTACGGACGTAGATAGCGGCTACAAGTTGAGGCCCAATCAACATGAAGATTAATATTGAAAAGTCTTCGGCCACAGGAAAACCTGTGACTTCCCCCGAGCCTACGGGCTCTTCCTCGAGCATTAGTGCTCGTAAGTCTTCTGCGGTCACACGCAAGGGGGCCTCTGCAACTGCGAATAACACGGGCGGTGGTCAACCCTCCCCAACTACGGGGAAAACTAAAAATCTCTGCCCCTCCCGGAAGCGGAGAGCTGATCTTCGACTGGCCACTAGATTGGTTAGTCAACTCTGCACGACCAGTCGCCGCACTCACTCCTGCACAGGTAAACACCTTGGAGTGGGCCAATCTGCGAAGACGCGGGATGGTTCCAGGGAAGTATTAAATTTATCGGTTGCTCTGATGAACGAGCAGCTCGATTGTATAAGTTCGCCATGAGTCGGGTAGGTGAGGTTTGGCCGGGGGCCAAACTCAAAGCCGTGGATAGGAAGGATATACCTTCTAGACCAAGGGCTAGGGTTTGGGTCCCGTCAAACTCACCTACTGACCAACAGGAGATCCTAAAGATCCACTGCCACTGCAATCCCTCCATTCCTGCAAAGGGTTGGAAGGTGGTCAAGGTTGAGGATCTTGTAGGAACCTCCCGGCAGATAGTTTTGGTCCTGCACCAGGATTCCTTAAAACCCCTTGAGGAGAACAAAGGCCAAATTCGGTTAGGATTCATGAGTGTACTCCTCAGGGTATACATAGTGGATACGCTGAGTGGCAAACTGGCCGAGTCGAAGTCGGAAGTCACAGATATAAATGCTGGAAAGCATTCTGAAACGGCGGTAGATGCTGAAGAAGCACAACTGGATGACGACAGTGGCAGCATCATCGACCTGTCCATCACAGGAGAGGGTGATCACGAAACAACCGTGATCGAGGTACCCAGAGTTGAAGATCCTGTAGATGATGGAAGTCCTCCAGATAAATCTTCATCGAAGTAAGGCAGCATCTGCCAACCTCATTCTCCATCTTGCGAAGGGTGGAGCCGATGTGGCCCTGATACAAGAACTATGGACGGTCAATGATCGTATATGCAGGTGCATTGGATACAGGATACAAGACCTTCTTGCATAGTCATTAGAAACAAATTTAATGCTCTCTCGCTGGAAAACGGCCAGCGGGACATCTGGCTAGTTTCATCGTACATGGCGCGCGACCATACTGAATCTCCCCCTCCGAAGTGCGTCAGGGATATTGTATCGGAGGCAAAAAGACGGAATTATAGCGTCATTATAGGTGCTGATGCCAACGCGCACCACACAATATAGGCGAGTACTGGCACCAATGATCGACGTGAGTCTCTTTTTAATTTCATTATAAGCGAAACCTTGACTATATGTAATAGAGGCGAGGAACCGACCTTCATAACTTCGGATAGGAGGGAAGTACTAGACCTAACTTTACTACTTGGCTACGACTATGTAACTGTATCCGATTGGAGCGTACTTTCTGATCACTCATTTTCTGATCATAGATATCTACAGTTCCACATAAATATTGAACCTCTGAAAAAGGAAGTTTTTAAAAATTATAGAAAAACGGACTGGAACGCCTATCGTGGGCGCCTAAGGAAACTCTTAGGTAACCATCCGAATATTCCGACTAATGTGCCAGAGCTGGAAGAACTAGTTGGCAAATTTACTGATGGGTGCAGAAACGCGCTTAATGAGTCCTGTAAGACCAGTGGTTATAATTCTGCCAAGGGTAACAAAAAACCTCATTGGTGGAACGCTGAGCTTCAGGATCTAAGATCGTCCATTAGGCGGCTTTTTAACAAGGCCAACAAGAGCGGCGACCAAATGGATTGGGACGTTTACAAGATTAGTCTTAATCTATATAAGGGTAAAATCAAGAAGGCCAAACGGAAATCCTGGCGAAACTTCTGACTTCGAACCAGACTGCACGCTTAAGATGCGTGCTCGTTAAAAACCCACCGTGTGCGGGGTTTTTAATGAAAGACGACACGATGGAACGTGGACGTATTCGTCTGAAGAGTCTCTTGGGATTCTCCTGGATACCGACTTTCCCAACGATGACCGGAATGCTGGTCATCAGCCAGAAGAGCTAGGCGGAAACTCACCTAGCTTAGAAAAAGTTCGCTCAATAGTGAGCAGAAAAAAACTGATATGGGCCATTAGATGCTTTAAGCCCTATAAATCAGCCGGACATGACGGGATAATTCCCGCGCAACTACAGGAGGCACTATACCTATCTTGCAGTTGGTTGGAGGCAATCTTAAAGGGCTGCCTTACTCTGGGAGTCATTCCTAGCATTTGGAAGCAAACCAAAGTGGGTTTTGTCCCGAAAGCTGGCAAATGCTCTCATGTCAAACCAAAGGACTTTAGACCAATCAGTCTATCATCCTTTGTTCTTAAGACATTTTAAAGGTTACTAATCTTCCACAGAATCTACTATCGAGTTCTCAGCATGCCTACATCAAGTGCAGGTCAACTGAGACGGCTCTCCACTCTATAGTCAGCATATTAGAGATGTCTCTTGAGAATAAGGTCTTCGCTCTAGGGACCTTCCTGGACATCGAGGGAGCCTTCAATAACATTCAACCTTCGGCGATTCTTAGGTCGTTATAGAATCTAGGAGTCGACAGCTTAGTGACACGCCTAATTGGGAAGCTTCTGGTGGATAGATCCCTCAAAGCTGAATGGGGTGGTGTTAAAATTGCTAGGAACGTTAACAGGGGGACACCGCAGGGGGGAGTTCTGTCTCCACTATTATGGTTAACTTCTGTCAATGAACTGCATCTTGAATTGGGCAGGGCCGAATGCCAGGTCTTTGCCTATACCGATGATATTGCTATCATCTCAATTTACTTAGCATTCGTACAACCAGCCTACTTAGTCTGATTTCGAACTGAACCGCTAACAACGGACTATCACTTAACCCACTTAAAACCGAGTTTATCTTGTTCTCTCGGAAATATAAAATACCCGCATTTGAACTGCCGTCAGTGAATGGGGTGCAATTACAGTTGACGGAAAAGGTCAAGTATATGGGGATAATTCTCGACAGAAAACTGTTTTGGAAACCGAATGTGGAGGAGAGGGTGAAAACGGCGTCTGTTGCTTTTTATTGTTGTAAAGGGGCGATAGAAAATCGCTGGGGACTGTCTCCTAAGATCACCATGTGGATTTATTTTGCAATAGTCTGACCAATACTTCTCTATGGTATCGTAGTTTGATGGAGATCCCACCTAAAGAAATATATTCTGAATTCCTTGATGAAAATTCAAAGATCAGGACTGATTAGCGTTAGTGGGGCAATGGGCACGACGTCAGGTACTGCACTTAGTGCTATCCTGAACATCTGTACTCCTGATATCATGGCCGAATCGGCAGCCGCTACATCACTGGTGACAATCAGAGATTGTGGCGTTTTGATATCGGGGCATTCCGGACACGCTGAATTACTACACCGGATCAACTCTATTCCCGTAAAAACGGACTACTGTATCCCCACCTTCTACCAGCGACAAATCTAAGGACTTCTATTCTGAACAGGCATACCTGGGAAAAGTCACTGGAAGGGGACACCAGTAGTATCAGATCTTTCACGGAGTTGGACGAGAAAGTAGGCTATGGGGTCCATTCACCGGACCTAAATATAAATATCTCCTTTAAGCTGCCTGATCACTGTAGTGTATTTCAGGCGGAAATTAACGCCATACTGGAGGTTGCTGAACTACTGAAAAGTAGTGTCACAACCCTCCGAAGAATATGTATCTACAGCCAGGCTGCCATCAAATCCCTGGAAGCCATGTTTGCTACGTCCCTGACGGTGAAAGAATGCCACTCATCACTTAGGGTGATGGCAGAGTATTTTGGCATCAGGCTCATCTGGGTACCGGGACACAGCAACATTCCAGGCAATTGCGTAGCTGATGCGTTAGCTAGACAGGGCACTACGACACAGGTTCTTGCGGCAAAATAAGGTGTTAGTATGCCAATCTCTACCTGCCGTTTGCAGATCAGGCAGTGGGCCGATAATATGTTCAAGGACAAGTGGAGACTTACTTCAACTTGCAAACAAGCCAGGGTCCTCTGGCCACAGGTGGACAGGAAGAGGACTAGGCAACTACTTAACTTGCCGAGAGGCAGGTTATCCACAATGATAGAAACACTTACGGGACATTGTCTTGTAGGAAAACACGCCCTAAGATTGAGACATAGAAACTCCACTCTCTGTAGATGTTGCATGGAAGAGGACTGCTCTGGCAGGACTGAGAAGTAGGATATTCGGAACAAATCTAGTTAGCACCGTAGCCCTACAGGATATACCTGTAGGTCTTATAGACAAATTTACTGAAAGGGCAAATTGGCTAGACGACTAGTCAATAGTTACTAAGGAGGAAACTGCAGGTATCACAATGGGCTTCTGTAGCCTAAGTGTGCTAGACAGCGTGCTGTCTTGCAGCTTTTTCAACCAACCAACCAATACAGAACCATTTATTGAATAATCAGATTTTTTTCCTACAATTACATTTAAACAAACAATATTATAATAAAGAAACCCCAGGCTCCTGAAATATAGTTCCACCCTTGGTTTATTTCTGCCGTTGACTCCAATCACGTTCCCTCAATTGTCCTGTGAAGAAGTTAATTAAATATGAGATAAAACTATCAAACATTTTGCTATAAAGTTGGGACACACATTTATATTCTCCAAGTGGCTAAGAGATATTTATTTTCCCGTCGCTTATTAAAAACATTTGGCTCGCTAAAGGCTTATGACGCCACTTCCATTGGTCGAGTGTTTAACAAGAGTGTTTAACAAGACAAGACACTTTTCTAATTACACAAATTTGACAATAGAATCTTGGTCAATGCAAATGTGTTGGCTAATAAAAAAAATTTTTACTGACAATTCTTTATGAAATTGAAAATTTGCACTATTGTTTTGGGTAATTTAATAAAATGGACGCTGAGAAACTTTGGCAAAATTCCTTTTTTGTTTTTCCTTTCAAATATTAATGGGGTACATACTAGGGATGCCAAACGCGAAATCCCGAATCACGGTATTTTTCGGGATTGATGAATTCCGAATTTTTCGGGATTATTATTAATTTTGAAAAACTAAAAACAATATCAAAAGTTCAGTGTGGTATTATTTTTTGGATGAGTCGAAAGGTGCACCTCAAGCAAAATGCATAATGTGCAAAAAGGTTTTAAATACCAATGGCAGCTCTAAAAAAGGTTTAATAACTCATCTTAACGTAAGTTAATTTTGGCATATGATTGTCTATTATAAGGCTTACTCTACACCAATTATAAAATTTATTGCGTCGGGTAGAACATGTTATTTTAAGCAAAGAAAGTAAAATAAAAAAGTCGGTGCATAGTTTCGGAGTTATGGACCCCGACATTTCGGATACTTTTTCCACTAACGTACCGTGTAAAGCCATTGATATCAGTGTTTTGTATAAAAGAATTCAAAACAAACTCAAAAAATAAAGTAGCATTTTTCGATAAGTCGCTTAGTAATCGAGTTATCGGATGTTTACGTGTCTCAAACAAAAATTTAAAAAAATTTTTAAATATTTTTTGTTTTGTTTGAAAAAAAAATATTCGAAAAATCGCGCGATGTTTTTACAATAAATTTTTGTTTTTGTTTTTTAAATTTTTCTAAATGTCAACATCCGATAACTCGATAACTAAGCGACTTATCAAAAAGTGCTACATTATTTTATGAGTTTGTTTTGAATTCTTTTATACAAAAAACTGATATCAATGGCTTTACACGGTACGTTAACGCCATAACCCTCGCACATATCCGAAATTTCGGGGCCCATAACTCCGAAACTATGCATTTGCCCCGATTTTGTCATTTTACTTTTTTTTTGCTAAGAATAACGTATTCTACCCCCTTGTGGTTGTTTTTTGGATTGTAAGCCGTACAATAGACCTGTTCCCAAAAAAAAAAATTAAAAATAGAATCCCGAAGTCGCGGGATTTTTTAAAATTAATCCCGTTTAGCATCCCTAGTACATACACAGCGACACAGTAGTAATACAAACTCTTGTAGCTTTATATTCGTCTCGTTTTAACGCACGGTGTCTAGTCGGTATGCTGCTGCCTCGCCGCACGTCTTGATATACAAATAGAAGCAGGGTATTTGCCAACATTAGAATGTAAATTCAGCATTGCTGTTGGTAGTGTGTTTTACACTTTTGATTTAGGCAATAATGCCACCTCTTCTTGTCTTCATATACAAAAAATCACCAAACACAAACTGGGCATTACTACCGATGTTTATTTTTTCTGTGTACTTATAAAGGGTCGGACATGTACAATTTGGAATTTAATTTAATTTCTCTTTTCAAAAAATACTAATAAACATTTGTTCAAAATAATGATTTTGTTTGGTTGGTAAGGCCCATCATTGGCATTTATGAATGAGTACCATAGAATAACACATACCATAGAAGGTTTTATTCGCTCAATAAATTAAACGTCATAGGTACGATGGAAAGTAAACATTGGATGGTAGAAATATGGGTTCAATAATTCCAGATAGTGGCAATAGTATACAGCGATCAACATAGGAACAACAACCGAATTTCGTGTTTTTGTGGCAAACTAGTTGTGTTAAATACAATACAAATGTATACCAACGATAAAAGTCAATAAAAAAGTGCAAAATATATTTAAATTTTTCAGTTCTACACCAAAACGACAGGAAAAAGTTAAGTGAACATATTTTGTAACTCCACCTGGTGTAAGATAATTTTAAATTTAATTGCTCTCATTTCCACAAACCTACGATGAGAGTGTGAAATGAAACGTCAGATGAGAGAATAAGTTTATCTATGTATGGATTAGTCTATGATGAGTACCTTATTCGATCTATTCAATTTTTCAGTACATTTTTGATGATTTTTGTTTTTAAGGCTTCAATGGACGACGTATGGATTTTCCGAGCCCCAAATGCAAGAAGTTTGTTTGTTAATGTAGGCCCCGAGGTGAAAATGAGATTCATCGATAAACATGATTTTTCGGTAAAGATGATTTTTCGTTAAAAATGTTCATCTTTGAAACTCATCAAAACTTTGAAAGAAAGTTTTTAATCTTTCCCAATTTTCTTCCAGTGTAAAGCGACCCATTTCATAAATTTCTAGCCTTTAACTAATAATCCATCACTTCATAAATGTCAAATTTGCCATCTGCTTCGAAATAACGGGTGGTTCAAAATTCAAATTGTACATAGTCCACCCTTTAGTTATATATAGTTGTACATAGTTATATACAGTTGTACTTATATGTATATAGTTATATACAGTTTTATATACATAGTTGTAGATATATTTGTATATAGTTTTATAGTGTTGTATAGTTTCTTTCCTTTCGATTTCATTCCATCATGGGTTAATAACACTAACGTTTATGTGCACATCTCGCACATAACTGTTGTTCCACATCAATGATCGGTATCATTTAAATTAATTTAATTTCATTTAATACTCTTTTAAATGCTATAGTTTTTCAAACTCCTTTAAAATACCAATTTCTCTTCTCAAAACGATTTGTTTTATGGAAGAAACTTTCCCCCTAGATTATCCCAAATCATAGGAATTTGAGATTTACCAAATATTTTCTTTTGAACAAAAAACAAACCAAACAAAAAAAAAAGCGAAATCATTGGTGCTCTTAATACTCTACTTACTCCACCAAGTTTGTGAAATGTATATACCGCCACGACGACACAACAATTTTTACTCTCACGCAAATCATTGCCTTACTCAATATTGCTGTTGGTGCTGCTGGCACTGGTGCTGACTGCCACACGAGACGACGATTCCTTAAAATGCGGACAAGCAAAAAGTTCTAGTTGAGTTGATGTAGAACCGGGAACGCGTTCGGAGGTCCTCTCGCAACGACAACACAAACATTGTTGCATTTATAATCCCCAAAAACAAATAAAACTAAACACAGAGTTAACTACTACCGCAGAAAGAAGTGAAAGGAATAGAAAAGCTCGTCTCGGCTCTGAGATAAATGTACGCACGAATACAGAAAATAACAAAAGCAAGCATTGAAATCATTAAATATTCACGGAACGCAAAAATCAAATAAAGAATTTTAGAATAAAAAAAAGCGAACACCATCATAAAACCAGACTAGCGAGAAGACAAAGTCTTGTGGCAAAACGAAACAGCATCCTAAATCGCTAGACAAATATAACAAATGGTGCCTTTAAGGTTCGCCTAAACACCCAACCAACCAACCAAACAAACGACCGACCGACTTAACCCAACAATCACACCACACAAAATCGGGAATAACATATTGTAACAGATGACAGAAGGCACGACGACGTGCGACGCGAGATAAATGAAAATATTTTCTTCGAGAAATCTCATTTTATTGTCAAAAAGGACGGCGACGACGTCCAGAATCCGTCAAATGGACATGTTTTATGTGAGTTGTGTTAAAGGCACAATGAATAATTAGAACGAAAAAACGATACAAATTAATGTACAACGCTCTACGAACGACGACGTCAACAGCAAGAAATATGAGGGAATTGCAAATCGTCAACACGAAATCATAAAACGGTCATACTACGTGCATACATACATATGTATATGCAGACGAAGTTTGTGTGTGAATTCTTCTCTCTCCTGTGTTTCTTTTCCACATGTGTGTGAGCGTGTGTGTGTGTGACGACGACGACCTCAACATTTATACCCTCTATTCAAAATTTGCAATTTTCACCAAGAAATTGCAACACATAACCTTAGGAGGTTTTTGACACTAAAAATTTATAGCATAATTTTATCGGTTATTTATAATCGCAACAGCAACTGCATACTTTTAGGGGTTTATTTAGAAATTAGCTAAAGCATAATATCTCGTGTGGTAAATTGCCCTAATTAGTTTTAATAATTATCGCTTCAAGTGCACTTTTTGAGAGAGGAAAAAAATAACAATTGAATTTATTTGTGTTAACTGATGATATTTGCAAAAGAGAAAAGTGCTTAATTGAATTTACAATAACAATCGGAATTAACCACCATCTAGCATAATAAGAAGCAAGCCTCGCTGTTGTGACCCCCTACGGCCACTGACATCATCTGAAATATTGGATTTTCAAAATGACTACAGATTTATTATTTCCAAAAATTGCTGATTGTTCATATGTTTCCTGTTATTGGTAAGTGGAACTCTTGTGTTAAAGACAAAATAAATTAGTTCAAAATGTTGCATGTAAATCGGGATTTAGTATGTAAATTCTAAACTTATATGAGGATTAGAATATTATTTTCTAAGAAAACAAATCCTTAAATTCTTTGCATTTCCTCGTATTTCTCTTAAATTCAAACTTCAAATTTATATGAAATATGTGTCACATTTCGTAAGTATACTACATATACCACAGAGCTGTAAACGAATCAGTCTTTTTTTGGATTAATTCGCAAATCATTCATATACTGAATTAGCCAAATTTTGAATTAATTCTTTTCGCAAAAAAAAGAAGTGAATGAAATTTGAGTCAATTCAAATTAATTGCAATTCAATTCCAATTCAAATGAATTTGCAAAATGAATTGCAATTCATTTCCAATTCAAATTTGAATTGGCAAAATGAATTGCAATTCATTTGAACTGAAGTGATTTTGAATTAATTCAAATGAATTAGACAAATAAATTGCAATTCATTTCAAATTTAAATTTGAATTGGCAAAACGAATTGCAATTCATTTCAACTGAAGTGATTTTGAAATAATTCAAAAGAAGTAGGAAAATGAATTGCAATTCATTTCCAATTCAAATTTGAATTGGCAAAATGAATTGCTATTCATTTCCAATTTATTTGAATTGAATTGATTTTGAATTAAATCAAATAAAATGCAATTCATTTACAAATCATTTGAATTGATTTCGAGAAAAAGTTTCGAAAAAGTACTCTTAAATCTAGAGTAATCATTACTCTCACTAAGCATTAATCACCTAGTATAGTTGTCCAAAGACAGAAAATTCTAAAACGACAACAACAAGAACAACATGAAATTGCCGTTCTCATAATTTCTATGCCTTTGAGTCTTCAAAGTGGAATATGCAATAAGAACAAATGAGTGATTTCGTAAGAATGAGATTAGATAACTGATAATGAAGATACTTGAAGAAACAAACTCCAAACACTATGTTTACTTTGATTGAATTGAAATCATTTTTGATTTCATTAATATGAATTGCAAGTCATTTTTCTAAATCATTTGAATTAATTCAACATCAAATCAAATAAATTGGAAATGAATTGCAATTCATTTTGCCAATTCAAATTTGAATTGGAAATGAATTGCAATTCATTTTGCAAATTCATTTGAATTGGAAATGAATTGCCATCCATTTTTCAAATTCATTTGAATTGGAATTGGGCTGCAATTAATTTTTGCCAAATTCATTTGAATTGATTCAAATTTCATTCAATTCTTTTTTTTTTGGTGATCAAAATATTTAATTCAAAATTTTGCTAATTCTTAATGAATTGAAATCAAAAACGAATGATTCATTTACAGCTCTGCTACAACATTTCCAATTGAAATTTAACAAATATCAATTTAATTTTGAAAAATATCAATTGAAATTTAAAAATTATATTTGAAATTTAAAATGCAGCAATTGGAATTTAAAGTTTCTATTTGATATTTGAAAGATATCAATTTAAATCTAAAAAACATAAACTAAAGTTTAAAAGACATCAATTGAAGTTTAAAAGACAACAATTGAAATTAAAAATTCGTCAGTTGAAATTTAAAAACTATTTACCGATTTTATGTATTAGATTATTAAATTTCAATTGATGTCTTTTACATTTCAATTGATGTTTTTTAAATTTCAATTGATGTTTTTAAAAATTCAAATTTCAGTTGATTTTTTTTTAAATTTTATTTGAAATTTGTGTAGTTTTATGTGGTATTCGACAGATTTATAAGTTTAAATGAAAACCCATAATATGAAAATCGTACAAATACACTATGTATTTTATGTTCGTATAAAGCGAACCACAGACTTGTCATTCATGAGCATGAGCTTGGTCGATAACTTTTTATCTGACTGGTGAATTTGAAAAAATATTACCAAAAAATGTTGTGAACATGATAGTGATGCGAACAACTTAAATTACATTCTTATTTGGTATCAAGAAGGGCGGTAATCCGACAATAAACATCAACGATAGACGATGTTCATGCTCATGAATGACAAGTCTGTGGGTCGCTTAAGATAGCTGATTTAAACAAAATACGATTTTTGGGTTTAAACATTGATATGGGAGTTGTTTATAAAAATACTGATATTAATAAAGTATAGATATCGGTGGATTAACCCTTCCGCAGCCGATTAGTAAAAACTTATTACTAGTAAGGAGCCGTTTATGCAGAACCGATTCGTTACAAGAACTGACCGGTTTTTTTTTTACAAGAAAGAACCGAGTAACGATTCCAAAAGACGGGTCCAAGTGAACCGAAAACTACTCTTAAAGAAACGAAAACGTTTCTTACAGAACTGAAAAACGGTTTGAAAAGAACCCGGTTTCAAAGCAACAGGACTCGGTTCCAAAGGCACTAAAAGTGATCAAATTTGAGGGTATGATAATGTGTACTTTTATCAAATTTTATATTCTTATAATAAGGTATTACACTTAAGGCTCTTTGGGACAGCAATTTGCTGAGAACCGGAACCGGTCGAAACATCCGGTTCTTCTCGGAGCCGGACCGCTTCTTCAAACATGCGGAGTCGCACTTCACTGTTGTGTGCTGCCCACAAAGTGTTATCTCAAAAATGTACTATAAGTTTAGGCAGATCCGATTGTACATTGTTTGCTCGCCGGAGATTTGGCAAAGCTACAGTTACTCCTACGAGAAAATGGATACCACCAAATTCAGTGTTTGCGGTGATTTAGTTTCTGTAGGGTATACTACATATTACTGATCGCAGTATGCCAGAGATTGATAAATCCATCACAAATGTGCTCTCTTGTACCTTCAAAGATCAATTACCTAAAATATGTTATACACTTCACATACATATAATATGTTATTATTTAAACCAATAAATTCTTACCTACCTACCGTACTTTAACTTAGAATTGAATGAACTATCAAATTGTGAGTTCGAATCCCACCCACGGCATTTACATTTTTTCACTAACCGGAGAAACATGATATCTTACAGCCTTAAAGGAAATTACATGATTGCGGTTAATTTAGACTTTACTGTGAACCCTTGTGGTCCTACCCAGCCAGCAACATTTTTTGGAACCTGTTGCCAACACGAACTGTTGAAGAACAACTTACTGTGTAATAAACTTGTAACAATGTAAGCGATGATGGAATCTAGAGTAGAATTAGTTATTTTACAGTATAATGGGGCATATCCATCCACTGAACACCATCATTATTGGCTGTGACGCCAATGCGAGACATATCATATGGGGCAGCTCTTAAGTCAACGAACGAGGTGCGTCCATTCTAGACTTTATTAATACTACCAACCTTGCAATTTGCAGCAGAGGTACTAACCCAACTTTTGTCTTCCCGAGTTCCGATAACTTTGTTGGGTGGTAAGATATCATTGACCTTAGCCTAATATCAGATAATAGAATAGTAGAGATAGAAACTTGACAGTATCCGGAATGAAATCCTTCTCGGACCACAACTGGATATAGTTTAACATTTCTGCGAACTGATTGGAACAAGTTCAACAGGATTCTGAAAAGTAAGCTTCCTAATTCCGCGCAATACATTAATACCGCTACACACGTAGAAAAAGTTGTATCCAAGTTGGAGAAATCTGTGGATACTGCATTCAAAGTGTCATGTCCTCTCAAAGAAAACCTATCCGTCTTATTTGACAGATGAGCTCACAACGCTAAGAAAATAATCTCGCGAAGCTTTCAATCGCAGCTATATAAGTGAGTCCTGGCAGCCGTATAAGAATAAACTTAAAGAGTATAAGAAAGCAATAGCCGCTGCAAAAATACGATCCTGGTCAAAGTTCTGTGGATCGACACAAACGATATTAAGAGGTCCTTAGTACAAAAACAATATACCCTCGCGGTCTGTAGAAGAATCACTTGCAGATCTAGGCGTGGAAACATTCCTCAAGAATTGGATAGTGACAATGCAACAGAGCAGAATTATCAACGCCTCTATGGGAAACAGCGAGTCATCAAAGCGAGTGAATAGGAGGAACTCCCCAGGGCGGAGTCATCTCTCCCCTACTTTGGTTACTCGTGATCAACAAAATACTACTGAAATTAGACAATACTTACTTACTTACTTATCCGCTCTCGGACAACCCCGGGGGTCAGGGACCTTACAAAACGAAGATAACATATTTCGCCAACCAGTTCGATCTTTTGCTTTATCTCTCCAGTTGGCAATACCAAGTGTACGCAGGGATTCGTCAACCTGATCCCTCCAGCGGAGTCTTGGTCTTCCTATTTTTCGTCTTCCTTCGAGTTCGGTTTCGAAAACCCTTCGCGCTGGTTCATCTTCATCCATTCTACTGACATGGCCTAGCCAGCGCAATCGCTTTATCTTGATCCGCTTAACTATGTCAATGTCAGGATAAAGCTCGTACAGCTCATGATTCATGCGTCGCCGTTGTGCACTATAGGGCCATAAATTTTTCGGAGTACTTTTCTTTCGAAGACTCCTACAGATGTTTCGTCTGCTTGCGATAGGACCCAGGATTCTGCGCCATAAAGCAAGACAGGTTGAATGAGAGTCTGGTACAGCTGGACTTTTGTTACTCGAGAGAGGGCTTTATCTCTAAAGTACTTGCTTAGCCCAAAATAACATCTATTCGCAAGCACAATTCTCCGCTTGATCTCAAGGCTGACGTTGTTTTTGTTCACGACAGATCCGAGGTATATAAATTCGTCCACTACCTCGAAGTTATAACGGTTATCAAGGTCACGCTTTGGTCCAATCGCGTGGAGGCCCTGTTCGTTGAAACCATTAATTTTGTCGTGTCCTCATTTACCGTCAGACTGACTCCTTCTCAATTCTCGAAAAAACCGCAGTAACTTATCTAATTGTGCGCCCAATGATATCTATATCATCAGCATACGCGAGCAGCATGGAAATTAGACAATATGAGGATCAAAACCGTGGTGTATGCGGATGACGTGGTAATAATGGTGTCTGGATTGTTCCCATCCGTGTTGAACGAAATCATGAATGCCTTGAAATCACTTAACGATTGGGCCACTGGGAGTGGTCTTGGAGTGATTCCAGGGAAAACTGAGGTCATGCTTTTTACCACGAAGACCAAGATAACAAAGTTTAATCCTCCTCGGCTAAGTGGAATAGAGATTCCACTGTCAACTCACGCCAAGTACTTGAGCGTGATTCTAGACCCTAAACTTTTCTGGAAGCGTAACATAGAGCACCGCGCACAGAAGGCAACCGTTGCGTACTACGCTTGTCGGAAAATGTTCGGAAGCCGGTGGGGTCCCCGACCGAAAATGGTGTTATGGATGTAGACTAGCATAATTAGACCAATAGTCTCCTATGGAGCAATGGTATGGTGGCCTGTCGCGGGGTAGACGTCCACCATGAAAATGTTGTATGAGTACAGAGATCAGCTTGTATCTGCAGAACAGGGGAAATGAGCACGTGTCCAGCTGAAGCCCTTAATGCTATTCTTCATATTATACCAATTGACTTTCACTTAACAGTTAGTGCGGCCTGGAGCGCTACCCGTCTAAATGCTCTTGAAATCTGGACGATCAACGCATATGGACATGCGAGAATACTACAGACAATCCCAAGAGAACTTAATATAACCAACCGATTACTACACCCCCTCATTGACGTTCGATAACCTATTCGATGTCAGGTTTCCCAGAAGAAGAGAGTGGGATAAAGGGGAACAAGTGACAGGTTTTGATACCAAAGTATTTACGGACGGATCCAAAATGGAATGTGGAACAAGCTCGGGTGTCTTCTCCGAAGAGGCAAGCCTCAATTTATCATTCAAACTCCCAGACAAGTGCAGCGTTTTCGAAGCGGAGGTACTGGCCATCAAGGAAGCCTGCGCCGAACTTATACTACAACGGAGAACAGAGCGCATTGGAATATTTATAGATAGCCAAGCGGCTCTCCTATCACTCAAATCTTACAACACTGCATCTAATCCCGTTAGTGAATGTAAGGAAAAACTTGTCGACCGAGGTCGACTGGCCAATGGGGTTCTTACTTGGATACCAGACCATAAGGATCTCCTTGGGAACGAAAGGGCAGACGAACTATCCAGGGCAGCATCCTCTTCCACCGAACTCCATATGGTGTCAGTCGCAACGCCTATAGGGTTGGTCAAAAGATGTATTTTCCTGCATTACCTTGAACGAGCAACGGCCAGATGGGATAAACCGGAAACGTGCCACATAGCCAGAAACACATGGACCAACTCCCTGATTAGCCAAAATCGGGGGAATATATCAAGGCTAATTGCCATGCTGACTGGGCACTGGCCAATCTCTAAACACGCAAGACGGCTGAAGCTTCCATACAATGACCTCTGCCGTGCCTGCGAAGTCGCAGAAGAGATTGAGACGGTGGAACATCTTCTCTGCATTTGTCCGTGTCTAATGAATAGACGCCTAAAGACTATAGGTCATCCCTTCCTGCACAACCTCACTGAGATACACGAGATAGATCTAGGGGATCTAATGAGGTATCTCCGATTAACAGGATGGATATAGACACGGTACATTAGACTGTCCGGAGTGATGTGGTATGCAAAACGGTGTCTCAGGACACTAATTATAAAATAGCATCTTTGGCCGTCGGTGCTACAATGGTTAGTGTGCGCGCCTCTTTTACAGGAGATCCTGGGTTCGATTCCTGTCACCTCGCTTAGTGACGGCGACACTATCGAGTACTTAGCCATGAAATAGCCTCTCAAAATACCGTTCGGAACCGGTGTAAAACTCTAGGTCCCAATCAGTGAGTATAAAACTATAAAACGCACAGCTCACTGGTTGTGAGAAGCTGTCCCCAATTCCTTCGTGGGTTGGAATAGGAAACCATTTATTTTTATTATTTTTAGCAACCACGTGAAAGATTTGTATTCTTTAACGAATTATTTATTCATATTAACTAATACCACCTATATTCATTAGATAATTGTTGAGCTTAAATATGATATTATTTGTGGGATATTAATAATTAATAGTAACACAAATCCCAATTGGAATTTACCATTTATTTGTTGAAATAACAATTAACTAAAAGCTAAATTCTACGCCGATGTCCCAGACAACAAATTATCTCAATATAACTCAAATTTGTTGCCTTTCAAGATCTCTTTTCAATGTCATCTCTTTCACTTGACTTTGGAAATTATAAATTGCAATAATGTCGTCGTTTTATATAATTAATGGCCTACATCAAAGTCAGGTACGTACTACGTTTAAAGTGAATTCGAAGTGAATTTACATTAATTAAAAAGATACAAATCGCAATGTCATCCTTCGTCCGACCTCAATGGGAGCGATACTGCGATGCTTACCTTTTGAACTCGAATATCTTTCATCTACAAAGTTCATCAAATTAGAAGCTACAAGTACCTACCACCATGAGGATGAACATCCATCCATCCATCCATCCCGCCTAACAAACTTTGTGTGTTTTCGCACAAGAAATTCATTTGAAATTTTGTTTTTGCATTTTTTGCTTTCATTAAAATAAAATCCTGATTTATGGGCAGATTTAAAAAAAAAGATTGATTTCTTACAAAACAACAAGCGGAACCGAATAGATAGAAAGGAAATCACATGAAAAGAATGAAAATGAAAAGAAACACAACCATGAATGGCTAAAGGAATTTAGCTAAAGATAACCAAGGGAGTCAGCCGGATTAAATGGCATAGGAAAAAACCCACAAATTGGAGAATTCACAAAGTATCCGATATCATCAACCGCAGCATAACTAGACATTATTATGTATTCCAGGAATACCAGGAAGAGGTTGGCCAGGGAGGAAAGTTTCCAGCATTGTTATTATAATTATTATTACTGCCTACCATCATCATTCCTGTCATCATTAATAAAATTAAGCATTAAATTGATAAAGCTAAATCTTTTAACACATAAGAAGCAGGCAAAAAATATAAACAAAAAGGTTTCATCCTTATTTTATCATCAAATTTTAAGTAAATTCCATTATGACCACAAAACCTCAAAAAAGATAAGCACAGTGGGTCAAATGTGATAGAGGATGAAAAATTTATTATTGTAGAATTTGAAGTGTTTTTATTTTTATTTTATATTCAAATACATAAACAGCCCTATTCTGGTAGGATTACCAAAGGCACCACGGTTACTATTTGACAGCAATTTGACATTTGTCACAAATCGGTATTCTGACACATTTTTTTGGTGGCAAAACTATCAAAAACTGTTACCTGCCAAAGCCTGTTAGCTGACAGCTGTTTTGTTTGCCGGAAAGTTGATACAAAAACGTTTTATAAACTCTAAAATTAAACAATAAAAGTAAGTGTGTTTTTTTTTTACCCCGCTAACGTTAATTATAGCTTAATTTGTACGGGACAGCTAAGCGATATAACAGCCCTATTCTGCCAGGGTTACAAAAGTCACCACGGTTACACCACGGGGACAGCAATATGACAATTGTCACATGTCGGTATTCTGACACATTTTTTTGGTGACAAAAGTAACAAAAATTGTTACCTGCCAAAGAGAAGGTAACAGCGCGTGACAGCTGTTTTATTTGCCGGAAAGTTGATACAAACCCATTTTATAAATTTGCAAGTAAACAATAAAACTGTATACGGGTAAAAATAATAATACATTTTGCACAAGAGGGCATAATTAAATGAAGGATGGACTTTTGTTACTTTGTCCTATGGAAATGGAGCAGAAAGAAGAAAGAACTTGATTTTGTGTTAGAAAGATTGAAAAAGCGCGAAAAGTATTACACAACTTTTAACGTAAATAGCTCCGGTCTTTCAAGGGATATTGAGTAATATAACTTTAAAAAAGGTTATGTGTATTATCGAAACCTGCCAAAAAAAAAAAAGTATTATAGGGTATATTCTTGAAAAAAATATAAATTTTTAGCAGAAAAGTGGGGTTAAAAAACGTTTTTTTAATTAGCTCTCCTATGGGCTAATAAAAATAAATATGTTTATGCACTGATTTATAGAGCTTAGAAAGACCTTTGTAATGATTCCCATTTCAGCCAGATCGGATTATAAATCCCGGAGATACAAACGATTATATACACAAGTTTTAAATGCCTATATCTCAAGAAGTTGGACCGATCGCGGAGGGAAAAACAACTTTTTGAACTCAGCGCAGAAGCTTTTGTCGGTAGTGAAATATTGATGTAGATCAAAGAGTTGGCGCTAAAGTAAATTTCTTCTTCTATATGGCGCGGATGTGCAGGAGTATTCTTTCCGCTTAGCATCTCTGGATGTTCCTTGAGGAAGGCAATATAGCATTCCGGCTGTGCCTTTCCTAAGTAATAATGTCTTAATTTTAATTCAATAAAACATAAATATATTAAATACTTACTTTTCCCAATTTTGCCGCTTTCATTTTGTGCAGAAGACCACATGTTTTTGTGTTGTTTTCTCTGCATTTGACAACCTGTTATTGTGAGGTGAATTATTTGTTACGTGGTGAATTTTTCGTTGTCACCGTGTTGCTAGAACAATGGTGACGACTTTGTAAAAATTTTGTGGTTACAATTTAATTGTTACCACACACAGAATAGGGGTGTAAGGATCAAAATATCAAAAAAAAAAAAAAATAGATAACAAAATTGGAAAACGTTTACTTCGAGCCATAGAGTAAATATGTCTAGGGGTAACATCTGTCCCTTCATTTCACACTCTTCGCGGTGAGGTCGGTGCGATAGAGAGATACTCGATGTAAATTGATTTATACCAGGTGAAGTTCCAAAAAGTGTTGACTTAAATGTGTCATGTCGTTTTAGTGGATAATTTGGAAATTTAAATGTATTTTGGTAATTTTTGTTATCGGTTATAGTTAGTATACATTTGTGGCTTTCGTTGGTGCAATGGTTAGTATGCGCGACTCTTGTACAAGAGAACGTGGGTTCGATCCCTGCTCATTTAGCCACGAAAAAGCTTCTAAAAATTCCTGTGGGTCCCAATCAGTGAATGAAAAAACCAGAAAGCGCACATCTCACTGACTGTGAGAAGCTCTCCCCAATCCCTTCATGGGATCTTTTGGGATACCATTTTTTTAAACATTTGTGTTGTATTTAACACAAACATTTTATCAGACAGCTCGAAATTCCGTTGTTGTTTTCTTGTTGGTTGTTTTGAACTAATGCCTCTATCTGCTATTATTAAAGCAATACATTTCAACATGCAACGCATGGTTGCATATGCCTAATGTCGTTAACTTACTGAAAGAAGTGGTTCCTCTAGGTATCTTTACTCTATGACTTCGAGTGATGGATTGACAGTACGATGATGTAGCTTATAATGGGATACATTATAAATAAAGGATTTGGAAATGAAGACTCCAATACAAAATTGTCACCAATCATAGGTAAGAAACTTAACGAAACGTTTGATACCAAACTTGGCGAAGTCTATCCCACCAATTCTGTATTATATATATTGTGCTACTGGAAGTGGAAAGCCGAATTAACCGTGAACAAGGACGAAATGAGTTAATGAGTTAAGTTAATTTTTAGCCTTTTCAAAAAAGAAGAAGAGTACATAAATAGGATTAGCTGTTAATAAAGATATCAACTACACTACACAGAAAAAAAATATTTTTCAATACAATTAAAAAATTCGAAAATTCAAACAAAATATTAATTGAAAATCCTGTGATAAAAAAAAATCACGTATCAGCTACCACATTTGTAGGTGGTTTATTGGAAAAATATTAGTTTTCAATCGATGCAAAATTTCACCCATCTACTAAAATATTTGTACGTTATTTATCAAAAATATTTTCGTTTTTAGTCGATGAAGAATTTGACATATTAACAAACTAAATTGTATCTAAGTTTTCGTGGTATCTTCGATCCGAAGTATTTTTAGAAATTTTGTTTATTTCAAAAAAAGTAAACAGCCGCGGTAGGATTCGAACTAACATCCACTGGAAGATCGTTGCGATGTTTGTGGCACAGCGTCGTTTCGGGCAGCGTCTAGCTCGTTACGCCACCGACTGCCCGTACAAACTTATCTCTAACTGGAGTTATGTGGTTGTTCGTATCGTATTTACTTCGTTAAATATTGGGATATTTCTTATGAATTTTTTTGTTGGTACCATTTATCGATTTTCATTTCAATATTTGAGTAATTTGTCAGTATATCAATGCAAAATATAATTGAGTGCTGATATTTTTCACCTACCAATTGTTTTGTTAAAATTTTACATTCGCCTTTTTTCTGTGTACAACTTTTCCAACTGGAATTCAGAAAATACCAATTGAAATTCAGAAAAGATCATTTTAATTTAAGAATTTCTAATTCAAATTAAGAAAATATTTATCAATATTCACACAAATGTATATAACGAGATGAAACATCACTTGAAAACTTTATACGAATTTTTCTCAATTTTAATTGATATTTTCTGAATTTAAATTGATTACCGAATTTCAATTGATGTTTTCTGAATTTCAATTGATATTTTCGGAAATTCAAATGATTTGATTCTGAATTGCGATTGATATTTTCTGATTTTCAATTTGACTTTACTGAATTTCAATTGGTTGTTTTGAATTTCAATTGATATTTCATTATTTTCAAATATAAATTCTGAAATTCAATTAAAAATTGAAAACTCTAAATTCCATTTCATCGTTTCTTAATTTCAATTGGAATTTCCGAATTTCAATTGATATTTTCTGAATTACAATTGAAAAAGGTGTAGATAGTTTCTCGGTGTTAATTTTATACAGCATCAATGGTTTTCGGAACAACAGCTGATTTTGGACGACCTTCACGAAATTCGTCTTGGAGTGAACTACGACCACGATTGAATTCACCATACCATCGATATACACTGGTCCTTGATGGAGCTTCATCGCCAAAAATTGAATTAAGTTCATCCATGCACTGTTGCTGAGTTAATCCACGTCGAAAGTTGTAAAAAATAATCGCACGAAAATGTTCACGATTTAATTCCATTTTTGGGCCGAGATGAATCTCTGAAGTTACTGTAAACTACACAAATAGCACTCGTATGTCAAAACGTTCTGAGTACGCATAACCTCAAAAATGTCCAACTTTACGATAGAGCTGTCAGTTGCCAGATTGCAACACTAGGGTTGCCAAATCCCGAAACATAAAATTCAACCCTCGTAATCAATCATATCTGCTAAATGTTATTACCTTGAGCTCAAGCAACACTTAGGAATCATAGCCCTCTTCCGATCTTATATTATATTTAGACCAAATTTCTAAAAGTGTCTTGTTACATTAAAACATTTATTTTGTTTAAAAATATAGTACTTTTGAAAAAATGGGCATTGTACGTCTTCTCGAACAACCGATATCGGTGAAACTTTATGAGATACTGACATTCTGACGACGGATTTGAGTGCAGTGGGCCCTAATTACCATAGAAAAGTAATTTTCAATAAAAAATTCCAAACTTTTTGCAACGCGGCTCAAAATGGGTTAAAGTTACAGTGGCAGACAATTTAATGTAGTTATAAAATTTGAATCGTTTAATGTTTTAGGTTGTCATAAATATACTTTGTACAAATTAATTATTATTATTTGAATATTTTAATTTGAATAGCTTCTAGAAATGCAATGCGAAATGAAATTAAATCCTATCCCATATTTAATTTTTTATTTATTTTATTCCTGCAATTCAGGTTTTTAAGTTTTTTTTATGAACAGGTGTGTAGCTTTGTTCGAAATTGCCTCACATTGTTTACCAAATCTACAAATCTATGTATGTAGACATACCGTACCTAAAATTAGAATTGCCAGCAGTGAAACAAATTTAAAATATGGACTAAAATTCGAAACAATTTGTATATAATTTTGATCTATTCCCAAAATGACACCAGCCATTCGAATTCGAAACCCCCGATGAAACAGCTTTTCGACCTCCTAGCTGCAGTTAGCATTTGAAAGAGCATCAGCGATAGGCGAATTGAAGAAACTGACTTTAGATTTGTTTTTATTGGAACTTATTACTTTTAAAATAACATTATATGCATTAAATTAGTTTTAATTTGAAGAACACAACAATTTTCTTTCATTTTAATTTGCATTACGCCTAAATTCTGGTAGAAAAAAACTGGCATATAAAACTGTATACAAAACAGTGTTTAGCCCAGTGACTTTCGACAAGAGTTAGGTGAAACTGAAACACACATGCACATTTTTTATATCCTACTCTATAAGTCACATGCACGAAAAGTGTGCAATGAAACGTCAGATGAGAGAAACGTTTTCTCTGTTCTAATTTACTCTATGGCAGGGGGTTTCTATGAAAAGGCTGATTAAGCTCATAGTTGCAAATTTGATACAGGATAGAAAGTTATTTTTTTTAAAATTTGATTTTATTGACACTTTTGACTTTTAAAATAAATTTAGCTTGTTCCCATCATAGAGTAAATCTTAGTAGAGAAAATATTTGGCTCATCTGACGCTTCCTTTCACACTCTTCGTGATGCGGTCAGTGTGATAGAGAGATGTTTGACGAAACTGAAGTCACATGCACACTCTTTATATCGTATCTCAAACACAACTTCTTTTATTCAATTTGAACATTTACGTGTTCCTATCGGAAAACCCATTACATGCAAAGCAATGGAAAAATGGAGAGAAATGTGAGAAATCACTGTTCTTGGTCATTGTGCGACACCAAAAAAAATTATGGGGTTCTGTCAAAGGATTCTGGTAGAAAGGTCTAAAAAAATATACGCGTAACGGAATTTTGCCAAATCTGATCAGAATTTTTTTTAGGGCGGGTCAAAGTTTCCGCCCCTCGGAACTTTCCTGCAACATATCGGCATGCAAAATTGTGTGTTCCTTACTTCTGACTTACAAAATATGTTCAGAAGTTTTATAGAAAAGATTCAAATAAACATTTTTGTCAAACAAATTAACCCTCTAACTGTAACGTATAACCATAAAACTCGCAAAAAACTGCTCCAAAATGTCGGGGGGTGTGGTCAAAATGTTCTACAAAAATTATCGCCATAAAATTTCACTATATGTATACGAACACTCCAAAAACAAAGAAAACAAATCGATTGAAATTTGAAAGACATCAATTGAAATTTAAAATTTAAAAATTATTAACCGATTTTATATATTAGATTTTTAAATTTCTATTAATTAGTCTTTTAAATTTAAATTTTTTTAATTAAATTTCTTTTCAAGTTTAAAATTTGCCAGTTGAAATTTAAAAACTATTAACCGATATTATTGTATATTAGATTTTTAAATTTCTATTAGTCTTTTAAATTTAAATTTCAATTGATGTGTTTCAAATTTCAATTGGTATGTTTTAAATTGAAATTGATGTTTTTTTAAAATGTAATTGATATGTTTTAAATTGCAGAATATGATTTGTTTTTAATTGCAATTGATGTATTTTCAATTTCATTTTTAAAATTGTTTGTTTTAAAATTCAAATGGTGTTCTTCAAATTCCATTAACGTATTTCAAATACAATTTTTAAATTTTAATTGATTTTTTTTAAATTTCAATTGGAAATGGTGTAGTAACATATTTTTAAAACAGAACTATACAAGACCTCTGCACGGAAAACACAATACTTATTTGTAATCCAATAAACTAAAAACTATTGGAACTTGAATGCCTCAATTTACAGATGGTCTATTGAAGAGGAAGTAAAGGGTGTCTCAGAAAGAATGCACTTTTTCATTTTAAAATAAAAAACACGTATTTTTTGAGATGATTTTTTTTATTGGATTGTAAAGAAGGTATATTCCGATTAAGTATGGAATGAAATATCGCCGTAGTGTGCGCGGCTCTTGTACATGAGATCCTGGGTTCGATCCCTGCTCTGACCACCTTACATTTCTTTCGACGGCGGTCATCTCGCTTAGTGACGGCGACACTATCGAGTACTTAGCCATGAAAAGGCTTCTCAAAATACCGTTCGGAACCGGTGTAAAACTGTAGGTCCCAATCAGTGAGTGTAATACTAGAACACGCACAGCTCACTGGTTTGTGAGAAGCTCTCCCTAATCCCTTCATGGGATGTAACGGGAAACCATTTATTTTTTTTAAATATCCGTCATATGGTCCCCACGGCTCTGATGACAGGCCATTGATTACTCTTTTCATGAAAGTTTCCATCGGTGTATCTCACCGATGACGCGTTGGATCGCGGATTTGAGCTCAGGAATTGTTTCTGGTTTATTCGCGTAAACCCGAGATATCACAAAACCCCAAAGAAAGAAATCGCTCGACGTTAAATCGCATCGTCTTGGTGGCCAGTTGAATTTCTTGAGATAATTTGTTCAGGAAGTCGTTGCTGCAATAAATCTATTGTTTCATGCGCAGTGTGACAGGTAGCTCCGTCGTGCTGAAACCTCATGTCGTCCAGATCCATGCCATCCAGTAGAGAGCACACGAACTCCGTTATCATTTTCCGTTCAATCAATGAATGCCGTTCACAGTCACTACAATTTCTGACTAATCTCCAAAAAAGTAAGGCCCAATCACGCCGGCTGACCAAAATCCGACCCAGACAGTTGCTCGTTGTGGGTGCATTTGTTTTTCATGGATTGCATGAGGATTTTCTGAGCCCCAAATTCGACAATTTTGTGTATTCACGAAGCCATTCAGATGGAAATGCGCTTCATCGGAGAATCTGATTTTTTTATGAAAAATTGGCATTGATTTCACTTTGCTCCATTGCCCATTGATCGATTTTTGTCACGCTTTCTATTGTCTGCTGATTTGAGTTCCTGTGTAAACTGACTTTTGTACGCAAGAAGGTGAAGGTCTTTTGTCAAAATTCGCTGCGTAGTCCTTCGTGAAATTTGAAGTTGTTGAGAACGTTACGGAATTATTTTTTCGGGGTTTCGGCGACACTCTCGTTAACAGCAGCAATGTTTTCAGGAGGCCGACGGGCACTTTGACGCACGGGACTCATACTGTCCGTAACTGACACATTTTCTTAAAATTTGTTGACCACTCTTGGAATGGTTGACACATTAGGTGCACTTTCTCGATTGAAAATTCTTCCAAGTTTGCGAGCGGTCTCAGCATAACTTTCCAAATATTTGTAATAAGTTTTCACAATTATAACGCGTTGTTCTTTCTCCATTTTCAATAATCCGAATAAACATATGTGACAGCTGCCAAATTTCAGAGTTGCCACTTGTACAAAAAAAATTACACTCATGGTCTTATCATGTAAATCCATTTCACATTCACGGTAATTTTCAACCTCATTTCTTGACCAAATTAAGAACCTGACGAATAGTTTTTGCTGAAATATTTATTGTTTGTCGTACATTTTACATAATTATTAACGAATATCTTTCGGAATGCACTTAGGTTGTTTACTATACGATGCTTAAAATGGCAAGTGAAGTGAATGTGATTTGTATGATAAGGCCGTAAATTAAAAAAGTGCAACCTTACTGAGACACCCTTTTTTATAATGCATACTTTTAGGCTTCAAGAATATAATATATGTTTCCTTTTTACAACGCCCTATACAAACACACAGCAAAACTCTTAGCCTAATCTAATCCTCTATTGAAATTGAATCAAAATTGCATGGGACTGAACAATCTTGTGATAACACAAGACAACGACAACAACAACAGCAGCAGCAATGGCAGGAGCTAAAACTAACCTAAACTATAGTGAAAGGTTGCATACATGGATGGATGATGGTGGGATAGATGGTACTGTATAGCTTATCCTTAGGCTTAAACTTAAATAAACATCAGGTTGTGTTGTTCCTTCTCAACTCTCGTGAAAACGAAAGAAAAATTTCATTAAAGTTTAAAAAAGGACACTGCCAGCCAATTTCTGAGTGTTCAGAGTCTGCAATCACCCAGAGAGTGAGAAAGAGAGGATGGATGAGAAGAGAGCTAAACTATAGAAATAACTAAAGAAAAGCGATATAGTATAGTATTTTGTATGTTGTATGTTGTATGTGTGTGTGTGTCGAGTACAATGCAATGAAAACGAGTGCATGTGTATGTATGTGTGAATATATGCAAACGCATATGTAGTAGTACACACACACACACATTTGTCCATACATTCCATGTACTTCTTTCTATACTTTATTCATATTCAAATACTTTCATTACTCAAAAGCATCAGAAATTAGGTCAAACGGTCATGCTCACGCTTAGAGGGAGAAATTCTACGGTTTTTAACTCCTTTTTTGTTATTCTCCTTCTTCGTCCTTTTTCCATACATATTTGTTAAGTATGATGATGTGTTTCGTTTGTTTCTCTTTTTTTTTTGCATCTACTCCCCCACACCCCTTTGCACTTGAGTGCCGCAATAATTTTTGGTCGTTATTTTGCCTTGCTCGTGCATTAAAAACAATTCTTCCTCCTTTTTTTTTTTGTTAGGTGATTCTGTATCATCGTGGGTATCGCTTGATATTGTTGTGGTGGGCTCTTTCGGTTTCCGTTTCTGTTTCTGTTTTTTTTTTTTTTTGGAAATGTCTGGCATTTATACAGGGAGATTAAAAACGAAACACATTGGATCCTGGGAAGATACCAGGTGACGCCATTAGGTTTTCTAATGTAACATAAATAAACAAAGTGCTTAGGGATTTGGAGTTACTTTCAAATATTTGTCAGTAGATCAACTTAAAATCACATCAATTTTAGATGAAAGAGTATTTTTGATATTATTTGCAAAATGTCTATTTCACTTTTTAAATGTTAATAAAATAACATTTATCATATTTAAATTTGTATTTGAATAATAGACCACAACTAATACTCGCACCTATTCAAAGTTACTAAATTTGATTACAAATTTGAAAATCCTAACAAAATTAGAAAATATTGTTCGTGTTACTCATGGTTGAAATATGAGGTTGTGTTAAAAGAACAGCTGATCGAAGTTTTTTCATGTCGTTATGCAGAGTTCTGTCAAATTTTATCTACTTTGTTTGCTTTCAAGAAATTCGATATAAATCCAGTTTGACCACTTTGTACAATTAAAGAAAGAACGAACAAAATGGAAAAAATCAACTGAGTTTGACAGAACTCTGTGTCACTAATCCATACACAATCCTCCTGCTATCACATGATTAATGCCATCATTGAGTTACTTATGTACTTTTATAATAAGTGTTGGTTAGTGTCCCGAGATTTCAATGCTTCCCATTTAATCAGTTTGCTAAAGGCTGGTAATAAGTTCGTACGTACGAAAAAAAATTAACCCACATTATTTTTTTCTTTGCGAAGCAATATTTCAGTTTTGGCAATTTAATTTTTTGTCGATTTAGATGTTTTGTTTTTCTAGCCCCGTATTCAGTTCTTGCGAAATTTTCGAAAGAAATTTCGTCATTTATTAAAAAAATAAAAAATTAACCCACATTATGTTTTTCTTTGCGAAGTTACCCAGCAACATTTCAGTGTTGGCAATTTAATTTTTTGTCGATTTAGATGTTTTGTTTTTATAGCCCCGTATTCAGTTCTTGCGAAATTTTCGTAAGAAATTTTGTCATTTATCTCCAAACGAAATATTTTGTTGCGGAGAGTTACTACATATCTTTAATTTACTTTGTAAATATTTAATTTATAATTCCTCTACGCGCTCCATTTTATTTTTAACGCATGTCATGTTGCTTTTGGCTGTTAAAATGATCAAAAATCTCAAAATTCCGTTCCCAAACAATTACACTGTGTGTAATTTTTTTAAGTCATGGAAATATAACCATATACGGACACCACTACGTGATATAAAACCAAAAAAAAAGACCCGTTTCTCCCAGTTTTACCCAAAGTCATGAACTTGTTTTATGGGTCCCCAAAGATTTGAGGCCTTGGTGTCATTCTTGCAAAAAAAGTGAGCATTTTGTCAGGCTTATATCTTGCAAATAGTTCGGAATTTTGATTTACTCTCTGAGGGAAAGTTGTAGCTCTTGTCATAAAGAACAAAAATTGTGAACATATAAAAACAAAAACACTTCATCTTCATCAAAATTGGATTTTTTTTACCTTTTTTCCCCTGTAGCAAACCGTTGAAAATTCAAAGAAATAATCAACTACAAAAATTTACCTAAGATCTCAATAAACAACTTTCTAGAACATCCTAGGAATGATTCTTAATACCGTTTACTTCAACATTGAGATACTATGCTATCTCTCCGACCGCAACAGCACAGGCAAAGCAGTAAGCTCAGCATTCGCAAAAATCATTCCTAGGAAGTTCATATGTTCTAGAAAGTTGTTTATTGAGATCTTATGTACATTTTTGTAGTTGATTGTTTCCTAGAATCTTGAACGGTTTGCTACCTATGGACCTGAACAGGGTAAAACATGTAAAAAAATCGAATTTTTTTAAGTTTTTTGCCATTTTGACCATGAATTTGAAATTATTTTCATTTTATATGTTGACAATTTTTATTCTTTATGACAAGAGCTATAACTTTCTCTCAGAGAGTAAATCAAAATTCCTAACGAATTGCAAGATATGAACCTGACAAAATGACGTAGTGGTGTCCGTATATGGTTATATAAATAACTTTGGTGTAACAACCCTGTATTGGATTTCCCCCTCGAATTTTTCGCAAAGAGCTTTGGAGCAAATGAAAAGTGAGCGGAATTTTCCGTTGATGAAATTTTCGTTATTTTTTATGCACGTACTTCTTATGGCAACGAAAATCTCATAAAAACTGAATACCGGGCTTAACGCTAAAAATCTTTATTTTGGTAAATTGAATGAGAGTTGAAAACATTGATCATTTCTTTACGTGTTAATCTATAAGCTTTCAACGTGTGAAAAAATTGTTGTGTTTTTGTTGGAACAATACATTATTTAGTGAAGCACAACTTGCTGGCATGACTAATTTCGAATTCCGCGACAAGGTTATCATCAGGTGCCCACTTACAAAAAGAGAAATAGTTTCCCATTACATTATTTGAAGGGATTGAATGGCAAGAGCTTCTCACAACCCGTAAGCTGTGAACTTTCTTGTTTTACAGTTACTGATTGGGACCTGGCCGTCGGTGGTGCAATGGTTAGTGTACGCACCTCTTGTGCTTGAGATCCTGGGTTCGATCCCTGCTCTGACCACCTTAAATTTATTTCACCTCGCATAGTGACGGCGACACTATCGAGTATTTAGCCATGAAAAATACCGTTCGGAGCTGGTGTCGAACTGTAGGTCCCATTCAGTGAGTATAAAACTAGAAAGCGCACAGCTCACTGGTTGTGAGAAGTTCTCCCCGATTCCTTCATGGGATGTAATGGGAAACCATTTATTTATTTTTTTTTGATTGGGACCTATAGTTTTTCATCGGTTCCGAACGGTATTTCGAGAAGATTTTTCAAGTACTCGAAAGAAATGTAAGGTGGTCAGACCGGGGACCGAGCCCACGTCCTCATGTTCAAGAGCCACGCACACTAACCATTGCTCCACCAACGATCAATGCCTACTGTGCCTGAGGTAGTACTAGGGTTCGTATTTTGTGGGTAATGTGTTACCCTGAGAAAACTATTAATATTGCCGTGGAGAATGGGTAGCGATCGTTTACCCAATACCCACAGGGTATGGGGAAAATAAGGGATAGTTACCCACGCCAAAGGGGAATCACCCATCACGACTACCTATTGCCCACTGAAATGGGGAATTAGCTATCACGATTGCCCATTACCCACAGGGTTTGGGGAAATAATGGGTAGTTACACACGATGATGGGGAGCTGCCTTTACACATTACCCATGGCGATGGGTAATGGGTTACCCCAAAAAAGTGAAGCTAATAACCCCGAAAACTACCGACCATTTGCAATGTGCTCCATGCATTCGAAGGTGATGAAGAAAGAGCATTATTAACTACCATCTCGTAGATTATCTCGAATTCAACGGTCTGCTTAGTGATTGGCGGTGTGGCTTCCGTACAGGTGATCTGATTTAGTTCATGTCGGAAGATTGGAGTCAGTTCGTACATAGACTGGGTGAGAGTAGAGTACCGGCTCTAGATCTTTTCAAGGCGTTTGACAGGGTCTGGCACGATGATGTCATATCTTCATTAAAGCTGTTGACTTGGTCAGTAACTACCCTAGATTTATTGCGAGCATGCTCAGGGATCTTTCTGTACGTGTTGTTAGAGATGGAATCTCATCCGATAAGATTGAAATTAATGCTGGGGTACCACAAGGTTCTGTCCATTCTCCTTATCTCTTATCCGATCCGATATCTACTCATTTGCAGATGACAGCCATATATGCCATCCCTATTCGTTTGATCGTTTGATAGCCACGATATGCAATTGGTGTCCGGAGTGGGTTCAAAGGAATCGAATAGAATTTAATGCACGTAAGACCCAGTGTTGCATACTTTTGCACAATCGCACAATTGACTTGTCAGTCTTTCATGTTATAGGTGATAGCAGGATAACCAACTTTGTTCGCTCCTTGGAATATCGTCGAAATCTAAACTGAGTATCTTTGTTCTATCGATATTTTCATGGAAAGAACACCTGTGAGATACAAAACCTCAGATTAAAAAGTTCCAAAACGTTCCAGAGAAAACGTAGTGCTCCCATTTTTGCGACATAACTAACGGGTTTTTCAATAAGAGCGCTACAAAAGTTTTTTTTAAATAAAACACAACCGGTTTTAGATACCAATGAAATTCTTTATTCCTGTGAAAGTACGTTCGATGCCATTATGTATTGAACTCGATTTCTTTTGCATGGCCACCACGGGCACGCTTGCAGAAGTCCAGACGCTGAACCCAATTTTCGACAGTTTTCAAGCATAAATCGGCCGATACTGCTGCAATTTCACGTTCGATATTCGTACGAAGTTCATCAATCGTCGCTGGCTTGTTGGCATAGACCATAGACTTGACGTAGCCCCACAGGAAATAATCTAACGACGTCAAATCGCACGACCGATTCGGCCAATCGACTGGGCCATTTCGTGAGATAACACGTTCACCAAACTTGGTTTCCAATAAATTGATTGTGGCATTCGCTGTGTGGCTTGTGGCGCCGTCCTGTTGGAACCACATGCCCTCCAAGTCCATATTATCCAATTGGGGCTAAAAATATTTGGTTATCATTGAACTGTAGCGATTCGCATTCACAGTAATGTGCCGATCTTGATCATCACGGAAGAAGTACGGCCCAATGACGGCGCCGGCCCATAAACCGCACCAAACCGTAATTTTTTCGGGATGCAATGATGACTCATGGATTACGTGTGAATTGCTGTCTGACCAATAACGCATATTTTGCTTATTGACGAAGGCATTCAGCCAGAAATGAGCCTCATCGCTGAAGATGATTTTCCGATGTAAATCCGAATCGTAGCGCTCTTTGGAGCGCTCCACTGACTCCAAATTTCGGTAGTAAATTTTAATAAATTCGACTCGTTGTTGGCTCGTATATCTTTCCATGATGAAATGGCAAACCTTACTGAAGATAAATGTCAAAAGAGCGGGAAAAAATATGGCGTCGTTTGCTGTCCCTATCGATTTACTTTTGCAGCGTCTCTATTGAAAAACCCTTATAAGTATTATTAGGTCTTCAAAGTGTTGAAGGGTGTTTAAGCCAAATGTTATCCCATCCTAGTGTCATCAGATTTATCTTAAAATATTGAAGAATGAGAAAGTTCTTGGCAACCCGATTTTTAATACGCAAAAAGTTTCTATAATCATTAAAATTTAGTTTCTAAATGTATGTTAAATACAAAAAGTATTAAAATCCTAAAATCTTTTCTTTTCGTTCAGTGTATGTGGCATATCGGAGAGGATATCAAATATTTCGCTAAATGCCCTCCCTTACCCCACCGGCACGGATGCGTCGAGCACAGACAGAGAAAGTCGCTTAAATTCCGATTTTTTATAAAAACAAACCAAAAAAAAATCAAATGAGTTGCGAATGAAATGGAAGTATTTTAGACCACAATTTGTCGCCCAGAACATCCGAGATTAGCCAGTTTGAAAACTTTTGTTGCAAGAATGAGGTTGCATATGGAAAGAGTTAGTACCGACGTCGCCTGTTGTGTGTACCGAGCTTCATAAATTCCTCTAAATATAACCCAATATCAGAGCTTTTGATATTCCACTAATGGCCAGTTTTTCAGTCAGTGGTGATCTTCGTTTCTTAGTTAAATTGTGGTTAAACATCGATTTGTGTTTTTTGGTCATTGTTTAACTATGATTTAACACCACCCAATGTTGGTTGGTTATCTTATAGTCAGAACCATATTATTTTGACAATCAAATTACTGACTGTCAAAGTGAGAAATGAAGATTATATAAAATAAGTACATGTTTCAGATTTGCATATCTGTACACATACGTTGAGTCTAGATCGTTAAATTGTTGCTCCTATATAGTTTTTTACACATTTTTGTTAAAATGACTTCGATTTTATTCATCTATTTCTTATTTTACATAATTCCATTTTGTTTGTTCCCCTTTGTTGTTGTGGTATTTATCCCCAAACACACGTTTTTTCCAATAAGAATACAAGGGTTGCCATATTAGTTGACAATATGGCGACTTACATTAACTCACCACTGAAAAACAAAATGCAAAGTTAACCTCTAATTAACATAGAATTAAGATTAAGTAATCCGATAGTTAACTACCCACTTAAAAACTGGACATAAATATTATCAAAACTAGCGATAATTTATTATAATATATATAATCGTCTTGCTCTAACGCATGGTTTGTAGTTATATGTGTATATTCTTCTACTTGTCTTTGGCTCGTAATAACGATATCCAACACTGTTTTTGAGATTTTTTCATACGGGCAACTTTCTACCTATTTCAACCGGAAATATATAAAATCGTCTTGCTCATCATTCATTATTTTTAAAATATTTCTCAACAATAGAAACACGTTGTTCTTTCATTTAGGGCTATTATCTCAATGTCCAATTATAGAGCCGGTTAAGTAACCGGCACATTCGTTTTTCGGAGCAATAAAGGAACCGGCACATTCGTTTCCGAAGCGATAAAGTGGGTGTTAAACATTTTGACTTTCTCTTATACCGGTTAAATAGCGTGGCTTACAAATGTTTAAGAACCCTGAACTGTCAGCTGTCATGCTATATCTTCTTCAACAACACCACTTTATCGCTCACATGACAGCAATACTTGCGTGAATTTAAAGTGAGATCCGGCTGGGGTTTGTTGGAATAATAAACAATTCAAGAAGTCACTTTCACTGGATGACTAGTTTCGAAACAAGATGCCCAACTATTGTGCCTGTAATGTTACCAAGGGGATGTAATTCACATATTCCAAGTGGTATCGATCGGTTATCACTAGAGAACATGTTGGACAATTAAAGAAATCGTTCGTATGGAATAGTGTAAACTTGAGAAGAAATAAATAAAAATTGAGAAATCTGTCAGATTTCTCTTATGTTTTGATTTTCCTGAAAAAATTACACAATCAGAGTTGCATTTGGGATAAAACGATGAAAAACAAACAAAACATTTAGTAAACATAATTTTTTTGCATTCTCCCATTCCATTTTCTTCCATTTTCCAAAACTAATGATAGTGTAAATCGAAAACAGACTGATCGTACGATTTCTTTCAAATGGAAGAGAGTATTATTTATCTTTCCGCGAATCGTTATAATTACACTGATGGTCTAACATGGGCTTAAGTGTTAACCCTGAAACTAAAATATTTCAACTACAATGCTGTGTGTTTATCGAGCCAAATAATTTTGATTGACCAAAATTTTGACATTAGCGTGGTGAGTATTTATTGTCAAAATTTTCACTAGCCCCAGGGCTACACAAAATTTTGACAAGTAATCTAAATTTTGACGTTTGTCTTTTATGCAGCATTTGCTCGGAAACATGGTAATAGCAGCAGGTGTTGTTGTAGTTGTAGGCAGCAACAACAGGCATTTTGTTTTTGTCTCATTCGCTTCAGTTGTGAAACTTTACACAAATACACACATACAAACAACACAAGAATGCAAGAGTACAAAAACAAAATACATGAGTTCTATTACGAAATACATCAGTTCTATACAGGTCTATTTTACTGCTTACACTTAAAAACCAATCATTTTTTGATGCGGGCAGAACACATTATTTTAAGCAAAAAAAGTAAAATAACAAAATCCGGGCAAATGCATTGTTTCCGAGCTATGGTCCCAGAAATGTCGGATGTGTGAGAGAGTAACGGGGTTAAGGTAGTGTGTAAAGCTATTGATATCATCACTTTTTTGTACAAAAGAAATCAAAATAAACTCAAAAAATTAGCTAGCATTTCTCTATAACTCGCTTCGTTATCGAGTTGAAATTTTTAAAAATTATCGATTTTTTTCAAAATTCCAACATCCAATAACTCGATAACTAAGTGAGTTATCAAGAAAGAGGTTTCTGCGTGGTCGGGCTAAGGGACTATTTCCTCTGGGGTAGGTCCAACACCGGCTTCGGCATAGTATGGAATTTTCTACTTGGGGTAGGTCCAACACCGGCTTCGCGGTTTCGGCATAGTATTTTTGTGGTATAAAGCTTTATATTTTTGAGAAAAGTAAAAGAAAATAATCTAAAATTTTTCAAAATTTCAACATACGGCGGTCCATAACTCCGAAACTGTGCGTTTGCGCCGATTTTGCTATTTAACTTTTTTTGCTTAAAATAACATGTTCTATCCGTTGCAGTATACAGAATATAAAACAATAAGAGCATACCTTACGCATTCTCTCTATTTGATACATCACATACATCCTTTGGCATAATCGCAAATTAATCATTTTGTTTATAATTTGAATAAAAATAGCAAAATATTTTTAAAAATTATGTTAATTTCAAAAAAGTGCAAGCACATGAATTTTCAGCTGTCAACATTTTGATTTTCCATTTCACACAGCAAAATCGGAATTCTATCTTCACCACACAAAAATAAATTCAACACAATTTACCACAACCGAAATATTTTCGATGAACACACAGCCCAAGAGTAGAAAGCTTTTTTCGTTGTGATATCTGGCAATGCTGCCAGTGCCCGTTGAGGTGAATTTCAACAACATCACATTTTTGCATTTTTGAGAGAGCAGTTTGTAGGGTCGGACTAATGCCAAAGTTAAATTTGTAGTTATTGGGTTTTCTGATAGATTTTATTTTATTTTTATAGTTTATTGTATGAAAATGTCATACTCCTAGCTAAGTTGGTCGGAGCACACCCATTGCCATGACTGGTTTTGAATGCCATGACAAGAAAGAACTACTCTATTCATTCTTTGCTAACTGTTACACCTACAATTTAAGGAGACCGCATAATTTTGTATTTGAAAATATTTTTTTTTTTCGGTTGGTCACGGTCACTTTTGCTTCTCGCGGGTTCAATTTCCGCACTGACCGACCACCTTTAATTTCTTTCAGCGACTGTCACCTCACTTGGTGATGAAAACACTATCGAGAAATTGGTCATGAAAAAGGTTCTCAAAAATTGATTATGAGAATCTTCCCCAATTCCTTCATGCGATGTAATGGGGGTAATGAGTTTATTTTTAAAGGTTTGAGTGCTAACTTTCAAAATTATCGGCCCAGCCGAATTAATGAAATGTTCCTAATCCGCTTTTGGTATCACAGAATTGTCCTTACTAAATATTATTTGCCGGCCGAATTTGTTTTGGCTTGTGTATTTTGTAAATAAACACAGGCATTTCCATTAACGCTTGCCATTTTATTTTGACAGTTTCCCATTATTGTTGTTTACAAAGCGAAAAGTAAATTAAATATTTGTATTGTTTTTGTTAATTAAATGTAAATACAATAAGTATAAGAAGATATTGTTCCTTTTTAATTTGTAATTTAAGGGTTACAAGTATCTCGAGTTGTGAAAGGAATTGCAGTACACAGAAAGAAATAAATACTCAAATCAAACACAAAGATTGTCAACTCAATTTCTTCTACGAGGCGGATCAATAAGTCCGTGAGTTTTTGAATGAAACACAGTTTTTTTTTGCGCCCTCGTATATTTAGATTTAGATTTAGTCGTTAACTGAATATACGTATTTCAACTGTACTAAAAACTTGAGTATTCACTTAATAAATTCTTTATAATAATTTCTATTAAATCTCTATTTGAGTTGAGTACAAAAGTTAATTAACAATTTATTTATTTATTCAAGTTTATATGTACGTACTCAACGGAAGTACGAAGTTGTATTTTAATTATATGCTTCATTTTAATTACACGTGTAATCAACACGAGTACGAAAGTAATCAATATTTTATATAGTATATTTAAAATTTAATTCAAATTCAATATTTTGCTCGTTATTTCCATGCCCATAAAATCATCTCATCAGATGTCTTCTCCCCAAGTAGTTGGATATATCATTGCACCTTATAGGGATAAACAAAACTCAGCTTGATGAGAATTGTTTCAACACATAGTTGTATGATCTAAACATCTGCATGAATGCAAAAAAAGCTAACCAGTAGACACTCACAAATGCAAAAAAAAGCTACCCTGTAGCCACTCACAAAGGTTAATTACACATATTCATTCCCTTCAACAACGAGTTAGTGCAAAAAAGACTTGATTGGCTTAAAGTATGATAGCTTCGAACTCTATTAACTTCTACAAGGTGGCGCAAAGTTAATCACCCTATAGGAAGATGTTACAATTTTTAAAAATGGCGTCGTACGTCAATCATATTTGACATTTGTGAACTAGACAGCTGCAGTATACAAACAGACAAAGAATAGAGCGCTCCGCAAGAGCGTGGAATAATTGTGTCGATTTTTTGACCAATAACACTGTGCGACACCAAAAAAAATTATGGGGTTCTGTCAACGGATTCTGGTAGAATGGTCTAAAAAAAATATACGTGTATCGGCGTTTTGCCGGATCTGATCAGAATTTTTTTTAGGGCGGGTCAAAGTTTCCGTCCCTCGGAACTTTCCTGCAACATAACGGCATGCAAAGTTGTGTGTTCCTTACTTCTGACTTACAAAATATGTTCAGAAGTTTTATAGAAAAGATTCAGATAAACATTTTTGTCAAACAAATTAACCCTCTCGATCTTCGGCTTTTTTAGTCCAGTTGGTAACACCAAGCTCTCGCTCGTAACATTCCCGCTGGTCTTTCCAGTGAAGTCTCGGTCGTCCTATTTGTCGATGTCCTTCGAGTACATCAGCATGTGACTTTTGCTGCTGATCATTTTATTAGTGTTCACTACAGGTTTTCTCACGATGGTCTGAACAGATCGCAATGATAGGGTGTGAGGCTTCGACTCATGGTTGGTTGGTTCACGTGGTTGCTAAAGATACTATTTAGCATCAATTAGTGCCACCATTTTGCATACCACATGACTCCGGACAGTCTATTGTACAGTGTCTATATCCAACCTGTTAATCGGAGATACCTCATTAGATTACCGAGATCTATCTCGTGTACCTCAGAGCGGTCTTTAGGCGTCTATTTATTAGAGCCGGATAACTGCAGAGGAGATGCCTCGACTCACACTAAATCGTTCGGAGAGATCTTTACTGAGGATTTCGTGTCGTTCAGTGTCATTCTACAAAGGCGTGTCAGCTACCAACTCATAACTTGGTACAGTTTTCCAAATATCGGTCTATCGAAGTCAGCCTTCTAATCTACAAAGAGGTGGTAGGTGTCGATTTGTTTTTCGTGGGTATTCTCCAGGATTTATTGTAAAATGAATATCGGGTCGATAGTTGACTTTTCAGGCCTTAAGCCACACTGATAAGGTCCGATCAGGTCTGCAACAAACGACTTTAGTCTTTCGCACATTACGCTCAAGAGGACCTATAAAAGGATTCTTCCACGATACTTTGTACATATATTTGGGTCGTTTTGTTTGAAAACAGGACAGAGTATGCTAAGACTGCAATCATCGAGCATGCATTCATCTGGTCTGATTTTGCATATCAGCTGATGCATGCAACTTTAACACTCGTAGCCGCCAGCCTTAAACAGCTCAGCCGGTAGTCCATCAGCACCACCGACTTTGTTGTTCTTAAGCTTTGGCTAGGAGGGGGCAGTCGACGCCATCCTCCGGATCTATATTGAAGTCTCGTGGGACAAGTAAAGCAGAGAAGTGATCTCGTCATATTCCCAACATACTCTGCACATCTTTGACATGATTCCCACCCCTATCTCTACAAAAGTGGGTCTCTGATCCATTTGCGTTGGTTTGGCTTTGTAATTTTCGAGAGAATTTACCGGTCTCATTCTTCCTTCTGTAACATTAAATTTTGTCACTCTCGCGCTGTCTCCACAGCCGTTTTTTCTTCTTACTGCTCTCCCTATACTGCTCTGTCGTAGCTCGCTTTGCAACTGACTGAAGCGTTGCCATATGTGCAGTGTTATTTTCATCACTTGCCAGGCAACACTCTTCATCGTACCATGGTTTATCTTTAAGCAGTTTTTCATAACCAAGTACGGTCTCTGCAGCAGTTTTCATAGAGTGGGAAGTGTGCTTCCACTGCGCTTCAGAATCATGAGGCAGGGGTGCGTTCTGCGCCAGTATCTGAGTGAGCTTCTCTGCCTAGGCCGTGGCTATCTCTGGTAATTACAGTTTTCCGACGTTAAGCTTTCTATATGTCTGGATTTTCGCTTTTCCTAACCGTATGCGAACCTTTGCTGCAATCAGGTAGTGATCCAAATCGATATTAGCTCCTCGAATCACATGTACGTCCATTACACTAGTAGACTGCCTTCCATTAATTACCCGGTGATCTATCTGGTTCTTCGTCTATTGATCAGGGGATGTCCAAGTAGCCTTATGAATATCTTTATGTTGGAATCTCGTACTAGTGACAACCATGTTTTTGGTCGCAGCAAAATCGTTTCGCGTTCTCACTTTCGTTATCGGAAATGACGGCGTGTAGACTGAATTTATAGGTGGTTGGTTCAAAGACATTTCCCCTGTCGACTTTAGCATTAAAATCACCTAGAACAATCTTAATGTCATGGCCCGGGCAGCGGTCGTATGTTTCCTCTATGTGCTCATAGAACATGTCCTTGGCGACATTGTATTTTTCTTCCATCGGGGCTTGTATACAAATTAGCGATATGTTAAAGTAATTTGCTGTTATGCGGATGGTGGCTATACGTTCACTCACAGGGTTGGACCTGGAGAACAGATGTGGCAGTCATTTTCCAACTACAAATCCCCAACCAAATTCATGCCTTTTCTCATGGCAGCTGTAGTATATGTCAAGGTTCTTCTTCCCGCCCATGACCTGTCCGTAGGAACTCCTGGATAGCAGTAATGTCAGCCTTATATTTCGCGAGGACATCTGCCTGTTGGATAGTGACACCGGATCTCTATAGTGTTCTTACATTCCAAGTGCATATCCGTAAAACGTGGTCCTTAAAAAGTTTGCGGGGGTCGTCAACAAATTGGGGGGTTTTATGTTAATCAGTCTCATTTCGTATTTTCATTTTCAATGTGACGGTAGCGGAAGGCAAGCATTTTACCTACTGCCAGGACATTCATTTGTCAGCCGCCCATTATGGGGTAGACGCTGACCAGCATGCAGTGTGAGGAAACTGTATTTTTGTTTCTTTACTTTTGATCCGCCGTTGGCCAGTAGTGTTGGCTCATACGCCTTCAAAGGACAAATTAATATGTCCGCTAGTCCGAAGAGATTCAGTGACAGGTGAACTATATAACCTGAGACGCATAACCAATCAGGCTGCTCATTCGTTTCGCGTTCTCACTCTAGCTAGCTAACGGAGTGTTCCGAGTGTTCTGCCATACACCCTGAAAACTGTCTTGTTTTCTTGCTTGGATGCAAATATAACTAGTGTTTTCAGCTTGTCGCAAATATAGTATACTTGTGTCCCAACACATTATGTTTGATATTCCATATTACATGTTTGAGACACAACAATTAATATGTTATAATTTATGAGTTTGTTATTCAAATTCAGCTTTGTTTGTGATACAAATACAGCTGTGTTTGGTGCACTGTTTACTAAATTTTGTTGGCGCTATAATCTAGCGAGACCAATATATAAGTAATAAAAAGGGCACAAATACTGATTGTTCTCAGCTTAAGTTAATGTTATTGCAAGTGTATAACTGTATTTTTGCAATATTTTTTCATTCAGTCACTGATAAATATTCCTGAATGCATGTGTAAATAAATTGAGTGTTTCGTATGTTAACTGATCTGTTGCGCACTTTAGTTTCATGCATTCAGTGGTCAATCGTTCGTCTGGCACGTTTGGAAGGAACTACACGAATACTTCCACGTAAGTATAGGGATGTTTGTCATGAAACACGCATATGGTTCCACGTAAAAGTATGCATCATTGCAAGTGAACATGCTAATGTTTGCGTTTAAATATTAGTGTGTTTAGAACTTGCAAAAATATGATTTTTTGGAGTGTACTGCAAACAAAAACATGGTTCTTGCAGAATATGTCTGGAAGAATATGTTGCACAGGCTGGTTTTTGTCAGTGTGTATAAGGGAATTATTTCTGGCCACTCCAAAATGACTGGCAATCAGAAACTTTCCACCTCCACGTTCTGTTCCATGTCCCATTTCCAAAACAATTATTTCCTACTAATTTGATTTGGAGTCTATTGAATCCAGAATTTTGTAATTTCAAGTACACAACTAATTTACCCCAGTGGAAATAATAATTGGGGTCAATTGTATTTATTTATTTCCAGATTTCTGCGTGAATTTGCTCATTCTAATACTCGAGTAATTGACTCAATTAAAAAGTAATTGAATCGTAATTTTGTTTTCAATCAAAGTCTTCATTGAAACTTTTTGAACAATAATTTTTTCTGTGTAGCAAGGCGGTGAAAATCCGCCTGTTAACTGTATAATTTAGCAAAATGTTTCCATCCCCTACAGTACAATTTCATGATGACATTGACATTCCATTGATTGTTTGGTCACCACATATTTATTATCCAATTACAATTCATTATCGAATTTAACAAGATTAGTGTTTCCCTGATACAATTTGTTGACTAAGAAATTAAATGTCAATAAGGCACATCAGTATTTGCTGGAAAGTGGACAGAAGTCATCCCGACATTTATCAACCAACTAACCACCTGCTATTCGGAGCAGCCAACCTTTTTGAAAATTAAACTATCAAGTGTCCCCGTAGCACCTTAGGAACCTATAATTTGTATTTCCTTGTTTACAATTCGATGATTCTGTCATTATGTCAGTCGGTCGTTCTTTTACCAGCTGGCAACCGGATTGATTTGTAGTTTTTCCAACCACACCACTAATGGCTGTTTAAAGGAGTCTGGAGCCTGTCCGTCTGCCCATAACCTCCTTTCACTGACAACAACAACAACATAACCAATGTCAACCTAATATACTAAACATCCGGACACAAGCAGAGATAGTCGTCTGCCCCTATAGCTCCAACGCCCTCATAAAATATATTGGAACTGGGTTCGGGTGGCGGTGGTGGCGGTGGTTGTGGTGCGATGCTCCTTTTCAACAACATCTTCATTCTTGTGCTTTAGTTGGAACAAAAATTGTGGTTTCTCGGGGTACAAGAGAAATTATATTTGTCTACAGTTGACTTCATCCCACACACAACCTGTGGCGGCCTTAGAAGCAAAGTGAAAAAATATATATGTAATAATAGGATGAGAGGGGAAGAAGGGTAGAAGTCAAGAAGTAGCGACAAATTGAAATTAAACTTGAGCAGATAAAGATGACACTGAACTACAAAAAGAAATTGCGTAGAGTAATATAGAATTGAAAGAATATAATCGTATATCGCCTGAATATTAGAAACAACAAGACAACGAAATCCCTGTCCGGATTTTGTGTTATTGAAATACAGTCGAAACCACTTTTAACGCTATCGATTAGAACGTCATGCTAGTTAAATGACGATGTTTGGAAGTCCCGAAATAGCGTTCATATCATTATTCCCTGCTAATTAATATTTCTTACAGCGACATTGCATTCCCCGACATTCTGGTTATAACGTCATAATTTTCTGTTAATATTTGAATTTAGCATGACATGACATAAATGCGGTGAGTTTAATTTTGTTGTGCACAATTTGGTGGAAAACTAGCGTCGTCATTTGTGTTTGAATGTTTGAACAAAACATTTGTGTGCGCATTCACTGTGGTTTGATTTCCAGTACGCATATTTTTCATTTCTTCGCAAGAGTGAGTCAATGTAAACGATGTCGACTAAATGCAAACAATTTACAGCAACAGAAAAGTTAGAAATTATTCAACAACTTCAAGGTGGTGAAAACAATAATGGTTTAGGCAAAGGTCAGTCTACCATATCAACAATTTTAAATAACAAAGATAAGCCTACAAATTGTTTGAAGGAGAACTAAACAAAAGTAAAAAGTAAATGTTGACGCTTGTCTATTGGCCAGAGTTCGTATTTAACACCCCCCCCCCCCCCCCCCTCGCCATCCATAACCCATACACATCGTCGTGGGGAATGTGTAATGAACGTTTACCCATTACCCACAGGGTATGGGGAAAATAATGGGTAGCTACCCACGAAAATGGGGAATTACGCATCATGATTACCCATTACCCTGTGGGTAATAGGGAAAATAATGGTTAGTTACCCAAGACGATGGGGAGTTACCCATCACGATTACTCATTACCCTCAGGGTAATGAGGAAACTAATGGGTAGTTACCCACGGCGAAAATATGAAAAAATTAGAAAAAATTTCTATATCTCGGAAACGGAGCGTCCAATTGAAAAACTAACTCATTTTTACGAGTTTCTAAGGGTTTTTCATAAAGTCGTGCCAATCGGTAAGTTGGCATAATATTCGCCGTTTATTGTATTTCCCTTTTGAAGGTAATCGATGTGGATTATCCCGTGTGCATCCCAAAAAACTGTTGCAATCACCTTATTGGCCTTCTTCGGAGCCGGTTCACCGGGAGAAACCCGTTGTTTAGACTGCTGCTTGTTCTTCGGAGTGTTGTAATGGATCCATGTTTCATCCACAGTTACAAAATGCCGCAAAACATCCTTCGAATAGCAGTTAAACAACTCCAAACAATCCTTTGAAGTTGTCACACGATTACATTTATGTTCAATTGAGAGCAAACGCGGCACCCATCTTGCAGACAGCTTTCTTAAACCCAACTGATCATTTAAAATCGAAACCACACTGCCATATGAAATGACTATGGCATCAACAACCTCCGCACTATTACTCTTCGATCGGCCAACACCATATCGTGGATTTTTTCAACATTTTCGGGAGTATTGACCTCAATTGGCCGTCCAGAACGTTCAGCGTCATTTGTTCTTGTGCGACCACAACAAAAGTCAGTAAACCACTTTTTTACCATTGAAATCGATGGTGCAGAGTCCCCATAGTATTTATCAAGCTTTTCCTTGGCTTGGTAATGAATGAGTAATCGAAATTCACTTTTTTCCATTTTTAAAAAAATGCACGAAGTTGTATGTTTTGAAGAGCTGTTAAGCGCAAAGTAAATGACGGAACTTGCTCAAAATTTGACAGTTATCTATTAACGGATGGTACTTGATGGGAGCAGTGTTGCATTTCATATAACTACAAGGAAAGTTCGAAAAATCACGGACTTATTGAACTGCCCTCTAAGTAAAATATTACTCACTTCAGAAAACTTTACGAGGGTTGCTATTTATATTTTGGGTCCTGGCAATACTAGTGTTGCCAGATGCTAAGTGGCATGGGAAAGTTTGAAATTTTTTAGCTATACTTAACCATAAATAGGACATTTTCACTTACGAGCACTATTTGTTGTATTTACAATGCGTTGAAAAATTCATCTCGGTCAAAAAATGGAATTAACCCGTGAAAATTTTAGTGCGATGATTTTTTACGATTTTCGGCGTGGATTATTGAGGTAAGAGTGTCTTAATCAACTTGTTTCGACTTTTGGCCATGAGGAACCATCAAAAACCACTGTAAATCTCTGATACCAAGAGTTCACTTTCGGATGCCTTTCGCTTCAGGATGAATTTCGTGAAGGTCGTCCAACTTCGAACGTTTTGCCGGAAACCATCGATGGTGGGCGTGAACTGATAAAGCAAGACCAACATTTGACATACCGTGAGATTGAGGCATCCTTGGGCATTAGTGTGACAAGCATCAATAAGATATTGCATGTTCATTTGGCCGTGAAAAAGATTTGTTCTCGTTGGATCCCACAAAATTTGACAAATGCTCAAAAAAAAGGCCCGTGTCGATTGGAACAAAGAAATGTTGAAAAAATACAACCGCGGTAACTCAAATGCAGTGTATAACATCGTCACTGGTGACCAATCATGGATCAATGCATATGAGCCCGAAACAAAACAGCAATCGACCGTATGTGTCCTTCAAGACGAGCTAAATCCAACAATCCTTGGGGAAGCATACTTCCCGTGGTCGTCAAGAGGTGAATACCCCAAAAAGAGATCGCTTATAAATTAGTGGCACCATTGAACCCAACTGCATTGTAAACTGCCAAAACTTCACATGTACATAATCCTAAAATGTTTATAATTTTCATTGTAAAACAGTGTACTTTTCCACCAATGTGAAAAATGATTCTTAGAAAGTAGGACTTGTAGATGCAGCTGCAGCTGCTGCTGCTGATGATGGTAACCTTCAGCATTCACGACATCCGTACTCCTCCGCTCGATAGCCAGTAGTTTGCATCCATAATGTTTATCCAAGTCATAAACATTCTCTCCTAATGGGCATAATTGAATCAAAAGTAAGAATTCAATTGAATCATCAAACTCGTCCGACATCCACTCCATCACCAACCAAACAACCAACCAACCATGGTCACAAATAGTTTTGCCAACATTCCAGCATTCAACCCTGGCATGCATTTGTAATGATGATGAGGACTGCGACTAGGATGACCTGATGGCCAAGAGTAATCATCATATTGAGTCATTTATCGTTGTATCATTGAAGGGCACGACACGACAGTTCTATGCATAGACAGAGAGAGAGATGCGCTCTTCAGCGGGCGCTTTCAAACTTATTTGACATTAAACAACAAATACTTAACATTTATAACCAATAAAATTGAAGCAACAACCAATGACACAAGAATAAGAAACTACAAAGTGCCATCAAAATACATTCTTTTGTTTTTTTGTATTTTTTTTTTATTATTATTATTATTTCAGTTCAAATATGTAGAGAACTACACAAACTCATATATAATAAAAAAAAACAGCGAACAGGAAACACCAAGTGTTCTCCCTTACCCCACGGGCAAGGATGCGCTGGTCACAGACAGAATGTCGATAAATCCCCACAACCACTTCCAGAAAAAAACAAAACAAAAAGCTAAATGTGTTATGGATGGGACTTCGCATTAAAATGGAAAAGTTTCTTTTCTTTATATGTGTGTGTGTGTGTGTGGGGGGGGGGGGCAGTGTTCCCTGTCACAATGTTAAGATCCTTAAAACACATCAACAGACATAGATGTGTTGCTACTCGTACATCGCATGTGTATTAAAATATGACAATATCATAAGAAAGAAACTTTTTCTTTTATGGCCAAAGACCCAAAGATACTTGTACATGCAATCTATCATATACATAAATTGACAATAAAAGTCAGAGAGGCCGACACAAAGAGGAGTCAATTGATCCAACAGGTCCCAAAGCGATACAATTCCAGACAATAATTCAAAGATGGGAGTGTTTAATAGTTATTTTTGATGTAGAAAGGAATTATAATGTTAGTCCTTACACTCTGAAAAATCTGTCGTTTTTTGTTGTTTGAATGCAAACATAACATGTGTTTTGAACTGCTCACAAATATAATATACTTGTGCCCAAACGCATTGTGTTTGCTATTCAATATTACATGTTTGAGACACAATGATTAATATGTTATAATATATGTGTTTGCGGCCCAAATATATCTGTGTTTGTGATACAAATACAGCCGCGTTTGTTGCACAGTTTATGCTCTCTCGAGAGCAAAAGAATAAAAGGGGGGCAACGAGTGTGTACAGCTTGTAAGTGTGTATCTGTATTTTATAAAGAATAAACAAACGCTCGGACCGTCAAATGGATTGTGATGTTGCTTTGGTTGTGTGCTACCAAAGTGAGAAACGATTTTGAGGAAAGAAACTGGAAAGGGCAACAACGTGGCTCCACTTCTTGAGGATTGTCTACTTCCTCCGAATCCTCTTCGTTTCTATTTCCAGAGGCCAAAGGAAGAGGAGCAACCGAATCTTTTTTTGAATCGTCAAAACATAAACCCCGAATCTCTTTATACAAGTACCATTGACGCTTCATCGATAACCCTGGTGACGGAATTATAATTGGTTTGTCATCGAAACTGGTATTGTTACTCAGATGTATGTTTTCATTTATGCTGGCTGGATTCGCAAACAGTTTACATTGCACTGGTGACTGAGCAATAAATACAAAGTGATGATACTTCGATGTTCCAATTAAAGTTTTATATTTAGTGGAGAAGTATTCGTTCCATTTTCTCCACTCAACAACAGGCTCACTTGAGTTTGGAAGTCGAATAGGTACAGGAACATTAAATCCATTACGAGATGATTTTCTAACACAATCAACTACATCCATGAAGCAGTCGACATTAGTTTGGGCATATTTTGATTTGAAAACTCCGAATAAATGATCAGGTGAAAACTTTGTATGTCCGGTTAACAAAAAGTTCAATTCAACTGACTCACATCTGGAAGTATCGACAAGGTGTTGTAAATATCGTATCATCGTATCAGTTATCAGCGAATATCACAAATTTTTTAGTTGAATGCACTTCTCGTAGGTAGTAATCAAGCATTGATATTACTGAATTCGGACCTTTTCCAATGGAATCGCTTTCGTCAATACAGAAGATGTGTTGAACATTTTGACGTTCGTTTATAATTCCGAAAATTGCTGTTTTGCGACCTGATTTAAAGTATGCAGTTCCTATTTGCTGTGGACCCGACGGAAAGCTAACATTTTGAGCATAATCCATAGATATTACTAGATAATCCTCCTCCGGAATACCGGGATACATGGCATTTGGATCAGGCTTGACTAATGTTCTCAAGTCGTTATAGTACTCTCGCTGAATGATCAGAATACAACTTCAATGCTGCTTCTTTTTCAACTTCAGTAACGTTTACTGTATTAACAGCATCTTTTGCAAGATTTCGACACAATTCGCACAAATCGCATGCCGGCTTCATAGTGACGATGTGGGGACAATATTTCTTCCACAGCGTTTGGAAAGTGCGAAGTTTTACGATTTTACCAGCCGGTTCGACGCTGTTGGTGTATCTAGTGTAAACAGGAGTTTTACTTTCAGTAGTTGGAAGTTTCAATAAACGATAATCACGATGATTTGGTTGACGTCCAGGTAAAGTGATAGCAACAGTTTCAGCAAAACGGCAGATAAATGAAACAATTTCATTTTTTTCGCGAGGATAAACACCATTTTTGTCGTAATGTTCGATTAGATTTTTGTAGCGTTTAATTCCCATTGTATACAGGAAGAAGTACATATCACGGCATATCGGCCAACTTCGAAAATAATATATCTGATTGTACCGTTTCTTCATAGCTCGCGATCGATCACCAACTTTTGGCCTGAGCATTGCATCGTCACGGTGAGCTGCCAGATGTGCGAGAATAATTAAGTCTTGGGATTCCTTATCTAAATTCATGAAAGACGTACGAAAATCCACAGCCATCTTCTTAGGGATCACTTCATTGCATTGATTAGAACAACACGGAGGTATTTTTGAACCATACACTCGAGCAACTACCTTTTCTTCGCGTAAATCAAGATCAGATTTATCAAGGTACATATTATCGGTATCATCTTCAGAGTCACTATCCCATAATTCTGAGAAGTGATCGTCATCATCCTCGTCATCAGGGAAGCGATAAAGTAAATCTACTTCTTCGAATTCGTACATTTAAATACACCTGCGTTTGGGACTTGCAAAACTATAAATGTTTGAAGTGTGTTAAAAACATGGTTCCTGTTTGGGAGAGTATGTTACAGATGCCGTTTTTTTTTTCAGTGTGCATGAGTTATGAGTGTATGCACAAAATTTATTTAGTCATCATTCGAACAATGTTTGCCATTGTCGTTAAGACCCTGGTTCGAGACTATCGTTACTCTTTAACAAACCGCATTCTTCGAAAGTCGATTTACAAGTATTTTTTATCGTTTTACAGCCCTGATTTGGTAGTTAATGAGTTCGTGTTATCCCCCTTCCCCCTTGGTTGTCGTCATACTGAGTAATAAGATCTGTACAGCAATTTCATAACTTTTAAACTCTACAAATAGACAGTTAAATCGTCAAAGTTCGATAAATTTCTATAAGTTCTTAATGAAGTTTGTTATCGCTACCGATTTTTATCGTGAAAATGTTACAGAATTGCGGTACCTAAAGCCCTCGTTATGTTAGGTTAGGTTGGAGTGGCAGCCCGCATGTCAGGCTCAGATAGACATTGTGGTCCAATGTGATACCACAGGAACAACATGAAAAATATTGTTTTTCCTAGTCTATCCCGTTGAAAAAGTTTGATTGCTTCAAAAAGCTCAACGATTGGCGGATACTAACATATTTCCTAATTCACCAAAGAAATGTGAGCCTAGTGTAGCCTGCCGCCTTCTAGAACTAGCGGACACAGGCACACAATCTATTATATACGCTGAAAAATTTTTGTGAGCATTATTTTCATGAATTGAAGATCTGCTGCGTTTTGTTTCATTATTGATTGTCACGTTTTTGTTTTCAGCAGTTTTCAACAAACAACGCCACATCTGGGTCGCAAGTACATATATTATAACCTATTAATCACTGTGTCCCAAACATGTTATATTGAATAGCAAACACAATGTGTTTGGACACAAATATACTAAATTTGCGACAAGCTACAAACACATTATATTTGCACCCAAACAACAATAAAAGACAAATTTTTCAGCGTGTGGAAAAAGATAGATATCCTCGTCCCTCCCGTTGAACCAGTTTGATTGCTGCAAAAAGTTCAACAATTTGCGGAGAAGAAATTTGAGCCTAGTGTAGCCTGCCGCCTTCTGGAACGAGCGGTCACAGGCACACAATCTATCCTACACGCTGAAAAATAACGGCCCCTTCAACATATTGCACGAACTATGTACATGTTTGCAAGCATTGTTTTTATGAATTGAAGATCTGCTGCTTTTTGTTTCATTATTGACTGTCACGTTTTTGTTTTAAGCAGTTTTCAACAACAAAGTCACATTTGGGTCGCAAATACATATAGTGTAACTTACTAATCATTGTATCACAAACATGTTATATTGAATAGCAAACACAGTGTGTTTGGACAGAAGTAGACTATGTTTGGAAACAAACTACAAAAACGTTATACTTACATCCACAACAACAAAAGACAAATTTTTCAGCGTGTATTGACTCCACCTCCTCTTCGTTACCGCAGCTTCTGCAAAAGCAACTTCTCAAGACTTTTAGTCTCAGCGTGTCGTCCAATGAGACAGTGGCTCGTCATGACAGACACGATAAGTGAGTCATCACATTAGCTTGGAATGTACACAGTTCCCTACTAGTAACCACCTACCGTTCGATGCCGTAAGGTCACAATTCTTCAAGAAGAGCTTGCAAGTTGCTAGAGGTTCCACTGGAGCATGTAAGGTAGTCCCCATTCTTGCAAGTTCATATGCTGTGCAGTTCCCTGGTATGTCCCTGTGACCCGGCAGACTTTCAAGTTCATCTGCGGTGCAGTTCCCTGGTATGTCCCTGCGAATATTAAACTGTTCAGTCATCTCATTAAGACATCTGCGACAGTCGTGGGCTGTTCTCGAATTCAGGAAGACAGTTTCCAGGGACTTGATGGCTGCTTGAATATCAGCGAAAATATTGGTTCCGACCTTGTCAGAACATTACTTCTCAGCCATTCCGCTACTTCCATAATAGCTAAGATCTCTGCCTGGTAGACACTACGGAAATTAGGCTCTTCGCAATGAATAGCCCTAGGTAATTAGCCGACTTTGTCATCAAGTTTTGCCTAAGTCTAGCAGCAGTAGCCAATGCATGCTGCCTAGCTACAATGCCCAGTGGTATTAAATGTAGTATGACAGTTAATGCATCAGTCGGTGTCGTTCCCAACGCACTAGTGACATACAATGACCAGTCATTCGCTGAAATGTACCCAGTATCGCGCAAAAGGTGGATTTACGTAGAGCCATCCACCAAATGACAACGCCATACAGCATTATCGGTCTAACTACTACCGTGCATATCCAATGAACTATACGCGGGTTCAGACCCCACCGTTTTCCTATTGCCCTTTTACATGAATATAGCGCTATCACAGCCTTTTGGGCCCCTGCCACAATGTTGAGTTTGAATTTTATCTTCCTGTCGAATAAAATAGTACCTCAGTATTTTGCGCTTTCAGAGAAGGGAATTTCAATACCCTCTAAGGAGACAGGTGCAACAGTAGGTAGCTTATACCTTCTGCTGAAGTGAACCACTTGCGTCTTGGTTGAATTCACCCGAAGCCCCCGTTACACTATTAGAGAAATCGTTGGATATGTACAAATTTTCATTTGCGGATAGCGAATGGAATAGTGTAAACATAAGGGGAACGATTTTCAGAAAAAATGCTGGCAGATTTGTAATATACGGGTGGTCCTTATACAAGTATATTTTTAAAAATTAAATTAAATTAACTAAACCATATTTCTTTTGGAATAGTAGGGCTTTATTAGAAATCACAAATATTGCTATTATTTATGGAACACGATTTCATTCATGTGGCTGCCGCGGCCTGCTTCGCAGTAGCTCATCCTGTCAGTCCAATTTTCTAAGACTTTGTTGGAGAGTTTGTATTTACCCCCTCCCCCCTTGTGTAACCCATACACATCGTTGTGGGGAATGTATAATGAACGTTTAATGCATGTAACGGGTTTTTCATAAAGTAGTCCAATTCGTATGGAAGAACTTTTTTTCTAAAAAATCGCCAAAATAAGAAAATCGCTGAAATAAAAAAGTGGCTATAACTCGAAAACGGTGCGTTCAATCTAAAAAATAATAAATGTTTTACATCCATAGGAGGTTTTAACCAATGGATGTGTTCAATATGGCATTACTTTTTTAAAAACAAAATAGCAAAAACTAAAATTTTTCGAATAAAAAATCGCTAAAACTCCTTCATGTCTATATTTCGGAAATGGAGCGTCCAATCGAAAAATAACCAATTTGTATGGGTTTCTAAGGGGGTTTTCCAGAAAGTGGTCCAATTCGTATGGAATTTCGCTAAACTTTAACAATTTTTATTTTCAATTTTTATTTCAATGGATGTGTTCAATATGGCATCACTTTTTTTTTAAATCGCATAAACCAAATTTTTTCGAATAAAAAATTGTTAAAACGCCCTCAAGTCTATATTTCGGAAACGGAGCGTCCTAACTAAAATAATAATATTTAAATAATAATATTTTAATAATAATATTTAATAATAATTAAATAATAAAAAAATCTTCAATACGAGTTGGACCACTTCATGAAAATCCCTGAGAAACCGTCAAACGTTGGTTATTTTTTCGATTAGACACTCCGTTTCCGAGATACAGAAATTTTTTCTATTGTTTTCATATTTTCGATCAGAAATGGGGATGGTTTACAATGGAAAACCCATTACCCTTCGTCGTGGGTAATTATTTTCCCATTACCCTGAGGGTAAGTGGTAATAAAAAAAATAAATAAAATGGTTTCCCATTACATCCCATGAAGGGACAGGGGAGAACTTCTCGCTATCACTGAGCTATGCGCTTTCCAGTTTACACTCACTGATTGGGACCTACAGTTTTACACCGATTCCGAACGGTATTTTGAGAAGCTTTTTCATGACTATATACTCGATAGTGTCGCCGTCACTATGCGTGGTGACCGCCGCCGAAAGAAATTTTAAGGTGGTCAGAGCAGGGTTCGAACCCAAGATCTCATGTACAAGAGCCGCGCATACTAACTATCGCACCACCGACGGCCATGGTAATCGTGATGGGTAATTCCCCATATTCGAAGGTATCTACCCATTATTTTCCCCATTACCCTGAGGGTAATGGGTAATCGTGATGGGTAATTCCCCATTGTCGTGGGCTAACTACCCATTATTATCCCCATTACCCTGAGGGTAATGAGTAACCGTGATGGGTAATTCCCCATTGTCGTGGGTAGCTACTCATTATTTTCCCCATTACCCTGAGGGTAATGAGTAATCGTGATGGCTAATTCCCCATTGTCGTGGGTAGCTACTCATTATTTTCCCCATACCCATAATGAGTGCTTAGTGACGGCGACACTATCGAGTATTTAGCCATGAAAAAGCTTCTCAAAATACCGTCCGGGACCGGTGTAAAAACTGTAGGTCCCAATCAGTGAGTGTAAAACTAGAACGCGCACAGCTCACTGTTTGTGAGAAGCTCTGTCCATAATCCCTTCATGGGATGTAACGGATGTACTTTTTCAGGGTAAACCATTTCCCACGAAATACGAACCCTGATAATAATACAAAAAAAAAACCCAGAGAATGTGGCAAAATTTTTGGTAGTTGCATTATTAAAATATAGAGAGTGTAACATGTAAAATCGACCTATGCTCATATAGTTATTTCGCTAACGTACTGACAAATAGAAAATTTCTCCTTCCGGCTGAAGGTTTATCGATGTTGGACATACAAATGGTAATGGAAAAGAACTCGCACTACACCATTTGTCTATTTAATTTTGAAAAATATAAAATGCAATTTTAAAATTACACTAACAGCCCTATATTGGCAGGGTTGCAAAAGTCACCACGGTTACTATTTGACAGCAATGTGACAATTGTCAGAAATCGGTATTCTGACACATTTTCTTGGGGACAAAAAATATCAAAAACTGTTACCTGCGAAAGAGGAGGTAACAGCGCAAAAACATTTTATAAATTCTAAAAGTAAACAAGAAAAGTGTACATATACGGGAAAAAGTTTATATTTTGTACCAAAAAAACAAGAGACAAGAGGAAGAACTTTTGTTATATTGTGCTATGGAAATGGAGCAGGGAGAAGAAAGGACTTGTTTTTTTTTTTGTTAGAAAGATTGAAAAAGCGCCAAATGTATGTATATCAAAATTTTGAACGTATATATCTCCGGTTTTGAAGGGATATTGGTGAGTATTGTACCTTAAAAAAAGGTTAAGGTCTTGTCTATTACCGGAGCCTACCGAAATTATGTATAATAGGGCATGTTTTTGAAAAAAGAAATTTTTAACAGAAAAGTGAGGTTACAAAATTGTGTTTTTAATTAATAATAAAATTAATAAAAATGTATATTTTTTTACACTGATATTTATAGAATTTAGAAAGACCTTGATAATGATACCCATTTCAACCAGATCGGATTATAAATACCTGAGATATGAGCGATTATATTCTCAAGCTTTAAAGGCCTATATCTCAAGAAGTTGCAAATATGTAAAGGGTACATTTTTCGATATTTCCTTTTTGAAAATTGAAGACAACACAGCAAATTTGCATAAATGAATGGAATATTTATTTGTAACTATAAATCAATGCCTGCCAATTACTTTTTAAAGATTATTTCATGCAAATGTTACCCACGGCTACGCTTCACGTGTTCCAATCTGAATGTACAATTTTGGCACACTTTCTTCAACATTTCGGCCGGTATCTCACCAATGGCACGGGTAATGTTATCTTCCAAGGCAGGCAGCAATCGTGGTAGGCTTGTCCCTTCTTCACGTGCCCCCACAAAAAGTAGTCTAGAGCCGTCAAATCGCACAAACGAGGCGGCCAATTGACAGCGCGACAACGCGAGATTAATTGCTCACCAAACTCCTCTCCCAATTGGTTTATGGTATCGCGTGCAGTGTGGCATGTGACACCATCCTATTGAAACCACATCACAACCAAGTAATTGTGGGCAAAACAAATCAGTGATCATCGACCCGGTACCTTGCTCTATTGGCCGTAAAGTTGCGGCCATCATCGTCTTTGAAGAAGTACGGTCCAATGATGATGCCGGCCCATAAACCTCACCAAACAGTACATATTTCAGGATGCATTGGCAGCACTTAAACATCTTCTGGCTGCTCTTCGAACCAAATTCGGTAATTCTGTTTATTGACGTACCAATTGAGCCAAAAATTAGCTTCATAGCTGAAAATAATTTTTCGATAAAAAAATTGTATCTTCTTCCAGCTTAGAAACCCTTTCATCAAAAAGACGACGTTGTAGTAGGTCGTCCGGCTACAGCCCCTGCACTAGCTGAATTTTGTATGGTTTTAGACCGGGGTCATTACGTAAAATCTTCCAGGTGGTCGAATAACACAAACCCAATTGCTGCGACGGATGGACATATCGGGATCTTCATTAGCAGTGACGGGTGCAGCAGCAATATTCTCCTCGGTACGCTATTGACAGATACGATTTGGTGAATTGATGTTCAATAGAGTGAAACTAGTGCTTGAATAACCTACTTGGTGGGCCGATTATGACGGCCATAAAAAAGCGTAACTAACGAAACACATTTTGCACAGAGCACACGCTGAAACATGAAAAAGCTGTAGGTCCCAACCAGTGAGTATAAAACTTAAAAGTGCACATCTCACTGGTTGTGAGAAGCTCTCCTTCCTTCATGGGATGTAATGCGAAACCATTTATTCATTTATGTACACGCTGAAAAAAAAACGGTCCCAGCAACATATTGCAGGTAACATGTATATGTTTGCAAGTAAGATTTTCATGAATTAAAGATCTGCTGCTTGTTTTGTTTCTTTGTTGTCATTCACGTTTTTATTTTCAGCAGTTTTCAATAAACCACCACACATTTTGGTCACAAAAAGATATACGATATTATAACCTATTAATCATTGTATCTCAAACATATAATATTGAATAGCACATGCAATGTGTTTGGACACAAGTATACTATATTTGCGGCAAGCTACAAACACATTATATTTGCATCCAAATAACAACAAATACAGATTTTTCAGCGAGCACGAATTTTGGCAATAAAACTCAATAATTTGGGAGCGTTCTTCGTTTGTAAGTCTATTCATGATGCAACGGCAAGACAAACTAAATATTTTTTGCTTCGACCCTATGTCACGAATCTCGCGTGAACTGGCTAAAGCTTAACACTGAAAAGCGAAATAGCAAAATAAATCGCCCTTTAGCGATTTTTTATTCGAATAATTTAAAAAAAGTGATGCCATGTTGAATACATCCATTTGTTAAATCCTCTTACGGAGATAAAAAATTTATTATTTTTGCTATTGGACGCATCGTTTCCCAGTTATAGTCATTTTGGTATTTTAGCGATTTTCTTTTTTTTGGCGATTTTTGGAAAAAAAAATTCTTCAATCGAATTGGATCACTTTATGAAAAACTGTTAGAAACCATACAAAATCCGTTTTTTGACACTCCTTTTCCGAGACATAGACGTGAGGGCGTTTTAGTGATTTTCATTCGAAACAAAAACCAACGGAGGTAAAAAATTATTATTTTTGCGATTGGACGTACCGTTTCCGAGTTATATCCACTTTTTGTATTTTTAGTGATTTTCTTATTTTGGCGATTTTTTTTAAATCTTCCATACGATTTGGACCACTTTATGAAAATCTCAAAAATTGGCTATTTTTTCGATTAGACGCTCCGTTTCCGCGATATAAAAATTTATTCTAATTTTTTCATATTTTCGAGAAAAAAAATGGGGATGTGTTTCCCTGGGTAACCCAATACCCATCGACGTGGGTAACTAGTCATTATCTCATTTAATCATGATGGGTAATTCCCCATCGTCGTGGGGGCTACCCATTATTTTCCCCATTACCCACAGGGTAATGCACCACTTTATGGAAAATCCTTAGCAACTCTCAAAAATTGGCTATTTTTTCGATTGGACGCTCCATTTCCCAGATATAGAAATTTATTCTAATTGTTTCATATTTTCGAAAACAAAATGGGGATGGGTTAACCTGGGTAACCCAATACCCATCGACGTGGGTAACTACTCATTATTTTCCCCATTACCCTGAGGATAAGGGGTAATCGTGAAGGGTAATTCCCCATCGCCGTGAGGAGCTACCCATTACTTTCCCCATTACCCACTTTTTGAAAAATCCTTAGAAACTCCCAAAAATTGGATATTTTTTTGATTGAACGCTCCGTTTCCGCGATATAGAAATTTATTGAAATTTTTTCATATTTTCGAAAAAAAAAATGGGGATAGGTTACCCTGGGTAACCCAATACCCATCGACGTGTGTAACTACCCATTATTTTCCCCATTACCCTGTGGGTAATGAGTAATCGTGATGGGTAATTCCTCATATCCATCGGTAGCTACCCATTATTTCCCCCATTTCGTGTGGGTAATGGGCAAACGATCGCTACCCATTCCCCACGGCAATAACAATGGATTACCCAGGGTAACCCATTACCCACGAAATACGAACCCTGGCCCCCACTGAGAATTTGCAAATTTTGAGTATGACTATTTTGCAGTTAGGGTGTAATGTGCCCCACAATAAATTGCTCCTTTGTTGCCTGTCAAAACCTCTCCTTTCATAGGATTTCTGTTTAAATTATTTCCCACGCAGGTGTCTTTGACAAGACACATAAATTGTTTTATGTTTTTATTTATTTATTTATTTTTTTGTAATTGATATCCTATCCAGTATCTTTGACAGAAATCAAAGCAAATAGGTTTTTCTAAATCTATTCGAGTTTAGCTTCTTTGTGTGCGGGTCTATTAAGCAATAAATCAATACCTCTTGTGCTTAAAAACAAACTTGGGCGTTCGTTCCATTGAAGGTCATTTGGCCAGCATTGGTTGTTCGTATTCAATAAGTGAAGTGACGTGTAATGAAGTTCGTGCTAGCCTGCCTATGAAAGACGCACAAAGGATAACCCTCAGCAGCTATGGCTCCGCTCCGCACGCAATGGCTCTCAATCATTGCAGAGAAAGAATCTCACTTTCTTTCAACTTTATTATTTGGCCACTACTACGCTCGTGTTAACAACATCAATACTTGTAGCGAAAACAAACAACAACGAAACAACAAACACCATGAATATTGTGGCACTTAATCGTAAGCAATCATTTTTGCAGCCAAGGGGTGGGAGGGATGTGATGATTCTACTCCCCCATATTATTTTACTTTTTTTTTATTATGCTCTATATCCTTTGTAAAGGAAATAGGTAGGTAGGGATATTGTTTATTATAAATACGAAATGAGACTAACAGATGAAGGAGAACACACTTGTACAGACACATACATAGATACATTTGTGTGTGTGTAGCTGTTACATTTATGTTTGTATACTCCACTTTGTCTTCTGCTTTGCAAGGATATATGATGGGGTCCTATTTGGTTGAATGCATAGAAGACAGACAGCAACACCGACACAAGCATCCACCAGACACAGCCACATGATACAATGAACATTCCAACAGTATCAAATGACAACGCAAGAATGACAGCTAAAATAAAGTCTAAAATACCAAAGGATCTCACACAAACCTCCATAAAAATTATAAAAGTCTATCCCATACACACACACACGCACACAGACTCAAATACTGACATAGAGCTGTTTAAAAGTTTCCCTTCGTCCTTGTTGCTGGAGGAAAAGCTTTCCCTAGAGTCCCGCGGGAGATGTTCATTGATTAATTCACAACATAATAATAAAGATGTGTTCGTGTGCATTCGAGCTGGTTTGAAAAGAGTTGGCAAGCTTTGTGGGTTCTGGTTAAAAAGGATCTGATGTTTATGGTTTGAAAGGTAAACAACAGCGTCAGCATCTCATGTAACAATCGACGATACACAACAGTATCATCGCCACCACCATACATATCACGACGCCTCCAAGGAGAGGAGTTAGTATCTGCTCTCATACTCCCGGCAGTAGGGCAACAGGGTGCATACGAGAGTGTTTAATGGGAGATGGTACTTGTTGTTAGCAGTAATGTCTGGTACTATTTGAAACATAAAAGGCCCACGTCACTACAATCGCTAGAAATTGTTAAACTTTTGGAAAATTTAAAAATTTCGTCCAAAAGTTATTGGCCGAGTTACAATTAATATTTATAAACAACATAGATGAAAGAAATTCCTGACCCAGAAGTCAGAATTAAAAAACTTTCAGGATGAAGATTAACGGAATGGCAATCAATAAATTCTACAAAAATTATAGGGAGGCCGTTTGAAAACACCGTGACTTTTTGAACTTCCCTCGTAAATGAAAAAAAAAATGGTTCCCCATTACATCCCATGAAGGCATTGGGCAGAGCTTCGCACAACCAGTGAGCTGTGCGCATTCAACACTGAAAGAAAATCTTTACATCAAATCAATGATAAATGTTCATCAATTGTTCTTCATTGAATTGATGCCAAATTTCATCAATTCAATGAAAAAGTTCTTAAATTTGAATATTGTGCGATTGTTCGACTTTTTCAGCACCATTGAATTGATGTTTTTTTCCATCAATCTTCATCATTGGAAGTTGAAAATAATTAGTGGGATCGGATTAAAATGTGGACGTAGTATTGAAAAAATAATGTGAAAGAGACAAAAGTAGTAGAAAATTTAAAATAAATACATAATAGAAAATAGTGCAATGCACAGGAAACTTCCACGCTATGAGCTCTTTTTTTGTGGTCTTGTACCCTGCTATTGTGGATTTTTGGGACGAAAAATAGTCTAAATATTTTGGCTACTCATTAACGAAACAATTTACATAAAAATTATTAACAATTTACTCCAAATTGCTGACAAACTTACATCAAATTGATGACAACCTTACATATAATTGATGAAAAATTTACAGCAAATTGGTGAACAATTCACACCAAAATGATGAAAAATGTTCTTCAACTTGATGATAAACTTATATCAAACTGATGAAAAATGTATGTCAGCTTGATATAGCATTGTCGTTGAATCAACGTAAACCATTGATGAAAGATTGATGGAATTTTCTTCATCAATTCAATGAAATGTGTCGGAATGTGAGAAATTGTTTAGGAATTCGTACCTCAATTTAATGGGGGTTTTCTTTCAGTGTAGTTTTCCACTCACTGATTGGGACCTTAAGTTTTACACCGGTTCTGAAAGGTATTTTGAGAAGCATTTTCATGGCTAAATACTCGCTAGTGTTGCCATCACTAAGCGAGGTGACCGTAGCCGAAAGAAATGTAAAGTGGTCAGAACAGGAATCGAACCCCCGTGCTCATGTACAAGAGCCACGCACACCAACCATTACACCGTCGACAGCTTCGTAGTTAATTAAAAATCAACACTGCTCCTAACCACTACCCATCTGTCATAGACTACTGTAAAATTATAAGCCAGCTGTGTGTGGCATTTATTTCGTTTTCGACAGCCACTGAAAGTAGATAACCTCGAGAATTTGGACGAAAATGGAAAAATAGAATTTCATCAAGCATTACTTTTTGCGTAAAACCCCATCACTGAAACCAAGGCAAGGCTTAATTAATACTATAGGGGCTGCACCATCAATTTCACTGGTTACATGCTGAAAATCGGTATTTTTTTGGTATTTGAATGAAAATATAATGTGTTTGTAGCTTGTCGCAAATATAGTATACATACTTGTGGTGTCCAAACACATTGTGTTTGCTATTCAATATTACATGTTTGAGACACAATGATTAATTGCTTATAATATATATTTTTGTAACCCAAGTGTGACTTTGTTTGTTGAAAACTATGGAAAACGAAAACGTGACAGACAAAATAAATAAAATAAATTGTTTCCCATTACATGAAGGAATTGGAGAGATCTTCTCACAACCAGTGAGCTGCGCGCTTTCTAGTTTTATACTCACTGATTGAGACCTAGAGTTTTTACACCGATTCCGAACGGTATTTCGAGAAGCTTTTTCATGGCTAAATACTCAATAGTGTCGCCGTAACTATGCGAGGTAACCGCCGCCGAAATGTGGTCAAGGTGGTGGAATTTAAGGTGGTCAGAGCAGAGATCGAACCCAGGATCTCATGTACAGGAGACATTGACCATTGCACCACCGGCCGGACAACAAAGATACAAAAAAAGCAGCACATCTTCAATTCATGAAAACAATGTTCGGAAACATATAAATACGTTATTCGTGCTATATGTTTTGTTGGGGCCTTTTTTTCAGCGTGTACAATTTGGTTTACTGAGTTCTTTGTGGTCGTACTAGCACATGTGACGCCGAACGTTCGGTTCGTCACGCCAAAAATCGTTGATAAAATCCATGGAATGATATTGAATGATCGTAGAATGAAAGTGTGTGAGGTGGCTTAGGCTGTAGGCATCGCAACTGAGCGGGTACATCACATTTTATATGTTTTTTTGTAACCGCGCGATGGGTGCCGCGATTACTCAAAATCGACTCGACTAAGCGCAACAGTGTGATCACTTCAAATGAGTGAGTGGAATCCTTCGTGACCGTAAACGAAACGTGCATCTATCACAATACACCAGATACCACGGAACAGTCAAAGTAGTGGACTTATCTGGGTGGACGTATACCCAAGAAGGCCAAGGTGGGTATATCGGCCAACAAGGACATAGCGACAGTTATTTTTTGGGATGCATGCGGTGCCATTCACATCGATCACCTTGAAAAGGATAAAACAATAAGCGGCGAATATTATTCACAGCTGCTAGACAGATTCGACACAGAGTTGAAGTAAACGCGACCGTATTTAAGGAAGAAAAAAGTGATGAAGTGACCTCATGCGCCATATTCTCCGGATTTACAACCCAGTGACAACTTTATATTTCCAAATCTGAAGAAATGTCTCGGGGGTAAGACATTTGAGTTGATTGAAGATGGCCCGGTGAAAAACATGGTTGTCAGTAGTACGAGATTCCAACAGAATGACATCCTAAGGCTACTTGGATATCCCATGATCAACAGACGAACAACCAGATTGATCACCTGGTAATTGATGGTAGACACTCTACTAGTGTAATGTAGGTACTTGTGATTCGTGAAACTAATATCGATTCGGATCACTATCTGGTTGCAGCAGAGGTTCGCACAAGGTTAAGACAAATAAAAATCGTACGAAACCAGACATAGAAATCTGCAACTACCAGAGATAGCCACGGGATCATGATCCTGATCCTGAAGCGCTGTGGAAGTACATTTCCCAGTCTATGAAAACTGAGGCAGAGACCGTACTTGTTTATGAAAAACCGCTGAAAGACAAACCATGGTACGGTGAACAGTGTCGCACGGCAATTGATGAAAATAACGCTGCACGTATAGCAATGCTTCAGTCAGTTGCAACGTGAGTTGCGACAAAGCGGTATAAGGAGAAGTGGAGAAAGGAACTTAGAACTGCAATTTCCTGTCTTAGACGAACTTAGAACTGCAATTTTCTGTCTTAAGAACAACAAAGCCGCTGGTGCTGATGGACTATCGGCTGAGCTGTTTAAGGCTGGCGGCTACGAGTTGGATGTGTGCTGTAACCCGTTAGGGAATGGGACTGGCTGTTGATGTTGTAGCGTGTGGAACATCATCGCCTGACTGTTGTTAAGCTAAATTCAAATTGTCGTTTAACTCCATAAGTTAAATCTTTGGAAATTAAACTGACTATTATTAGGAAATAATCTGATTGTGGTTGTGTGAAGTTTATAGGTTGTAGTTTGTTGTGGTTGCAACGTGTGTTGTAAATCAGCACAAAGTCATTAATTGATCGATTATACGAAATATTAAACAAAATGTTATACGCCGCCAAACCACACCGCTGCACCGATTTCGACGTAAACAGGCGGCGGCTCGCAGAAAACTCAAAAAACGGAGGCGGCGTAATCGTCTGGATTGAACCACTTTATGAAAAACCCGCAAAAATGAGTTATTTTTCGATTGGACGCTCCGTTTCTGAGATATAGAAATTTGTTCTAATTTTTTCATATTTTATATACGAATATATACGTGGCCGTCGGTGGTGCAATGGTTACTGTGCGCGGCTCTTGTACATGGGATCCTGGGTTCGAACCCTGCTCTGACCACCTTGAAATTTCTTTCGGCTGCGGTCACCTCGCATAGTGACGGCGACACTATCGAGTATATAGCCATGAAAAAGCTTCTCAAAATACCGATCAGAATCGGTGTAAAACTGTAGGTCCCAATCATTAAGTGAAAACTGGAAAGCGCACAGCTCAGTGATTGTGAGAAGTTCTCCCCGGTCCCTTCATGGGATGTAATGGGAAACCATTTATTTTTTATATACGAACCCTGCTTGATACTCTTACCGCAAATAAGTAAGGAGGTCGCAATCGAATGAAATGTTGGATATACAATGAATGCTAAGCTCATCATAACAGCGTTTAATCGATAGAGGCCGCAATTTGGTCCCAATAAATGAAAAAATAATAATAATAGCAGCCTTCCCGTCAACTTTCTTTGTTTTACAAGGACACTATGATATTGTATTTTTAGCTAAGCCCAATTACATCTACACGCTGAAAAATATCGGCCCCAACAACATATTGCAGGAACCATGTACATGTTTGCAAGCATTGGTTTCGTGAATTGAAGATCTATTGCTTTTTGTTTCTTTAATATATGTCACGTTTTTGTTTTCAACAGTTAACAAAAAAACACATTTGGGTCACAAATAAATATATATTAACCTATTCATCATTGTGTCACAAACATGTTATATTGAATAGCAAACACAATGTGTTTGGGCACAAGTATAATATATTTCCGACGAGCTACAAACACGGTATATTTGCACCCAAACAAGAAAAAAAGACAAATTTTTCAGCATGTACATATTTGTTAAAAAGTTATTTAAATTTGAAACTTATTCAACTAAATGGCTCATCCCTGAGAGGATTGCACTCTTTTAACATGCTCACTTAAAGTTGTCAAACTTGTGACAGTATTGTGTGTGTGTGTGTGTGTGAGAGAGAGAGTGTAACTAAGAGAATCATTGTGGCTTATCAAAACCAATAAGAGAGCCGACATGGTTGCAAAAGAGTATTTAATTTCATTATTTGTTGAAGGATGTTTTCAAAGATGACACAATGATTGGTTTTTTGTGTTATTATTTTCCCACGGCAATGGATATGGTGTCTCTCCTTCCAACTCCTACTCTCTGAGTCCCATGGCCATGTGATGATTCTCTTTCCCCAAACTTGTGTTTGAAATTATTGATGAATGATTTGCACGTAAAGGAATCACGTGTAAAGTTAAGATGTTATTTTTCACTCTGACTCATCGTCACACTTTGTCGTTCGCTTTCTGCCTTTTTCTTTTGGTTCTTCGTTGGCGTTTGCCACCAGCGCCACTGGCATCACACCTTCCACATTGCCATCACCAACAAATCCCTTCGACACTATCATCATCATCATCACTTCATCATATCATCGCAGCAACATCACAGGCATCTTATAAATGTTTCAAATAACATAAAATACCAACACACAGAAACCAACGAAACCACACCAACAACAACAACACGGGAGGCACTCAAACTCTTAGTACACACATCCTGCAAAGCTACACTCTCGTCCTAGGACATTTACACGTACATTCACAAGGCTGTGAAAATAGCAAAGGAATCACAACAACGACGCTTATGTACTGACATCAACAACGTCATCTTTTGCCACCTCATTCCATCTTGGGTTTGTTGCGTTTATCGGTTTAAGTATTCCACATCCACCGTGTCCAATGTGTGATCCTAGGTCTTTATATATTCATCCATGACTGCCAAACATTCATCCATCCATGTATCCATGTATCCATTCATTCATTTAGTTATCCATTCATGCACTTAGTTGTTCATTCATTCATTTATCCAATTTGACCAATTTGGTCGTCGTCATCGTTGAATGACATAAAGTATCATTACCTCTCATGTGGTTATGGCATGTTCCTCCTTTACTTGTTTTCCTTCTTTGCCTGTCAAAGTTGTTTTCGCTTCTCATTTCTCGTGTTTTAGTTATTTTTGTCATCTCTCCCTGCAGGTCCTAATTGACCTAACAAGTCCTTTAGTGTGCCCTACGCAATTTGCAAGGCAAAATAGAAAACAGAAAAAATTTATGATAGAAACCACAATTTTTTTCAGCAGCATGAATATCTTCAGTCATGTGCCTGGTAAAATGCGAATCTTCAATTTTATTTTAACGTATAGCACTCAAACAACGCGTAAAAATCAGATGTTTTTCAGATAATCAGCTGTTTGAAAAACAACCGCTGACGAAGGTAAAACTCTAAATACAAGCTAAAAATCTGTCTTTTTTGTTGTTGTTTGGATGCAAATATATCGTGTTTGCAGCTTGTAGCAGATATAGTATATTTGTGCCCAAATAAATTTGCTTTTGCTATTCAATTCTTTATGTTGGAGACACAATGATTCATATGTTATAATATATGTTTTTGTGACCCAAATATGGCTGTGTTTGTTGAAAACTGCTGAAAGCGAAAGCATACAACAAAGAAACAAAAAAGGAGCAGATCTTCAATTCATAAAAACAATGCTTGCACGTGAGTATATGGATGTCCCAAACATATACCTCCATTAGGAAAGGATTTTATTTTTAAGGTGTCTCGAGGTGGTCTTTAATAAAATTTCTCAAAATCGGGGGCAAATATTAGAGATCACCTCGAGACACCTTAAAATTAAACTCCCGTCCAAGCCAGTGAATTTGATAGAGGGCGGATCAAGAAGTCTGTGACTTTTCGAACTTCCCTCGTAGTTATATGAAATGCAACACTGCTCCCATCACGTACCACCTATTAATAGACTACTGTCAAATTTTCCGTCATTTACTTTGCGTTTAACAGCTGTTCAAAACATACAACCGTTTCGAGTGCTCAGTAAACATTATTTTTTGCGGAAAACCGTCAACCTATCCAAGGAAAAGCTTGATAAATACTATGGGGACTACTGACTTTTGTTGTGGTCGCACAAGTACAAATGTCGCTGAACGTGGTCAATACACCCGAAAATGTCGAAAAAATCCATGATCTGGTGTTGGCCGATCGAAGAGTAAAAGTGCGTGAGATTGTTGATGCCATAGTCATTTCATGTGACAGTGTGGTTTCGATTTTAAATGATCAGTTGGATTTAAGAAAGCTGTCTGCAAGATGGGTGCCGCGTTTGCTCTCAATTGACTATAAACGTAATCGTGTGACAACTGCAAAGAATTGTTTACAGTTGTTTAACCGCAATTCGAAGGAGTTTTTGCGGCGTTTTGTAACTGTGGATGAAACATGGATCCATTACAACACTCCGGAGACCAAGCAGCAGTCTGAACAATGGGTTTCTCCGGGTGAACCGACTCCGAAGGAGACCAAGGTAAGTTTGTCGGCCAATACGGTGATGGCAACAGTTTTTTGGGATGCACGCGGGATAATCCACATCGATTACCTTCAAAAGGGAAAAACAATAAACGGCGAATATTATGCCAACTTTTTGGGACAATTTAACGAGGATTTAAAAAAACGACCCCATATGGCCAATAAATAAGTTATTTTCATCAAGATAATGCACGTGTGTACTCTCAATGACAAAATTCCATGAATTGGGCTACGAATTGATACATCATCCGTCAAAATTTCCGGATTTAGCCCCCAGGGACTATTTGCTATTTCCAAACCTAAATAAATGGCTCGTTGGAAAGAGATTTAGCTCCAACGATGAAATTATCGATCAAACAAATGCCTTTATTATGGACCTCGAAAAATCCTATTTTTTTGAGGGGATACAAAAATTGGAGAAATGTTGGACTAAGTGTATTGTAAGTGTATTGTGCAAATGTGTTTTTTTAAAAAAGTCACGGATTTATTGATCCGCCCTCTACTTCAATATAATTGTTACTACATAATTTTATATGGCGATCTTATCCGACAGGCATCTCTAGCAATGGTAACTAGATTAAAAATTAATTATCCCATGGAAATTTTTTAAAAAATTTTCGATTGCGCTAAAAAGTATGCAATAATTGTTATTTTAAAAAAATTTTCGATTTCGCTATAAAGTATGCAATAAGTTGCGGTAATAATGGAAACAACATGACAAAATATTGGTTTTAATGCTGTAAATACATCTTGTCATACGTAAATTTGTTGTTTTTGAATAAAACTGTATACTTCCAAAGCAAAATTTTCTTGGTTTTTAAAGGACTTTAATCCTAGAAAAAAATATATTTAAATTTTAGGGGTAGAGACTGCATTAAATGAGGCCTTCATTACTAGATGATGTCGTAGAGACTGCATTAAATGAGGCCTTCATTACTAGATGATGTCGTAGTCAGCGACATCTATGGGATATATGTAGTACTCGTCGAGACGAAAACAACGATGTCTTGTATGTTACGATCGAGTCACAAACAAAAAACTATGATAAAAAAATGATCTTGGCTGTTTTTCACGGGCTCGGAAAGGATTCAAGTTTTTTTTGTTTTCAATTGTCTCGAGGTGATCTTTAATATTTGCCTTTGGGAATTTTATTTTAATGGAGGCCGACCCGGTCTAATAAACATGGTCCCTGCTTAATATTACAGAGCCGTTTTTTGTAGGGTGTGCATCATGAGGACGTATTTTTTAAAAACATGCTGAAAATTATATCTCAATTTAATAAAGATTTAGGCCCAATTTTTGACTGGTTATTTCAATTGGTAATCAGTTGATTATGATTTATGTTTGATCTGACGTTAAATTCGAAAACAGGTTTTCAGTGCTTTGTCAAATAATCTTACTACCACGTGGCAACAGTGGCAAATGCTACGAAAAATAACCGGTATTCATACATTTCTCGGCTAATCGTTACGATGCATCACACTGACGCCATTTGCAAAGCAAAAGTGAAGTGATAAAATACAAAATATTTAATGAAATTGGAGAATATTTCAGCAGAAATAAAGATCTAACTTATTATAATTGTTCACATTAACAATTAAAGAAGCTTTGTGTTTGTTCTTCTTGTTGTTTTCTGTCAAAATCATATGGTCACTTGATCATAGTTTAAATGCAAAACTTTGGCTGTTTAAACAGCAATCAACTATTAACCTAAAAAGTGTTTGATCGTTGATCAAAGATGATTTTCCACTCAAAAATTAGGCCTTAGAATGGTATTGAACTTTAATAAACAAAGTTCCCTTCGGGCAAGCAATACTATTCAGATGGCGTGAAAAAATCAGCTGATTGCGGAAAAAATTCTGAAATGTTTTCCACCTAAAATTAAAAATAAAGCAAATTTTTTGTTGCAATTTGAATTTCAAAAGTTATAATAAGATGCAGCAAATTTACTTCAGTCAAAATTCGCCAATTTTTTTTTTGCCATGATAAAATTAAAAAAATTGCGAAGCAAGTCTAGTAGCAAGTACAATACTTCGAAGCAAGTATTTTCCGAAATATGGGCCTCCAAAGTTTGAATGTATAATCGAGCATAACTCTGCCATTTATTAACCGATACTATTGAAATAGATGTCACTAGAAAGATCTTTCTAAAATCTGTAAGTGTATATACAAATATTTGGTTTTATTAACCCATTTAGGCTAGTAGTAAAAAACTAATTTTTAACCTCACTTTTTTGATAAAACTTTTTTTTCAAGAAATCCACTAGTATAATCATTTTTTCCCCTAGACAAGTGTTTAATAGGCAAGTGTTCCACCTTTTTTTTAAGGTATAATACTAACAAGACCCGAGATATTAAAGTTTAAAAAAAGTCACCCTAAGTTGTTGGCTGTATCCGAATATAAATATAACAACCACAAAATAAATTACAACACAATGAAATAAAAGCTTGATACCCCTAAATTCGTGGACCTTATTAAATCAATATTTAAATGTATCTTTAATCCAATTTATTTTTCTCAATCACAACATACTTCCTTATATTTGAGTAAAAATATATATATGTATGTATGAATGTATCTTATCTTAGGATGTCTTAAGTATTGTTGTTCCCACTGGAGTTCAACAATTAATATGAAATTACACTGTGGAACAAAATGAAACCATGTCGATAATAACAAGGTTCTGACAACGGATTCTGATAGAGGGGATCAAAAAAATATAGATATATCGGCATTTTGAATGTTTACGTCTGAGTTATTTTAAGGAATGTTAAATTTTCCCCCTTTTCCACATTCTTATGATGAATCGGTATAGGAAACCATGTTATCCTTACATTTTAAGTATAAGATGTGTTCAGCAATTTTATGTAAAAAACATGAAACATTATTGAACATTTTTGTGGAATACTTTAACCCTCTACCGCCTCAATATATAGGTCTTTTTTGTACTTTTTGTGGAAAAGGGTAAAAAACATCCCTACAACAGGGATGTAGCGGATTAAAATGTACTACAAAAATTTTCGCCATAAAATTCTGCTGTAAGTTTCTTAACACACCAAAGCTTAAAACTCAACTTGAATGCCAAAAATAAGTAACAACTGAAAATCCATTTAAGGGTTAATTTCGTACTTACTCCGAGTAGGCGCTAAAATGTTCCACAAAACTGCATTTTAGGGGGTTGGTGTGTATTTAAAAAATATTCTACGTAAAATTTCACTATAAGTCACCGAACAAAAGAAAGTTGTAGATTAATATTTATAAATAAAATGTATAGTATACATTTTTTATACTAAAAATTTTTTGTATTTCAGCAAGAATTGATTTATTACATTATGACACTTTGTGTTCCATAGTCTTATTAATGTATTATATTTACTTATTATCCTTAAGTGGATAGAATGTAAATAAAACTTGAATTAAAAAAAGTAACCCATTGGGGGCTAGTATTAACCCTAGTGAGATAACGCACGTCTTTGAGACGTATGAAATATAAGCATTTATTTATTTCTTTGATTTTTAAGGGGAATACTGTTCGTTGGTTTTGCAGTTTAAAATTTGATGGCTTTTCTTTAGATAGCATTTTTTTATAGAGCAAGACTTAATCTTATTAATTTGAAACAAATTTTATTTTAAAACATTTTGGAACCTTTACTAATTAGACCTCAAACTAGCATACGTCTTTAAGACGTATGGTTATCTTTTATGTATGAAAAAATAAGGTTATCTTTCTAGGGTTAAAAAACCCTATTTTTAACCTCACTTTTGGAACGAAGTTCCTTATCGCACGTTGCGGGATGGGGGCTAAATGAAAAAATTTTAAACAACTTTTTTTAACTACTTTATTACAACCCATTATTGTCAACTATATTGGGTACTTTTGGTTTGGTTTGGTTTATAGGGAAGTTTTCTAGGTGGGGCCTGTTTATTACATATTGTAGTTTTGAACCCAATAAAAAGCAAATTTAGAAAAGCCAAAGTGCAAGACTGGCAAACCCATGAAATATAACCCTGTGCATGGAATTACATTTGGCAGTACACTTACTCTTATAGCTCATTCGCACTGCAAAATATTTTCCCGATTTCGTATCAAATGTCCTAACAAAATCTGAAGTGTTCGCATTGGTTTTTTTCCTGATTTGATTGAAAGTCAATGCGCATTGACGAGGTAGTGTTACTACGATAACAAACACACCAAGCCGACAGCAATAGGCATTTTGCTGTGTCTGGTATTTTCCACAATAAAATTCAGCACAAATGTATTGCAGGAATAAAAATAAAAACAAAAAAGTATTAAAAATATATGTTTGAGAAACAATAAATACCTAAGTAAGAAGAAAAATATAACGCCGGCTATTCTAGTGGTACCACCACATCAATGCGCCGCGATTGAAATGGTTGTAAAGAAACGTACTATTCGTTAGTAGTGTGAGATAAAACAGCGTTGCATAAAGCAAATCAAGCATTTTTTCCTGATTCCCAGAAAAATAAGAAAAAATACCTGATTTGTCGTCTGTCAAAACGTATGGGAAATCAAGCAAATTTTCTTGATTTCAGCTTAAAATCAACAAAAGTGGCAAAATCAAGAAAATCGATGCCAGTGCGAATGCTGTATTACACTCGGACTTTTGGTTTGGTTTGTGTCTAGACTAACATATGGGGAGAAATTTTTTGTTTATTAGGAAATTTTCTAGGTGGATTATTACATATTGTAGATTCGAAACGAATAAAAGGTAGTAGTAACAGAAAAATAATAGTAAAAGACCAAAGTGAAAGAAGTTCAAAAAAGTAACATTTTCTTAAATAAGTGCGTTTTCTTAAAAAAAGTAAATTTTCTTAAAAAAAATACCTATTCATATTCTTAAATAGAGTACCTTTTCTTAAAAAAATACCTTATATTAAAGAAGTACCTTTGCTTAAAAATGTAAATTTTCTTACAAAATGTAAATTTTCTTTAAAAAAATAAATTTTTTAAATAAATACCTTTTCTCAAAAAAGTACATTATCTTCCAACAAATTGCCTTTTCTTAAAAAAAAACTATATTTTCTTTAAAGAGTACCTTTTATGTAAAACAAAATAAATTTTCTTGAGGTAAGTACCTACTCTTAAAATTGTACCTGTTCTTGAAAAAAGGACCAATTCTAAAAAAAATTCCATTTCTTAAAAAAAACCCTTTCTTCAAAAAAAAATACCTTCTCTTAAAAAAATACATTTTCTTACAAAAATTCCTTTTCTTAAAAGTACCTTTTTCTTTTCTTTTCTTGAGATAAGTAGCCTTTCTGAAAAAAAGTAAATTTTCTTAAAAAATAACCTTTTCCTAAAAAGAGTACCACTTCTTTAAAACCTACCTTTTCTTAAAAAAGTACTTCTTTGTAAAAAAAATTCAAACTCGTGGGCTTTTTCTTACAGAAAGTTCTTCTTACTAAAAATGGTACCACATTAGCTTTTAATAAAAGAAGTACCTCTCATTAAAGAAAGGACCTTTTCTTGAAAATATAATACATATTCTTACAAAAAGGACCTGGAAATATACTTTTTAAAAAAAATACATTCAATAAATAAAAAATTTCTTAAAAAAAGTTTATCATTTTACAAAAATTTTTTTTTAAGATCCGTTTATATTATAGTATTTTTCAACAGGCGTGTTGGAACTAACTAGTACATAAAAAATATGTATTTTTTGATAAAAATTTATTTTTATTTTTCAAAAAATGCACTAGTATAAATATTTTTTCCCCTGGACAAGTTTTTAATAGACATGTGTTCAACATTGTTTTAAGGTATAATACTAACAAGACCGGAGATATTAAAGTTAAAAAATAAAAATAAAACATTTAACCCACATGTCAACCTTTACTTTTTCCATAGATAAATAAAAAACCATAGATGGTGAAAGATAAGTGGTGGATTTGAAAGTATAGGGAAATTTTTAAGATGGCGCCGGAGTGGTAGAAATAGTCAAATTTCCCTGGAATCAAAAACTATTGCGAAAACTACATAACCATGCTTTCTGGCATTTTGTATTGTCAACAAATATCAAAAGCGGTATACTTTTCTATTATTTATATTCTATTTTCAAATTTAAACAACAGAATCGAAATAAAAATTATTTTTGAGTGGTTTTTCGTCGCATCAGAGTGAAAAATGGTCGTACGGAAACAGCATGTGCCCTTTGGTGAAAATGGTGATTAAGCAAATGAATCATCTGTGGTTTTTATTTATCTATGCCTTTTCATAAGTTTTTTTTTCTATAACTCGATAACTAACATTGTTATCGAAAAAAGTTATGTAATTTTTTCCTCTTATTTTTAAGATTTCTATAATAATTTTCACCTCTGGGGTAGGTTCAACACCTGTTTCGCGTATTCGTCATATTATTTTAATTTTGTATTCCAGAAAAATTCTATTCCAGAACTTGAAATGAAAAATGTATTCCAGAATTTGAAATGGAGGCGCCGCAGTCAAAAAATTAGTTTAAAAAAATGGCACAATTTTTTTGAAATAATTTTTTTTTTCATTCATTTTTTAATTCATTCATTTTTAAATTCATTTCATTTTTAATTAATAGTTGTGTTTATCTTCCTAACGATGCTACCCAATGGGTAGCAAAATATTGAAGAATAAAATAATATAAAATATATCTAACGCTCGAACATTTTAATTTTAAATATAATTTTTTATATTTTTATTTTATATTCAAAACATTTATTCCAACACTTTCAACGTAAATATCTCCGGTCGTTGAGGGGTTAATGCATAGTATTATACTTTTTAAAAACAGCTTGAAGTCTTGTCTGTCATTGGAGTCTTGAAAGCAAATAAGTTCACTAGGATTTTTTTGAAAATAGTACAATTTTGACTAAAAAGTGAGGTTAAAAATCCTTTTTTTTTTTTAAATGAGTCCCTAATGGGTTTATAAAACAAAATATTTTTATAGACGGATTTAAAAAGTCTTTGTACGGATACACATTAGAACCAGATTGGATAATAAATACCGGAGATATGACTGAGTATATACCCAAGCTTTAAAGGTCTATATCTGTAGAAGTTGGGCAGGTTTTCAACTCCGCACTGCAAACTTTGTTGAAGGTGAAAGTTTGGTGTAGATAAAATAACTCTGGCTACAGTAAATTTATGCCAAAAAATATAGTTTTTAATTTTAACAAAGATGCTGAATGAAAAACAAAAAAATGTTTAACATTTGCAGTTTTATTTTTTTTTCTTTTTACATTTAATTTTTTTTTGTTAAAATTAAAAAAATATGTTTTCTAAGGCACTTCTTTATAAAGGGACTAAAATTTTTCTATGCAATTTGTTTTAATATTTTTCCGGTATAACTCAGCTCATTAACCAACATTTCAAGTACACATTACCCCGATTTAAAAAAAAAAATACCAGACTGATAACGCCAGCTTCAAACGCCGGTTGTTATGGGTAAATTTTTTATCTTTTCCGTAAACAGCTGATTTGTACGCGTCGTATGAGTGATATTACACAGTGCAACACGAAAAAATATAGCCATATACGGACAACACTACGGATAAAAAACCAAGAAAAAAAAGACCCGTGGGTCCCAGTTTTGCCCAAAGTCATGCACTTTTTTTTATGGTCCCCCAAAGATTTGGGCCCTCGGTGTAATTTTTGCAAAAAAGTGATCATTTTGTCAAGCTCATATCTTGCAAACCGTTTGGAATTTTGATTTACTGTCTGAGGGAAAGTTGTAGCTCTTGTCATAAAGAACATTCATTCTTGCCATAAAGAATAATCATTCCTAGGAAGTTCATATGTTCTAAAAAGTTATTTATTGAGATCTTAGGTACATTCTTGTAGTTGATTGTTTCCTTGAATTTTGAACGGTTTGCTACCTATGCACCTGAACAGGGGGAAAAGGTAAAAAATCGAAATCGAAAAGGTAAAAAATCGAAAGTTTTTTGCGATTTTGACCTTGAAGATGAAGTTTTTTTGATTTTATATGTTCACAATTTTGGTTTTTTATGACAAGAGCTACAACTTTCCCTCATAAAGTAAATCAAAATCCCGAACTGTTTGCAAGTTATGAGCCTGACAAAATGATCACGTTTTTGCAAAAATGACACCGAAGCCCCAAATCTTTGGGGGCCCATAAAAAAGTGCATGACTTTGGGCAAAACTGGGAGACACGGCTCTTTTTTTGTCTTTTATCCCGTAGTGGGGTCCCTATATGGCTATATTTACATGACTTAAAAAATTACACACAGTGTTATTGAAGTTAAACACTAAAGATTCCCTTGAAAAACATTAAACAGCTGATTTGTACGCGTCGTATGAGTGATATTTATTCAAGTTAAACAAAAAAATCGCCTTGAAAAACATTAAACAGTATTTTGAAAAAAAAAAAAAGGACATACCACCCCAAATATTCATATGAGCGTAACTTTTTTTAAGGGTCCTTTTTTTATGTAACTGTTGATATGCCTTGTGGTCTTTAACAAAAGTAACAACCAAAGAAACAAGAAGAGAATAAACATAATAAAATTACCGTAAAACATCGATACACGCGAAGTTTTCAAAGACTCATAAACAATTTATGAGCATAACAAAAAACTTAAGATGAAAATCTTAACAAACCCACGTCAATCAATTCTATGTTTCCACATAAATACACGCATGCATACTTACATTCATGTGTAGCAATGACGTGTGTGTTCTTCTTTGTTAGAATGTGTGTGGGATTGAAGTCTTACCGGCGGGCAGAAGTTTTAGGGACAACGGCAAGGACTTGTTGTGAAAGACAGCAGATGTAATAAGACATAATTTCGTAGAAATACAAAATATACGTTTAAATTTTATTTTTTGAACATTAAAGTTGCGTTATTTTATATTAGATGTTTTAATTTTAAATTTAAGTGTTAAATTTTTAATGAAACCATTAAATATAAAACTCTTTCCTATTTCAACATAAATAGGTTTATCGAATTTCAATATAAATTCTTTATGTTCTACCTCGATTGAAATATTATGTATTGCAATAAAATTGCAATTGGAAAACGTAAAAAATAATTAAAATTTCGTTAAGCAAAAATTCAAATTCGTTAAGCAACAAAATTCTGGTTTTCCATAATAAATTTCTACGTTAAGTAGACGCACCCCATTTATATCCCATTACACTGTGGCACAAAATGGAACATCTACGAAAATAACAACGTCCTGACAACGGATTCTTGTAGAGGGGATAAAAATATATTTATGTACATGTATCGAAAGTTTACGTCTGATTACGTCCCCATTTTGCACATTCTTATGATGAATCGGCATCGGTATCCTTACTGTTGCGGAAATTATTTTTATTGTTAATTTTGAATTTTTATTGTTAATTTTGAATGAATTGTATTGTATAATGTCTATGAATTCATCTTAGTACACTTGAATTGTGATATACAAACAAGGTGAACCTTCCTTAAGAATGAACAATTCGAGCACTCCTTGAGAATTTCCCATATAAGTATCGATTTTTTGCTGTTGTTATCGATATGATAAGAAGACAGGGATTCGACAAGTGTCATCCCTTCTAATTGAAGACAGGGATTCGACAAGGAGACAGGGATTCGACAAGTGTCATCCCTTCTAATTGCAAAAATTATTCGTTTTTTGATTTTGAGATGGACAGACGTCCCAACCTAAATGTTGTTTAAAAAGTGTTATTATTTTTTTCATTGGCAAAAACGTTGGCCTATACAGTTACATTTTAGATATAAGATGTGTTCAGCAATTTTATGTAAAAATTTACGAGAAACATTTATGTGGAATACTTTAACCCTGTACCGCCTCAATATATAGGTCTTCTTTGTACTTTTTGTGGAAAAGGGTAAAACACAGCTTTAAAACAGTTATAAATACCACTGTGTTAATATATAATATAATATTACTTCTATAAGGTTCTTAACACCCCGAAAGCTCAAAACACAACCCGAATACCAAAAATAAGCCAAATCTGAAAATCCATTTAAGGGTTAATTTCATACTTATTCCGAGTTGACACAAAAATGTCCCACAAAACTGCATTTTAGGGGGTTGGTGTGTATTGAAAAAATATTCTACGTAAAATTTCATTATAAGTCACCTAACGAAAGAAAGCTGTAGATATAATATCTATAAATAAAAGATCAGTATAAATTTGGATATACACGTATATTTTTTTTTAACCCCTCTACCACAATCCGTGGTCAGAACCTTGCTATTTTTCATAAAGTTTCATTTTGCTCCACAGTGTAATTAATAAGTTCTAATACATAAAAAAAATAAATGGTTTCCCATTACATCCCATGAAGGAATCAAGGAGAGCTTCTCACAACCAGTGTTCTGTGCGCTTTCTAGTTTTATACTCACTGATTTGGATCTACAGTTTTACGCCGGTTCCGAACGGTATTTTTGAGAAGCATTTTCATGGCTAAATTCTCGATAGTGTCGCCGTCACTATGCGAGGTGACCGCCGTCGAAAGAAATTTTAAGGTGGTCAGAGCAGGGATCGAACCCAGGATCTCAAGGACAAGAGGCGCGCACACTACCTATTGCACCACCGACGGCCACAGTTCTAATACATATTTCCGTTGTTTTTGCTGAAAACAAAAGCGTGACAATAAAAAAAAACGCCGCAGATCTTCAATTCATGAAAACAATCCTTGCACGGAAGTACACGCTGATATAAATGCCCCAGCAACATATTGCAGGATCCATGTACACTAGGGTGTACTGAAAACTTTTTTTTGACGGGGGTCTCAAACGACGCGTAATGAAGAGGTGATTACGGAAACGTCTAACTATTTTTTTATACGATGGTACTTTTAACCCCTACCGGCTGTTGAAGTTTCGATTCTTAGTACATTTTCGAAAAAAAAATATTCTATTTTTTTGGACTCAAACGACGTGTCATGATGGACACATGTATATAGAAAAAAAAAATTTTGACAGAGCATTTTTTTTTTTCACGACGTCATTTTGAATCTTTATCGTGCATATTTTGTCTTCCTCAATCTGCTGTATTTTTCATAAATATTTCATAAACAATTTTTTAAAAAATTTCATTTGATTCGCAGGATTGTCTTTCTATTTCGCAAAATCACCTACAAATATATGTATTTTATATAGTTGATGGAATATTTATGTAAAATACAGCAAAGTAAGGAAAATAATAGAGATTTTCAAAACAATAGAGATTTCTATATATGTTCATTATAGAAAATTATATTTAATGTTTTTCGAGACTGTACTAGGAATCGAAACTTCAACGGCCGGTAGGGGGCTATAAGCACCCTCGTATAAAAGAACGTTTTACGCTCCCGTAATCATCTCTTTAATACGCGTCGTTTGAGACCCCCCCCCCCCCCCCCCCACATTTGAAATTCCAATAAAAAACGTTTTTCAGTACACCCTAATGTACACCCCACGAAATAAATACAAAGGCAACACCAGGTTTTGTTTTTCTTCCAAATGTTGAGAGGAATATTCAAGTTTTCATTTTATATTGTATTAGTCCTTTTAAAAATAAATACTTTTCAGAAACAATACTTTAACTATGACTTCTTCAAGAGGAATCAACAAAAACTAAATTAATTACTAATGCGAAATATTTATAAAGGCAAAAGGTTTTTTAAATGTTTCAAAAAGTTTCGTAAGAGGTACACGCTGAAAAAGTTGTCTTTTTTTGTTGTTTGGATGTAAATATAACGTGTTTGTAGCTTGTCGCAAATAGAGTATACTTGTGTCCAAACACATTGTCTTTGCTATTCAATATAACATGGTTGGGACACAATGATTAATAGCTTGTAATATACGTATTTGTGACCCAAATGTGGATTTGGTTGTTGAAAACTGCTCATACCACTTGTATCTGTCACAATAAAGAAACTAAAAGCACCAGACCTTCAATTCACGGAAACAATGCTTGCAAACATGTACATGGTTCCTGCAATATGTTGCTGCGGCTGTTATTTTTCAGCGTGTATGATCTCCATTATTGCTGATAACTTCTTCTAAGCGTTTTGGCTTTGAGTGTATCAGCGGTCAGTTATCTTCCCCTTTTCTTGAATTACTACCTTTTGATTCGTGACATTCTTTTAACTTGCATTTGGGTAGGTAAAATAGATCAGAGGTTCTCGCTCGGATTAAGACCAGGACTAAGAGCAGGCCAGTCGAGAATTGGTATTACTTCTGGATTTCAGAAACTTTACGAGTTTTCTTAGACCGATGTACATTGTCTTGCGGGAAGATAAATTCTGGGACACAAATTTCCTGTCCAGAATTAACTATCACGACATCGTGCAGTCAAATATAATTCTCGGAGGCAATTTTTGTGGAAACGAAACATATTGGAGAGGTGCCTCTATAACTCATACCTGCCCATCATTTGGCAACAGAGTCCGATGAACATGGTGAACGATTTCATCAAACATGTACACCTATTGAATAACTCTATAAAGGGAAGAGTATTCATTCTCTTATAGCTGACATAAGCTGGACATTGTTTGAAAACGACTGAGAATTACCAAGAGTTAAACCACCGTCGTTGGTGCAATGGTTAGTGTGCGCGGCTTTTGTACATGAGATCCTGGGTTCGAACCCGGCTCTGACCACCTTCAAATTTTCTTTCGGCGGCGGGCAACTCGCATAGTGACGGCGACACTATCGAGTATCTAGCCATGAAAAAGCTTCTCAAATTACCTTTCGGAATCGGTGTAAAACTGTAGGTCCCAATCAGCGAGTGAAAACTGGAAAGCGCACAGCTCAGTGATTGTGAGAAGTTCTCCCTAGTCCCTTCATGGGATGTAACTCGGAATGAGTACGAAATTAACCCTTAAATGGATTTACAGTTCTGACTTATTTTTGACATTCAAGTTGAGTTTTGAGCTTTAGCGTGTTAAGAAATTTATGGGGAATATTTTTGTAGTACATTTTAACCCGTTACACCCCTGTTTTAGGGGTGTTTTTACCCTTTTCCACAAAAAGAACAAAAAGATCCGTATATTGAAGCGGTAGAGGGTTAATTCGCGGCTCTTGTACATGAGAACGTGCGTTCGATCCCTGCTCTGACCACCTTAAATTTCTTTCGACGGCGGTCACCACGCTTATTGACGGCGACACTATCGACCACTTAGTCATGAAAAGCTTCTCAAAATACCGTTCTGAACCGGTGTAAAATATCAATATAAATCCACATTTATAAATAATTAATACAAACAATTACAATATATAAAAGGCCCCATTCTACGTTTACTTGCATGAATGCATTATTTTTTTTTCATGAAATGGGAATCTGCTGTTTTATTGCTTCTCCTTTCTTTGTTGTATCTCACGTGTTTTTGTTTTCAGAAGGTTACAGTTATGCGTTGGTTATCATTATGCGTTGGTACACAAACAGTATACAAATCTAGTTCATGCAAGCCAAGCGTGGATTAATTGCTTGTTTTTTTCACAAATGGTCCGCCGTTCCGATTTTCTCAGTAAACCCTCGGACAGACAAAGGGCTTCACGTTGTTGCCCTTTCCAGTTTGTTTCCTCAAAATCGTTTCTCACTTTGGTAGCACAAATGCATATATACGAAACACATACACAAAAGCCAAAGCAAACATCACAAACCATTTAACCGTCCAAGCCTTTATTTTATTCGTTTTTTCACTGATCAAGCGCTTTGGATGTCCTCTGTCCAATGAACCATTGATGACTGAATACATGAAACTAAAACGCAGTACATCAGCCAAAATAAGAAACACTGACTTGATCTGCAATTTGCACGCACATTCAGGAACACTTACAAGATAGATTCTCTCCTTGTTCCTCTTTTATACTCTTGCTCTCGAGAGAGCATAAACAGTGCAACAAACACAACTGTATTTGCATCACAAACACAAACACATTTGAGTCGCAAACACATATATTATAACATATTAATCATTGTGTCTCAAACATGTAATATTGTATAGCAAACACAATGTGTTTGGACACAAATATATTATATTTGCGACCAGCTCCAAACACACTTTATATTTGAATCCAAACAACAAAAAAATACAGATTTTTCGGCGTGCAGAATCCCTTGTTAGAACCTTGTTTTTTTTGTGTTCCACAGTGTAATCAATAATAAATAATACAATTTCCTTCTCATGCTTTGGTGTTACTGCAAACACAACAATATTTTGTTGATACTTCTTAATTTTGATTAAATAAAACCACCCAAATAATCAGTTTCTACCAGGACACAACAAGTAAATACGAGTATTTAATTAAACGTCAAGTATCTCTAACCCTTTCGTTTTGTATTAACGACGGCGTGATATTTGCACAAAAGCAAAGTTTGCCTTTAAGGCGTTTCGACATGTTCACCTTTTTTTTTTGTTATTTCTTGGAACTGCCCAAATCTGATAGTGTGGTGGAGTAGTTAAGTTCGATTTAATCGCAACTAATTTCCGGAATTGTGTTTTCCGTTCATGTTTGTGCATAGCTATTAATTTACAACAACATTTAGCCTAAGATTCAGCATTTAGATTTAGCTAAATAACCTTCCGGTCTGGCTGCCGCCCGCAACCAATGATTGGCCTTATTTCGCCAATGAGTGAACGAGCTGCATGTGTCTACTTATGACAGATGGGATATTTCCTATTCAGTCAGGCAAACTCCATTTAAAGCTGTCTGACTTTCCCATACACTTATCGATTATATGCAGCAGGCGCAGTGTGTAGGGCATGTGGCTACAATGTTGGGGTTAGTTACCTTAACCAAAAAAGAAAAAAGAAGAAGAGAAATAAGTGGTAGCGCTTGTTGGAGGCGGAGTTGGCGATTTCGAAAAAATGTTGTGGTTTTTGTTTTTGCTGTTGTCCAGCTACTAGCAAACAATTGTGGCGGCCAACACGAGCAAAAAGCATTTTTAGTCGGGTAATAAATTATCAAGATGATTGCTGGCATTTCGTGCCAACGTGAAAAGGGCGTCTGCTGTGTGGAAAATCCACTTCCAATATATGTGAGTTTGTGGTGAGAATGTATCAGTGTCGAGTAACGAAATACTCGAATAGTTACAAATTCGAATATTTTCGATTCAAATCAAAAAGTTACGTCAATAGTTATGAATCAAATCGATCGATTCGGTTGCTTATATGGCTAATGATCATCTGCGGTAATTGTAACAACATTCCACGAAATCACAACAATTAATATTGAAGCGACGAAGTAATTGACGACATTAGGCTCGTCCAACTAAACGCACCAAATTTGGAAATGAAAAATCTTATTTGAACCAGGCATCGCAGGCGCTCGCTATCGTGCTTGAAAATCCCTGCAACATCTCCCGAGATTCGAGTCGTATATTCCCGTACGCAAAATCAGTGTTGGGATTGTTTAATTTGCATTGGATTTTAATTTGGATTACCTTATCTAATGCAAATGCAAAAGAATTACCATTGTTTGCAATGCCACTTAAAGAATTTTGAATTTCTATTTAATCAAGCAATGCAAATGCAGGTTGTGGAATCGGATGACAATTGTAATCAAATATGGCAATGCTTTTAATTATTTTTAATTTAATTGACTGCTGGCAATCATGTTTTTAAAGGATTTTATATGTAGGGGTTTGTGGCTTCGATTGGCGTTGCCATAGACCTGAACATATAAAATATTTGAAAACCAAAACTGTCAGATATAAAGGAAATGCTTTGAAGATAAGTACAATTGTCAATGGTATTCAAATTGTTTTGAATTTGCATTTGGTAAATTCAAATTAAACCACAAATTATAATTGTCATTTAATTAATTTGTTCCATGTATGCGAAAAATGCCGTCGGTGGTGCAATGTTTAGTGCGTGCGGTTCTTGTACATGAGTACGTGAGTTCGATCCCTGCTCCGACCACTTTTCATTTTCTTCGATGAAGGTCATCTCGCTTAGTGATGGTGACACTATCCAGTACTTAGACATGAAAAAGCTTCAAAATACAGTTCGGAACCGGTGTAAAAACTGTAGGTCCCAATCAGGGAGTGCAAAACAAGAAAGCTCACTGGTTGTGGGAAGTCTCCCCAATCCCTTCATGGCATGTCACGGCGAAATGTGGCTAGTAAGACATAAGTTACACAAGAGCGGTCCCAAAACTAGCCTAGAAGACAAAACTAGAAGACACAAAAATGTTTGGAACAACTATCTTTATTTCTCAACATTATCTGCTTTTAGCTCGATACAATTTTTCCAGCGATACTCATTAGCTTTTATACTCTATTTACAGTAAGAACTGTCAAAATCCTTAAAATAGTCATCAACCGCAGACTCCACCTCTTCATTGTTGGCAATTCTTTTACCACCGAGACATTTTTCCCCAGTTTGGAAATAGAAAATAGTCCGAGGGAGCTAAATCTGGCGAATAAGGTGGGGTGTTGAAGCAATTCGAACTTTAATTCATTAATTTTGGCCACCGCAATATTGGATGTGTGAACTGGAGCATGGCTTTGATGAAACATCACTTTCCTTTTCGCCAAATGCGGCCTTTTTTACAATTTCAGCACTTAAAAGCTGTAATAAATTAGTATAATATTCGCTGTTGATGGGTTTTCCTTTCGAAAGATAATCAATAAAAATTATCCCATGCGCATCCCAAGAAACAGACGCCATAACCTTGCCTGCAGATGGAATCGTCTTCGCCTTCTTTGGACACGATTCTCCCACTTCAGTCCGCTGCTTTGACTGTTCCTTTGTATCAGGTGCGAAGTGGTGGACCCATATCTCATCCATGGTTATAAATCAACGCAAAAATTCGGCTTTATTGCGGTGAAACGACGTCAAACACTCTAATGAAACATTTTGCTCTGTTGAAAGCAAACGCGGCACCCATCTTGCGTATAGCTTTCTTTTCTTCAAATCAATATACGATGTTTAGCACATTTTGAAATGCCTATCATTCAGCCGACGATCTTCCAATACCATTTTGTGGATTTTCTTAACCGTGTCTAGTGTGGACGGGGTTCGTTTTGGCTGCTCGTACGGCCTCGTTTAAGCTCTGCTACCCAATATTTTACAGTCATAAACAAAGGAGTAGAATCGAGTTCGACTTTAATATTGCTTGGACTGAGACCTATCAAATGGAAATATTGAATTACATAACGGTAACCAATTTTGTCCATGTTTACAAATTCACCGAGATCGTTTACTTTTGATGGCTCAAATAAAAATACTAAACAACGTGGCGCCTTGAAACTTAAAACATATGTTTTATAAGGTTGCCACTTTTCACCAAAATATTTTTTTTTTAAACTACTGGCAGCATCTATACGTCATTTCGGCTAGTTTTGGGGCCGCCCTCGTAAGAAACGCACTCAATCGGAAGTACTTTAACACAAGGGCTCGTGAAGAGGTTCGGTAAACGAGCTGTAAAACGACTCGTGATTGGGTTTTGTTTTTGTAAGTAGTCATATCTAGGTTTACCAGTTTTTTCTTGAGACCAAAGTTCGACCAAACAACATTTTTAAAATGTTTCGTGATTTTGTGTCGTTTTCTAATTTAATGTTTTTTTTTTTTGGGCGTGCCCTGAAATGAAAGTGTAACTAGAATGTTTTGAATGTTCGACGATCATGTGTTGATCCTTAACCGTTTTACATCTACTGTCCAACTAAAAGATGAACATACCTGCCTTAGCAAAATTCAACTCTGTCAGTTTTGACTGTTAGTAAAACGACCGCTGTACCTAAAAAGTTGTAATGTACTACAGAGTGGACCATTTAAACCTTCCGCATCTGGCCACCCTATAACTTTGACTTTTGCTTTCAGATCGATTGAAATCAATTGATTCAGTCCAAGTGAGTTTGTGCCACGGATATGTACACGCCACCACATCGCGCTGTTATCGTGCAGGCTTTACATTCAAAAAATGTTCTGAATTGTGAGAACGCAACCTGCGTATCGAGGGAGAGCGCCTTCAAACCTTACCATTATACGACATTTACACCGAACAAGATTGACGCATTTCGAAGGTTAACTCCGTTAACCCACGCTAACTCAGAATATTACTCAAACGATTTTATTCTGCAGAACTGAAGATACATTTTTAACCTCATTTTAAACTAGTCTACAATTTGATGCAACACTGTTAATTACTTAAAAAATGCAACCATAATAAAAACATACGTAAAAAAATCAACTGTTTGACAGACGGGAACTTTTTGAAGCTCACGCCGTCGCCCATATTATTGGTTCTTATTGGTTTAAAATGTGAGCCGATTTTATCGACTGACCCGATTTGACCGACTGATCCAATTTTAAAGTTTCAGTTATTTCCAAAAAATACAATTCAAATTTGTACAAAACTGGCAAAACCAATAGCCGCCAATTTAATTTTTCTGTTGTGCCGCCTTTTTCGATCATTTTGTCTCGGCACGTTGTTGGTCTAAGCACTGAGTTGCCAAATGAAATGTGATTCATATGTACATAATTTATATTTGTAATTTTTTGCTTAAATTTATTGTTGGTATCACAGTTCGTATTTCTTATTTTGGCGATTTTTTGGGAAAAAAATTCTTCTGGAAAAAAAATCTTTGTGAAAACCCCATAGAAACTCGAAAAATTGGTTATTTTTTTGATTGGATGCTCCGTTTCCGAGACATAGTTTTCGATCAAAAATGGGGATGGGCTACCCATTATTTTCCCCATTACTCTGTGTGTAATGGGTAATCGTGATGGTTAATTCCCCATCGTCGTGGTTGTAATGGGTAATAATTCCCCATACCCTGTGGGTAATGGGTAAACGATTGTTACGGCAATAATAATGGGTTACCCAAGAAATACAAACCCTGGTTGGTATATATTGTGTTGAATTTGACAGCTTCGGCCTTCCAAACAAAAACAAAATGCCTGTTGTTGCCCACATCTACAACAACACTTTCTGCTATAACATGTAATAAATAAATCTTGGAGCTTTGGTTTAGTTTTAAAATGTCACAATGGGAGGGTATTTACTTCTTAATTATATCTGAATTCTATGGAGCAAATTTACTTTCTTTTGTTGTTTTCATTTTTGCCTGATAGGGCATTAAACGTTGATAAAAAAAAATTTACCGCTAGTCTATATTTTCCAAAATATAGGTCTCCAAAGCTTGAATTTATATAACTCAGCCATTTCTTAGCCGATCCTGTTGAAATAGAGTTATTTATAAAGGTCCTTCTAAAATCTGTAAAAATGCGTGTATAAATATATTTGTTTTTATTAACCCATTGTGGGCTAGTAGAAAAACAATTATTTTTTGAACCTCACTTTTTTGATAAAAATTTTCAAAAAAATTTCCTACTACACTTATTTTTTACTAGACGTCTTTAATGTATAATACTCAACAATAACCCTTCAAAGACCGGAGACATTAAAGTTTAAAAAAATTACGCCGGAACTTTATTTTCTCGTAGGGTTTTTGATAGAGAGATCCTGGGTTCGAACCCGGCTCTGACCACCTTCAAATTTTCTTTCGGCGGCGGTCACCTCGCATAGTGACGGCGACACTATCGAGTATCTAGCCATGAAAAAGCTTCTCAAATTACCGTTCGGAATCGGTGTAAAACTGTAGGTCCCAATCAGTGAGTGAAAACTGGAAAGCGCACAGCTCAGTGATTGTGAGAAGTTCTCCCCAGTCCCTTCATGGGATGTAATGGGAAACCATTTATTTATTTTTAGGGTTTTTGGCAATCGAGAACTCGATACCTAAACTGGTTATCGAAAAATTGGTTCGCCCTATTTTTAAGATTCCTCTTAGAAAACATCATAAAATATAAATTCCGGACGTTTTTATTTTTTCAAAATCTCGCTAAGTTATTGAGATATCAAAGGTTGAAATTTTAATAAAAGTATTTCTGGTTTGTTTTTAACCCGCCTTCAGCCGGCCTTGGGATTTCCTCCTCAGAGGTAGATCCAACAGCGGAAACTTTTCTGATCGTTAGTTTTCTTCGCGATACTAAATATATATATAGTTGAGACCCCAATGGGTTATATTATAAACTAACAGCCTGTTTCTCAATGTCGATCGAAAATCTAAGCGAACGAAAATCAGTCACTCACATTCGACTCAAATTTGGTTTCTCTAAGTCAAAATTTTCGTTCGCCTGACTTTATGTTTGTTCCTAAGTGACAGCACGTTCGAAATAGAGAAACCAAAATTTGTACTGAAAAATGTTATGTTTTCATTCGACGTGTAACACAAATCAACTTTCTTTTAAACTTTCGAACACGAACGAAAGTTTTCGTTCGAGATAGTGAAAGAGGGTATAAAATATATTTGTACACGGATTTATAGAGTTTCATAAAGGCGTTTATAATGGAAATCAGATGGGAATAGAAACAACTGAGATATGAGCGAATATATACTTACGGCCTTATTCATAAAAAGTTATGAGAGGTTTGAGAGACGATTTACCATCAAAAAACGTCTCTCCAATCCCTCACAACTGTTTACGAATAAGAATAACAACGAAACTGTAAAGCCCTATCTATATCCATGCATGGGTTTTTTAATTTGCATTGGATTTTAATTTCTAAAGCAAATGCAAAAGAATTACCATTGTTCGCAATGACAATTAAAAAAATTGGAATTTGCATTTGCTCAGGCAATGTAGGTTGTGGAATCGGATGCAAATTGTAATGAAATATGGCAATGCTTTTAATTATTTTTAATTTATTTGACTGCTGGCAATTCTGTTTTTAAAGTATTTTATATGTAGGGGTTTGTGTGTTCGATAGGTATTTTCAAATTCATAAACCTCTACTGTATAAAATAGTTGAAACCCAAAACGGCCCTATATGAAGGAAATGCTTTGACAATTATTAGTACAATTGCCAATGGTATTTATATTTTTTTGGAATTTGCATTTGTAGAGATAATACAAATTAAACTGCAAATTATAATTGCCATATAATTCATTTGCCCCATTTATGCCAATATCTCAAGAAGTTGAGTCGAGCGGGGGGAGGAAACTATTTTAACTCAACGCAGCAAACTACTTATATGTCGGTGGTGGAATTGTGGTATAGATCAGAGAGTTGCTATTAAAGCAAAATTAAGCCGTCCTCGAAAATATTGAGCTGACATGGATTCCTCTATTAACAAATTCTTCGCCATTCAAGAACTTCTAAAGGTTCAAGAGACCGGTTACTCGATATTGATATTCAATAATTTCTCACAGCGCTGGTGTGTGTATACCTTTGGTATTTGTTGCTTTTGTATTGAATTGATGGCATTGTTAATACATGTGTGTGTGTGCATGCCAGCGTGTCTTTGTGTACGTTTGCATATAAAATTGTTAGTGTTTTATCCTTTGACGACCAACACGTTGTTGCTTTGCCACTTGTGCCACCAATGTTGATATGACTGACCACAGACACTCACATTCATTTTCCTTCAGTCCAAACATTTTGCTCGGTCACGTGAGAATACTCACCAACCCACACGCGCGCACACATTTAAGCCAGCCAGCAGCCATCCGCACCCACACCCATACATACCTTAACAGGATATTTGTGAATAAGGCCAGGTTTTGGTGAGTTCCAGTGCGTTGGCGACGACGAGTGTGCGGATTTAGTAATGATGGCTATGTCGATGATGCTTTTGTTGCAACAATAATAATAATAACATTTAACTACCTGATAAAAATCCAAGCGAAAGTCCTTCGCCACCGTATCATATCAATCCCCACATATGTGTGTACAAAGGATACAATATACAATACTGACCACTCACTACTCACTGGGTGGAACAGGACTCCCATTACGAATTTCCTCTGAGCCAAATGTGTGCTTTAGGTTTTTTCATTATTGCGGGGTTTTGGGCGTGTTGTACAGCGTAGAATTTTTGTTTTTTTTTTTGTTGGTTGAGGTTGGTCGGCTGTTTGGAATGAATATGTGGAATTTTCTATATGCTGACCTCATTCCCAGTGGACGACGACCAACGACGCATGTTGAAAAACAACGCACACACACACACACACAAAACTGTAATAATAATAATATAACAAAAACAATTCTTAAAGGCAACAAAAAAAAAAAACAAATACAAAACCATGTACAGCAAACTTAGAGCACAATGGATGACTAACCAACAAAGTTGTATGGGACCTTTTGTTGATAGAATTTACGAGTGTTACTTCAAAACACTTAGATACAAACACATTATTATATAGAATTTTATTTAATCGTCACCCTAAGCCAACAACATCCTCGATGTCACAACTCAAGATACAAGCAAGTAAATGCAACAATGACACATGAGCTCCTTGTTCTTTCTCTCTTTTGTCGCAGTCATCGAAGAGTTACAATCAATGTTTCCATCTAGCAGCAGCTCGTTAAGAAGGACAGCTTGTATTTCTTTGTCCGATCCCGGCACAAATCATTTGTTAGCAATCAAAAATAAATATATAGAGTTTAATAGAACGTATAATAACTACGAGGATGATATGAAAAGTGTAGGATTGCATTATTTTTACAATGTACTAATACTTTTTGGGCAATGGTTTTCTCGAAAAGGATTTTACGAGCCCCAAAATATCAAAGTACACTATTTATAAAGATCAACCGATGATGAAACACAAGGTCCTTTTTAGTTTGAAGTCATATCACACACATGTATTCTAATCCCAGTAATCGCAGTTGGAAAAAGTTGTACATACTTCGAAACTACACCATTTCCAATTGATTATCAATTTAAATTTTATATTATAAATTTAATTATCAATTTAAATTTCAAATTCATCAATTGGAATTTAAATTGAAAAACACCAATGGAAATTTGAAACACATTAATTGATAGTCAAAAGACATCAATTGAAATTTAAAATTCGTTGGTTGAAATTTAAAAATTATTAACCGATTTTATAATTAGATTTTTCAATTTCATTTGATGTCTTTTCAATGATGTATTTAAAATTTCAATTGCTGTTTTTTAAACTTCAATTGATATATTTCAAATATAATTATTAAATTTCAATTGATTTATTTCGAACTACACCATTTCTAATTGAAATTTAAAAAATATCAATTTAAATTTGAAAAATATCAATTGAAATTTGAAAATTCTACTTGAAATTTAAAATAAATCTATTGAAATTTAAAAGACATCAGTTGAAATTTAAATTACATCACTTGAAATTTAAAAAAAAAACTATTGAAATTTAAAAGCCATCAAATAATTAATCAATTAATATTTAAATGACATCAATTGAAATTTTAAACACATCATTTTAAATTTAAAAAAAAAACGGTCTCCCGTTATATCCCATGAGGGGATTTTATTTTTTTTTCAATTTAAAAGACGTGAATTTAATTTTAAAATTCGTCAGTTGACATTCAAAAATCATTAACCGATTTTATACTTTATACGAGTATGAGATTTCAAACTTCAATTGATGCATTTTAATATTTCAGTTAATGTGTTTTAAATTTAAATTCATGCCTTTTTAAATATTAATTGAAGTCTTTTAAATTGCATTGATGTTTTTTTTTTTTAATTGTAATTACTGTATTCTAAATTTCAAATAGAGTTTTTAAATTTCAATTGATGAATTTTAAATTTCAAGTAGAATTTTCATATTTCAATTGATATTTCTTTAATTTCAATTGGAAATGATGTAGTCCCGTTTTTACTATATCACAAACTACACCGTTTCCAATTGAAATTTTAAAAAAGGTCTATTGAAATGTAAAAATATTATTTGAAATTTGAAATACATCAATTGAAATTTAAAAAACATAAATTGAAATTTAGAAAACATCAATAGAAATTTAACAGACATCAACTGATATTTAAAAGATATCAATTGCAATTTAAAAGACAGCAATTGAATTTTAAAAAATGCCAATTAAAATGTAAAACACATCAATTGAAATTTAAAACATTATTTGAAATTTGAATCACATCAATTGAAATTTAAAAGATATCAATTGAAATTCTAAAGACATCAATTGAAATTTGAAAATCTAATACATGTATAAAATTGGTTAATAATTTTTAAATTTCACAGACGAATTTTAAATATCAATTGATGTGTTTTAAATTTCAATTGATGTTGTGCAAATGTCAACTGATGTCTGTTTAATTACAAGTGATGTTTCTTTAGTTTCAATTGATGTATTTTAAATTTCAAATTTAAATTGATATTTTTAAAAATTAAATTGAAATTTTTTGAATTTCAATTGGAAATGATGTAGTGGCACTGGAAATAGCGTGCCAAAAATGTATCGGTCTCTCCGATAAATTTTCCTATATACATATATAAAACAAATAGTTTCTCATTACCTCCCATGAAAGGATTGGGGAGAGCTTCTCACAGCTGTGCGCGTTAAAGTTTTACACTCACTGATTGGGACCTACAGTTTTATACCGGTTCTGAGAAGACTCCGATGTTTTAAGCTGGCAAATCTGATTAAATATATGACTATTGTTGTCAGCACTGTAAGATATCAGCTGTTTAGTTTATTATGATTTTTTTCAAAGTGTATTTTATATAAATATGTATTACATTCATGGAAGCTTTTTTATTACCACCAAACTATATGCTGCACAAACAACTATTGGACTTTATACTAAAAACCAGAAACAAAACTTTCTAATAAAACAAATTTGAGTGGAAAACCTCCAAAACTGAATGAGATACAGTGCAAGAAAGTAGGAAAAAGAAGTCAAATTTTTTAGAATTTCAAAACTTGTAAAAAGTTTTTTACACAATTACAAATTTTTACTAGTTCTAAAAATATTGAATTTTGGGCGATGGAAATGGATTCTAAAACAATGTGCTTCGTCGAAAGAAATGCAAAGTGGTGTTATCATACTCTAAAGTAAAAACATTCAAATGTAGTGCCGTGAACACACTGCAATCGAAATCTCCTGTTTGGAGACTTCGCTTAACCAAACATCTGTATTTCAATGCAATAATCAGCAGTTAATTTACTCGAAATCTTGAAATGAGAGAATTCTGGTGCAGTGTGATTGCTGTCAGTCCGGGTCGACGACGATTTGTTTCCCTTCAATATAGGAAGGGTTTCCCTGCAATATAATAGGCCTGTTTTTTATTCCATTAAACTGTTGCCGCTTATGAAAAAATTCTATAAGTGTTCGAACTCACAAGCGATGTGTTGCCACCTTTTTGTTACACGGTACCTGTTCGATTTCTATGAACACATTAGTAAATGTGACATTGTAAAATAAAAAACAGAATAGTTTTTGTGCTGAAGGCGTTTTTGCTATTGCGCTTTCTTCTTTCTTGCATCTGCTTTAACATTAGATGTAATATTGTTCAAATAAATAAAGCAATATTTAGCTCACTGAAATAGCTGTTTTTGTTTTGTCAGTGGCAAATGCTACGAAAAATAACCGGTATTCATACATTTCTCGGCTAATCGTTACGATGCGTCAAACTGACGCCATTTGCAAAACAAAAATGAAGTGATAAAATACAAAATATTTAATGAAATTGGAAAATTGTTGAGCAGAAATAAAGTTCTAACTGCACTGCGAGTTAAATGATACGTTTTTATCGTTTTTATTTTACTAGGATGGTGATTATAATTGTTCACATTTACAATTAAAGAAGCTTTGTGTTAGTTGTTTCTGTCAAAATCATATGGTCACTTGATCATGTGGTTCTATGCCACAGCTGATCAACCTTAGAGTTGGCGAAACATGCAGGATAAAGTAAGAAAGAGAAATAGCGATAGATGACTGGAAGTATGTAGGGTTGCTTAATGCTTTTCTCTCACATTTGTCTTTGTGTATTGAACCAAAACTACAAGAGTTATCAACTGAGAGTGTTTTTGTTATAATTAAATCGAGGAAAAAATGGGTAACAAGTGAAATAAAGCAAAATGTAATGAAGTGCTAGAGTAAAATTATTTATAGAGATTGCATATTAAACACAAATTTATTAAAATAAAGAATTTTCTCATTCTGCATGGGTTGCCAAGTTTGTATAACTCTATGCTCCAAGTTTTCCAGTGGCTTTTATTGGTTTCCCGTCCAAGAAAAACAGCTGTTGCAAACTCTTATGACCAGTTTTTCGGTCAGTGGTGATCTTCGTTTTTTAGTTAAATTCTAGTTAAACATCGAATTGTGTTTTTCAGTCATTGGATTTAACCCACAATGTTGGTTGGTTAACTTTTAGTCAGAACCATATAATTTTGACAATCAAATTACTGACTGTCAAAATGAGAAATGTTAGATTGTATAAAATATATGCTTCTGTTTTGCGTATTTGTACACATACGTTGAGTCTAGATCGTTAAATGATTGCGCCTATGTATATAGTTTTTTACACATTTTTGTTAAAATAACTTCGATTTTATGCATCTATTTCTTATTTTACATAATTCCATTTTGTTTGTTCCTCTTTGTTGTTTTGGTATTTATCCCAATCTAGTTGTTTTTTCCAATAAGAATACAAGGGTTGCCATAATCGTTAACAATATGGCGACTTATAGCTCATTCGCACTGCAAAGTATTTTCCTGATTTCATATCAAATGTCCTAACAAAATCCGAAGTGTTCCCATTGGGATTTTGCCTGATTTGATTGAAAGTCAAGGCGCATTGATAGTGTAGTGTTACTACGACAAGAAACATACCAAGCCTACAACATACGGCATTTTGGTTTGTCTGTTATTTTTCCACAATCAAATTCAGCACAAATGTATTTCAGGAATAAAAGTAAACAAAAAAGTATAAAAATATATGTTTGAGAAACAATTAATACCTAAGAAGAAAAATATAAAGTCGGCTATTCTAGAGGTACCACCACATCAATGCGGCGTGAGTGATTGAAATGGTTGTAAACAAACGTACTATTCGTTAGTAGTGTGAGATGTTTTTGGTGAGATAAAACAGCGTTGCATAAAGCAAATAAAGCATTTTTTTCCTGCTTCCTAGAAAAATAAGAAAAAATACCTGACTTGTCGTCTGTCAAAACGTATGGGAAATCAAGCAAATTTTCTTGATTTCTGCTTAAAATCAACACAAGTAGCAAAATCAAGAAAATCGATACCAGTGCGAATGCTGTATTACATTAACTCACCACTGAAAAACTAAATGCAAAGTTAACCTCAAATAAACTTTCAATTTCGATTGAGTAATCATATAGTTAACTACCCAGTTAAAAACTGGCCATTAGTATATTACTCTATGGTTTAAATACCCAACTTTGGGCGTTTAAACAGAAATTAACTATTAACCTAAAAAAATAATTCGCAGTTTAAATTATGTTTGATCGTTAATCAAAGATGTTTTTCCACTCAAAAATTAGGCCTTAGACCTGTGGATAAGTTCAGCGGCTTCAAGTTGACATCAACGTATCCATGGTGTAAGGCGAAGTTGGTGGTTTGTACAAACTAGTTGATGTAAAATCAAAGCGATTTTGATTTTTTGAAGTTGATATCACCTTATCCATCTGTGTAAGGGGAAGTTGCATCAACTTTTATACGAATTTCTAAAAGAAACGTTCATGAGGCAACATTACCGGCAAAATGTAAATAAATAAAACAAAACAAAAATTTCATAAACATTACCGGAAAAATATTAACTAAAAAAATATGATTTGTTGTGTGATATTTAAAGAATATAATAATGGTGTTTTTTTTTAAAAATTGGTGGTATTTTCGCAGTGCGTTCAGCATCTTTCATTTCAACATCTGGCAAAGAAACGAAGTTGCCTCAACTTGTTTGACAGTGTAAGGGCAAAATAGAAGTTGATGTGAAATAATCGAAGTCAATGTCAACTGGAAGTCGAGCAACTTATCTACAGGTCTAAGGGTCCCTTAAGATAACTTTTTGTTGTCAGTTTTTGAAATTTAACACGTGGCAACATTGTCATTGCTTAAGTCGGAATTTAAGTGGCAAATTGAAATGTCGCTTAATATTGCTTAGCTCTCCCGTACAAATTAAGCTATAATTAACTTTATCGGGGTAAAAAACACACTTATTATGTGGTATCTCTGTAATTAGTTGTGTCTCTAGGCTATGGTACTTATCGACTCCAGCTATCAATTTCTAAACTCTAAATTCGAATACTTCTGCATCAGTGCGTGTAAATAGGAAAGCAATGTGTAATTAGCGACAACCAATCACTCTGCACAATCAATAAACACCGCAGTGGCTTAACGGGCTAGACGCTGCTGTAGATGATGCTTCACAAACATCGAAACGATGGTCCAGCGAATGTGAGTTCGAATCCCACCCGCGGCATTTACATTTTTTTCACTACCCGGAGAAAATATGATCTCTTATAGCCTTAAAGGAAATTACAACTTTTGGGTTCCCGTTTCAAGATCGTTTACAAATTTGTACTCAATACTGTAAAATTAAGTAAAGTTTTTCAAAATCTTGATAGTGATGCATTTATACAAATCCATGTTTCATATTTGACAACTAAGGGATTGTTGAAAGGGAGTAAATACATATGTACATATATAATGCATTTTAATTTACATATATTTATAACTACATATGTACATATATAGTTCCTTTTTTTCTAGTTTACATGTTTCCTCCTACCTTTTTCTCTCCTTCATCCTACTGTAGCCCAGCAAATTTCTTCTTATACTTGTGGTCTAATTTTATTCTTGCATTTCTTGATTCTTTATCACGTTTCATTTCGTTTGCAGTGAGGAGAATGTTTGGAAACTTTGTGAACAAGTGAAGAAAACACGTATCGATGAACTTTCAAAATGCTATGCCGTGTTTGTATCAAATGAGGGTCGCACTGTACCGCTGTGGCGCCAGAAAGCAGGACGTGGCGATGACCAAGTTGTGATATGGGTAAGTTTTGCAGGACCTCCGTCAAACAGCAGAAATATCGGGAGGGGAGGGTCCACTGTAGCGAATATAAGGTCTCCAAGAAAACATTTCAGCTGAAGTAACAATTTTAGAATATTTTTTCTGTTGGTTATTCATATTGTAAATTCCTTTCACTTATACTACGATATATGTTTACTTTAATATTTTTATTTATGTATTGAAGTATATATATACAAGTGTATGTAATAAGGTCCCTTAACACGCACTTGTTAATGTGCTTGTTAAGGACAACGAAAAGCGCAAAAAAGGACGATTGTGTGGCTGAAAACTTCACTCATGCAAACATCGACTACAGCTCATATAAAAAGCGCAATTAACACGCATTGTTTTATGTTTGTGTTTGTTGTTCTTGTTGTTGTTTTTTGCTCAACAGCAAAAAAAAAAGTTTAAGAAAAAGTATAACATATTCATAAGCTCCCTAACCCACACCACCTAACTACATGACCACATCAGCTCTGTCACAGAAACGCCATCTGTTTGATGGGGTCCCATAGTCACAGGTGTTTTTATGAGACACTTAACTAATACATTATAATTGTAGTGGCGGCGAACGCCAAATCCAATTGAGTGACACTTCGGGGACAGGCTATTACATTCGAGTTCAGCTGCATGTGCACTATAAAATTATTAAAATATTTTAAAGAACATATGGTGTTCTTTGCGCCAGCAAATCAACCCAAAACATTTTGAGGTTTGAACCTCATTGTAATATATAATATAATTCCTACAAAAAATTGGGCATAACCCCCACAAGTATTCCCTTTACCATTCTACATGCAGAGATGTGCTCCAGGACTTAATCAGGAGACTCTCTGAGTGGGCAACGGATAAAGAAATGGCTAGGCGTAAATCCGGAGAAACCCGAGCTCGTACTCTTTACGAGGAAGCAGAAGGTAAATTCAACTAATGTCTCTATGTACGAGGTGGATCAATAAGTCCGTGACTATTTGAATGAAACACAGAGGTCCATAAAATATTAATTTTTTTGTTATCACTAATTTCATCGATGAACCTAAATCTCTTTCCACCGAGCCTTTTCTTTAGGTTTGGAAATAGGAAATAGGCACTGGGGGCTAAATCCGGAGAATATGGCGGATGAGGTATCAATTCGTAGCCCAATTCATGGAATTTTGCCATTGAGACTACACACGTTTTCCCCGAGCATTATCTTGATGAAAAATAATTTATTTCTTTTTTTTAAATCCTCGTTAAATCGGTCCAATAATTTGGCTTAATATTTGCCGTTTATTGTTTATCCCTTTTGAAGGTAATCGATGTGGATTATCCCGCGTGCATCGCAAAAAACTGTTGCCGTCACCTTATTGGCCAACAAACTTACCTTGGCCTTCTTCGGAGCCGGAGAGACCCATTGTTTAGACTGCTGCTTGTTCTTCGGAGTGTTGTAATGGATCCATGTTTCATCCACAGTTACAAAATGCCGCAAAAACTCCTTCGAATTGCGGTTAAACAACTCCAAACAATCCTTTGAAGTTGTCACACGATTACATTTATGTTCAATTGTGAGCAAACGCGGCACCCATCTTGCAGACAGCTTTCTTAAACCCAACTGATAATTTAAAATCGAAACCACACTGCCATATGAAATGACTATGGCATCAACAACCTCCGCACTATTACTCTTCGATCGGCCAACACCATGTCGTGGATTTTTTTCAACATTTTCGGGAGTATTGACCTCAATTGGCCGTCCAGAACGTTCAGCGTCATGTGTTCTTGTTCGACCACAACGAAAGTCAGTAAACCACTTTTTTACATCGATGGTGCAGAGTCCCCATAGTATTTATCAAGATTTTCCATGGATTGATTGACGGTTTTGTTTTTTGCAAAAAATAATGTTTAATGATCACTCGAAATTCACTTTTTTCCATTTTTAAAAAAATGCACGAGGTTGTATATTTTGAACAGCTGTTAAACGCAAAGTAAATGACGGAAAATTTGACAGTAGTCTATTAACAGGTGGTACTTATGGGAGCAGTCTTGCATTTCGTATAACTACGAGGGAAGTTCGAAAAGTCACAGACTTCTTGATCCACCCTCTAGTAGAAAAATTTGCCTAAAGGATAATGCAAGATATATACATAAGTGTGAATCTCGTCAGAAAGCTACTTCCTAACCAGCAAGTGTGAATCTCGTCAGAAAGCTACTTCCTAACCAGCAATTCAAATGTTCAGAAATCGATACGTCAGTCGGCAAAATCTTCCGATATCGGATCCGAAATCCCGCTGAAACCGCTGTGAAAAATGGAGTGAAAAATGAGAGGTTGACACGAAGTCTGACCGACGCGCCTGAGGGAAATCTGATATTACTACGACACGTTGTATCGATATCTGACAGATTTCTGAATAGTAGTCGTGGGAAATTCTGATGGGAAATTCGACGCGTCGTAACGAATTCAGACCAAATTCGTATCAAATATCTTAAGAAATTCATATTTGCTTGCCAAGGCGTCGTATCGACTTCTGACTGGCGCCTGAAGTGATGACTAAATAAATGTTGATGTTTCTGCCGACGCGTCGTTCCGATTTCTGACCGAATTCTGAAATATTTTTTCAGAAGTTCTATTTTGTAATTACATAAAATTTTACCGGATTATTCAACTCGTAATTACTGTCGTGATATTTACTTCCTTACTTACTTAAGTGGCCTCACACAACCCAGTGTTGACCCCTTATAAAATTAGGATAACATGCTTCTCCAACCGGCTCGATCTTCAGCTTTTCTCCTCTAGTTGATAACACCAAGCTCTCGCAGGCAATATTCCACCTGGTCTTTTCAGCGAACCCTTGTTCGTCCTATTTTTCGATGTCCTTCGATTACGTCTTCGAATACCTTCATTCTGATTCATTCTTCTGACATGGCCTATTCAGCGTAAACACACTTTTTGCATGCGCATAACTACGTCGATGTCGGGATACAGATTATACAGCACGTGGTTCATCCGTCGTCGATATTTGCCGTTTTCTATTATAAGACCATATATTTGTCGAAGCGTTTTTCTCTCGAAAACTCCCAGTGATGTCTCATCAGCATGCGATATGACCCATGACTGCAGCTTTTCTCACAATGATCTCTATTAATATGTTCAAGAGATCGCATGATAGGGTGTCACCCTGCTTGAGGCCTCGGCGCGTATTTAAGGCTTCGGTGAGATCTTAACCAATCTTTAATGAGGATTTTATGTGGGCCAGTGTCGGCTTAGCAGGAGTACCAAACTCCGACATAGCTACAAAGAGGTGGTAGGTGTCGATTTGTTTTTCGTGGGTTTTCTCCAGGATTTGTCGTAATCTGAATATCGGGTCGAGAGTCGACTTTCCAGGTCTAAAACCACACTGATATGGTCCGATCAGGTCTGCAACAAATGGCTTTAGTCTTTCGCACTTTACGCTCGAGAGAACCTTGTATGCGATGTATAAAAGACTTATTCCACGATAGTTTGTACATATACTCGGGTCGCCTTTTTTGAAAACAGGACACAATATGCTAAAACTCCAATCGACGGGCATGCCTTCATCTGGCCAGGTTTTGCATATGAGCTGATACATGCACCTTTCCAACCTTAACAGTTTAGCCTTAAACAGCTCAGTCGGTAGTCCATCAACACCAGCGGCTTTGTTGCTCTTCAGCCGGGAAATTTCAGTACTAATTTCGGTTTGGCTAGGCGGGGGCAGTTGACGCCATAGTCCCGTATGTGCTCACCACCCTCATCTATATTGAAGTTTCCTGGAACAAGTAAAGCACAGACGTGATCTCCCCATATTCCCAACATACTCTGCACATCTGTGGCCAAATTCCCTTCAATATCTCTACAAAAGGTGAGCCTGATCCAATTGCTTTGGTTTGGCTTTGTACTTTTCGGTAGAATTTACGAACGTCATTATTCCTTCTCTAATACAGCATTCGCACTGGCGACGATTTTCTTGATTTTGCCACTTTTGTTGATTTCAAGCATAAATCAAGATAATTTGCTTGATTTCCCATACGTGTTGACAGGCGACAAATCGGGTATTTTTTCTAATTTGTCTAGGAATCAGGAAAAAAAATGCTTGATTTGCTTTATGCAACGCTGTTTTTCTCACCCAAAAACGATGTACAAATAGACAGTCAAAATTTCTCTTCACTGAAATGCCAACAAACAAAACGAGTGAAACCCTAGCACTTATCTGACCTCTCTCTTACTCTCTTCATTGAATAGTTGAATACACAAGAGGCTTTTTGATAGTGTTATTGTATATAACTATACAAATTCCAACGGTGTTGAAATAAAATTTCATAAACTATGCAAAAAGTATGGAATAATCAAGATATGATACGATAGAGAAATGTGTTTGAGTGAATATCTGGCACTTTTTGGTTCTCTTTTACCAGGGTTGCCAATTGCGCACATCTTCTGGTTGTCTAATTCTAGATCGTCTTTGTCTCACCAAAGACTAGACCACCAGAAGATGTGCGCAATTTGGCAACCCTGGTAAAAGAGAACCAAAAAGTACTAGAAATTCTCTCAAAGGCATTTCTCTCACGCGTCATATCTTGATTATTTCATACTTTTTGCATAGTTTATGTAATTTTACTTGAAAATGGTTGGAATTTGTATAGTTATATACAATAACACTATCAAAAACCTGCTCGTATATTGAAATATTCAATGAAGAGAGTAAGAGAGAGAGCAGATAATAGCTAGGGTTTCACTCGTTTTGTTTGTTGGCATTTGAGTGAAGAGAAATTTTGACTGTCTACTTGTACATCGCTTTGGATCTTACACTATGAACGAATAGTACATTTGTTTACAACTATTTCAATCTCGGCGCATCGATGTGGTGCTACCACAAGAATACCCGACTTATTTATTTATCGCATTTCTTAGATATTTATTGTTTCTCAAACATATATTTTTTATACTTTTTTGTTTACTTTTAGTCCTGGAATACATTTGTGCTGAATTTTATTGTGGAAAAATACCAGACAAAGCAAAATGCCTATTGTTGTCGGCTTGGTGTGTTTGGTGTCGTAGTAACACTACCTCGTCAATGCGCCTTGACTTCAATCAAATCAGGAAAATCCTAATGCGAACACTTCAGATTTTGTTATAGCTTATTCACATTTACCGCGCTTCAGCTGGGACGCCGGCGTTTCGCTCTCTTGAGATCATTTCGAAACCATGATGTTCACATTGTGCTTTTGTTAACTACTGTGGTTTCATGTGACATTTCTTATTTCTGTTTTTTGTTTTCTGTATTGACTGTAAACAACACAAACGCACATTTGTGAATAAAGAAATATAAAATAATATCAAAAAATTAATGTAATTTTTATAATATTAGAATTTATATCATTGTATGATAAAGCAATGAATGCATTCAAAGATATAAATGATTATATTCATAAATGACATTGCAATAAGTACTTACCACCACAAAGCAAACTAGAAATGTAAACAAACAGATTTGTTTTCCCTCATTTTTCTGACATTTGCTTTGAACCAGCAATGGAAATTTTTTCATTTTACTCTTTTTTTAACTACTATTGGAGTACAACACTGTGCTCTCTCTCATTTTTACTGTGGTTTCAAACAAACTACAGTAAAAAGAGCATAATGTTTGCGTTTTTTTTTTTTTTTTGTATGGAAATAAGTGCCAATTAAAGTGTGTTTCGCTGAAATCATCGAAAGAGAGCGAAACGCCGGCGTTTCAGCTGAAACGCGTTAAATGTGAAAAGGGTATTAGGACATTTGATACGGAATCGGGAAAATATTTTGTAGAACGAATGAGCTATAAGATTCAATTTTCTCACTCTCGAGCTTTTTCCACAATCATTTTGTCTTCTTAAACAAACGAGTTTCGTTTCCCCTCTTCTCTTTATGCCGTTCTGTCGCGGCTGGCTTTGCAACTGACTGAATCATTGCCATACGTGCAGCATTATTTTCATCACTTGCCATGCGACACTCTTCATCGTACCATGGTATTTAAGCGGTGTCTCATAACCAAGTACGGTCGCTGCAGCAGTTTTCTTAGAGTTTGAAATGTACTTCCACTGCGCTTCAGTATCTAGAGGAGGGAATGCGTTCTACGCCAGTAGCTGAGGGAGCTAGCTACTCTGCATAGGCCGTGGCTGTCTGTGATAATTGCAGCTTTCCGATGTCCAGCTTTCTATAGGTCTGGTATCGTACGACTTTCGTTCTGCTTACCCCTGTGCGAACCTTTGCTGCAACCAGGTAGTGATCCGAATCGATATTAGCTCCTCGAAACACAAGTACGCCCATTACACTAGTAGAGTGCCTTCCATCAATTACCAAGTGATCAATCTGGTTCTTCGTCTGTTGATCAGGGGACATCCAAGTAGCATTATGGATTTCTTTACTATCCCCGAAAATAGTATACTGAATATATACCATACATGGGTTTTTTTAATTTGCATTGGATTTGATTTTGCATTACTTTATATAATACAAATGCAAAACAGTTACAATTGTTCGCAATGGCAATTAAAAAATATTGAATTTCCTTTTAACTATTTATTTTACAAAATGAGGAGAGTTTGGATGATTTGTAACGTTATATTCGAACTGCGGTCGTTGATTCTTCCAATGTTTACATTGCAAATCAGCTGTTTGCATACAAAAGTTCTTATTTCTTGTAAGTTTTTACTGGATGTCCTCTGTGTACTTTTTGTGATATTTTTTGCTCAGAGAGTAAAATCTATCTTACTTACTTATCCGGGTCCTTACAAAACGAAGCTAATATATTTCGCCAACCAGTTCGATCTTTTGCTTTATCTCTGCAGTTGGTAATACCAAGTGCACCCAGGGATTCGTCAACTTGATCCCTCCAGCGGAGTCTTGGTCTTCATATTTTTCGTCCTCCTTCGAGTTCGGTTTCGAAAACCCTTCGTGCTGGTTCGTCTTCATCAACTCTTCTGACATGGCCTAGCCAGCGCAATCGCGTTATTTTGATCCGCTTAACTATGTCAGTGTCGGGATATATGCGCATACAGCTCATGGTTCATTCGTCGCCGATACTCTCCGTTGTGCACTATAGGGTCATAAATCTTCCGGAGTAGTTTGCTCTCGAAGACTCCCACAGGTGTTTCATATGCTTGAGATAAGACCCAGGATTCTGCGCCATAAAGCAAGACAGGTTGTATGAGAGTCTGGTATAGCTGGATTTTCGTCATTCGAGAGAGGGCTTCATCTCTAAAGTGCTTGCTTAGCTCAAAATATCATCTATTCGCAAATACAATTCTCCGCTTGATCTCAAGGCTGACGTTGTTGTGTTTGTTTACGGCAGATCCGAGGTATATAAATTCGTCCACCACCTCGAAATTATAACGGCTATCAACGTTCACGCTTTGGTCTAAACGCATGGAGGCTCTGCTCGTTGAAACCATTACTTTTGTCTTGTCCTCATTTACTTTCAGACCCACTTGCTGATTCCTTCTCAATTCTCGAAAACACTGCAGTAACTTCTCTAATTGTGCTCGATGTCATCATCGATGTCATCAGCATACGCGAGCAGCATGTGACTTTTACTGCTGAGGGTTTTATTCATGTTAACTGTAGCTTTTCTCATAATGATCTCCATTAAGATGTTAAAGAGATCGCACGATAGGGTGTCGCCTTGCCTGAGACCTCACTTTGTTACGAAAGGTTCGGTAATATCCTTACCAACTTTCACTGGGGATTTGCTGTTCGTCAAGGTCATCCTGCAAAGGCGTATGAGTTTTGCAGGAATACCAAGCTCAGACATTGTTTCATAGAGTTTCCCCCGTATAGGGCTATCGAAGGCCGCCTTATAACCGACAAATAGGTCATAGATGTCGATTTGTTTATCGTGGGTCTTGTCGATTTTCCAGGTCTAAAGCCACACTGGTATGGTCCAATCAGGTCTGCGATAAATGGTTTCTGCGATAAAAGGCTTATTGCACGGTAGTCGGCACAGAGAATCGGGTCACCTTTTTTAAATATGGGGCATAGTACGCTGCGACTCCAATAGCCGGCATTGCATTCATCTAACCAAAGTTTGCTAATGGGCCGATGCATGCACCTTATCAGCTCATCGCCGCCAGCCTTAAACAGCTCCGCCGGTAATCCATCGGCTCATGGGACTTTGTTGGTCTTAAGCCGGGCAATAGCTGTTCTGACCTCGTCTTGGTTAGGAGGTGGGCAATCGACGTCGTCGTCCAAATTCATCTAACCAAGTTTTGCTAATGAGCTGATGCATGCACCCTATCAGCTCATCGCCGCCAGCCTTAAACAGCTCCGCCGGTAATCCATCGGCTCATGCGGCTTTGTTGTTCTTAAGCCGGGCAATAGCTGTTCTGACCTCTTCTTGGTTAGGAGGGGGCAATCGACGTCGTCGTCCAAATTGTGATCGATTGTTCCATCGTCATTGGATATCTCAGATACCAGTAGCGCGGAGAAATTATCTCTCCAAAAATCTATCTTATAGCTTATTCACATTTACCGCGTTTCAGCTGGGACGCCGGCGTTTCGCTCTCTTGAGATCATTTCGAAACCATGGTGTTCACATTGTACTTTTTTTAACTACTGTGGTTTCATGTGACATTTCTCATTTCTGTTTTTTTTTTCTGTATTGACTGTAAACAACACAAACGCACATTTGTGAATAAAGAAATATAAAATAACATTGATACATACATAATGTAAACAAACAGATTTGTTTTCCCTCATTTTTCTGACATTTGCTTTGAACCAGCAATGGAAATTTTTTCATTTTACTCCTTTTTTTAACTACTATTGGAGTACAACACTGTGCTCTCTCTCATTTTTACTGTGGTTTCAAACAAACTACAGTAAAAAGAGCATAATGTTTGCGTTTTTTTTTTTTTTGTTGTATGGAAATAAGTGCCAATTAAAGTGTGTTTCGCTGAAATCATCGAAAGAGAGCGAAACGCCGGCGTTTCAGCTGAAACGCGGTAAATGTGAAAAGGGTATTACTCTCTCAAAAAAAGTTACTAGATATTTTTTACTGGAAAAGTAGGCAGACAAGACCTATTACCTATGTAAGTTGGTGGCAGACTATTGACAGATACAACGCAAATCGTTGGATTTGATAGGTCAGTCTGTCGACACCTCTACTAACATTTGTTTTTACGTTTATTTTTTAAAATTAAGTTTAATGAAAAATTTCAAAATTACTAAGTTTTTAAGAAATAATCAAAAATTCTATAACCCTCTGTTCTATATATTTCTCTTTGTTTTCATTACAGGACTATCATGTATTTTTCATGCATAATCCCACACCAAGTAGATGTTTGGTATTCGATTTAGACACAACCCTACCATTTCCCACATATTTCCATAAATATGTAACAGAAACATTTCGTTCAGATTTAGCTTTAAGACCGGAACACCACAGGTAATTGAAAAGCAACTGATTAGTTAAAACCCTATTTATATTAACCAATGGATTTTTTTCTATTTAGATTCTTTCGTGTTATACCTGCTGAAATATATCTGGCGGAATTCTCCTCGGATCGAAGGCATATGCGAAGGCCTGATGGTAGTTGGATTAAGCCACCACCATCATATCCGCCCATACAATCTTGCAGTGAGTTGACTCTCAAATTGAACAGAAACAAAGAGCGGGAAACAATTTGCATGTGTTTTTCAAACATGGTTTCTTTGCTTAACGTGATTTCGAAGAAATTTCTTAATCAAATGCGTTTTCGAAAGATACAATTCTATGCGAAAATTGTCTTTGAAAACACATACGGCTGTGACCATAATACTTTCGACATGTTTTCTATAAAGTCACTTTCGACACGTTTTCTATAAAGTTTTCTATAAATTCAAAGAGAATTTTGTAATCCCGATCCAAACTTCACATTTGTTATAATTATACATTCCGTTTCCTTATTAACGCTATAAATTTTATTTTTATCGTAGGTAATGCTCATACTTTGGGCGATTTCATATGCATGAGTCCTGGCAAAGGACCTGGCACCGTCTATAGTCTTTCAGAGTTTGTGCAAAATTTCTATAAATCTCCCAATGTTGTGGCCCAGCAGAACAACAAATAATATCATCCATCGACAGCCATGTATAATGGGTAATTCGTTTTCTTTTTTATTTTCGAATTAAAAGTAAATATTCAATAAGTTTTTACTACAATTATAATTATTATTTTTAAAACAATTTAAGCATAAACCAAAATTAAGACTATGGCACCTCTTATACATATAAATATATATACAGAGATAAATACTAAACTAAAACAAAAAATAAATACGAAAAGTTTTTTAAGCTCATGGCGAATTATAAAACACTTAAATAATTGTAATACTCGTACCATCATGCTACATATATTTTGAAAATATTTAGTATACAATATTTGTTATGTGTTTATCGGAAGCAAGGATATCAGTTTGTAGATTGTGGTTTAGTAAATTCTCAGGTTTTTTGAGGACAGACACATACAGGCCGATTACGGTTGTCGTTGTCGAAATTCGACTAGTGTAAATTACGTGTTAGTTCGACAAAATTAACACTACCCAGTAGGAAACCGACGAACTACTCCAACGGAGTACTAGATCTTGAACTAGAGAAATATTGATCTAGAGAATGTATTAAATTTAAATCCTTTTAAAGGAATTATATTACGTTTTTCAATTTAAAATTCGAGCTCTTGAAAATATTTCACACGGCAGAAGAACTTTCGGACAATCTGAGCACGAATTTTAAATTGAAAAACGTTAAGTTAGAAGAGTCGAATAACAACCAGAGATACAAAATAAAAGTATATTACGGCTGTTTTTGTTTAAAAATCGAGCTCTTTATTAACGATAAAGCTCGAATATTAAAATCGAAAAATTTCAAAATTATATTACTTTTTGAGTAGAACGCGTGAAAAAAGAACAACAAGCGTAAAGGGCCAAAGAACCTTACGTAGCAAAGTTCTATAAAACAATTGAATATACAGTATTGCGCAAATCCTAAGCAACTTTCGTAGTAATTCCTTAATATAAATTTAAATAAATATTTTGAAAATATGTAAATTTAAAAAAATAAAACACAGTAAGTGTGTTTTTTTTTACCCCGCTAAAGTTAATTATAGCTTAATTTGTACGAGACACCTAAGCGATATTAAGTGGCATTTCAATTTCCCACTTAAGAGTTCAAACAGAACCAGACACGCTTCAGACGACGACGGAAAAAATCTCTAGCGTCTAAACGAAATGGGAGAGAGAGCGTCTGGCGACTTCGGTTGATTTTTTCTCTCTGCGTCGTAAATTTTTGCGGCTCTTTTCTGGAATTTGTTTGAAAATAATATTATACTTGTACAGTAATAAAATTGTTTTTACTGTTTTTAAAAATGTATTCGCTTTTATTGTATTGTGTTTAACAATAAATTATTTTTAACCCTTTCTTTAAATTTCTCGTATATATGTGTTGGTTTCTCTTATGATTTTCTTGAACACGTGGCAACTTCATTTTCTCAATTGAGAGATTTCGTGAGAGCGCCGCCAAGAAATTAGAAAAGATTATATTCTAGCGGCGAGTCGTCAGCCGCAGCGTCACGTTTTTTCCCTGCCATAAGAAACCTATGTAGAAAAAACGTCGTCGTCTGTAGCGTGTTTGATTATGTTTAGACTCTTAATTCCGACTTGAGCAATGGCAATGTTGCCACATGTTCAATTTCAAGAAATGGCAACAAAAAGTTATCTTAGATAAATTTTGTTATCATTTCTTGCGAATGAAAATATTATTAAGGAGAGACTCAAAAGCAGAAATTTGCAAACTGGCTTACACATTTTAAGTTCATCAAAATTATTTTCTTTAATGGAAGACTTCGTATACTTTTATATCTCTAAATTTGAAAGATAGATTTTTATTTGCGATTGAAAACGAAATTGGAATTAAATTGTTCACAACAACGCGCGATAAATGTTATACATATTGATCATGGTAGAATTATCTATCAGGTATAGTCGTTTAAAAAGGTGATGAAAGTTTTTCCATATTATTATTCGTTTCACTTGTCAAAATCATATGCATTTTGTTTTAGTACTTTTATGTATTGCTGGTATATATTTGTTTACAGTTTGACAACTGAAACGAATAAACGGAAATAAAATGTTTGTTGTTGTTGCTTACAACTACAACAACATCTGCTGCTACCATGTTTTTGTTGGCACTGGTTACACTTGTGTTGCCGTATCGCATTTTTTTCACCATTACAGCAAATGTTGCCACCTTTCGTAGTATTAAATGTGGATCGTTTTATTTGGAAAGTCGTAAGTGGCGATAGCTTAATGAAATAAAAACACAGTTTTAGTATTTCATTTGTTTCATTATTGGAACATAAATATTTGCTAAAATAAAAAATCGAAAATCATTACGGTAAAATATGTGACAATATATACTCAAACTTTAGCTGCGCATATAAGATCTACGCGTTTGTGAAATGTCTTCTCCCAACTTTGCATTTGAGGATTCCAAAAAGATGTTCAATTGGAGTCAAGTCAGGTGATTGTGTTTTTGTACATGACACGGTCTATAATGCCGTCAATGACATGAAGGGACCCAACAGCGTTACAAGAGAAACACGTCCAGACCATCACACTTCCTCCGCCATGCTTCACAGTTATCTTATAAAAGCGTGGACTCCGCCGTTTGCCTTTTTTGCGGCAAACGTGACACTTCCCATCACAGCCGAATAAATTAAATTTGCATTCATCAGCAAAGTTTACCATTTCTTTTCACTACAGTCATTATATTTTCTCGCACATGCTATTCAGAAAAATTTGGTTTTTTGCATGATGCATAACTTTTTAAAGCATTTTCCGCGGCTCTTCTCCGAACAGTACTAAAGTGTATGTTAAGTTTCAAAGTATTTACGATCTAAAGACAAAAGGGTCTTGCTTTATTAACATGCAAATTTCTCGGTCTGTTCACTCAGACGTCGAGGGCGTCCACCTTAGTTGGTAGTATCAAGTGATCCCGTCATTATATATTTTTTGTATTAATCTTCTTGACACAATGCTCTCTTGTTCATGCCATATTTTTTGGCTGTTCACATTGTGACTGACCACCATTATCTGCCTCCAGCATGAACAATTTTAAATGTCTATCGTATATTTTGCGGCTCATTGTTTTAATAAAAAATTTATGCTCTCGCGTGGCACAATCGATCATAACTGAAGCATAATTAAATATTCTTTACAATTACTCTTCATGTCTTGGAAAATGACCGTTACTTTCGAGCGAGATTAAAACCAATATCAAAAGAAAGCCAAAAGTTGATTTTTGGTGTAAATTATAGTTCTTATTAATGGGTATCATTACACTATGGCTTTTTCGACTTCCACACGATGACTTTTTAACGCGCGTCACTTTTCATGACTTACGATGCTTCTTGGCAAGGGAAGAAGAGAAGCAAGAGGGGTAGCAAAAGAATCACGAAATGAAATTTGATGGGGATTATCGACGTTTCTCTTACACCACTTTCGTATTTGTACATGGCGGTAAAGCAACAGTAAACAAAGTGCCGAACAATTGTTTTGAAGTAATTATTAAATGGAATAAATGTTTTCGGTGAATTGGAGAAAATAAAAAATTGTGGAGTTTGTGTTTTACACTTTACATTACGAATAAAGAACAAAAGATGTTTGATCGATATTTAGGGACGTAGATTTACGAAGGGTTACCAAAACAGATTAAACACAAAAAGCGCGCGTAGAAAGTCATCGTATGAAAATTTCCTTTTTGTTACATTTAATTAGAATATACCACTTTTGTATATTTTTACGAATGTACGGATGATGAAGATAAGCCGATTAAGCATCAAAAACTGAAGGGGAATGTAATATAAAACGCAGAATGTAATATAAACGTGATTTACGTAGGCTTTTTAAAAGAGAATAGCGTAATAACACGCGCGTGAAGCCATAGTGTAATGATGCACAATGTTACTCGGTGCGTTTTTGTATTATTTGTTAAAAACAAAAGAATGGATGAAGCAAGGCTGCTTAAGAAGGTTGTGGTATAAGAACAGCTGATTTGTTTTTTTTTTTTCATGCTGTGGTGCCAAAGTAGTGTACACTAGCTGTCAAATGCTGTTTACCTTTGTTTTGTGTCCGTTGTTCGTAGTACATACATACATTGATATTGACATAAACTACACGCCAAACAAAAACAGAATGCTGGTTGTTATTGCATTGTTGTAATTTTTGTAGTATTGCTTCTACCTTTTCAAGCTGCCTTGAGATGAAGTAATGATAACTAAGCGGAGTTCTACTATATAATTGCAAATTTGCACATTGTTATTGTTGTATTTATTGTTGACATAAGGAAGAAAAATTGTTTTTTTAATTTATTTAATTTTTAATTAACAATTGTATTTTATCTTCCTGACGATGCTACCCAATGGGTAGCGATATATTGAAAAGTAAAATAATTTAAAATAGACCTAACGCTCGTAATTTTAAATATAATACGAAATGTCGAATAAATCATCACACTATTAACCGATTTTATAAATTAGATTTTCAAATATCAATTGATGTCTTTTATATTTCAATTGATGAGTTTCAAATTTCAATTGATGTGTTTTAAATTTCAATAGACGAATTTTAAATTTCAATTAATGTTTTTTAAATATCAATTTAAAACTCACTTGATGTTTTTTACATTTCAATTGATGTGTTTTAAAACTAACATAATGTTTTTTTTTAAATTTCTATTGATGTATTATATATTTAATTTTCAATTGATGTATTTTAAATTTCAATTGATGTTTTTTAAGTCTCAATTGATGTTTTTTAAGTCTCAATTGATGTTTTTTAAATCTCAATTGATGTATTTTAAATTTCAATTGATGCTTTTTAAATTTCAATTGATGCTTTTTAAATTTCAATTGATGTGTTTAAATTTCAATTGATGTGTTTAAATTTAAATTGCTGTATTTTAATTTGAAATAGATGTATTTTAAATTGAAATTGATGTATTTTAAATTGAAATTGATGTATTTTACATTTCAAACAGAATTTTTAAATTTCATTTGTATTTTAGATGTCAATAGGAAAACGTGTAAAGTAGTTTAACTACTCGGGTTTATTTTGTATGGGAAATTTGTTGGTTTAGTCGAGACGATGTTCCGAGTATAAAGTTACCCTAGTACACTCATGTAATGAAATGAGTTGTCAACGGATAGCAATTTAAAAACACACTAATTGTTTAAAAAAAATAAAAACTCATGAGGTAAATAGGTCAGTAGTTTACGAATAATTCGGACTCTGTGTATCGTCTGAAATACTAGTTTTTAACTCGCTCTATATCCGAGAACTTAGTTGCCATACGATTAATTAATGGAAATAGTAGTGAGGGACATTAGTGTATTTTTATATACACGCTACTAGTTTAGCTACTCGATTTTTGGTTTGTATGGAGAAGTATTTTTTTTTATATGAGTTTAGTCGAGACGATGTTCCGAAGAATAAAGTTACTCGGAACATCGACCCGAGTTGTGCCCATTTAACGAAATGAGTTGTCAAGCGGCTAGCAATAAAAGAAACACATTAATTTAAAAAAAAAAAACAAAACATTAGCTAAAGCCAGTAGTTTACGAATAATTCGGACACTGTTTTTGGCCTGAATTACCGCTTTTTAGCTAGATCTATACCAGATAACTTGAATGTCATAGAACTAGTTATTAAACAGCACTAATGGAAATAGTCAAGACCATTATCAGAAAGCTCTAAACTGCTTAGTTGTCATATGTGTTAGTAAATACGTTAAAATCTACACATATTATTCACGTCGTACAAACTAGTAGGCTGCAGTGACTTGAATAAGTAAGTTGTCGCGAAAATACTATTATGTACAATATTTTATATTTTTAGTAACACGTTTGAAATTAGGATGTGGTAAGAAGTTCCAAAATAGTTCAAATAACGATAGTACAATTTTAGCCAGTCCTTAAATTAGTTAGATTCCAACAAACCTTTGCTAATGCTTGACAAACAAGTGGAACTGGTATTGGCTCAGGGGTTTAAAATGATTCGGATCTTCAGCTTTTGTAGAGAATTCCTGAAATCGTATATTCTATACAATGACTGATTATAAAAGTTCGAGGCTTAAGCAACTGATAGTTAAAAAGGTTAATATCTTAATCTGCATCTCAATTAATAGAACGCTTTTAAAGACTTGTTTTTATTGCTGTTAATTTGTTTTATTTCAGAACAGTAAATAAATAAAACGTTTTCATTGCGACTCGAACAGTTATAAAAATTTGCATTTTTTTAGTTAAGCTCTCAATTTACTGCTGTCTCAAACTATATGAGGCTATTATTGACAAACTTTAATTTTCAAATATTATTTATATTTTTTAAGGAATTTGTAATTCCTAGACGAACTCAAATATATAACTTAGTGGGAGAGGTTTAAAACAGGTATTCTATTTGCGGCAGGTTTTTTAACTTCAGGCAGGTTTTTGAAACGTTAGATAACGAAAACCCCGAGTAAATAAAAAAACAAACGCAGTAACATATTTCAAAATCATATCATTGCTTCCGAATAAGCACATTCCTGCTTATATATTTTTGTAATTTATCACATCTTTTAATTTGTACAACCATTTTAAATTTTTTCATAGAACATCCTAAATACTTCTAATCTTTATATTTATCTTTATATTTAAGCGCATTTATAAAACGATCATTATTAATAAAATAAAATACAACATTACAATGTTTCTATAAAGAAAAGAAAAACAAAATCAAAAGACGTTTTATAGTTTATAAAGAACCACATGAAATTCAATTATCTATTTTGTAAGAAGATGTTTCTCACTTAATTTAAACGACTGTTCTCTCCCTCACTGTCTTTGCAATATAATCTCTAAACTCCTTAACATTCAACTCTCTATCCGTCTCTCTTATTCTTCCCGCCTACATTTTTTTTTTATAAATCTTTAAAATATAAACGGATAACGGACATTTACTTTTACCGATAAGTGAAAAAAAAAAGTTTAAAAACCTTTAAATTATATTATTTAATTGTTCACAATAAGAGACTGAAAGTAGTGGTCGTCAACGCATGTAGTACGAGTTTATCTCCTATTTTGTATTAACGCGTGCGCCATATTTCTTAGTTGATCTTTATTATCTAAGTCAGAAAAACTAAACTGAACCTTCAATTTGTTAGATCTCCTTCTTTTGACGTGACATAAAATAAATATATTACAAACAATTGCCCGTAATTGCAAATGAAACCGCTAAAAAAAAAGACTGATGCCTTGTTAAATATGGTTAATAGCATTTCTAATTTTCGGAAATCAAAAATATTACATCTTTTATGACCCTCCACCCTTGAAAGTAATCGCTATAACCTAAAGAGTCCGTTCATCTGTTTATTACTTAATGTCTACTACTACTATTAACACCTTCCCTTATAGACCACCTTCTAAGTGTCGCGCAATGTGTCGGTAATAAATTGCATTAAAATAAACAAAAAACTACAGAATTATTATTATTACTTAAGAATTAAACAACTCCTTCTTCACCCTAAAACTGCAGTTACACCTACCAAGATTATTGCTTTTTCGGGATTATAACTGTCAAACTCCATAAGAAAAAAAACGTCAATAATCCCGGAAATACGTTAATCTTGTTTAGTGTAAATGCCGTATAACTCTTGTACCATCTCTGTTAGGTTTATGGCGCTAAATGGAGGCGGAACATCAGCGCCCTGAACACATGTAAATGAGTTACTCTCGTAATTAAGAACAAAATCAAGTTAACATTGTTTCTAGTAAAGCATTTTGCAATGAAATGCTTAGGAAAACCATAATTAAATATTTGTATTATTATTTTTTAATCATTTTCATCATTAAACCATAGATTAATTTATACATATGTAGCTTGGTTATCCGTCTCATCTGACGTTTCTCTTTGCGCATGGTAGAACTATCTATTAGGTAGTCGCATTAGCAATTCCGTGGTTAAGCTGTCAAAATTAGCTGAATAATTAAAACCACTATGTACACAAAATGTGAAAAATTTTATAAGATTGTCTTACCTGATACAAAGTCGATGCTATTAAATTGCATTTTGGTTGAAATTCTTTGAATTTTATTAACAAACAAAGAGAAACACAATCGAATTTGACAGCTTACCGACGGAAAAAATAAAAAAACCACAAATCAGCTGTGCTGACGCGTTTACCCGATAGATAATTTTACCATGTCTTTCCGCCTCTTCAATGCGGAAATGAACTTCTGTCAGCAACGTTGAACCCATGGTACAATAATATGTTCATGGTAAAGTCGTAAGAACAGTTGTTTTCATTTTTTTCATGAGGTTCTTCGCTTCAGCTGTCACACTCACATGCATTTTGTTTTTGTACTCTTTTGCATTCTTGTGCTGTTGGTATGGATTTGTGTAGAGTTTGACAACTGAAGCGAATAGAACAAAAACAAAATGCCTGTTGTTGCTGCCTACAACAACAACAACACGCGCTGCTATTACCATGAAGATATTATTGTACCATGGTTTAACCATAAAGCAACTATTGTATAGAGACGAATTTTTACTCATGGAGTGGAATGCCAACATAGAAATCGAGTGAAGCGTGTTGTTTCTCTGCTCGCTCTCTTACTCTCTTCGTTGAATATTTCAATACACGAGCAGTTATCTGATGATGTGATTCTATCTAACTATAGAAATTCCAACCATATTTAAATAGAATTACATAAAGTATGTGAAAAGTATCAAATAATCAAGTTATGACGCGGGAAAGAAATGCGTTTGAGTGAATCGCGTCGACTTTTTTGATTCTCTTCTACTAGGGTTGCCAAATTGCGTGTTTTTGTTTCTTCTCTACCTGTACATCCTTTTTGGTTGAACAAAATCCTACCTTTTTAATTTTGTGCATTCACGATGTTCATATATTTACATACTTTGAACATTCACAGTAACAATTTCCGCTGTGTTTGTCAAACCTCAGCGACAGAATTTTTCTCCGGACGTTCAAACACAAGTTCGCTTCCCTTCAATCATTAAGCGAGTTGACAAATCTAGGTATAAATTAATCTATATATTAAACAGAAAACAGATTTATGTCAAACTTATAACAAAATTTGCTGAACAAATGTTGCGATCTTATTTATGACTTTCTATTTCTATTTCTCAATCACAATCTGTTTGCTAATCTTTCAGATTTATATGATAAATTAAAATAAGAACCATAAGCAAATGGGGTAGTTTTATTTCCTTTCCAATGAAATTTCGCAAAAAAAAAGACTTGAATATAAATGCCACTTAAATATAATGTCACATGTGACGCCCGGTATTCAGTTTTTATGAAATGTTCGTTGTCATAAGAATTACGTGTATAAACAATAACGAAAATTTCATGAACCGAAAATTTCGCTCACTTTTCATTTGCTTGGTATTCAGCTCTTTGCGAAAATGACATTTTGACATTTTTATTATTTTATATTTTACTTATAAATCAACTGTCTTATTCATAAAAAGTTGTGAGAGGTTTGAGAGCCGTTTTTTGTATGATAAATCAACTCTCAAACCTCTCCTAACTTTTTATGAATAAGAGTTCAAACAGAACCAGACACGCTTTAGACGGCGACGGAAAAAATCTCTAGCGTCTAAACGGAACGAGAGAGAGAGCGTCTGGCGACTTCGGTTGATTTTTTTCTCTCTGCGTCGTATATATATTCTCGGCTCTTCTCTGGAGTTTGTTTGAAAGTTTGGAAAAATAATATTATAGTTGTATTGGAATTAAAGTGTTTTTACTGATTTTAAAAATGTATTCACTTTTATTGTATTGTTTTTAAAAATAAATTAGTTTCAACCCTTTACTTTTCTTTTGCATTCACATGTATGGTTTACATGTGTTGGTTTCTCTTATGATTTTCATGAACATGTGGCAACTCCATTCTCTCAATTGAGAGATTTCGTGAGAGCGCCGCCAAGAAATTAGAAAAGATTGTATTCTAGCGGCGAGTCGTCAGCCGCAGCGGATTTCCGTCACGATTTTTCCCTGCCTTAGGAAACCTATTTAAAAAAACGTCGTCGTCTGCAGCGTGTGTGGTTGTGATTGGACTCTAAGGCCGGAAATATTTGCAAGGTAAATTACAGATATGTGGTAACTCTCTGTAACAACATTTTCCGTTTTTGTTCCGTTTAGAGATAAATGTCAAAATTTCTTACGAAACTTTCCCAAGAACGTTTTTGCAAGAACTGATGACGATGATTAGAACCACTTAAATTTCTGGTTTCAGTAGGCCATATCTTTTTAAATTTGTCAACAACAGCTAAAATGTTACCGCCATCGGAAAGGGAATTTTTTTTTAAATAAACAACAACTATATTAAAGTTTAATAATGCAATAAAATTATTTCCGTACATATAATTAGAACCACTACATTTTTAAATTTTTTCCACGATGTCGCATTTGATTTATATATATTTCTTTCTAATAAACAGTAGTGAAAAATGGGCTAGGAAGTATTTTGAACATAGCGGAAAGAGCCAAAATCGATGTTTATCATTCGCCAGAGACTAATATTTATAGTAGACTTAATAGTTCGCTCAGCAAATTTATGACATTTGGCCTGGTGTGATATGAACTTCAATAATACCAGATAGAGGCAATGGTTCAAAACAACCAACGAAATAACAACAACGGTATTTCGTTTTGTGTGTTAAACTAACTGTGTGAAATAAATACAACACAAATGTATGCCAACAATAACAGTCAATAAAAAAGTGTAAAACACATTTAAATTTCACAGTTTTTCACCAAAACGACATGAAAAATTAAAGTCAGTCGTTATTGTAATTCCACCTGCTGTATGTCGCTTTTCGTCAAACATCTCTCTATCACACCGACCGCATCAAGAAGAGTGTGAAAGGAAACGTCAGAGGAGCCAAATATTATCTCTAGTATGATTTAGGGCCATTGCCCATTATACTATCCCCATTAGGGATAATCTAATGGGGCCATTGCCCGTGAAATTGGGCAAAGTCACAAGACTGTACTGGGATACTTAAGAGATGTTGAAACCATGGTAAAAATTACAAAGGAATTATTCCAACCCCTTTAAATCCAGCCGAAAAGAGAAAAAGCTTGAGAATTTGGTCAAACTCTTCTCTTTCAATACCAAAAATCAGGTCTCAAGCTGGTATCTAGGAAAGTATCTCGACAGTAGAAAGAGCCGTTGCAAGCTAGGTTAGATTTACAACTTTTCGTCACTACATTTGGAGGTCGGCCGACCCATTGTGATTGCCCATATACGTATATGAGGAGAAAAGAAAAAAGGGAGGGAAGAGAAGGGAGCGAGCCCCACTAATATTGAAAAAAATTTCCGATAGACAGATGGATAAATAGACGAAGGACAAACAGAAAAACTACTCAATTATGTTCCCAGTATATATATACGTTTTACACCGTATAAGCCCTGATCAATACATACAATACCATCCAAGATGAGGGTCGACATGTGCAGGTTAAGGTAAGGAACCAATAGACAAATCATCAGATGATGGTATCGCCTACCCGTATCCATGGCAGACCCCGCGAGAAGAGGCCAGGCCCTCGGCCTGAAATCAACCAAAGCTACGGCGACGCCTACGCTATAAAGCTGGGCATTGACAGAGAAGGTGCTCAATGGTATCCACATCTTCATCACCACATCTCGACATCTGCATCACATCACCACAAGCTCGGCAGTAATCAACCCCGTTCACAATCCAGTTGCGCCTGAAGCCTCCAGCATCACAGTGACCCATTATTACCCTAATGAAGAGCTTGTCCAGTCGAAGAAGTGACTTAGTCCTCCCTGAGTCCACTGCCGGCCACATCCTGCAATCCACTCTAGCCTGCCAGCTGGCGTTGATCTCGGCGAGCGTCCAGCGTTCGATCAAACCATACAAGTAACAGATCGGTGGATTTGCAGAAGCAATCAATCTCAAATCAGCAGAAGTGCATCATAGTCTAGCAAGACAGTCTGCTTCAACTTTCCCTGTGACATAACTATGTCCCGGAACCCAGCAGAGTCTTAGCTTGCCGGTCACTACACTGCATTATCCGCTTGCAATCCCTAACCAATTTGTATTTACAAATGTGCGACCTGATCGCACTGAGGGTTGGCTTACTATCAACGCAGATGACGAATTCATCCGATGGATACAAGCACGAGACCATTATCTCAGTTGCAGCTCTCATAATAGCCACGATTTGCGCTTGGAAGATAATGCAGTTCGCACCCAATCTCATCGAAAGCCCGAGTTGAAGGTCCTCACTGAAGATCCCGCTCCTGTGCCCGATTCCATTTTGGAGCCATCTGTAAAGATCAGATGACCAGAGAGTGAGGAAGGTATACCTCCCACAGAGTCACTCCTATCTGGCATCATGATCTCCGGGCATTGCCCAAAGTCTATAGTCGGCAACATGTAGTCAGTGGCCTGGTTCAAACACTCTTTCGGGTGATTGTCAATCAACTCTTGGAGAATGTTGGCATGTCTCCAGATACCAATTTCTCTCATGCGAAGGGCGCTTCTGACAGGACGCTGTCTCGCATAGACATCAAGAGTAGTCAAATTCAGGATTATATCCAGCGCCGCCTGCGGAGTGCTTCTCCTCGCCCCACTGATATACATCGACGCAGAGTGCTGAACCTTACTGAGCATATTCAACTGGTAGCTGTTCCCCAATGCTTTTCACAAGACTACGCAGCCATAGGTCTTAATTGGACAAATACTCCAGCTTTTGCCAATCGAATTCCTACAGGTGTAGAGTACGTTTAATCCTTTCTTCATTCGCTCCTCACTATTTCGCTTCTAGTTCAGTTTCTGGTCAAGAACGATACCGAGATATTCCGCCTCAGAAGATAGAGATATCTCCACGCCTTCCAACCTTGGTTTCCTAAAAAATCCAATCTTTCGCCTGCGCGTAAAAAGAACCATTTCCGTCTTTGCTCGGTTAACACCCAGGCCACAGTGCCTGGCCCAAACTGACAACTCACCCAGGGAATCCTGCATGAGGTCCTTGATCTTAGTCAAAGATTTTCCACCGACAAGAATAACAACGTCATCCGCATAGGCAACAATTCTAGTTCCTCTCAACTCGAAGTCCCCAACAATGCGGGGCAACCACTAAAATCCACAGCAGAGGGGATAACACACTACCATGCGGCGTTCCGCTTGATGTCAGCTTCCGAACTGAGGTCACCCCTAGGTTCGAATTTACCATGCGATCTCTCAGCATGTTCGCAATCCATGCGACAAGAAGTGGAGACATCTCAGCGGTTTCCAGAGATTCCCTGATAGCTCTAGATGACACATTGTTAAAAAAAAGAACCTTCTATATCCAAGAAGGCAGCCAAAGTGAAATCCCCAAACTTCAAGTTGCGCTCAAGATAACCCATAACATCGTGCAAAGCAGTTTTCACAGATTTACCCTTGAGGTAGGCATGTTGTCTACTACTCAAGTAGCACGGGCTAATTCGATTCCTGATGTACAATTCAACCATTCCCTCCAAAACTTGCAATAGAAAGGATGAGAGGCTGATTGGTTTGTAGTCCTTAAGAGAGACATGACTAGACTTTCCTGACTTGGGAATTCATTTGTCTGGTATCAAGGAAAGTCTGAGACAACCCCTCAGAAGATGAGGGGTGACAAAAGCGTCAAATTTCTGCAGCAAAAAGCTGTAAATACATTTGCAGGCTGTAAGTCCCGAAATTGAAAAACTGAAAAAAAACCGCCTGTAAATAATGTGTGCAAAGTAAATCGGTTACAATTTGGTAGAGAGCATATGACATGAGGCATTCAAGTAAGAGGTCATGTTAATGATTGGTTATCGATTGGCTTTTAAAAAGTATACAATATTCTGAAAAAAAACTAAATATTGATGGTTCTTATTATTATATTATAAAATAATGCATTTTAGATTAGAATTAGTTAAATGTTTCTAATCATATGTTCTACTTTTTTTTCATTATTTTTTTCTTTTTTCCAAAAGGACCTTTATATTACTGTTGCATTAAACTTTAATGTTCTTGTTATTGTTTTTGTAATCTTCAGAAAATGTCCTTTCCGATGGTGGTAGCATTTTAGCTGTTGATAAAAAATTTAAAAAAATATGGTCTATTAAATCCAGAAATTTACATAAGTGATTCTTATCATCTGATCAAGAGTATATAACCTATTATCATATTTCCACGACTAGATGTAAACAAGCCGATATTTTACTAACTATACAGGGGACATCTTTCATCGGCATGACCAAATGGATACAGCAAAATCAGTTTTTTCTTTTAATAGTATTTCCCGTATTTCCAATGGCCAGTTTTTCACCATAGTACTTTGATACCGATTGACACAGGCTCTAGGTGTACAGATAGCCAAATCAGAAACATGTAATATACACAATCTTACATTTCTCATTTTGACAATCAATAATGTGATTGTCAAAATCATATGGTTCTGAAATCATATAAAGGTTAGCGATAACCTTGTTCTCTAATCTTTGCCGTTTACACCACCCAATTTCAGATTAAGTTGGCATTTCAGGTGGCAACTCCGTGCTTAGAGAAACTCAGCGCCGAGACAAATTTATCGAAGACGGCGGTACAACAGAAAAATTAAGTTGGCGGCTATAGGTTTTGCCAGTTTTATAAAAATTTGGGATGTTTTTGAAATAACTGAACCTTTAAAATTCATTCAGTGGGTTACATCGGGCCAGTCGATAAAATCTTCACACGGTTTAAACCAAAAAGAGCCATTTATATCATAGCTTCAAAAACTTTTGGTGGCGGCGTACGCGTCGGAAAAGTTACGATCGGCTTCGATCTCTCAAACAGTTGATTTTTTGTGTATGTTTTTATTATGGTTACATTTTTTTTAGTAACAAAAAGGATGTCAAAAACGGTGTACAAATAGACAATCAAAATTTCTCTTCACTCAAATGCCAACAAACAAAATGAGTGAAACCCTAGCACTTCTCTGCTCTCTCTCTTACTCTCTTCATTGAATATTTGAATACACAAACAGCTTTTTGAGAGTGTTATTGTATATAACTATACAAATTCCAACCGTGTTGAAATAAAATTACATAAACTATGCAAAAAGCATGAAATAATCAAGATACGACACAAGAGAGAAATGTGTTTGAGTGAATATCTGGTACTTTGTGGTTCTCTTTTACCAGGGTTGCCAAATTGCGCACATCTTCTGGTTGTCTAATTCTCGATCGTCTTTGAGGATGTACAAGTAGAGAAGAAAAAATACTGCCATTTGGCAACCGTAGTAGAAGAGAACCAAAAAAGTCGACGCGATTCACTCAAACGCATTTCTTTCCCGCGTCATAACTTGATTATATCATACTTTTTACAAACATTATGTAATTTTATTTAAATGTGGTTGAAATTTCATCAGAAAACTGCTCGTGTATTGAAATATGCAACGAAGAGAGTAAGAGAGAGAGCAGAGAAACGACGCGTTTCACTCGTTTTCTTTGTTGGCATTCCACTCCATGAGTAAATTTTCTTCTCTATACCATAGTTGCTTTATGTTAGTAACTAGCAGTGTTGCATCAAAATGTTCACCAGTTTAAAATGAGGTTATACATTAAACTTCAGTTTCAACGGATTAAAATTTTATGAGTAATCTTTTGGGTTAGAGCGGGTTAACGAGTTAACCTTCGAAATGCGTTAATCTTCTTTGGTGTAAATGCCACAACAAAGATGGCCACTGACTGAAAACCTGATCATTAGAGAACACAAGTAAACCTCGAATAAACTTACTGCTACATGCAATATCACTTTAGGGCAGAATCTTCAGTACCAACATTTAAAAAACATTTAACAAACAATTCAAAAAAAAATTCTTAAATCTTTCAAAATATTTTAAACTTGTTGTTTTATATTTTAAATACTTCTATGGAAGGAAACTTTAAACGAAAACCCTCACAAATATTAAAACTACTCTCACACAGAAAGCAATTCTTCTTATTCTCTTCAAAAAAGAAATATGTTAAGTGATAAAAATAAGTTTAATGCAAATTAATCAATAAATAATTATACATTAATTGTGTGAAGCTGAAGACGAAGACATACAAACAAGACATCAATAAAAAGCATAAATATATATTATTATATAAAGTTATTATATATACTTATATATTTTAAAACTTGAATTACAATTTATTCAAAACAACAGCAGCAAACAACAACACAAGAAACTTTGTTCTCTACAAACAAAAATTAAAATGAAAAGTATATGACTTTTTAAATAATACATAATTATAATCTAAAAGATAAACAAAACAAAAAACTAAAATTAAACTTCAAAATTGCTTAACTATAGTAACTAACTTACACTCAGTCTATCTCCCTCTCTCTCTCTGTCTCAACTCTATCTGTCTCTTTTTCTCACTCTCTCTTTCACTAACTAACTAATAAATAAATAAATTAAATTGAGGATAGAAAATCTCAAGTTACAACTAAGGAACACAGCTTATACTAAATGAAAAACAAAAATACAAGAAAATAATCATAACTTTTATAAAGAATATATAAGATAGCTGGACTAGAGGTGATTGAGAAGAAGATGACGGCTTTGTATAGATAAAAAAAAAAACAGCTTCAAGATCTAGAATAAAAATGCAAACATAAAAATTCTTTGGAAATGCATAATAAGAATAGTTTCAACAATTTTTTTATGGAGACAAGTTAAAGTAAATGCAATGTTAACATATATAATTATTATAAAGATAATAAATATAAACTAAAAAATATATAACTATACTTAATACAATTTTTTAATAAAACAAAATCAAAAACAATTAAATAAATTATGAAGCTTCAACAAAAACAAATCTCAATCTTACACACTGGAAAACAGAAAAATAAACAAACAATAAATAACATTAAAGAACAAATTTAAGGTGATCGATCATACACTCATGCGAGTCAGACACCGAAAATAAAGAAGTGTAGGAGGTGCAGCTTTCTAAGCTAACTGCTAACCAACCGAACCGAACAACCGAACCATATGACTTCCATATTGAATTCAGAATTGTGGGTACATTTTAAAAAAAGGCCGGATAAATAAAAATCATCCCTGATGAACTTTAACAACAACGATGTACAATTAGACAGTCAAAATTTCTCTTCACTCAAGTGCCAACAAACAAAACGAGTGAAACCCTAGTACTTCTCTACTCTCTCTCTCTTACTCTCTTCATTGAATATTTCAATACACGAGCAGCTTTTTGATAGTGTTATTGTATATAACTATACAAATTCCAACCATGTTGAAGTAAAATTACATAAACTATGCAAAAGTATGAAATAAGCAAGATATGACGCGAGAGAGAAATGCGTTTGAGTGAACTCTTAGTGCTTTTTGATTCTCTTTTACCAGGGTTGCCAAGTTGCGCACATCTTCTGGTCGTCGAATTGTAAATCTTCTTTGACTTTAACAAAGACGATCAAGAATTAGACAACCAGAATATGGGAGCAGTTTGGCAACCCTGGTAAAAGAGAACCAAAAAGTGCCAGATATTCACTCAACCGCATTTCTCTCTCGTGTCATATCTTGATTATTTCATACTTTTGCAGAGTTTATGTAATTTTATTTCAACACGGTTGGAATTTGTATAGTTATATACAATAACACTATCAAAAAGCTCCTTGTGTATAGAAATTTTCAATGAGAGTGTAAGAGAAAGGGCAGAGAAGTGCTAGGGTTTCACTCGTTTTGTTTGTTGGCATTTGAGTGAAGAGAAATTTTGACTGTCTATCGTTGTACAAATGCAACTTTATAACCCGTTTTCAAAGTCCCAACTAGAAGGAGGCAAATTTAATGTACTAAACGTATAGAATTCTTACTCTGGTGCATGGAAACCCAAATCGAAGTTAATCATATGGTTTCACTGCGGGTATCGCAAGTAAACCCTCAAATTTGTGGTTTAGTGTTACAAATAAATATAATGTATGAACAACTTTTAACGAGAAAATATTTACAATTATGGTTAACCAACGTTATTAATATACATACTTAAGTATGTATTTTTTTTTTAAATTTAACAACTCAAAATGCTGTTTACAACAACTACAACCAGTAAATACAAATTAAAAACAAATTGCTAACGCTATTTAAGCAAATTTTACATACAATCCTCAATATTTTTTTAATGTCCTACTCAAAATCACTTTGAAAAATGCTTCCTTATAATTAACATCTCCTCTGAAAATAAACACGCAAAAAAACTATAAAATAAAACTAAAAACAACATCGAAAATAAAAACAAACAAAAAATATTTTTCTGACAACCATTGCAAAACAAACTCTGTTTTTATCTTCGATTTTTTCCACAAACTAAGGTTATGTAGTTAGGCAAGAATATTGAAAAACCAAAGTTTATATAAATAAAAAATAATAATAAAAAAAAACAACAACAAGCAGAAGATATCAACAAATTAAATTATTATTTTCCTCTGATTGTTTTATTATTGCTGTTTCTGTGTAAAAGGGATTATGTTGTGTTTTTATAACATGGTTTCAAAACAACAAATACTAAAAATCAATGTTTTTTCTTGCGTTCGATACAATTAATAAAACACTGAAACAACAACTCGTAAATACCTAACAAATATTATAACAAACTATTTTGAATTTGATTTTCATACTTTAATTCCCACACAATCCAGCATTTCCCCATAATTCACATATATTCTTAACCAATAAAAATATGTTTACCAAAAACCCGGTAAATTTTTAATATAAAAATATGTTTGAAGTTTTCCTCTTCTTAAACCAAAATCACAGATTCAATTTTATTGAGTGAAATAAAATTTAAACAAAAAACAAACAAATAAATTCCGAAGAATAATTAATTATTATAAGCATCAAACAACACAATTCAGACAAATGATTGCTATTTAAATAATTAATAAAAAATAATTTAAAAAATTGCAATTATATAGACGCATTTTTATTTTAAATTTAAAACGAAATGTACAGGCTCCGGTGTTACGAATTATTTTTTTAACATTGTTTTATTTATTTTTAATAAAACAAGACTCTCATTAGGACGGTTTTAAAAAAGTTTTAAAAATGTTCAATAAGTTTTCTAAACTTCATCATCGATATATCGAGAACTAAGCTAGTTATCGAACATTTACATTAATGTTTTTCGATTATTTTGACTTGTGTTATAGCGCGTTTACATGCACTCTTTTATCATGATAATGTCGTGATTATCATTCTACGGTAATTCTACGGGCATTTTTACTCGATTTAGTTTTGACATTTTTGTATTTCATGATGACATGGAATTAGACCAGGTGATGCAGAAGGATTTGTAAGTATTAGTATCATACAATTCTGTCATCAGTAATTTTTTCTATTTCTTTATTTGTAAAAATTACTATTTATTTGTATGTGGACATTTTTCTGTGGAATTTATTTGCAATTTCTCGTAATTTTGTAAGTATTTAGAAAATAAAAAAAGAAATTAAAATCAGCTGATCTTATAACACTACGTCTTATATCAGTCATGTTGTATGTGTTCAAAAGCGATGTAGAAGTAGACAGTCAAAATTTCTCTTCACTCGAACGCCAACACACAAAACGAGTGAAACCCTAGCCATTCTCTGGTCTCTCTTACTCTCTTCATTGAATATTTCAATACACGAGCAGCTTTTGATAATGTTATTGTATACAACTATACAAATTCGAACCATGTTGAAGTAAAATTATATAAACTATGCAAAAAGTATGAAATATCCAAATTTAAAGCGAGAAAGAAATGCATTTGAGAGAATTTCTCGCACTTTTTGGTTCTCTTTACCAGGGTTGCCAAATTGAGCCCATCTTTTGGTTATCTAATTCTAGATCATCTTTGATGTGTTGTCAAAGACAATCAAGAAGTAGACAACCAGAAGATGTGTGCAATTTGGCAACCCTGGTAGAAGAGAACCAAAAAGTGTCAGATATTAACTCAAACGCATTTCTCTCTCGTGTCATATCTTGATTATTTCACACTTTTTGCATAGTTTATGTAATTTTATTTCAACACGGTTGGAATTTGTATAGTTATATACAATAACACTATCAAAAAGCCGCTTGTGTATTCAAATATTCAATGAAGAGAGTAAGAGAGGGGCAGAGAAGTGCTAGGGTTTCACTCGTTTTGTTTGTTGGCATTTCAGTGAAGAGAAATTTTGACTGTCTGTTTGTACATCGTTTTTGGTGTTGTCATGAATGCACATGTTCAGCGAAGTACGTTTCCTTTACATTCTCATTTCCGTTTCATGTTCACACAGTGTCATACTGAAAGTGCGTATACTACATGGTAAAGCAAGGAAGGTAAACGCAGTAGGAATTGTTGCAACAAAAACAGGCATTTTGTTTTTGTTTGGTGTCCATAATCTGTCAAATTTTCTACATGTGTGTATCTACTGCAAAATTAAACAAAAAGGTAAAAAAAACAAAATACATGTGAATTTGACATAAGATAAACACCTAAGCAAGAAAAATGTTCAAATCAGCTGTTCTAACGAGTTTACCTAACTTATTTTACCATATGCGTATACAAGTCTGCGCTAGAAATGCAAAGAGGATGTACAGGTAGAGAAGAAAACCCCGGCGAACCAAAACTTCGAAGCGATTCACTCAAACGCATTTCTTTCCCGCGTCATAACATAACTAACTACTTTTTACATACTTTATGTAATTTTATTTAAACATGGTTGAAATTTCTATTGCTAGATACTGTAACATCATCAGAAAACTATTCGTGAGTTGAAATATTTAACGAAGAGAGTAAGAGAGAGAGCTGAAAAATGAGACGCTTCGCTCGTTTTTTGTTCTCTTTTACGAGGGTTGCCAAATTAAGCCGGTTTTTTCTTCTCTATTTATGAAATGATTTGTGGCTTGATAATAACATTATCGAGGTAAATGTACTCGTAAATGTATGAGATATCACATGATAATAGTGTGATTTGTCGATTATCGAGTCGATCTTCAAGATCGAGTGCATGTAAACGCCCTATTACACATAAAAACAGTCAGATCAATCGTCAAAGACGATCAAGAAGTAGACGACCATAAGATGTGCACAATTTGGCAACCCTCGTAAAAGAGAACCAACAAGCCGTCACAATTCACTCAAACGCATTTATCTCTTGCATCGTATCTTGATTATTTCATACTTTCCCCATAGTTTATGTAATTTTACGTCAACATGGTTGGAATTTGCACAGTTATATACAACAACAGTATCAAAAGGTGTATTGAAATATTAAATGAAGAGAGTAACACAGAGAATGATTAACGTTTCACTCGTTTTGTTAGTTTGCAAGAAAAATTTCGACTGTCTACTATAGTACATCGTTTTTGTTGGAACTGAAATGAGCATGAAAAATACATTCATAGACACCCTGTGTATCAATTCCACTGTTTTAGCCCAGTACTCAGATAAAGCAGAATTTCACGTTTCTATATGATGTCTATGTAAAAAAGGCAGGCAGTTATGTTACATAGACTTTATATGGAAACCTTTACACCACCCAATTAGAGATTAAATTGGCATTTGAGGTGTCAACTCCGTGCTTGGAACAATTCCGCGCCGAAACAAGATTATTGAAGACGGCTGCGCAACAAAAAAAATGTAATTGCCGGCTATTGATTTTGCCAGATTAATACAAATTTGGGATGTCTTTTTCAACCACTGAACCTTTAAAATTGGTCAACCGTATATATTTACCAATCACAATGAAATTTTTGTCCAAACTTGGTTTGGGATTGAAAAATGGGCATTTTGATCAAGTCCCTTCTGGTACCTCCCATACAAATCAACACATTTAGTACAAAATCATATTTATTCTAAGACTTTTTTTCTGGTTAATGTGATTAGCTTCATCTCACACATTACTTAATAATCTGCAAATGGCTACTTAACTGGAGAAAATGGGCGAGAGTGCCACGTCCATTTTGGTATCTCACGCCCATTTTGGTACCCTCCTATACAAAAGTTGTTTGGCAGTCTGGTTGTTTGGCACGAGAAGTCCCGCAAAACCGAACCAATATTTATGAAATTTTGAACTAGAGAATATTTAGTCAAATGTCACTCTCCTATCGAAAATGAGCGGTTTTGCCACACCCATTCGAGTACCCCCCATACATAAGTTAGGCGGGCGTCCCGTTTATCGACACGATAACTCTCGTAAACCACAATGGATCTTAATAAAATTCGGTACTAGGAAATATTTTGCTAAAATCTACTGTGTAATTAATAATTGACTGCTGTGTCACGCCCACTTCCGTACCTCCCATATAAAAGGTGGGCGTATTTCCGGTTGGATAACTCGATATCTCCAGAAAACCACAACCGAAACTTTTTATGAATAAGTCTTTAAGCATTTGAAAAAGTGCGACGAAAAAAAAGTGATTATTCCCATTCCATTTGTTTCATTCAAATCTAAATTTTTTGAGGAAAATAGAAAACTTAGATAAATCTAACAGACCTGTCAAAATTTGTCTGCAATCGTTCTCCTCAAGTTAAGAATATTCCATCAACTCTCATTGAGTGAAAATGTTGACATATTCAACGATTTCTCCAATAGTCTAACACGGCTTTTATGGGGCATATGATTTGCAACAAATTTGCATAATAACAATTCAATTCAGTTTGGACTCTTAAGAAACGTACTAATATCAACATTTCACGTACGATTTTACAATACTCCGTACAAAAAAAAAAGTTTCTCAAATATTGATTAAAATAATAACAGTGTCAATTCTCATCCAACTTGTTGAAAAATGTGATTTTTTTGTGTTAAAAAATCTTAACAACTCAGTTAATATGGTTATGAACCTTGAGATCTTGCTGGCCAATGAAGCTACAAAAAGTATGAGTGGTAAAAATTATATCACGTAAATGAATTTATCACCTGGTTTTGGGTGACTTTAATTCAAATTTGAAAGAAATTACCGACAATCATTAATCATCCCCGTTAATTATCATTCAGTTAAATTGCGTTTTAATCAAAGTATTGCATTTATAATTATAGCATGCAATAAGTACGAGCTGCAGGTAGAACAAACTAATTAGTAAATGTGTATGGCATTCTGATGCAACATGTTCCATTAAAATTATTGGTGTTTATCTAGGTCGCATAAGGAGGACTACAAATGTAAACCTCCTTAAAAACCCGTTAATCCCGATAATGCGATAATCTAGCTGTATGTGAACGCCGTATAAGTTAAAATAGTAAACCACTACAGGTTGTGTTTTAAGAACAGCTGATTTCACAGGGCAGCTGTTGAATTCGTACATATTTTGTATTACATTTGGCAGAACACACTAATAGTGGTTGAAACGTGGTTGGAATTTGTATAGTTATGCCCAAATTTTGACTGGTTATTTAAATTGATAATTATTTAATTTTGAGTTTAAAACTGTGTTTGATCACTGATCAAAGATGACTTTCCACTCAAAAGTTGAGCCTTAGATACAATAACATTAGCAAAAAACAACTGAAATATACGGCATTTACACGGACCAAGATTAGCGCATTTCGGAGGTTAACTCCGTTATCCGTCGCTAACTCAAACAAAAATTGTTAACCTCATTTTAAACTTGTGTACAATTTGGCACAACAAAATTTTGATACAATAACCAACAAAGAGGATGAATACAGGTAGAGATGGAAACAAGTGCGCTATGTGGCAAGCTTCGTAGAAGAAAACCAAACAGTCGATTCACTCAAACTCACTCTCTCGCGTCATATATTGATTATTTCATACTTGTTAAATACTTTATGTAAATTTATTTAAACATTGTTGGAATTTACATAGTTAGATACTATTACAGATCAAAAAAATTACTCGTGTATTGAAATATTCAACGAAGAGAGTACGAGAGAGAGCAGAGAAACGAGGCGCTTCAATCGTGTTCTTTGTTGGCATTCCACTCCTTCAGTAAATTTTCTCCTCTACCTTTCTTCATCCTCTCTGTTGAATGAACCATAAAGCAACCATAGAATAATACATATGTAGATAAACTTATTCTCTCATCTGACGTTTCATTTCACACTCTTCATCGTAGGTTTGTGGAAATGAGAGCAATTAAATTTAAAATTATCTTACACCAGGTGGAGTTACAAAATATGTTCACTTAACTTTTTCCTGTCGTTTTGGTGTAGAACTGAAAAATTTAAATATATTTTGCACGTTTTTGTTGACTTTTATCGTTGTTATACGTTTGTATTGTATTTAACACAACTAGTTTGTCACAAAAACACGAAATTCGGTTGTTGTTCCTTTGTGGATCGCTGTATACTATTGCCACCATCTGGTATTATTAAACCCATATTTTCTACCATCCAATGTTTACTTTCCATCGTACCTATGACGTTTAATTTATTGAGCGAATAAAAGCTTCTACGGTATGTATTATTCTATGAAAGCAACTATGGTAAAGAGAACAAAATCTACTCATGGAGTGGAATGCCAACAAAGAAAACGAATGAAGCGCGTCGTTTCTCTGCTCTCTCGCTCTTGCTCTCTTCGTTGAATATTTAAATACACGAGCAGTTTTCTGATGATGTTATTGTATCTAACTATAGAAATTCCAAGCATGTTTTAATAAAATTGCATAAAGTATGTAAAAGGTATGAAATAATCAAAATATGATGGAGGGAAAGAAATGCGTTTGAGTGAATCGCGTCGACTTTTTTGGTTCTCTTTTACTGGGGTTGCCAAATTGCGCCGGTTTTTCTTCTTTACTTGTACAGAACTCTTGGCAGACGAATTTTACGGTTATTAATACAATTTTTGGGCTCTACTTTCTTAAATCTTCAACAAACATTTGACAAATTTTTATGATTAAGTCAGTTAGACTTCTTAAATCAAAACACAATATCAAACGATCAAAAATATCAAACGGTCAAATTAGCAATGGCGGCGGCGCAACAACAAAAAATTTGTGGCTCTTGGGTTTACCAGTTTTTTTTAATAACTGAACCTTTAAAATCGGTTTAGTCGGTTAAATCAGCTCACATTTTAAAACGATGAGATCAAACTATATCGGTGGCGACGTGACCTTCAAACAATTTTTGGTGGCGGTTGGCATCGGCAACTTTTTTTCAGTTGGCTTCCGTTTGTGGGTGGCTAGCAAAGTAGTTGATTTGTTGATATGTTTTTTATTATGGTTACATTTTGTTGGTATTTGGCAGCGTTGCGTCAAATTTTATATGTAACGTAGTTAACCTTCGAAATTGTGTAATCTTGGTCTGTGTAAATGCGGCATTATCGCTAGTCGGAATTACATGTGTCTTTTCTTATGCCTTGTTCACGCTGCCGCGACATTGATGTCTTTCTCAATTTAGGCTGAAATTGAGTTGAAAACTATGGAATTGGGATCTTTACGACATTTTCGTTGAAAGTTGTCGCATACAATGCTGTTTCAACTCCACAAAATGGAATTAGTACTTGTTTTAATAATAAAAACCAACACAAAAAATCAACTGTTTGACAGACAGAACCCGAACGAACATTTTTCGTCGCGTAGCCCCCACCAAAATTTTTTTGAAGATAATGCCTCCGCCGACATTACTGATCCAATTTTAAAGGTTCATTGACAAAACCAAGAGCCGCTAATTTAATTTTTCTGTTGTGCCACTATCTTTACAAATTTGGTATCGGCACGGAGTTGCTCAAGACTGGTTTATGCAAGCTTTGAAGCTCACACCGCTGTTGATAAAAATGGCTCTTATTGATTTAAACTGTGAGCCGATTTTATCGACTGGCCCGATTTGACACACTGATCCAATTTTAAAGGTTTAAGTATTTCAAAACCATCCCAAATTTGTACAAAACTGGCAAAACCTATATCCGCCGACTTAATTTTTCTATTGTGCCGGCGTCTTCGATAATTTTGTGTCGGCGCTGAGTTTTTCTAAGCACGGAGCTGCCACCTGAAATGTTTATTTAATATCAAATTTGATGGTATAATTCGGCATTTTACCAAACAAGATTAGCGCGCTTCGAAGGTTAACTCCGTTAACCTACGCTAACCCAGAAGACTACTCATACAATAAACTGGTGTACATTTTCATGCAACACTATTAGTTACTAAAAAAATTTAACCAAAATAAAAACATATACAAAAAATCAACTGTTTGAAAGATGGAAGCCGATCGAAAATTTTGCGACTCGTTGCCGCAACCAAACCTTTTTTGAAGCTCACGCCGATGCCGAAATAAATGACTCTTATTGGTTTAAACTGTGAGCAGATTTTATCGACTGGCCTGACTTGACTCACTGATCCAATTTTAAAGGATCAGTTATTTCAAAAACATCCCAAATTTGTACACAACTGGCAAAACCAATAGCCGCCAACTTAATTTTATCTATTGTGCCTCCGTCTTCGATAATTTTGTCTCGGCGCGGAGTTTTTCTAAGCACGGACTTGTCAACTGAAATGTTAATTTAACCCCAAATTGGGCGGTGTAAACGGCAAAGATTAGAGAACAAAGTTATTGCTAACCTAGCCGCGATAAACGGCGGTGTAAATGCGTCAGGGAACAAGATTATCTCTAACCTGGTGGCGATAAACGGCGGCCATAATAACGCATTTACACCGCCGTTTACCCCGGCATGGTTTAAAATTAAATTGAGGTTAAAAATTTAACTTAAGTTTATACAGATTAAAATTCTATGAGTAATCCTCTGGGGTACCGCGGGTTAACGGAGTTAAGCTTCGAAATGCGTTAATCTTGTTTAGTGTCAATGCCGAATAACATGTTACAAATACAAGGTAGTAGCGTCACCCAGCTGATTTCCTTTGTTTACATTTCATCGTACACATAGAGAAATTTAGGATAGAGATTTTTTTATAGCACTGTGAAATTTAAATGTATTTTGCACTTTTTCGGTGACATTTATCTTGGTATACATTTGAATTGTTATTTAAAATTAACACAACTATGTTGGCACAAAAACACGAAATGTGGTTGTTGTTGCGTTGTGTACTATTGGTATTATTGAACGCGTTCTTTCCACCATCCAATAATCACTTGCAACCATACCTATGACCATAAAAATATTGAGAGAATTAATTACTCCGTCATAAATTCCTCTATGACCGTACACAGTAAATGTCAAAGTCGTTTGTGTGAGTTCTTTTTCTTTTGATTTCATCTAAATGTGTTCACAATTGCATATGTATGTGTAACATTTCTTTTGTTATAGTCTATTGTCCGGTATTCAGTATTTATGAAATTTTCGTTGCTATAAGAAATACGTGTATAAAAAATAACGAAAATTTCATGAACCAAAAATATCGCTCACTTTTCATTTGCTTGATACTCAGCTCTTTGCGAAAATTTCGTAGGCGAAATCAATTACATAGTTGATACGCCAAAGTTATTTCGTGCGAAAACAATTGTTTGATAATTGTTTGGGACTGGAATTTTGACATTTCGATAATTTTAACAATCAAAAGTAACGCCACATGCGTTAAAAATAAAATGGAGTGCGTAGAGGAATTATAAATTATATATTTTTGCAAGGTAACTCAAAGATAGGTAGTAACTCTCCGCTGCAATTCCGTTTTCCGTTTATACAATCAACGAAAAACTGTAGTACCTTTTGTTTTTTTGCTTTGGCCTAGTGGCCAATTAGGGAAAATAGTTAAACAAAATTAAATTAGATAGATAAACTACTACAATGAGGATTTATTTATTTATTCAAATTGACGAAATTTTGTTAAATTGACAAAATTTCGTCAATATGAAATATCAGAGTCTGAGCGTCATTTACAAATACAGAGATGTTTTAGTAATAGTGTATGTGCGCGTCATTTGGGAATAGAGCAACATTTCTTGTAATTACTAATAAATTTCTTTAAAGTCAGCAATATTAATAAAATGTATTGCAATAAAATATTAACGTGTACATTTACATACATCTTTTCAGGTATATTGGAAAAGAAATTAAAAAACAATTTGCGGTTAGTGGTTACAAAATAAGTGATTTTTTTTTGGAAATGTATATGTTTCTATTTTAATATGCACACATTTTTTAATTTTACATATTTGTATACTAATTTACATTAAGCTTGTTTTTTTAATTCCTGCTAAACTAATTTTTCGACGACTTTGTATGGAGTGCCGCTTAAAATCGTTTAGTTCCCCATACAAAGTCGTCGAAAAATTAGTTTACCAGGGAATAAAATAACAGGCTTATAATTATATTAAAAAAGAATAAATGTGAATAAAAAGCACTTTTACTGGATTTATTACCGATAAAATGTAGTAAAATTGAATAAAATCATTAGTAAAATGTAATATTTTGTTTTATTCAATTTGACGATATTTCGTTAATTTTACTACTCAAGCGAAAACGAAAAACTTAATAAAATTTTAGTCAAATCAACATCCAGTTTTTGTTAGGTCTGTAATGATGAAATTTCGTCAAATTAACCTACGTTTTCGTCGATTTCACCACTCCATTTGGTTCATTGTAGATAAATTGGAAAATTTCATAAGAACTTAATACGGAGCTTACGGAAAATTTCTTAATATTGGTTGTTGGAAAACTGAGATCAATATTACTACAAATGAAATTAAAATGCTTCATGGCTCTAATGAATGCATGCATGCCAATATTAAAAGTATCAAAACGTACGAGTACGAACTACCATGCACAAATATAATGGAGACAATAGTTATTATAGATTCTAAAGTTTTCAATGAAATCTAAATCCAAGAAGGAATGGATCAGTAAAAGTCAAAGAGACCAAAGCAAATTTCAAAAATGATTTCTGTACTTTTTCAATATGGCCAATATGTTTAATAGCAGTCGGGTTCCAAATCCGCATATTCTAATTTAGAACGGACAAAAGAAGTAAATAATATTTTCTTAGTGTATAGGTCTGAAAATTCTGCAATTCTGCAACAACAATGCTAATGCTACTACTATGTATTTTTTATCATGGACCAGTGGCTGATCTATATGTTCAGTGTAGCAAGAAAGAAAGAGAAAGATATACCGCTAAACTAATTTTTCGGCGAGTTTCTATAGGGATCCGCTTAAATCGCTTAGCTCACCACACGAAGTGACCGAAAAATTAGTTTAGCAGGAATAAAACAACAGACCCATTGATAGCAATTTACAATATGTGTAAAAATGTATTAATAAATGTGATTTAATAATAGCTAATTTTATTAAACGTTGAGTTTTACTGCATATATTTAAAATGGATTGAAAAATAGTTATAGTTTACTACATCATTAGTTAAGTAGTGATACTAGCATAATGAACTATTATAAACTACTTCAGAGCAACTTCGTTACAGTACATGTTTTTTCACTTGTAATTCAGTTTAAAAACGGTTGCTGCTAATTGCGATAATTTTTCCCAGCGGAAAAATATGATAATTCAAAATTTGACGACGCATTAGAGCAGAATAGACGTTCACAATCAACGTGTACAAATGCGCATTTTGGGTAATCCCCAAAGTTTGAGTATATAATTCAAACAACAAAACAGAAAGTACAAAAAAAATTGCTAATATACACATTTTAATATTATTCCCCCTTTAACTTCTGAATGAATAGATACGTTTTCTTTGCAAATTTAATTAGTTTATTAATATTAATGATTAATGACGTGTTTCATTTATTTTGGACGAAATAATTAATCATTTATTTTTAACAAACAGGCAAAAAAATCATTGCGCATTGTTGTGCTATAAATCCCCGTAATAGAATTTTCCCGACTTTATGAGGTTGCTCTCAAAAGTTTTTCATCTGGCATCTACTTTGTAAAGGTAATATGGCATCTCTGCTCATAAAAAGAGCTTTTTCATATAAAAACAAGAAACAGCTGTCAACAGACGTCACTTAGAAATACGCGTTCGTTGGTCGTGGGTGTTTTTTGAGGCATCGGTATTAATTTTATTATTGTTCTGGCTAAATAATTAACTCAACATTAAGAAAAAATTGAATACAAAAATTAGCGACTAAAAATTGTTAAATATAAGCTGATGTTTTACAACAAAATAACATCAGAATTAAAGAAACACTTGCGGTAAAAACACAAGCGAATCGCGTTCTAAAAATTAAAGACGAATCAAGGGGCGTTGGATAGAAGTGCAAAAAGAAACAAATCTCATCATCGTCACTATTCTGGTCGTCCGTTGTTGGTTAATAGATATTAATACACTCTCCTCTCATACGAAGAAACAACGCAAAGATTTCGTAATACAAAATTGATTCAAACAATTTTTGAAGAAAAATAAAAACAAAATTTAAAATTTTCAAGCAAGAAAATACAATAAAGTGAAAGTGAAAATATTTGTTAAACCACAAGCAAAAACTCCCTTAAAAAAACGAGCGGATACTTGAAACAAAAGTCAAATCTGAAAAATTTGGAACGGTGGCTCATGAATTATTTCTGTGAACGAAACATAGTACAGAAATCCATCCAATTCAGTCAAGTCAGTCTGACCTCAAAACAGGTGCCTAAAAAGTTGTAAAAATAATTTCAAAATCAACAAAATACAAAGCAGCAGCAGCAGAAATTGAAATCAGTCACAATGAGTGGATACACAGATATAACTAAAATGGAAACTACACGGTAGGTTTAGAGGAAATCATCCAACATCATAAAAACAACAAACCTCTCAAAGAGAACTAGCTATCTTGCTGTGGCGCTGGGTCGTTAGTGCAAATTAAGCCAACTTCATTGGTCTACTCTGATTGTCATTCGGCCAGTTTTTCGAATTTATAAAACAAATTGAGAAAATATTCCCGTTCTTGCTTTTGTCTTGGATAGTTATGCTGGAGTATCAAAAAGCAGACTAAAGTGCAATCTTTAATTTGTTACGTTTTCTCTTTCGTTTGGCCTTAACTGGCCATCTCTGCAGTGCTTTGGCTCGTGTGGTGGTGGCTTTGGAACGTTTTTTTGTTCCATTGATATGGCAAAAGTACAGTGCAACAACTACTCAATTGGTACCAATAAAAATGTTTGTCAATCCACAAGACTTTTTGTTGTTGAAATTCCTGATTTCACGAGTACAGGGAAGACTGACACTTTTATGAATATGTTGAAGGTCCCATTTCCCACTTCTATTATCTGAATTGATGATAGCCAGTGGTCGGTAAGGGAAATATGTTTACAAGCTTACTGTTCCTAAGAATTGTTGGAATCGCCTAATATATACATAATTCCATGAGGCTTTCTCAACATTCATATAGTACACATGGATAATGGTAGAATTATCTACCAGACAGCCGCATTAGATATTCCGTGTTTAAGTTGTCAAAATCATCGTATTAATTCAACCCATCATTTGCACAAAATGTGAAACATTTCATCAGCTTGTATTAGTACAAAGTCTAAACTTTAAATTGCATCTTGTTTGAAGTTCCTGGAATATTATCAACAAACCAAATGTTAACAAATGAAAAAACCAAGTGTGCTTACCGCGGAAAGAAGAAAAACACATATCAGCTGGTCGACAATTCTACCATGACTTGGATGCTCCTGTAACAAATGAAAACGTCATTTGGGCAAATGTCAACTTTTCGTGGTGCCTGAATTCTAAATAAGACCATTTGGCATTTAGGCAGTTTTCAGATTAATTTTTTTGTGCTATCGCCATGTCTAGACAAAGCTAACCTACGCCTCACATTTCAATTTCAATATAAATTGAGATGGTGATAATAGAGGTTAAAAATACATTTCTGGAAGAAACTAGTCTAGACATATACATATGTAAAAAAAGAAAGATCCAATTGAAAACTTGCTCTCTTCTTGTTTACCACAATTCACATTTCAATCAAGTACAATAATAATTAGCAGAACTTATGTTCCAGAAATCTCATCTGTATGATAAGGTTGTCAAGAGAAATGTATTTCGAGTAAATTAACAGCTGATTATTGTATTGAAAAAGTAAACAGATGTTTATAAAAATGCGTTAGAGTTACCAGAATTTGAAATAGTCTTCCATTGTGTCCATTGCAACTGCGAAGTTTTTCTTTTTATAGCCACGTCTTTCGGAAAATGTTAATAGAATATATGTAGGTACGCTATTGAACTTTCCATAAAACGAGATTCAATGTTAACATGGTCTATTAATATTATTTATTATAAATAAATAAATATTATTGAATGTATTGCTTTTGGTTGGGGAGCCAGTTTTATAGTTTATACTGTTAGGTTAGGTAATTCTAAATTTGATACTTACGATGTATATAATGAAATAGGCACACATTTGTGTGCTGTGTAATATAGTTTAATTGGCCTTTGTTGGGTTCTTGTATTACAATTGAATGAATAATCTAATCTAAAAAAAATAAATTAATTTCCAAACACGAGATTTCGAAAGCGGTGCCGCAGTATTTGCGAGTTCGTTTCCATAAACAGCTGATTTTTGTAAGGCAAAACATATGTTTAGTAGGGTGATATCACGAACATTTCGAAACCGCTGTATGCCTCAACATCGCTATGTAGAAAACATTTTCTCTAGCATAAGAATCATAAATTTGCTTTAATAAGTTGGTTTTAATAAATTTGTTTTAATAAATTTGTTATAATAAATTGATTTTGTTACCTCGTTCCCAGAGTAGAACTAACTCGTGCAGTAATGTATTAAAACAAAAATCCGTTGCTTGCAGGATATCGCCTGAGCTTCGAGCCTGCTACATTACTTTTCCCTTTTGGCCACTGTGCAAACTTGGCTTATTTTGCTCGGCTCTCTCGTCATCGTTATGAGCAAAAAGAAAACAAATTTGCATTACTGCTAAACTATCTACTAAACACTTTTTATTTTGGCAAACGAGCTACATGACACCGCTACTACGAGCAGAAGTAGTCGAAGGCCCCTCCCTTCACCCAAACAGCAACTGAACACACCACCACCTCATTTTCATTCTCACATACAATACAATCATCGACATCATCTGTTTGTCGATACTCGTCGTACGTACTCACTCAACAAACATAACAAATGAATTTCATTTTATCGTACGATACGGAGTGAAGAGCGAAACGCTTTGCCCACACTGGAAACACACACACTCAGCTGTACCGTAGAAATTGCCGTAAAACTGCTGAGTTGTATGTTGCTGCTACGTTGGCTGGTAGTGGTGATATGACACAATCAACATCATTATCATCATTATCGTTCACAAATGATTCTCAAACACGATCGATTTTGTTGTGCTAAGTGCTGACGAAGAAACTACGAGGTTGATTCATAAGATGGAGAAAAAAACGTCATAGTTTACAAAATATTGTTCCACCAACTACTTGGATTTTTAAATTTTTTACAAATGCTAATTAATTTGTTTGTTTGTTGAAAAGATAACCTGTCTTTCATGGATTATATATATCTCTCTCTACGGCTTAAAGATTCTTAATTCGCTTTCATTTTATTGTAATTTTAAAAGATTGTCTGTTTCCACTCATTCTTCCCTGGAAGATTAAAAAAAAAACCAAAATTATTTTTTGAAACGTTTGCTGCCATCATACGAGTATTCGCCTTGGTTTTGCGAAATCGTTTTGAATTCACTGCACCCGCATTCCAAAATGCTTGTCTATTTGTACAGTAGGTGAAAGGAAAATATTGATGCGTAGCGTCATCAGCTGTTTGTTCGTAGTATCGGAATGTTCTTCTTCTATTGTTTGTAATGGAATGAGCGCAAGGAAAAGATTCCTTAATAATACATTCGACTAAATTGTTGTATAGACTAAAATGATATTGTAGTAAATTGAACTTGTACCCGTAGTTAGGAATAGAGTTTAAATTTGGGTAGCACTAATGTACTGTAGAATTATATTCACCGAGTAATATTAACAAGAGTTTGCAACAGCTGTTTTATGCACTAACAAAGTCCGTTGGAAACATATAGAGAATGAGAGAAATCTTTAATTTTAACAATTTGCGTGTTAATTGGAATCTACACATAATTTCATTACATTTTGATTTATTTCAATAAATATCTCTTTTTTTAATCGCTTTAATTGGCAAAATTTACTCCCAGTTTATATGTTTATGGGTTCTTTTTCATTAAATATATTTGTCAGGATATTGTTTTATTCAGTTCAGTTTATTTGTTATTTAAAAAAAAGTGAAAATATACATTTGAAACATATTGTATATAGTTTTAAATGATTATTAGATAAATTGTATCGTTTGTTTTAGAATAATTATAATTGTAGGTGGTTTAATATTTAAGTGCGTCTTAGTTTATCGTCTTTAACTTCTTTGATCGCGTCTTTACTCTACCGGTCGTTATTCGAGACTAAACTTAAAGAACACGAAAAGATCATAGGCTCGTATATTTGCTTGTTGACGTTTGTTGGTTGTCATCGTTTACAGTCTCTGTCTATTAAATTATGTCGTATACTGCACAGTACAGTATCGGTAAATTTCAATCCCACAACTCGGCCATCCTGCTAGGCATTCGCCACGAATGTATCTTCATCAAAATCCATCTCATCTGCTTTTGGCCATGGTTTGATGTATTCAGCACATGTTGATGTTTTCAAAGGTCCATCAGTCGCACCGGTTTTTTCGACGTCATAGGTATCATTTGGTTTGACCTTCACTATGTTGTATGGACCTAAATACTTGGGTCTCAGTTTTAATCCTCCTCCCAGTTGTGTACGCTTTATGGCTACAACATCGCCAACTTTATATTTGTTAGGTTTCTTGCGTTTCCGGCCAAAATTCTTGCAATTTTCCTCTTGAATTTTAAGAATCTGTTTCTTAGCTTGTTGTCTAAACTCTTCTCTTTGTTCCGAAAATTGTGATATCTGATGTTCTTCAATCAGCTGCTTGATCGACAATTCCTCTTGGGTTCTCATTTTTACTCCGGTTAGTAGTTCAAATGGCGTGCAAGCTATGCTTCGGCAGTAGGTTGAATTTATTATTCGCTGAACCTTGTATATGTATTTATACCACTTCGTTGGGTCTTCAATACTCAGCTTAGACAATACGCTGATAATTGTCGAGTTCAGGCGTTCGATTTGACCATTTGCTCTGGGTAGTCCTGTTGTTATCTTGGAATGTTTAATACTTTCGTCCTCACAATATTGTCGAAACTCATCACCTGTAAATGCAGATCCACGGTCTGATACTATCTGATATGGATTGCCGAATATAAAACTCTGGTCCTGTAATTTTGTAATAGCGTCTCTTGCTGACGTTGACTTTGTTGGGTAGAGCCAGCAAAATTTCGTAAAAGAGTCAATCACCGCGAAAATATGTTTGTAAAGTTTGCTAGTCGTATCCAATGGTCCCAGAAAATCGATATGATAAGTGTGCAAAGGCTTTGGCTCTTTATCCAAAGGATGTAGTTCTCCCTCTTGCTTACCATGTTTACGATTGTAGACTACGCAATGTACACAGTTCAGAATGTGTTTTCTAATCTTTTCGTCAAGGCCGGGTATGTAAAAGTCTTTATCTATCAGTTCTTTCGTTTTCTTAACAGCAAAGTGTCCCCTTTCATGTGCTCTTCTTATTATTTCTCGTTGCATTCCCTTGGGAACAACAAGCAGTTCGTCGTCATTAACTAATTTGTACAATACATTTGATTTCAAAAAGTAATTTTCATATGTTTCCTTATTCTTAAGCAGTTCTACGATTACTCTCAAGTCTTCATCTTCAGACTGTGCTTGAAGGATGTTCGAAACTATATCACCATCTTGGACAATCATTATCGGATTTCTGCTTAGAGCATCTACATGTCGCATTTGTGTACCAGATCTATGCTCCACGGTAAATTTGTACTCTTGTAAGAAAATTACATATCTCGCTACTCTAGTACATAAATCCTTTTTTTCCATTGTCATAACGAAAGCATTGCAGTCTGTAATCAGCTTGAAATGTATGCCCAATAGGTAGACTCTGAATTTTGCAACAGCTTCAACAACTGCTAATATCTCCAGTTCGTAGCTGCAATATTTGCGTTCCACGTCTGACGTCTTCTGACTGTAGTAATACACTGGGTGCAATTGTCCATCTTCTGGGCATTTTTGAAGTAAAATTGCTCCATATCCGTCTATGGAAGCATCTGTATGCAGTTCAGTTTCATGTTTGCCATTAAATATCTTTAAAACTGGAGTCTCACTCATAATTGTTTTCAATTTGTTAAAGGCAAATAATTGTGTTTCACCAAATTTAAACTTGACATTTTGTTTTTTCAGATCTGTCAGAGGTTTAGCTATTGTAGCAAAGTTATATATAAATTTCCGGAAATAACTGGCTAGTCCCAGAAAACTTTCAACTTGTTTTAGTGTCTGTGGCACTTTAAATTTTAATAGGGCATCAACCTTATGAGTTGATGGCTTGACTGTATGGTTCTCTATTATGTGGCCCAAAAATAAAATTTTCCGTTGCAAAAATTTGCATTTATCGAAATTTAATATAAGTCCGAATTCCCTACATCGATCAATGACCAACTTCAAATACTCCACAGCAGTTTTGTCATCCTCGGCTGGGATAATTATGTCATCAATATATGTCAATGCAATGTTGTGTCTCATTAGATCTCTAAAAATCGAATTGATGTACCGTTGAAACACACTCGGAGAGTTGGATAAACCAAACGGAACTTTCCTAAATTGGTATTGGCCACTATGTGTGACGAAGGAAGTATATTTTCGACTATTTTCGGCCACAGCCACATGGAAAAATGCATTTTTAAGATCGAGTGTTGTAAATACTTTCGCGTTCTGTAAACGATCTAATTGATCCTCTATAAGAGGTAGTGGAAAACAATCTCTCAGAATGACTTTATTGATTCGCCGGTAATCCACACATAATCTTCGAGTTCCATCCTTTTTCTTCACCAACACTATAGGACTGCTAAAATCTGAGTCAGATTCCTCTATTATGCCCTCTCTTAGCCATTGCTCAATTTGATCCTCGACAAAATATCTTTCGGTGAGTGGCAATCTTCTCGGACGGGAATAAATAGGCGTTTCATCATTCAAAATTATTTTCATTTCAATGTTCGATGGTTTAATGTTGTCACAATTTGGGTTATATTCTTTGATTATCTGCCGAACTTTACTAACTGCATCGCAGTTTGCCATACAATCAATATCAATGTCATCATCTGTCGCTTCAATCTTCATTATCATTGAGACTTCATCATCTTGTTTCTCAACAATTTTCCCGATATGCAGACCCTTTCGATTGATTGTAATCTCACATTGTTGACAAAAATCTTCACCTAAAATTACCTCAATATCAACACAATCAGCCGGAACTAAGTAGAATCGTACTGTAAATTCGTAATTGTCAATCTGTACTGTAGTGTCAAATATGCCTAATGATCTAGTCTCACTTCGACCATTCTTAGGGCCGAAACCAACGAAAGTAAGATATGAATTTTGTAACGAAGGCTTACCAAGACGCTCATAAACATTATAGTTAATTATATTATATCTACTTCCCGTGTCGAAAAGAGCTGTAAAATATTGTCCACCAATTTTTATTTTCTTATTCATACTACTGTCCTTAACATCAAATTTCCGAATATTCACATTATTATCATTCTTACGTTCAATCTTATTGTCATTCTTGTGGGCGTAATGGTTACATTCACTGGCTTTGTGTCCAAAATTATTACATCTAAAACATTTTAATCCTTTATCTTTATTCTCGCAATTGGAGGCTCTGTGACCATTATTCCCACAATTGTAACATTTAATATTTCTTACATCGGGTTTACTTAAATTAGGTTTTATATTCTTGTGTTGTTCTTTACTCTTATTCTCTTTAGTAACTCTCAAGCGAAATGTCTCGAAACTTTTCAATTTTCCCTTAAATTCATTTAAATTTGTAGCGCCATATAAAATCGACTTATTCAAGTTTGTATCATTAATACCATCTATTACATATTGTATTAGGGCACTTTCCTCAATATTTCCCCTTGAGGCAATATCCCTCATTCTATAAAAATATTCCCTTACGCTTTCCTCTCTTTTCATACGCGCCTCGTATAACATCCTATGCAGTTGTGCACTATTCACACAAGTCGTAAATTCATGTATTAATACTCCCTTAAGCTTACAATAAGTAGTTATACCTTTTTCACCCAACACAAATGTTTTAGCTAATCCTCTCAATAATTTCTTAGCAAATACATACATCTGAAATTCATCCCAATGCATAATGTTAGCCATTTCTTCAAATTCGACGAACCAAGCTTTCACTGGGATAGTGTCATCTCCGTTAAATGTTCTTATGGAATCTTCCACGTCTCTGAAACTCATAGCAAATCTCGGCATCGTCTTGTTTACGTTGAAACTGTTGTTGTTGCTGTTGTCATCATTAGCAAAACGGTTGTCTTCATCATTTTCGTCTCTGTATGCTTTTGTTTTTGTATTTCTAGCAGAGTAGTTGTCATTGTTAGAGTTTTGTTCTTTGTTGCTGCGGTTGTTATTAGCAGAGGACAAGTGTTCGTCTTTATCGTTTCTCTTCTTATTTTCTTTTTCCATTGTCCACGCACCAATATGATTGTCTTTATTGGGTATTTCTTTATAGTTGCTGCCAATATCATCATTATGATCTTCTACACTGTTATAATCGTAGTCGTCGTCGTCGTCGTCATCTTCATCATCTTCTTCGTTGTCAAAATCACACAGCAACTGACCCTTTCGCAAATTTGAGAATATGTGTTCACATACGTCGGCGACTGCATACCCAATACCAAGAAGGTTGCATATGCACACTAGATCAGAATTATTTAAATTCTCTGCGACATAAGAGACAATTGATTTGTACTGCTCATCCTTCTCATCATATTCAAAGCCACGAAACTCTCTTAGATTTTTCCGATTTTGCCGACCGTCATCTCGCGCAAACACAAATTTATGGAGAACAACAATATGACTTCTCTTCGCACTCCGTAGTGTGTTTTGCATATGATTGAAATCGGAGAGACGCGACATCGTTAACTTTGTTGAAGGCTGTAAATTTGAATGTGTGTGTATAACGTATACCGGTGGTTTTTTATGTTGTACACTTGGTGGTTGTTTTTCACTAGAAATTGTCTTTGTGGTGCAGTTTGCAATCAATCACTTGTTCTAATATTTAAATCAATTGTTAATCGTTTTAACACTTTAACTTTATTTTATCCCACTTCTGACACCAAATTTATGGGTTCTTTTTCATTAAATATATTTGTCAGGATATTGTTTTATTCAGTTCAGTTTATTTGTTATTTAAAAAAAAGTGAAAATATACATTTGAAACATATTGTATATAGTTTTAAATGATTATTAGATAAATTGTATCGTTTGTTTTAGAATAATTATAATTGTAGGTGGTTTAATATTTAAGTGCGTCTTAGTTTATCGTCTTTAACTTCTTTGATCGCGTCTTTACTCTACCGGTCGTTATTCGAGACTAAACTTAAAGAACACGAAAAGATCATAGGCTCGTATATTTGCTTGTTGACGTTTGTTGGTTGTCATCGTTTACAGTCTCTGTCTATTAAATTATGTCGTATACTGCACAGTACAGTATCGGTAAATTTCAATCCCACATGTTTTTACTTTTGGCTTGACACGCGGCTGCAAAGATATGAAAATCCTACCACGTAACCCAGTCATCTATCACCGTTTCTTCTTTGAAAGCATCTTCTCTATAAGTTCTTCAGGTACAAACTTGATCAGCTGTCTCATCGATACCCCTTGATTATATTACAAGGACCTCCCAGTAGCAAACCGATGAACTACTTCAAAAAAATACTAGTTCTTGAACTAGCGAAATATTGATTTAGTTCTAGTGGTGCTACTTTACAATCTTGTAATAAAAACGCTAGTTATAAATGAAACTAGTACGTGTTCTAGGGGAAACTGTACTAAATTGAAATTTTTTCAATGGAAAAATATTACTTTTGGAACAGATCACGTCGAAAACAAAAAACAAACCTTCGAGCGTAAAGGTCCAAAGCACCTTATGTAACACTAAATATATTGTTTCTTTAATATTTATTTAGAACAAGTGACTAGATGAAATAATAATAGGATTTCTACAAGAAGTTATAGATAATAAAAATGCAATCCCATGTAACTCGATAATCAAGCTAAATGTCGAAAAATTTTATTTAATTTTTTAAAAAATCTGAAAATTTAAAAAATCTTTTCGATTTTATACATCCACTAGTACATATTCATAAGGAGGAAAAGAAGAACGTAATGGAAAAAAGACGTCTGTTTTTGTGTTGGAATTATGGACCTTTCAGCGTGTAGGAATCTGATGATGAACTTGTCACGGAGTTCGAAATAGTCTTGCCAGTGAGTGAACTCAGTTAAGTTATTCCAAACCCAACCATTTTGCAACTAGAAAAATGTTCCTGTTTTTTTAAAGTATTTTAGTTGAAAATACATGAATTTACATTGCGTACAAAAGCTCCTCGAAAAATATTTCGCAATCGGTGTAGGACTGTAGGTCCCACTCAGTGAGTGTAAAATTAGCAAGCGCTTAGCTGTCTAATTGTGAGAAGCTCTGCATCCCCAGTCCCTTCATGAGACCTAAATCGAACTATTCGTTGTTTGCTCAGCAAAATTGACACGATACTTGTCGACATTTGTGCAAGTGGTTTTGTATGAAGAAGCATTTTTATTTTGACATTTCCTGCGCAAGTTTTCGAGGATTTTTCAGTTTCCGAAGTTCTTGCCCGTTTACATGAATACAACTCTTTAAGTTTCGGAAGTAGTAATAATTTGTAAGGCACCATCGCAGATGGTACTTTAAATTCGCATCATGGATTTGAATTACAAAGTTGAAAATAAATGGAAATGAACAGCCTGTTTCTCAATCTCGAACGAAAAGCCACTCACATTCGTCTCAAATTGGGTTTCTCCAAGTCGAAATTTCCGTTCGCCTGACACCATGTTTGTTCCCAACTGACAGCACATTCGAAATAGAGAAACCACCATTTTCCCTGAAAAGATTTGAAAAGTTTTATATTTTCATTCCACTTGAAACGACAAGATTTTTAAACCCAAATCAACTTTCTTTCGTCTAGAACACGAATGAAAGCTTTCATTCGAGATAGAGAAACAGGATGCAAATGAATTGAAGATTTAAATATAGAAACACCAAAAACAGATCCTTTCTATAGTTGTCACCACAGGAATTAGAATGATATCTTAGATTTCGATAAGATTGTATGCAGATCTCCTTCCAGATATGAAGGTATTTAGCTAAATAATAATGCAAAAACTTTACAACCAAAACTATGAATAATTGAGATTTGTTCTCCTAGAATTTGTGTCTTAACAATTGACATATCATCTTTTGATATTTCCAAAAGAAAACAACACTTTGTTGAACACTTGACAACATTTCAAATTAGATGCCTGGCAGTAAACATTTCCTCAATAATTCAACAGAATTTTATTTAATCTAAAAGTTAAGTTGAATTGTTCTATATACTTCCTAACACTCGCTGAGCTGTCCCCTGCAATCTACTGAATTTTAGTTATTCTCAGCACGTACCTTTGCACTGTTTGTTATCCTTTAGTCTTGTAGACCGTCGAAATTCCATACAATTGTATTTATGATTGACAAAATGACTAGATTGTAAATAAATAATAAAAGTTCTAATTTATTTTCGAATTACTCATAAATCGATAAGAATTCCAAATGGGTGGAAATACTCAGGCAACTAAAGGCGGATATTATAATGGCGTGATGATGTTTAAATATACCATTAGTCATAGATAGATAGGAAAGGTGACAGTCGTTTGTTTTACTGCCGTCTCTGTCCCAAAAGTCAAATTAAACAATAAATAGTAATATGCATCGTTGTCACCATCGTCGTCATTTTGAAAAGTCCTTCAGTATTTGCTAAACTTAGTCGTAATCTATTAGACAAATATTTACACAAAAATATTAATAATTGCAAAATATTTTGCAAACACACTTGTTAGCAGTACCTACATAAATCGTTTAGGCATCATTAGATGGAATATAAACAAAGTGCCAGTCTGCCTCCTCGAATTCTAAGCCGCCATCAAAATGATCATAATGATATGGCGGTGGTTTGTATCTACGTCAGAGGCAATCGTACGACATGCCACTGTGCCATACCACTGCACTGTAGCCTAGTGGTGTTGGTGTGGATTGGAAGAAGAAAAAATAGCAAATCAGGTCAACCACCACCACCGAAAACACAAACAGACATCAGACGACTTATAACTGCTGTAGAAAAGAAAAAGTGCAACCACCATCTCTTTTCAGTTTCAATTTTATGTTGTTTGCCAAGGTGTGTTGTGGATTAAGCAGTATGTATGGGTTGTTATCGCTGCTGCCGTAAAAGAGAGTCCATGCCACAGTGCCGCCTTAAAAACAGCCGATTTTGATGTTGTATTCTTTGTCTCCAATGCGCATGTGCCAGACCAAGCAGATGTCTCTTTTATATTTTGAACTTGTTTTTTCTTTTTTAATTTTTGGCAATTGAGCAATAGAGAACAATGGATGGATGTGACTATTAGGTGGCAACTCTTGGGAGGAAAGTTACCGGTTTTCGAATTTAACCAGTAAAGTTTGGAAATAAATATTACTTATTGTGTAATGCACTAATATTTTTCTAGTTTGTTTTCTTTTCAAATGATTTGAATCGAAACAAGTGATTTTGTGGTGAGGCCTAAAGCTAACAATTTACCACCAGCACCATTCCATCAACCACAAAATGACTCCCAATCTAAGCTTAAAGCTCTACTTCAAATCATCGCATGATAAGTTTGGGACGTTGCGGTGCTTTGCACAAACAAATAACAAAAGTCTGTCATCTTTTGTGCGACGTACTATATCGGACGTCTTTGTGTCTGTTGCCTGTTGCCTATCATTGGCATTTGCAAGATGTGGCGTGTTTTCTTGTATCTACTTGGGCAATGAGTTACATTCACTAGAGGACTAAGATGACTGAGGAATGTGAATAGTACTACTACACCTTTTCCATTTGTTCAAATATTTTTGGGGGAAGATAACAATGAGGGGATTTTACTCAATACGGTTACAGGATAAATAGACTTACAGTCTGTTTCTCTGTCTCCTCAAATTCGGTTTGTCTAAGCGGAAAATTTTCGTTCGCCAGACTCCATGTTTGTTCAGCACATTCGAAATAGAGAAACCAACATTTCTACTGAAAAGTTTTGAAAAAATTATGTTTTCATTCGACTTGAAACGACAATATTGTGAAACTCAAATCAACTTTCTTTCGTCTAGAACACGAACTACAGCTTTCGTTCGAGATAGAGAAACAGGCTGTTATGAATTGTGGTATTAAATTCAGAAAAACGAAATGGAAACCAATGCAAGGGAACCGAGAGATACATTTTAAAAATAACAAATACATTTCTTGGTTGGGAAGCTACTATCACACATTCATATCAATCTTTTCCAAAATCAATACTAGACTAGATAGTAGATACTAGACTGTTCTGTCATACGCTGATAAAACATACAAACACAAAATTAAAACCTGTTTCCATAAAACGAATTCGAACGAAGGAATTGACCAAAATGAAAGCCTGTTTTCAGAAAACGAATTTGAACTAACGAACGAATCGGCCAAAGTTAAAACGTAAGTATATAGGATTTCATGGGTTAAATGTAGTAATTCTTTTAAAAATATGTTAAAGTAACATGTGAAGAATGAATATCCTAATTAAATAACCCATCTGCAACGGAATTCTGTAAACTTTTAACGATAAAAATCGGTAGTTGCGTTGACAAAATTCGGAAATTGTGAATTGAAATTTTATGAATTTTATTTATTTATTTATTTTTATTTTATACAGTTGAATAACAATTTAATTACCGATTTTTATCGTTGAAAAGCTACAGAATTCCGGTTCTCATCTACAGTATTCATATTATTTACGTTTTAATTTTGGCCGATTCGTTCGTTCATTGAAATTTATTATACATTATAAAAAAACGAATAACATAGGTCAAATGGTTATTTATTTAGAATATTCATTCTCCTCATGATCCTTTAATAAATTTGTAAAATAATTTCCTCACTTTATCCATGAAATCCTATTTATTTACGTTTTAGTTTTGACTGATTCGTTTTGTCGTTCAAATTCGTTATATGAAAGCTGGTAGTTAATTTCATAAATATTTCGCTCATATCGAAATATGACATTCAGATCGTTCAGTGACATACATACTATTCCAAAACATGTGCGAGAATTTGTTAAGGCCATCTGTTTTTATGTTTTCATATTAGGTAGTTACTTATTTTTATAGAAATAACCTTGGAACTTGAAAGAAAGACACAATTTAAAGTGATAATTAAGAAATTGAAATACAAATTCTTACTTTTTCAAGTTTGATGGGAAGTTTCACAAAAATATAAATAACACAAAATAAAATATCTCAATATCAAATCGTCGTTGCGCCAACAAGAACAGATATGCGTATTTTTTGTAAACTTTTCAAGAAAGCAAAAAATTCTCAGTCGAAAATGAATTTCTGCGAAAATTCATTTTCAGCGATGAAGCTCATTTCTGGTCAAATGGCTTTGTCAACAAGCAGAATTTGCGTTTTTGGTCGGCAACAAACTCACATGTGCTTCAAGAGCATACAATTCATCCACAAATAGTTAGAGACGCTCAGGAACAATATACTTTAGAACGCGAAATTGCCAACGTTCTGGCCGATATTTGTGGAAGAGTGGTGGAAACTTGGTTCCAAAGAATCGATAGCTGAAAACGTACTCGCGGTGGTCATATGAATGAAATAGAATTCTATAATTAAATTTAATATGTAATAAATTTCAGCCCCATATCTCAATTATTCTGTGTTTTATTTAAATGCAACATTGTTATGTCCCTTTTGAAAAACTCGATACAATTTTTTTTTAAATTACACAACTCTGACGCTGCGACAAACTGCTTGGATTCCTAAACATATATAAAAACAAAAATATTTATGTTTTTAATAATTGTTCGGTTCAAGATCAATAACTATTAAAAAGTACTTTTTCTATGAAAAAGTACATATGGTGGATGGTTGGGGAATATAGCTATTTCAATGTCCACCAAGGCATATCATCAGCTCCCTTTTCCATAAAAACTAAAAGATCGAATAATATAAACTCGAACGGATACAAAAATATTTTGTTCTTTATATTTAATGAAACACAGAAATAATTTTATAAACATATCGTCGTAAAATCCCATGAAAAACATCTGACTTTTCTCAGCTGTGAGGGAGGAGTAGGAGGGGAATATCGTGAACGGAAAACTGGTGTTAGTGACACAATTGAACAATTACGTCCGCCTATGCGAGTTTAAATCCCAGTTCCGACTGTTTACTTTTTTCATTAATTGCACAAAGACCTGATCTGTTAGTAGCTCGTAGAAAAACTAATAAAATCTTCTAATAAAAACAATTGCAGATCGAATCGTATACAAAATTTTCTCTATATTATTTGCAAACTTTTTAATTTCCCTTGGAAATGGTGTATATGTACAATCAAAAGTAAAAGATGATGACAAAAGACCGGCACTTTCGTTATAGAAATTGAAATTCATATACATACATACATACATTTTTAGATGAAAATAATTTTTCTACATGATTATTGGCTAAACGTTTCTTTGTCCCGGCACTAATTGATTTAAAGTGACTTAGATTAAGCCTTAGTTGGCATGATGAAAGTACTTGGCGTTATTGCATTCCATTTCATTTCATAATGATGATGACTGGTATGTTATTAAATAATAAACGTGCTATCATCTAAATATAGGGTATATTTTATTTTTAATCAAAATATAGCATGATTTTTTTATGAGTGCTTGCCTGATTTTTAAATTGGCTTATCGAAAAGGAAAGTGTGGCAGGTGTGCCACAAGAGAAATTAAAATAAACCATAAATCAACTCTTTTTTTAGACAACCTTTAATAATATGGATTGATAATGATATGGATGGACAATGAATGATATGGATTGAGTACCAAGAAATGCATTTGTCACTAATTATACGCAATAGTTGAATTGTCTTGTAGTCTGACGATCGGATGTTGGCATTGTTGTTTACGGACACTATTTTTCACATCTGTTGCGTCAGCCTAAATGATTTTCAAAATATTTGTTTTTCTCATGTAATATGAGTCATGTTTAGCGTTTCACTGCAAGAATCTAGTGCATGTGAACTTTCTTTAAGTACATTTGATTATTCATATTTGGGAAGTTAAACCTTAGTTGGTATAGGAACTATAGTATTCAGTCTATACCTTGTCTGCGGAGGTATTGATTTTTTTCTGTAGTTATTTAAATATAAATCAGTACCATACGCAGAAGTTTCTTCCGGGTCGGTTAGCAAGATGAAACCTGATATTTAGGTTGAAAAATAGCACTATATTCAAAAATCACCTCTTAAGGAAATAATTTCGAGGGAGCCCGGACCTCCCGGCCCCCCTGCGTACGTGCCTGTTGTAAATGGTTACAAATTTCTACAAAACATAACTTCAAGTATATGACAAATATTAGCTCTGTTCCCGTACGTACTACAACTTACTAGTTTTACCACTTTCACGACTTTTATGCGAAAAAGCGTTCCCGTACTCAAGAAAATAGTAAAAGTAGTAAGAATTCTTAAGAAAGAACAGACAAACATGACGTTCTCTTTTACAACTTTTTACTAGAAGAATTTTAGCGAGTAAAAGTAGTAAATTGTCATTCTCTATTGAATTATCAAAATAAATTGGAAAGATAATTTAATATCGGCAACTGAATTGTTTTTATTTGTAAACAGGAACGGAAATGCATAATATAATACCGCTATGGTCGATGCTGGCAATGCGAGGTATTTCCTGTGGGACATTTCGGACAAGGGCCACGTTGTGGACACATTTCTGACATAAGTTTTACCACTTTTACTATTTTTTCGTTCCCGTACTTTTTTGAAACTTGGTCGTCCCTCAGAGAGATTATGTTGCAATTTCTGCTGAAACTCTCTTTTACCAGTTTTACTATTAAAAAAGTATGGGAACAAACCTATTATACCTATCAATTTAAAACCTTCACATTCCGGAATGTGGTGGAAATCGATCGATTTAAATCGAATAGGATTTGGCATAATAATGATGTTCGTTTGTGTAAATAATGGATATTGAATTATTCCTCTTTTCTGCCATTAAATAATGTATATATAAAATATTTGTTCTACAGTATTAGAAATTATGCGAACAAAATTCGTTTAAATAGTGAAATCGTATTCGATTTTGACTCTATCGATTTTCATCACATGCCGGATTATAACCTTTACTAGTTAGTTACTTATCTCAAAACAACTAATGGAATTTTGGGACATCTCATTTTGGACACCCAAAAAATTGTCCTTTTATCTCTATTTATTCATTTATTTATTTAATTATAACCGAGCCCATATATGGCCATTCATTCGATTTTATTAAAGTAACCGGCAAAACGTCATTGATGAATGAAAGTAATTCGTGCAATTTTCAATACAAAATGTTTGAGTTGTGACATTAGATATTACATTTAAAATGCAATAACTTGAAATAATTTCTACTTGGTATATAAAAAGTACATACAGACATATATTGAAATTGTAGTTTATATATGTAAGTGTTAAAGCTATTGTTATCACTTCGCTCACGCCAGACAAAAAGACTTATGGCCACGTACTCGTGCCATAACAAATGTACTTACATAAAATATGGATGTAAAGTTTGTATGTTTTATCAATAGATTACATACAAATAATAAATTATCATTAAATACTTCATTAGAACCCATAAAAGGCAAGACACTATAGCCCTAAAAATTTCCCCAAACTAACCTGTGTTATACATATGTATATAAATATATATTCCATAATCATAAGTACCTATATATTAATATAAATGTCAGCCATTGTGGACATATTAATATGATGTGATAAAGTTTTGTTGTACTCGATGGGAAATTCATTGGACAACCCCACACTCGTGTGCGACATAAGGGAAATGTCTGCAACGTAGTTTGATTTCAATAGTTCTTGGGCGTCATTATCACCAACGCGGCCGCCGCCGCCGCTGCCGTTTTCATCATCATGTTTATCATCATCATTCTTAGTAGATTGGGAGAGTGTTAATTTCAATTCAATGGGTTACAAAATGAGCACGATGTCGGTGCGTGCTTAATAATGTATATAGTGAATCTCAACTTCTGTCTTTCACACTGGCCGACTGCCCAACAGACTTGACTACCTAGCTGCTGACTGGCTGGTGGACTATGTAACTCGCACACGCATTCGCAGAGCGATTAAATTTATAATTAAGTCACACGACTAAGTAAAGAGTCCGGCTATCTAGCTAGCTGGCTGGCTGCTTAACTGTCTGTATGTCTCTTAGTGTGAAGCAAAAAATTCTATGGGTGCTAAAGTATATTCACTCATGTAATAAGAACTATACAAAAAACAATAATTTAACAAAGTTACGTTTTCTTTTTCTTGGAAACGAGTTCCCTTTTATTTGATTTTCACTTTTATCTAACTCGCGAAACCACTTGAAAATGGAAATTTATTTATTTTTTCAAGTTCGAGAATAACCGATTGACTGACGTACATACATACTATATATTTATTTTGGGAATAATTGATAATAGTTTAGTGTTTCTAAATGAAACCTTTATCAAAATCGCCCCAATCAGGTGATTATCATGTACTCCCCATATGTACTTAAATAGCATCCCGCGCTTATTGGTCATATCAGTACTCGCGCCATAGTATGACTATGTTGGCTTTTGGCCAATATTTAACAACAAGTGGCGGCAACGGCCACCAATTGCTGCCACCGCCAGTAAATTCTAAACAATGGAAGAATGTTGCTTGCAATTGTAAACTTTGTATATAAAGAAATTACTTTTTCAATAATAATTATACGATATTGATAAATTGTTTATAACTTTTGTTGAAATGCAAGATATTCGTTTATTTTTGTTGTCAAGCACTCCAATCTAAATATTATTGTATTGTATTAATTTTTGTTGTACATGAGAAATCGCCAAAGTGTTGTGGCAAATTGATTATTTAATTCATTTGATATGACCGACCCCCTGGGGTGTGAAAAGGATTTAATTGATTTGGAATATTTTTTAGATAATGTACTCGTATTTGTGAAATACTGTAATCAGGAAGGAATCTTAGATATGAGGCACGTTGTACTTTGTACTTTCAAAATGTTAGTGCCTGAAAGAGATACAATTTTGTTTCGCTGCACGTGGGATTTTTCACACATTCGGAACGTGATTTTTTTTGGAATTTTGTTAGTTTCTCGTGCATTTTCACTGTGTCAAGGAACTATGGTTTTTTAACCGAACTTGATAGGATCAAACGCAGCCGAATCGAATATCTTCACGGATAGCCAAATGTTAATCAGGGTAATATTATTGGAAATTGTCAAATCTAGAACGGTCCTTGAGTGTAAGAAGGTAATTAACGATTATTCTATGCACGGCAGACTCAACATCATCTGGGTGACGGGGCACAGTGGAATATTCGGCAACGAACGAGCGAACCTCCTAGCAACGAAAGCCAGGAAACTCCAAACGGTGAGCCTAGAGGGCGGGAAACTCGTTGGGGTGACGAAGGCTGAGTTGGGTAAATGGGCGGAGTCGGCACACATATTCCAGTGGAAACAGTAGGCAGGATGACAAAGACGCTATGGGGAGAGGACAAAAAGTTTGCTGAAACTGGGAAAACCTGAAATGAGCAAGATAATGGGAGTCCTAACGGGACATTCGGCACTACGGGCGCATGTGTACCATGTTAAACTAGCGGCGAATAGTGAGTGCAGAGCATGCATGGAGGACGATGAGACGGTGGAGCATTTCCTATGCCACTGTCCGGCCTTCACACAAGATAGATCCAGATACCTTTCGGACAGTATAATACCGTACATGACCAAACTTGTGCGAATGGACTACTGGAATACGATTTCGTGAATAGCACCTAATTCCTATGAGAGGTATAGTGACTTAGTAGGGTAAATTGAGAGCACATAACAGTTCAAATCAGCGGCTTAAGTGTATGTCTACTGACATGGGAAGGATTGCAGTGCTTTCTTTTTGAACACTCCGCATCGCACCCCTCTTTTCAAACTAACTAGTAGGATCTTTTTGTCTTAATATAGCTCATGCGACTCAAAATTTAGTGGTTTGTTAACTGAGTACTATAAAATATTCCCCTGGTCGAATTCTTTCATTGAAATCAATTCGTTCTGGGACTCCAAAACCATTCATTTATAGGAGTACGCATGAAATCCTTGTGGGTTATCTAAATGACCGTGTAGGGACTCCGAAAACACTCATTTAAGGAGTCCCTAGGGTGCACTTTTTTCATATACTTTGAGTGTGCTGTTTTCTCCGGCGGATGTGCTCCTTTGGGACTCCTTTCGGAGCCTCCATTGGTGTGTTTGCGCACCGTCTGGGGGGAGTCCTAACGGAGCACCTTGCGGACTCCGTTTGTTGGCTGGGATTTTGCCTACAAAATTATATACAACTTGAAACTTTCAAAGTCGTTTTACTCGAAACTATTTTTGTTTTCTCAATTTTAGTTTCTTAGATCTAAGTTATTTTTAAAGCTGTAATTTCTTTTAGGCTAACAGATCCGCGGGTGGGATTCGAACTCACATTCGCTGGACGAAGCATCACCTTTAACAGCGTCTATCCCGCTAATCCACCGCAGTGTGTATTCACAGTTGTCACTAACCGAAGTCTTTTATCGTGTCGAGTGCTTATTTGCTTTCCTAAATTGCTTTCCTAATTACACGTACTGGTGTCGAAGTTTTGAAAGTTTTCATTTGGGTGATGACGGTCTTGTCACAAATGATGAAATTACGTTATTTGAAGTGGTTCCACAAAAGATGCTTTTTGGTGCCGTCTAGTATTGTCAATCTTTTTGCAATTTTCTTTACGTTTCTACACATTAATTCATACGTATAAATTTCGATTTTAATTCTGGCATCACTTTGCTGTCTTTCTATTTATTTTTTTTTCATTTGATCTCTTGAACTTTTAGTAATTGCCAATAGTATTACATCAGCCAGCAGTAAGTTCCTTCCTGCTCTCAAGGTTATCATTTATTTTGCCGTCTGTTACTTTACCAAGTTAGTCACATACAACAAATGTTGAAGCTATTGCCTGCCAAAAATTGTCAATATCTAAACCAGTCAACCAACCAATGATGGTGAGTGGTGGGGTATTACAACAAAGAAGGCCTTTTGTAAAGAAGAATCATTATCATATCATGATCACTTGTTTTTGAACTTGGCCCCTTAAACACACATCGTCAATGGAGAAGACGTTGGTATGCCAGAGACGAACAACCCAACATAGTTCCACTTTGTTATAAACTGTTGGGGGGGCTTTCTCCTCCTCTCTTCCTCTTTAGACAATAGTTGAAGAAGCAACAACTTTTCAAGTCTTGCTACCAAGCCCCCTTTTTTTGTGAACGAACCGTCAGACAACAAGCCGGTCACATAGTTAGCTAAGCTAATAACTCGTTGATACCCCCTTACAAGTTCCGAGCTAGCAAAGTGTGATCATCGGAGCCGCATTGTTTACGCCTTAGGAATATTTAATTAACCCTGCTTTGTTTAAAGCAACCTGAACAAGGCTTCTCTTTTCGATGACAAATTTAGAAAACTGACCATTGAATTTTTTTTTTGTTTTGGTCAAGCGCGAAATCCCCCCTTTTAATATTCTGTATGTTGAGCTGAAATCCAAAAAATCATGAGCACGCATAAATGTTAACTGTCCGACAGTTTGTGGCGGATTTTTTTTTAAAATTTGCATTAATGTCTAATTTATGTCAAAAAGCCCCGAAGAGCAGCCAAAAATATTTAGCTTTAAAATAAACCAGTTAATATTAATAATTGAGTGCCAGCCAAGAGTTCCAACATTTCTAATTTAAAGTTTTGCTATTTCAATGCGGAAGTCTATTGGGTTTTAATCTTTTATGTATCCACAACCATAGTCTGGCGATCTTTTGTTTGATCTTTGCAGACTTAAAGACGTCGCTTGGATATTGTTGTATTATTATTGCTTTTTTATATTCTTTTCAATCTCCTATATCTTCGATTGATTAATATGTATGTTCGAATATGTTAACATGCTTGTGTGTATACCTGTGCGGCGATTTATAAATCAATTAAATTGTCATACTAAATGTTTTCTCTCTTTATCTTTTGTCTTTGCAGAAATTGCTTGCGCAGCATCGCCCGTCATGACGACTTCCAATTTTCAAAAGACAGTATTGTCAATGTTATGGAGAAGTTTGTGAAGACGGTTAATGTCATGGATGATACAATATTAGTTCCGTGCCGGCTCATGGACCGACAGGTAAACACCCATACATAATAATACTTGTAGCACTGATCGTTGAAACTAAAAAAAAATATTGCTCATTTCGAGATTCAAATTCTTAAACTACGTACTTGTATTAACTTTTAAACTAAATTGCTTTCAAATACCTGAGAAATAAAAAATTCTGCCGTAAACAAATAAACAAATTATGTGACTTTCTCACTAGATGATTGTAGGATTCCAGTATTGAAAGTATTATGGAAATAAACAGAGCGCTGGTTGTGTTGCCTCGAAATTTTTTCTATGATTTTGTTTCAAAAATTTAAATTTAAATAGTTTATATCGCATCGCGTACGTCAATAGTAAACGAATATCGTACAGAATTTGCATAAATCCCACAACAGATTTATTATTATTTAAATTTTTCTGGATTTCATCTGGATTAACTACTAGTTATATATTTTTTGTTTCAATTCGGTCGGTGCTATTAATATATTAATAAATAATACAAGACACATATGTGGATGTCGCTCTTTCACTGTTAAATATTGACATTTCAAGCTATACAGCATAGAATAACACATACGTAGAAGGTTTTATTCGCTCAATAAATTAAACGTCATAGGTACGATGGAAATTACACAGTGGAGGGTGGAAAATATGGGTTCAATAATACCAGATGGTGGCAATAGTATACAGCGATCCACAAAGGAACTACACCCGAATTTCGTGTTTTTGTGGCAAACTAGTTGTGTTAAATACAATACAAATTAATACCAACGTTAAAAGTCAACAAAAAAGTGCAAAATACATTTAAATTTTTCAGTTCTACACCAAAACGACAGGAAATAGTTAAGTGAACATATTTTGTACCTCCACCTGGTGTATGTAAACATTTCCACAGACCTACCGAGAGAGTGTGAAATGAAACGTCAGATGAGAGAATAAGTTCTTCTATAGTATGTGTTATTCTATGCTATACAGTTTAATTTTAATCATAATAGGAAATAGTCAAGCTAGTTCAAGTTTTTTTTTGAATAGTGAAGACTGTACTAGTATGTTTAAAATATGCTGGTTCTGAAGCCAGTATTTCCGATGAAATATGCGAACTGGTTCATAAAACTATATCCAGTTATGATCTACTGCATTTTCATCAGTTTTCTTTAAAGTATTAGATTGTGATCAGGTGATGATAATAAACCCGTTGCGGAAATGTTCACTAAAATTAAGCATAACAACTATTTAAAACTCTTTTATTAGACAAAAAATTAGATAGATACAAAAGATTTTATATAGACATTTATTTATAACTTAATCTTCATTATATTTTTTAAAGCACTTAGGATTAAAATGGGGTTGCTATTGTTTTGTAGTAGGTAGACGACAAAGAAAATCCTTTCTTCTTTAACGTCGGGTATAACCTAACGCTATAATAATGTTAGTTAGTTAGTTTGAAAAGAGGGGTGTGGTGTTGAGTGTTCAAAAAGAAAGCACTCTAATCCTTTCCATGTCAGTAGACATACACTTAAGCCTCTGATTCGTACTGTTATGTGCTCTCAATTTACCCTACTAAGTCACTATACCTCTCATAGGAATTCTTTAAGTTGTTCCAGTCCATTCCCACAAGTTTGGTCATGTCCGGTATTATACTGACCGAAAGGTATGTGGATCTAGCTTATGTGAAGGACGGACAGTGACATAGGAAATTATCTATCGTCTCATCGTCCTCCATGCATGCCCTGCACTCACTATTCACCACTAGTCCAATACAGTACAGGTGGGCCCGTAATCCCATCCCCATCATCTTGCTGATTTCAGGTTTTCCCAGATTCAGCAAACCTTTTGTCCTCGATCCATCTGGGTCACCCAATAGGATCTATGTCATCCTGCCTACTGTTTCCTTTCCATTGGACTATGTGTGCCGACTCCGTCCATTTACCCAACTCAGCCTTCGTCACCCCAAAGGGTTTCCCGCCTTCTAGGCTCACCGTTTGGAGTTTCCTGGCTTTCGTTGCTAGGAGGTTCGCTCGTTCGTTGCCGAATATTCCACTGTGCCCCGGCACACATATGATGTTGAGTCTTCTGTGCATAGAATAAGCATTTCTCACCGTCTTATTGCTATTTGGGTATCCCTGAAGATATTTGCCTCGACTGGGTTTGTATTATGGCCGAGCCATTTGATACTGCTTGAAAGTTCCTATTATGATCTGGGAGGCGTAGGTGGTTTTTGGCTGCCGGATTTTCAATGAAAAATCCTAGACCCGTTCTATTCCCTAGGTTTGAGCCTACACGGATGGCCTATTTGACATGTGTGCCGGGGTCCCATTCTGCCAGGCGTCTCTAGTTGTCGTTAAAGTCACACAATTCGCTTTAATCCTTAGCTTAGGTATTCTGTCGGATTCACTCGTATCTTGCGTGTAACCAGTTAAAACCTTCATTATCCATTGGTGTTTTGACTTAAGATCCCTGTTGATCCATTCACTTGTTATCTGTAGACATTTTTCCGCGAGGGCGTCCTCGTATTTGAATCTAATCTCGATTGGCTGGATATATAAAATAGTCTCCATGGGCCTTGTCGAGGTTGTCCTTATTGCACGTCTAATACCAATGCAGCACATTCGTTGAACCCTCTGCAGTATTGCGATATTACATTTCATCTCCACTGCCGTCCAGCACACTACAGAAGCATGTTAGTACGGGCCTCATTACGCTTCTGTAGAGTTATAATAGTACTAATGGTATTAAATGTGGCCGTCGGAGATGCAATGGGTAGTGTGCGCGCCTCTTGTACATGAGATTATGGCTTCGATCCCTGCTCTGACCACCTTAAATTTCTTTCGACGACGGTCACCTCGCTTAGTGACGGCGACACTATCGAGTACTTAGCCATGAAGAAAGCTTTCCAAAATACCGTTCGGAATCGGCGTATAACTGTAGGTCCCAATCGGTGAGTGTAAAACTAGAAAGCGCGCAGGTCATTGATTGTGAGAAGCTCTCCCCCGTCCCTTCATGGGATGTAATGGGAAACCATTTATTTTCCTGAGATTTGTGTAGTTCTAATCCGAAAGTTTAATAGAAATCAGCGACACTTCTACTTTTGTATTATAAATCACATATTATTGTTCTCGACTTGAAAATAAATTAATAAATTGTTATGCCTTAATCTTTTTCTTTTCTCTAAAGGTGGGTGATAGTACTGATATTATACCAGCTCCTGGCAAAGATGTTACCTCTAATCAACATACATTTCTACCAAATGCTAATGGCAAACGTAGTACTGTCAATTCCAAAAATGTTCACGAATTCCTACATTCATCGGAACTCTTTAACTTGTACAACATGATCAATGCTTTGAAAAATGAACTGTTATGGACTGGAAAAGATGATTCAGACGATTTGGAAGAACAAATGCAGCAATATTTGGAAATTTCCGAATGTAAGACTGACACTATTTGCACCTCCAGTAACAGCAGCAGCAGCAACAATAACAGGACATCGGCTAAAGGTCATGCTAGACGCCCATCCACAGCATCGATGGCTTCGATTACCTCCGTTAGCCAGATGAGTGATTCAGAGAGTGATATTTCAAATGAAAATGATTCGGGCGTCGAGTCGGAGAGCAACAAAAATTGCAGTAGCTCCGATTTCAGCAGCAGCGAAGATGGTCATGTTCAAAACAAAAAACCAGCCAATGTTGACAAAGCCACCGAATTGGCGAAACGCTGCCGAAGACATTTGAATGGCTTGTTTCAGTGCCTTGAACAAATGACAGAAGCAGCCAATTATTTGACCGCTCGATACCAAAGTGATATTGGTGGTCCTGCATAGGACTAAATCTCGTCGTTAATAGCCACACCATAGTTCATAATTACCTATGCAAGGACGTAAATATAACAGCGGGGTTTTGGGGGGTTACTACTTCGCCAATACGGGGTTTTATGGTACTAGTTTATTTTTTATTATTTTTACTTTTAGTAGGTCTTAAACGAAACACCACGTTGTACATTTGAACATGCTAAACAAAAAAATTACGTGATTGCATGTTGATAACTATGGATATTAACACTTAACTATAAGCGTATCATTATAGGTAGTCTAAATACATAAGTTGAAATTAAATAAGATTGCAATCTGCTTTGTAAACTACATGCACCTAGAAAAAATGCATGGAAGTGAATAGAAACAAAAACCCCAATAGAAAACCTATGCACTTTCAGTAAATTCATTCATTTGTAGGTGGAATCACATTAAAAACCCAACAACTTTTAATCAATCAACTTGTTTTAACAAATTGTCTCCCAGCCAACAAATTGTTAACTCGCGCGCCCATTAAAGGTCCCAGTATAATGGGATAAGCATAACTAATAAATTCAAAAAGTTATGCAATATGGATCTGTGATATATCAAGAGTTTATCTACCCATGTACTAGACTTTAGCTGGATGTTGTGTGTTAATGCGTGATAAAAATGTAAATCATACAGAGTAGGCTTTTCAAAAGCGTTCAACTATTTTTTATGAAACTCCTCATATTTTACTGGGAGTCTTTATAACACTTTGTCAGTATATGAACTAATGTCAAAAACACTTTCATCATTTCCCTTGCGGGAAATATCTGTTTTTTAAACACTTTCCTGAAACAGGAATTTTTTTGAATTTGTTAATGTTGGAAGTCCGTCATATTCTTATGATTAATCTGTTTGTTTTGCCTTTTCGGCTTGGGAAACACTGTTGTAGTGGTGAAGTTTCTCTTAAAATGTTTTTGTGTTCTTTATAGACAGAGAACAAAGATTATAGAGTTAAAAAAGAGAGATAATAAACAAAGAGTAGAAGAGTTTCTTCACATCATTTAAATACTTCATTCATTTATTAATTGTAGGTTTTTTTACAAACACATCTCTAGCATTCCTGAATACTTTTTTCATTTCATTTTGTTTATATTTAATTACTACAAGCAACACTGATAATTACTCAAGTTGACTTTGATAAAAAGCTGTATGGGTTTTGTGTGTTAAATAGGATCATTCTTGTTTATTTTCTTTTTTCTGTGAAAGAAAATACAAAAGTCTAAAGAATCTAAAAGTCAAATGGTAATTGAAATCAAAGAAACAAAGCACTTGTTATTGTTGAATATTAATTTTTTTATTTTCAGAATGTTTAATTTATAAATTGACGTACGAAACATGTTGCTTTGAATAGGTAACACATCAAATAATAAATCTTACCAAACCAATGTTTGTTGTTGAATTTAGTTGGTGTGTAACATATTTAAGGCAACATTGAAATTGTTTTTACCTAAATAATTTTTGTTGTAGTAGTCTTTAATGGGTTAATTTTTTATATACACAATATACTAAATAGTTGAAATTATTATTATTTTTTTTTTTTTATAAAATGAAATTAAATTTCTTGATAACTGTGAAAACCCATACGAGAACAAACAATTTGTCCCCTTTTATTCCCTTGCAAAATGTATGTATGTAATTGGCTTTAATTTAGGTTTTTTATGTTAATATAGTTGTAAATCGGAAAAGTCTCTACTATTAGAAAAGATTAAGTTATTCACCTAATTGTAAATTGAAATGTTTCATTTATTTGTGAAAAAAGTTTGCTGTGTATTCATGTAAGACGGAACTAATAATATGTAATTATGGGTGAAAACAAAATATATAAATAATAATACAGCGATTAATAAGTATTTAATTGCAAAACAAATGAAATAAAACCAAACTCATATGTACAATTCTTTTTCCAAATATAAAAATAAAAATATATTATTAAAAAAAAAAGCAGCATCGATTTGAGAAATCTGCGTTTAATTTAATTTAGATCAGTTCAGACGTGGGATGGGGTGGTGGTGGGGAGTGGCTAATTCCAAAACAAAAAACTTATGACGTAATGTATATGGGAGATACTAGCTCTTTTCGAGTATTCGAAAATTATTGCAAATTTGTGAATATTTTTACTGAATCGTGTTCGTTTACTCCAAAAGTACAGTAAATGAGAGCCAGAGAGGGATAATTTTGACAGTTCGATATTAGCGATCTTGCAAATTTTGGTTGGAGAAAGTTGAGCCAACAAAAATTTGTAAGATAGAACAGCTGTTTGAAATCGGTATGGAAATTTTGGCTCTTCATTTTTCTCCATTTCTTCCCCTGATTCCAAAGTAATTGTAATTTTGACCATTGGAGTCGACACGCTTTTGCAGTAAGATAAATTATAATTTTCCAATAACTTCTTAGCATATGCCTCGTGGCTTATAGTTAATATCATTTTCCTTCTGCATCCTCTTTAATTTCTAGACCCAAACTGTATGTTGCTTCCTTTGAAACGATTTTGAACCCATTTTTAATTTCATTAAGGAATGTTTTTAAGTCGTTTCGTGCTAAAGTCCTTTCTTTCCCTAGTGGAAGTAAGAGCTTTTGGTCATTTGCAAGAAGAATAAAGGATAGATTTTCCTCTATCCCAAATCTTCTTAAAGATGACATAACATTCACTGAACCGGTTGGTAAAGCTAACCTCCTGGCTGAAATGTTTGCAAGGAACTCTTCCTTGCCGGATAGCAATCAACCCGTGATCAATTACGTATCTTGGTCCATGACCAAGTTATTTTTTCGAAGGCGGGGAGTTAAAAAGGTTCTTGTGAATCTCGTAAATAAATCCCCGGGCCCGGATGGCATATCTGCACTGGTCTTTAGTAGGTAGTCTTCGACGCTGGCGTGTCCACTGCGCAACCTTGTCAACCTTGCATACCGTGGGGGAGTCTTCCCGGCGCGGTGGAAGATTGCTAATGTCCAGTCAATCCCTAAAAAATGTGATGCCAGTAACCCTGCAAATTACCGCCCAATGGCAATTTGTTCTGCGCTCTCGAAGGTTATGGAGAGCATGGTTAACCACCATCTAGTCAAATATCTTGAGTCCAACGACCTTCTTAATGATCGGCAGTATGGCTTCCGTAGAATGAGATCTACTGGAGACCTGATGGCGTTCCTTTCGGAACAGTGGAGTCGATCCATCCATCGGCTTGGTGAGAGTAAGGTAGTGGCTCTTGATATTTCCAAGGCCTTTGACAGAGTATGGCACGATGCACTCTTCTCAAAGCTCGCTGCTTTTGGGGTCGGTGATAACTTCACTCGATTTATATCGAGTTTTCTCAGAGATCGCACTATACGAGTTGTTGTAGATGGGGTATAAATTGACGACGAGTATAAATTGACTGCAGGTGTACCACGGGGCTCTGTTCTTTCTCCTTCTCTTTTTCTTATTTTCATTGACGATCTCCTGGGTCAGACTGTGAATTCCATCTACACTTTTGCCGATATTAGTAATCTCTGTCATTCTTATTCATTCGACCGTAGGGCAAGTTTTCCAGAGATTGAAGTCAAACGCCGGACGATGAATGAAACACTCGACCGGGATTTGGTGTCCATTGTTGAATGGGGTCGAATGAATAGAGTAGATATTACTGCGGGTAAGACCCAGTGTTGTTTGTTGTCGCATAAACGTATTGCTGACCCAGGTGTGTCGTCATTGTCTATGGACGGTGTGGATATTGATAAATCAGACGCTCTTGATGTTCTGGCCATGAAAATACAATGTGATGTCCGTTGGGCAAAGCATGTATTTGAAGAGTCGAAAGATCCATTCAAGTGTCTGGGCTTTTTAAAGCGGTGCAAGAAATACTGCACCCCATCTGATCTTCTCAATATCTACACCACCTACATCAGGCCAAAGATGGAATATAACTCTTCGACGTGTCCAGAGGAGAGCGATGGTGTTGATAGGGGACAGTAGGGTATCCAACTCTATTGCCTCCCTCAAGTATCGTCGAAATGTGGGTTGTGTGTCACTGTTCTATCGATATTTCCACGGTATGTGTTCCTCGGACATCTGTCAACTTATGCCGGACGTGAGGATATTTAGCGGAAGTACGCGGCTTTCCAGGAACTCTCATCCGTTTTTTATCGAGTGGCCGATTGACCGCACTACACACTATAGAGAAAATTCGTTCTTCAGCCGTACAGTCCGTATGTGGAATATACTTCCGGCTAGTGTATTTACCAGCAATTGTAACATACAAAGATTCAAGGCAAATGTCAACAGACTCTACTCCCTCTTCCCATCCTTCACTACCTCAATTTTCCTTCGCCAACACAATGCACTGCATTTATAGGGGGCATCCCCTGAGTGTTGGTCTGATGAAAAAAAATTGCTTCCAAACCTCATGTTCCGGCATCTTGGCGCTTGTGACCGATGATAAAAACTTCGCTTAAGCTTGCACACTTTATCGGTCTTGTCTTCTTATCCTTCTGGCTGTTTCATATACATATATTCCTCCAATTGTCCGTATAGAAACACTGTTGAGACATCAAATGGGTAAAGAAGCAGATTTTGGTTACCTGCAATACTCAAAATTGATCTTATTTCCGTCATTCTAACTACAGGACTGAAAGTCTTGTTGTAGTCTACGCATTCTCTTCAAGCGAATCCTTTAATTACCAGTCTTGTTTAATCTTGTCAATAGTTTTATCAGGATTAATTTTTAAATTATAGACCCATTTAGATGATAGAGCTTTTGCACTTTAGGTAAAATTTCTTTGAGTCATGTTTAATTCTCTTCCAAAGATTTCATTTCTGCGTCCAATGCTGCTTTCCACTCAACGTTATCTTCAGCAGTCATTGCTTCTTTGTAACATGATGGTGTAAATATTTCACAGACAAAATCTTGTGAAACCATCACATAGTGGTCATATCTATGTAGGTCGGTCTACGTTCGGTCTCTTAATCGTTTAGTAATATGGTCTTCAAATTCATCATCACCTGAATCTCTTTGTTTCATACATGACGTCCTTTCTGTACCTCTTTCATAGTGTTCTTCAGTGTCTAATGTTTGATCCTCTGTTAATTGAGATGAGAGTTCAGTGTCAGTTTCATCAAGTATCAATTGAGATGAAGGTTCAATAGTTGGTTAATCCATGATATCGTAACTTTCCTCATAGTTCCTCTTGACTTTCAATGCGAAATTATCATCGATTTTCTTAGACTCCTTAGGTGGGTTTCTTTCTTCACATTCTTCTTAGTTAGTTTGAAAAGAGGGGTGCGATGTTGAGTATTCACATTCTGCTTAAATATCATTAAATATCACATCCCTTGAAATCAGTAGACTTTTGGAATCCTTGATGTATATAAGATATCGCTCGTCTTCGTCATAGCCAATTAAATACACTTTCGCTGCTTTTGGATCCATTTTCTTTCTTTCATTTGGAAACTTATTCTTCACTGGAATATCTAAACGTTCTTTGCATTTCTATTACTGTTCATGACATTTCTCTAAGTGAACAGGAAGCTTCCACTATTTTGTTGTGGTGTATCATAGAGAAATACACAAGAGCCGCTATGCCTCTCTGCACGTTCTCTAGATGTCGACGAGGTAGTAAACCATTTCATCGAGTTCGAGTTGCTATGGTAATTTAATCTTTGGTTGGACAGAATACGGACAGAAATAAAAGGGAATGTGTATTTTCGTTCGATGCAAACAACATAAACATAGTATCAATCAAACACTATTTAAACTTAGTTAGCTGCATTGCCTTTAATCTCTATGTCTTCTTTGGTCATAATTGCGATCAGCTGTGCCATAGAAACCCCCTGGGTGTATACGGGCCTGTAAGTTTTTGATTGATTCTAGGGTCATTTAATATTTTTTGCAGATCTCTGTTGTCGAATTCCCCAACGATTTATATTTCAGAATGAAATAAAAAAATAAGCGTTACTTGGTGAAGGTACCTTTCAAAATTACTAGGTATCGCTTCTTGCTAAAAGGACCGTATACGTCAGCCGATAGAAGCTCTCCAGGAATTGTCGCTTCCTTTCTAGTTCCAAAACGTACTCGGTGTACCTTACCATAAACAAAAGACTCACATAATTCTTTGTTAGTTTTTACCTCAATATTCAATTCCGATTTCAAAGCTTTTTGTATATGACGCTTGGCGTGATGCCCTCATCATTCATGGTACAGCTGAAGCAAGTAATCATCAGCTAAAGTTTTGTTTACTGGATTGTCTTGATGAACTATTACCCTTATGTTTGCCCGATACAGTGAACCTCTAACTTCCCGGTTTCCAGTTAGTACAACTTTCCCTTTTACTGTGAGAGTGCATTCCATTGCAGTTGACTTGAACATATTATTTTCTCTTTTGCCATGGGCTGCTAGTACGGAAACAAATTTCTGGATATACTCTCCGGTTCACATATTTAAAGGCACTAAAAATTCCATAGTCAGCAGCCTGTACCTTTTGCAATTTGTAACCGATTGCAGAATTTTAAAATGGAAATGGAAGCTAGAGATCTTGAGATATATAAAAAATCATGACAATAGTGGTTTCTTAACTAAGGAAGTTGTTTTGAGCAATTTATAAAAAAAGTCAAAAAATAAATAAATAAAAAATAACGAAAATTGCATGAACCGAAAAATTCACTCACTTTTCATTTACTTGGTACTCAGCTCTTTGCGAAAATTTCGGAGGCAAAATCTATTACAGGGTTGTTACGCCAAGTTATTTCGTACGAAAGCAATTGTTTGCACCGGATTTTTGACATTTCGATAGTTTTAACAACCAAAAGTTACACCGCATACGGTAAAAATAAAAAGAAGTGCGTTGAGGTATTATAAATTAAATATTTGCAAAGTAAATCAACGACATATGGTAACTCTCCGCAACAAAATTTCCCGTTTAGAGATAAATGACAAAATTTCTTATGAAAATTTCGCAAGAACTGAATACGGGGCTTAAACTAGCAAAACCCAAACAGGGGTTTGTTAGTTTCGATAAGTTATTCGCGAAATTTCACACTAGAAGGTGTTTGCATTTTATGGGTTGCACTGTGCTATACATATGTATGTGTATAATAAAAATAATAAGACGTATTTACAAATCTTTGATGTTTATATATAAACAAATATGAAGTTGCCAACAAGTAGTTGGTCAGTCTTTATCAGTAGCATTTAAAGCGCATAATTCGTGAGACGCATACACTTGTTCACGACCGTGTTTTCGTGCGCAAACCTGCCTTAGTGTCTGCTTTTATTTTTTCTGCGTTTGCTTTCTCAATATGTTATATGTTATGGCTTTTAGTTCTTTTAACTTTTGAATTTAATAAAGATAAATTTGTTTTTAAGCGTTAGCAATCGATTTGTACAAAAAAAAAAATAGCAGCTCTCATTTTGTGGGCCGGGTTATCTATACATACAGCCAAGGGCACTAAATTAGCACAAATTTTGTCTCAAAAACAAACATATTTAGTTTTTTGTATTTCGCTGCAAATAACAAAAAGTTTTATCATAAAAACTTAAGATATGTATTCTTCTTAAAAATAAATAAACCAAATGTTAACAAATGTCCAGTTGTCCGCAAATTAAAGCCATCAATTAAATTATATGTCCGATTTTAGCTAGACGCTAAAATAGCACAATTAAAATTTCTGAAATAACAGAAATGTATTTAAGTAATTAATAAAAATATTTATGTTTTTAGATTACCTGGTTAATAATTAGTGGAATAACCATTATTTTCAATTACGGCTTGATATCTACGCTGCATATTTTAAATTAAAGTTGGGCAAAGCTCTCGGACGTCGGTGGTGCAATGATTAGTGTGCGCGGCTCTTGTATATGAGATCCTGGGTTCGAACCCTGCTCTGACCACCTTAAAATTTCTTTCGGCGGCGGTCACCTCGCAAAAGTGACGGCGACACTATCGAGTATATAGCCATGAAAAAGCTTCTCAAAAACACCGTTCGGAATCGGTGTAAAACTGTAGGTCCCAATCAGTGAGTGAAAACTGGAAAGCGCACAGCTCACTGATTGTGAGAAGTTCTCCCCTGTCCCTTCATGGGATGTAATGGGAAACCATTTATTTATTTATTTGAAGCTCTCGGGGAATCGAATAGAAAGCACTCTGTATTCCGGTCCTAAGATCATCGAAGTTTTTATATTCTTTTTTAGTTTTAATGGAATAAATAACATTATAGACCAATTTTATCGATCGGTTAAGAACTTTTGCAATTTCATATGGCTTTTTGAAATTGATTGAATGATTGATTGAAAATGTAACTCGCTTTTCCTCTGGGGTACAATCACGTCCCAATTTTGGGAAAAGTTTAGAGAAATTCCAGCATAAAGATTTGCACAAGGCTACTTCGGTATCCCACGAACAAAGAACGAAAACCAAATTGAACACATGGTAATTGATGGAAGAGGTTCGCACGGAAAGCTGAAATTACCTGAGGTAGCCACAGCATACCCAATGAAGCTCTCGCAACTTTTGGCACAGAACCCACCCCCTTCCGATGACGAGCCTGAAGCACAGTGGAAACCCATTGCCAACGCTATAAAAACTGCCACAACAACCTTACTTGGTTTTGAAAAACCGTTTCGCAACAAACCTTGGTACGATGAAGAGTTTCGCACAGCAAAGAGTATGGAATTTGAAATAGAGAAGAAAATTTACTAATGGAGTGGAATGCCAACAAGGAAATCGAGTGAAGCGCCTCGTTTCTCTGGTCTCTTCGTTGAATATTTCAATACACGGGCATTTTTTTGATGACATTATTGTATCTAACTATATAAATCCCAACCATGTTTTAATAAAAATACTTGAAGTATGTAAAAAATGTGAAGTAATCAAGTTATGGCGCGAGAGAGAAATGCGTTTGAATGAATCGCGTCGACTGTTTGGTTCTCTTCTTCGAGGGTTGCCAAATTGGGCACTCTTTTTATTCTCTACCTGTACCTCCTGGCAATGCTTCAGGTAATTGCAACGCGAGCTGCAACTGAGCGGTATTGGTTGGTTGGTTTTTGTGGTTGCTAAAGATACTATTTAGCATCAATTAGTGTCTTGAGACACCGTATTGCATACCACATCACTCCGGAAGGTCCAAAGTACCGTGCCTATATCCATCCTGTTAATCGGAGATACCTTATTAGATCGCCTAGATCTATCTCGTGTATCTGTGTGAGGTTATGCAGGAAGGGACGGCCCATAGTCTTCAGCCGTCTATTCATCAGAGCCGGACAACTGCAGAGGAGATGCTCCACCGTCTTCTCCTCTTCTGCGTCATCGCAGGCACGGCAGTGGTCATTATATGGCAGCTTCAACCATCCTGCTTGGTTACCTATTGGCCAGTGCCCGGTCAGCACGCCAGTTAGCCTAGATATGTCTTTCTGATAAGGGAGTTAGTCCGGTGAATGTTATATTCTGGCCATGTGTTTCTGGATATGCGACACGTTTCCGTCCTATCCCATCTGGTCTTCGCTCGTTCAAGGTAATGCAGGAAAATACCTCTTTTGACAAACCCTATAGGCGTTGCGACTGACACTGATCCAAGTAAGAACCACATTGGCAAACCGACCTAGCTCGACAAGTTTGTCCCTACATTCACTAACGAGTTTAGATGCAGTGTTGTAAGATTTGAGTGATAGGAGAGCCGCTTGGCTATCTACAAATATTCCAATGCACTCTGTTCTTCGCTGTAGTATAAGTGCGGCGCAGGCTTCTTTCATGGCCAGTATCTCTGCTTGGAAAACGCTGCACTTGTCTGGGAGTTTGAATGATAAATTAAGGCCTGCCTCTTCGGAGAAACACCCTAGCCGGTTCCACATTCCATTTTGGATCCGTCCGTAAATACTTTGGTGTCAAAACCTGTAAGTGGTTCCCCTTTATCCCACTCTATTCTCTTGGGAAACCTGACATCGAATAGGTTATCGAACGTCAATGAGGAGGTGCAGTAATCGGTTGTTCTATTGAGTTCTCCTGGGATTGTCTGCAGTATACTCGAATGTCCATATGCGTTGTTCTTCCAGAGTTCAATAGCGTTTAGTCGGGTGGCACTCCAGGCCTCACTAGCTGTGATGTGAAGGTCGATTGGTATAATATGTAGCATTGCATTAAGGGCTTCAGCTGGACACGTCCTCATTGCCCCTGTTATGCCGATGCAAGGCTGATCTCTGTACTCTATACAATAGTTTCATGGTGGACGTCTTCCCTGTGACAGGCCACCATACCATTGCACCATAGGAACCGAACATTTCCGACAAGCGTAGTACGCAACGTTTGCCTTCTGTGCGCGGTGCTTTATGTTACGCTTTCAGGAAAGTTTAGGGCCTAGAATCACGCCCAAGTACTTGGCGTGAGTTGACTGTGGAATCTCTATTCCACTTAGCCGAGGAGGATTAAACTTTGGTATTTTGGTCTTCGTGGTAAAAAGCATGACCTCAGTTTTCCCTGGATTCACTCCAAGACCACTCCCAGTGGCCCAATCGTTAAGTGATTTCAAGGCCCCATTCATGATTTCGCTCAACACGGATGGGAACAAACCAGACACCATTATTACCACGTCATCGGCGGTATAGGGGAGTGGAGAAACCGCGAGAGTCATAAAATTGAGCCATACAGAAGGAAGAACAAAGACCGAAAATTCCCCTTCTGTAAATACCATGACGGAAATGTCATAGCAGATGTGCATACATATCATGTTGGAAATATACAGAGCTCATTTCTTTGCGCTATTGATACCTGAGATATCCAATGACGAGGAGACAATCGATCACAATTTGGAAAACGACGTCGATTGCCCCCTCCTAACCAAGCCCAAACGATCAAGAAATAGACGACCAGAAGATTTGGTAACCCTCGTAAAAGAGAACCAAAAACTGGTAACAATTCACTCAAACGCATTTCTCTCGTCTCGCTTCACTCGTTTTGTTTGTTGGCATTTGAGTGAAGAGAAATTTTGACTGTCTACTTAAGTACATCGTTTTTGCCAAGACCCAGCTATTGCCCAGCTTAAGAACAACAAAGCCGCAGGAGCCGATGGATTACCGGCGGGGCTGTTTAGGGCTGACGACGATGATCTGATAAGGTGCATGCATCAGCTCATTAGCAAAATTTGGACCCATAGTTGAAAAAGGTGACCCGAGTCGCTGTGCCAACCAATTATCGCTGACCTGATTGGACCATACCAGTGTGGCCTTAGGCCTGGAAAATCGACAGCCACGCCAAAATCCTGGAGAAGTCCCACGAAATCTGGTCCCACTTCTCATCTATTTGTCGATTATAAGGCGCGCTTCGATAGCCCAATACAGAAGAAACTGTTCGAATCATTGTCTGAGCTTGATATTCCTGCAAAACTCATACGACTTTGCAGGATGACTTTATCGAGCGCCAAATCCGCAGTGAAAGTTGGTAAGGATCTTACTGAACCTTTTGAAATTAAGCGAGGCTTCAGGCAAGGCAACACCCTATGTCTTTTGCATCTCAATGGAGATCATTATGAGAAAAGCTGCAGTCAACATGAAGAAAACCATCAGCAGCAAAAGTCACATGCTGATCGCGTATGCTGATGATATAGATATCATTGGGTGCACAATGAGAGAAGCTACTGCGGTGTTTTGGAGAATTGAGAAGGAGTCAGCAAAAGTGGGTCTGACAGTAAATGAGGACAAGACAAAATTAATGGTTTCAACGAACAGGGCCTCCACGGGATTAGACCAAAGCGTGAACGTTGATAACCGTTATAACTTCGAGGTAGTGCGCGATGGGCCCAACGACTGTTTTTGAGGCAAAAAGTCGATTTTTGAGGTGAACTATTTTCAAAAAGTAATGATAGCAATTTGTAACTGACATTTTGGAATACACACAAAAAAAAAAATTTAGAGTAAGGTGGCAACTCATAATTTAAAGCCAAGCTGTCAAAGTTGAAATTCTTTGTTGTGTTTCATTTTCTGACATTTGAGCACAAAATAGAAAGAAAAACATGTTTGTTAAACAAAAAATTTTAAGTGTATACAAATTGTGTGAAATGGAAAATACTCTCGCTGGTATGTAAATTAAAATTTTATCAAGAAATTTCATAAAAATGTAGTTGTAGTATTTAATTGTGTGTTTCAAAGTGTGTCGTCTCTTATATATAATTTTGGCAATCGTCCCTGTGTTTCTTGGAGCAGTACTTTGTTTATTGGTCCGTATTGGTTGAAAAATGTATATGTGTAGAAAGGTAATGATGTGTACTTTCAAGTGTTCATAAAATGATCTGCAGGAATTTGCATCAATTTTTCCTATTTTGGATTGCATAAACATTAAAAATGCGGATATTGTTACATTTTGGTTGGAAAATAAGCGAAATGTGAATGATGTTATTAGCTGGATTTCTACGAAATTTCAGAAAAGCGCAAATGAAGATTGTATGAAACCAGTTAAAAAGAAAATTAATAATTTTTGCGCTCAGGCTAATCAAAAGTGGAACAAACACAAAAGGTGTGCGAAGCAATTCGAAAAAAAAGAAAGGTTGTGGTTATCTTATGTGACTGAGCTTAAATTATCAAAAAGTGATGTCGTAAACAAAAAAGGTCGTCCTTGTGTTGTATATAGCGATGGAAGTGTAAGGCAAAAACGAAAACTTGCTTCGAAAGTATCGTCCACACAGGGGAACGATACCAATTTATTGCTTCATGCTGCCTCAATTGCAGCGCACGTATCCAAAGAAAATGACTTGAATTTTGTTTTAAGGGAAGCAGCTTCATCTCCATCAAGGCCATCTAAAATGATAATATTGCTTACTTCTGATGACAAAAAGCCATTACCACTCTCTCCTGCAGAAGCATTAGTATGTTTGATAGACAATAATTTAACAAAACAACAGTATATTAACATGAGGGAAATAAACAAGTCACACAACTCTGATATTTATCCCAGTAACAAAAAAAATTCAAGAGTACAAGCTGCAATGCCGACCTGGAGGACTTACGATAACGGAATCATTGGCACAGATTCCTCTACAAAACCTGGTTGATCATACAGCAAAGAGAATTTTATCATACCAGGAAGAAGTTTTGATGCTGATGGCTGATTTCAGTGAAGTCACCTTAGTTCTCAGTTATGGTTTTGACGGTTCCACAGGACAAAGTTCATTTAAGCAAATATTCAACAGCAATGCCCCGGAAAGTTTAGATAACTCGCTCTTTGTAACCTCAGTTATACCATTAAAAATAATTACGTCAAATAATGCAATCGTTTGGATTAACCGTACTCCTCAATCCATCCGTTTTTGCCGACCACTAAAAATTGAATTTATTAAGGAAACCAAGGAGCATATTTTGAAAGAAAAAAGCAGTCTGGATCATCAGATATCAAATCTTATGCCTTTAGAATTTTTTTTGGTAAATGGTAGAAAGATTTCATTAAAGTATGAACTTATAATGACTTTAATTGATGGGAAAGTGCTAAACGTGCTAACAGAAACAAAGTCTTCTCAGTCGTGTCCAATATGTGGCGCAAATCCGAAGCAGTTTTTATCGGTAAAGGATTTAAGTTCAGTAGTGTTTCAGCCAAAATTAAATTCACTACAATATGGTAAAGCCCATTACATGCCTGGATTCGATGCCTTGAATTTGTTCTTAATCTTTCATATCGACTTCGTATTAAAAAATGGCAAATACGAAGTGCTGACGATAAAGTACTGATGCAACAGAGGAAAAAGGAAATTCAAGAACAATTCTGGCAGAAAATGGGCCTTCATGTCCATAAACCGAAAAGTAATGGCAGCGGATCAACGAATGACGGCAACACCGCTAGAAAAGCATTTTCAAATCCGGAATTGTTTGCATCAATAACAAACGTTGATATCGAGTTTATAAAACGCTTGCATATCATACTTATTGCAATTTCTACTGAATTTGAAGTAAGTGTCGAAAACCTAAAGAATTTTTGTTATGCAACCGCCGAAATATATTTTAAAAATTTCGAATGGTATCCAATGTCAGCGACCTTGCACAAAATTTTAGCCCATTCTTCACAAATACTACAAGCCTCAAGTGTACCTCTCGGATGTGCTGGAGAAAACGCATCTGAAGCAAGAAACAAATTCTATAAAAAGGACCGCATTGAGCATGCTCGAAAGGATTCTAGAGAACACAATATAACGGATGTTTTTAACAGAGCAATGAATTCTTCTGATCCATTATTATCTAGTATTTCTCTGAAGAACCGTCATTCAGCAAAGAAAAGGTTGCAGCTTCCAAGAGAAGTTGTTGCTCTTTTAAATATTCCTGAAATTCCTGAATACCAATTGCCAACTACGTCAAGTGCCATTGAAAATTATGATGTTTCTGATTGTGAAGAATACACAGAAATTCTATATCAGTTTGATTTGGAATTAGAAGATGATGAAATGTTGGATGAGTTTGAAGTAAGATTTTATTATCAAATACTAACTTTTACATGCATAATTAAATCCAATTTTGTTTTTTGTAGTTGGATTAAATCTTTATGGTGTTGTCAGCAAATACACATTAGCAAAATAAGGATATTATTTTAGTTATTTTTTGAATTTAATTTTTAATAAACTTAATTTTTGTTATCTATAAATAAAAAAAATTGTTTGCCTCATAAAAAATATGTTTTCTCAATGAAAGTGGGCGTGGCAGTGGGCAGATCAACTTGAAATTTTGAATGAATTATTTTGTTATCGCCATAGTTATATGTACCAATTTTCAGAGCCGTACCTGCTTCCTATGCTTTTTTGCCATATGTTTGCCTCATAAAAAATATGTTTTCTCAATGAAAGTGGGCGTGGCAGTGGGCAGATCAACTTGAAATTTTGAATGAATTATTTTGTTATCGCCATAGTTATATGTACCAATTTTCAGAGCCGTACCTGCTTCCTATGCTTTTTTGCCTCAAATCTGGACATTCGCCCCATAGTGTAGTGGACGAATTTCTATACCTCGGATCTGCCGTAAACAAAAACAACAACGTCAGCCTTGAGATCAAGCGGAGAATTGTGCTTGCGAATAGATGTTATTGTGGGCTAAGCAAGTACTTTAGAGATAAAGCCCTCTCTCGAGTAACAAAAGTCCAGCTGTACCAGACTCTCATTCAACCTGTCTTGCTTTATGGCGCAGAATCCTGGGTCCTATCGCAAGCAGACGAAACATCTATAGGAGTCTTCGAGAGAAAAATACTAGGACAAATTTATGGCCCTATAGTGCACAGCGGCCCTATAGTGACCTATATCCCGACATTGATATAGTAAAGCGGATCAAAATAATGTGATTGTGCTGGCAAGGCCATGTCAGTAGAATGGATGAAGACGAACCAGCACGAAGGGTTTTCGAAACCGAACTCGTACGAAGACGAAAAATAAAGGAAAAGACTCAGGTGCTACTGATTCCTATGCACACTTGGTATTACCAACTGGAGAGGTAAGGCAAAAGTTCGAACTGGTTGGCGAAATATGTTATCTTCGTTTTGCAAGATCTTTGACCCCCCGGTGTTGTTCGAGACCGTTTAAGTATGTAAATTAGAGAAATTGCACAAAAATGTAAAAAAAAGTACAATTCGACAAAAAAAATATGCACCAAAACCCTTTTTATCACCCGCCCGCGTTGTGCTAATTGACTGTACAAAACAAAAGATGCTAATTGCACATTCCAGCGATCAGAACAAAATAGAATAGAGATACCGCTAAAAGTTTGTGTTTGACAGAAGCTTGATGCTCTGCTGCAACCGTACAGACCGTAATAAAATGCTACGTCAAACTTAAAAGTAGTTTGTGCTAATTTATTGTCCATGGCTGCATATACGATATATCGTATTACTTAATGGAGGGGTAAACATAAATATGCATGTACATAAGTATATGCTGTCTTACATCTGATATAACATAAACGTAACATAAAAGCATATCAAATGATCTCGAATGTAAATGAACCGGGCGAATGAGCAGAGTATGGAAATGCTAATGTTTTAGCAGACATTAAAATTAAGACATTTTGTGAAATAACACAAAATGTTATTAGCAAATTCGAATGATTTATACATTTTGTTAACATAAGTAATTAATATAATTCCAAATTTTTACACGGAGTTAAGAAAATAAAAGGATTGTTTGTAGGAAATATGGATGGTACATGTACTAAACAATAGATACATCTTCAGATGAAGTCGTAAACATTTGCCTGGATTAATACATCCTGCCTAATAAGCACTCTAAAATTTCTACACGGCCCGTGAAACATATTGCAGAAACCATGCACATTGTACATACATACTTATGTGTTTGCAAGCATTGTTTTCATTAAGTGAAGATCTGACGCTTTTTTTGTTTGTTGTCTGCCACTTATATGTTTTCAGCAGTTATCAACAAACGAAACCACATTTGGGTCACAAAAACATATATTATAACATATTAATCATTAAGCGTGTTTTGGTTACACCGCTTGCTTATAAAGGGTTTCCAATAAGGCTTGACAACGTTTTTTTTTTTTTTAATAAAACGCAAACCATTTGATATATTTCCAAAACTTTATGATCGACTTGAAATAAATACAATCAAAGCATTTATGAATGGAACTCGACTTCGTTCATATGGGCACGTCGCCAGCGGTCGCTTCGTTGGATCCAACTTGCGATGACTCGGTCACACATTTCGGCAGTAACGGCCGCTATTTCGCGTTCAATGTTGGCTCTGAGTTCTTCCAACGTCGTCGGCTTGTTGGCATAGACCAATGATTTAACGTAGCCCCAAAGAAACAATTCTAGAGGCGTTAAATCGCACGAACAAAGCGGCCAATTGACTGGTCCATTTCTTGAGATATCACGCTCACCAAACTTACTCTTCAATAAATCGTTTGTAATATGTGCTGTGTGGCTGTGACAGTCCTGTTGAAACCACATGTCGTCCAAGTCCATGTTTACCAATTCGGACCAAAAATAATCGGTAATCATGGCGCGATAACGATCGCCATTCACAGTAACGTGACGATCGTTATTGTCGATGAAAAAATATGGCCCAATGACGCCGCCGGCATGCAAACCGCACAAAACAGTGATTTTTTGTGGATGAAGTGGTGATTCATGAAGCACATGTGGATTTTCACCAAACCAATAACGCATATTTTGTTTATTGACGAACCCATTAAGCCAAAAATGTGCTTCGTCATTGAAGATGGTTTTGCGATGAAATTCATCATCTTGGCGCATCCTCTCCAGATCCCAATAGGAGAACGTACGTCGCGTCATATGGTCCATCGGCTTCAATTCTTGAGTCAGCTTGATATTGTATGGGTGTAAATCAAGATCTTTACGCAAAATTCGCCATAAAGTGGTTTTGACGATGCCCAGTTCTTGAGAACGCCGCGGAATCGACTGATTTGGATCGTTTGGTAGGAACGCCTGAACAGCAGTGATATTTTCGTCACTTCGACCAATCCGATGTGTCACTGACACGGTAGCATCACACAATGAATATGTAGACTCAAATTTTTGCACTAAACTTGTTATTGCTTGTCTACTAGGGCGAGAATAACGACCGAAAATTGGAGCTAACGCTCTTAAAGTTGCGGTCACCGACTCCGAATTTCGGTAGTACATTTTTATAATTTACATACGTTGTTCGTTCGTGTACTTTACCATGATGAAAATGTTGAGTTTACTGAAAAAAATTAAAGTAACAGTTAGATGATCAGTGAAATAGTGCGTTCACAAATTAAATTCAAATTTGTCAAGTACCTATTGGGAAACCCATTATATTTGATTGTTTTGTATGAAGCACTTAGCGAAGACTTAGCGAGAACTTAGCGGCGCGAATCATTTTCGTTAAGTTTTTTTGTCATCTTTTGCCGGTTCAACCCTTTTTCGTATTTTTGAATAAAATGACATAGCTAAATTGTCGTTTTCTTTGCAACTTAGCAGGCGATAATCTCTTGCTTGTAACCAAAATACGACTATTATGTCTCCAACATGTAATATTGAATAGCAAACACAATGTGTTTGGACACAAGTATACTGCAATTGCGACAAGCTGCAAACAAGTTATATTTGCATCCAAACAACAAACCAAAACAAATTTTCCAGCGTGTAGACAGCTGTGTAATTCAGATTGTGTTAGACAGCATGTAAAAGCGAAAAACTTTTGTAATTGTTTTAACAAAGTAATTCCAAATTAAAGAATTAAAACGTTCTCTAAACAAGACAATTACACCGATTGTTTCTGCTTCGGCTGCGGCATAGCGACCTGGGTTAACCCGCGGCGGCGGCTATACCTAATTACTGGGAAATTGACCCGGCTGCTGCTCTGCAAAGTTCATAGGAAATTTGACCTGCTGTTGTTATAGTTGTAATGTGTTCTGTTGTAACCTGTTATGGAATGGGACTGGCTGTTGGTGTTGTAGCGTGTGGAATTTCGCTTCGCAGTTGTTAAGGTCCAATTAGTCTTGACGGTTGATGGTAAGCGATCAGCTGTTTGAGTTGGGGTTGCATTTTGCATGTGTTAGAGAGACAACTAAAATTGACGGTTTACGACGGTAGACTTCTGCAGGTTTCAGAATCAACCGTCAGCCGTCAAAACCGATTATTGTTATTGCTTTTACTTCAACATTTTGTGCGCGGCAATACACAATTACGCGGCAACCACAATTTTCTTTTTATTTTTAAGTTTTTTATTTGACACAATCAGTTTTTAACACAAAACTCATGCATGCAAATTATATTTTGTATAAATGCTCTTCGGTCCGTTCTTTTTTTTTTTTGTTTTTCTAACCGTCATAACTAACCGCACAATAGGTCTGTCTGCGTACTTTTCCAGTAGCAAATACTCAGTAACTTTTTTTTTGGGAGAGTAAGAACAATTTTACTCTTTCGGTTGAAAATATATCAAAAAGTACGCAGACAGCATCCAGTGAAATCTTGCAAGAAAACAGCTGATCGGTGTGTAAACAATTGAAATAACAAAGCAAAAGAATTTTAGCATATGTGTCGCACGGTCGCACTGTATATTTGCACGTTTCTAGCATGAAGTAAAATGTTTTGTTTATTATAATTTATTATAAACGTTAAAAATCAACACAATTCTAACTACTTACCTCTGCCATTGTTAAATTTAAATTTTTATTTTCATTTCACAAAAATTATTTCATTCAAACAGTAAACAAAAACAGCTGTTCAAACTAGTTGCAAAATCTTGCAAGAAGAAATTTCTCCAGCAACATTTTGCAAGTTCTCTAACTTCCAACTGTCAAAAAATTCTCTTTTTCGCTCTCTCGCTGCAAGAGATTTGGAGTACGCAGACCACATTTTGCAAGATTTTGCAACATTTTGCACAAAATGATGCAAAATATGTGTACGCAGACAGACCTAATATTGAGTAGAACGTCAACCATCAACCGTCAAGACTAATTGGACCTTTATGCAAAATTCAAATTGTCGTTTAATTATGGAGTTCTTGGGAAATTAAACTGACTGTTATTAGGAAATATACCGACTGTGGTTGTGTATGGCTTATGATTTGTAGTTTTTTGCTTGTTGTGGTTGTAACGTGTGTAATAAATCAGGGCAATGCCATTAATTGATCGATTATACGAAATGTTAAACAGAATATTATACACTGCCAAACCACGCCGCTGCGCCGATTTCTACGTAATCAGGCGGTGGCTCGGAAAAAACTCAAACAACGGCGGCGGTGTAAAAGTCTACTCTAAACCAGTACATAAATGTCAGTCGGGTGAACCGACTTACCCTTAGTCATCCATAGAGCCCAAGTTTCATTAAAAAAGTGATACATGTATGTATATTTTGAAGCCGACCAACCTTCATTTAGCCGAACGGGTAACATTTGTATGCGAGGTAAAACAATGGGTGTGGCAAAGTAGTAAATTGCTATTACACAGTGGATTTTGGGAAAATTTTGCTCATCGGTTTAATGATTGAAGGGAAGCGAACTTGTGGACGTTGCAAGTTTGAACGTCAAGAGAAGAATTCGGTCGCTGAGGTTTGACAAACACAGCTGAAAATGTTACTGTGAATGTTCAAAATATGTAAATATATGAACACTGTGAATGCATAAAACTAAAAATGGAGGATTTTGGTCGATGTTGCTGACAGAAGTTCGTTTCTTCATTGAAGAAGCGCAAAGAGAAACGTCAGATGAGACGGTTAAAAAAATCTATACAGGGTGATTCAGGAAGTTCCGGACAAATTTCTCCAGCGTATTCCTTGGCTCATTTCATGAAGAAAAGCCCACTAGGACCATGTCCGAAAATGCAAGGGTGCGAAATGGCAGCGGGTTTAAAATTTTCGGATTAGCGGTCGGAGGGTAGTAGGGTATAGTTGCTAACTTCTGCGCCAGTGGTCGGATTTTTTTTGTTTTTGGGCTTGTTGGAAAGGTCTTTAAGAGGCCTTTCAGAATCAATAAAAAAAAGTACAAGCCCAAAAACAAAAAAATGCGACCATTGGCTCAGAAGTTAGCAACTTTACCCTACTACCCTCCGACCACCAATCCGAAAATTTTGAACCCGCTGCCAATTCGCACCCTTGCATTTTCCGACATGGTCCTAGTGGGCTTTTCTTCATGAAATGAGCCAAGGAATACACTGGAGAAATTTGTCCGGAACTTCCTGAATCACCTTGTATATAAATTAATCTGTGCGTCGGCTTACACCGGATGGAGTTGCAAGAACTGTTGACTTAAAAAAAATAAACGCGTGAAATTTAAACGTATTTTGGAATTTTTGTTATATTTTATTGTTAGTATACATTTGTGTTGTATTAAACACAATTAGTTTAATACACAAAACGAAATGGCGTTGTTGTTTTCTTGTTGGTTGTTTTGGACCATTGCCTCTATCTGCTATTATTAAAGCAATTCTATCCAACGTTCATATCACACCAGGCCATATGTCATAAATTTGGTGAGACAAATGTTAACTCCATATATAAGAATTACTATAGTTATACCCCCATCCCTATGGGTGAGGGTATAACAATTAGTATGTATTGGCTTTAAGCTGTAGATAATTTCACCATAGTTTTGTTTTTTAAATGCTAAATATGTCAACATTTAATTTATGTTTTGATTAAACTTATCATTAAATTAATGAAAACAAGTTATTGAACGAAACTAATTTTTTTTTTCACTGACGGTAAAAATGCGAGTAATTCACATTCACACATAAATAGGTGAGTATGTTTGGTCATTAATTTGGACTCAATCGGGAAATGAACTGTCGTTCATAAACACTTGTTTCAATCTTCTTGCAGTTCTATGTTACCTTCTGTCAATGTTGTCTGATAGTAGAGAAAAAGTGCAGTGTCTTCCAAGTTGAAATACTGATACTGGCGGTAATGAGGATATCGGCCGAGGTAATGAACTCATGCTTGTACCCATCGGGTGAATGAATTATCTGCGTTGGCACAGTACGATCAGATCAAACCCATGTAAATCCAAATTAGTTAGATAATGCAAGCGGATTCTGAACAGTGTAGTACCCGGCAAGCTGAGACTCTGCTGTGTTTTGGAGGATAGTGATGGTGCAGGGAACGTTGAAACAGATCGTCTTGCTAGAGCGGGTTGTACTTCTGCTGATTAGGGCTTGGTGACCTCAGTTAATCCACCGATTTGTACCTGCATGGCTTGATTGATCGCTAGACACGGGACAGGATCAACACCGCTTGGTCGACCACATTGGATTGTAGGATTTAGAGGCCGAAAGTGGACTCGAGTAGGACTCAGTCGCATTAGCGACTAGGGAAGGCTGATTTGCGGCTTCGCATTGGAGTTATTATGGGCCAGTGAGATCTTGGGGGCTTCAGTCGCAACTGGATAACGGGCGCGATTGACTACTGTCGAAGTCGAAGAGGAGGTGGAGTCCATTGAGCACCTTATGTGTCAATGCACAGCCCTACAACGAAGGCGATGCTTGGAATGGTATTCTGTAGATGGCTTAGACTCTCTACGCGACGTGGACACTGGATTTTTTTGGAGTTTTCACGGGGTTTGACATGGCTTCGAGCTAGAGGGACCATCGTCTGAGGAAATGTCTACTGGCCTCTTGCAGGGTTTTCTGTTCAACTGGTGTTGTTGTGGTGTGGTAAACCTATAATCTCTGTGGGTGTGTTTAGGGCTTCTGGTGAATTCGATTCTAAAAATGTATGTTTGGTTAGGTTAGGATTTGGTGGCAGTTAATGAACGACTCACTTAGACTTATTAGTAAATTTTGATACAACAAGGTAACGAGATTAATCGCTAACCCCTCCGAAAAAAATCATTTAATATGCTGTAAAAAGTCCAGAGCCAGTCTAAACCTATTTGAAATAATTCTCGCAGGTCTCCAAGTAGGCAGGAACCCATGGTAGACATCCTCCTGCCGCCTAGTTCTAAACACGTGCAGAGAATAGGTTCAGAGGATTCTTTATCATCGTTGCAGCTTCTACAGAATTCATTGGCTCTGACCTATAGTCTCACTGTATACGTACCAATCGGACAGTGTGTCGACGGAACTGAAACAAGCATTGATACCTAGGGCCTGGCTACAGACAGAAGGTTCATGGATCTCCAGCTATTCACAATCATTCAGATTTTTCAATCACGTACACAATACGTGCCCTTCGTCCACCTCTCCAGAGTCATCATATATCAGCGTTCTTACATTCAAGTCACTAGGAGCATGCCAACATGTTCCAATTCCTGTGGAGCTTGTAATGTAGTCCCTAGTCTCTCCAACTCGTCAGCCTTGCAGTTTTTTCGGTACGTCCCTATGCCCTGGCACCGATAAGAGGTGAATATCGTACTGCTGGTCCATCTCGTTAAGGTATCTGCGGTGGTTCTGGGTAGATATTGAGTTTGGGAATACTGATTCCAAGAACTTGATCCCCGCCTCACTATCAGAGAAGACATTGACTTCAATGACTGCTACAATATTATTTCTCAGCCACGCTTACTTTTCCACTTAATATACGCTACAATGATCAGGTAGTGTATGAGAAAGAAACATCGCTATTTTCCTAGAGTAGACCCCGTACCCTAACTAATCATACATTTTCGACCCATCGGAGTAGAAATTCAAATATCCCTCTATGTCGGGAACTCATTTGTTCCAGGAATCCGGTAGTTTTCGGTCTAAGAATGTAGCATTTCTGATCGTAAAATAGTTCCCCCTTGGAGTAGTGGTCAAGTGCGGGAATGTTGGGAGTACCTTCCAGTGTTTCTGCATGGTGGACTCCGACCATACCCCATTATCTGATGACAGACGTAGAAGCAATCTGTCTGCCTATAATGTCCACCATCAACAAATATAACATTACATTCAGTGCATCAGTGGGAATGGTGCGCAAAGCACATGAGATGCACATCGCCGCCATTCTCTGAACCCTAATGGGTTTTTGAAGCGACTGTCTTCGAATGATAACCCCCCCGTTGGTCTCACCAACGCTGTATAGATCATGTGAACAATCCTCGGAGAAAGTCTCCATTTATAACCTATAGCCTTCTTGTAGGTGCACAAGGCTGTCGTCGTCTTTTGAACTATATTGGGTCTGAAATAAGATCGCTGTCCAAAATAACACCCATATATTTGGCACACTCTGTAGTGAGTGTGCGTGACTCTTGTACATGATGACGTGGGTTCGATCCCTACTCTGGCCACCTTACATTTTTTTCGATGATGGCGACCTTGCTTAGTGTCGGCGCCACTTTAAATTCAAAGTGATTGGTTCCACAATAGGTATTTTAGACTTTCGAGAAAAAGGGACCAGATTGGCCTTGAACGGTTTTACACACCTATTCCATTATCAACCATCTGCATCGTACGCTACCCTGTAGAATGTCCCTTAAGGTTCTGGAAAACTTGCCCTTTGTAGGTATTACCACGTCATCTGCAAAAGCAACAATTTTGACACCCTCATTTTCGAGAGTAATCAGTATTTCGTTTAGCGCAAGAGTACATAGAAGAGGATACAAGACCCCTCCTTGAGACGTGCCTCTGTGAATATACACCGTAGAGGATGAGGTGCCCAGTTCGGCTGTGGCATGTCTCCTGGTCAGGATTTCGTATTAGCTTTCGTATCTTAGCGTTCTCTTGTGGTCGTCGAGGTAGTGGGAAATTTCATCAAGTTCGAGTTGCTGTTGTGTAATAAAACGGACATAAAGAAAAGGAAATGCGTATTTTCGTTCGATACAACCATAGAATAATTCATACATAGATAAACTTATTCTCTCATCTGACGTTTCATTTCACACTCTTCATCGTAGGTTTGTGGAAATGAGAGCAATTAAATTTAAAATTACCTTACACCAGGTGGAGTTACAAAATATGTTCACTTAACTTTTTCCTGTCGTTTTAGTGTAGATCTGAAAAATTTAAATATATTTTGCACTTTTTTATTGACTTTTATCGTTGGTATACATTTATATTGCATTTAACACAACTAGTTTGCCACAAAAACACGAAATTCTGTTGTTGTTCCTTTGTTGATCGCTGTATACTATTGCCACTATCTGGTATTATTGAACCCATATTTTCCATCATCCAATGTTTACTTTCCATCGTACCTACGACGTTTAATTTATTGAGCGAATAAAAGCTGCTATGGTATGTATTATTCTATGGATACAACCAACATAAAACATAATTTAGCTGTCATTATTATCAATCAAACACTATTCAAACTTAGTTTGCTGCATTTCTTTTGGTTGATTATAGCTCTTTCACCTATCAACTCCGGTTTCTATTAATTTCCTACTTCGTAGTCGGTCAGCTGTTGCATGGATACCCCTTGGCACAATATTTCACGCCATTGATCATTGTAGAATCATAGATAAAGGAAATAAGTAGATATCCCACAGGCGTTGTTAAGTACTGCCACTAGGTTTTGTCGTTTTGTAACTTTCATTGACGTTTCTCGTAACATTCACTGACGTTTATTCAACAGTGTGGAACATTTTTTCAATACAAAAATAGAATCATTTTCCAGGTTGTGCTATTCAAACAACTAATTTAGTTTTTTTCATGTCGTTGTGTTCCCCACTTTCTAATTCAAATGCATTTTGGTTATGAGCTTTTTTGGTGCACTGTTATTATATTGCATCCAGCTCCATCTAGAAAATATCCCATTGAACAAGAAATTGCCCAAGGCATGTGCGATATCTAGTTAATTCCGTTATCTATGGTAGAATTATCTATCAGATAGTAGCGTTAGAAATTCCTTGTTTAATTGTCAAAATCAGCTGATTAATTAAACCGACTATTTACACAAAATGCAAGGGGTGTCGATGTGACAGCTGATGAAGTTAATACTTGGAGAATTTGTAGAAGATATGCTTTCAAGGGTGCGTGGTGCGATTTTCATAGTTTGCAGCCGCGTGTCAAACCAAAAGTACAAAACACATCAACTGGGAGTAAATTTTGCCAATTATATATTACTCTGTGAGAAAATGTGAAAAATTCAATCAACTTGTCTTAAATGATAGAACGTCTACGCATTAAATTGCATCTTGTTTAAAATTCTTTGAATTTTATCAAGAAACCAAATGTTAACAAAAGAACGAAACCCAAATTTCACGCTTACACAGGGAATATACCACAAAAAAGCCACAAATTTTAGCTGGGCTGACGCGTTTACCTTGTTGATAATTCTACCATGCCAACGATCTTAGTGCTCGTCTCTAATTTAAATTTAAGGCTAGTACTAAGTCCGCTCGCGTGAAATAACTTAACCAAAATGAATTTTTTCGCTGTGATATTGGCCAGCAACAGAAATATTCGTGTTGTCAATAGCTCTGTTCCCGTTCTATGGGTTCTATTTCTTTTAAAACTCGAAAAAAGTAAAAATAGTAAAAATAGTACATACGGGAACAAAGCTGTTATGTTGTTAAAGTTTATATTGTTTAAGTTTTATTTTACACGAAAAATCTCATTCTTTGAGAAATTGAATGACAGTTGACAACATTGATAACTTCTTCCTACAAGTTCATTGGTCGATTAATTTCTGTTATAAACATTCAAATGTTGCTCGATACATGTTGCTGATGTTACGCGTAAACAACTTAGTACTACACTGGCGAAAAATTATCATCGATATTTCGTTGACCTTTTTTATATGGAGTTTTTTTTATACATCTTTTATTGTAGCATCTTAACGTTTAATTGAAAGAATTGTTATTTTACTAATGAAATCAAATTACTAATGCATAATAAAATAATTGAACTGATGAACAGCTTGAAAAGTACTCAAATATAAATGTCACATATTATTATCAAAATAAAATTAAAATACACATATTAAGGCATAAATAATGATTGTAATAAAGTTATATACAACAAATTGAGATTAATTAAGCGTTCGCCGGAATCAAGTGCAAGATAAAATATAAACAAGTAAAAAAGAATTAAAGATAACAACATTATAACCTTATGAACTCAATGGCGAAGTAATCTATATTTTTGATATGTGGCTATTTAACATAAATTTTGCTTCATGCGTTTGCTAAAGTATTGAACAGGTGCGCTACCGTCACATTGTATGGTCGTTCCGTCATGCGACAATTTGTAGGAATACCCATTTTCCTACTACCAATCAATTCAGAGTGTATAGTTTTATAAAATTTCGCGCGGTATATTGAACTTAGTACTGGCCTTAAAGCAAGAATTTGATCACACATTTTTCCAATTCTATATAATTAATACTGAATGTAGTCTTTAATTTTTATTTCCTTATCACTTATGTTTCGTGAGGGGGATAGAACAAACCACCGTTGAGAATCAATTATTTGACATTTAACATTTTGCAAAAATAAAACTGAAAGAATTTCCTTGTTATTTATATTTGTATTATTTCTTTTAGACGCATCGAAGGTCTTAACTATTATAATTTACCTATTAGCATAATTTTAATATCGTCTATATTATTCGATTATTTTTAGGAGATTATATAACAGACTAACTAACCAAAAAGATGTTCTTTAACAACAATAAACTGTTCAATAAATCTTTTAATATCGTACTTCCGCAAAAATTATGAATTAACAAAAAGGTTTGGGAAAAAGACGTCCGTCCGTCGGTTCACATGGAGATTTTACATTCGTATACTCAGAAACAAACAACTCGTTTGAAATATCGCCAAACGGAAAATAAACTTTATCAGACTTGCGATTTTTAAGTGATGTCGATTTTGCATAATGAACTGGAGATGCATTTTGGCGGTTTAGTTGTTAAGTGAGGAGGTTCTCTTCAAAACTTGACTATTCCACTTTTTGTGTTTTTGCACAATTTGAGAGAATAGTTTTTTTAGGAATGCAACTTTTGACGAAAATTACGTTTATTCTTATTTTTCCGGTGTAATTATAGAGTTTAGGTACAATTTTATTTTCGCTGAGTTTTCATTTCAATGTTACTAAACAAACAAAAAAAAAACACATGAGGTGTCAGGGGACAAGCGGTTGGAACGAAGTTCCTTTCGTTACGTACTTTTTGTAAAATGATAAACTTTTTTTAAGAAAAATTTTTATTTATAGAATGTATTTTTTTTAAATAAATATATTTTTAGGTCCTTTTTCTAAGAATATGCATTATATTTTGTCGAAAAGGTTATTTTTTAAAGAAAGGTACTTCTTTTATTAAAAGGTAATTTTTTTTAAAAAATAAGTACTATTTTTAAGAAGAAGTACTTTTTTTAAAAAAAACCATAAGAGTATAATTTTTTTTACTTTTTGAAGAACAGGTTCTTTTTAAAGTGTTGTACTCTTTTAGGAAAATGTTATTTTTTAAGAAAATTTACCTAAAGTATTTTAAGAAAGGCTGCTTATCTCAAGAAAAGAAAAGAAAATGTATTATTTTATTTTGAAGAAAAGGTACTTATATGAAAAGAGATTTTTGAAAGAAAAAGTATTGTTTTAAGAGACGGTATTGTTTTTGAAGAAACATTTTTTTTTAAGAAATGGGATTTTATTTTTAGAATTGGTCCTTTTTTCAAGAATAGGTACATTTTGAAGAGTAGGTACTTATCTCAAGAAAATCAAATTTGTTTCACAAAAAATGCACTCTTAAGAAAATGTTCTTTTTTAAGAAAAGGTAGAAAAGGTATTCCTTTTTTTTAAGAAAATGTACTTTTTGTAAGAAAATTAATTTTTTTTAAAATAAGGTATTTTTTTCAACAAAATGTACTTTGTTTAAGAATATGAATAGGTATTTTTTTGAGAAAATTTACTTTCTTTAAGAAAAGGGACTTATTTAAGAAAATTTTCTTTTTTTAAACTTCTTTCACTTTGCCTTTTCTAAATTTACTTTTTATTACTAAATATTGGTTATGGGCTCCACCTAGAAAACTTCCCATTAAACAAGATATTTCCCAAAATATGTGAGACATCTATGTAGTCTAGACACAAACCAAAGCAAAAGTAAACAATCACCCCTATCCTGTAAATCGTCACCCAAGACGTCAACGTCTCAAAGTCGTGGTCACCTGCTAACGACGGCGTTGTAACTTCAATGCAAAATCGGCACCTGGTAAGACGTCGCGGCCAGTGACGCCTGCGTATCGATGATTTACTACCAAAAAGTGTATTCCCTAACGTGTAAAGAAAATTTTCTTCAATTTGTTTGCCAGCATGTATTTTATTCTTGATCTAAGTTCAAGTTCTAGTGATGAAGAACAGAAAAAATTCCTTCTTCGTATACAAAGAAAAATTATAGGGCAAAGTTCAGATATATTTAACGTACCAGATATCAAGTAAATTTTATGATTTTTATATTTTATTACGAAATTTTCGATACATGCAATTCATCAAATATGTCATTTATCTACAGGTTTCAAACCCATTTTCCAATCAATAAAGCAGCATTTAAATGCTTGGTACTATTGCGCCGAAAATGAAGAAAAATATTCGTTAAACATCTGTGTCCGCAAGGCGTGGGTTTTTCTCCAGCTCTTTTATTAAATTTTCGAACTGTGTTGCATTTATAATTCTTAATTTTTTTTCCATTTTATCTTTCATATTTCACTTTTTTCACTTTCACTGGCCGTCGGTGGTGCAATGGAAGTGTGCGCGGCTCTTGTGCATGAGGACGTGGGTTCGATCCCTACTCTGACCACCTAAAATTTCTTTCGACGACAGTCACCTCGCTTAGTGACGGCGACACTATCGAGTATTTAGGCATGAAAAAGCTTCTCAAAAATACCGTTCGGAACCGGTGTAAAACTGTAGGTCGCAGTCAGTGAGTATAAAACTGGAACGTGCACAGCTCACTGGTTGTGAGAAGCACTCCCTAATCCCTTCATGGGATGCTTGCATCAAGGCGTAGCAAGTCGTGTAGAAAAAAAGTGTAACGACCCGAAATAAGTCGAGTCGACTCAACATGGTTGTAAAAACGTCATTGCGGGTACCAAGTACTCGACGTCTGCTGTCGACACGACTTCAGAGGTGCCAAAATTAACACGGCGACACAAGACGTCGACGTTAGCTGTCGACGACGACTTACAGGGTAGGAGTGAATATAGTTGATAATAGTGGGATGTAGCATAATAGTGTTAAAAAAAAGTTGTTCAATTCGTTTTCATTTAGCCCCCACCACCCAACGTGCGACAAGGAACTTCGCTCGCACTTCGAACATTATTTTTAAATCACCATTAAATTCAGATAAAATATCAAAATAGTTACAAGCCTGGTATTCAGTTTTTATGAAATTAGAAGTACGTGTATAAAAAATACCAAAAATTTCAGGAACCTAAGATTTCGCTCACTTTTCATTTTCATTACTCAGCTCTTAGCAAAATTTCGTAGGCAAAATCAATTACAGGGTTGTTACGCCAAAGTTATTTCGTATGAAAACAATTGTTTGATAATTGTTTGTGATCGGAATTTTGATATTTCGATTATTTTAACAACTAAAAGCTACACGACATGTGTTAAAAATAAAATGGAGCGCGTAGAGGAATTATAAATGAAATATTTGCAAATTAAATCAAAGATAGGTGGTATCTCTCCGCATCAAAATTTTCCACAGTTCCTGTGAAATTTTCGTAAGGTTGTTAAATTTATAGAAATGTAAAAATTCCGGTACGAAATATATTAAGCTTGTTTTTTTTATTCCCTAAAAAAAAAAATAATCGACGACTTTGTATGGAGTGCCGCTTAATATCGCTTAGTTCCCTATACAAAGTCGTCGAAAAATTAGTTTGGCAGGGAATAAAAAAACCGGCTATTATTGTTTTCGTACGAAATAACTTTGGCATAACAACTCTGTAACTGATTTCGCCTATGATATTTTCGCAAAGAGCTGAATACCAAGCAAATGAAAAGTGAGCGAAATTTTCGGTTAATGAAATTTTTCTTATTTTTTTAACACATACTTCTTATGGCAATGAAAATTTCATAAAAACTGAATACCGGGCTTAAATTAAAAAATTTCTTACGGAAATTTCGCAAGAACTGAATACGGGGCTTAAGCTGATACACGTTTTCCGAATGACACTGATCGACACCAAATTAAGTTTAAGGTTAGTGAAGATCTTGTCCCCAAGGCTCATTCTAAATAATATTCTGATATAAAGGGTTATCCATTTTGGGTTTCAAAAGTAAACGTAATCAAAAGACATATAAAATATGTTTTTTCATGATATTTCTTCTTTATTATAAAGTTTGAACGTTGGCACTTGAAACACTACATCATTTAAAAGACCACCACGCGAAGTGTTGCAAGCATTGATTCTTTTGAGGTAATTTTCGACCACTTTTTGACACATATTGGGCGGTATCTCAGCCATAACTTGACGAATGTTGGTTCTTAAGTGCTCAAGAGTTAAAGGTTTATCTGCATAAACACGGTCTTTCGCGTAGCCCCACAAAAAAAAGTCTAATGGTGTATAATCGCATGATCTTGGTGGCCAGTTGATATCGCCACGACGAGAAATTACGCGGCCAGGAAATGTCTCTTGCAATAAAGCCATATTCGCTCGATTTGTGTGGCATGTGGCACCGTCTTGTTGAAACCACATATTCTCCAAGTAGTATTCTTCAATAGCAGGCAAAAAAAAGTCGGTTATCATATGACCATAAGGCTCCGAATCGACGGTGACAGTCGTTCCATCGTCGTTTTCGAAGAAGTAAGGTCCAATCGCACCCATTCCACGTATCTACGACGTTGTGAATGGTCAGCTGGCTTCAGTTGTTGTGTGAGCTGGACTTTATATGGACGTAGGTGTAGATCCAAATGCAAAATACGCCATAATGTGCCGTAAGACAGTCCAAATTCATGAGAACGACGAGGAATCGACACATTCGTGTCTTCGGCAACACTTTCACTTACAGCAGCGATATTTTCAGCGGAACGAGCGAAACGATGATGCACAGGCCTTACAATATCTGTAACCGCTCCAGTCTCTTCAAATTTCTTTACAATTTTGCCAATTGCTGCGTAGTTGGACGATTTTGTAAACCATAATCTCCTCTTAAAGCACGATATGTGGCTGTGCCCGAATCACCATTTTTGTAGTTAAGCGATCCATTTTCGTCAATGTCAGACTTTCAACTGAAAAGGCAAAAAATTGGTTTAACAACTTAGTTTGACAGATGTCGAATTCCAGCCCTATGCTTTTGAAACCACGAAATGGATAACCCTTTTTATGTATTTATTTATTTTCAGACGTAAGACCCAGTGTTGTATAGTGTTTAATAATAATTATGGAACGTGTGTAAAAATAGAAATGATTGGATAAATACTGTTTGGTATTAAAATGTCGTGAGTGGTACTGCCTGATTTCTTTTTCTTATCTCGTGAAAATGAGTGATCGGGAAAGGTTGAACAATTATTGTGCGTGACGGTGTAAGACATCGGGGATATCGGGAGTGAAAATTCACTCACGCGCACACCTCTAAATTTTATGCCTGCTGAAGACAATAAGGGAAGCAGTACTTTCAAGCGCCGCTTAATATCGCTTAGCTCTCCATACGAAGTAAGAGATAATTTAAGCCAGCGATGTAGCCAAAAGACGCCTATTATAAGCGTCATATGTTGGTAATTTTGAGCCACTAAAACTTTGTATTTAATCTTATTGATGTGTTGTTCTAACTGCATATTTTTCGGGAATAATCTTGCAAGTTATAAGGACGACGATTTACGGATATGCACTTGGAATGTAAGAACTCTATATAGATCCGGTGCAAGTATCCAACTGGCAGATGTCCTCGAAAGTTATAAGGCTGACATTACCGCAATCCAGGAAATGCGATGGACAGGACATGGCTGCACACGAAAAAGAAACTGCGATATATACTACAGTTGCCATGAGAAAAAACATGAATTTGGTTGCGGATTTGTAGTTGGCAAAAGACTGCGACATCTAGTCTCTAGGTTCAATCCTGTGAGTGAACGTAGACCCACAATCCGCATAAAAGCGAAATATTTTTATATTTATTTCCCTACTTTGTGTGCATGCCCCGACAGAAGAGAAAGATGATGATGCCAAAGACATATTCTATGAAGAGAAAGATGATGATGCCAAAGACATATTCTATGAGCTCCTAGAGCAAACTTATGACCGCTGCCCAGGCCATGACATTAAGCTTGTACTAGGAGATTTTAATGCCAAAGTCGGAAGGGAGAATGTGTTTAATCCAACTATTGGCAATTTCAGTCTACATGCTGACAGTTCCGACAACGGTATGAGACTGATTGACTTTGCCGCGGCAAAAAACATGGTCATTAGTGGTAAAAGATTCCAGCATACACACATCCACAAGGCTACTTGGGTATCCCCTGATCAAAGAACTAAGAACCAATTTGATCGCTTGGTAATTGATGGAAGGCACTCGTCCAGTGTAATGGACGTACGAGTGATCAGAGGAGCTAACATCGATTCTTATCACTACCTGGTAGCAGCAAAGGTTCGCACAAGATTGAGTAGAGCGAAAATTGTACGAAACCAGACTCAGAGGAAGCTGGACATCAGAAAGCTGCAATTACCAGAGGTAGCCACAGCCTACTCAAGGAAGCTCTCGCAACTTTTGACACAGAACCCACCCCCTCCCGATGACGATCCTGATGCGCAGTGTAACCCCATTCCCGACTCTATAAAAACTGCCGCAACAACCGTATTTGGTTTCGAAAAACCGCTTCGCAATAAACCATGGTACGATGAAGAGTGTCGCATTGCAAATGATGAAAAGAACGCTGCACGTATGGCAATGCTTCAGTCAATTGCAACGCGAGCTGCAACTGAGAGGTATAGGGAGAAAAGAAAGGAGGTAAACTGTCTCTTTAGGCGTATGAAACGGCAGTGGAGAAAGCGCGAGAGTGAGAAAATTGAGACATACAGAAGGAAGAACGAAGCCCGAGAACTCTACCCAAAAGTTAAAAACGGAACTAATGGACATGGTTCAGGGCCAGCTTCTGTAAAGACAAGGACGGAAATCTCATCGCTGATGTGCAGAGCATGTTGGGAATATGGAGAGAGCATTTCTCCGCGCTACTAGTACCTGAGATATCCAATGACGATTCACAATATGGACGACGACGTCGATTGCCCCCTCCTAACCAAGACGAGGTCAGAACAGTTATTGCGCGGCTTAAGAACAACAAAGCCGCAGGAGCCGATGGATTACCGGCGGAGCTGTTTAAGGCTGACGGCGATGAGCTGATAAGGTGCATGCATCAGCTCATTAGCAAAATTTGGTTAGATAAATGCATGCCCGGCGATTGGAGTCTCAGTGTACTATGTCCCATATTTAAAAAAGGTGACCCGAGTATCTGTACCAACTACCGTGGAATAAGCCTTTTATCCATAGCATATAAGGTTCTACCAGGTATAATGCGCGAAAGACTATTACCAATTATCGCTGACCTGATTACCATGAAAAATCGACAACTGACAAGATTTTCACGTTACACCAAATCCTGGAGTTCGACACGGGAGAAACTCTATGAAGCAATGTCTGAGCTTGGTATTCCTGCAAAACTCATACGCCTTTGCAGGATGACCTTGACGAACACCAAATCCGCAGTGAAAGTGGGTAAGGTTCTTACCGAACCTTTCGAAACTAAGCTTGGCCTCAGGCAAGGCGACACCCTATCGTGCGATCTCTTTAACATCTTAATGGAGATCATTATGAGAAAAGCTGCAGTCAACATAAATAAAACCATCAGCAGCAAAAGTCACATGCTGCTCGCGTATGCTGATGATACAGATATCATTGGGCGCACAATTAGAGAAGTTACTGCGGTTTTTTTCGAGAATTGAGAAGGAGTCAGCAAAAGTGGGTCTGACGGTAAATGAGGACAGGCCGAAATTAATGGTTTCAACGAACAGGGCCTCCACGCGATTAAACCAAAGCGTGAACGTTGATAACCGTTATAACTTTGAGGTAGTGGACGAATTTATGTACCTCGGACCTGCCGTAAACTAAAACAACAACGTCAGCCTTGAGATCAAGTGGATAGATGTTATTTTGGGCTAAGCAAGTACTTTAGAGATAAAGCCCTCTCTCGAGTAACAAAAGTCCAGCTGTACCAGACTCTCATTCAACCTGTCTTGCTATATGGCGCAGAATCCTGGGTCCTATCGCAAGCAGACGAAACATCTATAGGAGTCTTCGAGAGAAAAATACTCCGAAAAATGTATGGCCCTATAGTGCACAACGGCGAGTATCGGCGACGCATGAATCATGACCTATATCCCGACATTGATATAGTTAAGCGGATCAAAATAACGCGATTGCGCTCGCTAGGCCATGTCAGTAGAATGGATGAAGATGAATCAGCACGAAGGGTTTTCGAAACCGAACTCGAAGGAAGACGAAAAATATGAAGACCAAGACTCCGCTGGAAGGATCAGGTTGACGAATCCCTGCGTACACTTGGTATTGCCAGCTGGAGAAATAAAGCAAAAGATCGAACTGGTTGGCGAAATTAGTTTATCTTCGTTTTGTAAGGTCTCGGACAACCCCGGGGGGTCAGTAAGTAAGTAAGATCTTGCAAGTGCATCTTTTATCATGTACTATCTTTGCGACGCAAATATTGATTTTTGAGGTATTCAGAAATTCGAATTTCTTAAAATTCAGGTAAAGCACCCAGGTACTGCTGCAGTTAGTTTATACTCGTACCCATTTGTGCTCATGGATTTTTTGTGGAAAAAAGGACGACTTTCATTTAATTTAAGAAAAAATTAAGGCGCTGAATTGTGGAAAATAATAGGTACCATTAAAAATGTATTTAAGTACCTTTATTTGTGGAGTTGGAGTCGGAGTAGAAGCTCGGAATCTTAAAATAACAGAGTTCAAATCGGAGTGTTCAACGTTCTAACAAAACCCTAGACGAATGTTAAAAACTAAAATTTTTCCTTCTGCGTTCCTTATTGAATTCCAATATTGAACATCACATCAGGATTTAAATATAGAATTACATTTTTAAATTCGTGGAAGAATAATCGATTAAAGTTCACTACAGACTTTACATATGAAATTGTGTGTACTATATCTTGAGTGAGACAACTATGAACCCAGTAGATATTCAAAGTTCGAGACGGGAAGTGGCTTATAATGATCTACCTGGAATTATTAACGTACATTTCCGAGTTACAAATGGAGCGACAAATTGAATGTGAACAGCTTCAGCATTTGAGACATTTTAATTATTATTAAGCACATGTTTTTTTTCGAAATTTTCAAAGTTCGTTACAATTCTTCATATTTAATTGATTAAAAGTACTAAATACATTTACAGGTTCATTTACATATAAATTTATACAGAAGTGTGTCTACATACATATGTATAGACTTGTGTTTTGTATACAATTATATATACATATATACCTACATATGAAAATAACTATATAAACGTTACACTCATACAAAACGGTTTGAACCAGATTTGGTTAGAAGCCCAGCGGCGGAAGTCATGACCTGAAAGGCCTGAAATCATGACCAAACAGGCCTTCTTTAAAATACGGCAGGCCTTCCCAACACATTACCTCCTCCTTTCTTTTTAACATTGCGTGAGATTGGGAGGCAAGGCCTTCCGTGCCCATTGCCTGAAGAAGGCATGCAAAGCGGAATGCCTTAGAAGGCATTTGCTTTAATTTATTTTTATTTAACAAAAATAAAATTAAAAAGTCAGTTTTATCACAAAATCATTATCCGCTTCTACATATTTATTTATAAGAATGTATCCTATGTATCTGTCTTAAAAAGTTTTACCACGACCAACTTCAAATTGAAAATTTTAAAAATACCCTTACAAATATTAGTAAACAATATAGTTTTAAAATTTGTATGAAATTTTCCAATTAAATTACGGTTAAAAAGAATTGGAAAAGAAATTTCCCAAAATTGTCTTCTTGGTTATATCTGATGAAAAAAATCCATGCATTCCGCAGGCCTTATTTTGGGAAGGCAAAAGAACCATTCCGTATGCCTTATTTGTGGAAGGCCTTGCGACTACCGCCGCCGGGAGTATGTGACATACGGAATTACATATGTATGTGTGAATGAAGATATATACATATGAATACAGTTTAATGAACAAAATGAACATTACGATAGGAATCAACTGCGCATTTTTTTCCTCGATTGGCCTCCAACAATGTCAATATTGTGGAGTACTCATGCACTCAGTTTAAGGACGTGTGGAAGCCATACACCGAATGAAAATAATTAAAATGGAATTGGGTGAAAATATGTCTTAATAGATTCATTATTTATAGCACAGTGGGATAACCCCACGTTCTATAGAGACAGATTATTTGGAATGGAAACCGCAACCCGGATAAATGGGGTTTCCCAACAATTTCTGGTTATAAGGAGAAATAGAACTTGAATAACACTGTGATACCAAATGAAAGGAATTTGCTTCGGGCCTCAACCCAACCAAAAAATTGTGAAAGTACTTGGACGTGGTATCACAAAACCTCTCTCGGTTTTGCCCCTATACATAACAATTTTTTTTACAGGCCGTAGAAAATTTTGTAGGTGCGTCAGGGCCCTATTTCAGATTTTACTTCAATAAATCCTAAACAGCTTTAAATATTGCAATATAGCCTTCGACAATATTGTAGCGATTTTCCAATTTCACAATTCCCTCTAATGTATTTCTATGGAAAAGTACACTGTTAATCGATTATTTCACGAAACGTCATGAAAAATTGCACATATTTTAATAAAGCCTTAAGTTGTACTATTTTGGAGAACATTATTACATTCCAGTGTTAATAGTTAGTATAGACATATAAGATACAATTTTAAAAAATTTAAAATTTCTGAATTGATACAATCATTTTGGAACCCAAAAAGCCATTTTTGTTCATTAGTGTATTTGACAATATTGTTAAGTATATTAAGCACTACAATTTCGTAGTAGATACCAAAATGTAATTTGTTTAATATTGGTGAATATTTAAAGAATATGGTTAAACGCAGCATTTCTACACCAATTATGGAGCTCTAAATTTAATTTTTGTTGATTAGTGTATTTAGTAAAGTTATCAAGAAATTTTTAAGCTACAATTCTTTCGAAAGCAGCTACCGCAATTTATTTACCGTTTGGCAAGAAATGTCAAAACATATAAAACATGTGCAATTTTTTATGACTTTTCGGGAAATAATCGATTAACAGTATTGGTTGGTTGGTTGGTTGAAAAGGCTGCAAGACAGCACGCTGTCTAGCACACTTAGGCTAAAGAAGCCCATTGTGATACCTGCAGTTTCCTCTATAGCATCTACTGACTAGTCGTCTAGCCAATTTGCCCTTTCAATAAATTGGTCTATAAGACCTACAGGAATATCCTGTAGGGCTACGGTGCTAACTAAATGTGTTCCGAATATCCTACTTCTCAGTCCTGCCAGAGCAGGGCAATCCAAGACAAGGTGTTTCGCCCTTTCCGCGTCCTCTTCCATGCAACATCTACAGAGAGTGGAGTTTCTAAGTCCCAGTTTTAGGGCGTGTTTTCCTACAAGACAATGTCCCGTAAGTGTTCCTATCATTGTGAATAACCTGCCTCTCGGCAAGTTAAGTAGTTGCCTAGTCCTCTTCCTGTCCACCTGTGGCCAGAGGACCCTGGCTTGTTTGCAAGTTGAAGTAAGTCTCCACTTGTCCTTGAACAAATTATAGGCCCACTGCCTGATCTGCAAACGATCTAACACCTTCTTTTGCCGGAAGAACCTGTGCCGTAGTGCCCTGTCTAGCTAACGCATTCGCTACGAAATTGCCTGGAATGTCGCTGTGTCCCGGTACCCAGATGAGCCTGATGTCAAAATACTCTGCCATCACCCTAAGTGATGAGTGGCATTCTTTCACCATCAGGGACATAGCAAACATGGCTTCCAGGGATTTTGTGGCTGGCTGTGTAGATACATACATATTCTCTGGAGGGTTGTGACACTACTTTTCAGTAGTTCAGCAACCTCCAGTATGGCGGTAATTTCCGCCTGAAATACACTACAGTGATCAGGCAGCTTGAAGGAGATTAACAGAGTACTTTCGTTAGAAATATATTGGAGTGAATTGTGAAATGGGAAAATAGCTTCAATATTGTCAAAGATTGTAATGCAATATTTGAAGATGTTTAGGATTTATTGAAGTAAAATCTAAAATAGGGCCCTGACCCACCTAAAAAATGTTCTACGGTCTATACAAAAATTGTTACGTATAGAGGCAAAACTGAGCGGGGTTTTGTGGTACCACATCCAAGTACTTTCACAATATTTTGGTTTGGTTGAGGCCCGAGACCCACTGTTGCACAGTGTAATTTTCAAAGGAAACAAAATCATTATTCGAAAGTATTGAAATTAATAGATGAATTTAAAATAAATGTACTTTCTCAATACATACGCAAAAGTACAACAAGTGTGCACAAAAGTATAAAATGTATACACAAAAGTACAAAACGTATATACAAAATTTCTACCTACAAAAGTATGCACAAAAAAACCAACCAGTAAAAAAAGTGTTTTTGACTATAAATTCTTTATATATGAGCACGCCCCTTTGTCCAATCCCGCCCATATTAGCAGGAGGTCTTAGAATATGAACACCTAACCAACATACCCAATTTTGTTCAAATACCGTTAACAGGAGCAGAAATAATGGATTTTTAATTGGTGATTTGTATGGGAGCTTTGTCCAATCCCACAATCCCCATTTTTGTCGTCGCCATTAGTTTGCCTGCGAAGTTTCAGCTCGATTGGATCACGGGAAAAGGGTTAAAAATCAATCCAAAGTTTCCCCGGCATGCATGCATACATACAGTCAGGTGAAGTTAATATGAAGAATTTAAAAAGTACAAAAAGTGTACATACTTACTTATCCAGTCTCGAACAACCCCGGGGGGTCAGGGACCTTACAAAACGAAGATAACATATTTCGCCAACCAGTTCGATCCTTTGCCTTATCTCTCCAGTTGGTAATACCAAGTGTACGTAGGGATTCGTCAATCTAAACCCTCCAGCGGAGCCTTGGTCTTCCTACTTTTCGTCTTCCATCGAGTTTGGTTTCGAAAACCCTTCGTGCTGGTTCGTCTTCATCCATTCTACTGGCATGGCCTAGACAGCGCAATCGTTTTAATTTGATCCGCTTAACTATGTCAATGTGGCCGTCGGTGGTGCAATGGTAGTGTTCGCGGCTCTTGTGCATGAGAACGTGGGTTCGATCCCTGCTTGACAACTTTAATATTTCTTTCGACGATGAACACCTCGCTTAGTGACTGCGACAATATCGAGTATTTAGCCATCAAAAGCTTCTCAAAATACCGTTCGGACCCAGTGGAAAACTGTGGGTCCCAATCAGTGGGTGTAAAACTACAACGCGCACAGCTCACTGATTTGTAAGAAACTCTCCCTAATCCCTCCATGGGCTGTAACAATTACAACACAATTTTCAGTGGCTGGAAGACACTATAATTCCCATAAACTACAACGAATCTTAATAACATTTGATACTATACAATATTTTGTTAACTGCGAGTTCCTTCCATGGAAGCTCATCTAAGAAGTAGTTTTATCTTTCTTCAGAGCCGGCCGCCATACCGATCTTCCATAGTTCAGAACACGGGTCTAACCATCGCCATGTACATCCATAATACAATCTTCCCAAATATTTTCTTGCAAGCTTAGAAGGCTTCTTACGTTTGTGTTCAATATTAAGTTTCGAGTTGTTCACCATTGAGTAAGGGTAATCGATATTGTGGAATAGTTCCTTGTGAAAAGTAGCAGATCAGTTTTATGCGGTTTAACGTCTAGACCACAGCCTGTGGCCCAAGTGCTATTCCCCATGACCACTTATCACGGAGATAAAGGGACATGTTACCTTCACCACTATATCATGTGGTTATATTTACCCTTATGTTGTCCAAGTCCACCAATAGAGTGTTTATTACCACTAACCATAGTAGTGTGATATCACCCCACCCAAGGTTGTACCGCTATAGACTCCACTGAGCGCTTATCCATCTGATCCGCAGCATACTTTTTTTTGTCGACATTCATATCTTTTGGGGCTTACATGATACTGTCCGTTTTGACATTGTTACCATCTACCTACATATATTCAGGAAGGCTGTATTGTATATTGTTTATAGAAGAGACCTGTTTCGGCCGTACCAACTGTTTCGTGTAGTGCTGTCCCCGTCGACTTTCCCTTCACATAGACATTACTGGCTATTCGATAAACAGTTATTAGTCACTAGCGATCTGAAGGGTTCATCCACAATTCACTCTAGAGTCTTGAGTATAAATGAAATGATGAAAGTCTGAAATCCTTCACAGATTCATGATCGTCTCCAAGAGTCCTGAAGTGTTGCCCAATTCAAAGTTTGTCACTTTCGGTTCAAGTCTATGAGTACGTAGTTCCGAACCAACAATTCTAGCAAATGCATTCCACATGGCGTTCCTCGGGTTACGAAAAACTTTCGGGTTGGCGACGGTTGTGGGAGAAAGAACATTTGTCTGATACTCTCCAATTCTCTATACCAAAGAGGCTATTATGCGACATCAAGGTGGTGTCCAGGATTTCTTCCCACCCTTTGCATTTTTTCGAACTCTGAAAAATAATTATAGGTTTGTTAACGCTATTACTTATTAGTAGGTTAGTAGACATAATAAAATCAAACGGTGATTCACCTATTTTGTTGATCGTACTGCTCCCCAAGTCGTATGTGTGGCATTGGAATCACAACATAACATCAGATCAGCACATGGGCGCCATTAACGGTTCATGACCTATTGCATCCCTCGTGAAGATAACTATCACCTCGGGGAACTAAGATCTGGAATTGTAAAAGCTTCAATAATATTTTCGACTAGAATACAGGGTCTGGTATATCATACGTTTTACAATAAAATAGTGTGTGTGAAGCACTGTCTCCCACTTACGTATGGTTCTTTCAGCATGCATTTATGTTTATGTCCTCCTCGTTGTGAAGGTTTCTGGTGGTCCACCTCACCTCTGTGGCTGTTTTGGAGAAGATCTTCATCTAGGCATGTCTTATGCCGAACTTCAGCTTGTTCCCTAACTTCTGTAGCTCTTCTATTCTCTGCTCTTTAATGAGTAAGAACTAGCTCGTGCTGTTCCTATTTGGTTTCTCGGCGCGTAAAACCTGTCAATCGTCCTGACCACAGGTTCTGCATTTCAGGCACCTGTATGAATTTGTTGTTGCTTACACCACATATATTTGGTATCCAATAATTCGACACTTTTAAGCTTCACACTCCCATAATGTTCTAATTTTGGCAATGCATTGCATGAGGTAATAATTGGAGGCTAAATCATCGCACCTGATTACCCTTTAGCCTATGATCACTAGGGGCGAGTCAGAAATGGGTGGCAGATCACAACGATTGGGTATAAGGTGATCAATCACCATTAGAGTCAATTTGGTCTTGATCTCCCCCCACACCTCTCCGACCTGCAGATTGTTTTGGCTGTTTTCATCAAAAAAGCCCAGGGCAAGGTCATCCTTGGCCATATCCGCGTATGCTTTCCTTGGCTCGTCGTGCTTTGGCTTGCTAGCCAAGGATGCTGCGCTGGTTGTCTCATCAAGAGATCGTTCCCGTTTGGAGTAGATACCGCGGCTTTCCGACCGGCTCGACTTTCTCCGTGATTCTTTACATAACGGGTCCGCCAAATAACTTTTTTTTTTGAAAATGCTATAAAAAAAACTACTGAATATTTTCTCAAATTTCTTTTTTTACTTGAAAGTACAATCCTTCCGGTTAATAATGCAAAATAATTTCATTCAAATGGCTGCCTCGGCTGGCCATGCAGTAGCCTACACGATCGGTCCAATTTTTAAGCAATTTTTAAGATCGGTCCGATTGTGTGCAGCTGTATTTCACCAATGGCTTCACGAATATTGTCCTTTAAAGCGTCAATTGTCTCTGGCTTGTCGTCGCAACACTTATCTTTGAGGGCACCCCCCAAATAATAGTCCAGCGGTGTCAAATCTCAGCTCCGAGGTGGCCAAACGACATCAGCTCTGCGGCTGATAATGCGATCTTCAAAAACAATACGCAATTTTCGCACATAGTCTGCAACATTACCATGATTTTCAAAGTAATGTCGCAATATTTCCCAGCGTTATTCAAGCGTATACACAACCATATTCGTTCAGCGGAATGATAAATCTAATTATCAGTCAAATCAGACATGAGCTAAGTGTTACCATTCACGAAATAAGCACTAGTTGAAAAAAAAAACGTTAGATGGCGGACCCTTTACATTCCACCTCGTCTTTCTCGTCACGGGAGTCTGTTTCCTAGTCTGTTTGTTTGCTTCAATGTTTTGGAGAATATAACACGTGCGCTGGTATCGGCTCTTCAGTTGTTTCCAACTGGACTGCTTGCCCACATTTTGTAAATTTTTATTAATGGCTGCAGCACTCTTTCTAATGTTTGGAGTTAGTGAAAGTCTCCTGACTAGAACGCAAGACCTCATTTTCGGAGACGTGTCTCACCTCTATGAAGATGTCCATCGCCTTAATGTTGTTATTGTCTTTTTGTTTTTCGCTTAGTGTGTCCATCTTTTTCATCCTACTACGACTCCGCCGGAGCAGATCAGAAGTCCACGGATATATAGGCATCTCATAGGGAAGCATCGTCCAAGTTCATCCAGTCCTTGACAAGAACACAATTACCCCCCGAGGAGGCCCGGTATCGGAGAGGACACTTTTAAAGGCAACTGGTATGTCCCCCAACCTGCCAGCCATGCAATGGGAACGGTTCGCATAACACCAATGTTTAGTGGGTAACACCCAGGATCCCTCCTATGATCACCTTACGTACCTTTCGACGGCGGTCACCTTGCTTAGTGACGGAAACTCTATCGAGTATTTACTTTGAAAAAACCTTCTCAAAATACTGTTCGGAAACGGTGTAACACTGTAGATCCCAATCAATGAGAGTAAAAGTAGGAAGCGCACAGCTCACTGGTTGTGAGAAGCACTCCCTAATCCCTTCAATAGATGTAATGGGAAACAATTGTTTTATACATATTTAAGATATATCTCTGGTTGTTCCACTTACGATTTAAGAAACAGTAAGATTTAAATTTTCGGAGACTTAAATTAATTCCAATTTAATGTCGAAAAACTTTGAATCTGAGACCTTCAAACCGATGACAATCTGTTGACATATCAAAAATCCTGTTACTGTATAACACTTAATTTAATCAAATATCAATAAAATTAAAGATTTTACCTATTTATTATTTTGTGTCCCGTATTTATTGAATAACACTGTCGAACACAAATTAATAATATCAGGCATGTCACGGGTTTTGTGCGATATTCATATGATTTCGTATTTCCCATTCGTAACGTTTTACTTTTGCTTCTTCAACTGCCGTACGATTTTAAGAAAACGAAAAAAAAATGGAAAAGATATTTTTCTATTAAAAATATGGTAGCATTGAAATCAGAAAAAGCTGGTTCAAACACCGCCGCCAATAATATCTGTTCGGCTCCGAACTCTGTCTGGCAGTAGTGATTAAAATAAACTAAATCAAAAGTATCAAGGTATTTAGGCATGGACGTACACTGATTGTATTCTCCACCACCAGTTTTTTTATTTTCTTTTTATTCTGGCACATCTTTTCCCCACATTTTCCTTGGGATCTGCCCATTTTTTTTATACGGAAAGATTTTTAGAAGGTGGTCTAGCACTATTTAATTTTCCCCTTTTACATGCCGCAACGTATTGGTGGCCTTCCATAAAATCGACAAAAAATTTAGTTTGAGTTATGTTTATGTGTTTACTCCCTTTAAATAAATACAAATTTGTTATTAAATTTAACATTAATACACTACTTAAATTCCTTTGGTGAAATCTTCTGCAGATTTTTCTATTTTGTTTCGTTTTCTTATACGGCAAGGCCAAGATTAACCCATTTCGAAGGTTACCTCCGATAACCCACGCTAACCCAGAAAATTGCGCATACAATTTTAATCTGTAAAAACTGAAGTTTAATTTGTAACCTTATTTTAAACTGGTTTTCAATTTGATGCAACTCTGCTAATTATTAAAAAAATGCAACCGTTAGAAAAACATATACAACAAAATCAACTGTTTGACAGAAGGAAGCCGATCGACAATTCTACGACGCGTCGCCGTCACCAACAGTTTTTAAAAATCACGCTATTGGCGATATTTCTAGGTCTTACCGGTTTAAAATGTGTGCCGATTTGACCGACTGGCCCGATATGACCGACTGATCCAAATTTTAAGATTCAGTTACTTCAAAAACATCCCACATTTTTACAAAACTTGGAAAACCAAGAAAATTGGTGTTAGCACAAAGTTGTCAACTGAAATGTTAATTTCATCTCAAATTGGGTTGTGTAATACGGCAATTACACTGATGAAGATTAACGCATTTCGAAGGTTTACTCCGTTAACCTACGTTAGCCCAGACGATACATTTTTAATCTTATACATTTTTAATCTGTACATTTTTAAACTCATTTTAAAATGGTGTACATTTTCGTGCAACACTGTTAGTTACTAAAAAAAATGCAACCATAATAAAAACATACACAAAATATCAACTGTTTGACAGATGGAAGCCGCTTCCACCAAAATTTTTTTTTATCGCCTGCGATATAATTGACTTTTATTGGTTTAAAATGTGAGCCGATTTTATCGACTGGCCAATTTTAAATGTGCAGTTCTTTCAAAAAGTTCTCAAATCTGTACAAAACTTGCAAAATCAATAACCGTCACTTTAATTTTTCTGTTGTGCCGCCGTCTTCAATAATTTTGTCTCGGCACGGAGTTGATGTGAGCATGGAGTTGCCACCTACAATGTCAATTTAATCTCAGTTGGGTGGTGTAAATGGTAGAGATTAGAGAACAAGGTTATGGCTAACCTGGTCGCGATAAACTGCGATCTAAATGCGACATAAACGCCAAATATTGGACAACAAGGTTATTTCGCTAACATGGACGCGATAACCGGGGGTCTAAATACGACATTATTGTCGCTTTTGATTAAGGTTGCCACTTATCACTTTCGTCTTGAAAACATATGGGAGGATCTCATTATGAAGCCGATGGCAACGCAACATCAATAACGTTTTTAAATTGTTGACAAATGTTTTATATGATTCACAAAAATATTCCAATTTTCATACAAAAACTATTAAATGAATTTTGTTTATGTGAAATTAATAAAAACACATTTCATAATTAATTTTGAGTAGAGTTTTCCACTTTTTTAGAGTTTAAGTATTTAAAATAATAATTTAAATTCAGATTTTGAGACTGGTTACAAATCGATTTTTTTATCGTATTACGTTTTCTATAGAAGCTAATAACGCCAGGTTAGCGATAACCTTGTTTCTAATCATAGCCGTTTACACTGCCGAATTCGGGATTAAATTGACATTTCAGTTGGCAAATCCGTGCCTAGCCAAATTCCGCGCCGAGACAAAATTATAGAAGACGGCGGCACAATAGAAAAATTAAGTTGGCGGCTATTGGTTTTCCCAGTTTTGTACAAATTTGGGTTGTTTTTGGAATAACTGAACCTTTAAAATTGGAGCAGTGAGTCAAATCTGCTCACAGTTCAAACAAATAAGAGCCATTTATATCGGCGGCGGCGAAAGCTTCAAAAAAGTTTTGGTGGCGGCGACACGTCGGAAAGTTTTCTATCGGCTTCCATCTGTCAAACCGTTGATTTACTGTGTATGTTTCAAAGACGATTTACAATTAGACGACCAGAAGATGTGCGCAACTTGGCAACCCTGGTAAAAGAGAACCAAAAAGTGCTAGAAATACACTCAAGGGCATTTCTCTCACGCGTCATATCTTGATTATTTCATACTTTTTGCAAAGTTTATGTAATTTTACTTCAACATGGATGGAATTTGTATAGTTATATACAATAAAACTATCAAGAATCTGCTCGTGTATTGAAATATTCAATGAAGAGAGTAAGAGAGAGAGTAGAGAAGTACTAGGGTTTATCTCGTTTTGTTTTTTGGCATTTGAGTGAAGAGAACTTTTGACTGTCTATTTGTACATCGTTTTTGTATGTTTTTATTATGTTTGGTTTTTTTTTAGTAACTAACAGTGTTGCATCAAAATGTACACCAGTTTAAAATGAGGTTAAGAATTAAACTTCAGTTTCTACAGATTAAAATTGTATGAGTAATCTTCTGGGTTAGCACGGGTTAACGGCATTAACCTTCGAAATGCGCTAATCTTGGTCGGTGTAAATACCGTATAAATACGTGTTAGTTTTGAAATTCGTACAAAATTTTACTCTGCGACATGGCTGTATATAACATTATAAATTTTTTTTGTGGACTTGTGTTGAAGGACAAGGTTACACCCGATGTTATTACTGCACGAGAGCTCTAGTTAACAGATATCAGGTAAAGTGATATTATAAATTAGGTATGAAAATCTTAAGTATGGCATGAGAACTCTCTGCGAACTCTGCTTTAGTTTGCGATATTAATATTCTGCTGCCTTTCGTTCTGGTTTTTTTTTGTGACCAGATTTTGGCTAAATGTTCTCTTACAGATGTAGTGTTACCAACATAACTGCTTTCTCTGGATATGAAAAGTTTGCAAAATTCAACGCAAGGTTCCAAAAGTACAAAGGTACCATAAACGGACATTTATTATGAATAGAAATTTAAATCTGTTTTTAAATTATCATTGCAGATACTTTTTTAATTGAATTTGAATCTTTGTGGCAAATATCCCATTTCATAATCAACATTATCTGGTAAAAGTGGAAATTTTATATTCCAGACTGTTGATGTGCGTATACAGAAATGACTTTGTCGACCTGTGTAATTTATAAATTCCGACACTTAATTCCAAACAAAGTTCACAAAATGTTATTTTGATTAAATTTAATTTATCGGTCATTGCTAATAAAAAAAAGCGTCAGTCCGAGTTGCTATTTGATTAATTAACAGCATTTATTTCAAATATGTTACAAGAGGAAATCGAGAAGTTGCCAATGACACAAGTCAAATGTACAATGTTAATGCAAATACTTACGCACGTATTTTGGATATTGGAATGCTACAAAATTTGAATTTAATCAGAACCTAATTCGTGACGCAAATCCAATTTAATATGATTAAAAGAATTAAATAGAGTCCTACTTTTTTGAATATAATACTTTTTTCAGTGTTGTGTTTTTTCACTTGCGATTTTATTTTTGGTACCTCCACACGAAACGGGTTAGAGGTACATCATTTAGTAAGGCAAATAGGAGTACTGCATTGACGTAGAAGCCCCTAAGAGGCATGTCATCTAATAGATGTCCGTCCGATAATGTGGCATTTACACCGCAGTTTACCGTACCGCGGGTAGGTTAGCGATAACCTTCTTCTCTAATCTTTGCCGTTTACACCACCAAATTTGAGATTAAACTGCCATTTCAGATGGCAACTCTATACTTTGTGTTGCTTACACTTCGTCATTAAATAGAACAAAAAATTGGTTTATGTACAACACAAATAAAGAGAACTATTTAGAAGGGGTTTATTTAAGCCGACACCAAATTGTCGTAGACGGTGGCTCAACAAACAAATTTAATTGGCGGCTCTTGGTTTTACCAGGTTTGTACAAGATTGGGATGTTTTCTAAATAGCAACCTTTAAAACTCATTTTAGAAATTTAACATGTGGCATCATTGACTATGCTTTAGTTGAAATTCAAGCATCGTATTCAGCTCTAGCGAAATTTTCTTAAGAAATGTTGTCATTTATCTCAAAACTAAAAATTTTGTTGCGGAGTACTTCATATGGCAATGAAAATTGTATACAAACTGAAGTGGAAAATTTAAACAGCCCTTAATATCCCATGTTTGACTATTCTTCTTACGATTTACACTATCAGTTTTAGAGAATGCAAAAACATCTGTCTGTGACAAACGAAATACAACAGGTGTAAAATAAAAATAGAATATAGAAAACAGAAAATTGTGAACAAAGACTTTAATGGCCAGTTTCACAGTTGAAAATTCTCCATTTAAATGTACTTTAAATGCCCGATGCTTGTCATTTAATATGAAAATTTTCTGTGAGCTTTTAAATTGAGCTTTTAAAAGACGAGTGTGAAACTCACCCTAAGATTTGTAAATAGTGACGCAATGAAGGCTTTTATTGCCGTTTCTTTGATTTTGTTCGTTATATTCAAAATGCAACTCTGATAGCAAAATCAAACAAAATCATAAAATTACAGAAATCTGAAAGACCTGTCAACATTTTGTCTGCAAATCGTTCTCCTCAAGTTTACACTATTCCATCTTCTCTCACCAAATGAAAATTTTCACACATCCAACGATTTCTCTAATACAGAATTCGCACTGGATTTTGACAGCTGACAAATCGGGTATTTTTTCTTATTTGTCTAGGAATTAGGAAAAAATGCTTGATTTGCTTTATGCAACGCTGTTTTATCTCACCAAAAACGGTGTACAAGTAGATCGCCGCCGAAAGAAATTTAAGGTGGTCAGAGCAGTGATCAAACCCAGGACCTCATGTACAAGAGGCGCGCATACTTACCATTGCACCACCCACGGCCCAGAAGATTACTCATACAATTTCAATCTGTAAAAACTGAAGTTTTTAACCTTATTTTAAACAGGGGTACAATTTGATGCAACTCTGCTAATTACTAAATAAATTAAACCATAATACCAACATACACAAAAAATCAACTATTTGGCTGACGGAAATAAAGCAACTATGGTGTAGAGAAGAAAATTTACTCATGTAACTCTCTCTCTTCGTTGAATATTCCAATACACGAGCAGTTTTCTGATGATATTATTGTATCTAACTACAGAAATTCCAACCATATTTAAATAAAATTACATAAAGTAAAGTAAAGCCGTCGGTGGTGCAATGGGTAGTGTGCGCGCCTCTTGTACTTGAGATCCTGGGTTAGATCCCTGCTCTGACCACCATAAATTTCTTTCGGCGGCGGTCACCTCGCATAGTGACGGCGACATTATCGAGTATATAGCCATGAAAAAGCTTCTCAAAAAACCGTTCGGAATCGGTGTAAAACTGTAGGTCCCAATCAGTGAGTGAGAACTGGTAAGCGCACAGCTCAGAGATTGTGAGAAGTTCTCCCCGGTCCCTTCATGGGATGTAATGGGAAACCATTTTTTTTGTTTTATTTTTTTTTACATAAAGTATTTAAGAAGTATGAAATAATCAAGTTATGACGTGGGAAAGAAATGCGTTTGATTGACTCGCGTCGACTTTTTTGGTTCTCTTCTACTATGGTTTCCAAATTGCGCCGATTTTATCTTCTCTACTTGTACATAATTTTTGAGACGGAAGCTGAACGCAAATTTTCCGATGCGTATCAAAATGATTTTGAAGCTCACTCCACCGGCGATGTTAAAATGTGTGTCAATTTGACCGACTGATCTAATTTCAAAGATTAATTTATTTCGTAAACATCTAAAACTGGCAAACTAAGAGCCGCCAATTTAAGTTTTCTGTTGTGCAGTCGTCTTCGATAATTTGGTCTCGGCACAAAGTTTTGGGTTAAGCACAAAGTTGCCACCTGAAATGTCAATTTAATCTCAAAGTGGGAGGTGTTAACGGCGAAGCTAAGAGAACAAGATTATCGCTAACCTGGCCGCGATAAACTGTGATGTAAATGCGGTATAAAACCTATCATTAACTTGCAATCCGATAGTTAACTAAATCTGATAGATATAAAAAAATCTTGTAAGTTTTGTCGAAATATTGAATAATTGTTTATGACTTAAAAACACCTAGTGTTTTCCTTTTTGATCTGAATATCGACTGAATCTTAATCCGCGAAGATTTTGATAAAATCGTCTCAGTTGCATCGTGAAAGCAATTCCGTTAGGCACCAGGTGTGAATCCAGTGCTCTCGACGATTCCATAAACTACACCTTATTTGTCTTCTACAGAGGTGTAATAAATTGTTGTCCCCTTTTCTCATGATCAATGTGATGCGTTCTAATTCAAAAAGGCAATTTGAGGAATTTTCACTGTTAAGCAGTCGTCGATCGACATGACACACCGCCAAACAAATATTAAGATATTAATGAATAAATTTATTCAAAACAAAAGTACGTCAGCGATTTGATAATAATTTTAAATGTACAAATAAATTTGAATTCATTACAGGTGATGGAATCTGAATGAATGTTTTCGAATTGTGAAGCAAGAAACGCAAGCGAATCCAATAAATTGAATTCAAAAAAAAAATATTATAATTAAACTCATTAATACATTATAATCATCATTAAACAATTCTAGCCATTTTGGAAGAACATTGAAACGTTAACGTTTGAAGCGCGCAATTGATTGCAACTAAATGATCTTTATACTGTCTGTCCACTACGTCGAATACGTATGAGTGAGTCCATATGCTACTTTGTGTTGTTATTTAACCAGATTTGAATTTGGTCATTCTATGTAGATTTTGAAAATCATTGGTACAACTTCCTATTTCCTCGTTTACACTTTGTTATCATCGCTAATTCAACAGCTCCGACAATGTTCGTTGTTGTTTTTTTGCTGTTCGATTTTGAAGATTGCCCCCTTAAAAGCTTAAATCCATTAGCAGATCGTTTAATCTACAAATGTTATGTGGAGATGAATTACTCATAAAAATATTTTCATTACGTTGGGGTTTTTTTGTGGTTTTTGAATATTGAATTCTTGTGAACCAAAACACGAAATATAATAATTAAGTTAATACTTGGTACAAACCGGTCTTTATGCCGCCATCATTCATACTCGTAATAGCAGTCAACCCAACCGTAATACAAAAAATATATTCCGTTCGAGTCGAGAATTACAGGCGTATTGACATTTATGTGTTTTTATCATAATTAGTGGACGGTTGACAAATTGTATTAAATGAGATAACAGTAAATGCTGTGGCGCCTGTCAGATTTGATGATTTGTTGTAGGGCACGCACTGTGCGGCTGAGGTGAGTTTCGAAAAATGTTCGCGTTACTCCAATTTTGAAATGGACTCAGTTGTTATTTGGTGCGCAAAATATAAGAAATGTCGAATTAAGAACAAAAACAAAATATAATGTGCGTATTTTAAGACGTTAAAACAAATTTCAACATTTTGAAAATTGTCCTATGATGAAAATATAGGAAAATTGTTTAGAACCTTACCTGGCATTTACATGAGACTGTTTTGCGAAGACAATAGCAATTCATTCACACTTTTGAACTAGTAAACTCACACTTCTCTCATTGTCCTCATCACAGGCTATGATTTTGCGAAGACAGTAAATACGGCAAATGATTTGATGTAAACGGCCAACTCGGTGAAGTTCCATTGTAATTTCCGACAAAAAGGGAAACAATCGAAAAAGACCGCACAATTTGGAAAACTTATTTTTATTTGGAGATTTTAGTAAATGATATTGAATTATTGATATTGAAAAATATGGGAACAGGAAATATTAAAAAGAAAGTGTGCGGTCGAGCCTGCGGTTCAAAATTCCTGTTGCAAATAATTATCAAACATTTGTTTTCGTACGAAATAATTTTGGCGTAACAACCCTGCAATTAAAGTTGCCTACGAAATTTTCGCAGAGCTGAGTACCAATCAAATGAAAAGTGAACGAAATTTTCGGTTCATGAAATTTTCATTGTTTTTTAAACACGTACTTTGTAATGGTGCGAAAAATTTCAGTTTTGCTGTTCCAATCTATATCTTTTTTGACAATAGCAAATCTTGACAGCTGTGTCATAAGAAGACTTAAGACGCAATGAAAAATATTTTTGCGCAATGAATATTGTCATTGCTTTTACCAATTCTTTTGCGAAAACGATCTTTATAATCCATGAATATTTTCATTCTGATAAATTTCTTTTAAATCACTAGATAATTTCATTCAAATTGCTCCCAAATTTCTTCGTCTTTCTTTGTTTTGTTTACAAATAAATGATGAACAGAGCTACAGTCGACCTAAAAAGTTGGTGGCGGCGCCGGACACAATTGTCGAACGGCGTTGGATCAAGCCGATGATTTAAATAAATTTTTATGCATGTAAATGCGATAGAGTCATCTTAATCCAAATTAGAATTTGAAAAACTTCGGCACCTTCTCACCTCAGGAAAAACATCGACGGCGGCGGCAATTCGGTTTCGCTCTACATATCTTGGTTGTCCTCTGGTGTGTTTTTATTATTTTTATTTATTTATTTATTGCGTAAAGATAGTACAACAAGACTCAGCTTATAAATTAAAGTACTATCTAATTTCACCTTCAAATATTTGCAACCACTTGTCAAAAATTTACCAGCCCCATGGGCAAATGTCCCCCACGCAAATGTCATATTTTTACTGACTTGTGTACTTTGTTACCGATTGGCATTGGCTCTTGGAACGTTTTGACAACTCTATCAAAATATGTACACCAGAGATGGAAAAAGTTAATGGCATGTATATATAAATATTTAACGCCTTAAGCCGCGTATTCAGTTCTTGTGAAATTTTCATAAGAAATTTAGTCCTTTATCTCTAAACAGAAAATTTTGTTGCGGAGAGTTACCACCTATCTTTGATTTACCTTGCAAATATTTCATTTATAATCCTCTACGCACTCCATTTTATTTTTAATGCATGTGGTGTTACTTTTTGTTGTTAAAACTACCGAAATGTCCAAATTCCGATTTGAAACAATTATCACACAATTGTTTTCGTACGAAATAACTTGGAGTAACAGCTCTGTAATTGATTTTGCTTATGAAATTTTCGTAAAGAGCAGAGTACCAAGCAAATGAAAAGTGAGCGAAATTTCCGGTTCGTGAAATTTTCGTTATTTTTTTATGCACGTATTTCTTATGGCAACGAAAATTTCATAAAAACTGAGTACCGTGCTTTAGGATGTGGGCGGATTGGTTCAAATATTTAGCACCGAAGTTTGTGTGGTGAATTTCTAGTGTCAAAAATTTGACTAGCCCAGCGGGTTTTTATGGGACAGCTGATCGAAAAGGTACTAGGGAAATGATGTAGAATGAAAGACCTAATTTTTAACTAATTTTAAATAGTGTTTATTGATACTAATCATAGAGTAATACTTAAGAGTTTCCATTACTCTCTTCGATGCCTCTTCATGACGACGAGGTAGTAAGCCATTTCATCGAGTTTTATTTGCTGCTGTATTTTACCAAATTTACACTTTCGTTGGACATAAAACGGACAGAAATCGAAGGGAATGTGTATTATCGTTCAAACATAAAACATAATTTTGCTGTTATTAGTATCAATAAACACTATTTAAAATTAGTTCCTGTCTTCTTTGGTCTCTCATTCTACATCATTTCCCTTTCGATCAGCTGTGCCATAGAAACCCCATGTACTAATGACAGCTAAATTATGTTTTATGTTGTTTGCAGTGAACGAAAATACGCATTCCCTTTGATTTCTGTCCGTTTTATGTCAAACGAAAGTGTAAAATTGGTAAAATACAGCAGCAAATAAAACTCAATGAAATGGCCCACTACCTCGTCGTCATGAAGAGACATCGAAGAGAGTAATGGAGACTCTGAAGTATTACTCTATGACTAGCCCCAAGCATAAACGAATTTAGTATAGACGAATTAATTCTCTCATGTTACGTTTTATTGCACACTCTTCGTCGTAGGTTTGTGGAAATGAGAGAAATTCGACAAAAATTATCTTACAGCAGGTGGAGGTACAAGAACTCTTTACTTAACTGTTTCATTTCGTTTTCGTATGTCACTTTTTTGTTATTTTTTATCTTTGGTATACATTTGTATTGTATTTAACACAACTATTTTGCCGAAAAACTCGAAATTCGATTGTTGTTCCTTTGTTGGACGTTGTGTACTATTATTGCCTCTATCTGGTATTATTGAACCCATGCTTTCCACCATCCAATGTTCACTTGCAACCATACCTATGACGTTTAATTTATTGAGAGAATTAATGTGTCTATACTAAATTCATCTATGGCGCCAAGGCTACTCTAAGTTTTGACAACGAACCAAATAATGACATTTGTTTGACAACAAGATGTATTTTGTAAGGTGAGTTGCCTTGGTTTTATTCAGTTGGCCAACGAAAATTGTTTAAACAACTGTGTTTGCACCATTTAAAATAAAAAATATGCAATTTTAAGAAATTTTTACAGTTCTATTTTCATTTTAATCAGCTCATATTATAACCTATGTTAGTTATACAGCAGTAACAACATCTACTTATTGAATACATCTTGCTATACAGGGACACAATTTGTTTTGGCGTTTGTCTTTTACACGGAAAATTAAAAAAATATCTTTAAATAAAACACGCCCTTTGGCTGAACTGCAACTACTCCAATTCTTCCAAAGCCGCAAAATAAGTAATACATAATTTTTATTTATTTTGCTGTCTTGTTTTGTGCGGCGACTGAATGCCAAAAATTTCTCCATGATCTGTCAATCCGCTCAGAAAAATGTCAAAATTGTATCTACCACACCAAAATATATTCACCCAATTTTACCACGGACTAAAAGAGTTCGAAGGTACTCTTAAGAGCTCTTAAGTCGAAATTCAATTAAGTGTACCACGATGTTGTCCTTGATCGAAAGTACCACCTGCCAAATTTTGGAGTAATCAGGCCGATATTTTGGGATGTACTCGTAATACTTTTGACTCATCTCCTTTACTGTCAAAACTTCACACGGAATAACAACCTAACTACACATAAGATTTAATATTATTTAAAATCTCCGGTGGAATAACAATACGTTGTTTATCCAAAATAATATATTGTTATCTTTTTTAAATAACATACAGCTTTGTGGACATAGGTGAATCAGAGCAATGAAAACAATTTTGGGGAAACGACTTATACGCCTACAAGACGGCATTTCATTTTACAACACCTTATGAGGCGACACAATCTCCCGAATACCAAAAGCGCTTATCTTTTATTTTTTTTCTATATCTTCTAAACTAAGCAATCGAAATATTTAATAATACAATGGCGTATTCCTAATCTAATGTTGGCTTCAATTAAATACATGACTTTCTTGGTGTCACTTCATAATTTTTCAAAAATTACGTTAAACTTAAGAAAATGCTGTCCTGAAAAGTATGGAAAATGTACATAAATAGTTTTTCGTCTTTCCTAAAATATCGAAAAATTACAAAATAGGATGGATGCTTTATTTTATACATCACTTTTATTTTTATATTTACTTTTTTTCTTAAATCTAAAAAAAATTCCACTTCTCTAGCAAAAGTGTTCCGCTTTTTGGTCACTACAGGTTGGCCAGGTTAGTCATAACTTGTTGTTAATTAAAAATATATATGAAATTACTCAATAATACAAATATTCATATGGAAATTTTTTGACGAAAGCGATAATGACGGCAGATTTTTGTAAAATACACTTAGTACTACAAGTGAGGTATAAGAATAAACATTGTAAAAATAATTATTATTTTCTAAAAAGTTAAACTTTCAAAAGATTTAACTACGTTTTAAACAAATATCATCAAGTTGAACCGACTTTCTTATTTCTGATATTATAACCAGATTTTCTAAATATTTGGAATGAAATCATTTCTTTTGAAACAACAAAAATTGTTTTTTATTTCAACAATATATAATTTTTGTTGTGGCCGCATTTTTGAATAGCTGGTGCCGAGAGTTCAATTGTTATGAACCCATAGCTTAGAAAACGTACGCTCTGTTTTAGACACTGTATATGGGTGTCCCAAAATTCAAAAAAGGTTTGAATTTTGTTGGAAAAAAAGACAAGGTGGCAGATGACAGGTCAGGGTAATTAAAAATGAAAAATAAACTCGGTATAGAGTTCGTTTTATGAAATGTTCGTTGTCATACGATATATGTACGTGTATAAAAAAAACTAACGTCTATGCACTGGCTCATTGGCCGAAATTCTAAACTGTTATTTGACAACAAGCTACTACTGTACAAGGCAATTATCAAACCACTATGGACCTACGGTGCAGAACTGTGGGGCTCGGCGTCAAAAACAAACATCGAAATCATACAAAGATTTCAGTCAAAATGTCTACGGCTCATCGCTGGTGCACCCACCTACGTGAGAAACGAAATTCTTCACAGAGACTTCCAAACAAATACTGTTCAACAGGAGATCGACAAAATCAACAAACGATACGCTTTAAGACTGTCTTCGCACACTAATGTCTCAGCACGAAATCTTCTAGAAGTAACTCCACAAAGCAGAAGACTTAAAAGATTCAAACTCACGCATCTAGTCAGCACTCGATGATATAAAACCCACCTACAGCGAGGACCAGCACTGGTTGTTTCTCATCATGCCAAGACTGCAACAAATTCAAATTTGTATATTTTTTTTAAATTGTTTAAATATATACTAGTCGCCTATTGTCATGTATTTGATAGATTGCAATAAAGAAAGGAGAAAAAAAAAATTTTTGCTAACTTTTCATTTGCTTGGTACTAAGAAGCTCTACCCCGGTATTCAGTTTTTATGAAATTTTCGTTGCCATACGAAGTGCGTGTATAAAAAATAACGAAAATTTCATAGACCGAAAATTTCGCTCACTTTTCATTTGCCTGGTACTCAGCTCCTTGCGAAAATTTCATAAGCAAAATCAATTACAGGGTTGTTACACCAAAGTTATTTCGTACGAAACCAATTTTTTGGGACCGGAATTTTGATATTGCGATAATTGTATCAAACTAAAGTAATACCACATGAGTTAAAAATAAAATGGAGTGCGAAGAGGAATTATTATTGAATTATTTGCAAGGTAAATCAAAGATAGGTGGTAACTCTCCGCCACAAAATTTTCCGAGATTGTGCAGAATTCATCTGAAGAAAAATCAGACAATGTGCAAAAATAATGGATTAAATGTCGGAAGGCATTTTAGATGTTTCGGTTGATTGTCTGATAAAATTTCAGAGATTTTATAGACGTCCGACGCGTTGGAAAGAATTGTTCACTGGGTATGTGGCTATTGTTACCGCAAGATAAATGGCTAAATTCTTACGAAAATTTCGCAAGAACTGAATATGTGGCTTCTGTGCGAAAATTTCGTAGGCAATACAAGTACAGGGTTGTTAGGCCAAAGTTATTTCGTACGCAAACAACTGTTTGATAATTTTAACAACCAAAAGCAACACGAAATGCGTTAAAAATAAAATGAAGCGCATAGAGGAATTATAAATAAAATATTTGAAAGGTAAATCAAAGATAGGTAGTAACTCTCTGCAACAAAATTTTCCGTTTAGAGATAAATGACAAATATTCTAAAACTGTATGCAAACATACAAGGTGCAAATATCCTGTCACCATGCATCATAATTGTACTTTTTGAAGTCAAATAAAAATTTTACCTGGCTGAGGTGACTAAATTTAGAGGATTTTCCAGTAGCCCCCATACCCACCTGGGATCCCAAATTTTGTAAATACCTTTGCTCTAAATTTCAACACAATAACTTTTTCCGTTCAAAAGTTACTGAATTAATTTTAAACAAATTTGTGTGGAACCCCGGTGTTTCGTTGTGGTCGTTTACGATGTATTTAAAAGGTGGAAGCACTGATACAATAATTGCAACACTGCTACAAAAAATGTCAACAGTCAACAATGAAAGTAAACAAAAATACATTTGAATTTGACAATTGGAGATAACGACCGAAATAAAAAAGAATTTAATCAGCATTTCTAGTGCTTCCACATACTAAATATGTCTTGGCTGCTATTCTACTAATGTGTTTATGGATCCGCACCACCTGTTTTGTTTGCACTCTTTAGCATGGTGGGGGCATGGCAGATAGAAAAAGTTACTTGTTACTTCTATTAAGCTCTCGAATAAAATTATAATTTTATTAAATATTTATGATTGTATTATTTTTCATTCTCGAATTGATTTTTTTTTGTATTGTTATTAAAGTCAGTAGCAGATATATACATAAATATGAATATTTGCATTTAATTAAAAAAACCGTGATCACTATCACAGTTTAAATAAACGGTGACTAAATAAATAAATACTTTCCATTACATCCCTTGAAGGGATGGGGGAGAGCTTCTCACAATCAGTGAACTATGCGCTTTCTAGTTGGACATACACTGATTAGGACATTCAGTTTTAGACTGGTTTCGAACGGTATTTTGAAAAGCTTTTTTACTCGATAGTGTCATCGCATGTCACTCTTGCAGATGAAAAATGTATGCATGTCGTGTGAACGCTATCAAGCATGACATTTGAACAATGCATCATGCAATACATATGGCAATTTTTGAGATAGGGCGTGGTCTAGTTTTGTATGTAAAACCGTATCGCATCATCTGTTTTTTGATAAACAACAAAGCGTTTGTGGAAGAAGAACAATTTCAAGGAGTGGTAAAATTAGTTGTTCTTCTTGAATCCATTTCACAAAATTTATAAAATTGTGTTTTGTGACATGACAACATCAGCTGTTAATGACAAGCAGAGGTTATGCCATATGGTTTACATGTGAACGTTTTAACACAACAAATTAAAAGCCGTATTTTTTTAATAATTTTGACAGGCATACGAAAAACTGACGGGTCAAAAAAGTGACATGTGATATGTAAAATACATGTCGTGTAAATCCACCTTAAACGAGGTGACCATCGTCAAAAAAATATGTGGGGTGGTCTGAGCAGGGATCGAACCCACGTTCTCATGTACACAACGGTGACTTGCACACTGAAAAAAGGTACCTGTAATATTATGCAGGCACCATGAATGTACGTATATGTTTGGAACATTATTTTCATGAATTGAAGATCTGCTGCTTGTTTGTTTCTTTGTTGTGTATCACGTTTTAGTTTTCAGCTTGGAATTTAACTTGAAATTTAAAAATAAAATTATGCTTTTTTGAGGCATCTATTTATTTTATTGAGTGAATTTTGGCCAGGAGTTTTCTCAGATGCAAATCAAAGTAATATATTTCATCTTCTTTCTTAAATAAACAATTCCCGTGAAGATGAAAGTGTTTATTGAAATTCCCGTTGATCTTTTGTTGTCGAGTGTTGAATGTCAAAGACGATCTAGAATTAGACGACCAGAAGATGTGCGCAATTTGGCAAACCTGGTAAAAGAGAACCAAAAAGTCCTAGAAATTCACTCAAAGGCATTTCTCTCACGCGTCATATCTTGATTATTTCATACTTTTTGCATATTTTATGGAATTTTACTTCAACATGGTTGGAATTTGTATAGTTTTATACAATAACACTATCAAAAAGCTGCTCGTGTATTGAAATATTCAATGAAGAGAGTAAGAGAGAGAATGACTAGGGTTTCACTCGTTGTGTTTGTTGGCATTTGAGGGAAGAGTAATTTTGACTGTCTACTTCATGGTAGAATTATCTATTAGGTAGTCGCGTTAGCAATTCCGTGGTTAAGCCGTCAAAATTAGCTGAATAATGAAAACCACTATGTACACAAAATGTGAAAAATTTTATAGGATTGTCTTACTTGATACAAAGTTTATGCTATTAAATTGCATTTGGGTTGAAATTCTTTGAATTTTATTAACAAACAAAGAGAAACAAAATCGAATTTGACAGCTTACCGACGGAAAAAATTAAAAAACAACAAATTAGCTGGGCTGACGCGTTTACCCGATAGATAATTTTACCATGGTCTATCCCTGTTGTTGGTGCCCACAACAACAACAAATCCTACTGCGTTAACCTCTACTAGATCAGCCTTGATTCAGAGCTTGTGCAGACATGTCACATAATTATCGGGTAAAATTTAAGAGATTGTGCAGAATTCATCTGAAGAAAAATCAGACAATGTGCAAAAATAATCGATTAAATGTCGGAAGGCATTTTAGACGTTTCGGTTAATTGTCTGATAAAATTTCAGAGATTTTATAGACGTCCGACGCGTCGGATAGAATTGTTCACTTAGTATGTTGCTATTGTCACCGCTAAACTGTCTCGTGTAAACGCCAGGTAAACGTAACGAAGAAGAAACAAATTCATAAAATTGCTAAACTGCTAAAACTAAATTGCAAATTGTATTTAATAAAATTCTGTAAATAATATTTCTTACAACAGCACGCTGTAATTATCTAATGTGACAAAACAAAAATGCTGCCAAGTTTCCCAGTGCATTTGACGCATTACACAAGGTGCCGCCAACTTTTGACTGAGATGCGAAAATGGGTTTTATTTGCCAGTTTAGATAAACAACATTATGAAAATTAAACCCTAATTATCGAATTAATGCCCATCCATTCACCATACAAGAAATACTCAACACACATGCTCAGTATTTTCAAATTATCTGCAAATTTTTCCCACCACTGCGCATCACTTGACATCTTTAAGCTATGAAGCGATATTCTCTGTGTGTCTCCGAACTAGTAGCGGTTAAACATACAGTTCATGGCTAGCGGCCAAAGTCCAACTTGGACGCTTAGTCTGGAAAAAATTACAAACATACCTCCCTCCACCTGTACGCATAACTCAAAAATTTCAGTTTAAACAATCCGACAAGCAAAAAAGTCAAAACAAAAAACATGTAAAAGCTTTTTTTGTTTTGGTCTCCATCATCATCATCATTGTACTGATAGTCGTATTGTATCGAGCAGAGAATGAGATGAGATGAGATCGATAAAGTTGTCTGACCTGTTTTATGCAGGGGTTTTTTATATTTTCGTATTTTGTTTTTTTTAACTTCTTAGTCTGTTTTTTATTGTCATATATATGTTATGGAGTGTGTGAGATACTCAAATCGTTTTACACTATAACACAGTGAATTCACATATGATATGACAACAACATCAATATACATACATACATACTACGTATAGATATTGGCATTAACTATCGTAGTAACTCTTATTTTTATTGAACAAGAATATTTTGTTTAGTCATTCAAATTCCCCAATACATATGGTCTGGTTAAATATCAGAATCTAAAACCGATTTTAAAACTGGTCGTATTGAAAGTATTTTGACCGCATACCAATATAACGGATGAGTTCAGTTCGTTTTCGCATTGTTTTGTTTCCACTGACTGAACAGGTACAAGTGGGTTTGTCTTAGGGTTCTACAAATTGACTTTCAAATCGTCGAAAGGTCAAATTTTTCAAAAAGTCGACATTTTCAATACTATTTGAAAAAGTGGGCAAGCCGACTCTTCAAATCAACTATATAATGACCCTAGTTGTCTAGTTTTGTCTCTTCCGTAAAGTTCAAATGTGGGTTACCCAATGAGGTTATACATTTTTTCTGCGGTTCTGTATTATGCTAAACAGTAAAGTGCAATAAAACATTCATCCGTAACCGCCAGCCACCTTGTTATGTGGTTTGAACACGGAAATCAACATACAAAAATTTTTATTAGTTGGATTTTTAACAATTTTTTTTAACCTTTCAAAAAGGTCCACTTATTTTTTGACAATTAAATCACAGATCTCAACTGATATCTCAAAACGCATGTCAGACTATCAGTGCAAATAGAATGATTAGGAAAGAGAAATGGAATGAAACTCGCTTCCAACGGGAGATTAGGCGCCCGGGAAATGCATCCTTCAGCATATCGGTTGTGGCACGTGCAGTGTGTGCCGTTGCACCATCCTGTTGGAACCACATGTTTTCCAATCCCAATTCATCAAGTTGCGGCAAAAAGAACTCGTTGATCATAGCTCTGTAGCGCTCACCATTCACAGTAACCGTTTGGCCCGCGACGTCTTCGAAGAAAAAAGGTCCGATGACTCCTCCAGCGAAAACAGCACACCATACAGTGACTTTGAGCGGGTGTAATGGCTCTTCGAGGGTTACACGCGGATTTTCAGTGCCCCAGAAGCGTAAATTTTGCTCATTTACGTACCCGCCAAGATGGAAATGGGCCTCATCACTCATGATTATTTTTGATGAAAAATCATCTTCCTCTTGGTGGTGATTAAGGATGGCTTGAGCGTATGTTAGACGCGATTGGCGGTCAGCAGCTAACAGCTGAATACCTGGCACGACGTCAGGTACTGCACTTAGTGCTATCCTGAACATCTGTACTCCTGATATCATGGGCGAATCGGTAGCCGCTAGATCCCTGGTGAGAATCAGAGATTGTGGCGTTTTGATATCGGGGCATTCCGGACACACTGAATTACTACACCGGATCAACTCTATTCCCGTAAAAACGGACTACTGTATCCCCTACCTTCTACCAGCGACAAATCTAAGGACTTCTATTCCGAACAGGAATACCTGGGAACAGTCACTGGAAGGGGATACCAGTTGTATCAGATTTTTCACGGATGGATCAAAGTTGGCCGAGCAAGTAGGTTATGGGGTCCATTCGCCGGACCTAAATGTAAATATCTCCTTCAAGCTGCCTGATCACTGTAGTGTATTTCAGGTGGAAATTACCGCCATACTGGAGGTAGTTGAACTACTGAAAAGTAGTGTCACAACTCTCCGGAGAATATGTATCTACACAGGCTGCCATAAAATCCCTGGAAGCCATGTTTGCTATGTCCCTGACGGTGAAAGAATGCCACTCATCACTTAGGGTGATGACAGAGTATTTTGACATCAGGCTCATCTGGGTACCGGGACACAGCGACATTCCAGGCAACTGTGTAGCGGATGCGTTAGCTAGACAGGGCAGTACGGTACAGGTTCTCCCGACAAAAGAAGGTGTTAGTATGCCAATCTCTATCTGCCGTTTGCAGATCAGGCAGTGGGCCGATAATATGTTCCAGGACAAGTGGAGACTTACTTCAACTTGCAAACAAGCTAGGGTCCTCTGGCCACAGGTGGACAGGAAGAGGACTAGGCAACTACTTAACTTGCCGAGCGGCAGGTTATCCACAATGATAGGAACACTTACGGGACATTGTCTTGTAGGAAAACACGCCCTAAGATTGGGACATAGAAACTCCACTCTCTGTAGATGCTGCATGGAAGAGGACGAGGAAACGACGAAACACCTTCTCTTGGATTGCCCTGGTCTGGCAGGACTGAGAAGTAGGATATTCGGCACACATCTAGTTAGCACCGTAGCCCTACAGGATATTCCTGTAGGTCTTATAGACAAATTTATTGAAAGGGCAAATTGGGTATCACAATGGTATCACAATGGGCTTATTTAGCCTAAGTGTGCTAGACAGCGTGCTGTTACCGCCGTAGAAAGAAATTTAAGGTAGACAGATAATGGATCGAACCCAAGAGCTCATGCACAAGAGGCGCACACACTAACCATTGCATCACCGACGGCCCCAAAAATATAAGACCTACCCCAATCTTAATATATGACTTTCAATTTCGAATTTGATTCTCACGTCCGTCTGCCACATCCCTCTGCCCATATATTTTTGTGATCAACGTGTTCAAACTGATTTCAAAGAAATTTGTTGATAGCTTTTGATTGGGTTAATAAGACTCTATTAAGAATGGCCTATATCGGTCCATATTTTTATATAGTTCATACACAAATCTGCCCCCAAAGTTGTATACTAACGGCGCTATAGGTTACAAATACTAACCGATTTCAACGGTAAAAGATGGTTGATTTTGATAATGGGTAATATCGGGCTATGTCTTCCTATATCCCAAATACAAATTGTACCAACTATGATTGGTACCAGGTACGTACGAAGGGAGAGAGTCCGAGGGCTAGGGTCCACTTGGGCCCCCCACGAAAGAAACGAAAGAAAATTCTAGGTATAGTACTGATTGGTACTATCGCCTCTAGAGGGTTGCAAATATTAACCGAGTTCATCGAAGTACGATACATAGGCTTTTCTTATGCCAGGATGATCATTTTTCGAAATGAGCTGGTCCTTTTTTTTGATATAGCCCCTATATAAATTTTACCAACCATGTTCGATTTAACGAAAGTTGGTGCGTACGCTTTTGAAATTAGGTTATAGGCTTCGTGTCATCAAAAGCCAGTCACCGATTAAGACAAGGGTGATATTGCCACGCCCTATCAAGATAAGTTGTGCGGCCAGCTGGTTGTTCGGCAAGATAACTCCCGCAAAACCGAACCAATCTTTGTGAAGTTTAGTACTAATCAAAATTTACTCAAATGCACACAAAAGATAGGCGGATGACCGCTTGATCGAAACGACAACTCTGATAGACTACAAGCGATCTTAATCAAATTTGATACTCGGCAATGTTTTCCTACAAATGAAAGACTAACTACTGTCCACGCCCATTTTTGTACCTCCCATACAAAAGTGGGACGGCCTTCCGGCTGTCCGACTCGATATCTCCCGTAAACCACAACCGATCTTAACAAAATTTGGTACTGATCAATATTTTGCGCAATACTGTGTAAAAAAATATGATCAACTTCGCCATGCCCATTTTTGTACCTCCCATACAAATATTGGGCGGACAATTGGCTTGTAGTCACGATAACTCCCCATAATCACCTTGGATCGTACGATAATTAAGTTGGGTGGGTATTGGATAATATTTAGCGCAATGCAACTCTGCTATTGAATATTGATTTCGGGTGAGGGTATGTTAAAATCACCCGACTGAAATTTCTGTACTGGTTTTTACTTTTATTGAGTAATTTACAACCACATGACGTCAAATGTCTTACACGTATAAATTAAACAAACAAATATACAAATTTTAACATATTTCTCCAACTGGTTCTATCCTTCGCCTTTTCTTGCCAGTTGGTAACACCAAGGACACTGAGGAATTTTTCGGCCTGGTCTTTGCATCGCAGTCTTGGTATTCCTCTTTTACTGCTTCCATCGGGTACGTTATCGAAAACCATTCCCGCTGGCTCATCTACATCCATTCTAACAACATGGCCTAGTTTGCCCAGTTTGTGTCAGACGGCCGAAATTGAAGCTGCGCCAACACAACCGACGAATTATTCCGTAAAGAAATTTAAAAAATTATTCTGCTTTCTTGAGGAGTACAACCGCAGAGTAATATACATAGAGTCTGTAACAGCTGTTTTTCTTGGGCCAGAAACCCATGCAGAATGAGAAATAAATGTAATAAATTTGTGTTTTAATTGAAATACCTATAAATAATTTTACTCTAACACTTCATTACAGTTTGCTTTATTTCACTTGTTGTCCCTTTATTCCTCGCTGTAATTATCACAAAACTCTCTCAGTTGATGAGTTTTGTACTTTTGGTTCAATGCGTAAAGGAAAATGTGCTAAAACGCATTGAGCAACCCTACATACTTCCAGTCATCTATCGATATTTTTCTTTCTTACTTTATTCTGCTTGTTTTCCCAACTCTACGGTTGATCAGCTGTGGCATAGAACCCCCTCAGTACAGCGGTCTATATCTTGTTAACGTGTATTTTGTATTTGTTTACTTCATAAATGTCATAGCAGAATTGACATTTTCCGCAATTTGCAATAATTATAGCATCTTACGTCGTGGTGACAACTTTTGCGCCACATTTTGCATGTGATTGTTCGCATTTTCTTTGTTCTTATTCGTTTAATTTGAAATGCTACCTCGAGAAAAATCAACAAATTAGAGAAATGTTACAGATCTGTCAACATTTTTCCTGCAAATTGTTCTACTCAAGTTTACATTATTCCATTCGCTCTTCGCAAACTAAATGTTAACATATACAACAATTTCTCTAACAGTCTAATAATGCATTTAAACCGCCGTTCATCGCGGCCAGGTTAGCGATAACCTTGTTCTCTAATCTTTGCCGTTTACACCACCCAATTTGAGATGAACTTGACATTTCAGTTGGCAACTCCGTGCTTAAACATACTCCACGCAGAGACAAAATTATGGAAGACGGCGGAGCAACAACAAATTAAGTTGGCGGCTATTGGTTTTGCCAGTTTTGTACAAATTTGGGATGTTTTTGAAATAACTGATCCTTTAAAATTGTATCAGTGAGTCGGAACGGGCCAGTCGTTAAAATCTACTCACAGTTTAAACCAATAAGAGCCACTTCTAGCGGCGGCGGCGTGAGCTTCAACAAAGTTTTGGTGGCGGACACGCATCGGCTTCCATCTGTCAAACGGTTGATTTTTTGTGTTTGTTTATGCCTTGTTCACGCTGCCACGAAATTGACAATTTCGGATTGAAATTGTCGAACGAAATTGAAATCGTTCACACTGGCTTTTGAGCAATTTCGTTGAAAAATGACAAATGTTTTGTTTGAAATTTTAGTGCCTGGGCATAATAACCAAAATTCTGTTAGGAACTGAATGAAACCAATAAAATAAATGAATGATACGTGAACTTTAACATGATTCACTGATTCACCACGGTTTATAGTTTATTTTCCCTACCCTATTTCGATGTAAACTTAAAATTTCAATCTGTTAAATGAGGCGGCATACAATTGTTTTGTTTTTTGTTTGCAATTTCAGTAACCACGTGTTCGGTGAACGAAGCCGACCCATAATTATCGACGGCGTTAGACCAACAACAAAAATATATCGACGGCGGCAACTGAGTTTTTATTAAATGTAATTTTTCGCAGACGTTACTTTTAAGTTCATCTCGTTAGTTGTGTGAAAAATTTAGATATTTTTTTAGTAATTCGGGCCTTTAAATGCGGCTTAATTGATAATATCGGCTAACATTTTAAGTCGAATCATGCCTTAACGACGGCGGCGTGAACTTCAGAAAATTATCTACGACGGCTGCACATCAGAAAATTTTCTGTCGGTTTCGTGTTCTTCCATATTTGCAAAAAAAAAGTACTGACTTAATTTTGCTGAGTAAAAACAGCCTTGTATACGACAATTTCAGGCCAATTTCAACGAAATTGTCGTAAATATCTCAATTTCGTAGTTGTCAAAATATATGCGAAATTGAGCAATTTCAACTCAATTTCGGCCCAAATTGTGAAAAACTTCAATTTCGCGGCAGCGTGAATAAGGCATTATATTATGGTTGCATTGGTTGATTGTAAACAATCAGTGTAGCATCAAAAAGTACAACAGTTTAAAATAAGATTAACAATTAGACTTCAGTTTCTATAGATTAAAAAGGGGTTGAGTATTCTCCCGGGTTAGCGCGGGTTAACGGAGTTATCCTTCGAAATGCGTTAATCTTGTTTGGAGTAAATGCTATGTAACAAGGCCTTATACGACATTTACACCGACCAAGATTACCACATTTCGAAGGTTAACTGCGTTAACTGCGTTAACCCACGCTAACCCAGAAGATTACTCATACAATTTTAGTCTGAAAAAATGGAAGTGTAATTTTTAACCTCATTTTAAACTGGTGTACAATTTGATACAACTCTGCAAATTACCAAAAAATTCAACCAAAATAAAAACATACACAAAAAATCAACTGTTTGGCAGACGGACAAAAACGATGTACAACATCGTCTTTGAGACGGAAGCCGATGGAAAATTTTCTCTCGCGTCGCCGCCATCAAAAAACTTTCGTAGCTCATTCCACCTCCGATTTAATAGATTCTCATTGGTTTAAAATGTGTGCCGATTTGACCAATTGAACCCATTTGAAAGGTTAATTTACTTCAAAAACATCCCAAATTTGTACAAAGCCCGCAAAACCAAGAGCCGCCAATTTAATTGTTCCGTTGTGCCGCTGTCTTCGATAATTTGGTCTTGGCACGGAGTCTCCCTTAATTGCTCCAATCACAAAGTTGCCACCTGTAAGACAATTTAATCTCATATTGGTTGGTGTAAACGGCAAAGGTTAGAAAACAAGGTTATAGCTAAACTGCGCAATTTATTAATAAGGAGTATTGACTTGCTTTCCAACATTTGGTCTGGCCAATCTGGAAAATGTAGTAGTTAATTGAGTTTAATAATGTTTAAACTAAGATGCCTTACACATAGCAACAGATTTTTATAAAATTTAGAAATTTCTCGTCTTTATTTTGTTGATTTTGCAAGGTGCGCCATTAATGTCATAAAAGATTGTAAACGTCTAAATATGTTCTACTAATTTATTTATACAGTGTTAGTATTTTTTGTTGAATTAGAAGGGTTTATCGCGCGATAGTGTCAGATAGTAGATTTATATATAAGTATATACAAATTTTCGCTCAGGTGATATTTTTTATATTTACACAATTAACTCAGGTCCCAGGTTTCACATGACACGAGGCTAAGTGCATTTCCCCTCTTTATTACTTTGTAAACGATAATGATAAAACTCAATAAAACCCTAAGAAACAAAAAAAAAGTGGTGACACAAGCGACAACCGGGTATGCGGTAATTTTTGTAATACAAGATAGTCAACAGCATGTAATGAGAAATATTTTTAAAATTTTGACAGAGTATTTTCTTCGTGGCCGAAATCTTGATCATAGTGGAAACTTACTTACTTACTTAGGTGACCTCAAACAACCCAAAGGGTCAAGAGGCTTACAAAATGACGATAACATGTTTCTCCAACCGGCTCGAAATTCAGCTTTTCTTCTCCAGTTGGTAACATCAAGCTCTCGCAGACAATATTCCACCTGGTCTTTCCAGCGAAGTCTTGGGCATCCTATTTTTCGATGTCCTTCGGGTACGTCTTCGAATACCTTTCGCGCTGGTTAATTCCGATCTATATTACTTACATAACCTAGTCAGCGTACACGCGTTATTTTGATACGCGGAACTACGTCGATGTCAGGATACAGGTTATACAGCTCGTGCTTCATCCGTTGTCGATATTCGCCGTTTTCTATTAAAGGGTTTTTCAACACAGACGCTACAAAAGTAAATCGATAGGGACGATAGGGCTCTTTTGACATTTCTCTTCAGTAAGGTTTACCATTTCATCATGCAAAGATATACGATCCAACAACGAGTCGAAATTATTAAAATTTACTACCGAAATTTGGAGTCAGTGGCCTCAACTTTCGTCAGTCGCCTCAACTTTCGTCATAATTTCTGCCTGACTGGCTTCGTCAATAAGCAAAATATGCGTTACTGGTCAAACAGCAATCCACACGTAATCCATAAGCCATCATTGCATCCCGAAAAAATTACGGTTTGGTGCGGTTTATGAGCCGGCGGCGTCATTGGGCCGTACTTCTTCCGTGATGATCAAGACCGGCACATTACTGTGAATGCGAATCGCTACCGTTCAATGATAACCGAATATTTTTGGCCCCAATTGGATAATATGGACTTGGAGGACATGGACGACGCCACAAGCCACACAGCGAATGCCACAATCAATTTATTGGAAACCAAGTTTGGTGAACGTGTTATCTCACGAAATGGCCCAGTCGATTGGCCGCCTCGGTCGTGCGATTTGACGCCGTTAGATTATTTCCAGTGGGGCTACGTCAAGTCTATGGTCTATGCCAACAAGCCAGCGACGATTGATGAACTTCGTACGAATATCGAACGTGAAATTGCAGCAGTATCGGCCGATTTATGCTTGAAAACCGTCGAAAATTGGGTTCAGCGTTTCCGTGGTGGCCATGCAAAAGAAATCGAGTTCCATACATAATGGCATCGAACGTACTTTCACAGGAATAAAGAATTTCATTGGTATCTAAAACCGGTATTGTTTTATTTAAAAAAACTTTTGTAGCGCTCTTATTGAAAAACCCGTTATAAGACCATACCATATATACTTCGGAGCATTTTTCTCTCGAATACTTTCTGTGATGTTTCATCAGCATGCGATATGACCCAGGACTCTGCGCCAACAAGCAATACAAGATGTATGAGAGTCTAATATACATAGTTGCATCTTCGTTTCTCGATAGAGGGTCTTATATCAGAAGTGCTCGCTTAGCCCGAAATAGCACCTGTGTGCAAGCAGAATTCCCTGTTTTATTTCTAAGCTGACATATTGTTTCTGTTTCCGGCAGATCCGAGGTAAATAAATTCGTTGACTACCTGGAAATTATAACGGTTATCAACGTTCACCCTTTCATCCGATCGGATGGATGTTTTGCTTGTCGAAAGCATTAATTTTGTCTTGCCCTCGTTTACTGCCAAGCCCGATTTTACTGGTTCCTTCTCAATTCCCGAAAATACTGAAGTAACTTCTCGCAGATTTTGCCCAATGGTGTCTAAATCATCAGCATTCGCGAGCAGCATGTGAATTTTGCTGCTAATCGTTTCATTCGTGTCGACTGCAGCTTTTTTCACGATGCTCTCAATTAATATGTTGAAGAGATCGCATGATAGGGTGTCGCCCGCCCTGCGTGAGGACACGCCTCGTATTAAACGGTTGGGTGAGATCTCTTCCAAGCGTAGTGGAAATCTTACAGTAAACCCATTGAAACTCGCCAGGGTATTTTCTACGAACCCAACTTACAAATTGTGATTGTGATTTTGGTGATTATCTTATAAAGGGTGTCCTAATAAAAGTGCAGGACTTAATTTAAAAATAAAAAGCATATTTTTTGACCGAGTCATAATATTTTTATTGCATTATAAAATAAACATATTTCCATTATGTATGGAATAAAATATTCGTCAAACGGCTCCAGCGACTCTGATCGCAGGCCCTAGCTTCCCGAAATTTCAAGTGCTGTAGCTCTACATTCTTAATAATCGGACCTATCGTAGACAACAGCTGTCAAATTTCAGAGCCACTACTTGCACAGGGGAAAAAATCGTGCTTTTTTGCATTGGGAAACCCATTAGTTGACAGTTTTTTGAGGACATTTCTTTGCTATTTAATATCAGAGCCGCTACTAGCGCAGTTTTATTGCGACATCCGTTAGGAATTTGAGTCTTTTGGGGACATTTCTTTGCTTTTTGATTTTTACTTAGATTTTCCACCGGATTGTATGCGATGATAACATACAAGCTGAAAAAATGCCACCAGCAACATATTGCAGGAACCATATATGTATATGTTGGTTTCATGACTTGATGATCTGCTGCCTTTTTGTTCCTTTGTTGTCTGGCACATTTTTGTTTTCAGCAGTTTTCAACAAACATAGTCATAGTTGGATTACAAAAACATATATTATAGCATATTAACCACTGTGTCTCCAACTTGTAATATTGCATAGCAAACACAATGTGTTTGGACACAAATATACTATATTTTCGACAAGCTACAAACATTATATTTGCATATAAACTATTAAAAAAAGATTTTTCAGAGTGTATAGTATATTATTTACATCCAACTTGCAGATATCCTTGAAAACTATAAAGCTGATATTATTGCTATCCAGTAAATGGGATGGAAAGGACATGGCTGTACAAGCAGGAATAGCTGTGCCATCTACGAGGGAAGTTTGACAACTCTGCGACTATTTGAATAAAAGATATTAGTGGTCTTCATGAAAGCTCGAAAGAACTTCGTAAACTCGAAAACATCGTAAACTTGCACAGCAAACGTCAAAACAAACAAATTTCCCATACAAAGCGACTTGCTCAAAAGTGGAAAGTTTTCGAGGCAAATTTGCTGCGCAAACGTGGGATGGAGAAACGTGTAAACTTTTGACATTTCGTTGTCATCTGACTAGGATGGATAAATAAGGTGATAGCACTAGAACAGTAGAAAAAGTACACATACATAATACATGCAATTGCTACTGCTACCACCTTATGTATCCATCTTGGTCAGCTGATATGGTTTTGAGCACAACTACGCTGAGCAACTTTACCTGGTGCCTCATGCAACGGTGCGAGGGAAACTTGCGCTGAGCAAAAGTTCTCGGCTTTCACGTTTGCATGAATGCCGCTATTGTTTTTTCAGCAAAAAAGCGATTTATTTCTCAACATAGTTTCCTGGTAGCTAGATACATTTACATCATCGTTTTCCCCCAACTTTGTTATTCCTTCCCAATAATGGGTTTACTCTAGGTCCTCAAAATATGCGTTTCTTTCAGTGATGACCTCTTCATTCGACGCAAATCTCTTAATGCCGAGCCATTTCTTCAGGTTTGGAAAGTGAAGGTACTCACAGGGGACTAAAGATGGAGAATCTGATGAATGAGGTAGCAATTCGTACCCAAATTAATTGATTTTTGACCTGGCGACTACACACCTGTGCGTCAGTGCTCTGTCATGCTGCAAGTGTACTTTTTTCTTCGCCAAATTCTGTCGTTTCCACTGCAAATCAATATCGAATTGTCCAAGAGCTGTGAATTATATTCGACAGTGGTTGTTTTACCCTTTTCAAGGTATTCTATGTGAAAAGAACTGCCTTGGCCTTCTTTGGTACACCTTCACCCGGATAAATTCACAGATTTGACTGTTCCTTGGTCTGTGGTGTGTTGCGACAGATCCACGTTTCATGTTGACGGTGGCGAAACGGTACAAAAGCTCATTCGGATTGCGGTTGACTTCCCAACCTTTCAAGTGGACACACGGTTGCACCTATGGTCGAGTGTGAGTAATCGCGGCACCCATCGCGCGGTTTCATGTTCAAGTATTTATGTGAAATGTATTGTACCCGCTCATTTGAGATGCCTACAGCCTCAGCTACCCCACGCACTTTCATTCTCCTATTGTTCAATATCAATTCATGGATTTTATAGACGATTTCTGGCGTGACGAACTCTTCTGGGTGACCTAAACGTTCGGAGTCACTTGTGCAAATACGACCATAAAGAAATTCAGTAATTCACTTTCAACCATTGAAATTTACGATGCAGAGTTCCCATAATATTTATCAAGCCCGTAGTTGGTTTTTTGGTCACCATCGGTGGTGCAATGGTTAGTGTGCGCGGCTCTTGTACATGAGAACGTGGGTTCGATCCCTGCTCAGACCACCTTACATTTCTTTCGACGGCGGTCACCTCGCTTAGTGATGGCTACACTGTCGAGTTCTTAGCCATGAAAATCCTTCTCAAAAAACCGTTCGGAACCGGTGTAAAATTGTAGGTCCCAATCAGTGAGTGTAAAATAGAAAGCGCACATCTCACTGATTGTGAGAAGCTCTCCCCAACCCCTTCATGGGATGTTATGGGACACCATTTTTTTTTTCGTTAGGTTCGGTCATGTGTTTGGATCTCAAACACAAACAAAATAACGCAGCTTTCTTAAACTTTTACAGTAGACTATTAAAAAAAATGGTTTGCCATTACATCCCATGAAGGGATTGGCGAGAGCCTCTGACAACCAGTAAGCTGTGCGCTTTCTAGTTTTATACTCACTGATTGGGATCTACAATTTTACATCGGCTCTGAACGTTATTTTGAGCAACTTTTTCATGGATAAGTAAACGATAGTGTAGGCATCATTAAGCGAGGTCAATGTCGTCGTCGAAAAAAATTTTAGGTGTTCAGAGCTGGGATCGAACCCACGTTCTCATGAACATGAGCCGCACACACTAACCATTTCACCACCGACGGCCAACCTAATAACAGATGGTAGCTGACACAAAAAGGATGTACAAGTAGAGAAGAAAAAACCGGCGCAACCGGCGCAAACCAAAAAATTGGACACGATTCACGCGATTTTACATACTTTATGTAATTTTATTTTAATATGGTTGGAATTTCTAAAATTAGATCATGGTACAAACAATTTTGACAGCTGATTTGAACTTTTTTCTGGAGTGAGTATGAGTGAGTTTATCTCTTATGTCAAAGTTTGTTTACAGTTCTTTGTTTGCAACCCCCGTCCGCCAGCAACTGCTGATTAGGAAATATTTTCTCGGTAAAAATCACATAGATTCGTTTTAATTTTCACACTTAAACACTTTCCAAATATCAAATCAATCACAATCATTTTCTAAATGGCCCTTTTTCCAAATATGTTTACATTTTTATCACTATTCAATCAGCTGACTTGACACAATGCAGACACTGGCCAAAAACAAAATGTTTGTTTTTGGCTTGTTGTTGTACTGTATCTACCATTATATTTGTACCATGAGTTAGATATAATAACATCATCAGAAAACTGCTCGTGTATTGAAATATTCAACGAAGAGAGTAAGAGAGAGAGTAGTGAAACGACGCGCTTCACTCGTCTTATTTGTTGGCATTCCACTCCATGAGTAAATGTTCTTCTCTACACCATAGTTGCTTTACGGCTGACACAAAAAGGATGTACGAGTAGAGGAGAAAAAACCACTGCAATTTGGCAACCTTAGTAGAAGAGAACGCGATTTACTCAAACGCATTTCGCTCTCGCGTGATAACTTGATTATTTCATACTTTATGTAATTTTATTTAAATATGGTTGGAATTTCAATAGTTAGATATAATAACATCATCAGAAAACTGCTCATGTATTGAAATGTTCAACGAAGAGAGTAAGAGAGAGAGAGAGAGAGAGCAGAGAAACGAGGCGCTTCACACGTTGTCTTTTTTGTGCATTCCATTCCATGAGTAAATTTTCTTCTCGATATAAAATTCCATACTCTTTGGCTGACAGCAGCAGTGTTGATTTTTAATTACCAACGAGGGAAGTTCAAACAGTCACGGAGTCACCAACAATGTCTGATTTAGCTTGCAAATATTTCATTTATAAATCGCCTATGCATTTTATTTGTAACGCATGTGGTGATACTTTTGGTTGTTACAATGATCGAAATTGCTTTCGCACGAAATAACTTTATAGATTTTTTGAATATAATTTTTTTGCCTACGAAATATTCGCAAAGAGCTGAGCAGCAAGCAAATGAAAGTGAGCCAAATTTTCTTTATTTTATATACTCGCATTTCTTATGGCAACGAAAACTTCATAACAACTGAATACCGTACTTAAACAATGTAGTAGTAACAGCGTATGTTCAATTCTAATATTATAATGGGTGTGTTCAATGTTGCAACTAATTTCAGCTTCCCATTTTTGTTTCAATTCAATAATGCATTTTAATAAATTGATTTAATATTCAAAATATCTTAATTAAAAATGCATTGTCACCACAAAGTAAATACGTAAACATCGAGTTTATTGATATATTTCTATGCATTCCCGTTCTGATCTAAAGTTCATAAACTTGTCGATAAATTTGGCTTTTAAATTAAGAACAAAATTAACATTTTGACAGTCATGATGATTCCGGTAGAAATGCATATACTACATCTAGAGTAATTCTTATATATAGAGAGAACATTTGTCTCATCTGATGTTTGCGTTCACACTCTTCGTTGTGTGGTCGGTGTGATAGGCAGATGTTTGACGAAAAGTGACATACACCAGATGGAATTAAAATAACTTGTGACTTTAATTTTTCATGTTGTTTTGGTGAAAATCTGTGAAATTTAAATGTGTTTTACACTTTTTTATTGGGAGTGTACATTTGTGTTGTATTTAATAGCTTATTCGCACTACAAAATATTTGCCCGATTTCGTATCAAATGTCCTAACAAAATCCGAAGTGTTCGCATTGGGATTTTTCCTGATTTGATTGAAAGTCAAGGCGCATCGACGAGGTAGTATTACTACGACAACAAACACACCAAACCGACAACAAAAGGCATTTTGCTTTGTTTGATATTTTTCCACAATCAAATTCAGCACAAATGCATTCCAGGAACAAAATTAAACAAAAAAGTATACAAAATATGTTTGAGAAACAATAAATACCTAAGAACTGCGATAAATAAATAAGTCGGGTATTCTAGTGGTACCACCACATCGATGCGCCATGATTGAAATAGTTGTAAACAATCGTACTATTCGTTCGTAGTGTGAGATAAAACAGCGTTGCATAAAGCAAATCAAGCATTTTTTTCCCTGATTCCTAGACAAATAAGAAAAAATACCCGATTTGTCGTCTGTCAAAACGTATGGGAAATCAAGAAAATTTTCCTGATTTCTGCTTTAAATCAACAAAAGTAGCAAAATCACGAAAATCGATGCCAGTGCGAATGCTATATAACACAATAATTTTAACACACAAAACGAAATACCGTTGTTGATAGTTTGTTGGTTGTTTTGAACCATTGCCTCTATCTGCTAGTATTAAAGCAATTCTTTTCAACATCCAACTATCATCTCACACCAGGCTGAGCGAAATTTAAACTCTAGATTTACGAATTACTCTATGATAGTACATATGTATGTGTGTACTTGTTTGTGGGTGTTCACTGATCTTGTGTCTGTTAAATCTTTATTTGGGATGCAAATGTTAATTTAGTCTAATTGTTTAAGTAAATATTGATTCAGTAACGTGCGTATATTGTTAAGAATCAGTTGTCAATAAACTTTGAAACGGATCTAAGTTCTAAGCTCAAAAAGGGTCCTCCCAACCGGGACTGATATGATGTATTGAACTACACTGAATTGTTTTGTATATTTTAATATATCGCACCAATGTTTAACACCCTTTGAGGGAGATTTCGCTTGTCTGGGCAGAACTTTTGCGAAAAAAAATCATTATTTGTTAGATAAATATTTATACTAGATTTAAGTGTAAATGTGAGAAAAACTAATAGTCAATAATTATTAGAAATTTCATTACAAAAAAATTGTTTAATAAATATTGAAACAAGATAAGAAATTCTAGACGTTTAATGTGTAAAATAATTTAATATTTTCTTCTGTCCACTGGATGTTTAAAGTAAAATTGCAAATAAGACAATTCAACTTTAGACAAGATCGCATTAAATTATGAAATAAAAATTATTAATATTTATTTGGCACATTATAGACGCCAAATAAGTCTTTCTAGTCCGAAAATGGCAGCAATTTCAAAATCTATATTGGCCAAGACCAACACTATAAAACCTTAACCTACGCTGTTTTAAACATTTAATATAATTTGTTTTTAATTTGATTTTTATTGCTGCCATTTTTACTCCAAAAGAATGATGATGACATTTGATAACAAAAATAAGTAGGCGTCATTATACCCTACACCAGCACTGTGGTACAGGTTATTGTAAGTAAGTGATTGAATTATGATAATTATTACACTCAGAACTAACTGCAGTTTGACACATCGTAATGTATACACGCTGAAAAAATACATATATATATTTGAATATGTTTACCCTTAATTATAATATGTTTAGAAACCACCACACAGTATATGTTTAGAAAATATGGTTCCAATTACACTATTATTATTATTATTGTACATTAAACTGACTAACTAAAAAAGTTCATTTAGTCCACCCCTCAAAATGTACCTTGGTTTGATTTAGGATGATGGTTTGTTTTATGATACGCATAGCGACTACGAGCCACGGCAAAGATCCATAATTTTATCTAAAATATACTCTGGATTTAGACCCCAGTGATTACTTGATATTTCCAAACCTGAAGAAATGGCTCGTCTATAAGAGATTTGGGTCGAATGAAGAGGACATCGCTCACCCAAATGCCTATTTTGTGGACCTATTGGACTATTAGTGGAAAATTAGAAAAACGAGGGACTAAATGTATCAGGTAAGCGGACAGTATGTTGAGAACTAAAATATTTTTTTGTCGAAAATAATATATGTATTTTATTCAAAAAGTCACGGAATTGTCAAACCTGCCATGTCAAACCTGTTGTCTCTTTCGCACTTATGTAAAGTAACGAGTGGTCCAAATTTGAGGTGGGCACGGGCAGTGCTTTTTGCTGTGACACGATGTGCCATGCGTTCGTGGAGGAAATTTGAATTTCGTGCGTGCACCGTTCGTGTTTGTGCAGAGTAATACCAGTACACAACTTTCAGTCGGGTGAACCGACTTAATCATACCCTCACCCTAAGTCATCCATTGCGTGGGAGTTCTGTTAAATAAAAACGCCCATACTCAAAAGTGACCATATTCAATAGCAGATTGACATTGCGCTAAATATTATTGAATACCCAAATTAGTTAGTTTCCCTCCGAATATTTACATGCGAGGTACAAAAATGGGCATGGCAAGTTGTTGCCAAAAATTTGATCAGTACCAAATTTTATTAAGATCGGCTATGATTTATTGGAGATATCGAGTCGGCAAACCGGAAATATTCCAAACTTTTGTATGGGAGGTACGAAACTGGGCGTGGCACAATAGGAAATAATTACTTACATAGTAGCTTTTAGCAAAATATTGCCTAGTACCGAATTTTATTAAGGTCGGTTGTAGTTTACGAGAGTTATCGTGTCGATCAACCGGTCATCCGCCCAACTTTTATATGGGAGGTACCAGAATGGGCGTGGGAAAAGTTTTATTTGACTAAATATTGACTAGTACAAACTTTCATAAAGATTGGTTCTGTTTTGCGGGACTTCTCATACCGAACAATCAGACGGCCAAGCAACTTTTGTATGGGAGGTACCACAATGGGGGTGGCAAAATCACCCTTGTTTTACTCGGTGATGGGCGCTTGATAACGTGAAGCCTTATTCCTAATTTCATTAAGGTCGGAAGTGTTTCACGCGATTTATCGGATTGACAACCCGCTCGAACACCCTGTTTTGTATGGGAGGTACCAGAATGGGCGTGACAATCTCGCCCATTTCCTCCAGTTAACTAGGCATTTATAGATTATTAACCGGTGGTAGAGTTGAAGCTAATCACATCTTCCAGAAAAAAGGTTTGAAAGAAATATGATTTTGTGCTAAATGTTTCGACTTGTATGGGAGGTACCAGAAGGGGCGTGGTCACAACGCCCATTTTCAATACCAAACTCAACATTGGCAAATAATTGTCACTGACAAAATTTCATTGAGATCTGTAAAGATTTACGGCAGTTATCGTGTTGACCAGCCAGCCAGACAGGCAAAGAGACGGACATGGCTCAAACGTCTTAAAAAGTCCTAAAACGAATTTCGTCCAAAGATACTAAGGGTCTAATATGGCTCCGTCTATGTGTTACATTTTTTTACATATTAAATAATATAGACCTCCATCCCTATGGGTGAGGGTATAAAAATATTGTTCGTTCACGTCGAGAGTTGTGTAACACGAAAAAGCACGGAAAAATATCTTAATAAATTAAACACAGTTAAAAATTGGTAAATTATTCGTTATCGCTTTATCACACACAACTAGACCAAAAAATGCTGTCAGTGTAAATGATTGTTATCTTTTCGTCTGTGATTGGCAATGTTACCAATTGAATGCACCTCTGTAAGCTGCAGCCATAAAGCAACTATGGTATAGAGAAGAAAATTTACTCATGGAGTGGAATGCCAACTGATACTGAATTATTTCCTTTTGCCTTCGTTCAATACGTCAGCATATGTCGATGTGAAAACACATACATACATGGTTTCCCCTCACATCCCATGAAGGGATTGGGTAGAGCTTCTCACAATCAGTGAGATGTGCGCTTTCTAGTTTTTACACTCACTGATTGGGACCTACAGTTTTACACCGGTTCCGAACGGTATTTTGAGAAGCTTTTTCATGGCTAAGTACCCCATCACTATGCGAGGTGACCATCGTCGAAAGAAATGTAAGGTGGTCTGAGCAAGGATCGAACCCACGTTCTCATGTACAAGAGCCGCGCACACTACCATTGCACCAACGACGGCCAACACGAAGCTCAAAAATGTACGGTACGGCTTTGCCGGTCACTGATGTACAAGTAGAGAAGAAAAAACCACCGCAATGTGGCAACCCTCGTAGAAGAGAACAAAAAACGAGTGAAGCACCTGATTTCTCAGCCCTCTCTCTTACTCTCTTGGTTGATTATTTCAATACACGAGCAGTTTTCTGATGATGTTACAGTATCTAACTATAGAAATTCCAACCATCTTTATATAAAATTACATAAAATATGTAAAAAGTATGAATTAATCAAGTTATGTCGCGAGAGAGAAATGCGTTTGACTGAATTGCGTCGACTTTTTGGTTCTCTTCAACGAGGGTTGCCAAATTGTGGTGGGTTATCTTCTGTACTTGTACATCCTTTTTGCTGCAGCCAAAGAGGATGTACAAGTAGAGAATAAATAAAAGTGCCTTTCAAACATTTATGCTTTTTGTATTGTTTTATGTAACAACATTGTCGAAATGGTTCATTTATATTGAAATATTTTAGAAAGAGAATAAGACTCTTTTATGCTCTTTTACTCAGACTCTCTATACTATTCAATACTTTTTGTCGTCGCTGTTTATAACAAAACAAAAACAATTATTTCAGTGAGCAAAATATTGATTTTTACTCAAACAAGCAGGTCGTCAATGGCGCGCGCGTCAGAGCCATGATTACGGACTTTTGATGGGCTAAAATGGAAGATTTGAACTTAGATAATCTTTGGTTTCAGCCAAATGGCGCACCATGTCTCACAGATTATAAAACAAACAAAATTTTGCCCACATAGTTCGGTAATCTTGTTCTCAGCAGTCTTGGCGATGTCAATTGACATTTTAGACATTTTCTTGTGGGGTGCCGTTAAAGACCGATGGTATGCGAGTAATCCAGGAAACAATTCACACCCTTAAGGCTAATATCGTGGAAGCCATTCCTGAGATAGAACCAAAAACTGCCAACAAAGTTTTGAGGAATTCGACCGACAGGATGAGCAACTGCGAAACCAGCTGCGGCAGCCACGTGAATGAAATCGTGTTCCATAGTATGTATGTATATTTGATATTTCTAATAAAACCATAATAGTACACCAAAAGAAATTGAGCTTAGTTGATTTTGTTTAATTTTTAAAACGATGCTTGTAATTCGGCCACCCTTTACATAACTCGCACAATGACTGAACTGAAAATGAATCATATGGATCCAAGTTAATCCCAGGCTTGTTTCCTCTATCTCTAAAATAAAATCTGAAATCTTTTCAGTGAAAACTTCTTTACCTAAATAAACGCAAGAATGCTTTTTATTTCACAGTTTCACAGAAATGAAATTGATCCCCAGCTTGACTTGCATTTTTTTTTGTTCAGGCACAGTGAAAAATATGTGTACTTTACTAAACAAATATCTACGATATAACCTATTGCTAAACGCTATTTAAGAGTAGGCACAATACAGAATATTTCGTAAGACAATTCAGGTCCTTATCTTCAAAAACGCAAAAATTATAAATTTTTGACTTGAAAACTCCACATATTTTTAACTTTGGCATGACACTGAAAATCGGTCACTTGTCTTAAATTTTTGTTATAGATCCCACAATTATGTAGTTTACAGCGTGATATATATACTTCTATAATTTAGAAGATATTGGGTATGGGGTATAGTTCGCCTTAATTGACTTCCATTAATTAATATTCATTATTTACCTCATTTCGTAAAGAATTTAGCCTTTGTTTTCAATAAAATCAAATAATAATATTAAGTATACGCTCCTCAATATAGGAAACCCAATCCCTTTGCAGTTCACTTAGGCGTATGTGGAATGTGTAATTTAGTATACGCTTCCAAATACAATCTAGAACGTGTAAGTTATTCTATTATCAGTATTGATCGACTTCAATTATTCGTTTATTTCAGAGTGGTTATACCTGACCACCTTAAACCTTATCCAACTAAGCTCTGCCCCTGTTCACTTGTTTTAAATTGTTTGTATTGTTTTATATTACGTGTGATGTGAAATTTGCAACAGTCGTTTAATTATTTATTTATACACAGGCAACTCTTGTGTTTAGACTATAGTCGAGTGTTACCACCTATTAAATATTGCGTCATATTCTAAATTTTCCGCTTAGAAATTGTGTACATAGTCTATTTTGTGTTTGCACAGGTAATGTTGCATGTGGTTGTCAAAATTATAAAGTTATCTAAATTAGAACTCCACCACAGATTCATAATGAGCTACTCAGAGGTCAATTGATCGAACTCCACAAAACAAAAAGTTGAGAAAATTGGATATGTTTGGGACTTCTGTTCAATCTAAGGCAAGGCCCGGAGATAATTCATGTCTACTCCTTCATGTAGATGATAATAAACAAGGGGAATTTGATTAAGGCAAATTTAAGATGTGTTAGTGATAATGGCATTGACTTCTTAAAATGTGTACAATACTGAATTAGATCAATTGCAAATGTCATTGCAAATTGAAATTCCCACACTGTTGACATGGAAGCGTGCATAGAATAAACATATGACTAGAGCGAACATCTCTCTCAGCAAATTAATGGCATTAGGCCTGGTGTGATATGAACATAAAGTAACTATGGTATAGAGAAGAAAATTTACTCATGGAGTGGAAAGCCAACAGAGAAAACGAGTGAAGGGCGTCGTTTCCGTGCTCTCTCTCTTACACTCTTCGTTGAATATTTCAATACGCGAACAGTTTTCTGATGATGTTATTGTATCTAACTATAGAAATTCCAACCATATTTAAATAAAATTACATAAAGTATGAAATAATCAAGTTATGACGCGTGAAAGAAATGCGTTTGAGTGAATCGCGTCGACTGTTTTTGTTCTCTTCTACTACGGTTGCCAAATTGCGCCGTTTTTTTCTTCTCTACTTGTACATTCTGTTTGATGAGAACGTTGAATGTTGATAGAAAGACGATCAAGAATTAGACGGCCAGACGATGTGTGTAAAAGATCATAAAGCAACTATGGTATAGAGAAGAAAATGTACTCATGGAGTGGAATTTCAACAAAGAAAACGAGTGAAGCGTGTCGTTTTTCTGCTCTCTCTCTATCTTACTCTATTCGTTGAATATTTCAACACATGAACAGTTTTCTGATGATGTTATTCTGTCTATCTATAGAAATTCCAACCATATTTAAATAAAATTACATAAAGTATGAAATAATCATGTTATGAGGCGGGAAAGAAATACATTTGAGTGAATAGCGGCGACTTTTTTGGTTCTCTTCTACTAGGGTTGCCAAATTGTGTCGGTTTTTTCGTTTCTACTTGTACATCCTTTTTGATATGAACGTTGGATGTTGAAACAAAGACCATCGAGAATTAGACGACCAGGCGATGTGCGCAATTTGGCAACCCTCGTAAAAGAGAACAAAAAAGTGGTAACAATTCACTCAAACGCATTTCTCTCTCGCGTCATATCATGAGTATTACATACTTTTTGTATAGTTTATGTAATTTTACTTCAAGATGGTTGGAATTTGTATACCCGCCAGGGAATGGAGCTAGTTAAAAGCTAGCTAAAAACCTAGTCCCTGAAGTACAGAGCTAGTTCTGCTTCTATCCACTCGCAATGCGATTAACTGGCGAATTTAACATGGGCATGTCCTAGGCTGGGGTTAATTGTCCCCCTTATGCATCACTGTTTTCGAGCCAAGAGAAATATTGACTGTCTACTTTAGTAAATCGTTTTTGGTTGAAAAGAATTGGGTTAATAATATCAGACAGAGGCATTAGAATAAAACAGCCAACAAGAAAACAACAACAGCATTTTCCGTTTGTGTATTAAAATAGTTGTCTTAAATGCAACACAAATGTATGATAACACTAAAACATAAGAAAAAAGTGGAAAATATACGTGTTTAATTTGTTGACAGTTCTCCACCAAAACGACATAAAAAATGTAAGTCAACAGTTCTTGTAACTCCACCTGGTGTAAGTCGAACATATCTCTGTCACACCGACCTCGCCACGAAGAGTGTGAAATAAAATTCCAGTTGAGAGAAATCTTTTCTCTTTATATGGTTTCTCCATGGAATCATGTTCTAGAACTCTTTCGAACCAATTTCTTAATTCTATATCTTTGTCAATTTAGGGGATAATTTATTTATTTTGTGTTGTTGATTTTGTTATTGATCATTATCCTGCGGGTTGATAGGAGAGCTCGATTCCAAGTCAAGAGAATTGAAATTCTCGAATGAAATGTGCTAATATCCATTAAAAAAAAAATAAATGGTTTCCCATTACATCCCATGAAGGGACTGGGGAGAACTTCTCACAATCACTGAGCTGTGCGCTTTCCAGTTTTCACTCACTGATTGCGACCTACAGTTTTACACCGATTCCGAACGGTAATTTGAGAAGCTTTTTCATGGCTAGATACTCGATAGTGTCGCCGTCACTATGCGAGGTGACCGCCGCCGAAAGAAAATTTGAAGGTGGTCAGAGCCGGGTTCGAACCCAGGATCTCATGTACAAGAGCCGCGCACACTAACCATTGCACCACCGACGGCCCCGCTAATAATATCCATTAGCTAAAAGAAAAATAAGCGATACTTACGTTTCACGGAATTTTCAGAATTTCTTGCACATGTATTTCATATAGAAGAAAATTTTTTACTGGAAGCAAATACTGGCGAAATGTTATTTTTCACAGCTTAGCTCCTCCCCAAAAAAATTTCGCAAAATTAGCAGGACAGAAAAAAACTGGATCTGTATTAAGAGTAAGAAGACCCTACCATAGAGAAATAACGTATAGAGAAACGATTTGACTCAATATATTTACGAAGTTTGGTGTGTTGCATATGGATGTTGCATGTTGGAAAGTATTGCTTTAATAATACCAGATAAAGGCAATGGCTGTAACCAACTAACCAGGAAACAGGAACGGCATTTCGTTATAATTTTTGTGTACATACACCACATATACATATATACTAATAATAAAATATAACAAAAAAAAAGTACAAAATACGTTAGAATTTTACAGTTTTTCATCAAAACAACATGAAAAATTTAAGTCAACAATTTTTGTAATTCCACCTGGTATAAGTCAATTCACGTCAAGTAACTCTCTATCGCACCGACTGCACCATGAATAGTGTGAAAGGAAATGTCAGCTGAGAACAATGGCCGCTCTGTATACATGACATTACTCTATGGACCCTAATCGCATGACAAAACACAGTTTCGGAATCAAGAAAATATTTCAATGATGTTTTTTTTTTTTAATTTCAATGACTTTTTTTATAATAAACATTTTGCAAACTATCCATATTTTTCACTTCGGATATGAAAACAACTCTCTGTTTTCCATTTTTGAATTCTCAATTTGTTACGCTCTTTAGACTATCACATCCAATTAAAGATAATCAAAACCAAATGTTTTATTTAAATACTACTCAAAATGAACCAAGTGTGTAAATAAATAATAAAACTATTAATGTTTTCTCATTAATAATTTTAGTTTTTAATAACTTTGCTACAAAGTATCATAATAACTTTATATCTATGTATATATCTCATTAACTCTGACTAATTTAGTTGGTTGTAATCAGAATGAGAAATCAAATTGAGAGAGAGAAAAATGTAAGCACTCAATATAAAAACATAATCTTTGTATAATTATTTAAATACGTGTTTATTTCTTTGAACAATAAGAAGAGGTCACTCATTGTGTTTTGTTTTTTTTTTTACATCTAGAAATTCCTAAGCTCATACGTGTTTCATGAAACGTTTACACGTAGTGTGAAAAAATTCGACGTGTTTCCATTGTTTATGTCTAGATACAAACGTCAGCTACGGTTAGTCAGAATTTGGAAATTGGCAACGGAAAATACGTCGAACAAAAATTTAAAATAGTATTGCTATATAAAATTTGCAAGCCCATTAATACAATCTAGTCAAACAATAGGGCCGCTTTTTATCCCAAGCTAAAATAATTGTTCGACCAGTTTGTATAGGGATCCCCATAGTGGATTTTTAAGTGCATCCCCATATAAAGCCCCGTATTCAGTTCTTCTGAAATTTTTGTAAGAAATTTTGTCATTGAAGCCACGTATTCAGAACTTTGGAAATTTTCGTAAGAAATGTTGTCGTTTATCTCTAAATGGAAAATTTTGTTGCTTTAGAGTTACCATCTATCTTTGATTTACCTTGCAAATATTTCATTTGTAATTCCTCTACGCACACCATTTTATTTTTAGCGCATGTAGTGTTGCTTTTGAATGTTAAAATTATCCGAATGTCAAAATTCCGGTCCAAAACAATTGTTTTCGTACGAAATAACTTTGGCGTAACAACCCTGTAATTGACCAAGCAAATGAAAAGTGAGCGAAATTTTCGGTTCATGAAATAATCATTATTTTTTATACAAATATTGTTGCGGAGAGTTGCCACCTTTCCTTCGATTTACGTTGCAAATATTTCATACATAATTCCGATACGCACTACATTTTAGTTTTAACTCATGTGGTATTACTTTAGTTTGCTAAAATTATCGAATTTACTATAGAAATTTAGGGTCCCAAACAATTATCAAACAATTGTTTTCGTTCGAAATAACTTTGGAATAACAACCCTGTCATTGATTTTGGCTACAAATTTGTACAAAAAAGCTGAGTACAAAGGAAATCAAAAATGATCGAAATTTTCGGTTCATAAAATTTTCTTTATTTTTTTTTTACACGTACTTTTTACCAGGCTTAAACCGGCTTAAACCGGCTTTTCGTTGCCATAAGAAGTACGTGCATAAAAAATGACAAAAATTTCATGAACCGAAAATTTCGCTCACTTTTCATTTGCTTGAAACTCAGCCCTCTGCGAAAATTTCGTAGACAAAATCAATTACAGGATTGTTACACCAAAGTTATTTCGTACGAAAACAGTTGTTTGATATTTATTTGGGAACGAAATTTTGACATTTCGATAATTTTAGCAATCAGAAATAACACCACATGCATTATAAATGAAATAAATGAAATATTTGCAACGTAAATCAAAGATAGGTGGTAACACTCCGCAACATAATTTTTAGTTTAGAGATAAATGACAAAATTTCTGACGAAAATTTCGCAAGAACTGAATACGAGGCTTAAGAAAAAAAATATGTGTTTGTAATGACGACGACAACTGCAATTAGTGATATTGTGAACAAGATGGCCACTGACTTCGGACGCTAAAGCGAGTCACAGTCTTTGAAACGATCGTCCGCCAATGCGAGTTCAAATCCCGGTTCCAAATACTTATATTTACAACTTTTCCAATTGCAGTAAAAACCCCTAGCTCAAAGAAAGTCGAAGAATATACTTCTAAGAAATAATATCAATCAGATCGAAACAAATGTATGTATGTAATAAACAATAAAAATCATGGCTTAACTATTACTAAACCAAAGATCACGAAAATATTAAAAAAATTGCTTCGGCCGAAAATGTATGGTCGTCAAAGGGTTAAAGGGTCCAACCGCCAATCCAATGGATGATTTCTTCAATATGCCATCACTTTTTTTTAGCGATTTTTTAAAAATTTTAGTTCAGTGATTTTTAAAAAACAAGTGAAGGCACATTGAAGCCTCCTATGGATATGAAAAATGTATTATTTTTGCGATTGGACGCGGCGTTTCCGAGTTATAGTCACTTTTTAATTTTATCGATTTATTTTATTTTGACGATCTATTGAAAAAAAAAACTCTTCCATACGAATTGGACCACTCTGAGAAACCCTCAAAAATTATTTATTTTTTAATTTGACGCTCCGTTTTCTGGATATAAACTTTTTTCTAATTTTTCATATTTTCAAAATCAAAAAATTTGGATGGGTAACCCATTACCCATTATATTCCCCATTACCCGGTGGCTAATGGATAATCGTGACGCACTTTCGTGGGAAATCATAACACAATCACCACGGCGATATGTACGGATAATCCAATGGGGGCGGGGGTGGGGTAAATATGAACTATGCCATTATTAAGTTGATTTCAGCCATAAACAACTTTCTTTGCTTAGTTTTTTAATAATAAAATAAACATTTCTCGAAGATTGTTTGAAAACAAATACTGTCTACAAACCCTTGATTTGCCTATAATTCCTGTAATATTTGTTAACCTCCACAGTAAGACGAATCATTAAACTGTTAACGAAATTCGTAATAATTATATATTCACTTTTTTTAATTGGGTTTTAAAATACTCCTGTCCCCCATTGTTGACTTTTACTGGAATATTTCCTTTCCAACATTTCTAAGTCTGACCACATGTGAAGCAGAAGCACCTGTATTTGTTGTAAATTTCGATGGAATACTACATCTTAAAAGTCCACATATAAAAAATATTGAACGTCTGTCCGTTTGTTGGCCAGACAGTTGTGTTGTCATGAATGAATGGATAGACAAACAGCGCAAAGAACTTAACATGTTTCTAGTATTTCTGATTGCAATGTTTAAGGTCATTGGTTTAGTGAGACGATCAATGTTATAGAACGATACGCATAGACGCATAACCGAACAACAGATCAACAGATCAAGAGATCAACCTTAACAAAGTTCAAGAACTTTGCTAGATTTTTGTATTATTAACAAAATACTCGTATCGTTTATAATTAACGATGTCTATGAGATTATTTTAAATATTTAATTACAACCGCAGAATGTTATCAATGAGATTAATGTGACATATTATTATTAAACTATAGTATTTATTAAACCAATATTAAGTATCGGATACATAGCGGAAATATTTTTGAAAAGTATTTTTATTTTGCATTTTAAACATTGTACGCAGGTTAATAACATTCATACGTCACCCATTATAGAATTAATAATATTAATTATACGCATAGGGAAGGAAGTTTGTAGTGATTAGCACCACAGATCATAAATGTCAACAACAACAAACATATGCACTGCGGTGCTAATACACAACTTGTACTATATAACTTGTATATTGTCTACTTATTCCAAAATTAGCATTGGAAAATTAAAAAAAAGTCATTGTACATATTCCACTAAAATTTAGTACCACAATAAATGACACATTTTATAGTTTAGTAAATCATCTGTCCGGAATACAGAATTATTACGTTTTAAAATAATGGAGATTTAAGTTTGAGTTGTTTTCGATTGTAATTATGGAGCATATTTCCTTTAGCAGCAAAATTGGATTTTTTTTTGGTTTTTTTTTGCCTGGTAGAGCATTAAATGCGGATTTAAAACAAAAAGAAAAAAGTTTGCGGAAGTCCATATTTTCCGAAATATAGGTCTCCAAAGCTTGAATGTATAATCGCGCATAACTCTGCCATTTATTATCCGATCCTGAGGAAATAAATTTCATAAATCGTTAAATTTATATTCCAACTAGTCGTCCGGCCATCCGGCCGGGCTTAAGCAGGGGGCGGGATCAAATTCCCTCTGTAGCTTAAGTCGATGTGTGAGCAAATCAGAAAAATCGCGCGAGTTTTTAGAAATAATTTTTTTATTTTGGTGTGTAAAAACTACAACAAAGGACAACAGAAATAAAATACAACCACAACAACGACAGAAGACAACAACACCAAAAGACAAGAGCAAGAAACCAAAAAACTGAGGTCAAAAAACATTTTTTAAATGATCCCTCAATGGGTAAATAAATGAAAATATATTTATATACAGAGTTATAGAGTTTCATAAGTGCTTTGGAATGATACATATTTCAAGCAGATTAGATGATAAATACCTGAGAAAGCTTGAGTATATCTTTAAAGGCCTATATCTCAAGAAGTTGGACCTTGCGCAAAAAACCAAACTTATTTTTCAACTCAGCGCAAAACCCTTTACCGTTGGTGCAATTTTGGTGCCGATCTGATTTTGCTGCTAAAATAGTTTAATGCCGTAATTATAATTGGCGAACATTCCGAATTAAAGCAACTCTCCGGAAGAAAAATTGCTGAAGATTTAACTTTTTCCACCGACTCTTGCTTACAAATGAATTAGAGTATATAAAAACGTTGTGAAACGATTAACCATTTCGGGACGCAGTTTTATTTGGAAAACCATTTCAGTGAAAAATTATTCCTATTCTATAGTAGGAGGCAGATCAATAAGTCCGTGACTTTTTGAATGAAACACAGTTCTTTTTGCAAAACAAAAATTTTATTTTTCAACATAATCTCCTTTTAACTCAATACGCTTAGTCCAACGTTTCTCCAATTTTTGTATCCCTTCCAAAAAATAGGATTTTTCGAGGTCCATAAATTAGGCATTTGTTTGATCAATAATTTCATCGTTGGAGCTAAATCTCTTTCCACCGAGCCATTTCTTTAGGTTTGGAAATAGGAAAATGATATTTCTGACTTTTAAAAGCCACAATCCATAACAAATTAATTAACCGAATCTATTCGCGTTATTGGTTAAGAAATATTATCTATTCTCGATTAATCTATCTATTCTTCATATAAATTCTTTGTCAATAGTTTCTCCAACAAACAATAGGCATGTTTTAGTTACAGCGCTAGATAAGATTACCACCAATTTTGTATGATATTATGCGATATTAAGAGCCATTTGAAATAACCGCTTCCATTTCATTCTCAGTTCAAAAAATCTGAAAAACAGTGTTTGATATCAGTATTGTTAGTGCAAAGGCAAGGAGAAGAATATAAACATTTGCTAGAATACCTACAAACAACGCGTTAGAGCAGGGCGACTATATAACGGGGTTTTCAATAAGAGCGGTAAATAAAACAAAACCGGTTTTAGATACCAATGAAATTCTTTATTCCTGTGAGAGTACTTTCGATGCCATTATGTTTGGAACTCGATTTCTTTTACATGGCCACCACGGGCACGCTTGCTGAAGTCCAGGCGCTGAACCCAATTTTCGACGGTTTTCAAGCATAAATCGGCCGATACTGCTGCAATTTCACGTTCGATATTCGTACAAAGTTCATCAATCGTCGCTGGCTTGTTGGCATAGACCATGCATGGACTTGACGTAGCCCCACAGGAAATAATCTGACGGCGTCAAATCGCACGACCGAGGCGAGGCGGCCAATCGACTGGGCCATTTCGTGAGATAACACGTTCGCCAAACTTGGTTTCCAATAAATTGATTGTGGCATTCGCTGTGTGGCTTGTGGCGCCGTCCTGTTGGAACCACATGTCCTCCAAGTCCATATTATCCAATTGGGGCCAAAAATATTCCGTTATCATTGAACGGTATCGATTCGCATTCACAGTAATGTGCCGGTCGTGATCATCACGGAAGAAGTACGGCCCAATGACGCCGCCGGCCCATAAACCGCACCAAACCGTAATTTTTTCGGGATGCAATGATGCCTCATGGATTACGTGTGGATTGCTGTCTGACCAATAACGCATATTTTGCTTATTGACGAAGCCATTCAGCCAGAAATGAGCCTCATCGCTGATTGTTGAGGGCTCTTAAAGTTGAGGCCACTGACTCCAAATTTCGGTAGTAAATTTTAATAATTTCGATTCGTTGTTGGCTCATATATCTTTCCATGATGAAATGGCAAACCTTACTGAAGAAAAATGTCAAAAGAGCGGGAAAAATATGGCGTCGTTTGCTGTTCCTATCGATTTACTTTTGTAGCGTCTCTGTTGAAATACCCTTTATACTTCCGTTTTAAACAGGCCCAAAATAGCGAGTATGAAAAAGACCAAGAAAACAGTGGTGGATATCAATATTGTGAGTTCAACGATAAGGCTATATACACTTATGCAAGGATAACCACAAATCATCCGTTAGAGCAGGGGGTATCCATGACACAGCTGATCGAATTTGTTGTAGGAAATTGAATTATGATATTGAACAGGAATTGGATAGGCGAGAGAGTGATAAGCAACCAGAAGCTAACCATGCAGTTAGCTAGTGTTTGATAAGTTTAAATAGTGTTTGATTGATACTAATGACAGCTAAATTATGTTTATGTTGGTTGCATCTAACGATAATACGCATTCCCTTTTATTTCTGTCCGTTTTATGCCCAACCAAAGAGTGAAATACAATAGCAACTCGAACTCGATGAAATGACCTACTACCTCGTCGTCATCGAGAGAACGTAAAGAGAGGGATATATACTCTTATCTATTGCTTAGAGCAAGACGATGTATAAATTATCGATAGTTTAGCGTTTTGGTTACAAGCAAGCAAGCGATAATCGTTAGATTGTAACGAAAACACGCCTAATATGCGTTGTTAAAACCGACAAAAAAAATTTAATTTAAAGTATATAATTTGGTGCAATCAGGTCACTTTTGGTACAATTTCTTGGACGATTCCTTAATCGTAATAACCCCCCGCATATCCCATGCTTTCCACCATAGATAAAGGAATTAGCTAGATATTGCACATGCCTTGGGAAATTTCTTATTCAATGAGATGGAGTTGAATGCAATAATTACAATGTTTGATCCCAAACAAAATATACCTTGCAAGATGTATTTAGAACAGGTGCTAACAATAGGTATGGTAGGCAACATCAACAACTATTTTGTTTCTGTTTTGTGGTCCGTTACACTCAAAATCAACCAAAACGAACACCAACAAGAACAGTAAACAAAAAGATAAAATCAAAATAACAAAATTTGGGAAAATTAGTTGTTCGAATAACACAACCTGGAAAATTATACTTTTTTTGTATGTATCAAATTTCCCACAGTGTTGAATAAACGTTAATGAAAGTTATGAGAAACTTCAATGAGAGTTACAAAACGACAACACAGCACCTAGTGGTAGTACTTGACAACGCCTGTGCGATATCTACTTATTTCCTTTATCTATGCTTTCCACCATCCAATGTTCACTTGCAACCATACCTATGGCTTTTAATTTATTGAGAAAATTAATGTGTCTATACTAAATTCGTCTCTGTTTCATACAATATAAGTGACTAAAATATTAGTGATATTCTATAAAACGCTAGAAGTAAACGACAACAATAGTCGTCACTGACTGGGTGGTTGTTTTTTACAATACTGCGTTTTATAAAACGACACGGTAAGCTCAATAATTGTTATTGTTTTTTTTTCAAAATTGTAAACCCCTTTCCATAAATTTTGAATTGAAATTGACACTGATGCATAGTAGTAATCATTGACGTCACTGGGTATATTTCCTCTTAAAATACCATATTTTCAGAGTGTTAAAAAGTTCAAAGATTTTCAGATATTTGAAATTTGTTACGTCAATTAATTTGAAAAATTTTAAATTTTATATAATTACGGAAATACTTTCGACCGTATTACAAAATAAGAAAGCGTTTTTTGTTTGTTTCTTTTTAATTTTATTTCAATTTTTCCAAAAGAGAATTACAAAATTCACAAGGTCACACAATATACACATGTACGTATGAGGCATTCCATTCGAAACCGGACATTAAGGAAAAACACACATGGTTCGGGGTTTTCTGAAATTTCCAGGGAACATACTTCTTTTAAATACTTATATTTCAAAACTCTGTTTGGAAAAATTCTACAATTATTTTTGGTATACACATATGGTAAATTTGACAGTACAGAAACACACCACAATAATTAAGTGATTGTTTTGTTGTTGCCTACAACAACTACTACGACAACCTTCCTTATTCTACCACGGTTTATACTTTTAAATCATATGGTGCTCTGTAAACTTATGTTGAAAAATTCTGGAAAAATAGAACTATTGCGATTCCAACAACAAAATTTATAGAGAATGTAGAAACCCCTTTTAGGAAGGATTAATGGATTAGGATTAATGTAATCATTCCTAAAAATTTAAACAAAAATTAAATATTACAAAAATTACAAAAGATTTCAAGTACATAATACTTGTTTAAATAATGCTCTTAAAGTACGTTCAAACAACTAATATCCGTCAAAGCACTTCTGAAATACAACGATTTGAATATTCACAGCTTAATCATATTTTCAAAATTTGAACAAATCTGAAAATACTATAGCTGAAGAAAAAATATTTTGCGAATTTTTTCCAAATAGAGGTATAAAATAGTTTTCAAACAATTATCTTCCCTCAGATTTTCAGAAAAATCGAAGGCCAATAGTGCGATTCAGTAAGCTGTTTTAACGACAATCGAATCGTTAAGTTCACTTAACGACAAAATTAACGAGTTTGGTATTCTGCAGGCAGTTTGATATCGATATTCGCTATCGCTAAAACAGCTGTTGAAGTTAGCGTTTCGACTATCGGAAAATTAACGACAACTATTTTTGTGTTGTTAAGTTCCACAAAATAAAAATATCCAGCAATATCGACAGTTGCTCCGACGAGGCGCGTCTCCGTTTCCCACTTGGATTGGTAATCATTCTAAAAAATATATTATGCACAAATAACAAATATATATATACACACTTCCATTGTTAAAACGTTTATAAAATAACAAATTCAATTTTATAACAGAAATTTGTTTGTTTTTCGATTCCTCTCTAAGGCTCGTTCACAATGATAACAACAAATTCAACAGGCGTTCACAATGCAAGCAACAAATTTGTTCGAAATAAGTTCGAAAAAACAGCTGACTGGCAACATTGTTTACATTATACAGCAGAATACATATTTGGGGATTGAAAACCATGGGGAATTGCAATACAAACGAAAAAGCAAACAGTAAAAAATAGAAAAATTAAATGTGAGACACGGACCTCAGATTTGTACCACTACCCGGAGCAAAAAGTATTAAGTGTTTTTCTTTAGAAAACTTTTCAAATTTTTCTATAGAAGAGTTTTAAAATTTTTCTATAGAAAAGTTGTCAAATTTTTCTATAGAAATGTTTTAAAATTTTTCTATAGAAAAATTGTAAAATTTTATAGAAATCTTTTAAAATTTTTCTATAGAATTGTTTTAAAATTATTCTATAGAAATTTTTTGAAATTTTTCTATAGAAATGTTCTCAAATTTTTCTATAGAAAAGTTTTAAAATTTTTCTATAGAAATGTTTTAAAATTTTTCTTTAGAAAAGTTTTAAAATTGAAATCTTCTCAAATTTTTCTATCGAAATATTCTCAAATTTTTCTATAGAAAAGTTTTAAAATTTTTCTATAGAAATATTTTAAAATTTTTCTATAGAAATATTTTCAAATTTTTCTTTAGAAATGTTTTCAAATTTTTCTATAGAAATGTTTAGAAACTTATGTTCCATAATATGTCATGGCTTGGACGGTTTCGATAAACCTGAAAATGTCAGCTTTTTTTAAACTTTTTTCATTTGTTTATTAATAAAATTGGCGCGAACTACACTTACTACAAGCAACTACACATTTCACATTTGTATCAGCTGATTTGTTCGAAAGCCAGCGACAGTGTTGTATTCTGGGTAATAAAAAATTATAATTATTTGTGAAATTATTGTTATTGGCAGATTCTACAGATAATATTATTTATTAAAATGTTTGTTTTGATACAAAATGTTTACATTTTCATTCATACTTTCAAGTTTTAAAACAAAATTCGAAGTAGAGCGCCCCTAGCGGTCAGTAGAATAAACTAATTGAACAAATTCCAATTTGAAGTAGAAGTAGAACCTACTTCTATGACAAATTTGAATTCCAATTTCACGAAAAACATGAGAGGGCATTATATACAATACTGTGAGTGGGAACGAGAAGGCTTGAATTACAAATTCGTTGCTGCCATTGTGAACGCTACTTTATGCTTTTCGTATATTTTGACATTTACATGGACAGAGCTGCCACTTAATATCAATTTCAGTAAACACAAAAAGTCAGCTGTTTACTATCGTTAAAGATGAGTTAATGAATCACACAATTGTTACTGCAAGCGACAAAAATCGTTAAGTAACATAGCGATTATCGGTTCGCTAAAAGTTAGAGAATCGTACTACAGGGGTGTTTCTTTATGTCCAGTTTGGCATGGAATGGTCCATACATATGTATAATAACGGCTGATGTTGTTTATGTCGTTTAATCTTTTTTTAGCAACAATTTAATGCAATTTAAGTTGATTGTCTGCATGAAGTATGACGTAGATGAAAAATGTTATTCAAATTATGTGCGTCAAACGTAAGACACGATCTACAACTCGTTGTTTTGAAAGTTCTTAAATATTTATTTGGTCTAGTATATTGTTGTGATTCTTGAAGAACCCAAAGACTTGGAACAAGTATAATTTTAATGATTTTACTTATATTATGTTGTTAATTAATGGGTGGTTGTGATGTTTCAATTTACTAAAACCACTATAGCAAAGAGCAAATTGCATAAATTGAAAATAAACCTTATTATCATTAGAGGTTTTTTATAGCATTTCTATCAAATCTGCTTGAAATCCTGTATCCAAATTTGGAATATGAAATCATAGATTTTAGACTTGCACTTACCAGCAATTTAACCTCAGTTTTAAACACTTTTCGGTTTTTATAACTTAGTTGTTTTAAACAGGGCTGTGGAGTCTGGTCAAAATTGGACGACACCAACTCTAGCATTTTGAAAATTCACTACTCTACTCTGACTCCAGCACTTTCAAAAAGCACGACTCTACACCGACTCCAGCGTTTCGTCGTCTTTGATTGCTAGCAAAATTTTAGGTTAGTAACGACGTGTCAAGTTACGACTAAGGCCGTGGGCGGATTGGTTCAAATATTTTACACCGAACAAAATTTTGAAGTTTGCGTGGTGAATTTCGAGTGTCAAAAATTAGACTAGCCCCAGGGCTACTATAAATTTTGAGAACGAACCAATAATGACATTTATTTAACAACAAGATGTATTTGGTAAGGTGATAGCATCAACAATGCTGATTGGTTTTGTTTCATTCATTTGGCCAACGAAAATTGTCAAATGTGGTTGAAACAATTGTGTTTGCATTGTTTCAAATGAAGACTATAAATATATGCAAATTTAAGTAATTTTTAGAGTTTTATTTTAATTTTAATCAGGTCATATTAAAACCAAAGTTTGTTATACAACATCAACATCTGCTGCTCCCACCACCTTATTGAATACATCTTGCTAAACAGGGACACAAATGTTCTATTTGTTTTGATTTTGTCGTTTGTCTTTTACGCCGAATATTAACAACAACATCCTTTGGCTGAACTGCAACTTCGCCAATTCTTCCACAGCCGCAAAAATAAGTTATTTTTTCTTTTCAACGCCACCACTCACTGATTTGTCCTGTTTTGTGCGGCGACTGAATGTCAAAAATTTATTAATGATCTGTCAAAATTTCATCACATGAATCCGCACAGCAAAATGACAAAATTGTATCTACCATAACAAAATTTATTCACCCAATTTTACCATGGACTAAAAGAGTTCAATCCGCCCACAGCCTAAGAAACGATATCGGATTCATTATAGTTTTTTCGGTAGTGAAGTTTTGTGAACGAATGTATTTTAAATGGTGGACGAACTGTCATTGTTTAGCATCGTTTCGACGGTTACCGTCATATATAATTAGGCCCCTGGTTACTGATTAAAAACGGAAATGAAAAATCATAACTACTGCACAAGCTGTGGTGATGAAGAGGAGGACGAGGGGGTCGAACTTCTTCTATGCCTTTTGTGGGAGTAGGAAACAATATCTAAAGTCTTACTTCTTCTTCTTACTTAAAGTCTTACATTCAGGGAGTTAAGCTGAATGATCTTAGGACCATTCTGCCGAGTGCTAAGTGGCTTTGAAGGGACTAATGTTTTACTCTTTTTCAGGCATCCTGGTGTATCGGGATGACGCATCATATGGCTAGAACGCCCTTTAACCATAACAGGTTAATTTACAGCTTCAACGATGGTGGCGGAATATGATGTCCCGTGGTAACACAAATGTCCTTCTTGAACTAAGTGTAACATTAGTGACTGCAACTTCTACTTAACCTAACCTACATAAAATTAGCCGTACATATAGCTAATACACTCCAACACCATCTACGCATATGTATATGCAAACACTCACTGTACAAGACGAACGGACAATGTTTACATTTTATACGAAAATATTTCCAAGAGCACGGTGGAGACATCTGACAATGCAACCACCAATATTTTTCAACTCATCAGTTTAATAACAAATAAGCCTGCAGCTTGGCGGATGTTTGAAAATAAAGGGTGTCTCAGTAAGAATGCACTTTTCCATTTTAAAATAAAATCACGTAGTTTTCGAGATAGTTGTGATTTTTTTATTGGATTGAAAAGAAGACACCTTCCGATTAAGTATACACGCTGAAAAATAACGGCCTCTCTAACATATTCTCCCAAACATATTCTGCAGAAACCATGTACAGGGTGGAGCGCGGTAATTTGCTTTTTTGCACTGCAGGCTGTGGTGGCACTGTTGGTCGAAGAGAGTGGAGAGTATGCTTGGCTTATAGTGGCTGACGGGAGATTTGTATTCGTCTTCCTTTCAGTTGCCATCATGCATTGGACACGTGAGGAGAGGTCATTTTGTGTTGAAGCGTATTTTTAAAAGGCGCACTCGATCATTGCAGTGCAGCGTGCTTTTCGTTTACAATTCGCTGGAGTGAAACAAACCCCAGAGAACTTCACCAGAGACCTCGGCATTCGGACCGCGCCACTGTGTGGTACACCATTCACAAGTAGGCATCAATGGCCCTTACTTTTTCCAGGATAACCGTCTTGCCGTAACTGTGAACTCCGAACGGTACTTGACTATGATGCAGGATTTTTTTCAGCCGGATCTTGAGGCAATGCAATTAGAGGATATATGGTTTCAACAGGATGGTGCCACTGCCCACACAGCGAGGGTTACCATGAATTGTTTGAGGCAAATGTTTCCTGGACGGCTTATCTCTTTGAGGGGTGATGTGAACTGGCCGGCACGCTCACCAGACTTAGCGCCATTCGATTTTTTTCTTTGGGGTTGCCTGAAGTCGAAGGTGTATATCAACCGTCCCAACACCTTGGAAGACCTAATTAACAATATTGAGGCTGAAATTGGCAGAATACCAGTCGACATGCTTGTTAGAGTTCATGAAAACTTCAGAAATCGTATGCAGCAGCGAAGGTCGACATTTGCCATATACACTATTTAAAACCATGTAATTTAAAAAATTCTCTTACTGTTCAATATAATTAAAATATAAAATAAATTTTTCGAAGGTTCATAATTTTTTATTTCATTCCCAAATAAGCAAATTACCGCGCTCCACCCTGTATATGTTTGGAACACACTTCAAACATTAATATGTTTGCAAGTCCCAAACTCACTTGTGTTTAAATGTACACAGCATCGTGTTTACTGGCAAACATGTATGCTTTTACATGGAAACATATGCGTATTTCCCCCCAAACATAATAATATTTAAAAACGAATTATTCTTTGATTTCAATATATATGTATGTATTATTTATTATAATTAATTTTATCAATATAAATCCACATTTATAAATAATTAATACAAAAAATTAAAAGATTTAAAACGGCATTTTTTACATTTAGGTGCATTTGCTGCTCTTTTGCTTTACCTTTCTTTGTTGTCTCTCACGTTTTCGTTTTCGGAAGGTTTCAGCTATGCGTTGGTTATCATTATGCGTTGGTACACAAACAATATGCTTATATACAACTCTAGTTCATGCAAGACAAGCGTTTATTTCACAAATGGTCCGCCGTTCCGATTTTCTCAGTAAAGGTTCGGGCAAACAAAGGGCTTCACATTGTTTCCCTTTCCAGTTTCTTTCCTCAAAATCGTTTCTCACTTTGGTAGCACTCATTCATATATACGAAACACGTACCCAAAAACCAAAGTAACATCACAAACCATTTACGCGTCCGAGCCCTCGTTTATTCTTTTTTCACTGATCAAGCGCTGTTTGATATCCGATGAAGCATTGACGACTGAATACATGAAACTAAAACGCAATACATCAGCCAAAATAAGAAGCACTGACTTCTTCTGCAAATTGCACGCACATTCAGTAATAGTTATGACTCTCTCGTTGTCCCTATTTTATTCTCTTGTTCTCGAGAGAGCATAGCCAGTGCAACAAACACCGCTGTATTTGTAACACAAACTTAAATGCATGTGGGTCGCAAACACATATATTCTAACATATTAATCATTGCGTCTCAAACATGTAATATTGAATAGCAAACACAATATGTTTGGGAACAAGTATATTATATTTGCGACAAACTCCAAACACACTTTATATTTGCATCCAAACAACGACAAAAACAGACAGATTTGTCAGTGTGTAGAATAAAATATCCGTCAAATTACCACCACGAATGCCGTGGTGGGCTCATCTCCAAAAAGTAAGGCCCACTCACTCCGCCTGGTCAAAATCCGTACCAAACAGTTGCTCGGTTTAGGTGCATTTGTTTCTCATGGATTGCACGAGGATTTTGTGAGCCCCAAATTGGACACTTTTGTATATTCACGAAGCCGTTCAGATAGAAATGCGCTTCATCGGAGAAGATGACTTTTTTTGAAAAATTGGCATAGACTTCACTTTGCTCCATTACCCATGGAACGAATTGACAGCGCTTTCCATGGTCTTTCGGTTTGAGCTCCCGAGTAGGCTGGATTTTATACGCATGAAGGTGGAGGTCTTTCGTCAAAATGAACTGCGTAGTGCGTCGTGAAATATGAAGTTGTTAAGAAGTTGTTGAGCCGAAGTGATGTTTTTGTGGTTTCGACGACATTCAGCAATGTTTGCAAGAGACCGACCAGTACTTTGACGCACAGGAGTCTTACTGCCCATAACCGACCCAGTTGCTTCAAATGTTTTGACCACTCTTCGAATGGTTGACACATTAGTTGCACTGTCTCGACTGAAGATTCTTCGAAGTTTGCGAGCGGTCTCAGCACAACTTTCCAAATTTTTGTAATAAGTTTTCACAATTATAACGCGTTGTTCTTTCGTGAGGCCCTCAATTTTTAGTAATCGGGATAAACATATGTGACAGCTGCCAAATTTCAGAGTTGCCACTTGCACGCAAAAGACTGACAATAAATTTAAAAAGTGCAATCTTACTGAGACACTCTTTATATTTAAATTATATTTTTAACTTTGAATTTAAACTTTATTTTCAGGTTTTGGCCTCAATCATTATATGCTCTTGTCACCGAAACGGGTGTTATAGTAAGAAAATTTCCTAGCGGGGGAGACTTAATAAGCCGGAGGGCGGGCAATGGCTTACCGAACCCTATGCTAACATAGAAACTAGAATGTAAAAAACGGGATTATTTAAAAATGGTTTACGGTTTGGTCGAAGGATTTCATTTGCAATAAAAAGGGGTTTCGTTTAAAATTGTGGCAAAAGCCGGTGAAACCCTCCGATTTTTAAATTTAATTACGCATGTACCACTTCCTATAAATTTGTTTAGCAACCGCTTCAAATTACTCTTCGTTTTTAAATCTCAATATTTCATAAATGTATTTTACATTTTGAAATTAAATTTAAATCATATTCCAATTTGATAAGCGTATTAATATAAAATTTTAAAGTTTTATTAAAATTTACATTAAAATCAGTTAAATTTGAAAATCGTATTTAAGTTTTAAATAAAATTGGTAATTTTAAAAGAAATTCTTGAATGTTAATGTATGAGAAGTTCATAATTTTTGTTCATACCAGAAGCTTTCAAGGCCTGATACATTTTTCTAAGTGAGAAATGGTTGGTTTCCGTTGGAATAATTGATAATTTTGGAAAGCATACTCACTGGCGTGACTAGTTTCGAACTCCGTGACAAGTTCATCATCAGATGCCTACTCAACTGTGCCTGAATTGGTATCATTGGTAAGATCATCAAATTGTCAAATTGATCAAATTGTTAAAAAGCTTTTTTAATTCTTTCTCAAATTATAATATCATTTTGAAATTTGAAAATCAATGATACGGAACGGTATTTTGCAAACCTTTTTCATGGCTAAATACTGGATAATGTCGCCGTCGCTAAGCGAGGTGACGGCCGTCGAAAGAAATGTGTTCTAAATGTGTGTGTGGCAGCCACAAAAATAAAAACGGTTAACCGACCTCAAATAACCGGTTTTCGATTTGTTTGAAAATAACTATTTTATAATACCACACCGAAAAAGTTCCTTAGTAGCGTAGTTAAAGGAACACGTTGGTTGGTTGGTTGGTTGAAAAGGCTGCAAGACAGCACGCTGTCTAGCACACTTAGGCTAAAGAAGCCCATTGTGATACCTGCAGTTTCCTCTATAGCAACTATTGACTAGTCGTCTGGCCAATTTGCCTTGTCAATGAATTTGTCTATAAGACCTACAGGAATATCCTGTAGGGCTACGGTGCTAACTAAATGTGTTCCGAATATCCTTCTTCTCAGTCCTGCCAGAGTAGGGCAATCCAGGAGAAGTTGTTTCGTCGTTTCCTCGTCCTCTTCCATGCAGCATCTACAGAGTGGAGTTTCTATGTCCCAATCTTAGGGAGTGTTTTCCTACATACAAGACAATGTCCCGTATCATTGTCATTGTGGATAACCTGCCTCTCGGCAAGTTAAGTAGTCGCCTAGTCCTCTTCCTGTCCACCTGTGGCCAGAGGACCCTGGCTTGTTTGCAAGTTGAACTAAGTCTCCACTTGTCCTTGAACGTATTATCGGCCCACTGCCTGATCTGCTAACGGCAGGTAGAGATTGGCATACTAACACCTTCTTTTGCCGGAAGAACCTGTGCTGTAGTGCCCTGTCTAGCTAACGCATCCGCTACGCAGTTGCCTGGAATGTCACTGTGTCCCGGTACCAAGATGAGCCTGATGTCAAAATACTCTGTCAGCTCCCTAAGTGATGAGTGTCAATCTTTCACCGTCAGGGACGTAGCAAACATGGCTTCCAGGGATTTTATGGCAGCCTGTGTAGATACATATTCTCCGGAGAGTTGTGACACCACTTTTCAGTAGTTCACCAACCTCCAATATGGCAGTAATTTCCTCCTGAAATACACTACAGTGATCAGGCAGCTTGAAGGAGATATTTACATTTAGGTCCGGTGAATGGACCCCATCGCGTACTTGCTCGTCCAACTTTGATCAATCCGTGAAAAATCTGATACTACTGGTGGAAAGAAGGAACACGTAGTTGATTGCTAAAAAATGTAAATTAACTACTGTAATTGTTTTTAAATACTTTTTTATGTTGTTAACAACAATTTGTTATTTGAACATATAGCAATCAAACCTCAACTTTAATTGGTCTAAATAAAGACTGTTTTCAGATGCATGAAAATTATCGATAACTATGGTTTCACAGCTATTAAAAAGCCATAAGAGAATGAATTTTTTAGCAATATTCAGTGCCATTTCACTTTGTAATTCCCTAGAGTCTATTTCCCTAATAGCCCATTTCCCTAACATAGCCCACTTCCCCCCTTTTGCCTATTTCTGATCAATGAAACATATTGGTCAGGTACAAACACTAGTCCCGCTTTCATTGACCTATTCACATACCTCTTAATTATGCTTTCGATTGCATCACCCTCGTTTTGCGTGTACTTGTGAGTGATTGGTCATCAAGAGGTTGGACTGCATACAAATACTTTAATGACCAGTTTTTCAGTCGGAGATCATCTTCGGATATGAGTTAAACTACGTTTAAACCAGATTTTAATTTTTTCAGGCAAAGGTAAAACTACGTTTAACTCTCCAATTTGGGCTAGTTAAACTAAGTTAAATTGTGTTGGCTTTTGACAGGAGCAATGCAAAACAAGAAGAAGAATTTTGTGTATGTAAACAATAAAACGGCTTGTTGATATTTTTTGGAGTTTTGAAAATGAGTTTTCCTCGGATCTAGAAGACATTAAGGACCAAGAAAAGTGCGAAGAATTGTATTATGAGGTTACAAGAAATCAACGCACAATAATGACCCGGCCAAATCACTTCAATTTGCTTGGCGATAATGACTTCTATGTTAAATTCCGTCCAACAAAAGCATCTGCATATGCAGTTCTTGAATTGATTGGGCCACACAAAGTAATATTTTATTACACCAATTTCAAATGAAATTATATTAATGCAAATTACTTACCTCAGTTGAAGAAAAGAAGCTGCAACCACATAGACCAACTACCAAAACAAAAAACACAAAAAAAAGAGACGAATAACAACAAACAACTGTTGATATATTTGACATTTGCACAAAGTTGCCATGACGGAGTAAAAAAATTGGGATGTATTTAACTGTGCACTGAAAAACAGAATGGACAGTTAAACTAAGATTAAATCTAATCTCAGTTTTAATAATCCGCGGTTTAAACTCGCTCTAAAAAACTGGTCATACTAGGTTGTACTGCATACAAATACATTGATATCATGTACCTAAAAAAGCAGTAAAACAGTGAATATTCCCAGCGGCGGAATTTGCGAGGCCTTCCACGAATAAGGCATGCGGAATCATTCTTTGGTAATGTCAACTTTAATAATGCCTGCGAAATGCATGATTTTATAAGGCTTCCACAGGCCTGTTAAAAGAATGCCAAAAGACACTGTTGTTCATGTAACCCTGTCTTTCCACATGTTCGCAATTCGTCGTTGCAAAATCATAACATCCGATAGCCCAGAAGATACAGCGTCCGATTGTAAGTTCTAAGGTCGTGTGTTCGATTCCTGTGGCTGCAGAATTTAAAAAAAATCATTTGTAAGAATTACAGTTGGTTAAAGTATAAATCTGAAATATGAAGCTAATTTCCATATATATTTTTTTATTTTTACGTAAGTCCTTCTAAAACTACTCTTTTTGCAGGCCTTCATAAGGCCTTCTAGTAGAGAGGGATGGAAGGCCTTGCCTCCCAATCTCACGCAATGTTAAAAAGAAAGGAGGAGGTAAGGTGTAGGGAAGGCCTGTCGTATTTTAAAGAAGGCCTGTTCGGTCATGATTTCAGGCCTTGCAGGTCATGACTTCCGCCGCTGGGTTGGGTCTTTAAATACAGTTTATCAATACCTTATCCTGCATGTTATTTGTTCCTACCTGTTTTTTGCACATTGTTCATTATACCGAAGATATCAATGTCCCATCGACAGAAGCTCTCTCTGCTGCTAGAGCAGATTCCCAGATGCGCAGTGGAAGCAAATCTCCCATTCTGAACTGAACTTGGCTATCAAAAGCCGCAGAAGGATAAGCCATGGTACGACAAAGAATGTCGCATTGCAACTGATGAAAACAACGCTGCACGTTCGGCAACGAAACTCAGTTACGACGCGTGCTGCGATTGAGCGGTCGTAAAAGAGGCTGAGAATGGAGTAAAAACAACTATTTAGGCAGTTAAATGGCAGTGGGAGCAGAGAGAGAGCGCGTTCTAGTTTTACACTCACTGATTGGGACCTACAGTTTTACACCGGTTCCGAACGGTATTTTGAGAAGCTTTTTCATGGCTAAATAATCGATGGTGTCGCCGTCACTAAGCGGGGTGACCACCGTCGAAATAAATGTAAGGTGGTCAGAGTAGGGATCGAACCCACGTCCTCATGCACAAGAGCCGCACACACTACCATTGTACCACCGACGGCCACAAATGGTGAATACCGAAGAGTTTTTCCAGAGGGTAAGAAGATTGAATAACGGGCCTAATAATGGGCTGCCCTCCTGCAAGGACAAGAATGGGACTCTGGTGACTGATAAGCAGTGGGTGCCCAAAATGTGGAGGGACTACTTTTCAGCACTACTCCACTCAGATTCTTCCACTGAAGATCAGGAGGTAATGATAGTGGAAGATAGTGTATTGTCTGATTGGAGTCTCAGTGCAGTATCTTCTGTATTCAAAAAGGGTGATCCGTGTGTCTGTTCCAACTATCGCGGTATCAGTCTTTTATCCATCGCGTATAAGGTCTTGTCGAGCGTATTATGTGAAAGACTAAAGCCAATTATTGAAAACCTGATTTGACCTTATCAGTGTGGTTTTAGACCAGGACAGTCCACGACTCACCAAATATTCACGCTACGCCAAATCCTGGAAAGACACACGAAAAGCAAATGAATACATACCACCTTTTTGTCGATTACAAAGCTGCTTTCGACAGCACCATACGGGGAAAACTGTACGAAGCTATGTCTGAACTTGGGATTCCGGCGAAACTGATCCGCCTCTGTAGAATGACGCCGACCAACACCAAACCAGCAGTGAAAGTGGGGAAACCCCTCACTGAACCATTCTGTAACAAGCGAGGACTGAGACAAGGTGACACACTTTCGTGCAAGCTCTTCAACATCTTAATGGAGATAATAATGAGAAAAGCTGGAGTAGATATGAACTAGCACATCAACACGAAGAGCGAAATTTGCGAGAGGTTACTTACTGCAGTATTTTCAAAAATCGAAAAGGAATCAGCCAAGTGGGGTCTTGCTGTTAATGAGGGCAAGCCAAAATTGATGGTGTCAACGACTGGAGAAACCTCTCGACTTGGTCCGCAATTGAACGTTGACAACCGATTTAATTTTGAAGTGGTAGATGAATTTGTCTTTGGCTCAGCAAGCAGTTTAGGAACAAAGCTCTCTCTCTCTCTCGACGGAAAAAAGTCCAGCTATGTCAGACTCTCATTTTACCTGTTTTGACATATGACTCCAAAACTTGGGTCATATCGCAAGCGGATGAAAAACACCTGGAAGCATACGAGAGAAAAATTCTCCGTAAAATATATGGTCCTGTTAGAGAAAACGTCGAGTACCGACGTCGTTGGAACACAGAGCTATATAATCTATATTCTGACGTGGACATAGCTAGGCGAATCAAAATAGGCCAAATGCGTTGGCTAGCCAGGCCATGTTATCAGAATGGATAAAGATGAGCCAGCGCGAAAGATTTTCGATAACGTTCCCGATGGAAGCAGGAAAAGAGGACGACCAAGACTCCGCTGGAAAGTCCAGGCAGAAGAATCCCTCCGTATACCTGGTGTTACCAACTGGCGAGAAAAGGCGAAGGATAGGGCCTGTTGGAAGAATATGTTGAAATTTGTTTAATTAATATGTGTAAGACGCCTGAACTCATGAGGTTCTAAAATAATCAATAAAAGTAAAAGTTTTTTGCACTTGTGCCGTTGTTCTTCTGACTAGAGGGGGCAAGTCGCAGATATTTCAACAAATACGCTCTAGCGGCCAGTATACAACACTTTCTTGCATCTAGCCGTCCCTTTGTGCACCCATTTTTTCCAACCTGTTGGCCCCATAGATCTGATCGACAACATTTTTTTGGGCCCCTCGTTGTTGCCATAATTACAAATAATTGATTATAAATCAAAGGTCAAAATTCAATTTTTTTTTTCAGACAGACAGTCAATAGTGTTCCACCCTATGAACGATACAAATCTCGATATTTGCGAAAATTCACTGCAATTCAACAATAATTCGTACACCACGTGGGGACTACAAACAACATAATTAACATGAAATTAAATTCAACAACATCTGTCATGTACATATATAGGTAAGTACAGTAAAAGCTCTCCTCGCGGACAGCTCCAATGAGCGGACAGCTCCGTTGAGCGGGCAAATCTTGGTCTTCAAGTTCCAATCTTGTAAACAGAAAGCAAAGTCCATTCTAATGAGCGGACGCTCCCATGACCGGCCGCAGACACATAATTCACAAACTTTTGGTCAAAAAATCTCTAACAAGCGGACACTAATTCCACTGAAACACAAAAAATTTGAATTTATATTGCTTTGCAGAATTTAGGGCTGTACAAGTAATTACTTGCAACCGTAATTACTTTCAGTACTTTATAGTATGCTACGTTACGTTACGTCAGATTCACTAATCAGTCCTTAAGAGATGAAAAAATCGTTAGGAAAATAAAAGTAACACAGGGGTAATAAAATGTGTAAGCAATACAAGTAAGGTTTGGGATTTCCCTTTTAGTTCTCATAGTTTTGAACTTTCACTTGTTTGGGTTAAATTGTGCTACGAATTAAAGGTTTACAATACCGCCCCAAAGAAAGGTTTTGTCAATAAAAGAAAAAATGGAAATCATAAACGTTTTAGAGCAGGATACATTATCAGTACGGGAATTAGCGAAGAGGTATGTACATAAGTTTCGTTGTTAAGGAACTGATATTGTTAAAATTAACACTTGTTACTAAAGGTTTAATATTGGAAAAACTCAAGCCGAAGAAATATCAAAGCAAAAGGAATTGATACGATCGCAATGGCAATCTGGAGTAATAAATGTAAACCAGAAGAAGAGTTTTTTGCAACCCAGAGGTTCACTTATAGATCAAAAGTATTTCGAATGGTTTGCAAAAGTCCGGAGCCAGAATATTCCTATATCTGGACCAATAATAAAAGCTAAGGTCAAGGAGATTGCGGAAAAACTGGCTATCTCAGCCTCTGATGGCTGGCTGCAAAAGTGGCGTAACAGACATTCCATAAATTTTAAGAGCATTTCAAGAGAAGCTTCAAGCGTAAATCAGGCAGATGTGACTGAATTCTTGGAGAAACTACCCACTTTGTTATCTGGATATATGTATGCCTGAGGACGGTTCTAATGCACATGAGAGCGACCTTTTCTTTCGTGCTCTACCAGGAATAATGTCAAAAGAGAGACTTACAATTTTATTTTGTGTCACCATGGCTGGGGAGAAAGAACAATTATTGGTGATTGCAAAAGCAGCACGCCCACGGGCATCAAAAACTTACCGGCGATTTGGAAATCCAACAAAAAGGCTTGGATGACTCGAAATTTTATGGGTGAATGGTTGGAACAATTTGATAGGAAAATGCAAATTCAAAAGAGAAATATTCTTCTGTTTTTGGACAATGCCGCTCCTCATCTTAGAGATATGAAACTGAAAAATATGAAAATATATTTGTTGCCTCCAAACACCCTTGGATCTATGCCAGCCCTTGGATCTAGGTATCATACAGAACTTCAGGACCCATTACAGAGCTTGAATTATTATACACTTATTGCCAAATATTGAAGCAAACAATTCTGCAAGAGATTTGATAAAGGGCATCAATGTTCTTGATGCATTGTACTTTATTAAACATTCGTGGGTCAAAGTAACAGCCGAAACTTCTAAAAACTGTTTCCGAAAGGCAGGATTTATAAAAGGCTGCATTTCTTCGGAATTTGATTCGGAGGATGATGTGCCATTATCAACTCTTGCAACATTTGATAGTCAAGTTGTTGGATCTCAGAATTTTGAATGCCCTGAATTTATTCAAATTGATGGAAACCTTTTGACAGAATCTGCTGATATAGAAGTATTTGTTGAAGACCATAGCATAAGCAGTTCGGAAGATGATACAGTTATCACCGTAGAAGACCTTACCAAAATATCTTGTTATAAGGACGCCTTGGAGCAAATTGGCCGTTTAAAGAAATTTGCAGAAGAAGACTACACAGCATTTGAACATTTAAAGTCATTAGAAATCCACTATAAAGAGCAAATGTCGAAAGAAACAGAAAGCAAATTCAAGCAAAAAGCTATCTCACATTATTTTCACACATCTTAATTTAAACAATTTTTAAATACTGTTTTTATACAATACATATGTAAGTAATAAGATTTCTACAAAAGATATAAATTCAAAAAATAAATAATATTCAAAAATTTTGTGTTCCGCTCTAATAAATGGACACTCCACTTAACGGACAAAATCTTTGGCAACGGTGGTTGTCCGCTTATGGCAGCTTTTACTGTATTTCTAACACCAATAATGAAACAACAATTAAACGTTAAAAAGTACAAACGTACACCGCTGGATGAACCCCAAAGGGGATGAATGGATCTGTCAGTCGGTCGAAGAGTCACTTACGATACTCGTATTGTAGTGTGACATGCGATGAAATACGATATTCAAAAATGCTATTAATTGTTTCTTTGCTGATGTTAACAAGAGCGCTATAGCAAATATTTCAATGCGAAAAAAAACACAAAAACACCAGTCAAGTTTCGTTGAAATTTCCAGAATGAATTTCTGTTAAAGTGCTAGCGATTCAAAAAAAACACATTCACACACATACATACATATATTTACCTACATCTATACCTTGATCGTTACCACTATCCATCCCCTTACAGTCTGTCCTTCCCTTTGAGAAAACCAAAAACTTGAGGTTTTTCGATTAGCATTTGATACTTTAGTATTTGCGTTGTAAAACCAAATCCAAGATACTCGTCTCGTCGTATTAAAGTCGTTAATAACACAACAACATTGAATGAATACATCTCATCACAGTAGCCGATGTTGGCGTTCTTTTGTTGTCGTATTTCGTTTTTGGTCGTACACCGAGGATCATCCATCCACCATACTAATATGGTTTGGTAGTATGGAGTGTGATGGCAATTGTATCTAGTAGCACCATAAACGATCGATCACACCCGCTGCTCGCATTGCCATTGAGGAGTACGAGTAGTATCGTAGTCAAACAATGCGCGCCAATAATCCAATAAAACACAAACATGACTACGAGTGTCAACTCAACCTCCAGCACAAGTAAAATCCATTCAATCCATGAATGAAACATTGAAAAAGACCGTTTAAAAAGTTATTGATGTTTTCTATATTTTGTGCATTAAAACGTTTGATTAGTAGTTTTGGTCAAAGAGCCAATTTGACCATTGTTATACAGTGGTATGACCGACTGACTTTTGCGGATATTTAACACGATTATACAGGAGACAATAGGCGTGTTTTTTTTTTGATGTGTTAACATCTATAGGCGCGGGTGTGGCCTAAATTCACTAAGTGAATACATTCAAACACAGTTTGTCCGACAGCGATCACACATTGTTTGCCGTTAAACTCCTTCGAAACTGCTGGACCGATTTGTATGAAATGTTGTGTGCATATCGGGTAGGTCTCAGAATCGGCCAACATCTATTTTTTATACCCCTAAATGATACGGGTGACCCACCCCTATATAGAACACAGATTTGTCCGACTGCGAAACACAGATTCGAAGACTGTATAAAGAAAACACACACTGATGTAGCGGCAGCGAATAGTTGTATTGTGTGGGTGCAGAGCACTCTCAGAGCAAAGAGAATAATGACGTGGTTATACGTATATAAAAATGAGATAGCAGGAGTGCAACGAAAATTGTGTGAACTTGTGTAGCGTATGTACGAACATAACAATGTATGTATGTTCATGTGTCTGTTGCTTTGCATTCTCTTTGTATTTTGTGGGAATAAAACAGAAAGTATTAAGCAAGAAAATAATGACACATGTGCTTGCACGAGTCTTGAAATAATTTTAAGTAATAATATTATTTAAATTTAACGTCATCATATGATTGAACGCTGTTTTTTATTTTCCAATGTAACATTTACTAATGTGTTCATAGAAATCGAACAGGTACCGTGTAACTAAAAGGTGTTAACACATCGACCGTGAGTTCGAACACCCATTGGATTTTTTTTATAGAACCAACACTCAGGGGATGCCCCCTATAAATGCAGTGCATTATGATGGCGAAGGAAAGTTGAGGTATTGGAGGATGGAAAGAGGAAGTAGTGTCTGTTGACATTTGCCTTGAATCTTTGTATGCCAATATTGGTGGGAAATACACTAGCCGGAAGTTTATCCACATACGAATTGAAGAACGAATTTTCTCTATATTGTGTCCACCCGATATAAAACGGATGAGAGTTCCTGTAAAGCCGCGTAATTCGGCTAAATATCCTCACGTCGCGCATAAGGTGACAGATGTCCGAGGAACACATACCGTGGAAGTATCGATAGAACAGTGACACGCAACCCACCCCACATTTCGAAGATGCTCAAGGGAGGCAATAGAGTTAAATACCCTACTGTCCCCTATAAACACCGTCGCTCTGCTCTGGACACGGTCGAGAAGCTCCACAGATGTTCAAGGAGCAGCTGCCTATATTTGGGCATATTCCATTATATCCCATTCCATCTTTGACCTGATGTTGGTGGTGTAGATATTAAGAAGATCAGATGGAGTGAAGTATTTCTTGCACCGCTTTAAAAAGCCTAGACACTTGAATGCATCTTTCGGCACTTCAAATACATGTTTTGCCCAACGGATATCACATTGTATTTTCATGCCCAGAACATCAAGAGCGTCTGATTCATCAATATCCACACCGTCCATAGACAATGATGACACACCTGGGTCAGCAATCTGCTTATGCGACAACAAACAACACTGGGTCTTACCATAGAGAAATACTTAAGAGTTTCCATTGCTCTCTTCGATGCCAATTTGACTTTTCTGTTGTGCCGCCGTCTTCAATAATTTTGTCTCTCCGCGGAGTTGGTCTAAGTACGGAGCTGCCACCTGAAATGTCAATTTAATCTCAAATTGGGTGGTGTAAACGCCCATAATGAAAGAACAAGGTTATCGCTAACCTGGCTGCGATAAACTGCGATCTAAACGCGACATAAAGCATTATGCTGTGCCTTGAACTCGACTTTCCTACTTAAGCAGCCATAAAGTTGCCAGTCTGGAAGAAATCAGTAAAAACAGTGCTGGATATCGCTATTGTGATTTGAAAGATAAGGACAATGATATAAACATTTATATAAACATATAACTACAAGCCATGCGTTAGAGCCATGTGACTATATAATAGTTGTGAACAGGCACGAAGTTGCCAGTGTGAAAAAACTGAGTAAAACGGTGTTGGATATTCAAGAATAAATACATACCATGCGTTAGAGCAAGAGGATGATATACATATAGAGCCTGTTTTTTATTCCATGCTAAACAAATTAGTTTAGCAGGGAATAACAAAACCAGGCTTATAGTATAATAGTATAATAAATTATAGCTAGTTTGGCGTTTTGATTACTAGCAAGCATACGATAATCGCTACTTGTAACGAAAATACGGCTAATACGTCTAAAGCCGCTGGTACACTATCGGATCAAATGCACAAATTTTAAAAGAGAGAAATGGAACGAAACTCACTTTAACTTCAGAAAAATTTTACACTCTTTCTGCTTTTAATTTATTTGGAGTTTTGGAAAGTGCACAAATCATCGGCCTACAAAGTAAACAACAAATTACAAAAGGCCGTGTTAGACTATTAGAAACATCGTTGGATATGTCAAAATTTGCATTTGCGGGGAACGGATGCAATAGTGTAAACTTGAGGACAACTGGTTGCAGCACAAATTTTGACAGATCTGTTAGATTTCTCCCATTTGATTGTGATTTTCTTCAGGGTATGACTCAAAAGCACAGGGTTGCATTTTATATGAAACGAACATAACAAAGAAAATGATAATAATCACTTTCATTTCGGCGTTTTTTGATGTGTTAACATCTATAGGCACGGGTAGGGCAATCTATCAAAGTGAACACATGCAAACAACACACAGCGTTAGCATCACATACGTGGTTGTTGTCTCTGCCTGAAAATAAGTATGATTGTATTGATGTAGCGGCAGCGTACAAACAAGCAGGTCGTCGTCGCCAAAGAGTATTGAATAGTATAGAGAACTCATGGAACGAATCGTATGACGCAAAAGCACTGGCGACATCTGGCGAATGATTCAAAACATATTACTCCCTTTTTGTCATAACTTGGTCCATTCATAATTTTAATTGAAACATTGATGTCTTTTGAAACATTTATGCTGTTTGTATTGTTTTATTTAATAACATTGTCGAAATGATGAATTTATATTGAAATATTCTATAAAGAGAATAAGACCCATTTACTCAGACCATAGAGATTTGACGTATAGAGAAGCGATTTGATTCAGTAAATTTACGAAGTTTGGTGATGCAACACACGTTGCATGTTGAAAAGTATAGCTTTAATAATACCAGATAGAGGCAATGACTCAAACCAACCAACAGGTACCGTGTAACAAAAATGAGTTAACACATCACCCGTGAGTTCGAACATTCATTGATTTCTTTCCAAAAATTTAAACTTTTTTCACAATTTTAATTTTTCTCTATTCTATTTGTACATGTATTTTGTGTTTGTCACTTTGCAGATAGATGCTTTTACATTCTCCAAAACTGATAGTGTAAATCGAAAACAGAATGATCGTACGATTTCTTTCAAATGGAAGAGTTTCATTTTATTTCTTTCTCCGCGAATCGTTCGATTTGCACTAATAGAGTAACACGACCTTAAGACAGATATTTTAGCTGTCAAATAATTTTCTGGAAATTACTCATTTACACTATTCCATTTACTCTCCATTTGTTTACACTATTTTCCATTTATTCTCCATTTTGGGTGCTCGTGAGAGGTTAGAGATAATAAAACGAACAAGGATCACTTAGACGGTGGACAGATATATTCAAGTATTAGGGTAATACTTACTGTGGTCTGATTTTAACAAATAACACAAATTAAAAGAATTTCAATTTAAAATCGATCTCTTTATTTTGTAACACAGCGGGCGGTTTGAAACCATTTTGAAACACTATAAACAGGTGCTCGTTTTTCCTCCATCCATTCTCCATCTTCTCATTTTCTTGTCAAACGTCAGGGATGGTACTTAGTTGAGGTCGATCAGTTCATCCATAATTATATAGTCCTCGATTGGGACTCAATCCTTTACACTACGTAACTTTATGGCTTTATTCATAAAAAGTTATGAGAGGTTTGAGAGATGATTTATCATACAAAAATCATCATTTCAAATCAATGTCAATATTTTCATTTGCGGTGAGCGAATAGAATAGAATTTTGGCATATCTCTTTGACACCTATCTCCTTTTTTCCTATATCCCATACGTAGTTACCATATTTTCTTACATTCGTCTCTTTTCCTTTTTTCCGCTTGGGGACAGCATTAAGATTTTTTAATAAGCATTTGATTCAAATGTAAAAAGAATTACCATTGTTCGAAATTACAATTCAAAAATATCAAATGATGCAAAAGAATGGTTGTTGGAATCGAATGCAATTTTGTTTTCAATTCGATTTTTTTCAACAGCTTTATGAATTCGATAACATATGGAAGGAAATTTCGACTAAAGCTACACCTGTTGACATAAAATCTCTAAAACTTGAATTGGCAAAAAAATTAAAAACAAACAGAAGTACAATTTCCAATGGTATTAAAATTTTTTCGTATTTGCGTTTCAAATAAATATACAAATTATACTTGACATATAATTTATTTACCCCAAGTATGTTTCTGGAAAAAAAACTGATTGACGCAATAGACGCAATAGAAATTCATGAGCCCTAAAACAAAAACCGACAACGTTAGCGACGACGATGTTAGAGACTCTAATATGCACGCAGCGTGTGGTTGTTACTACTTACAATTTCTCCTACCAGTTTGGATTACGAGTGGAACTTTTCCACGGCTGTATTTGTATGTATGTAACAAAATTAAATCAAAACTGTCTGACAAAACTATGGAAGCGTTTAAAATTTAAATAATTCAAATTCAATAAAAATCAATTTATGAATGGGCATCGAATATATTAGGCCAAAAAGTATATTAAACTCAATTAAAAATAAATAATAATTAATCAAAAAGAAATAAAATAATTAATAAAATAAATAAATAAAAAATTTATTAAAAAATAAAATGATCAATTTTGAAATAAATGATTGATATATTGATTTTAAACGAAATGAAAGGTGATTTGTGACCAGAGTTCGTATTTACCCACCCATGTGTAACACATACACTTCGCCTTGGGGAATCGGTAAAGTTCGTTGACCCATTACCCACAGGGTATGGGGAAAATATTGTGTAGTTACTCACGACGATAGGGAATTACCCATCACGATGACCCATTACTCACAGGGTATGGGTAATCGGCCTTTACACATTATCCACGGTGATGGGTAATGGGTTAACCAGGGTAACCCATCCCAATTTTTGATCAAAAATTTTAAAAAATTAGGAAGAACGTCTATATCTCCAAAACGGAGCATCCAATCGGAGAAATAACCAATTTTTGGGGAGTTTCTAAAAGGTTCTGATAAAGTGATCTAATTCGTATGGATTTTTTTTAAAAGTCCCTAAAAAATAGATAAAATAAAAATATGACTATAACTCGGAAACGGTGCGTCCAATGGATATATTTAATATAAGAGATTTGTTTTTAGATCGATAAAACTAAAACTGTCTTAAAAAAATCACTAAACTAAAAATATGTCCAGCGGATTTTTGCCTTTGATCGTGGGTAATGTGTAAAGGCCGCTTACCCATTCCCCATGTGTAATGGGTAATTTCCCATTTACTTGCGTAAATTCCCCATACCCTGTGGGTAATTGGTAACGTGGTGGGTAATTCCTTATTGTCGTGCGTAACTACCCATTATTATCGCCATACCCTGTGGGTAATGGATAATTCCCTATTGTCGTGCGTAGCTACCCATTATTTTCCCCATACCCTGTGGATAATGGGTAATTCCCATCGCAGTGGACAACTACCCATTATTTTTCACATACTCTGTGGGTTAACCCACTAACCATCGTCATTCCCCATGACGATGGTTAGTGGGTTAACCAGGGTAACCCATTACCCACAAAATAAGAACCTTGTGTGTAACACACGTTACTTTGAATTAGAAATTACATAAAAATTTGAGAAAACGGCATTTGAAATGCCTTCGTGACCAGGGCAGGTTGTTTGGTATAACACAAGATGTATCTATTACAGGTGGGAGCGTTAGAACAGCTGATTTCAATTTTTTTCTTGTCGTTGTGGTCCGACCTTGTCAAATGTTGTTTATACTAATTCCAAGTTGTATCTAGTACAGGTGGTAGCGTTATAATAGCAGACGAAATTTTTTATTGTCCTTATGGTTGTTGCCAAAAATTACAACAGTTCCTCCTGATATAACCTTAAATAAATACATTTTGACAATTTCGATCGACTGAATTTGACAAGCTCGGCTACTGAAATAAAAACAAAATGCCTTCAATTCCTACTTCTTCTACCTTACTTATTTTGCCATGGTATAACAGGTGCTGTTATTCCTGTTTGGTTTTTCAGTGTAGAAGTTTTGATAGTTCCCTTCTGCTTCGTGGCGCATGTCAACGCCAAACATGCTCAATTGGCATTACAATTTGACTTCCACCTGAACACAGTTTACAAATTATTGAATTTTATTATCAAAATTCGTGGCCGGTGAGTATTAATTTTCTCGAACTTCAGTCATTTTATCTTCGTCAACGATGAAGGTAATCAGTCTTATTACGAATGTCGTTCTCGTATTTCGACTAAATATAGTTTTGTAAAAGATTAAAGATAACACGCCAACTTTGTCTTTAATCTTTTACAAAACTGTCGTAGTCGAAATACGAGAACGACATTCGTAATAAGGCTAAATATCTAGTAGAATGATTATGCTAATAAGAGAAATTGTGGCAAAGGCAATACTAGAGCTGCTAATTCATCCAACTAAATTTTCTATGATTAATGGGATCCACGGCCCGTATATCTTTAAAGTTGACGAAGGCCACAACTTTTCCATCTCTATGGCGCCCTGCTATAGTTCAATAATTTCAAGAATCTTTTCCCCTAAAATTCACAAGATGAAACTGGCCGACATGTGGTTTTTCCAAGCACATATCACGTGAAACAGTGAACCTAGTGAGACATGAGGTCGGCGAGTGATGTATCTCCACTTTAGGACCAGTGAGTTCGACATTTAGATCGTGCGATTTGACGCATCTAGCCTATTTTTTGTGGGGTTACGTGATGTCACTCGCCTATGCCGACAAACCAGCGTCATTTGCAGCAAGGGCGTTGTAGTAAATTTTTTCCAGCCCAACTCCCACTCCGTGTTAATTAAATTACTAAAAATTTGGGTGCTAGCAAAATGGAAGCAGATGAAATAGCATTGTCATACATGCCGAAAAAAGCGGCCGTGTTATGCTGGAACAAAGTATGTGTTTGGGACATCCATATACAAACATGCAAGTATTGTTTTGAATAACTGAAGACCTGAGGCTTTTTTTGTTTTTGTCTGTCACGTTTTTGTTTTCAGAATTTTTCAACAACCATATCTCTATTTGGGTCACAAAACTATACATTATAAGATATTAATCATAGTGTTTTCAACATGCAAAATTGAATAGCAAACGCATTGTGTTTGGATACAAGTATAATATATTTGCGACAAGCTACAAACACGTTCCAAACGCATCCAATCAGCAAAAAACACATTTTTCAGCGTGTATGAATTGGTTAGTGTGAACGTCCCATTCTGCTTAATACAAGTCATTATCAGCGATGTGGGATAGGCTTAAAAATCAATTATGGTGATCTATAAACTGGAATTTTCTGTGTTGACTATAGTTTTCCAGTCGCTCTATGGTTCCCGTAAGCACTACAACTTACCAGTTTTACCACTTTTACAGCTTTTACTAGAAAAGTTAAGAGAGAACGGAAAAATATGACGTTCTCTTTAACAACTTTTAATCGAAGAATTTTAGCGAGTAAAAGTAGTAAACTAGTATTGAATTGCCAAAATAAATTGGGAAAATAATTTAATAAACAGAAACGGAAATACAAAAAATTATATCGTTGTGGTCGATACTAGCAGTGCGGGGGATTTCCATTTGGACGTTTTGGACGAGGACCACGTTGTGGAAACATTTCTGACATTTTATGATAGAGGGCGGATCAATAAGTCCGTAACTTTTCGAACTTCCCTCGTAGTTATATGAAATACAACACTACTCCCATCAAGCAAAAAGGATGTACAAGTACCCGCTTGTTCGGCAAGTATCAGTTGTATCTTTGTAAATAGTTTTATAACTAATCACTAACCGCGGTAGTTATTTTAGTATCACTAAATAATGCCGAAGAGCGATAATTGTCCACCCTGTGCATTACCAGTAGATAGTAAAATGGATTAACGAATTTAAAATTTGCGATCTAATAAAAAACTTGTTGCGTAGGGAAAACAAATCAAACAAAGTCCCGTTATCCTTACGCTGGAATTCATACAGTTTTTGTTCTTTTGTTTATTTTGTCAGTCGTTTACTGAAACTGAAACGCAAAAGACTGGCAAGTGTCATAAAGTGCATTTAAGTGTTTTTAAATTAAAAATGTGTGTAATATGTTTATTTTTTTTTATCAAATAAAGTGTAAAACAAAAAATTTTCAGAAACCACATATGTTTTTAATCTAGTAAATGGGCTACTAGTAATTATGTTTAATTAACACTAGCTAAATATATCAATCTAAAGTACTAGTGAGTTGGGGCTAGTTACATAGGGGGGCTTTTCAACGCCGAATAAATGGTCTATCCAGTTTCACCACCTATTAAGTGGGTTAAAAAAGACCTGTGAATTTGAGTGCCGGTTTGGACTAGTGAAATAACGTGAAATTGGTAATGCAGAAGGTAGTCAATTGTACCCCTCCTATGACATCGCCATGTTAAAGTAGACAGTCAACACACAAGTGAAGTAGATTGGACGGTAACTAGTACTGGTTACTAATGCCTAGGTAAATTGATAGTGCGGCACTAGTAACGCGAACAAGCGGGTAGAGAAAAAAAATACCGGCGCAATTTGGCAATTTGCTTCTCCATACCATAGTTGCTTTATGCTTGATGCATACAAAAACGATGTACAAGTAGACAGTCAAAATTTGTCTTCACTCAAATGCCAGCAAACACAACGAGTGAAACCCTAGTCATTCTCTGTTCTCTCTTTTACTCTCTTCATTGAATATTTCAATGCACGAGCAGCTTTTTGATAGTGTTATTGTATATAGCTATACCAATTCCAACCAGTTTGAACTAAAATTACATAAACTGTGACGCGTGAGAGAAATGCCTTTGAGTGAATTTCTAGCACTTTTTGGTTCTCACATCTTCTGGTCGTCTAATTCTAGATTGTTTTTGATGCATAAAGCAACTATGGTATAAAGAAATTGATTTTTGAAATTGATGCATAAAGCAACTATGCTAAAGAGAAGAAAATTTACTCATGCAGTGGAATGCCAACAAAGAAACGAGTGAAGCGCGTCGTTTCTCTGCTCTCTCTTACTCCCTTCGTTGAATATTTCAATACACGAGCAGTTTTCTGATGATGGTATTGTATCTAACTATAGAAATTCCACCCATATTTAAATAAAATTACATAAAGTATGTTAAATGTATGAAATAATCAAGTTATGACGCGAGATAGAAATGCGTTTAAGTGAATCGCGTCGACTTATTTGGTTCTCTTCTACGAGGGTTGCACAAATTGCGCCGGTTTTTCTTCTTACTTGTACATCCTTTTTGCATCAAGTAACACCTGTTAATAGACTACTGTCAAATTTTGAGCAAGTCCCGTCATTTACTTTGCGTTTAACAGCTCGTTCAAAATAACAACCTCGTGTATTTTTTAAAAATGGAATTTCTAGTGCTCATTAAACATTATTGTTTGCGAAAAAAAACCTGCATAACCAAGGAAACGCTTGATAAATACATCCGAATATGTCGAAAAATCCACGATATGGTGTTGGCCGATCGAAGAGTAAAAGTGCGTGAGATTGTTGATGCCATAGGCATTTCATATGGCAGTGTGGTTTCGAATTTAAATGCTCAGTTGGGCTTAAGAAAGCTGTATGCAAGATGGGTGCCGCGTTTGCTCTTAATTGACCATAAACTTAATCGTCTGACAATTTCAAAGGACCTACAGTTTTACACCGGTTCCGAACAGTATTTTGAGAAGCTTTTTCATGGCTAAATACTCGATAGTGTCGCCATCACTAAGCGAGGTGGCCGTCGTCGAAAGAAATATAAGGTGGTCTGAGCAGGGATCGAACCCCCGTTCTCATGTACAAGAGCCGCGCACACTAACCATTGCACCACCGGCGGATTGTTTGGAGTTGTTTAATTGGGCTACGAATTGGTACCTCATCGGCAATATTCTCCGTATTTAGCCCCCACAGACTATTTCCTATTTCAAAACCTAAAGAAATTGCTCGATGGAAAGAGATTTAGCTGCAACGATGAAATTATCGATCAAACAAATGCCTATTTTATGGACCTCGAAACATCCTATTTTTTGGAAGGAATACAAAATTTGGAGAAACGTTGGACTAATGGCCAGTTTTTCAGTCAGTGGTGATCTGCGTTTCTTAGTTAAACTGTGGTTAAACATCGAATTGTGTTTTTCAGTGATTGTTTAACTATGATTTAACCACCCAATGTTGGTTATTTATTATTTTGTCAATCAAATTACTCACTGTCAAAGTGAGAAATAAAGATTGTATAAAATGCATGTTTCAGATTTGCGTATTTGTACACATATGTACGTTGAGTCTAGATCGTTAAATTGTTTCTCATATATAGTTTTTTACACATTTTTGTTAAAATTACTTCGATTTTATGCATCTATTTCTTATTTTACATAATTCGATTTTGTTTGTTCCCCTTTGTTGTTTTTGTATTTATCCCAAAACACGTTTCATCCAATAATAATACAAGGGTTGCCATATTAGTTGACAATATGGCGATTCACATTAACTCACCACTGAAAAACAAAATGCAAAGTTAACCTCTAATTAACTTAGAATTAAAACTAAGTAATCCGATAGTTAACTACCCACTTAAAAACTGGCCATAAGTGTATTGAGCTAAAAGGAGATTATGTTGAACATTTTTTTTTTTGTTTCGTTCAAAAAGTCACGGACTTATTGATCCGCCCGTTCCCGTACTTTTTTCGTTCCCGTACTTTTTTGAAACTTTGTCTCTCAGAGACAGTTTTGTACTATTTTTAGTTAAACTTTCTGTTACTAGTTTAAAACGTAGTACATATACAAGGTGGCGCAAAAGTAATCCTCCTATCATAAAATGCTATAAATTTTGCGATGGGCCCCTAATGTCAGTTCTGTTTTGACATTTGTGTAGTAAACACATGCGAAATACACGTTAATAAACAATGTTACGCTACACTGCTCCAGAACGCGGAATATTGCTGACTATTTATTTGACCAATAATCGGTCGGTGACTTTGCACAACGTGAATTTCGTCGCAGATTTCCTGGCCGTCCAACGCCTACTGGTGAAACACTGCGACGTTTAGCCGCTCGCCTCGAAGAGACTGGCACAACACGAGATGCCGGAGTAGCCGTTCTGCAGAGAATATTGCTGCTGTAGCCGAGGATGTCATGGATGCGCCGTCGACATCGACCAGACGACGTGCCACGCAAATGGGTATCAGTCGACGGTCTTTACAGCGAATTTTGGTACAAGATTTGAAGATGTTTCCGTACAAAGTCCAGACGGTGCATCAGCTGTTAGCTGCTGACCGCCAATCGCGTCTAACATACGCTCAAGCCATCCTTAATCACCACCAAGAGGAAGATGATTTTTCATCAAAAATAATCATGAGTGATGAGGCCCATTTCCATCTTAGCGGGTACGTAAATGAGCAAAATTTACGCTTCTGGGGCACTGAAAATCAGCGTGTAACCCACAAAGAGTCATTACACCCGCTCAAAGTCACTGTATGGTGTGCTGTTTTCGCTGGAGGAGTCATCGGACCTTTTTTCTTCGAAGACGTCGCGGGCCAAACGGTTACTGTGAATGGTGAGCGCTACAGAGCAATGATCAACGAGTTCTTTTTGCCGCAACTTGATGAATTGGGATTGGAAAACATGTGGTTCCAACAGGACGGTGCAACGGCACACACTGCACGTGCCACAACCGATATGCCGAAGGATGCATTTCCCGGGCGCCTAATCTCCCGTTTTGGCGATTTGCACTGGCCAGCAAGATCGCCTGATTTGACCGCTCCAGACTTCTTTTTGTGGGGCTTTTTGAAGTCGCGGGTTTATGTCAACAAGCCTCAGACTCTTGCAGCTCTTAAAGACAATATCCGTCAAGAATGTGAGGACGTATCGCCGGAAGTTTTGGCCAAAGTGATGGAAAATGCCATAAAAAGGGCTCAAATGACAATCAACTGTGGCGGCGGCCATTTACATGACATCATATTCTCGACTTGATGTAAAAAAAATTAAAAGACCAAATAAAAATAATCCACAAGAAGAATCAAAGTTTTTCATTTTTTTTTTAAATTACAGCCAAAAAACATCGGAAGTTTACTTTTGCGCCACCTTGTATTAAAAAGTACGGGAACAAAGGTTTTATGTTCAGAATCATTCTTTAAAAATCCGACATAATTATTTGAAGCTTAGGGTAAATATATAGCTAGAGTAACAACTTCTCTCAGTAAATTTTCAACATTAGGCTTGGTTGCAGATGGGCGTTGCATGTTGAAAAGTATTGCTTTAATAGTAGAGGCATAGCTCAAAACAACTAACCAGAAAACAACAACGGCATTTCGTTTTGTGTGTTAAAACTTTTGTATTAAATACAATAATAATAGTGGTCTTCATGAAAGCTCGAAAGAACCTCGTAAACTCGAAAACATCGTAAACTTGCACAGCAAACGTCAAAACAAACAAATTTCCCATACAAAGCGACTTGCTCAAAAGTGGAAAGTTTTCGAGGCAAATTTGCTGCGCAAACGTGGGATGGAGAAACGTGTAAACTTTTGACATATCGTTGTCATCTGACTAGGATGGATAAATAAGGTGATAGCACTAGAACAGTGGAAAAAGTACACATACATAATACATGCAATTGCTACTGCTACCACCTTATGTATCCATCTTGGTCAGCTGATATGGTTCTGAGCACAACTACGCTGAGCAACTGTACTTGGTGCCTCATGCAACGGTGCGAGGGAAACTTGCGCTGAGCAAAAGTTCTCGGCTTTCACGTTTGCATGAATACCGCTAATATAAACTAACAAGAAAGAATAACAAAAAAGTGCAAATACAAATTTCAAAGTTCTCCACCAAAACGACATGACAAATTTAAGTCAACAGTTCTTGTAACTCCACCTGGTGTAAGTCAATTTACGTCGAACATCTCTCTATCACACCGACCTCGCCACTTTATGATTTGAGGACATCAATTTAAATTGATGTAAACAATTTTTATTTGGTTAGAAATGATTTATACAAACTCTAAAATTACCAAGTCAATTAATTTTTAAACTTAAAATTAATTTATTTATTAATTTTAAATTTAAATTAATAACTAAATTTAATTTTAATTAATAAATTTAAATTTAAAAGTGCCCTGTGTAATTTAGTTGAATATAATTATTGATATTAATTATTAATTATAATATTATTATTGACAGTACTCGAAATGAATGCAATATTCAGATTGCAGAAATAATTCTTGAAATAGACAAAAGGGATTAGAATTAGGATTTTGCACCGTTCAAAAATCGCACCAGCCCACTTAATAATATCCAGTTAAACCCGTTTTTTTTTGAAAATTCAATTTTCTGAAATGCTTCTCAAATTATAAAATGTTTGTAAGTCTGAATTGAAAGCGATCGTTTTGTATTTCACCTCACACACCACTGTGTAATCGATGCGTTTAGTTACTAATGTACGATGGTTTGGCTTAAACAGAATACCGTATAAAACAGTAGATTCAATTCTATTCAAAACTGCGTACGTTCGACTTTAACATGAATAGACTGACATTAACACCAACTCAAACTGAACATCAAACCATCCATCTACAAGTGTACGTACATAACTATGTATTGAACAAAAACAAAATCGAGTCATTGGACTAGTTTCATAATGACCACGATAGTGGAAACAACAACAAAAATATAAAAAATAAAACGCGTCGAAAAAAATACGCCAAGCCATCGAAATAAGTACAGCCATTATAGCCAAAAACAACAAAAGCGGCAGCTGCGGCTGCGCGACGGTGACGGCAGACGCAATGATGACAACAACAACGGCAACAGCAGTGACAAACAAACAATTTGCAGCCGACGGTGACCTTGAAGTCAACGACGATGCCAAGCCGAAACAGCCAGACATACTTAGCGCAAAACGAACAACGGGCCCGTCTGACTGGCATGAAGCTGGTCAGTCTGTCAATCATGTAGGCAACAACAACCACAGAATAATCAGCCAATATAAGCCAAGTTTTCTGTTGAACTTAACAACAACCACTACTACTACCACTGCCATATGAATGTTAGCTCTATTTGAAATAATCAAAAGCTTCCAAAAGAAGTTGTACCTCGATTGCATTCCAAAGCGCTGAAAGAGAATCAGATAAAAGATGTTGGATCAACGAAGTTTTTGGGAAGAGAGTGTTATTATGGCTGGAGAAGTTTGTTGAAATTCAAGATTATTTTTAAAATCCAACAGCTGTGGTTCGGTGGCACTATCGCACACTGTGTCACACTGTCCCGTGGTCAGATTCACCACGGTACAGTGATTATGTATTGGGATGGCTCGTTTTCTTAAAATGTTCGCTCTGAACAAATATAAGTACGTTTACACGCTAGAAGATGTCGATACTTTCGGTTCCAACTGTCACCCTTAAGCGAAGTTCTCAATCAGAGTTCGTATTTCACCACCCACCCTCCCCACGTCATGTGTAACCAATATACATACATATATCACCATGGGGAATGTGTAATGAATGTTTACCCATTACCCAAAGGGTATGGGAAAAATTATGGGTAGCTACCCACGAAAATGGGGAATTACCCATCACGATTACCCATTACCCACATTAAAAAACATAAACATAAAAATAAAAACATAATAAAAATCATAATAAACTTATTATGTTTGCGATTGGACGCACCGTTTCCGAGTTATAGCTACTTTTGCATTTCAGCGATTTTCTTATTTCGGCAATTTTTTTTAGAAAAAGAAATCTTCCATACGAATTGCACAACTTTATGAAAAACCCTTAGAAACAGATTCTCGCACTCGTGTCGAATGTTGACCTTGAGGGCGTAAACACGGAACTTCAAAAAACCCCACTATAAAAATCTGAAACGGTTAAATCGTTCGATCTTGCGGGCCAGTGCCTTGTATAACCAAACACGCTTAATGTGATGTCAAAAATGTCACTTGTGTGATAAGACCGTTAATAAGATTTTCATATATGAAACCCACTTTCAAATTTCTATATGATTTTCGAATTTAAATCAGTTTAATGTGAATTTCAATAAAACCTTTAATTTTTATATTAAACACGCATTAAAAATTGATTTTTATTTTTAATTTAATTTAAAATTAAAACATGATTGTTAAATTCAAATAGCGATGTAAAATTTTGAGTTTTAAACACGAATAGTGTATGAAATGGTCGCTAAACAAATGTATTGTATGTCAGTGCTACATGTGCGATTTAATTTAAACCAAAAACCGAATAAAACCGGCTCCACAAGGTTTTGCCAAACTAATAAACAGAAAACTGATTTCTCGAAAACATGATTTTCGAACAAACAGAAACCGGTTTTTAAAAAATGCCGGTTTTTTTGGGCACTTTAATAGAAATGCCACTCATATGCAATTTTTGCACTGATTGCACCGTTTTTTGCCAAAATAATAAACCGAAACCCGGTTTCTTAATAAAACTGATTTTTCAGTTTAAAATTTTAAATTTTTAAATTTTTCTTTTAAAATTTTGGTTTTTGGGCACTCCAATAGAAATGTCACTCAGATGCAGTTTTTGCACCTATTGCACCGGTTGTTGGCAAAAGAATACACCGAAACCGGTTTCTTACAAAAACTGATTTTCTTCGAATAACCCGAAAACCGGGTTTTTCAACGGTTCATATTCAGGTAATGTCCAAACTTATGTTCATAACCTTAAAAACCACAATGTAAGGAATTAATACAGCAATTACACCGACCAAGATTAGCGCATTTCGAAGGTTAACTCCGTTAACCCACGCTAACCTAGAAGATTTCTCATACAATTTTAATCTGTAAAATCTGAAGATTAATTTTTAACCTCATTTTAAACTGGTGTACATTTCGATGCAACACTGTTAGTTACGAAGAAAATGCAAGCGTAATAAAAATATACACAAAAAATCAACTGTTTGACAGATGAAAGCCAATCGAAAATTTTCCGACGCGTCGCCGCCACCAAAACTTGTGTGACGGTCACGCCGCCGTCGATTTAAATGGCTCTTATAGGTTTAAACTGTGAGCCGACTTTATCGACTGGTCCGATAATTTCAAAGTTTCAGTTATTTTAAAAACTACCTAAATTTGTACAAAACTATCAAAACCAATAGCCGCCAACTTAATTTTTCTGTTGTTCCGCCGTCTTCGATAATTTTGTATCGGCGTGGAGTTTGTCCAAGCACGGAGTTGCCAACTGAAATGTCAATTTAATCTCAAATTTAGTGGTGTAAACGGCAAAGATTAAAGAACAAGGTTATCGCTAACCTGGTCGAGATAAACGGCGGTTTAAATGCGTTATAAGAAAACAAAAACTGTCAGTGTTCAATCACATGTCTTGCAATATGTATTTTTTTTTCGTGCGCAAACATTGGAATTTTTGTGGTCCTGGAAAATTGTGGAAGTAACACTGAAGAATGTATGTGTAATGAAAACAAAGTCCAAGGTATTTGGAATATAACTGCTAAAACTAAATGCATAATTTTAAATAAAAGAATGTTTCTATTTGTTATATTGTTGTTATTATGACTATGGAATGTCCACACTTTATCTACATGTTTCGAATTTAGATGGGGTGGAAAACTTTAGACAATTTGGACGGAGAGAAAAATTTATAAAACGCGCCATTCTATGGCATTATATGTTTTGTGTGTGCCAGACTCAGCGACGTGTATAGCATATTAAAAACTCACGAGATCAACGTAACGTTCGTCTATGGGGAGATATCGTGCTGGTGGTGTTGGTGGTTGCGAGATTTTGTTGTTATCGTCTGGCGTCTGGTGTACAGTTCTGAGCTGGTGATTCCAAGTGAACCCAACCCTCTCGTCAATTTGGCTTTTTTTTTCATTACGAGTATAAACATTATTACCGGCATATCAATCATTAAGATGCTGCAATTGTTCTTCTTGTTGGAATTTGTATGCGCTGGAATATTTTCCATCGATGCATTGCTAAGAATTTGTTGTTCTGAATGGAATTTTTCCACAAAATACAATCCGGACAATTACAACTACTATGCATTTTAAAGATTAGTTGCCACTTAACAGACAGCCAAGTTTTCAATCCTCTTAAACATTCAATTCTACGACTACTCGTGTTACTATAATCATCGATTTCTGTCTATACTATATGGACGATCGAATAATGGGCGCGGCAGCATGTGGATTTTTTAATTAAAATTCTCAAATCATTCGCACAAATCAAAAGAATCGCATTCTACTATCAGGTTTGGACAGCATAAAATGACTTCCAAAAATGTCAAGACACACGACATCGTTCCGAAATTGTATACAAATTAAATTAATAAAATTGTACAATTATGTGTCTCTGTGCGCACAATTTAATATCAAATCAAATAAAAATACTTTCTACGTAACAAACATATTGCAGAATTCAGAGACACAGTACTTAACATAATTTACCTTGGCGCTCCAATATTTCACACTAAAATACCCCAAAACAATCAATTTATTTAGACAAGATAATAAATTCCACTTCAATCTAAGCAGTAAATCGTGTTTTCCGAGATGCTAGCTTCAAATCCCGGCAGAAGTGGAATATATCTGCGGATTGTTTTCAATATTTGAAACCTTTTATTGGGAGGGGGGGGGGGAGGTGTGGGGCGTACGACTATTGAAATCCGGATAGAGCAAGTTTTTTCTGTGACGGAAATATAGAGGGGGTATCACGTCGCAAATTTGTATACACAAATGTTTGCCGAACCTGATTTCAATACAAGTTTCACTTTAAAATGGGGAAGGCCGAAAAAAGAATTTATAGCAAAAATATACTAAGCCCATTTAACGTATTGAGGAAACCAAACAAACACACACACATAAAACCAGCCTTACGTACACAAATACACTACAATATAGTAGCCGCCTAAATACGCACGTAATCACTCACTGTACAAGACGAACATAAATGATTTCAATACAATAACAACACAGAAACCGATTGGCATACAAACTAAAAAAGTAAACCCTCATCTACGCATACGTCAAAACGAACGTTCTTACTGCCAAACTTAGTTCGCCTCAAACAATCCGCAGTGTTAAGAGAATTAAAAAATAAATACAACATTTTTCTCTAACTTGATACGTCCAACCGAGACTTGGTCTTCTCGAGATAGGGCTTTATCTCGGAACGGACATTTAGTATAAACGCAATGATTGCAAGGTGTTATTGCTACTTTCTATTAAACTTTGGATACCTTTTATTTTTAGATACATAATTGATTACATCATGAAAGTGAGAAGTATGGATGCTTGCAGGGTTCCCACCAGTGATCCCGTCTACTAAATATACCAGTTAAAACGTACTGATTGTATTCTCCACCACCAGATTTTTGATTTTCTTTTTTATTGTGGCACATTTTTTTCTTTACATTTGGTTTCCACTCTGCCCAGTTTTTTTTCCATTCAGAAAGATTTTTAGAAGGCGGTCCAGCACTATTTGATTATTCCGCCAATTCTACACACTTACGGCCTTATTCATAAAAAGTTACGAGAGGTTTCAGAGACAGTTTATCATACAAAAAACGTTTCTCAAACCTCTCACAACTTTTTATGACTAAAGCGGAAAGACTCTACAACCACCTTGTATTGTTTTACGTACCCCCTCGCAATGTCTCGATGACATTCCATAAAATCCAAAACTATTTTGGTTTGAGTGATGTTTTTGTGTTTGCCCCTTTAAATATGTATATATAAATATAAATTATTGAATTTAACGTTAAAACAAAAAATTACATATATTTTGTTGAATCTTCTTCTTTAGAATATTCTATTTGGTTTTGTTTTCTTATTTTCTCTTTAGCTTTAGGCTGCCACTTATCACTATTTTCGTGAAAACATATGGCCGGATCTCATTACAAATGTTTTATTCACAAAAATATTAAAATTATCATACGAAAAGTGATTGAATTAATTTTTTTTACGTGAATTTAATAAAAACAATATTCATAAAAAATTTTGAATAGAGTATTTCACTTTTTGGAGTTTAAGTTATTTAAACTATCAATTACATTTCAGATTTTGGGACTGGTTTCAATAAGAATTTTTTAGCGTTTAGGGATTTATAGAGTAGAAAATACTTCTTCGTTTTCAAATTTGTACAAAATTTTACCCGTGATATGCCTGATTAAATTTAAAAGTAAACCCAAACTTATGTCGCATTTAGACCGCAGGACAGAGGAGGAAAGGAAGGAGACACACGAATGCATCGACGTAAATATTTGCATTTAAATATAAGTAAGTGAGTTTGGGACTTGCAAACATATGAACGTTTGGAGTGGGTTCCAAACATATACATGGTACCTGCTGAATAGGTTTGGGGAATATGTTACAGATATCATTTTTGTCAGTGTGTACTTGGTTCCTGCGCACTGAAACAAACTGCCCCAGCAATATATTGCAAGAAACATGTATATTAGGGCGGGTTGATTTTTTCGTTGATGAATCGTATAGCAAACTGCGTGGCCATGTTAACAATAACCTTGTTCTCTAATCTTCACCACCCAATTTGAGATTAAATTGGCATTTCAGGTGGCAACTCCGTGCCAACTACCAACTACGCGCCAATACAAAATTATTGAAGATGGCGGCACAACAAAAAAAAATTTAATTGATGGCTACTGATTTCGCCAGATTTACACAAATTTGGGATGTTTTTGAATTAACTGAACCTTCAAATGGGGACAGTCGATAAAATCAGCTCACAATTTAAACCAATAAGAGCCAATTATATCGGCGGCTGCGTGAGCTTCAAAAAACTGTTGGTATCGTCGAGGCGTCGGAAAATTTTCGAAGGGCATCTGTCTATCAAACAAAAGATTTTTTTTGTATGTTTTTGGCATGGTTGAATTTTGTTAGTAGTTAACAGTGTTGCATCTAAAAGTACACAAGTTTAAAATGATGTTAAAAATTAATATTCAGATTTAACAGTTTAAAATTCTATGAGTAATTTTCTGGGTTAGCGTGGGTTAACGCAGTTAACCTGGATATTGAACCCCAAAATAACATAGGTTTTTTACACATTTTATGTGAATATTGTTGGTATTTGCAGTATTATAAATAATAGCTATCTTAAAATCGGGTGATCTACTGAAATAGAGGTAAATTTTGTAATCTTTTTCATTCTGAGCATTTCACTCAAGATAACTTTTTCTAATCTATAATTGTTTATTTTAGTTTGGCAACTCTATACACCGCATATGTCAGTGACAGCATTCGTAAACAAACGCAAGCGTGAAGTGGTATATAAACTAAAATTTTTTGACTTTGGTGTTCGCGTTGTGCGTTTACATTCACTTTCGGGACTTTTAGAATACTACCCTAAATTAAATTTTTTAAGTGAAATTAATAACAACAATATTCATAATTAATTTTGAGTAGAGTTTCCACTTTTTTGGAGTTAAAGTAATTTAAAATATAACTTTTATTCAGAAGGGAGACTGGTTTTAAAACGAATTTTTTTAATGTTTTTCATAGATTTTTCAGAGAAGCCAATACGTTTTCGTTTTCAAATTTGTACAAAATGTTACTCTGTGACTGACATGGCTGTTTGTTTGTTTTCGATTCATGTCTTCTTGATAAATGTGGCACAACAAATTTATAGCTTATTCACATTTACCGCGTTTCAGCTGGGACGCCGGCGTTTCGCTCTCTTGAGATCATTTCGAAACCATGGTGTTCACATTGTGCTTTTGTTAACTACTGTGGTTTCATGTGACATTTCTCATTTCTGTTTTGTGTTTTCTGTATTGACTGTAAACAACACAAACGCACATTTGTGAATAAAGAAATATAAAATAATATCAAAAAATTAATGTAATTTTTATAATATTAGAATTTATATCATTGTATGATAAAGCAATGAATGCATTCAAAGATATAAATGATTATATTCATAAATCACATTGCAATAAGTACTTACCACCACAAAGCAAACTAGAAATGTAAACAAACAGATTTGTTTTCCCACATTTTTCTGACATTTGCTTTGAACCAGCAATGGAAATTTTTTCATTTTACTCCTTTTTTTAACTACTATTGGAATACAACACTGTGCTCTCTCTCATTTTTACTGTGGTTTCAAACAAACTACAGTAAAAAGAGCATAATGTTTGGGTTTTTTTTTGTATGGAAATAAGTCCCAATTAAAGTGTGTTTCGCTGAAATCATCGAAAGAGAGCGAAACGCCGGCGTTTCAGCTGAAACGCGGTAAATGTGAAAAGGGTATTTGGCAACAATTTCATATTTTTTGACATATAACAGAAGATGCTTCCAAGTTTGAGACGAACTATAAAAATAAATTTTGACTCCAAATATTTTGCGTAAACAAATTTAATTAGAGCCTTTAATCCTTATGCTCTTTAAGTTCTCTATTATGTGATTTTGCTATAATTTGCATACCTTTATACATTGTTCACTCAGATGAAAGCCAGCGTTCCAATATGGTGACTTCTACCGGCAAAATAGACAACATGCACAATTAGCTCTATGGTAAACTAGGAGTTATTGTGCGCTTATATGTAGTTTAAGCTCATAGTTTCCCAAATGGGAAAATAAACACAAATCACGTCTGGGTTGCTATATACAGATTGCTAAACTATGTGCATCACATATCACACCCATCCTCCCAATGTAGGGTGCTCAAGCGTAATATTTTTTATGTAAATATAATAAAGACATTGAAAATTCTAGGCACTTGCGTTTCAGTCACCCAAAACAGTAAAACTAACTAACTAACATACATGTATAATCGCCAATTCTGATTATTTTTATATAAATTAATGCGTAACGCTTTACGGATTTCCCCCAAACTATGAATTTAACGTCAATTCACTCTCTTTTCGTTCCACCTAATTTGATGGCCGCTACGATATCCGTAGTCAGTAATTAATTAAATGCTGTTATTGATTCAAAATATAGTTAATACATAAATTGGTCCTTTATTTTTAATACTCATATCAAGTTTATTAGATTTTAATCGGGATTTCAAGTTTAAGGTTATAAGTAAATATTTTTAGTGGGTAAGCTCCATGGATTGTCATACGATAATTGAGTGATAGTTAAGGAATCGTGGTGATGGTGGGTTGGTTACATTTCAAAAATATACATACATATAATTAGTTTATCTTGTTTTCAGTTAGATATATATATTTGTTATTTGGAATATGTGTGTTAGGTTAGGGTGTCCTTTGTTACAAGCAAATCAAATCTAAAATATAGTCATTGGCAATTCTACAAAAGTCATCTTAATATAGGTTTCCTGGTCATGAAACTATGAATGATTCGTTTACAGTGCAATATAAGTCATTCTAACAGCTGTCATTTATTCAGTTAAACCAGCCGGTATCCATGACACAGCTGATCGACTATGTACAAGGAAATTGCTAGAAAACAGAGTGGATAGGGGAGAGTGCGATAATAAACCAGAAGTAAACCATACAGCAACCTAAGCTTAAATAGTGTTTGATTGGTACTACTGACAGCTAAATTATTTTTTTTATGGTGGTTGCATCAAACGAAAATACCCATTCTCGTTTATGTCCAACCAAAGAGTAAAGTACACCAGCAACTCGAACTCGATGAAATGGCATACTACCTCGTCGTCATCGAGACAACGTACAGAGAGGAATAGTGACTCGTATATATTGCTCTAGGGTTAAACCAGGAGGTATCCATGCCACAGGTGATAGAAATGGTAGTAGGTATTTAAATAGAGAAAAGGGTGAATGGGGAATCAGCGATAAGCAAGCTAAGTTTAAAACGTGAGTGATTGATATTAATGAGAACCCACCCTGCAGAAGAACGTGGAGGTATTGACGCCTGGCGAGTGGTGCTGTACTGCAGTAAAAGTCAGTACTGGCAATGGATACGATTTCTAGACGGGCGGCAAGTTCTGGTAGACTACTCGCAAATACTGTACTTGCTTTTTTAAGCCGGCAACACTACCAAAATACACATAAGTTGGCAACGCTGTTAATTGCTGTCAACAATTGTTTGGTTGTGAAATTGATGTTTAGTTGTGAAAAAAAATTGTGTCGGATATTTCTTGATTAAAACAAATAAAAAGTACGTAAGGAAAAACTATAAAAGTTAATAAACGAACCTTCACACGAAGAAAAAAGAGTATTTGATAAGTGTCGTGAAGAAATGCCAAGAAAGCTTGTGAAAGCAGCGTCATGTGCGAAAATGACAGTGTGGCAGAAGATGAGTCTAAATTGTTATTAAATTCTAAATCGCGCTCAGGAAAGTGCAAGGCTGAAATAAACTAGATTTTATAACTTAAGTTTTTTGGTTGTGATAAAAAAGCTAATGAGGAACAGACCTAGTATAGATCGGCACGTCCAATTTTTTTGCTTTTTTTTTGGTTGTAGGGATCGCTATTTTAAGTAAAAAAATTAAAATAAAAAAATCGGGGGGAACCCCTATTTTGGGAGTTACGGGCCAAGTAGCCCTGGCAGGGACCTATGTTGCTCGTACCGCGTGGTAGAACTTTTGGAAAATCGTTAAATTTATATTGCAATTAGGTTAAAATTCCCTCTGTACCTGAAGTCGATGTGTGGCAAAATCCGAAAAATCACTCGATTGCTTGAAAAAAAAATATTTTCTGGATATTTTTAAAAATCCGATACGTGGATAACTAAGCAGTTATCGAAAAAATGTATTTATTTATTTTTGTTTATTTCGACTCGTTTTACACAAAAAAGTTGTGAAATCGGTCCCATAACACGGCACCACACTCGTAGTATCATCCTGTATGTCCGAACTTTGGGTGCCCACAACTCCGAAAATAGGCGTTGCCCCCGATTTTTTTATTTAATTTTTTTTACTTAAAATTAAAAGTTCTATCCAATGGTAATAGTTTGGAGCCGAAGCGAGTTGCCGACCTATTCTAGGTTTAAGCCGCTAATGAAATGCCTTTTTTCCATTTTTTTATTTTATATTTTAATACCGCTTTCAATAAATATTGAAAATAAACACATACCTTTATACATATTCAAATAAAAATCTCCATTCTTTTATTTTTCTCAATACCAATTTACCAACAAACTACCTCCTCTTGGATTGCTTCAAAGGCGATTGGTGGAAGGGTACTCCCAAAGTCTGCACTCGTGGACTACTCCGAAAGCGATAGAAAAGCGAGTGCTGGTTTTCGTATCACAGTCCAATGTTAAAATCTGCACTTGAAAGCATTAACGGGCGCAATTATGTTTTGATGCTGGTTCCCAGCTAGCATTTTCAATCGTGCACGACTCTTTCACGATCGGAGCCGACGATTAAAGTAATCGTGCGCGATGTCGTATTCCAATCGCGCACGTTCAGAGCAACTGAAGTAACTGTGTCAAGACGGCGACTCTTACTTTCCAATCGTCGACGATGAGCAAAATCCAATCGTCGACGATGAGCAAAATCCAATCGCAGGCGATTGCGAAGACGATGGTAAATTTATACAAAAATGCTTATTATTCAGCCTTATTACGAGTGTCGTTGTCGTATTTCGACTACGACAGTTTTGTAAAAGATCAAAGATTTGACGTGTTGTCTTTAATCTTTTACAAAACTGTCGTAGTCAAAATACGGGAACGACATTCGTAATAAGGCTGATTATTTGTTTCTTTCATAGAGCAAAACACTTGTGCTGCACTACACTTCTGACGCTTCTTTGCTTCTTAAATACTCAAATGAAAAGAAGCAAAAAAGTTTTTTCTTTTTTTGCTGAGCAGATATTGGAAACCCCGTTAGAATTTCAGAGAGACGTAATTAAATTCTCCTTGCAAAACACGAGTTCGGTGGAGTATGCGGGAAGAAGTAAGACAACAATAAGAAAACTACATGTAAGACTGTGATACAAAGTAAACACAAAAACAAATCGTGAGCACAAAGTCTTAAAAGCAGAGAAAAATATAATTCTGCTCCGACAATCGTGGTGACGATTGGAAATCCAGTCGCGAAACAATCGTGATCGTGAAACAAACATTCAAATGCTAGCTGGGTTGCATGGAACGAAAATACACATTATCTATTATTTCCAATCTTTTTCTGACCAACCATAGGGTAACATGCGTATATCAGCAACTAGAACTCTATGAAATGTTCAACTACCTCGGTGACCGCAAGACAACCAAGGGCCACAGAGTAATATTAACAAGAGTTTTATATAAATCCGTGGAAGACTTGGAAAACATATTGAGAATGAGAGAAATCTTAAATTTTAACAATTTTCGTATTAATTGGGATCTACACAAATAATTTTACTCTAGCACTTGACTACATTTTGATTTTTTTTCACTGAATATCCCTTTTTTAATCGATTTAATTGGCAAAATGTACTCACAGTTGATGTGTTTTGTAATTTTAGCTTGACACGCGGCTGCAAAAGTATGAAAATCGTACCACGTACCACTGTCTAATCGGTACCCCTTGCACCAAGCACATGTTTTGCCGTACAAAGATCAGCTGAAATGTACCTTAACTACAGATCAATATATAAGAGTGTGCAACAGCTGTTTTATTTTCGCCACTTATCAGTGGAATAATTGGAAGACTTATAGTGAAAGAGAGAATTTTAATTGGAATCTACATTACATTTTGCTTTTCTCCAGTTGTTTCCCTTCTATTTTATCAATTTAATTCTCAAAATATTCAATAACTACAAAGAGGATGATAAGGGAGAGAAGAAAAAATTGCACAATTTGGCAACCCTTGTAGAAGAGAACCAAAAAGTCGACGCGATTCACTCAAACGCATTTCTCTCTCGCGTTATATCTTGATTATTTCATACTTTTTACACACTTTGTTTAAACATAGGTCTATAGTTAGATACAACTTTATAACATCAACAAAAAACTGCTCGTGTATTGAAATATTCAACGAAGAGAGGGATCAGAAAAACGATGCACTTCACTGGTTTTCTTTGTTGGAATTCCACTCCATGAAAAATTTTCTTGTCTATTTAAAATTCCATATTCTTTGATAACAACATAAAGCAACTATGGTACACAGAAGAAAATTTACTCATGGAGTGGAATGCCAACATAGACAACGAGTAAAGCGCGTCGTTTCTCTGCTCTCTCTCTTACTCTCTTCTATGAATATTTTAATACACGAGCAGTTTTCGGATGATGTTATTGTATCTAACTACAGAAAATCCAAAAATATTTAAATAAAATTACATCAAGTATGTAAAAAGTATGAAATAATCAAGTTATGACGCGGGAAAGAAATGCATTTGAGTGAATCGTGTCGACTTTTTTGCTTCTCTTCTACTAGGGTTGCCAAATTGCTCCGGTTTTTTCTTCTCTACTTGTAAATCATTTTTGATAACAAACAATTAGACGACCAGAAGATGTGCGCAACTTGGCAACCCTGGTAAGTACTAGGAGTTCACTCAAACGCATTTCTCTCTCGCGTCATATCTAATGTATGAAAACCGCAACTCGATTTTTCCACTCACATATCGCCGTTTCCAAAGACGATCAAGAAGTAGACAACCGGAATTTGGCAACCCTGGTAAAAGAGAACCAAAAAGTGCCAGATATTCACTCAAACGCTTTTCTCTCTCGTGTCATATCTTGATTATTTCATACTTTTTGCAGAGTTTATGTAATTTCATTTCAACACGGTTGGAATTTGTATAGTTATATACAATAACACTATCAAAAAGCCGCTTGTGTATTCAAATATTCAATGAAAAGAGTAAGAGAGAGGGCAGAGAAGTGCTAGGGATTCACTCGTTTTGTTTGTTGGCATTTGAGTGAAGAGAAATTTTGACTGTCTATTTGTGCATTGTTTTTGCCGTTTCTTCTTTGAAACCATCTACAGGAATACCTCGCATAGTACGGTTAATAGGTTCCACCATTTTGCCGTACTATACGAAACCGGACTAATCGAGGCACTCGGGCCCTATGCGCCTATTTACAGGCTCTATTCCCCAATGAAGGATGTTAAAGGACATGATGATGATAATCGAGTCAAAAAACGATAATTTGTTACATATAATTTGTTTTTCACTCAATACCGAAAATTGTATGTTTTCATAATAAAGTGAAAATTCCAAAAATTTTATTTAAAAAATAAAAAAAAAATTTATTTTGAAAATTTAATTTTTTTTAGAAGAATTTTTTCCAAGAACAATTTTTTTTGAAAATTACATAACCGTACTATAGAGAAACCGCACAGATCGAAGCAGTACTATACGAGGTATTCCTGTATAAGTTTTCCCACTGCATAGTTGATCAACTGTGGGATCGATACACCTTGACATGAACATAGCTTTAGTCATAGAGTAATACTTAAGAGCCTCTATTACTCTATTCACTACCTCTTCATGACGACGAGGTAGTAAGCCATTTCATCGAGTTCGATTTGCTCACTGTATTTTAACAGTTTTACACTTTGGTTGGGCATAAACCGGAAAGAAATCAAAGGGAATGCTTATTTTCGTTCAATGCAAACAACATAAAACATAATTTATCTGTCATTAGTATCAACAAACAGCAAACCATGGACGAATATAGGTATAGATACATTTATTTTCTCAATAAATTAATCGACATATGTACGGTGGAAAGTAAACATTGGATGGTGGAAAACATGGGTTCGATAATACCAGATAGAAGCAAGAGTAAACAACGTCCAACAAAGGAGCAACAACCGAATTTCGTGTTTTTGTGGCAAACTAGTTGTGTTAATTACAATACAAACGTATACCAACGATAAAAGTCAACAAAAAAGTGCAAAATACATTTAAATTTTTCAGTTCTACACCAAAACGACATGAAAATGTTAAGTGAACATATTTTGTAACTCCACCTGGTGTAAGTTAATTTTAAATTGAATTTCTCTCATTTCAACAAACCTACGACGAAGAGTGTGAAATGAATCGCCAGATTAGAGAATAAATTAAAGAATATCTATACCTATATCCCAGCGGTGGAATTTGCGAGGCCTTCCACGAATAAGGCATGCGGAATCATTCTTTGGTAATTTCTACTTTAATAATGCCTGCGCAATGCATGATTTTATAAGGCTTCCACAGGCCTGTTAAAAGAATGCCAGAAGACGCTGTTGTTCATGAAACCCTGTCTTTCCACATGTTCGCAATTCGTCGATGCAAAATCATAACATCCGATAGCCCAGTAGATAAAGCATCCGATTGTAATTTCTAAGGTCGTGTGTTCAATTCCTGTGGCTGCAGAATTTAAAAAAAATCATTTATAAGAATTACAGTTGGTTAAAGTATAAATCTGAAATATGAAGCTAAGTTCCATATATATTTTTTTATTTTTACGTAAGTCCTTCTAAATCTACTCTTTTTGCAGGCCTTCTAGACGAGAGGGATGGAAGGCCTTGCCTCCCAATCTCACGCAATGTTAAAAAGAAAGGAGGAGGTAATGTGTAGGGAAGGCCTTCCGTATTTTAAAGAAGGCCTGTTAGGTCATGATTTCAGGTCTTCCAGGTCATGACTTCCGCCACTGGGATTCGTCTATGATTTAAACTTAGTTCCTGTCTTCTTTGGACTCTCATTCTAGATCATTTACCTAGTACCTTTTCGATCAGCTGTCGAGGGTAAAAATGTCGTCAAATTAAATCTGAAAGAATGCACCAAATTTTGAATTTATTTTACAACAAGAATAGGATTTTCTTGTATGCATTTTTGATAACTCTCTTCGTTATCGGGAGACATCGACTGTTAAATTCTGAAATAGGACTTTCTTATGAAAACCCTAAAAAATGCGAAAAAAACATAAAATTAGAAACAAAAATTACCAGAGACTTGTCATTCATGAGCGTGAGCTTGGTCGATAACTTTTTATCTGGCTGATGAATTTGTGAAAATATTACCAAAAATTGTTGTAGCCATGATAGTAAAGCGAACAACTTCGATTAAATTTTTATTTGGTATCAAGAAGGGCGGTAAACCGACAATAAACTTCAACGATAACTGATGTTCATGCCCATGAGTGACAAGTCTATGGTTCGTTTAACTTTGCGAAACCGCTGCCGAACTAGTTTCAAATTTAAACTTACAATATCTCGAGAACTAGTTAATTGTCGGTATTTATTTAATTTTACTTCATGTTCTACAAAAATATTTCTTCAGATCGCGTCTTCTCGAATGTCATACTCTTGCCCTCAATTCGTTGGTAAACAAGGACACCCTAATGTCTGTGTGCATTCGAGTTTGAATAATCTCAAGTGTGTCTGTGGTGTATCCGTGTATCTGTTAATTAATGCATTAGTCTTATTTATTAATTTCTAAGATATAAGAATAGATTTAGTATAATATGCTATATAATTCGATATTTATCGTTTAATGTGTGTGTCTCAGGGTTTCCTTTCATAACTTCCGCTTAATGTATCAGACTTTTGCTTTAGAGAAATTTGAATGATAATTTAAAAAAAAAAAATTTAAATAGTTCTATCTACTACTATACGAGTATCTAACAAATTTGAACATACGATAGTCTAGTAGAAATTTATGGATATTAATATTAATTAAATTATGTGCATTTAAATGTTGAACTAGAATCTTGTATGCCAGTTGCAGTAGTAGTATTGTAGTCTGATATTTCAATGTTGGCATTAATGATTCTCGTACTCCAGTTATAACAACTGTAATTTATATCTGTATGTAGATTGTACAGATAAATAGATGAAACATTTGAATTGTCTACATAACTAATATATAAATTTAACTAACAACATTCTACGATATATAAAAAATAGTTCGAAACGATAACTCTAGTCAACATTTATGATTAAATTAAATAATGTCATTAACAAGGTCTAAGAAATTATGCAAAAGGTTGGGCTTTAACTGCTTGAACGTTTTCTAGGTCTACAGAAAAGGGAATTAACAAAGATTTTTTTATAGTCACGTCGAAGAATGTGTATTCCAAGTTATCAGCGATTAACTTAAATCAAAGTCCAATGGAATCATTATGGTCTTCAAGAGGGGACTCTTTGTGATTTTAGCAATTCAAATACTAAGTAATTTATTTTAAAGAATTTCCAATGATTATTTTGTATTTTGCTTAAATGATGTTCATACAGTGTTGGTGAAAGCAATATGACTAATAGTGGTGTAATGTTTTAAAATTCGTTTAATTCGTTTTTACTTCGGCTCCTTGCTTATAAGTCTCGGTTATACTTTTTGCAGGCAATTCTTATCTGTTCCTGTGTTTCGATCATCTGTGCGTTATATCGAATTAGCTGCCTGTGTCTAAAGATGTAGATGGTGTAGATTTAGAGTATGTAGATGATTTCATTGACTTTCTCGATATCTTAAATTGACCAATAAATGAATTGCAATGGAAGCACTTAAAGCAGCAATCTGCGCCGATTTTCATTTTTCAAGAGTTCATATTTCACTACATTTGATATGTTTTTTTTTCTCAGAAGAAGTGAAATTTTGTATGGGAGGGTATTGAGATCCGGGTCTGCAGCTTTTCTAAAGCGTTCACGGAAATAGATTGGAGGGTAATACGTCTCATTACACAAAAGTACAAAAAGTGTACACAAATGTACTAAATATATTACTTAAAAGTACAAAAATGTGTACACAAAAGTACAAAAAGTGTGTATAAACATAAAAAGTGTACACAAAAGTATAGAAAGTGTGCAGGCGGCAAAACTAGTGAATAAGTACTCGTAGCGATTTGGGTACTCATGAAAACCCACCACACATTAGAGTCCAAACAGAACCAGGCACGTTTCAGACGACAACGAAAAAAATCCCCAGCGTCTAAACGAAATGGGTGAGAGAGCGGCTGGCGACTTCAGTTTATTTTTTCCTGTGTCGCGTATAGTTGCGGCTCTTTTCTGGAATATGTTTGAAAGTTTGGACACATAATTATAGTGTTTTTATAGCTTTTAACAATTGTTCATTCACTTTAATTGTATTGGGTTTAACAACCCTGTAGGAAATGTCTATAGTGAAACAGTACTGATTTACTATTGACTGTGTCACCAGTACTACTGACCAAATATACCCCAGGCAATGTAAAATTCTATTGACATTTAACATGTGCTTGTCATTGAGAATGAACTACTGACACAATAACTACTGACAAGGTGGTACTTTTGGAACCATATGGAGACATTGGAACCAGTGAATCAGTAGTCCATTGTCGCTATTTTTGTCAACACTTGACATTTTTTTTACCAAATAAAAAGACGTAAAATTCAAAATTAAAATCATATTTATTTTCTAAATTACATTAAAAAAAATGTTATCAGTCGTTTAAAACTCACTTTTTCTTTTTAAATTATTTCCAACTAAATGTACGCGACACTTCGTGTTTTCACAACCAAACAAAGCGAAACAATGAAAAAGAAGAAGAAGCATTGACGTCCATTTGTCATAAATTAAAAACCCTGACAAATATTTGTAGACAAATTGTCGACAATGTCACCATAATAGTTGACAAAAGTGGTGACATGGTGACACTTGTCCCCAGACTTCCTACAGGGAATATATAATTTTCATCCCTTTTCTTTTGTATTCACATGTATCATAATATGTATGTGTTGGTTGCTCTTATGATTTTTGTGAAAATGTGGCAACTCCATTCTCTCAATTGGGAGGATTAGTGAGAGCGCCGCCAAGAAATTAGTAAAGATTCTATTCTAGCGGCGAGTCGTCAGCCGCAGCGGATTTTCGTGGCGATTTTTCCCTGCCATAAGAAACCGATTTAAAAAAAACGTTGTCGTCTGTAGCGTGTTTAATTATGTTTGGACTCTTCCTCGCCAACCCACACGCTCATTTGAGGTAATCTGTCGCTACCCTCTGCATAACCAAGTACCAGCTACACTTCACTCTTGACATGTGACCAGCTATTTTCCTGGTGTTGCTAGAACGGCTATGCGTCTCTTCCATTGTAACGAATGAATTACCCTGTGAATAGAGTGAAACTTCTTTGTTTTTTGTAATGCAAAGAAGAACCGTATTGTAGAATCTGTACATTACCTTACACCACACAAGTATCATCTAAGTATTGGCCAGACAAATTGACCAATAAATGACTTGCAATGGAAACATTTAAAGCAGCAATATTCGCCGATTATCAGCTTTCAAGAATGCATATTTTTGCACTACATCTGATATGTTGTTGTCAGAAGAAATTAAATATTGTATGGGAGCGTATTGATATCCGGGTCTGCATCCTTTTCTATGCCGGAAATAGAGCGTTCACGGAAATAAAATGGGGGGTAACACGTCACGTTACACAAAAGTACTTAAAATGTACACAAAGTTACAAAAATTTACACAACTGTACTAAAAATAGTACATAAAAGTACGAAATGTGTACACAAAAGTTCAAAAAGTGTTAAAAAATATAAAAAGAGTACACAAAAGTACAAAAAGTGTACATAAAAGTATGAAAAGTGTGCAGACGGTGAAACTAGTGAATTAGTACTCGTAACGATTTGGGTAATTATCAAAACCCACCACACATAGTACATGCTAACCAACACGCAATGATTTTGATTGACGGATTGGACGAGAGGATGTAATTTCAGGTAATCAGTCGCTACCCTCCTAATACCAGTCACACTTCACTCTTGACATGTGATCAACTATTTTATTGGTGTTGCTAGAACGGCTATGCGTATCTTCCGCTGCAACGAAGGAATCGCCATGTGAATAGGGTGAAACTTCTTTGTTGTTCGTAATGCAAACATGAACCGATTGTAGAATCTTAGAGTAGAATCATCTGAGTATTGGCCAGGCATGTCATTAGTGCTAACGTGTATCGTTGCCGAATAAATATAATTAATATAAAAACACAAAGAAAAAGAAACGTTTCCCATTACATCCCATGAAGGGATTGGGGAGAGCTTCTATCAACCATAGAGAGCTGTGCGCTTTCTAATTTTCACTCACTGATTGAGATCTACAGCTTTGCATCGATTCTGAACGGTATTTTAAGAAGCTTTTTCATCGCTAAGTACTCGATAGTGTTGCCATCACTAAGCGGGGTGGCCATCGTCGAAGGAAATGTAAGGTGGTCAGAGCAGGGATCGAAACCACGTTCTCATGCACAATAGCCGCGCACACTAGTCATTGCACCACCGGAATCAGAAAAAAACAACAAATTGTGCTGATAATTCTGGTGATTGGTATGCACACGTTGAAAAATCTATCCATTGGAAAATCTATCTTGTTTGGATGCAAATATAATGTGTTTGTAGCTTGTCGCAAATATCGTATACTTGTGACCAAACACATTGTGTTTGCTATTCAATATTACATGTTGGAGACGAAATGATTAATAGGTTATAATATATATACATTTTTGTAACCCAAATATGTCTCTGTTTGTTGAAAACCTCTGAAAAGAAAAACGTGACAGACAACAAAGAAACAATAAAACAGCAGATCTTCAATTCATGAAAAAAAATGCTTGCACACATATACATGGATACTGCAATATATTGCTCGATTTATTCCTAAATAATGGTAAGAAATTTTGTCATTCATCTCTAAACGGAAAATTTTGTTGCAGAGAGTTACCACCTATCTTTGATTTAGCTTGCAACTATGTCACTAATAAATCCTTTTCGCACTCCATTTTCTTTTCAACTCATGATGTATTACTTTATTTTGTTAAAATTATAGAAATGGACAAAATTCTCGGTCCAAAACAATTATCAAATAATTATTCTCGTACGACATAACGTTGGTGTAACAATTTGTAATCGCAAAGAGCTGAGTACCAGGCAAGGCGAAAATTTTCTGCTCACGAAATTTTCGTTATTTTTTATACAAATACTTCGTATGGCAATGCAAATTTCGGTATAACTGAATACGGGGCTTTACAGTGTAAGATACTAATTCACTTTTTGACCAATAAAACTTCTTTCTCGTATTTATCCTTAAACGTTAAATAACCGTCAAATGTTAAGTGAAAGATGAGATTTTAGTCTGTGGACGAAATGTTTAGCAGAAGGCACGATGTTTCAGGAAGTTGGCGCATTCTAACCTATCAGGCAACTTGGTTACCAACTACAGTATCCCTAAGCATTTACTTTATATAATCCATTCAATTAGTACGTCTGGACAGAGCCAAGCGTAAAAGAAGCCATAAGCAGATAAGTGTCAATAGGAGATACTAAATACTCCACCTTTGGCGGCTTGAGGATCATATGGGCTCCTGGGTACTGTGACATCTTTGGAAAGAAAGTGGGCACGAGCTGGCTAGGAAGGACGGTTTGTCCGGACAATACGAGGGCGATCCCAAAACCAGCCGACATGACGTATAGATGATGCCAGTAGTTTGGGAAAAATATTTTAGTGAATAGTGGCAACCTTATTTAGTATCCAATATTTTCAATTGAAAGGGCTCAGTCCATGCAATATTAAAGCCGAGCTAGATTCTATAAGTACTGTGGGGAAGTCCGTTTCTTGGCAGCAGAGCTTAAAGCCCGGTATTCAGTTTTTTATGAAATTTTCGTTGCCATCGTGTAAAAAAAAAACCAAAATTTCATGAAGCGGAAATTTCGCTCACATTTCCTTTTCTTAGTACTCAGCTCTTTTCGAAAATATCGTAGGCAAAAACAATTACAGGGTTGTTACGCCAATTTATTTCGTACGAAACCAATTGTTTGATAATTGTTTGGGACCGGAATTTTGACATGACGATAGTTTCAACAACCAAAAATGACACCGCATGCATTAACAATAAAACGGAGAGCTTAGGGGAATTATAAATGGAATATTTGCAAGGTAAATCAAAGATAGGTGGTAACACTCCACAACGTTTAGAGATAAATGACAAAATTTCTTACGACAATTTCGCAAGAACTGAATACCGTAGAAGCTACCAAGACGAAGAATGGTCGACCAATTGAGGTATCCACGCCAGATACGGTTAAGAAAATTCACAAAATTCTATTGGATGATCGTCGGCTGAAGGTACTTGAGCTAGCTGCAATGATAGGCATTTCAAAACGTGCTATACATCCTATATTGACCGAAGATTTGAAGATGAGAAAGCTGTGCCCAAGATGGGTGCCGCGCTTGCTTTGAATAGAGCAAAAACAACGTCGTGAAGATGTTTCAGTAGAGTGTTTGGCGATGTTTCACCGCAATAACTCGAAATTTTTGCGACGATTTATAACCATGGATTAGACATGGCTCCACCACTTCACACCTGAGACAAAGGAACAGTGAAAGCAGTGTACTGGATTGGGAGAACCGTGTTCAAAGAAGACGAAGACAGTTCCATCTGCAGGCAAGGTCATGGCGTCTGTTTTTTGGGATGCGCATGGTATAATTTTTATTGAGCCTGTTTTTTTATTCCCTGCTAAACTAATTTTTCGATCACTTTATATGGGAAGCTAAGCGATTTTATGCGGCACCCCATACAAAGTCGTCGAAAAATTAGTTTAGCAGGAATTAAAAAAAACAAGCATATTGATTATCTTCAGAAAGGAAAAACCATCAACGGCGAATATTATGTTAATTTATTGCAGCGTTTAAGTGATGAAATTGTGACAGCCGAGCCGTTTTTCAAGACACAATGTTATAAGCATTTCAAATCAAGTTGGCCCACCCTGTAGAAAGCGCACAGCTGACTGGTTGTTAGAAGCTTTGCCCAATCCCTTCATGTGATGTAAGGGGAAACCATGTTTTTATAAAATCGAGCTTACTCGATTCATGGGTGTTGTAACAGGATACTTAATTTTGAGAACACATCTACACCGAATTGAATGCAATGCGTGTAAGGAAGATATAGATACGATGAAAAACATTCTGTGTTATTGGCCCGTTTATTTTTGCAAGATTAGGACTCATATGGAGCAGTACCCAGTATGGATCGTCTCAGGGAAACGGATTGGAGAGCACTGAGGAAAGTACACTCACAAAACTATTCCATCAAACAGAGGATGTATCAACCGAAACGTTGACTGTTGCAACAGAGTTGCACTTGTTACATAGTCACACAGTTGAGGTTGCCACACCTATATTCGGTCGCATTTGGTCGTCACAACCTCATTTCATATTTGATTCGGTTGCAACAACTAAGATTTCTATTATATAGGCTACATGAAAATAATTTTTCGAATATGATACTGATGCAGTTTTAATAATTGTAGTAATATTTACAATAAATACAGAAACCAAGTTTAATATTGATTCGAGTTTAATATTGCTTCATTTGCAGCAATCAAGTTTGATGTGAATTCAGTTACAACAACTACATGTCGTTGCAATTCGGTGGCTAACAAAATACACTGAATTTGACAGATAGACCATAAGAAAGCAAAATCAGCTGTTCTAATGCGTTAACCTCTATTAGATCAGCCTTGTGTTACATTTAGTATTTTTATATGTATGTATGTAGGATGTTCCACAATTCACAGAAGTGAATTTGAGCGGTAAAGTGTTATTGTTGATATAAACAAAAAAAAGAAACATGACAGCTGACAGTTACACGAAAGAATTTCTTTTGCATCTACATGGCTTCGATAATCATCAAAATTGTCGCATGTGAAGATCAGTAAATCCACGAGTGATTGTTGAAAAACAAATGGATCCCAAAGTATTACTTTTTGGGGCATATTTTAGACTGGAGGCATTATCGGACCATTCTTATTCGATATTAATGGTGCTCGATATCGCGACATGACAATCCAAATGTTAACGACATGTGGTTTCAGCAAGACGCTGCCACTTGCCATATAGTCTGAGAAACAACACAATTACTGGATGAGGCAGTTCCTAGTCGTGTAATTTTCAGCTTTTGTAATAAATATTAGCCGCCCAGATCATTCGATTTAATGACGTTTGACTTTTTTCTCTCGGATTTTTTGCCGGCAAGTCCACGTGCATCCACGCCATGAAGGAGATAATTGGGCGCTGTTTCAAAGAAATATTTGTATCAATGAAACATTTGTGCAAAACGGTCACGATAAATTACGACAAATGAGCAGGTATTTCAGGCAAAGCCGAGCGGGCTATTTACCGGATATGCTATTTCAGAAATATATTATAATATATTATAAACACTTTATGAATCAATAAAAATTTTTTAATTATTAATTAAAAACCTGTATTTTCTATTTAAATTATTTCATGTGTGAATTTTGAAGCACCGTTATATGTAAACTACCTGAACCCCCGACTGCTTATCCAGGCAAAAATTTCCAGCAATTTGAATAAATTTGAAACATTAACTCATACATAACACCCGTCTCATCTGACGTTTCATTTCACAATCATCGTGGTGAGATCGATGCGACAGAGAGATAGATGTTCGACCAAAGACGATCAAGAAGTAGACGACCAGAAGATGAGCGCAATTTGGCAACCCTCGTAAAAGAGAAACAAAAAGTGGTCATAATTCACTCAAACGCATTTCTCTCTCGCGTCATATTTTGATTATTTCATACTTTTTGCATAGTTTATGTAATTTTCCTCAAAAAAGATGTACAGGTAGAGAAGAAAAAAACGCCGGAATTTGGCAACCCTAGTAGAAGTGAGCCAAAAAAGTCGACGCTATTCACTCAAACGCATTTCTTTCCCGCGTCATAACTTGATTATTTCATGCTTTTTACATACTTTATGTAATTTTATTTAAATATGGTTGGAATTTCTATAGGTAGATAGAATAACATCATCAGAAAACTGTTCGTGTATTGAAATATTCAACGAAGAGAGTAAGAGAGCGAGCAGAGAAACGACACGATTCAATCGTTTCTTAACGCAAGTTAATTTCTAAGTTCATGTCTATTATACGGCTTACTCTCCAAAAATTACAAAATTTATTGCGTCGGGTAGAACATGTTATTTTAAGCAAAGAAAGTAAAATAACAAAATCGGGGCAAATACATAGTTTCGGAGTTATGGACCCCGACATTTCGGATTCTTTTTCCACTAACGTACCGTGTAAAGCCATTGATATCACTTTTTGGTATAAAACAAGTCATAACAAACTCAAAAATTAATGTAGCATTTTTCGATAAGTCGCTTAGTTATCGAGTTATCGGATGTTTGCGTTTCTCAAACAAAAATTTAAAAATTTTTTGAAAATAATTTTTGTTTTTGATTGAAAAAAAATATTCGAAAAATCGGGCGATGTTTGAGAAAAGTAAAAAAATCGATAATTTTTCTAAATGTCAACATCCTATAACTCGATAACTAAGCGACTTATCAAACAGTGCTACATTGTTTTATGAGTTTGTTTTGAATTCTTTTACATAAAAAACTGATATCAATGGCTTTACGCGGTACGTTAACGCCATAACCCTCTCACATATCCAAAATTTCGGGGCCCATAACTCCGAAACTATGCATTTGCCCCGATTTTGTTATTTTATTGTTTGCTTATAATAACGTATTCTACCCTTCTTGTGGTTGTTTGTTGGAGTGTAAGACGTAAAATAGACCTGTTCCCAAACAAATTTAAAAATAGAATCCCGAAATCCCGGGATTTTTTAAAATCAATCCCGTTTAGTATCCCCAATAGTTATATACAATAACACTATCAAAAAGCTGCTCGTGTATTGAAATATTCAGTGAAGAGAGTAAGAGAGAGAGCAGAGAATGATTACGGCTTCACTCGTTTTGTTTGGTGGCATTCGAGTGAAGAGAAATTTTGACTGTCAACTTTAGTACAATTTTGACTGTCTACTTTAGTACATCGTTTTTGGTTCGATGTAAATTGACACATAGTGCACAATGGTGATTATCGGCGTCGCATGAACCATATCCCGACATTACCATAATTAAGCGGATCAAAATAACGCTAGGCCATGTCAGTAGAATGGATGAAGACGAACCAGCACGAAGAGTTTTCGAAACCGAATTCGAAAGAAGACGAAAAATATGAAGACCAAGACTCTGCTGGAGGTATCAGGTTGACGAATCCGTGCGTACACTTGGTATATCTTAAAATTATCTATCAGATAAACGCGTCAGACCAGCTGATTTGTAGTTTTTTCCTCTTTACCATAGGTAAACTGTCAAATTTGATTTTCTTTCTTTTTGTTTGTTAATAAGGTTCAAGGAAATTCAATCAAAATGCAATTTATATCATATACTTTGTATCAAATAGACAAGATTATTAAATTTTTCACATTTTGTGTACACAATGTTTTTCACTATTCAGCTATTTTTTACAGCTTCACCACGGAATTTATGATGCAACTACCTAATAAATAATTCTACCATGGCTTGGTATTACCACACGCTGAAAAATAACGGCTCCAGCAACATATTGCAGGAACAATGTACATGTTTGCTAGGATTGTTTTCGTGAATAGACGGTCTACTGCTTTTTGTTTCTTTATTATTTATCACGTTTTTGTTTTCATCACTTTTCAACAAACAAAGCCGCATTTGGATCACAAAATACATATGTTATATGTTATATTGAATAGCAAACACAATATGTTTGGACACAAGTATACTATATTTGGGACAAGGTACAAAGGCGTTATATTTGCATCAAAAAAAATAAATGGTTTCCCATTACATCCCATGAAGGAATCGGGGAGAACTTCTCACAACCAGTGAGCTGTCCGCTTTCTAGTTTTATACTCACTGATTGGAACCTACAGTTTTACACCGGTTCCGAACGGTATTTTTGAGAAGCATTTTTATGGCTAAATACTCGATAGTGTCGCCGTCACTATGCGAGGTAACCGCCGTCGAAAGAAATTGTAAGGTGGTCAGAGCCGGGATCGAACCCAGGATCTTAAGTACAAGAAGCGCCCACACTACCCATTGCACCACCGACGGCCATCCAAACAACAACAAAAAGAAATATGTTATCTTCGTTTTGTAAGGTCCTGAACCCTCCTGGGTTGATCGAGACCGGCTAAGGAAGGAAGGAAGGCCCCGTCTTGTTGAAACCACATGTCGTCCAGATCCATATCATGCAATTTAGGAACAATAAAACTAGAGTATCATGTCGCTACAGAGCGTCATTAACTGTTACTGTCTGACCAGACGCATTTCCTATACGTCCAAAAACAAATGGTCCCAGGAAGACATTGCAAGAAATATGTATATGTTTACAAGTATTTTATTCATGAATTGAGGTTCTGGGATGGATTCTGGTTGTGTGAAACTTTTCCAGTGATAACTCTTGTACCTAAAATAACACTGAAGTTGTTTTGCATTTCACAAAAACAGAATGGACCCCCTGCTGCTTATTTGTTTCTTTGTTGTCTGACACGTTTTTATTTACAGCAGTTTTGAACAAACAAAAGCATATTAGGGTCACAAAATCATATATTATAACCTATTAATCATTGTGTCTCCGACATGTAATATTGAATAACAAACACAATGTGTTTGGACACAAGTATTCTATATTTGCGACAAACATGTTATATTTGCATGCAAACAACAAAAAAGCAAGAGACTTTTCAGCGTGTGCAAAATGGTTCGATGATGGCTCCAGTCGAAAATTTTCTAACAAAACGGTGACACGTTTTTGATGCATTTGTTTCTCAACAATCACGTGTTTCTGAACTTCAAATGCAACAATTTTGACGTGGAACGAAGCTATCAAATTAAAATGAGCCTCATCGCTGAAGATTAGTTTGCTCGAAAACCATTCATTATTTTTCAAATATTTCTAAACAATTATAAAGCGTTGTTCTTTAATTAAGAGTTCCATTTTTATTAACCTTGAACTGTTGTCTAATTTTCTTCAAACAGCAAACTCTTTAACGCACACATTAAATCTTGCGAGCATTTTCGGACACCCTTTACAATCATTTCAATCTGGCGCATGTGAGTGAACACATTTTTGTTAGCATTTTGAGTTCTTTAATTTAGTTCTTTTTATACAAAATAGTGTTATTTTTAGGGATGTGCGATTAATCGATTGATATTGATATCGATATTGTAATTAATCTGTTAATCGAATAATCAAAGACATTCTGATTAATCAAAACTATGATCTATTCTGTTTTAACGGGTTAGAGGGAGAGGGTTGAATAGGGTTATTAAACTTTACCGTCCATATATGCCTACATACATATATGTAATTTCAAATAAAGTAAATAGGGATTTTCGGTAAACGTTACAATATAGGTTACTTTATTAGAATTCACAACATATATTATAATTTTAGGGTTAGGGTTTTAGGGTTAGGGTTTTAGTTCATAAATTGGTGTTAAAATTTGATTATTTTAGTTATTCACAATGCTATTTTACTCAGCCTTTTAACTAATATTAAGTTTTAACTTTAGAATTAAGATTTTAACTTTTGCTTTAGAATTTAGTTTTAGAATTAACTTTAGAATTAATATTTTAACTTTTGCTTTACAATTTTCACTACCGTTTTAGGATTTTAACTTTAGTTTTAAGATTTTAGCTAGTTTAGTTTTAGAATTTAAACCTTTTAGGATTTTAACTTTAGTTTTAAGATTTTAGCTAGTTTAGTTATAGAATGTAAAAACTTTCACAAAAATTCACTCGAACTGCTCCTTGATGTACTGCTTGAAGTTGGTTGCCGTTGGTCAGGGTAAAAATCAACAGCTGATGATGGGGTGTTGATGGTGTTAGGGTTACCATTGTTCACTGACGTGAACATATTCAATTAATCAGGTTGATTAATTAATCAATTAATTTGAATATTGATTAATCACTTTCAAATAATTGTGTTAACCATTCAAATAAGTTTTGAAACAACATACAAATATATACTATAAGTATATAAACAAAGGGAAACATTAGAATATTCTGGCCGTCGGTGGTGCAATGACTAGCATACGCGGCATTTATGTATGAGAACGTGGATTCGATCCCTGCTCTGACCACCTTACATTTTCTTCGACGACGGTCATGAAAAAGCTTCTCAATATACCACAAAGACAATTTAGAATTAGATGTGCGCAATTTGGAAACCCTGGGAAAAGAGAACCCCAAAAAGGGCTAGAAATTCACTCAAACGCATTTCTCTCTCGCGTCATATCTTGTTTATTTCATACTTTTTGCATAGTTTATGTAATTTTACTTCAACGTGGTTGCAATTTGTATAGTTATATACAATAATACTATCAAAACGCTGCTCGTGTATTGATATATTCAACGAAGAGAGTAAGAGAGAGAGTAGAGAATGACTAGGGTTTCACTCGTTTTGTTTGTTGGCATTTGAGTGAAGAGAAATTTTGACTGCCTACTTTATACCACTCGGAACTGGTGTAAAACTGTAGGTCCCAATCACTGAGTGAAAATTAAGAAAGCGCGCAGCTCACTGATCGTGAGAAGCTCCCCCCAATTCCTTCATGGGATGTAATGGGAAACGGGTTTTGAATATTCTGAGTACAGAAGGTTGTTGAATAAATTAAAATTAAAAAATCACAAATACTCAATTATTAAAATTTTTGATTATTCCTTTAATCTTGAATATTGATTACTGGAAATCCATTTTAATCGATTAATCGTCAATATGATTAATCAAAATGTGTGATTACTCAATTATTCGATTAATCAGCATGTCGATTAATCAGGTTGCTTGATTAATTGATTAATCGCACACTCCTAGTGGTTTTAGTTCACTTCTTACTTTTAAAAGTATAATTTTCTGTCCAAAATTCCATTTGAACATTTCATCGTAAAATTGCATATTGTATAAAAATATTTAATGTATATAAATTCCAAAAAATAAATTCGAATACTGGCTATCAAATAATTTTTGAATTTACACTAGAATGAAATCTCGGACTCCTTTTTAATGAAATTACAAAATTGTTTTCAAAAAAAAAAACAATGGTCTTATATTTTTACCCAGCACTGAACAAATGTAGGGATATTTGGTATTTCACATTTCCATTAACTCTATAAGTAGTAAATACTATTTTTACTTACCTTTGGTGGATTTGAAGAAACTAAAGGCTAGACGCAGTGTCCATTGTCCAATTGTATATATGTTTGTATGTATATAATTAAAAACAACATTTTTTCCAATTTACACAAAACATTTGCACTACTTGCGATATGCGAGAGGTCAATGAAATTAAATAGAACGAAAATAAACTACACTTTAATCGAAATTATAATAATTTAATTGCATTTAGAACAACAACGAAAATAAAAACAGAAATGAGTAACCAAGACCTACGTTTGATTGGAAATAGTAATGTCAATGATATGTCAAACAGCATTTTAAATTGTATGGAGAAAATGCAAATAGATGTTGAAATATTCTAAAATTTGTATTAGGGAATATTAGAATATTTATATTTAGAATTGAAAGTTCCTACTGAGAAAAACATAATTGATAGTGAACAAACTGAATATTGAGAATAGCAAGAATTGTTGTTAATGAATTGAAAATATATATTGAAAAATATAAAAATTATATTCACTCTCATTACCACAATTTGTTTCTACTTTATAGTTAGAGTTAACCAACATTTATGGTTGTCTGTATCGAAAGAATTTGAAATTTATTAATGTTGGTTATGGCTTTGTTAGACTATTAGAGAAATACGAGGCGGATCAATAAGTCCGTGAGTTTTCAAACTTCCCTCGTAGTTATATGAAATGCAACACTGCTCTCATCTAGCATAAAGCAACTATTGTATAGAGAACAAAATTTACTCATGGAATGGAAGGTCGACAAAGAAAACGAGTGAAGCGTGTCGTTTCTCTGCTCTCTCTCTTACTCTCTTCGTTGAATATTTCAATACACGAGCAGTTTTCAGATGTTGTTACAGTATCTAACTATAGAAATACCAAGCACGTTTTAATAAAATTACATAAAGTATGTAAAAGCAGTTTAGGAACAAAGCACTCTCTCGACGGACAAAAGTCCAGCTATATCAGACGCTCATTTTACCTGTCTTGACATATGTCTCCGAAACTTGGGTCATATCGCAAGCGGATGAAAAACACCTGGGAGTTTTCGAGAGAAAAATTCTCCGTAAAATATATGGGCCTGTTAGGGAAAACGGCGAGTACCGACGTCACTGGAACGCAGAGCTATATAATCTCTATTCTGACGTTGACATAGCTAGACGAATCAAAGTGTGTCAATTGCGTTGGCTAGGCCATGTTATCAGAATGGATGAAGATGAGCCAGCGCGAAAGATTTTTGATAACGTACCCGATGGAATCAGGAAAAGAGGACGGCCAAGACTCCGCTGAAAAGACCAGGCAGAAGAATCCCTCCGTATCCTTGGTGTTACCAACTGGCGAGAAAAGGCGAAGGATAGAGCCAGTTGGAAGAATATGTTGAAATTTGTTTAATTTGTTTGTTTAATTAATATGTGTAAGACGTCTGACCTCATGAGGTTGTAATATAGTCAATAAAAGTAATGTAAAAAGTATGAAATAATCAAGTTATAACGCGGGAAAGAAATGTGTTTGAGTGAATCGCGTCGACTTTTTTGGTTCTCTTCTACTAGGGTTGCCAAATTGCGCCGGTTTTTTCTTCTATTCTTGTGCATCCTTTTTGCATCAAGTACCACCTCTTAATAGTTTACTGTCAAATTTGGAGCAAGTTCCGTCATTCACTTTGCGTTTAACAGCTGTTCAAAACATACAACCTCGTGCCTTTTTTTTAAAAATGGAAAAAAGTGAATTTCGAATGCTCAGTAAACATTATTTTTGCGAAAAAAAACCGTCAATCCAACCACCATCGATTTCAATGGTAAAAAAGTGGTTTACTGACTTTCATTGTGGTCGCATAAGTACAAATGACGCTGAACGTTCTGGACGGCCAACACACCCGGAAATTTCGAAAAATCCACGATATGGTGTTGGCCGATCGAAGAGTAAAAGTGCGTGAGATTTTTGATGCCATTGGCATTTCATATGGCAGTGTGGTTTCGATTTTAATGATCAGTTGGGTTTAAGAAAGCTGTCTGCAAGATGGGTGCCGCGTTTACTCTCAATTGACCAGAAACGTAATCGTGTGACAACTTCAAAGGATTTTTTGGAGTTGTTTAACCGCATTTCAAATGAGTTTTTGCGGCGTTTTGTAACTTTGGATGAAACATGGGTCCATTACAACACTTCGGAGACCAAGCCTGCAGCCTAAACAGTGGGTTTCTCCGGGTGAACCGGCCTATTACGGTTCTCAACTTTTGTGAGAGTTTGGTCGTAATCGATGAATTGGCATTGCCGTTCTCAACTCAACGGCCGACTTAACTCAACTGAACAACAGCTGATTTTTTGGTTGTGTTCACTTACTTGTGTCGCATTGCCTTTGACAACTCTGTGCCAGTTTGGTCGACAAATGCGTTAAATTTACACCACTGCTTGAGAGCAGTTGAGTTTATAGTTGTGCGTGTTTTTAAGTTGATAAGAATGGAGAGATCGTAAGAAGATATTATATTGGCTTCAAATTATAATTTTCATTTAACATTTGAACATTTTAAATTAACAATAATATTTTATATATTTAGAAGTATCAAAATCACAAAGAATGTTCAGTTTGAAAAAATTGTCCAGCTAATGGAAAGTAATCCAGCCATTACCCTTGGAAACCACATTTAGCACCACGCAGAACCAAGTGCGAGAACTATGGGAAGGATTTGCTGTGGAGTTAAATAGTTTACGACCACTTTCCAGAACGTGAATGAATGGCAACGTGTATGTGCAAATACATACCTTGCACTGGGCACCTCAAGAAGGTTGGATGCATCACGAATATTTCTTCGCGTTTTCGACTCCATTTTCATAAAATAAATCTATGATACTTATATCCATTTCGATTTTGCAAGCACAACACAATTGTTAACTTCTTTTATTTTCACATAAATCAGCTGCTTTTACTTGTCAAAATTGATATTTCGAGCTGGTAACACCATAACAATTGCAACCAAAAACAGTTGTGAACCACAATACAAAAGATAATTTTGGTCGTGTTGAAGTTGGGTCGTCTCTAAGTCGACCAAACTAAGTTGAGTGGTGAACGGTAATAGGGACATAAGTTTGTCGGTCAATAAGGTGATGGCAACAGTTTTTTGGTATGCACGCGGGATAATCCACATCGATTACCTTCAAAAGGAAAAAACAATAAACGGCGAATACTATGCCAACTTATTGGGCCGATTAAACGAAGATTTAAAAAAACGACCCCATATGGCCAAGAAAAAAAGTTATTTTCATCAAAACAATGCACGGGTGCACACGTGTGTAGTCTCAATGGCAAAATTCCATGAATTGGGCTTCGAATTGGTACCTCATCCGCCATATTCAGTGACTATTTCATATTTCCAAACCTAAAGAAATGGGTTGGTGGAAAGAGATTTAGCTCCAATGATGAAATTATTGATCAACCAAATGACTATTTTATGTAACTCGAAAAATCACATTTTTTGGAAGGGATAGAAGTACGTGTATAAAAAATAACGAAAATTTCTTGAGCCGAAAATTTCGCTCACTTTTCATTTGCTCAGCTCTTTGCGAAATTTTCATAGGCAAAATCAAGTACAGGGTTGTTACGCCAAAGTCATTTCGTACGTAATCAATTGTTTGATAATTGTTCGGGACCTAGATTTTGACATTTCAATAATTTTAATAACCAAAGGTAACAACACATGCGTTAAAAATAATACGGAGTGCGTTGAGCAATTATAAATAAAATATTTGCGAGGTAGAACAAAGGTAGATGGTAACTCTCCTCAACAAAAATTTCCGATTAGAGATAAAAGAATAAATTTGTTTCGAAAATTTCGCAAGAACTGAATACGGGGACTGTACGGCTGAAAAACGAATTTCCTCTATAGTGTGTAGAGCGGTCAATCGGCCACTCGATAAAAAACGGATGAGAGTTTCTGGAAAGCCGCGTACTTCGGCTAAATATCCTCACGTCCGGCATAAGTTGACGGATGTCCGAGGAACACATACCGTGGAAATATCGATAGAACAGTGACACGCAACCCACATTTCGACGATGCTCGAGGGAGGCAATAGAGTTGGATACCCTACTGTCCCCTATTAACACCGTCGCTCTCCTCTGGACACGGTCGAGAAGCTCCAAAGAAGTCCTAGGAGCACCTGCCCATATATGGGAGTTATACTCCATCTTTGGCCTGATGTAGGTGGTGTAGATATTGAGAAGATCAGATGGAGTGAAGTATTTCTTGCACCGTTTTAAAAAGCCTAGACACTTGAATGCATCTTTCGACACTTCAAATATATGTTTTGCCCAACGGACATCACATTGTATTTTCATGCCCAGAACATCAAGAGCGTCTGATTCATCAATATCCACACCGTCCATAGACAATGACGACACACCTGAGTCATCAATACGTTTATGCGACAACAAACAACACTGGGTCTTACCCGCATTAAAATCTACTCTATTCTTTCGACCTCATTCAACAATGGACACCAGATCGCGGTCGTGTGTTTCATTCAACCGTCCGGCGTTTGACTTCAATCTCCTGAAGACTTACTGAGAGATTACTGTCATCGGCAAAAGAGTAGATTGGATTCACAGTCTGACCCAGGAGATCGTCAATGAAAATAAGAAAAAGAGAAGGAGAAAGAGAAAGAACAGAGCCCTGTGGTACACCTGCAGTCAATTTATGCTCGTCGGATGAAACCCCATCTACAACAACTCGTGTAGTGCGATCTCTGAGAAAACTCGATATAAATCGAGTGAAGTTATCACCGACACCAAAAGCAGCGAGCTTTGACAAGAGTTCATCGTGCCATACTCTGTCAAAGGCCTTGGAAATATCAAGAGCCACTACCTTACTCTCAACAAGCCGGTGGATGGATAGACTCCACTGTTCCAAAAGGAACGCCATCAGGTCTCCAGTAGATCTCATTCTACGGAAGCCATACTGCCGATCGTTAAGAAGGTCATTGGACTCAAGATATTTCGCTAGATGGTGGTTAACCATGCCCTCCATAACCTTCGAGAGCGAGGAACAAATTGCAATTGGGCGGTAATTTGCAGGGTTACTTGCATCCCCTTTTTAGGGATTGGCTGGACATTAGCAACCTTCCAACGCGCCGGGAAGACTCCGGCACGGCATGCAAGGTTGAAAAGATTGCGCAGTGGACACACCAGTGTCGAAGAGCACCTACTAAAGACCAGTGCAGATATGCCATCCGGGCCCGGGGATTTACCTACGACGAGATTCGCAAGAACCTTTTTAACTCCACGCGTTTGAAAAAATATTTTGGGCATGGAACAAGATACGTAATTGATCACGGGGAGTGGTTGATTGCTATCCGGCAAGGAAGACTTCCTTGCAAACATTTCAGCCAAGAGGTTAGCTTTATCAACCGGTTCAGTGAATGTTATGTCATCTTTAAGAAGAGTTGGGATAGAGGAAGAACTATCCTTTATTCTTCTTGCAAATGACTAAAAGCTCTTACTTCCACTAGGGAAAGAAAGGACTTTAGCACGAATACGCTGTTCGTGAAGAAATTTTTCGCGTCGAAGTACTTTGGCACACTTGGATCTTGCCTGTTTGTGTTGCAGTTCAGTATTAACGTTTTTATTAGAACGCCAGTCTCTGAACGCGTCCTCTTTGGATCTGGCAGCATTCTTGCATGTCTGGTTACACCAACTTTTTTCCGATGGTTTAACCGAAATAATTTTCGTCCGAATGAATGAATTCATACCAATCAAAATTATCTTCTCGATCATTTCAGCAGCAGCATCTATGTCATTGTCCAGAAAACAAAGCTTCCAGTTAAAATGCTGATAAAAGTTGTTGAGCTCAGCCCAACGTGCCTCTTCGTGGATAAAAATTATTCGCTTCGGGACTGTGTTTGAAGCGAGACGAAGAGCTGAATACGAAAAGGACGCTGAAATGATACAGTGATCCGAATTACCCAGAGGTGCAAGCGTGTTAACTTCGTACTTTTCAGGGTACGAAGTTAAGAAGAGGTCAAGAAAATGTTGGCTGTGCCCTTGAACACACGGAATGTGGGTCGGTTCATTCACCAATTGCGTTAAGTCATTATGCGCGGCGAGGAGCTCAGCGTATTGGAACTCCGTAGTTGTATGGCCCGAATGCGTTAACCAGGAGGAATTATGGACATTGAAATCACCAACAACAACGATTTCACTGTCTGGATAATTCCCCAATATCTCAGAAATGGAATCGGAAAGGGTGTCAAAGCCATTAAAGGATGCATCCCTTCCCGTATTGGGACTTCTATAAAGAAATCCGAAATGTAAGACATGTCTACCAATCTTGAATTTTACCCAAAGAAAGTTAAATTCTGGATCTTGTGAGTCGAAGTGTCTCTGACTCTGAAACACTATGCCATTTTTTACATAAACCACAAGGCCTCTGTGAAAAATAAAAAGGGATAGAGTGTGGTACCCAGGAATGTAAAAATCATGTGGATCAGAATCCTCACGCACCTGGGTTTCACATAGAGCAAGAACATCAGGCCGATGAATATTAATGAGAGAGTACACACCGAAAAAAATCGTTCTCAACCCACGTATGTTACCATAATGTATCACAAAATTACACACCATTGCGACATACAAACACACAGAACAAATTGACAGCAGTAAACACAATTGAATAGTTATTTCCATTAATATTTAAAATTATGCAAAAATGCATTGACAAATTTAAAAAAAAATTTAATTCGGTCTATCTCGGTTATGGTTCATCTTGTTTTCTTCATCTTGCACTGTGAGAATACATAAAACAGGGTTGTCAGTCAATTATCTGATCCCTAGTTAAAATACTCATTATGAATACGTTACTAATAAAACCTTCGCCTCATCTTAAAGCTTTCAATACCTGAAAAATGCTTAAGAGCTGGTTGGTTGGTTGGTTTTCGTGGTTGCTAAATATACTATTTAGTATCAATTAGTGTCTTGAGACATCGTTTTGCATACCACATCACTCCGGAAAGTCCAAAGTACCGTGTCTATATCCATCCTGTTAATCGAAGATACCTCATTAGATCTATCTCGTGTATCTCAGTGAGGTTATGGAGGAAGGGACGGCCCATAGTATTCAGGCATCTATTCATCAGAGCCGGACAACTGCAGAGGAGATTAAACTGGTTATGCTGATTGATCTGATTATCTGATTATGCCGACCGAAATCCATAGCACCATTTTCGGTTGGAGACCCCACCTGCTTCCGAACATTTTCCAACAAGCGCAGTACGCAACGGTTGCCTCTATGTTACGCTGCCGGGAAAGTTTAGGGTCTAGAATCACGTCCAAGTACTTGGCGTGAGTTGGCAATGGAATCTCTATTCCACTTAGCCGAGGATGATTAAACTTTGGTATCTTGGTCTTCGTGGTAAAAAGTATGAGCTCAGTTTTCCCTGGATTCACTCCAAACCCACTCCCAGTGGCCCAATCGTTAAGTGATTTCAAAGATCCATTCTTGATTTCGCTCAACATGGACGGGAACAAACCAGACATCATTATTACCACGTCATCCGCATACGCCACGGTCTTGATCCTCATATTGTCTAGTTTCAGTAGTATTTTGTTGATCACGAGTAACCAAAGTAGGGGAGAGATGACTCCACCCTGAAGAGTTCCCCTGTTCAATCGCTGTGATGACTCGCTGAATGTTATCCAACTATTCAACTCTTTCCACGTAATGTTTCCACGCCTAGATCTTCAAGTGATTCTTCTATAGCCACTGTGCTCACGTATCCAAGAAGGCCGCGAGGGTATATTGTTTGTATTACAAGGACCTCGGTCTGAAATCCTTTGCACTCTCATGACTCCGTCTCCCCGCCTTGGGAATGAAAACCACTCTTACCTGGCTCCAACTCTTTGGTAAGAAGTTAAGAGTCAGGCAGGATCGGAACATAATATAGAGCCACGGTCTGATTATGACCTCCGCGCACTGCAGCACCTTTGGTATTATACCATCTGGGCCGGGATATTTATATGGTGAGAAGCTATTGATGGCCCAGTTTATCCTGTCTGGACTGATTATATCCTCTATACCATAAGTATCCGAGTATTGGGTTGATAATGTCGGCACCTCCCTGGATGTGTTATCGCAGCCCGGGACGTGAGTTTTCAGAGGTATCTCTAGCGATTTAGCTGAGCTATTTGACCATATTTGACCATTTAAGTTCCCCTTGGCCATTATTTTGCTCAGTCTTGCTGTATTCTTTGTGTTCTCCATCGATCCACAGAACTTTGACCTAGATCGTATTTTTGCAGTGGCTATTGCTTTCTTATACTTTTTAAGTTCATTCTTATACGGCTGCCAGGATCCACTTATATATGTAGCTATCATTGAAAGCTTTTCAATATTCTCTTCTTAGTGTTGTGAGCTCATCTGTCCACCAAGGCGGATAGGTTTTCTTTGAGCGTGACTGAGGACATGACACTTTGAATGCGGTATCCATGGATTTCTCCAACTTAGATACAGCTTTTTTCCACGTGTGTAGTGGTGTTAATGAGCAGCGCGGACTTTAGAGCTAATTTAATGTTTTTTATGAATAAGGCCGTTAATTTTTGTTCCCAACTTTATTTTTTGCCTATACTTTATATTTTTGCAAAAATTGTTTTGTTTGCCACTTTAGAGAGAGAGAGATGGAGGCGAGTCACGAGATTGGCGTGCATGACGTTAATAACGCTGGATTTACGCTTGAATATGAGTAGGACCAAAGAGGGAATAAGACCACATATGTGTCTCCACACTGGTCTCAAATGTTAAAGAAGAGTCAATTGAACTAAACTGTGATGGTAAGGCGGGTTAAAAAATAATAAATTCGATAATGGCGAAGTGGATCGGACCCATGGCACCAAATGTTTCGAAATGAAACGGGACCTCCTAGGAAAAAAGGAAGTGTGGACACTCAAATTAAAGGCATTTGCTTTACGAATTATGTCATCACTAGACTAACCGTGTCATTTAAAACATAAATGCGTTTGCTGCGTGAACGAAAGCTTAACGCCAACGAGGACAGTTTCACAACTCCGTGACTTTTTGAATAAAAGATATATATTTGGACTACTGCTCTGATCCCCTTACATTTCTTTCGACGGAGGTTACTTCGCTTAGTGACGGCGCCCCTATCGAGTATTTAGCAATGAAAAAGCTTCTCAAAATATCGTTTGGAACCGGTGTAAACCTATTGGTCCCAATCTGTGAATATAAAACTAGAAAGCGCACAGCTTACTGGTTGTGAGAAGCTCTCCAAAATCTCTTCATGGGATGTAATGGGAAAGCATTTATTTTTTCATTCGGAGAAGTCCACTGCTTTGACTGTTCCTTGGTCTCTGGTGTGTTGTGATGGATCCGTGTTTCGCCCACGTTTACAAAACGGAGCAGAAAAAAGATCGCCAAACACTCCTTTGAATGGTTGCGAAAATGGTCCAGTGTGAGTGATCGCGGCACTCATCACGCGAATGGCTTTCTCATGTCCAAATATTCATGTAAAATATGATGTACCCGCCCAGTTGAGATGCGTACAGCCTCAGCCACCTTACGCCACCTACGATCGTTTAATATCATTCCATAAATTTTATCGACGATTTCTGGCGTGCCGACCTCTTTTGGGCGACATAAAATGTTCAACGTCACTAGTGCTGGTTTGACCTCAACGGAATTGATTAAACCAACAAAATCTACCAGGGGGTGGTGAAACTAAAAGCATAAAGCTGAAAGCTCATGAAAAAATTACAGCAGACAGTTGTCCGAGGCCTTCGGCCACGGACTGTCCCTGCAGGCTGTGTCAGAGACACGGCCATTAAGTTTAACGTAGAATACGCCATCCGATAAGACAGAAAACATATATAACAATAAATTCATTTGCTTATATTATTTATCATTTATTGTTCTATATGTTTTCTGTCTTATCGGATGGCGTATTCTACGTTAAACTTAATGGCCGTGTCTCTGACACAGCCTGCAGGGACAGTCCGTGGCCGAAGGCCTCGGACAACTGTCTGCTGTAATTTTTATATTTACCAACGGCATTTGATTCAAGTCCGTTTAAAAAAAAAATATTATGTTCAATTTTTTTAAACTTAATTTAATTTATGTATTTTAATTAATATTTTTATTGAAATAAGTTCTGCGAATGTTTAGAGGGCCGCCCTAATATTAAAAAAGGTTTACCTTATCGAGTCTTCTTTTACAATTCAAAATTAATGTTACAACAGCTTTATTGAAGCTTTCGCAAAAAAAGCTTTATTACGTTAGCTTACTGTTTGTTTCACTTTTTACTAGATACATGTTGCCAAGCAACATTAGCTTGCTGTTCGTTTCACTTTTTACTAGATACATGTTCCTAAGCAATGTTGAGCAACCAAAAACACTCAACCAAACACCACACATATGTTTGAGTGTATGTGTTTAAACAATTTTCATTTGAGAAATTAAAATACTAGAAATATATCAACCAATATGAAATGTATATCAAACGAAAGATAACATCTTTATTTACCTACAAAAAAAATTTTAAAAAAATGCATCTAGCCGTTTCCTCAAATTCAATGAAATATAGATTACAACAATAAAAACCTGACATGACTCCTCATACCGTAAGGTAAGACGTATTCTACGTCAAAAAAGATTTATGAGTTGGTAGGAATGAAAGAGTCCATAGAGAGTGTTGAAAACTCCAGATGTTTTGAGTTAATAGCATCGTCTGGGGTTGTAAATAAAGCAACACAAACCCTGTAGATTATGAGGACATAGTTGAGGAGTATTTATGTGGTTTCAACGAAGAGCCCACATGTTCAAATAGGCCCAGCAACACCTTCGTTACAATGGAAGTATAAGGATCTAAACCAAAAACTTTCCTCGTTGGACCTGGAGGCCATAGAAGTTGGAGTACATGAGAAATTGTTAATATATGCATCACTTAAACTTCGTTGTTGTAGCCCGTTGCTTCACATTGTCATTGCGTTCTAATAAAATAATACGAGATACTCCCAACATTTCAATTAATTTTCAGTTAAATTTCTTTTCATTTCAATATTTTCAATCATTTTCTTAAAATTGATTTCCGTTCTCATTGGCATTCACTGCGCGATGGTAATTTTTTAATTTTTAACAGCTGATCAAACTTCGACTTTTCGAGTCGAACAAATATTCCGAATGAATTTCTCGATGCCAAGTTTGTATTCGAGGGAACGGAAAATTCCGGGGGAACAAAAATTTCACTGGTTTTTACGATACGAGTGAATGTGTTTAGACACAAGCGTACTACGAGGTTGAATTTTATGTTTCGGGATTAGAGAACATAAACAAATATTAATCATCGAAAATCACTTTATTGTTTTTCAAAATATTCCCCATGAAGATTTATAAACTTTTGCATGCGTTTGAACCAATTGTCGAAACACTTTTGCCACTCTGATTGACGTATCTCCAAAATATGCATTCTGAATGCAGCAACCGCTTCTTCAGGTGTCGAAAAACGTTGACCTCTCAGTTTGTTTTTTACGTACGGGAATAAAAGAAGTCATTCGGTGCCAAGTCAGGACTATACGGCGGATGACCCACCAAATCGATGTTATGGGTGCTCAAAAATTCAGTTGTTTCAACCGATGTGTGAGAGCTCGCATTGTCGTGGTGAAGAGTGATCCGTCGTCGGCGATTGGTTTTCCTGATTTCTTGGAAGACAACTGCCAAACAAATGGTTGTGTACCACTCAGAATTCACTGTTCTGCGTTGTTCTAGTGGCACGGTTGCGACATGTCCGGTTTTTCCGAAAAAACAGGCGACCATTTGTTTTGGAGTGCAAAAAAAATGGATTAAGTTCATCCATGCACTGTTGCTGAGTTAATCCACGTCGAAAGTTGTAAAAAATAATCGCACGAAAATGTTCGAGATTTAATTCCATTTTTGAGCCGAGATGAATCTTTTAAGTTACTGTAAACAACACAAATAGCGCTCGTATGTCAAAACGTTCTGAGTACGCATAACCTCAAAAATGTCCAACTTTACGATAGAGATGTCAGTTGCCAGATTGCAACACTAGGGTTGCCAAATCCCGAAACATAAAATTCAACCCGTATATTTGCGCCAACCTGCAAACACGTTACATTTGCATCCAAACAACACCAAAATACAGAGTAAATTGAAAAAATATTTGACAGAAAAATAAATTCCAGAAATAACTTATGTACAGCTATTTATATATATCACAAAATATATGATCTTCGAACGACAACATAACTGACTTGACAATTATTGATATTTTATAAAACGCTAGAAACTGGCAGGAGTTGACGTTGTATAAAATACTAAAATCAGTGAAGAGATGTGAAGTGACTAACTGCTTGCGTTCTAGAGAATAGCACTATAATTTGTCGTCCATTTTATAGGGGGATTCATATAGAAACGTTATATGCTTGCGATACTTTTCGAACACTTGCATAGTTGGAAATTCTCAATTGAAATGAGTTTTCATTTGCAGTTAGTTTGATGCATTTTTCAATAGCATCATTCTAAACTATCGCTGATGAAGATCTGAAGCTAGATCTGAACTTACTATAGGGTTTGCCAGGAATCATAGTAATACATTAGCAAAACTCCATTTTGAAAACTATCTGCCTTATACATAAAAAAAAATTATGAAGCCTGTGTTAGATAACACGGGCGCATAGGTCAGACGTAGAATACGTTAGTCATTTTGCAATTAAAATATATGAATTAAATTTAATTTTTGAAAAATGATTTAAATCTATCAAATTTATCTTTAATTTTTATGTTAAAAATTTAGGATAGTTTTTAACAAAATTTGGGTACACTTTATATCAATTCGATGCACTTTTGAAATCAAGTGTAAATACTGCATGTGGCAACACTGGTTCTGTAATGTTCACATAAAACATGCATTGTCATTATACTTCTTCTCTTTCTCACACTGGTTCTGTGATGAACACACAGATAATCGTACTGCTCTTACACATGATGTTATAATACATAAAATACAAAGCATATGAAAATTAATACAAAATTTGAAGGAGTTAAATTTTGATTTACTTATAGAATCAAAAAAATTATATGTCGCAATATGATTATTTAAATACAAATCAAAAGAAGGCATATTAAATATATTACGACCATACTTGCATTTTCTTCAATGCATGCATAAAGTATTAAAAACTTACAATGAAAGTGACAAACATTTTCTCAAAATTTTGTGCTCCAGATCAACACCCCTACCTTACCGTATAACGTATTCTACGTTAAAACAGTAATGTAGCTCTAAAGCATTCATCAGTTATTGAAAGCTTTAAGATTTGGCGAATGTTTTATTAGAACCGTATTCATAATGAGTATTTTAACTAGGGAACAGATAATTGACAGACAACCCTGTTTTATATATTCTAACAGTGCTTGTGATGTAGAAACAAGATCAACAATAACCGATTGACCTAATTATTTTTTTTTTATTTAAATGCGTCAATGCATTTTTCCAAAATTTTAAATATTAATGGAAAGAACTATTCAATAAAAAGACCAATTAATATTTGAAGAAGTGTCAAAAAATCATATTGAATTGGATTTCAGTGTTGGGCAGTCCAATATTAAACCGGATAATAGGTTGTAGATTCAATGTTTTGATTTTATATACATCAATATGCAAACAAAATTTCATTTTGGTTAAAAATGTTAATAATTGGAACGAAACTATTTGGTTGCTTAGCAGGATAATGTGACACTATAAACGCTGCAAATATACACAAAATAATTCCAATTGTTTATATCGCATAAATATTTAAGTACGGCACGCGTGAAATGTAAAAAATTATTTCTTTTGTGTATTAATACGGATAAAATAGCTTTAAAGAAGGGTTAAACGTTCAACAAAAATGGCGACGTTAGAGAACTCTTAACAGAAGAATTTTTCGATTATGAATACAATTTTTACAAACCCATGACAACTTTTTATGGATAAGGCCGTATATCTCTAATAATAGAGATGTAGAAGGGCGTAGAGCTTGAATAATAAAATCAAAAAGAACCAATAAAAAGATCGAATAAATAAAACTCATCCCTGATGAATTTGAAACGAGAATTTTAGCTAAATTGTTATTGAGAGGACAAAACAAACACTATTGTGATAATGGCCATAAAGTATTTTAAACTGATATTGAGAAATGAAAAACTGATATTGAAAAAATACAGCTTGATATTAAAAAGTAACAATATTAAATTAAGAAAACACAAATTGATATTCAGTATTAAAACTTGATTTCTTATATGATAAAAATATAATTACTATTTATATGCTGATTTTATGATACGACTACGTGACTACAGGATCAACAGCGGCTGATTCCTACTCAGCTAGTACCATATGATTGTTTGAGAGCGTAACGTCTAGAAAACTAGAAAATTAAAAGAAATCATATAAATATTTTAATATCGATACAATTTATTATCACGTTTGCTGTAATAAATGTAATTGTTTTTTATCTCTGGTGTTTAAATAAATTTTGGATTTTACAGACTAATAATGCATTTAAATGTTTATGTTTTAATTTTTATAAATACCGACTGTTTCTCAAATTTTGTTTATATAGTAGATATGCCTTAATGTTTATTATTTATATTATATTTTATTTTATATTTTCTACAATTAACAAACAAAACGAAAGGAACTAAGGGCATTACATTCGATTATGATTAAATTAGTTATTAATTGAATCAATAAATCAGTGATTTAACTAAACATTGGGTTTTTCATTATTGCACTACAATTTCTGGTGTATAACATTTTATAATTAATTTATTAACTTAATGTATTTTTTTTTTTAGTTTATTTATTTAAATTTTTTGTTAAACAAATGAGAACAAATTTTTCTACTTTTGTTGATGTTAAAAATCTTTAAAAGAAGTTTGAATTTTAATTAAAAATTAGAAAACTTAATAAAAAACTTTGACTAAAAATAGGGTTCATATTTTGATGCAACATTTTTTGTTTTTACTATAAATTTTTAATATTAAAATGATTATGAATGAAAAGTACTAAATTGACTTAAGGTAAAAATAAATTGTAACATATATGTTTGTATGTATATTGGTATGTAATATATACAGCCGTGTGCAATAAAATAGCGAGAGATATTGTGAGGATCAATAGCAAGACTCTTAATAGCGCGTTTACATGCACTTTTTTATCGTGATAATGTCGTGATTATCATTCTACGCCAAAAAGGTGTTTACAGGCATTTTTACTCGATATTATTAGTATTAGTATCAGACAATTCTGTCAATCAGTAATTTTTCTGTTACTTTATTGGTAAAAATAACTTTTTATTTATTTAACGATATTTTTATGTAGAATTTATTTAGAATTTCTTGAAATTTGTTAAGTATTTAGAAAATAAAGAAAGAAAGTAAAATCAGCTGATCTTACAACACTACCTCTTATATCAATCATTTAGTATGTGTTGTCATTAATGTAGATGTTCAGTGAATAAAATTTCATGTACATTCCCATTTCCGTTTATTATCCACACAGTCTCATACTGAAAGTGCGAATACAACTCTGCGGTTGAAATGATTTGTGAAATGATAATAATATTATCGAGGTAATAGCGCGTTTACATGCACTCTTATATTATGATAATGTCGTGATTATCATTCTACGTCAAAAATGTGTTTGCATGCATTTTCACTCGATTTAGTTTTGACATTTTTGTATTTCATCATGGCATTATGGAATTATACCAGGTGATGGCTGGCGGATTTGTATGTATTAGTATCATATAATTCTGTGAGTCAGTAATTTTTTCTATTTCTCTATTTGTAAAAATAACTTTTTATTTATTTAACGAAATTTTATGTAGAATTTATTTAGAATTTCTCGAAATTTTTTAAGTATATATTTACAAAATTAAGAAAGAAAGTAAAATCAGCTGATCTTACAACACTAATGGCCAATTTTTCGGTCACTGGTGATCTTCGTTTCTTAGTTAAATTCTGGTTAAACATCGAATTGTGTTTTTCAGTCATTGTTTAACTATTATTTAACCCACAATGTTGGTTGCTTAACTTTTAGTCAGAACTATATGATTTTGACAATCAAATTACTGACTGTCAAAATGAGAAATGTAAGATTTCATAAAATGCATGTTTCTGATTTGAGTATTTGTACACATACTTTGAGCCTAGATCGTCAAATTGTTGCGGCAACATAGTTTTTTACACATTTTTGTCAACTTCGATTTTATGCATCTATTTCTTATTTTACATAATTCCATTGTGTATGTTCTTCTTTGTTGTTTTGGTATTTATCCCACACCAGAATACAGGGGTTGCCATAATCGTTAACAATAAGCCGACTTACATTAACTCACCACTGAAAACCAAAATGCAAGGTTAACCTCTAATTAACTAAGAATTAAGATTAAGTAATCCGATAGTTAACTACACACTTAAAAACTGGCCATAACTCTTATATCAATCATGTTGTATTGGTTGTCATTAATGTACATGTTCAGTGCATAACGTTTCCTTTACTTTCACATTTCCGTTTCATGTTCACATAGTCTCATAGTGAAAGTGCGAATACACCTCTGCGGTTGAAATGATTTGTTACATGATACTCGTAATAATATTATCGAGGTAAATGTACTCGATCTTGCGTACAAACATGTAAAAGAAATCACGTGATAATAGAGTGATTTGTCGATTATCGAGTCGATCTGCAAGATCGAGTGCATGTAAATGCCCTATAAAACATTGCTTAACTCCCCATACAAAGTGGGCGAACAATATTGTTCTATAAAAGAATTTGAAAAGTGTACAAACAGATGCACACCAGTTCTTAAAATATTATACATTTGTCTGAACAGAGTCAAAAACTTCAATATCAGAATTGGTAAACCCAAATTCAAATCTTACATTTTGGCAACAAATTTGCGTTTAAACTTCATCAGGTGATATCTCAGAAACAACCGATTGCTTAGAATATTTAACACTATTTTTGGAGTATTTAACATCAGAATCATTATTGTTTTATTCCAGTTGATATTTGTTACACGATATCTCAGTAACTGATATTGAGACAAATTGGCATAAGGTTTCAAATTACGCTGACCCTTCGAATATACGAGGGCGGATCAATAACGTCGTGACTTTTCGAACTTCCCTCGTAGTTATATGAAATGCAACACTGCTCCCATCAAGTATGTACCACCTGTTAATAGACTACTGTCAAATTTTGAGCAAGTGCCGTCATTTACTTTGCGTTTAAAAGCTGTTCAAAGCATACAACCTCGTGCATTTTTTTAAAATTTAAAACAGTGAAATTTTTGGGAAAAAAACCCGTCAATCAAACCAAGGAAAATCTTGATAAATACTGTGGGAACTCTGCACCATCGATTTCAATGGTAAAAAAGTGGTTTACTGACTTTCGTTGTGTTCGCACAAGTACAAATGACGCTGAACGTTATGGACGGCTAATTAAGGCCAATTAAAAATCCACGATATAGTGTTGGCCGATCGAAGAGTAAAAGTGCGTGAGACTGTTGATGCCATAGGCATTTCATATGGCAGTGTGGTTTCGATTTTAAATGATCAGTTGTGTTTAAGAAAGCTGTCTGCAAGATGGGTGCCGCGTTTGCTCTCAATTGACCATAAATGCACGGGTGCACACGTGTGTAGTCTCAATAGCAAAATTCCATGAATTGGGCTACGAATTGATACCTCATATCCTATTTCCAAACCTAAAGAAATGGCTCGGTGGTAAGAGATTTGGCTCCAACGATGAAATTATTGATCAAACAAATGCCTAATTTATGGACGTCGAAAAATCCTATTTTTTGGAAGGGATACAAAAATTGGAGAAACGTTGGACTAAGTGTATTGAGCTAGAAGGAGACTATGTTGAAAAATAATTTTTTTTCCCAAAAAAAACTGTATTTCATACCAAAAGTCACGGACTTATTGATCAGCCTTGTATAACATTACATTATATCTCTAAAAACTGAAATCACAACGACCTTATTATAAAATTAAATCACAATCACCTTAAGCGGCGTTCAGGTATACCGCGATCTGAAAGTTTACGATATTTCAAGCCACCAAATATAAATTTTTCCGCATAAATATCGGCTGTTTATAGAAATGAAATCCCGAAACTTGATAAATCGCGGTATAGCCGAATACAGTATTAAGCCGAGTACTAAGATCGTTCGCATGAAAAATATTGAGCAGCAACAATTTATTTCGATTCGAAATGGGAAGGCAAAATATCAGATATTTTTATCAGTTCTTAAGCCTTTTCTACACTAAAAATCTCTATTATTGATAAATTGAATGAGAGTTGACAACATGGAGAACTTATCCTTCAATTTGATTGGTCGTTAAATTTTTCTTACAAACATTAAAAGGTTTCTCGAAACAAGTTGATGATATTGCGCGTCAATAACTTAGTTCTCGATATTTCTCAGCCATTCAAAATTGCAAGTAAATTCTTCCACTTAGTATGGATCTTTAAATAAAATATTTGCAGTACAAGTGGAAAATGTTCTTCTTCTTTTTCTTTCTGTTGGCATTCACCAAAAATATCAAATTTTGTTTATGACTTTGACAAGTTAGGCCAAGTACTAGAGGGCGGATCAATAAGTCCGTGACTTTTTGAATGAAACACAGTTTTTTTTGCAAAAAAAAATATTTATTTTTCAACATAATCTCCGTTTAGCTTAATGCACTTAGTCCAACGTTTCTCCAATTTTTTTATCCCTTCCAAAAAATAAAATTTTTCGAGGTCCATAAAATGGGCATTTGTTTGATCGATAATTTCATCGTTGGAGCTAAATTTCTTTCCATCGAGCCAATTCTTTAGGTTTGGATATAGGAAATAGTCACTGAGGGCTAAATCCGGAGAGGAGTTACCAATTCATAGCCCAATTAAACAACTCCAAACAATCCTTTGAAGTTGTCACACAATTACGTTTATGGTCAACTGAGAGCAAACGCGGCTCACATCTTGCCGACAGCTTTCTTAAACCCACCTGATCATTTAAAATCGTAACGACACTGCCATATGAAATGCCTATTGCATCAGCAATCTCGCGCACCTTTACTCTTCGATCGGTCAACACCATATCGTGGATTTTTTCCGACATTTTCGGCTGTATTGGCCTCAATTGGCGGTCCAGAACGTTCAGCGTCATTTGTACTTGTGCCACCCCAACGAAAGTCAGTAAACCACGTTTTTACCATTGAAATCAATGGTGCAGAGTCCTCACAGTATTTATCAAGCATTTGATGGTTTTATTGATGTTTTTTTCGCTAAAAATAATGTTTAATGAGAACTCGAAATTCACTTTTTTCCATTTTTTAAAAATTGCAGGAGTTTGTATGTTATGAACAGCTGTTAAACGCAAAGTAAATGACGGAACTTGCTCAAAATTTGACAGCAGTCTGTTAACAGGTGGTAGTTGATGGGAGCAGTGTTGCATTTCATATAACTACGAGGGAAGTTCAAAAGTCAAGGACTTATTGATCCGCCTCTTATGGTCGTTCGTATGAAAAATATTATGCAACATCAATTTGTTTTGCTACCAAATGAGACAGCAACATGTCAGTGTTGACTACTATGTTTTTAAATGTGTTAAGCTCTTTTTCTAACTAAAAATCTATTTTTTTAAAAAATTTAATGAGAGTTGACAATATTGCTCATTTCTTTCTTCACTTTCATTGGAGGTTAAATTTTTCTTAGAGACATAAAAATGTTGTTCGATACATGTTGGTGATATTTCGCGTGAATAACTTAGTACTCGATATTTCGTAGGCGTTTTTTTCATGGAGTTTTAGACTTTGTTTTTAGACCGTGTTAGACTGTTAGAGAAATCGTTGGATGTGTTAAAATTTCCAGTTGGTGAGAGCGGATGGAATAGTGAAAACTTTACGAGAACGATTTGCAGACAACATTTTGACAGATCTGTTAGATTTCTCCATATTTTTTTAATTTTGCTCAAAAAATTATACGATCAGGGTTGCATTTTGGGTCAAACGAACAAAAAACAAAGAAAACGGAATAAAAACTTTTATTACGTCACTATTTACAAATGTTTAGTCTTTGTTCATAAATTGCTGTTTTCTGTACTCTATTTTTATTTTATGACTATTGACACTTTGCAGACAGTTGTTTTTGCATTCTCCATATCTTATAGTATAAATCGCACGCAGAATAATAGAAAGATTTCTGTCAAATGGAAGAGCGTTTCATTACATTTGAACTAATAGTCTAACACACACGTCCTTTAGTAGGAACCTTTAAATAAAATAGTTGAAGTACAAATGGAAAATGTTCCTCTTCTTCCTGATGTCAGTTATTAAGAATGTCAAATGTTCTTTATGGTTTTGAGAAGTTAAGCCGAGTAATATAATCGTTCGCGTGAAAAATACTATGCAATACTAATATGTTTGGTAGCGAAATTTGCCAGCAATATATCAGAGTTGACCACTATATTTTTCTCTAATTGTAAGTTTTTTTACACTTAAAACCCCTTTTGTTTGAAAAATTGAATGAGAGTTGACGACATTGATCTCTGTTCTTCGTCTTCCTGTTGTCATTCACCAAATGTACGTTGATCGTTCGCCTGAAAAATATGGTGCAACATCAATTTGTTTTGCTGCCAAATATGTCAATAACATATCAGTGTTGACGTCTATATTTTTTCTTGTTTTTACTTCTGAGAGTTGACAACATTGATCATTTCTTACTTCAATTTCATTGGAGGTTAGTTACACTTTTGTTAGAAACATTAAAATGTTGATCGATGCATGTTGCTGATATTTCGAGTGAACAACTTACTACTCCATATTTCACAGCCATTAAACATGTCACATGAAATTTTGATATTAGTACGGGCCTTTAAATAAAATAGTTGAAGTACAAATATTCTTATTCTTCCCGCTATCATTTGCTAAGGCTGCGAATATTGTTTTAATGCGAAATGGATCAGCAATTTGAAGTGTTTTTTTACACTAAAAAAATCGTCTTTGAAAAATTTAATGAGAGTTGACTACATCATTTCTTCCTACCATTTGATTGGTAGTAGAATTTTTGTTAGAAACATTAAAACGTTGTTTAAACATGTTTCTGATATTTCGAGTGATCAACTTACAGCCTGTTTCTCTATCTCGAACGAAAAGCTAAGCGAACGAAAATCAGTGAGTCACATTCGATTCAAATTTGGTTACTCTATGTCGAAAGTTTCCTTCGCCTGACTTCATGTTTGTTCCTAAGTGACAGCACATTCGAAATAGATAATCCAAAATTTGTACTGAAAAATTATATATTTTCATTCGACTTGAAACGACAAGATTGTGAAACCCAAATAAACTTTCTTTCGTCAAGAACGCGAACGAAAGGTTTCGATCGAGTTAGGGAAACCTGATATATCACAGACATTAAACATGTCACTTGAAATTTTTATCTTAGTTGAAGTACAAATGTCAAATGTTCTTGTTCTTCTCGGTGTCATTCATTAACAATGGCAAATGTTTTTTGTGATTTTGAAAAGTTGTGCCGAGTACAATGATCGTTCGTGTGAAAAGTATTGTGCCTATATTTTCGTGTGTTTTTAAGTTTTTTGTACACTACAAATTTATTTCTTCGAGAAATTGAGTGAAAGTTGAAAACAATGAGAATTTATTTGTACAATTTGATTGGCTTTAGCATTTATGTTTAGCAACATTAAAATGTTGCTCGATAAATGTTGCTGATATTTCGTTTGAACAACTTTGTACTACACATGCAGAAATAATTTGTCGATATTTCAGACATTTTTTGTTTAGAGTTTTGCAAAATTCCACGTAAGTGCCTTTAAATAATATAGTTGAAGTATAATTGGAAAATGTTCTTCTTCTAGCTGCTGTTATACATTAAGGATGTTAAATCGCGACCTTAGAACAACAAAGTTCTAACTGATAATTTTTGATAAAGTCATTTGCAAATATCATCGTATTAAAATGGTCATGTCCTTTCGATTACTGCTACCGACATAATTACATCTCTTATCGTTGACGAGTTATCTAAAGGAATAAACTACATTTTCCAATAGCAATTTGGTTAACAAAGGACTTTCATTCTTGTTATTCTCAAAAATTACTTGGTGGACACAGAACCTTGTAGTCCTAAGGTCGTGAAATGTTGTTTGGATTTTTGAAAAGTTTGCGATAAACTCGACGTCGTCTAAAGAGAGTTAGACACTACCTAATTACTGTTGCTGTGATGAGGATGTTTAGGATGTTGAGGATGTTTACAATTGTAACAAATTTTCATCATTTTGTTTTGGTTTCCATTACATCGCATGTGGGGGAAATGGAAGAGTTTTCTATTTAAACGATTTTATTTATTTCAACGAAATATCAAATACGGAGATCACAATATTTTGTTTAATTATAAACTTAAATCAGTTCTTAAAACTTCACACGAATAAATTGAATCATAGTCGTTTGAATTGAATTGCAACTCCCATTCCATTCACTGCTACTTCATTGCACACCAGTGTAAAATGTGTTACAATTATAGAGATTTTTTGTGTAATATACTTATACTACTCTACTGCTACACGAGTATAAGAGTATCAATGTTAATGCTACATGTGGTGTGTGATTTGGTTTGATTTATAATTTTGAAATTTATACGATCTTTTGTTGGTTTTCTTATTGTAGTCAGTATTGAATTTGGTATTGTACGAAATTAGCACGTGATACCTTTATATATGGTTTTTGGTTTAATAAATCATCTTGTTTTTGTATACTTTATAGTTGTTGTTATTGTTGTTGTTGTTGCACGTTATTATTATTGTTGTTTTACATTCAGACTTAAAACTTCACAGTTTTCTATTCGGTTCGGTTGGTTATTCTTTTCTGAGTTTTAGTTTTTTTCTTATTTTTTTTTTTTTTGTTTTTTGTTGTTTTAAAGTATTAAATATCGAAATGGTAACAGAAATCCATTTTGTGGTTTTATTTATTTTTACTTGCGATTATAGAATATAGTTTATAGATTAGACTCGCAGTTGAGAAATTATTAAATATAATATAATATGAATGTATTTGTAAACCACGAACTATCGTTAATCACTCGTTTATAAACTGGGGATAATATTATTAAAGATTTAACAAAACATTTTACAAAATTCTAATTATTAACACAACAAGAGTTCAAAAATACATTTATTATAATAAATAAAATAAAAATTCATAATTTCGTTTTTAATTTATGTAAAAAGTCGTAAAAATTTAAGAATTTCATTATTTGTTTTTTTAGGATTTGAAATATTTTAGCACAATTATTGTTATAGTTTGATTTCACTAAATTGTAAAGATTTGAAACAGAAAATAATTGTATAAATTAAAAAAATTAATTTATTTTTTAAATTAACGATACATTACCCCTTTGACGACCACAGGCAAGTATGTTTGTCCAAGGGGTTTTGGGTTCTATAATTGTTTAGATTGTAGTTCAGGCAAATGTGTACATAGATGATTTATAGGAGCGGTTGGATCCACAGTGTTGTAGCCGGTAATTAGCCTTATCTACCGTGACTTGTCCCCTAGGGGCACTCAAAGTAGGTTAAAAAGAGGTACAAGGCAATGCAACGGATCGAAAAAGGGGCACACATGAGTGAAATCCCAGGTAAGGGTTGCTTTCATTTCTAACCTTTCAAAAAATTTAGTGACGAATTTCAACCTGCCCACATGTACCGAACATAAGTATATTCTACAAATATGTTACCCTTTGGGCTGAAAATTACTAAAACGTACCTAAAAAGATGTTGTAGGTCTATTTCAGTGCCATTGTTATTATTAGGTCGCAGAAAATTAACATGAAAATAAAATCGCTTCGACTGAAAGTATGTGGTCATCAAAGAGTAATATACAGGGTGGATCAATAAGTCAGTGACTTTTTGAACGAAACACAGTTTTTTTTGCAAACAAAAATTTATTTTCCAACATAATCTCCTTTTAGCGTTTCCAACGTTTCTCCAATTTTTGTATCCCTTCCAAAAAATAGGATTTTTCGACGTCCATAAATTAGGCATTGGTTGGATGAATAATTTCATCGTTGGAGCCAAATCTCTTTCCACCGAGCCATTTCTTTAGGTTTGGAAATAGGAAATGGTCACTGGGGGCTAAATCCGGACAATATTGCGGATGAGGTACCAATTCGTAGCCCAATTCATAAAATTTTGCTATTGAGACTACACACGTGTGCACCCGTGCGTTTATGATCAATTGAGAGCAAACGCGGCACCCATCTTGCAAGCAGATTTCTTAAACCCAACTGATCATTTAAAATCGAAACCAAACTGCAATATGGAATGTCTATGGCATCAACAATCTCACGCACTTTTACTCTTCGATCGGCCATCGTAGATTTTTTTCGACATTTTCGGGTGTATTGACCTCAATTTTCCGTCGAGAACGAACGTTCAGCGTCATTTGTACTTGTGAGACCACAACGAAAGTCAGTAAACCACTTTTTTACCATAGAAATCGATGTTGCAGAGTCCCCATAGTATTTTTCAAGCTTTTCCTTGGTTTGATTGACGTTTTTTTTCGCAAAAAATGATGTTTAATGAGCAGTCGACCCGGCACTTTTTTCCATTTTTAAAAAAATGCACGAGTTTGTATGTTTTGAACAGCTGTAAAACGCAAAGTAAATGACGGAACTTACTCAAAATTTGACAGTAACCTATTAACAGGTGATACTTGATGAGAGTAGTGTTGCATTTCATATAACTACGAGAGAAGTTCAAAAAGTCACGGACTTATTGATCCGCCTCGTATGTATTTTCTTACTTCAATTTTGTTAAATAATTTTAAAGTCCAAAGTGGTCTGTAATTGTTGTTTCTAAAACTCTTCAAAATTTAAAATTTTAAAATTCCGGAAAATTATACCTCCCCAAATACTGAGGAGTTTCATTCAAACTCATAAACATTTTTCACACGAATTTTAAGTTAAAATTTATGAGTACTAAGTTTGAATGAAAACTCATACTTTTTTTAAATCTTTTCGAAGTCACAAATAATAAAGCTTGTGCTAAAATAAATATGTTTTCAGAAACTAACTAAAATGTAAAACATACTTCCAAAAAAACTTCTTAAAAATTAATATCAAATATTTCATCTACATTAAAACTTAAAAAAAAACTCAACAAAACTCTTTGGGATTCTAAAAATGGAGGGATTTTTGGTTTTGGATTGACTTAATGACTAGATATGCATCTACTGTAATGTTACTATATGGGTACTGGTGGTACTTAGTACTACTACCTATAAGTACTTATACATGGTAGTACTCGAAAGTTCTAAGAAGTACTGGCAATACTTCGTTTGACTTGAAACTACTTGGCAGTATTTCAAAGTATTTAGTAGTATTTAAAAGTACTTGTTAATACTTGTAAGTACTTGTTAATACTTGTAAGTACTCGGTAGTACTTAACATAACACTCGTACTTTTCTCTCTAAAAATCCGAAATTTCGATAAATACCAACACAACTACGATTAACTTCGTTAAAGATCCGACAAACGACAGAGAGAGAGAGAGTGAATCACAGGGGTGATTTTTCAGTGTTTACTTTGTAAATAATGTATAGGTAAGCACAGTGTTGTTTTAATATAATAATGTAATATGAAACTAGATATTCTATGTGTACTATAGTACATACTACATAGGGTAAGTAGGCATGTAAGATGTTCACGTGTGTGTGGTAGAAAGTTGTTAATGCTGTAAGTAGTTAAGTATAAATGTATATATAGAAATCTGCAACTAATCAGTTAATAGAGGTGAGTAACTAGAAATAGGGGAAAACTCTAACTCAATTTCACACATTTTACGTATCATTCAGTCCATTAAGCTCAAAGCTTTGATTTTCCAAATTACGTTTGAGATCGGCAATAGTGCTCAGTATTAAGGCAGCCTTGTCTGCTGTAGCGGTGGTGGTGGTCGTATTAGTTGTTGTTGAAGTGGTGGAGAAATCAGTCTTTAACATCGTCATCGAAGAATGGTTGAGATCGCGACTACTCAACTTGAGGTTAGTGGATTGATGACGCTGGCCAGCAAAATCGCTACTGCCAGTGTTGTATACTTTTAGGCGCTGATGTTTCAGTTGATTTGGTTTTCTTTGATATGGATCTAAAAGTGAAACCAATCGTTTTTAGTTTAGGAAAGATCAAGAACGATGTGAAAGACAAAATCGTTCGTCTAATATATGTAGTACTGTTTGCTAATTAATACTCTTCTATGGCAAATTCACAAACAATAGTATAAACAGTTTCTTACCTTCACCGGTCTCACCGAATTTGTAATTGTGTCCAAATGCCGCATGACTCTTATAAACTTTCCTTTTAAGAGGTTCGCTTTGTGGGCAGTAGTTGAGATTGAATTGTGGTCCCATCATATTGGTCGCTAGTATAACATTTTGATTCCTTACATCATTGTAATCATGTGAAGAATCTTGAAAGGATTGCAAATAATTGTGATTCAAATGATCATTGACTTTCATGGACACAGCTGTATTGTAATCCTGATCGGAATCACTAAGCTGCAAATGATGCGTACGTGGAATGGGTTTTAAGTTTCCCTTTGGTCCCGAGGAGAGTCGTCTTTTCAGCATGGGAGACACAGTGGGACTTAAGCTCCTTCTCTGCACCAAAGGAGAGTTCAAACTTTTTCTTACTCCCGGCTCGGAGGCGATATTTTGATTTATGAAATTCGTTAGATGGGTCTTGCGTGGGCTACATGCTCCCAGTTTGGGGCTACCGGGTGGTGATTGTGTTTCCAATTTAAGCAATTCTATGCGTTTATTTACGGCAGCTGTTAATTCCTGGTCACTCAATTCGGATGATCGAGGTTTTGGTTGTGATTGTTGTTGGAGCGGCTGTTTGGGCAGATCAATTTCACAGTTTTTTATCATTTCAACGCGTTTATTAGCCAATGGATTAACGCGGCGGGGACTAGCCACCGGAGTTTCACGAGGTATACTGTAAAAAGAAACACGAAATATTGAACGAACAGTTGGTATAAGAGAATAATGGAACACAAACCTTTGAACACTGTTCCTCATGGATAGTAAAATAGACTCAGCTTCCATTATTAACTGCTTATATTTGACATCTGCCTCAAAGTCTGCCTTTAACAGAGCCTTTTCACTTTCCGCTATTGTCATGAAACGGCTTTCCCTTACATCTGTAAATACCAAGGAACTCGAACGGTGGGACAGTTGATGAGGTGTTGTTAGACAATATCTGAAAGAAGAGGCATAAGTAGTAAATAACTCTTATAGAGAATAAACTCTTAAGGGAACCTCAGACCAGCAGATAGCCGGGCCAACTTTCGAGTCAAAAAAGACCTGACTAATATTCGACCGACTAGTCCGCAGGTATAAGGTGCCCTTTATACATATATGTATGTGATAACCTCTACCTTTGTCTCTCGTTTATTCTCATATTCTTCCGTAAACACACAGGAGTTCCTCCTACACTTCGTGTTTCTCTAGGTTTTCGCATTGGTGATCGACAATTATCTTTGCCCTCCGAACTCTTCTTTCGAGTCTTGTGGAATCTTTTACGTCTTCGCTGTGCACTGCCGGCGGCTGCCGTTAACAGTGATTGCTCTCCCGACATTTTCGCCGGCCTCGTACTGCGTCTGGATCTAGTTGATGCCTTTCGCTGAGATAAAACTGGACTTCCGTTAAGATAGTAATGATTATCCATACACATTTGGTCCCTTTGATCGAACATTTCTTGCATGGATGCAGTGTCAATGAAATCAAAATCCAATAGGTCGTCGGTATCGCATTCATCGCCGGCATCTTGGCCGGTATCCAAATCTGTGGGACAGTCCGTGGGATCGGAGTCACTGCTGGTGGGTGTTGATATAAAGAGAGATGTAAGAAAATAAATTTATAATTACCAGAAACGTTATTAATAAGCAATACGGCTAAACTGCCAGCACCAAACAAGATTCTCGCCGCTAGTACTAAAGTAAATATCAAATAGAACTGCGATTCTAAACTATTACACTTGAAAAGCATGTGGAACACTATTATCTTTATATGCTTTTTAACCGAGGTGAATAAAGCAAATTCTTTTAAATGTTCGAAATTTCGAACAACGATTTCGATTTGGAAGAAGCAGCTTTAAATAGTAAAAGAAGAAGGTATTTAGGCTTCTACACTGATGGTTTCAAACCAGAAAGAGGGGTTTGGAGTCTGTTCTAAAGAAAAAATGGTTTCCCATTACATCCCACGACGAGATTAGGGAGAGCTTCTCACAACCAGTTAGCCGTGCGCGTTCTACATTTACACTCACTGATTGGGACCTACAGTTTTACAACGGTTCCGAATGGTATGTTTGAGAAGCTTTTTCATGGCTAAATACTCGATAGTGTCGCCGTCACTAAGCTAGGTCGAAAGAAATGTTTGGTGGTCTGAGCAGAGATCGAGCCCACGTACTTAGGCACAAGAGCCGCGCACACTACCATTGCTGGGGTTAAAACTTGCACAAAGGCTACCAGACCATTGTAGTGATATCTCGGATATTCATATTAGATCTAACAGACATTCAGAAAGTTAAGCTGAATGTCCGAGATCATTGTACTTGCAGAGTACTACTTGGTTCACAAGAGACCAATGTACGTATTTATTTCTTCAGCCCTATCTTGGAATATCGGGACGAGGTACCATAGGTAACGCTCCTTAACCATGCCGGGTCATTTTACAAGTTTAACGACCGGGACGGAATATAACGTCCCACGGTATCACAACGCACTAAGTGTGTCAATTGTGACAGCCACTTCTACGTAACATATCGTAGTGTGTTTCAGCCAGAAGTTATGGCATTCGGAGAAGTTGCCCTTTCGCTGGGACTAAAAGTCATCACCGCCTGAGGTATCAACATCTACTTTGAAAATTAGGTTGCTATAAAATCTCGGCAAACTGTATTCCTAACATCAAAAACTGCCGCACATCTTTATATGAGATGGTCAACCAGTTCGATATTCACCTTATATGCGTGCAGTGGCACAGGAACATTCTAGGGAGCCATAGACCAGAAAACCAGGTGAGATTAGTGAAGCTCTCAGACATGCAGAAGATATGCTCTGGTGGCACAAAATGCAGGATCGTCAGGCGAGTATGGTCAAGTTATGACCTGAATCGTACACTAAATTTCAAATTTAGTCCTAGACAAGATATCTTCTACGCTTGTAGCTGTGGTCACTGTACACTGATTAATAGGCAGGGAAGCCTCTAGGCTTGGAATTTCAGCTAATGATTACTACGGAAATTGTGGGGATGAAGAGGAGGAAATTTCTCATGCTAAACCCCAGCATTTTGGCACGCTGTCTAGCACACTTAAGCTAAAGAAGCCCATAGTTATACCTGCAGTTTCCTCCATAGCAACTGTTGACTAGTCGTCCAGCCAATTTGCGCTTTCAATAAATTTGTCTATAAGACCTACAGGAATATCCTGTAGGGCTACGGTGCTAACTAGATGTGTTCCGAATATCCTACTTCTCAGTCCTGCCAGAGCAGGGCAATCCAAGAGAAGGTGTTTCGTCGTTTCCTCGTCCTCTTCCATGCAGCATCTACAGAGAGTAGAGTTTCTATGTCCCAATCTTAGGGCGTGTTTTCCTACAATACAATGTCCCGTAAGTGTTCCGGGCAGGTTGTGGATAACCTGCCTCTCGGCAAGTTAAGTAGTTGCCTAGTCCTCTTCCTGTCCACCTGTGGCCAGAGGACCCTGGCTTGTTTGCAAGTTGAAGTAAGTCTCCACTTGTCCTTGAACATATTATCGGCCCACTGCCTGATCTGCAAACGGCAGGTAGAGATTGGCATACTAACACTTTCTTTTGCCGGAAGAACCTGTGCCGTAGTGCCCTGTCTAGCTAATGCATCCGCTACGCAATTGCCTGGAATATCGCTGTGTCCCGGTACCCAGATGAGCGTGATGTCAAAATACTCTACCATCACCCTAAGTGATGAGTGGCATTCTTTCACCGTCAGGGACGTAGCAAACATGGCTTCCAGGGATTTTATGGCAGCCTGGCTGTCTGTATAGCTACATATTCTCCGGAGGGTTGTGACACTACTCTTCAGTAGTTCAGCAACCCCAGCATTTTGTATGAGTAAAATCTTACTTCAAATTGAATCTTATACGGCATTTACACCAAACAAGATTAACGCATTTCGAAGGCTAACTCCGTTAACCCGCACTAACGTAGAAGATTACTCATACAATTTTAATCTGTAGAAACTGAAGTTTAATTTTTAACCTCATTTTAAACTGCTATAAACTTTGATGCAACACTGTCAGTTACTAAAAAAAATACAACCATAATAAATACATACAGAAAAATTGAACTGTTTGACAGACAGAAGCCGCCGCACCAAAACTTATTTGAACCTCACGCCGCCGCCTATAAAAATGGCTCTTATTGGTTTAAACGATTTTATCGACTGGCCCGATTAGACCCACTGATCCAATTTTAAAGGTTCAGTTATTTCAAAAACATCCCAAATTTGTACACAACTGGCAAAAATAAAATCCGCCAACTTAATTTTTCTTTTATGCCGCCGTCTTCATAATTTGGTGTCGGCGCATAGTTTGTCCAAGCACGGAGTTGCACCTGAAATGTAAATTTAATCTCAAATTGGGTGGTGTAAACGGCAAACTAGGTTATCGTTAACCTGGCCGCGATAATCGGCTGTGTAAATGCGTTATTACAGTCATTCAGGAAATTAAGGTGAATGATCTCAGGATCCTTTTGCAGAGCACTAATTGGTTCACCAGGTAACTTCAGTCAGATCTTGGAATATTGGGATGAGGAATCATATGGCTTGAACACTCCTTAACCATACCGCGTTAATTTACAGGTTCAACGATGGGGACGAAGTATGACGTCTTCAGGTATCACAAAGGTCCTCAGTGACAGCCATTTCCACCTAGCCTAACGTAGCTGATTGAACAGAAGTCTAGATTTCCGTCCAAGCAGTTGAAATTTAAATTTTATAATTTCTAATTCAATTACAGCCCTTTTCTTTTTCTTCGTGTCTTTTCAGTTAAAGCGCGGTATTCAGTTTTTATGAAAGTTTCGTTGCCATAAGAAATAAGTGTATAAAACATGTCAAAAAGTTCATGAACCGAAAATTTCGCTCACTTTTCTCTTGCTTGGTACTCGGCTCTTTGGGAAAATATCGTAGGCAAAATCAAGTACAGGGTTGTTACGCCAAACTTATTTCGTTCGATAACAATTGTTTGGAACCGGAACCTGTCGAACTATTTTTGATTAAACTTAGATCAGTTTGTTAACCCCTATATTTTAAGGGTTTCTTTTTTATCGACTTAGTTCCGAGAAATGTTGTCCGGTAATGCTTTGTTATAATTCATATTATTCCACCTACCTCAGTATATCAGTCTCTTTCTCGTATATGTAACTCTCGTCAAATTTCCCCATCATTTCATTAAGCGTTGCATCGTCATCGCTTACCACAGCCAAGGGAGCCTCAAGATTTATCTTGCGTGGACAGGCAACAGGTTCCGCTAGGACTGGTGATACAGACGACACGTGTGCTGGAATATGGTAATGCAGCTGCAATGAACGTTTGCGTCTCACCGTATTGGGTGTGTACGGTCGTTGTGCATTTTCCACTTCAGTCAGCGAGGATGAAGAATCAGATGAGACGCATGTCAGGTTCCTAAAGGAGTGGTAGTTGGTGATTTGTCATTTAATTACTTTTAATTGCACTTTTGTTGTTTTGCATGCAGCGACATGAACACTTACTTGTTGTTGTTGTTGTTGTTGCTACTGCCACTGGTGGCAGTCGTCTTAAGGCTCAAGTTGACTCCTACACTGCTGCCTGAAGTGTAATTTCTACTTGACTTAATGCTTGACGACGATGTGCGCTGGAACTCCTGCTCCAGGTGTATGGTCGATAAGGCTGACGTGGAGTGTGATGAAGTGGATGAAATCGTCATAGTAGATATTTGTGATGCATTCATTGATGTGCCTTCTGCCAGCTGCAGTTGACCTGCATGCATTGTGGAACTAGAAGACGACGTCTCCGTTGTTGAGTACCAGGGATTAGTGCGTATACGACTTCTTTGGCGTGGCGATGGAGCTGTGGCATGAAGAGAAGGGGGGAAACAAAGCTTTGAGTATGAAGTTCCATGACATTCTTAACTTACATTCAAAACCTTTTAAAGTGGGTATCACTATGGTGTTGCGTATTGGCAAAGGACTTTGATTGCCACTTGAAGACCAGGGTTGGAACTGAGATGCTGACTTGTCATAGGGTTCTACGGCGTGTGATTTCCTAATGAGCCCACTGTCAGTTTCTTCAATGTTTCGTTGGGCAAATGGAGTTTTTGGCTAAAATATGAGCAAAAGTTATAAATTTTGCGATCGACAAAAGTTTATAACACTAGTCGTCATGTTTTTCTTAATCGAAGTACAGGTTTTCATTAGTTCTTATTAATTTATTTTGTGAAAATCCTTAGTTTCCAATTACATCCCAAGAAAGGCTCAAAATCAATGGAAAAAACCGTTATCTATTATCTGTTTCACTGATTGCGACCAACAGTTTTACTCCGATTCCTTAGGGTTGCGCTTTGAGAAACTTTTTCATTGCTAATTACGCGGTAGAGTGGCCATCACATTGCTAATTACTTGATAGTGTTGCCGCCACTAAGCGTGGTGATAAAGGTGTTCAAAGAAGCGCTGTTTAATTTCCGCACTAACGTTTCATTTCTTTCGGCAACCGTCATCACGCTTAGTGAAACAGACACTAGCTATTAATTAGCCAGAAGAATGCATCTCATTGAATAACCGTTCGGATTCAGTGTAAAACTGTACGACCCAATCAGTGAGTGTGAAACTAGAAAGCGCACAGCTCACTGGTTGTGAGAAGCTCTTTCCAATCCCTTCATGGAATGTAATGGGAAATCATTTTTTTAACCGGAACCGGATGCTTTAAAACTTTGGTAATTTAAGGATGAACTTACCAACGGATCTATCGGTGACATTTCCTCAATCTTGTTCAAGCCAAATTTATAACGTTGAGCTTCAATAGCCAGCGAATTAACACTTTTAGGAAAGTAGTGAGTACCCGTCCTCATATTGACATAATATTCGGGTGGTGTATAACCCGCTCCCGGCGAGGTGCCATCAGTCGAATAGCCAGTTGAATAAGCACTTTCCGGAGATGACAAACTTACCAGGGGAACTCCCGTATTTGCTTGAACTCCATTGCGCAACTGTTTACGAGCACCACTGCGAACTTGCAAATACGCAGGATTGTGGCTTTGACCATTGGCACCTGAAGCACCATTTCTAGGTATGCACTCCTCGCTGCCCGTACGAAAGCTTATTATTGTTGGATTTGGTATTTTTGAAGGCAGCAAGCGACCATATCTAGTAGAAGCATCATCCTGTGTTTGTTTCTCATCCGAAAATGTTGGTATTCTTTGTGCTGAATGGGAGAATTGCTCCGACTTTGGTCTCTCGATTTCACTGAGAATATTTTGGAGCAATTTTTCTGGATGTCTAATTAATGTACCAATTTCTTCATAGTGCACTGCATTGGGATCATCATCGGAGAGTTTTTCCTCTTCGGGGGTACACGCAGTAATGGAATCCGTGTTCCCGTAACCATTAGTAGTTGCGGCACTTAGAGTTTGCACATTCACATTCGAATGCATTGAAGGCTCCTTTGACCCTGTAGACCAGGAGAGAGAGGAAAATGACGATGTCGAACAATTGAGTTGATGCTGTTGTTGCTGCTGCTGTTGCTGTGGATGCGGCTTCTCCTCACAGGAATTTTCGCGTGTATTGGGAGCCGTATGATGATTACGCAAATACTGCTGGCTATGATGTTGCGGAGCATAAAGGAAATTTTCCGACTTTGGAGAAATAACATTTTCTCTATCTGGTGACTGCCAGCCATAGCGACTTTGTGTCTAATAAAAACGGGATTTTCTTTAAGGTTCCACTATGTGTGGCAAATTCCAAGTACTTACATGATTTTGTATGGGCGACACTTCTCTTCTCCTATTTGGGCTCGAAAGTACACTGCTGCATCCGGTGTGATTAGCACTAGATGCCTGCGAGTTTGAGCTGGTTTTATAGGGCGACGAACAGCTACCATTACTAGTGGTATTGTGATGATGATATATCGTAAATCCCGAAGCAGCATGTTTGTGCTTGTGTTGCTGCTGGGGATCCGTACTCGTTGGCTCTGCCGCTTGGGCATTTTTATTTTTATTGCCTTTTTTACGGGAGCGGACAATATGGTTTTCCATCCATGATCGTAACTTTGAGCCGAACATTTTGATTTGTCGTCTTAACTGAGTTGATTTCTAAATCTACAGACATACGTGGTGGGCTGCTGTATGGCCCTTCAAGATTTTACAACAGTTACTTAAGTTTGTGATACTTTATGCACTGGTGACATCCTAAAGTCAATATTGGACGGATGGTTATTTTCTGAAAGAACTGCAAGGGAAAAATAAAAGTATGTAGGTTGATATGCACAATAGCGAATATTTCTGGCAAAAAGATCGATAATGTGTTGACATGTAGGGATATAAAACGGAGGGAATTTAAGGGGGAGAAAACTTAATAATAGGTTCCAAAGAAATTGGTAGGGAAAATTCAAAAATTGTTCATATTACAAATCAAATTCTGCAATTTAATTTATCTTTATCCTATCATATTTCCTTAAATTAATTTAGGTATTAAAGAATCATAAACAGGTTACATTTGTCCAAATTTTTGATATTCAGTTCAGTTCTAATGGAATTTTCATTCCCATAAGGCCCAATTTTTAACTGGTCAATCATCTTTGATTCATCTTTGATCAATCAATATTTAAACTCTGAATTAATTTTTTAGGTTAATAGTTGATTGCCGTTTAAACTGCCAAAGTCGGGCATTTAAACTATGATCAAGTGACCATATGATTTTGATAAAAAACAAAAAGAACAACAAACACAAAGTTTATTCAATTGTTAATGTGATCAATTATAATCACCATCCTAGTTGAAATAACAATAAAAACGTATCATTTAACTCGTATTGCAGTGAGAACTTCGTTTCTGCTCAAATACTATTCAATTTCATTAAATATTTTGTATTTTATCACTTCACTTTTCTTTTTCAAATGGCTTCAGTTTGATGCATTGTAACGATTAGCCGATAAATGTATGAATACCGGTTATTTTTCGTGGCATTTACCACTGTTGCCACATGGTTTTCGTATTTAAAGTCAGTCAGGAAGATTATCCCACATACGGACTATTCAACGTCTTATCTAGTGGTAACCTGACAACAAACGGATGTGAATCTCCGAATAACCGGTTTGTGTGGTTAAATACACTAATATCATATCTTCATAACTTCCCAAGGAAATATGAATAGCCAACAATGAAATCTTACTTGAAATCTTAATCTTAGACAACAATGAAATCTTACTTTCAGACAATGATCCAAACTGGTAATGTAGTTGACGACCTTACTGTCCCGTGTGAACATTATCGTTCCACTTTGGACACGGTTTAGAAGCTCTACGAATACAGTTGGCGACCCTCTTATCACGTCTGAACATCATCGCTCCACTTTGGACACAGTTTACAAGCTCTAAGGCGGACTTAAGCCACCCGCTCAAATTTGAGAGCTATACCCCATTTTTGGCCTCATGTATGTTATGTATGTAGATATTGAGAAGGACAGATGTGGAGTACAAGATCTCTTACACCACTTTAAAAAGTCCATTCACTTGAATGCTTATTGCGACACGTTAAATACGTGATTATTCCCGCAGACATCATACTGTATTTTCATGTCCGTAATATCAAGTGCAGCGGATTCTTCAATATCTACGTACAGGGTGTTTCTAAGAAACAGCTGATAGACCTCCTAGTTGCGAATTTGATACAGCATAGGATGTGAAAGAGAATGAGCGATGGACGATATGAAAAACTGACTTTAAATTGAGCAGGGCCGTCGATGAGACAGCTGATCAACTAAGTACTTGGGAATGTTCTAGAAAAGATAGTTTCAAAGATGAAACGACCCCTGCGGACTGGAATAATTCGGGTTGCACTGTGCGATTTGCAGCCGCGTATTGAGCAAAAAGTACAAAAACACATCAACTGAGAGTAAATTTTACCAATTAAATCGATTAAAAAAAGGGATATTCAGTGAAAAAAATCAGAATGTAATGAAGTGTTCGAGTAAAATTATTTGAGCAGATAGGATCAGTGGTGTAAGTAAAACAGCTGTTGCACACTCTTATATATTCCTCTGTAAATTTTATTTTATTGGCACTAATGATTTTTGGAATAACTTTATATGCTAGATATCAGTTTTGAATTGAACTGAATTTGAATTTAATTAATTTATCTATTATTTTTATTTGTATTACGTCCAAATTCTGTCAGAAATACAAACTGTATCAAAACTGTCATTCGCCCAGTGACTTTCGACGAGAATTTGGTGGAACTGAAACACTCATGGCCACTGTTTATATATTACTGTATGATCCATAGGCTAATACATACATAGATACATTTATTCTTTCATCTGACGTTTCGTTTCACACTCTTCGTCGTAGGTTTGTGGAAATGAGAGAAATTAAATTTAAAATTAACTTACATCAGGTGGAGTTACAAAATATGTTCACTTAACTTTTTCATATCGTTTTGGTGTTGAACTGAAAAATTTTAATATATTTTGCACTTTTGTGTTGACTTTTATCATTGGTATACATTTGTATTGTATTTAACTCAACTAGTTTCCCACAAAAACACGAAATTGGGTTGTTGGACGTTGTAGACTATTGCCTCTATCTGGTATTATTGAACCCATGTTTTCTACCATCCTATGTTTACTTTCCACCGTACCTATGGCGTTTAATTTATTGAGAGAATAAATGTATCTTTGTATGTATTCGTCTATGGTCATATGTATTTGTGTTGAATTTGACATTTAGAATCATAGAACAAAAACAAAATCCCTGTTGTTGGTGCCCACAACAACAACAAATCGTTGTGGGTGCATTTGTTTCCCATGGATTGTCTGAGGACTTTCTGATCAATAATTCGACAATTTTTCGTATTCACCCAGCCATTCAGATGGAAATGCGCTTCATCGGAGGAGATGATTTTTTTTTAAATTAGCATTGACTTCACTTTGCTCCATTACCCATTGAATGAATTGCCGGCGCTTTCCATGGTCTGCTGGTTGGAGCTCCTATGTAAGCTGCATTTTTTAAGCATGAAGGTCTTTTGTCAAAATTCGCTGCGTAGTGCTTCTCAACTTTGAAGTTGTTGAGAATGATGCCGAATTGATTTCGGCGACACTTTCGTTTACAGCAGCAATATTTTCAAGAGACCGATAGGTACGTTGACGCACAGGAGTCTTAGGCCCAATTTTTGACTGGTTAGTTAATTTGGTAATCAGTTGATATTGATTTATGTTTGGTCTGACTTTAAATACGAAATAATCTTACTACCATGTGGCAACAGTGGCAAATGCTACGAAAAATAACCGGTATTCGTAAATTTGTCGGCTAATCGTTACGATGCATCAAACTGGCGCCATTTGCAAAACGAAAGTGAAGTGAAAATATTCAATGAAATTGGAGAATATTTGAGCAGAAACGAAGTTCTAACTGCACTACGAGTTAAATGATACGTTTTTATTGTCATTTCACCTAGGATGGTGATTATAATTGTTCACATTAACAATTAAAGAAGCTTTGTGTTTGTTCTTCTTGTTGTTTTCTGTCAAAATCTTATCATAGTTTAAATGCCCAACTTTGGCTGTTTAAACAGCAATCAACTATTAACCTAAAAAATGAATTCAGAGTTTAAATTATATTTGATCGTTGATCAAAGATGATTTTCCACTCAAAAATTAGGCCTTAGTATCCATAACTGAAACAGTTTCTTCAAACTTGTTGACCACTTTTCGAATGGTTGACACATTAGGTACATTTTCTCGACTGAAACTTCTTCGAAGTTTGCGAGCGGTCTCAACATAACTTTTCCAATTTTTGTAACAAGTTTTCACAATTATAACGCGTTCCTGAAAAGTTAACAAAATAATACATGACACACAAATACAGCGCCGTTATGTACTCCACTGTTCGGAGAGGAATGCCACCAGATCACCCGTAGAACCGTTTCTGCGAAAGCCATACTGTCGATCGCTGAGTAGACCGTTGAAGTCCAAATAATTTACCAGATGACAGTTAATCCTGTCATCCATCGACTTCGAGAAGCCAGAACATTTGGAAATTAGTCAGTAGATCCCGGGGTTAGGAGCCTCACCTTTTTAAGAATCGGCTGAACATTGACAACTTTCCACCATGTAGAGAATACACAAGCATGGGATGACTGGCTGAAAATGTTGCTCAATAGAAAGGCAAACGTCAGCCAGGCCGGAAGTTTCATTTAAATCGAGCTCCGCAAAACAATTTTTAAATCCATGGGTTTTCAAAAAATATATCAGACATTTAACTACATACGAATACATACACTCACACAACTAATTGTATGAAAAGAGTTTGCAGCAAACGTAAATTCGGCTGTTGCCACCGAATTGCAATTGCCACAACCGAATTGAGATTTTCACGACCGAATTTTGTCCCCACAACTGAAATTCGGTTGAAGCAACCTCGAATAGGTTTTGTAAATCTTTAATTTGGTTGTGGCAACCTTTAAAGTGGCTGTGACAACCTCTAGTTCGGATATGATAACATCTAATGTCGTTGTGACAACATCTAAATTCGGTTGCTAATATTTTTTCTGAGGGTATATGCAATTTTTGGATCCCAGTGTGTGTTTGATTGTTTCCAGCAAATAACAACTATTTGAAAAGATTTCAGTGAGAAAATATTTGGTCAGTTGGAGTAGAGGAAGAATAATGATCCTTTACTCTTTTAATCAATGACCAAACGCGAATATACTGTTCGTGCAGAAACTCGAAGCATCTTAGTACTCTGGCACACTTAGATCTAAACTTCTTGTCCAGCGTATCAGTAATGGAATTCAGACTTAAAATCTAATTTATGAAAGATTCCCTCTTTGGACCTGACAGCTTTTCGCGTCCTTAATTATACTTAAACAAATACTTATTACAAAATTTAATAGAAATTAATTTGGAATAATTGAATATTTATTTAGGGTGGTATTCTATAAGTCGTGAATCAGTCACTTCGCGTTACTTTTGTCGTTTTGGTAGTTTATAAAACGTTACAGCTGTTCGGTGACTACCTGTGTTGAGTTATGTTATTTAATGTGTAGTTCATAAAACGCAGCGCAACGTTTTTCATCACTTCAGCTGTCAAATTGAACACGCCACAGTTCTTCGCGTAAGTTGAAGAAAATACAAATTTAAAGAAAAACGTCGATCGAGGATAGGCAGATCGAAGTATTTTGCATTTCATTGATTATAAGTAGTTGCCAATTTTGGCTGAAATGCATTCGACGGATAGAGCTATTTTTTTTTTAAATAATTCAAAACTATGTTGTTTACGCACTGAAATTCTTATTTACAATAATAAAATTAGAAATGGAACAAACTATTATAATTATATTTATAAAAATTATAGACATCAGTTGATGTCTAATAACAATAATAAACAAAAGAACCAATACATTACAATCAATACATACCGCCAAATGGCACGTGTTTTTGAAAAGACAACTAATGTAATATAGATGGGGAAATTTATTGGACATTGAACCCAGAATAACATAGGTTTTTTACACATTTTATGTGAATATTGTTGGTATTTGCAGTATTATAAATAATAGCAATCTTAAAATCTTGATCTACTGAAATAGAGCTAAATTTTTTAATCTTTTTCATTCTGAGCATTTCACTCAAGATAACTTTTTCTGATCTATAATTGTTTATTTTAGTTTGGCAACTCTATAAACCGCATATGTCAGTGACAGCTTTCATAAACAAATGCAAGCGCGAAGTGATACTTATATAAACTACAATTTTTTGACTTTGGCGTTCGCGTTGGCTTTTGCGTTTACGTTTACTTTCGGGACTTTTAGAATACTACCCTTATAAGTAGTTGCCAATTTTGGCTGAAATTCATTCGATGGATAGAGCTCAAACTTTTTTTTTAAATAATTCAAAATTATACCGTTTACGCACTGAAATTCTTATTTACAATAATAAAATTAGAAATGGAACGTTCAAACACATAATGCGTTGCAAAACTATTATAATTATATTTAAAAATTATAGACATCAGTTGATGTTGACAATAATAAACAAAAGAACCAATACATTACAATCAATACATACCGCCAAATGGCACATGTTTTTGAAAAGACAACTAATTTAATATAGATAGTTAAATTTATTGGACATTGAACCGCAAAATAACATAGGTTTTTTCCACATTTGTTGGTATTTGCAGTATTATAAATATTGTTGGTATTTGCAGTATTATAAATAATAGCAATCTTAAAATCTTGATCTACTGAAATAGAGCTAAATTTTTTAATCTTTTTCATTCTGAGCATTTCACTCAAGATAACTTTTTCTGATCTATAATTGTTTATTTTAGTTTGGCAACTCTATAAACCGCATATGTCAGTGACAGCTTTCGTAAACAAACGCAAACGCGAAGTGATACTTATATAAACTACCATTTTTTGACTTTGGCGTTCGCGTTGGCTTTTGCGTTTACGTTTACTTTCGGGGCTTTTAGAATACAACCCTAAATTTGAAGGATAAAATTTTATTTCCGATTGAAAACAAAATTGGAATTAAATTGTTCACAACAACTACCGATAAATGTTATACGTATTGATCATGGTATAATTATCTATCAGGTATAGTCGTTTAAATATGTGATTAAATTTTCTCCATGCCATTTTTCGTTTCAATTCTCAAAATCTTATGTATTTTGTTTTTATATTTTTTGTATTCTTGTATTGTTAGTATATATTTGTGTAGAGTTTGACAACTGAAATGAATGAATGAAAATACAATGTCTGTTGTTGCTGCTTATAACTACAACAACATTTGGTGCTACCATGTATTTGTTGGCACTTGGTACAAACGTGTTGCCGTATCGCATTTTCTCACCCATTACAGCAAATGTTTCCACTTTGCGTAGTGTTAAGTGTGGATAGTTTTATTTGGAAAGTCGTAAGTGGCGATAGCTTAATGGAATAAAAAACATCCTTAATGTCTGCTTAGAGCTATTCAAAAGATGTAATTTTGACAATTTTGACATCTAAAACTTTCAGTTATCTTTAACTGTATGATAACTTGAGATGGTGATAATGGGGGTCAATATTGCCATCAAGAAAACAAAGTTTCCTTATTTAACTGTTTATAAAATTCGTTTGATGTCAGCCCAACGAGCCATTTCGTACACAAAATATGAATCGCAATAAAATATACTAATAGGACACGTTTCCACTTAGCGCGTGTAACATGGTATGGTACCGAAATCAGCTGATTCTTATATGAAAAATCAGCTGATTTGGTTCTCAAAACATGTTAAATGACTTAAACATGTTCTGTGGAAACGTAGCCTTACCAAGTTTTAAAAGTTATCGAAATTAACTGGAGATGAAATGCCAAGTCGACCGTTAACTGTATTCTTTGTAATATAATTTCTTTGGAGATGAACTGCTGACGCCCCTATTCACCACACTTGAACCGTATTCAAATCACGAATTTTCATTAACTGCAAAAAGATAACAACAAAAAATAAAGCATCTCGGTTAAAATTTATCAGATAGCTTCCCTTCCATAACTGCGAGTGAATGGTACTTCTAGACAAAAATAAAAAGTGGCCATGAATGAAAACATAATCGTTCATGCTTAACAAGAGTTGATTTTAGGTGGCCGGTACGTAGTTTCAAATACGTCTCCGGGGATCACTTTTGCACAACTCTAACGGCCAGCAGTAACAAAACAAAGATAACAAACAGCCAGCAAAGGAAAAACATTACCACCAACGGTAGTGATTTCCATAAAATGATAAAAACTGAAATGGGATTGAACAAAAGAGGGGAACAGTTCATAGTTAACCTAAAAACATCACTATCACTTCATTCGTCTATTGTTCGAAGGCTTTTATCAGTGTGTGTTCCTGTGTGTGTGTGTGTATGTGCCTAGCATTTAACTGTATTGTATTAGGTTGTGGTATGCAATCTATGTACATATGTATGTATTGTAGTAAATATATTTGCCTGTATGTGTGAGAGTCGATTACAATGAATGTGTTGAACAATGTTTTATTACCTTTTTCACAATTTCCTTAGCCTTCTTCATATCCTTTTTTATTGTTCTCATAACAGTTTCAACAATAATTTCAATCTCTTTTTATTTTATACTGCCACTGCTTCTTCGTTTTACTTAGTACGCACCACACCAAGTTACTTGTATGGATTTTCTGCTCCACCTCTTCCAGCTAGTTTGCATTTATAATACAGTGTTAATATCAAGCACGAATACAAACACACGCACACACTCCACTCACATGCTGTGATAGAGAGAAGACGACAATGGCAAATGCCTCGTGTTTCCTTTCTATTTTTAAATGTTTGCAATGTAACGGTTATTGTAGTGTTTACGTTTATTCTCTCTTTCCTTTATGTATAAGTTTGTTTACATCTGCTCACATATGAGTGCACACAAAGTCAGAGTTACCATGTGTATAAATTTAACGAATTGTGGTTTTGTTTCAAAATAATAGACAAAACAAGCCGCAAAGTATGGTGTGGTTTTTGGTAACAATCAGTTAATCAAAACATAAAGAATAGATAAACTGTCGCCAATTCTGTGGTCTTCAAAAACTAACCGTTTAAGTCAGAAAATCGACATTTCAGGAGATCGCTTTGGTTACGTTTATAGAGTTTACGTTTTCTGATGTCGGGGAAAACTGGTAAGTGGTTATAAATAATAAATCCCTGCAGAGTATTCCCGTTACTTTCACAAACAACTTCGAGGCGAACACAAGAAAGTTGTCTACCGCATGTAATTAAGAGCCCGTGTCCAGAAGCATAACGATGCGCTACAAAATTTCGCAAACGAGGTGAAACGTTTGGTGTGGATGACATAACCTGGAGAACCCTACATTTTCTTGGAGCGACTTAATATCGAGGCGTAAATGACATTATATATGCGGAATGTGCCTCGTAAAAGGCAGCGTTTCGTTTACATCAGCGAATGCGACAGCAAGGTTTGTATCCAGGCGGCAGATAACAGATAACGGAGGCCAAACCGAAAGATGTAAAAGGAGTCGTTAGCGAACTGAGAGAAGTGGTGCGGATTCTCATGAAAGCGATATTGCAAACAAACATGGTTTAATTGAATCGCGGCAATTTGTCATATGGTACTGTTGGTTGGTTGGTTGAAAAGGTTGCAAGACAGCACGCTGTCTAGCACACTTAGGCTAAATAAGCTCATTGTGATACCTGCAGTTTCCTCCATAGCAACTATTGACTAGTCGTCCAGCCAATTTGCCCTTTCAATAAATTTGTCTATAAAACCTACAGTAATATCCTGTAGGGTTACGGAGCTAACTAGATGTGTTCCGAATATCCTACTTCTCAGTCCTGCCAGAGCAGGGCAATCCAAAAGAAGGTGTTTCGTCGTTTCCTCGTCCTCTCCCATGCAGCATCCACAGAGAGTGAAGTTTCTATGTTCCAATCTTAGGGCGTGTTTTCCTACAAGACAATGTCCCTTATGTGTTCCTATCATTGTGGATAACCTGCCTCTCGGCAAGTTAAGTAGTTGCCTAGTCCTCTTCCTGTTCACCTGTGGCTAGAGCGCCCTGGCTTGTTTGCAAGTTAAAGTAAGTCTCCACTTGTCCTTGAACATATTATCGGCCCACTGCCTGATCTGCAAACGACAGGTAGAGATTGGCATACTAACATATGGTACTGTAGAGACCCATGAAACCGATCAATATCTCCAGCGACCATCAACATGAAATTGAGCGTAAGCAGTGTTCTAGAGCTGAAATTAAAAAAACCGATTTCCCATTACATCCCTTGAAAAGATTGGGGAGAGCTTCTGACGTCCATTGAGCTGTGCGCTTTCTACTTTTCATTCATCCACGAGAACCGCGCACACTAGCCATTGCACCACCGACGTCCGAGCTGAGATCAAGCAGCAAAATATTAACGTCTAATATCTGATAATTAAATCCGTCGATGACTGGTTCATGGCACACAGAGCTGATCCTGTGTATTGGAGAAAATTATTTCGTCAAAAGAGATTAGAAGATTAACGCGAAATAAAATCGATTCAGAAAGTTATATTTATTAAAACATATTGGCCTTAGTGGAATAGCCTGAGATTGTCGAAATGCTGTCTATACCATGTATGGGGAAGAGAAGAACGTAAAACTGAGAATTAATGGCCCGAGTGTTCCTTAACACCTCAGTAAAAGCAAAACTATACAGAAGCTAAACCAACGTTTGCATTGGGATGGACGTCAACAAGCTGTATCCGATTGGATAAAAAATTGCACTCAGTGCATGGCAACTAAGGGACCAACACGGAGGAGTTGTCGATAAAAACAAGTGGACAGTCCGGGTGCTCTCTTGGAGAGAATATCCATGACAATAGCCGGTCGATTTCCAATGAGTAGCTCTGGGAACCAAAATGTCAACTGGCTCGAGGTAGACGCTATTCAGAATCAAGAATCGGAAACAGTAAGCAAAGCTATCATGGACAACTGGATAAGTCGTTTTGGTATTCCTTTAGAACCGCATTATGGAGGGAAATTTCCAAGATGTGCGGAAGAGGTGGTTTAAGAACAGCATTATTGTGTCCTCGGACTGACGGCACGATATACATAACGATTTAATCATACTCTTGTGGATCGGAAATATTGCGACGACCGGATAACAAAATTCATTTCATCGTACTGGTTGGATATTCACGACACCAGTGTCCAAACACCAGCCTGTTTCGTCTTTGGGACAGAGTTGAAGCTTCTTAGAAATTTGGAGTTTAGTATAAAGTTTGTTCGCAGCAGAATGGCGATGATCAGTAATCAGATGAAGGCCAGATACGGGATGGAGCCGACTCCCCACAGGGTAGGGCCAGTATAACGCTAAACGCTTGACATGTTTGGATTATATTGCGAATAAAATTACGAATTGTATGGGATCGTCCAGGTCGAACAGACTCAAGGAAGGACAGCTATGACCTGATCAGCGTCTTACGTCTTAAAGTGCAAAAGCCTGGGCTTGCGCAAAAGAAACATAAACCTCTCTATTTAATGACCACCACCACAAATGCTGTTAAGCACCACGATTTACGGATATGCACCTTGAATGTAAGAACCCTACACAGATCCGCACCCAACTAACTAGAACTCTCACATCTATTACAGCAGCCATTAAACAAAAGCATGAATTTGATCGCGGTTAGAAAAAGAATATGACATTTAGGCCCTAGGTTTAACCCGCTGAACGAACGTATAGCCAATATCAGCACTAAAGCGAAAAATGTTAATATTTAGTTAATATGCGACATGTTCTATGGGTGTACGCTCCCCTGCCACGACACTACGATTGTTCTAGTTGAATTTAATGCGAAAACTGAAAAGAGACTATATTTCAAACCAATGCCGGTAAATTCAGTCTACATGCCAGAACTTCCGACAACCGAATGTGAGTGATAAATTTCGTCTCGGAAAAAAAATGTTTCGTCAGTTGTACGAGATTCCCACCACAAGGTTATTTGGGTACCTCCTGACTATAAAATAAAGGATCAACTTGGTAATTAATAAAATGTAGTCTTCCATTGTAATGGACGTACGTTTGATTCGACATGCTTATATCGATTGCGATCATTATCTGGTTGCAACAAAGGCTCGCGCAAGAATAAGCAGAGCGAAATTCGTAGGAAACCATACACAGAGAAAGCTAGATATCGAAAAGCTGTAATTACTAGAGATAGTTCTATCAAAAACTCGCTCACTCAATTACCGATGAATCAGAAGCGCAGTGGAAACACATTTCCAACTCCCCATGCTTGCTTTTCAAAAATCGCCTCAAGTCCGGTATGGTACGATGAAGAGTGTCTCACGACAACCGCTGAAAAGAACGCTGCACGTGTGGAAAGGGTTCACTACGTCGTAACACGAGAGATAAACAGCCCATTTAAGCGAAAAAACGGCACTGGAGGAAGCGTGAAAGTGAACCAGTTGAAACATGTCCCCTCCAAACTTGGCGTTTACGCGAGACAGTTTTCCAGAGACAATAGCAATATATTCACACTTATATTCACAATATATTCACACTCACACTTCTCTCACTGTTTTCCTCACTGTCTGACTTCGGCACCTAATACATATTCTCAATTTTCGTGTCTCCTGTAAACGCAAAGCAATTGAGATGAGGTCAGAACAGCAATTTTCCAGCTGAAAAACAGAAAATCTTCTGGTGCCGGGAGAGCTTTGCATGGCTGGCGGCGATGATATAGCAAGGTGCCAAGGCATACGCCAGCGCATATGCAAACTTTGGTTTGATGAATACATGTCCGCCGATTGTCCTGAATATAAAAAATAAGGTAACCCGAGTATATGTGCCAACTTCAATGGAATACATCTTTTATCCATTGCATACAAGGACCTCTGAGGAGTAATATGCGAAAAACTAAAGCCAATTGTTATAGACGTAATCGAACCTTAACAGTGTGGCTTTAAACTGGGAAAATTCACAACTGACCAGATAGAAATTGACTCCTACCACATCTTTGTTGATTATATAAATAAAACAATAGCCCGATGCAGAGAAAACTCGACGAAGCTATGTCTGAACTGGATAACCCGATACGCTTTTGCCGAATAGCTCTGATCAACACCAAATCTTCAGTGAAGGTTAGTTTGGCAGTACATAAGGGCAAGACAAAGTTAATGGTTTGAACTATCGATACATCCACTCGTTTAGAGCAGAACGTGAACGTTGATAAACGTAATAATCTCGAGGTATGGAACGAGGGAACGTCGGCCTTAAAGTCAACACAAGAACTGTGCTTGTTAGTAGATGCTATTTCGGGCTAGGCCAGAACTTCAGCAATAACACCCTCTCTCGAGAAAGAAAGATCCACCTATATCAGACTCTCAAACAGCCTGTCGCAGATCCCTGGGTCAGTGGATTCTATGCCACAGCTGATCAACCTTAGAGTTGGAAAAACATGCAGGATAAAGTAAGAAAGAGAAATAGCGATAGATGACTGGAAGTATGTAGGGTTGTTCAGTGCGTTTTCACGCATTTGCCTTTGTGCATTGAACCAAAAGTACAAAACTCATCAACTGAGAGTATTTTTGTGATAGTTAAATCGAAGAAAACAGGGATAACAAGTCGAATAAAGTAAAACGTAGTGAAGTGTTAGAGTAAAATTATTTATAGAAATTGCAATAAAAGCACAACTTTATTAAAATAAATATTTGTCTTATTCTACACGGGTTGCCAAGTCTGTGTTAATCTTGCTCCAAACTTTCCAGTGACTTTTTTTGGTTTCCGGTCCAAGAAAAACAGCTGTTGCAGACTCTATGTATATTATTACTCTATGCCCTGGGTCATATCGCAAGTAGACGAAACAGACATCGGCGAGTATTAACTTCGTACGAACTGTATGAAATGTATCCCAGCATTACTCTGGCATGGATATATCAGTATAATGTATAAGAATGAACCAGCGCGAAAGCTATTTCGTCGCCTGAATCTTGAATTGGCGTCTACGCCAAATTGCTGTTTTGAGAAAAACGAGTTCAAAGTTTAAAATCTGATAACCATTTGGCTTATAAGACAAAAGCAATACTCTATATCCCTGAAACGAATGAAGGTAGAAGAATGAGGATCAGAGTGCCGTAAAATGTGAGTAGTTCTCGTTCCAAATCCGTTTCTAACTCAAAAACGTCCAAATGGCGTATACGGCAAATCAAGAGTCAGGCGACGATTTGAAGACATACTCGAAAAAAGCCGAAAAATTTAACGACTAAGATTACGCTGGAAGGATGAGGCGGATAAATCCCTGCGAAACCTTGGTGTTATAGCTCATTCGCACTACAAAATATTTTCCCGATTTCGTATCAAATGGCCTAACAAAATCCGAAGTGTTCGCATTGGAATATTTCCTGATTTGATTGAAAGTCAAGGCGCATTGACGAGGTAGTATTACTACGACAACAAACACACCAAGCCGACAACAATAGGCATTTTGCTTTATCTGGTGTTTTTCCACAATCAAATTCAGCACAAATGTATTCCAGGAATAAAAGTAAGCAAAAAAGTATAAAAAATATGTTTGAGAAACAATAAATACCTAAGAAATGCGATAAATAAATAAGTCGGGTATTCTAGTGGTACCACCACATCGATGCGCCATCATTGAAATGGTTGTAAACAAATGTACTTTCCGTTCGTACTATGAGATAAAACGGCGTTGCATAAAGCAATTCAAGCATTTTTCCTTGATTCCTATACAAATAAGAAAAACTACCCGATTTGTCGTCTGTCGAAACGTATGGGAAATCAAGCAAATTTTCCTTATCTCTGCTTGAAATCAACAAAAGTGGCAAAATCAAAAAAATCGATGCCAGTGCGAATGCTGTATTAGCAACTGCAGAGAAAACGGCCGTCGGTGGTGCAATGGTTAGTGTGCGCGACTCTTGTACATGAGGACGTGGGTTCGATCCCTGCTCAGACCACCTTACATTTCTTTCGACGGCGGTCACCTCGCTTAGTGATGGCGACACTATCGAGTACTTAGCCATGAAAATGCTTCTCAAAAAACCGTTCGGAACCGGTGTAAAACTGTAGGTCCCAATCAGTGAGTGTAAAACTAGAAAGCGCACATCTCACTAATTGTGAGAAGCTCTCCCCAATCCCTTCATGGGATGTTACGGGACACCATTTTCTTTTTTTTAGAGAAAATGCAAAATATCGAACCGTTTAGATACATATTTTATCACTGTTTTGTAAGGCTCCAAACTTCCCTGGGTTGCTGTAGGCCATTTAAGCAGCAAACAAGATCCGTTAAAGATGTGGACGCCAAGCAAAAGCTTTTATGACTTAAAGATACTATAAACACGTCTGGCGTAAACGGCTGTATAGTGAGGGCATATCTTAGACTGCATGTGTGACCCCTATTAATAAAAGCCCGGCCTCAAGACCCACTTTGATTCCCTTGCTTGATGATGGAGAATATATCGGGTAATTAGACAAGCAAAGACTTCTCAAAGCAATACAATCAATATAATATTGTAGGTTCCGAACTGTGAGTAATAGTGTAGGTCCCAAACGGTGAGACTTAAAATAGAAAGCACACAGCTCACTGCTTTTGAAAAGATCTCCACAATCAATACATCTTATTTGGAACTCACATGTCTGATTTGTTTTATGTGCTTTTCGACTAAAAAAGGCAGCTATTCCACCGCTAGTATTTCTCAGATTCGCAATAAATATCGCACCTCCCTAGTAAACAAATGGCAACTGATGCTTTACCACGGATATTAATGTAACAACCATGAGGTCGTAATTACAATCGCATTATTAAGCTTTTGGAAGACGGCAATTGTTGTCAAAATTGTTGTTCAGAAGTTTATATAATCATTTTAAACCGTTTAACGAAATCTACTTTTCTCTTATCACGCCGTGATCATAAATCCTAAATAAAACTGCCATGAACTCTAGCGCACCACAAATCTACACTTTTTCCTAAATATATCTAAATGTCTGGTAACACTGCAACACAGTAAGAGATAACGGTAATAGCGCTGCTGCGCCATTTGTTTGTGTTTGCGTGATGATGATGCTAAACACCAACAACAACGCCAAGAGGAAATTCTGAAGTTAATGTTAGATGAAATAATGAGAGCAAGGGCAATTTTCCAAACGGTGAGCACGAGAAGTCCATCAAGATGAAGAGATGAAAAGAGATGCTCCTGCTACACACTTGTTTTCTCTATGTGTGCGAATGTGTGCGTGTGTGTGTGTGCGTCATAGCGGTGATGAACTAAAGTAATGTATCATACGCTTACCGGAAGTCTGGCAATTTCTAAGGGTGGGTGGTGGTGGTTGGTTGATTCGATGGTTTGTTGAGTTTGTGTGTCGATTTGTAACGAAGAAACGTATGAGAAATTTTCACATAATCCACTTTTATAGGTTTTTAACGGAATTTCGTTTGATTTGGCTGATTTTATAAAGTGTGCATAAATATTTGATGAAAGCCTTTCCCTCATTCGATGACAATCACAGTCGACCGTTTCGATACGTTTTCTTTTGGTTTTGGGTTCTGATGTACATTCACTTGGCAGTGGCAAATTGTTTATTACGTTCTCAATGTTAATTGTATAATAAACGATTTGAAAATTGATTTCCTTTTTGTGTGTGTGTTCTTCTTTTGCAAATAATAAGAAAATTGCAAATGTAAAAACTGAATATGTATATAAAAAGCAGGATTTTTGCCAATATTTTCTTTACTCTATACCGTTACTTTTTCCACTGACTGACTAAACCTTTGACGGATTAAGTTTTTCACTTCACATTTTTAGATATACAGGCGAATATTGGTAGTAGTTGTTGTTGTTGTTGGTACAATGTCTGCTTCTTATTCTTCTTCCTGATTAAATCTTTAATTTCCCGTCTTATGGGTACCGTTATTATGTTTACGCACCACCGTTACCGTAATGCTATTCAAAGCGAGCACCGAAAGCAACTGAATCTCATGAATTCTGTTCCAAGATAAATTGTCCTCCCTGGAGCGAAATGCCACACACAGAAACCCAAACAAATGTCATGCCGCCACTGTTGTTGGGGATTTAGTGGATTCTCGCTTTTAAATTTCGTATTCTTCTATTTTCCCTCGTTTTATATGCACTTGCGCAATTTTGCAAATTGTATTTGTTTGTGTATTTTTAAATATACTGACTCAAAAACACACACACGCATACGTTCCCCCACACTGTGACAGCCATAGACACTGTCACTGCTGGCATGTGTTATTTTGCATCCATTCGTGTTTAGGCTCGCCGTTACGAGCAACATCCACCCCTTGGGAGGATGTGTGATGTTATGCGGTTTCTTGCTTTGCTTCCTTTTGCCGCATGCGACTAGACCAGATTACACGTACGGTTATGGCAAGTGCAAGTTGGATGGGGTGGGGCGGGTGGTGTTTTTGGTACAATCTTTGAAATCCAAATGTAAACAAAAACATTACGCCGATAATGCTGTAGATAAACAGACGTTGTCGGCATAACATAAGATAAATCAATACTAAATACGTTATGTATAAAACGTGGTTGGCAAATGATAGAAATACATTGCCAGCTCGATTGGGGCAACTAATACAAAACTAGGCAGTTGCATCGCAGCATCAGGTTTAACGTCCGACTCCAAACACGAGATCACATCGCACTAACTAAATACATTTAATATTGTTTTTCAGTTCCATATAAACACAAAGACGGACTCGGCTGCACTTCGGGCCCGACATGTCGGATTTCTCTTTCTCCTATCCGATTCGGATACCATTTACGTACAAATGACACGTCGGATTCCGCATTCGCTGATCCGAGTTGAGTCCGATAAGTCGGATTTCGCATAGGCTGATCCGAATCAAATCCGGTTTAAGTCCGACATATTTAATTTCGCTGATCTGATTCGGGTCCAGCATAGAACCGCTTTCGCTGATTCCATTAAAGTAACCAAGAAGAAATAATAACCATACATTAGTTTTATTTTCTATTTCATATAATTTGTATTTTATATGTATATTTTCTCCCCATTTAATAAGCTATTGCCATTGACGACTTTCCAAAAAAAAAGTTCCACGCTTAATACTACGAAATGTGGCAACATTTGCTGTAATGTGTGGGAAAAATGCGATACGGGAACACGTTTGTAGCCAGATATTATATACAAATCCGATGTACAAGTAGACAGTCAAAATTTCTCTTCAGTCAAATGCCAACAGACACAGCGAAGGAAACCCGATTCATTCTCTGTTCTCTCTCTTAACTATACAGCATTTTTCTTGATTTTGTCACTTTTGTTGATTTCAAGCAGAAATCAAGAAAATTTGCTTGATTTCCCATACGTTTTGACAGACGAAAAATCGAAATACTATTTTTTTATTTTTATTGCTAAAAAACTTTAATAAAAAACATCGATGTTTTCAAAATAAAAAATTTATAGAAAAAACATCGATGTTTTTTATTAAAGTTTTTTAGCAATAAAAATAAAAAAACAGTACTAATCAACTTTTGCATGTTTTTGCTTTATATCGACCAATAGGGTGATATATACGCCGGCACGTCATATATAAAAGCGAAATCCAAACATCGATGTTTGAAAATATTAATGTTTTTTTATATAATTTTGTTAGCAATTCGAAAACATCGATGTTTTTTCTATAAATTTTTTATTTTGAAAACATCGATGTTTTTTTATTAAAGTTTTTTAGCAATAAAAATAAAAAAAACATTACTAATCAACTTTTGTATGTTTTTGCTTTATATCGACCAATAGGGTGATATATACGCCGGCACGTCATATATAAAAGCGAAATCCAAACATCGATGTTTGAAAATATTAATGTTTTTTTTATATAATTTTGTTAGCAATTCGAAAACATCGATGTTTTTTCTATAAATTTTGTTAATTTGAAAAACATCGATATAAAAGGCAGCACTAATAAAGTTTTGTATATACTATTTGCCTTTATATCGACGAATAGGGTGATTTGTATATTGACAACACATATCTACAAGAGAATTTCAGCAAAAACAAAACAACGATGTTTTTATTTAGTTTGTTAACAATTCGAAAACATCGATGTTTCTCATTTCATTTCTGCAAAATTAAGACACCCCCAAAAACATCGATGTTTTTGAATATTTTAAGCATAAAATAACTCCAGTATACATAAAATAACTCCAGTATAAATAAAGTTTTGTATATCGTTTTGTTAACATCGATGTCGGTAAAAACTTCTACGCCGATCGTTTGTTACTTCAGCCGCGCCATTGAATCGATGTAACATCGGTCAAAAACATCGATGTTTTCGCTCACAACGCCGATGAGTTTGTGACTAAAAAAAAAAAAAAGGTCCTCAATTGAAACACATGCGAACCAGTCCGAAAGCAAAAACATCGATGCAAACATCGATACAAAACATCGATGTTGGAAAAACATCGGCACTAAGACATCGATGTTAAAAGTACTCGATGTTTTAGAAAAACATCGATGTTTTTAAAACATCGATGTCGATGTCGCAGCCCTAACGAGCAGCTTTTTGATAGTGTTATTGTATATAACTGTACAAATTCCAACCATGTTGAAGTAAAATTACATAAACTATGCAAAAAGTATGAAATAATCAAGATATGACGCGTGAGAGAAATGCCTTTGAGTGAATTTATAGCACTTTTTGGTTCTCTTTTACCAGGGTTCGTCTAATTCTAAATCGTCTTTGTTATATATAGCACCAACAGACATTTTATTTTTGTTCATTCGTTTCAGTTGTCAAACTCTACACAAATATATACCATCAATACAAGAATAGAAAAAAGTATAAAAACAAAATACATTTGAGTTTGACAAGTGCAACAAAAAATGACATGTAAAAAATAAAATCACATGTTTAAACGACTATACCTGATAGATAATTCTACCATAATAAATTAAACTAATAGATGGAGCACAAGTGTTGGGAAAATTTTAGTGTAATGGGTAATTTTCCAGATGTCGTTGAAAGCAATAAATGGGATTTCTTTGTTCCCAAAAAACGTCAAAAATATGACATTAAAATTCTAAACTTTCAACAAAAATATCACTTCAAAACAAGAATACAACACGTTACTTAAAGTAGAATATCTGATGGCCATCGAATTGCAAAGCCATGTCACCACCTAATAAAATAAATAATAAATTGGTTCTTCCTCCGCCTCAGCTACCATTTCTTGTTGAGAGTCCTCAGACACTCTAACGGTTTTGGCGTCTGCGACCACAGAAGTTGCTACAGTTTTTGGGGCGGCGAAGTTTTTAGATTAAAAATCCGTTCCGGTATGTTCATCTTTGGGCGGTCGTACGGGTTTTCTCTTATTGATACCTCAACACCGGCCTCATGGCGTTGAAATAGTTTTTATATAAAAAAAAACAAATGCTATTATATAAAATCATTTAAATTTTGTCACATTTTCCCTTGTTTAAATTACTTTCACAAATATTTCCCACAATTTTGAATAAACGTCAATGAGAATTATGGGAAACTTCAATGAAAGTGACAGTAGTACAGAACAGCACCTAGTGAACAAAGTTGACAATGGGCGCGCTATATCATATATATATATTCGTTGAATTGCTGACATTCGTTGAATCCTTCCTGCGTGACACTTTTCTTCGAGGTGTTTCAGCTTCATGATTTCCTTAGATATTCGTCTTTTTGTTTACAAAATATGACAAATGAACACATGATGTGGTAAAAAAGTAATTATTAATCAACCCTGTACGGCAATATACCAAAAATGTGGCAATGGGGCAACTACGGTTAAACAAACGCTAACGCCGGCGCAAAGTGACGTATAAACTACCTTTTTTCACCATCAGTTAGTACATTGGCGTTCCTTGTGATTCGTTCACTGGGAACTGCACGATTAGGTCGTAAATAAATTTCTTATTTCCTCATGAAGTGATCATCTACAATTCACTTCAATATCGTTTATTGTGATATCATATCGCGATGTCTCAAACAAGTACGTGTTACTTGCACGTACTTTATTGACATATCGCGTTATGATATCAAATCATAAGCTGTCGTATAACCGAAGTATAGGTGTTAGCTCTTGATAAAGGTTAGCCCATAGAGTAATATACATAGAGTCTGCAACAGCTGCTTTTCTAGGACCGGAAACGAAGAAAAGTCACTGGAAAAGTTGGAGCACAGAGCTATACAAATTTGGCAACCCATGCAGAATGAGAAAAACCTTTCTTTTAATAAGTTTGTGTTATATTTGCCCATTCTATAAATAATTATTCTCTAACATTTCATTACATTTTGCTTTATTGCACTTGTTATCCATCTTTTTCGTGATTTAATTATCACAAAAATACTCACATTTGATGAGTTTTGCACTTTTGGTTCAATGCACAAAGGCAAATGTGTGAAAAACGCATTGAGCAACCCTATATACTTCAAATCATGTGTCGCTATTTCTTTTTCTTACTTCATTCTGCATGTTTCGTCAACTCTAATGGCCAGTTTTTAATGGACGGGTTTCAAGCATAAATCGGCCGAAACTGCTGCAATTTCACGTTCGATATTAGTACGAAGTTCATCAATCGTCGCTGGCTTGTTGGCATAGACCATAGACTTGACGTAGCCCCACAGGAAATAATCCAAATCTAAATCTGCCGGTCTTGATCATCACGGAAGAAGTACGGCCCAATGACGCCGCCGGCCCATAAACCGCACCAAACCGTAATTTTTAGGGATGCAATGATGACTCATGGATTACGTGTGGTTTGCTGTCTGACCAATAACGCATATTTCGCTTATTGACCAAGCCATTCAGCCAGAAATTAGCCTCATCGCTGAAGATGATGTTCCGATGAACTCCGCTCTTAAAGTTGAGGCCACTGACTCCAAACTTCGGTAGTAAATTTTAATAATTTCGACTCGTTGTTGGCTCGTATATCTTTCCATGATGAAATGGCAAACCTTACTGAAGAGAAATGTCAAAAGAGCGGGAAAAAATATGGCGTCGTTTGCTGTCCCTATCGATTTACTTTTGTAGCGTCTCTGTTGAAAAACCCGTTATTATACAATCTAATATTTCTCCTTTTGCAGTCAGTAATTTGATTGTCAAAATCATATGGTTCTGACTAAAAGTTAACCAACCAACATTGTGGGTTAAATCATAGTTAAACAATGACTGAAAAACACAATTCGATGTTTAACCAGAATTTAACTAAGAAACGAATATCACTATTGACCGAAAAACTGGCCATATCAGATTGATCAGCTGTGGCATAGAACCCCTATGGGTTAGCCAGATAATTTTGCTTCGTGATTTCATTCCAAACCCTTTTAATCTTTGTCAATTTACTGTAAAAAGTATGTTTGTATTGATTGGTTTGATTTGTCTCGACTGTTCGTGCAGTTTCTTTAGAGGCACAAATGCACATTTAATTTACTTCCCTCACAATAAACCAACTTCAAACCCAGAAGTTTGTATAAAATACTTGTAGTACTTTTGTTTGATAATCAACTTGCAGATCGGTGAGCGAATTTGATTTCATGTCGGGCGAATTGAAGTTGACCGATGGAATGTGCTTGGTGCTACTACCTTATATATGCGTCACGCAAAACCATCTGTTCAACTTGACAGCTTGGATGTCAGTGCGAGCTTGTGTTTGTTTTGTTTGGCAATTTTTTGGCTGTGGAGCAGCGCATGTTTTGTTGCAACAAATTCATTCTATTTTTATTGCAAAACTACGCTCCTTTGTTTAACAAAAAGATTATCCAAATTTAAGAAATGAAGTGTTATTATGAAGAACTTGGTGTGGAACGTGATGCCAACGAAGCGGACATTAAAACTGCCTATCGTAAGATGGCTCTGAAATGGCATCCAGACAAGAATCTCAATAGTCTGGACGAGGCCAAGGAACGTTTTCAACTTATACAACAGGCCTATGAGGTACTCTCCGATCCCCAGGAAAGAGCTTGGTACGATAATCACAGAGAACAAATATTAAGAGGGAAGAACTCGGAGTATGAGGACAGCTGTTTGGATGTATTCCAATATTTCACTGTCTCCTGTTTTAAGGGGTATGGAGACGATGCGAAAGGTTTCTATGCAGTGTATAGAGAGGTATTTGAGAAAATTGCAGCCGAAGATGCAGAGTTTATGGAGGACGAAGAGGAGTTGGAGAATATACCCAAATTTGGTGATTCTAAAAGTTCTTACGAAGACGTGGTGGGTCCCTTCTATGCCTATTGGAGTGCTTATTGTACGAAGAGAACGTACACTTGGCTTTGTCCGTATGACATAAAGGACATTAAGGATCGTAGAATTCTGCGACAAATTGAAAAGGATATGAAGAAAGTGGTACAAAATGCGAAAAAGGAAAGAAATGAAGAGGTAACACTTTAGACTACAAACATTAAAACTGCTATCGATATCTCAAATTTCTAGAATTACATTTTAAGTGTAAGACATCAAGGGACTTTGATGGATGCACAAACTTGATATAAATAATAATACTACATAAATCTCGTTTTTAACTTTATGCAGGTACGCAATTTGATATCCTTCATACGTAAACGTGACAAACGTGTCCAGGCTTATAAGAAAGTGTTGGAGGAACGAGCCGCCTTCAATAGACAGAAACAGGAGCAAAATCGCTTGGAACAAATTCGACGCAGGCAGCAGGAATTACAAGAAATAAAGCAAAATAGTAAAGCTAATCATAACGATGAATATGAGGAGCAGCTGAAACAGCTTGAACAAGAATATAGCAGCGACGAGGAGTATTATGATGAAGAAGATGCTGAAGGTCTAGACGAAGATGGTGATTATGCTGAAACCGAACAGCAGGCAGATGAAGAATTTGTATACGTGGACGATTTATATTGTGTGGCTTGCAACAAGACATTTAAAAATGAAAAAGCCTTTGCCAATCATGAGACTAGTAAAAAACATCGTGATAATATTGAAAAATTAAAACTAGATATGCAAAAGGAGGAGGACTCATACCACAAAGAAGAGGAAGATACAGACGATGAAGATGATACAGTTACAGAAATTATAGAGGAAGACGGAGTTGTAATTATAGAGGAAGACGATGTTGTAATTATAGATTTATTGGAAGACCAGCAAATCGATGAAACTTTAGATAAAGATATAGAGTTGAATCAAGGCAATAAAAACAAATCGCGAAGAAATAAAAATAAGAAAGAGTTTAAAAAATCTAAACTACCAGCAGTGATAAACTCTGATGACGAAGAGCATGACGACCTTTTATCGCAACAAACTTCAAAAATTGAGATCTCAGAACCGGCCGACGACAATGACGATGATGGCTGGAATAACTCGAACAAAAAGTCGAGCAAGAAATCTAAAAGCAAAAACAAAATAACGAAAAAACAAACAACTGACGAAAAAGAAGTGCAACCAGCACCGACTAAAACACAAATTTTACCAAACCTTATAGGCGTCGAATCAAATGTAGCCGAAAACATTTGTGTAACTTGCAAGTCCAAGTTTGACTCAAAAAATAAGCTCTTCTCCCATCTTAAAATTACAAATCATGGCGTGCATATACCCAAAGGCAAGACAAACGACGAGGACACTGTTCGCTCCAAAAAAGGAAAAGGCAAAAAGAAGTAACTAAATGTTGGCAACATTCCTAAAACCCCTGCCGTGTAGATATTTCATAACAATTAAGATCTAAATTGCGATACAAAACTATTATTGATATATCACTATCTAGCAAATGAAAGTATTGAAGACACTAAATTATATAGTTGGAACATTTATGTGGTTTTCTGAGATAACAGTGTAAGATTTTGATATTACAGTATAGCAATCTTTAAGATCTGTCAATATTTATAAAGAAGTCATAGTAAATTTTTTGTTTTGCGTCGCAAAATATCCTGTTTTCCGTTGAACTCAAAGCAAAATAAAATCGTGTTTAAGCTGTCCTGAGAAAAGTTGTTGTCCACTTGTTTTGTTTGTTATCTGTGAAAGACACAGATTTTCCTGGAAATTGTAAGTGGCCGTTTTTGTTTGCTCGCTCGGCTCATGTTTTCACTTGAGACACTACGTCGTAAAAAGTCGGCAAACGGTCTTCTGAGCGTGTATGTGTGCGGCGCCACTGGCTATTGCTGCATACGCATATACACACAAATCAGCGCCCTCTCCCTTCCTCTTTAATGTTTTGCCTGTGACGAAATATCTAAGGCAACAACATAAGGCAAATGCAACAATAAAAATAAAGACCTTTTTTGCGGACCTTTTGTTGGCTTTGCTCACTTACTGACTCTCAGTAGCTGAGCGACGAACTGTTCTGTTCATATCGACCGGTTAGTAAGAGACCGATTCGTGTGTTGCGCTCAACCCGAGAGCGAGAACACGAACGAAACGAAAAAGAGGGTTTCTGTTCAGACACAGCGATTCCGTCTCATTTTTTCGGTCTTTTGAGTGACCAGACCGCGCAAATAAATTTGGTTGAGCATATTTTGCGAGCTCTGCCCCTTTTACATTTATGGGTCGATTATCGATAGCAACCGAACCTCAGTTGCGTTGCCAGTTGCCGAAAACTTATTACATATGGCAACTGACAGCCATCAACTTCAGTTGCTTGATAGAGGTTATATTGGGCAACCACGAATTTTTGGTTGCTGAATAGTTTTTAAAATAAAACAAAACGTTCAGGTGAACGATGAGGAGTCAAAAGCTGTGGTTCTAAAGAAAATCCTAATTTTTTGTTTTGTTAAATTGTAATGTTTTGTGCATAATAAATACAATATTATTAATATAAAATAGATCCTAGTAGTGGCAAAATTTTCGGAGCTCGGGCAGCTCAAAACTTATGAAAAAACGAAATTAAAAAAAATATGTATATAAGAACACGAAAAATATATTTTGGAACAGACCTAGTATAGGTCGGCACGTCCAATTTTTTTGCTTTTTTGTTTGGGTGTAGGGAACGTTATTTTAAGTAAAAAAAGTAAAATGAAAAAATCGGGGGGAACCCCTATTTTGGGAGTTACGGGTCCCCAAAGTTCGGGCATACGGGATGGTATTACGAGTGTGGGACCGAGTTGATCACTTTTTTTGTGTAAAAGGGGTCAAAATAAGGAAAAAAAATTAAATAAAATTGTTCGATAACTGCCTTAGTTATCGAGATATCGAATGATGCAATAATGATGTCGACTTTTTCGATAATTTTGCAAAAAAAAAAGTATAGGCCATAATAAAAAATAAGGGAAAAACATTTTTCGATAACTGCCTGTTAAAATAAATAAAATTGATATTGATAAAATTGGATTGCATACTACTATAGTGCTGAACATATCAGTACCTCGGAGGTAAACTACACTATGTCGTTTTCGTTAACTTTTCAGTAGAGCAGTGGTCATTGACAAAAAACCTGTAAACTAGGGTTTTTGTTTTTTTTGCATTTGAACGATGAACATTCGGTTCTTCTGTCTTAACGGACGCAATAATAAATTGGCGCTTTGTATCATTGTCCGACAACATTAAAACTGCTCTACTGAAAAGTTAACGAAAACGACATAGTGTAGTGTACCTCCGAGGTACTGATATATATGGCAATATTTATATAGCATGTTAATATGGCAACATTTTGATAGTCAGTCAATATGGCAACATTTCGCCCAAATTGCATTTCACCAAAAAAGGGGGAGTACCTTTTAAGAGTATGATGTTGTTTATATCTCGCGGGCGCCTCATTCAAAAAAGTAAGATGAACATGAATAGTGTGTACGACGTTAGCGACCTGTTCCAAAATTTAGATGGACCCGTGCCTGAAACAGCCCTTCAGGCCTTGGTTGATTGGGGATTGGTTCCCAGACAAGGGGAATATTTATGCCCCATGGGCCATCCCATGAAATTAGTTACACATGAGTGTATGGATGGATGGGCCTGGTTGTAAGTACTACAATTTAAATACAAGAAAGTTTGAAAATTTTTAATTTTTTAATTTAGGTGTAGAGAATCCTTTAAAAGGGGGGGAAAAAGCTGGCCGGTGCAACATCCGAGTTTCGTTACGAACGAAAACATTTTTTCACAGGTCGCACTTGCCTATAGCAAAAATATTAAAATTTGTTTTATTGTGGACGGAAAACTGTCCAATCGATTTTATCCTGCGGACGATCCGGGTTAAAGGCTCCCAAACCGGCGTGGATTGGAACAGCTTTTGCAGGGAGGTTGTGGTATACGGAGCCTTCCAAACTAATATTCTAATAGGAGGCCCTGGAGTTATTGTAGAGATAGACGAGTCCAAACTAGGAAAGCGGAAATATAATAGGGGGCATAGAGCGGGTGTTTGGAGGCGTAGAGCGTCTGAGTGGGAAGTGTTTTATGCTCCCTGTTCCAGACAGAAGCCGCGAGACGCTTTTGCCTATAATAAAGCAGTACACAATTATTTCGGACTGCTGGAGGGTAAGTGTAAACAAGATAGTATTTTTTTTTTAATTTTAATCATTTTTTCACATTTTCAGGCTTATGATATATTAAAGGACGAGGGGTACACTCATTTCCGTGTAAACCGTAGCATGGCTTTTGTTGACCGGGAGGCAGGTGAGCACACGAATACAATAGAAGGATACATATATTGTACATATACAATAGAAGGATACAATACAATAGAAGAATAGAATTTTTCAACGGGTACATACAAAAATTTATTTTTTTGAGGTGGTGCAGGGCCAATGGGGCAAACCCCCTTTAAAGAGTTTCTCCGGTTTGCCGGAGAAATGTATAACCCCCTGCGGGAATCTGATGTCAACGAGGATGCAGAGGGTGAGGAGGTATTAGAAAGTGACTCCGATTGTGAGTCACTTCCGATATCGGATGAAGAGATGTAATGTAAATTGTTTTTTGTTTATTTTTAATGTATATATTTTTGGTTTGTTTATTTTTAATGTATATTTTTTGTTTTGTTATGTATTTATTTATATTTTAATTGAATTGAATGTTTTGTTATGTATTTATTTATTTTATAACTGAATTCCATTAATTGAATTTTATGTTAACCATGCCCAAAGTGCCTTTATTTATTATATATTTTTATATAGTATATGTATTTAATAAAAAAAATTTAAGTGTTTGAAAATTGTTTTATTTTTTGTTCCGAAAAATTATTTTAAAAAAATCGCGCGATTTATTAATTTTTTTTGTTTATTTCGATTTAATTTTAATTTTTTTTGTTTATTTCAACTCGTTTTACACAAAAAAGTTGTGTAATCGGTCCCATAACACGGCACCACACTCGTAGTATCATCCTGTATGTCCGAACTTTGGGGGCCCACAACTCCGAAAAAGGCGTTGCCCCCGATTTTTTTATTTAATTTTTTTTAATTAAAATTAAAAGTTCTACCCAATGGTAATAGTTTGGAGCCGAACCGAGTTGCCGACCTATTCTGGGTTTAAGCCTATATTTTTGTTGTCGGACAGACCTATGGGGCCCACAGGGTCCAAAATACGAGTCCAGTTAGAGATTGCCAGGAACAGACATCTTTGGGTACTCAAATGAAAGGTACACCCAGATAACCCCAATTTACTATATTATAGTATGTCTAGACAATTAGTGTGGGTGTTCAAATTAAATGGAATGATGAATCTGCTTCATTGCTAGTCATTTTAAAAACATTCAAAAACAATTTTCCAGTCTTTAAATAAAACAACATATTTTACTCTAATTTTGGCCTTTATTTGAGATTGAGCTGCGACCGAACTCCGGCAATTTAGCCCTAGTAGCCTTGTGCTTGCCTGAAATCAGCAACATGTTGCTTCAGTGGACTTTTGTTCCAAATGAAGGCATCGTGCGTAGAACCAGGATGTCTGGTGGCGTCAACATACCCGATTCGCATTTCGTAGTCGCACATCTACAATTAGATCATTGTTATGAAAATAATTATTATAACTTACCAGCAAAACATTCAAACTAAACTAGCCTTTCCTATTTATGTATAAATTTGCGAACTTCTTCCTTCGCTCCAATGATATGTAAGTGTATCCCATCTATACATCCGACAACTTCGTTTTTATTTTGGGTCTTTTCTTCCTCCGTCATATTTGAAATAATCCACATCTTATAAATGTTTTTTCAATTAGATGCACCATGCCAAGGTTGAAGTCGTAGCCATGGGACTTTTGGAAACTTCCCTCCGCAAAAAAAAACATTAAAGCTACACAAATGACGATGACTTCGTTTGAAGTCATTTTCCAAAATATCCACTAAATAAAGTATTCCTTCCTTTGGAAGGCGAAAACATGCCTTGAACCTAAAACGGAATTGTTTATTAACAATTATTCTCAGCAATAACATTCAATCAGTGTAGCCGGCAATTCTAAAGCATTAGAGTTGTCTCTTAAGTGTCTTCTAATAGATGCCACGTTTTTTACTTTGTCTTCCTCGATAAAAAATAATTCCACTGAACTTATTATTAAAAAGTTTTTTCTTTTCTTCCTAAAGACACGTTTATTTCTCACGCACTTTAGATTTATTGTTTGTTTACATTATTTACAGTTGGTTAAGTGTCAAAACTCTGTTATCGACGGGAAACACTGTTACCTACGGCAACTGGCCAAACTTGCTATACATAATACTAATTTGTTGTCAACTGACAACGCCACTGAGGTTCGGTTGCTATCGATAATCGTCCCATTAAATTAACTGGAATTTTGTTATGGAATTTCTAGACACCATATTTTTAGTCCAGAGTGTTGATTAAAGATTAAACCCTATGCAGAATTGTCAGAAACAACTGAATAAAAAAAATTGTAAATATATTTAAATTAAAAAATAAAATACTTTTATTCGATTGTAAATTTGTGAATACAGGAAGTATAAAACAGGTCGATTACTTTCTAATCTCACAAACGATTATGCAGATAATAAATTCATGTGACATTTGTATGTATTAAATATAAATAACTACCAATATTTAAGTATATAAAGAAAAATACACTACATATACATATTTAAATGCAAATATAGAAATAATAAAATTAGTTGCTTGCATTGCAATAAACAAGTAAAAGGGCAGGAAATATCGTTAAGTTAACACTACAGACGAAAATACTTGGACAAATGTCTAGTCTCGCCGTAGAGCAGTCGCTGCAAATAATAATTGGTGTCAAGATCTTCGGCTGTATTTAGTCATTCATTGCAGATCCCATTTATGACGACCAGTGCGTGATAGATTAACAGGAAACAGCACTGGCCTCATCCATATGTACATAACTATAATTCAATGCTGTTCGGTTTGCTTCATAATCCGGTGAATTATATTACAGCACTTCTTCATATTGACTCACTACAAACTGTTCCATTTTAAGGCTCTTGCTTTCAATGTCCCTTCTTCAAATAATCATGAACAGGCTATATAGAAATGTGAACATACACTAGATTTTGGCACCTTTCTTTTACTTTATGTACAAGATTAAGTACTTTGTTGAAATATACAAATAAAAGAAATAAAAATAAAACATATTTTGTTTTCAAATTCAAAATCTTACAGAGATACTCATATAAATACATAAGTGTATGTATATTGTGAATAATCAATTGGAACACTTGGTGTGCGCTTAGTAAGTGATGTAGCCGTTGGAGATTTGTGACTCAGTTTTTCATTTGCTTTGTTTAATCTTTCTTACAGACTATGGAATACACACAAGACGATCGCCCTCTTCCACGCGTCTTTTGACGCGCGAACGCATATTGGATGATTCTGCTTTCAGACTAATGCCAGCACAGATAAAGCACAATAGAACTCCAGCAACAGCGCAGTAAAATGAGATGCCTAGTAAATGAATGATTACAAAAATTTATTAAATTAGGTTTTTGTATTGAAAAACAACAAACCTAAGGAACAGCCAGCTGCATAAAAGGGTTCAGCATCTGGACCACATAAAAGTTGAACGCGTGCCGAGGACCAGCCCAAAGGATGCAAAAATAAACTCAACATAACACTGATACCTGTTCAATTACATAATAAAAGAAAATATTAGACATGGGCATAATGACACCTATGAAATAATACTAGTAACCGGAATTCTATATCTTTTTAACGATAAAAATCGGTAGTTAAACGAACCACGTACATTCTTGTCATTCATGAGCATGAACATCATGTATGGTTGATATTTATTGTCGGTTTACCGCCCTTCTTGACACCAAATAATAATGTAATCGAAGTTGTTCTCATCACTATCATGTTTACAACATTTTTTTTTAATTTTAATATTCGAGTTTCAGACCATTCTATATTTCTATTAATAAAAATATAGTTTTTTTAAAAGAAGTTTTGCACAATGCAATTTCATGATTCCTGGCAAACCGTATGGCTATTTCAGATCTAGCCACAGATCTTTTTTTGGTAATATTTTTTCAAATTCATCTTACTTTTACTTTTATTGACCATATTACAACCTCGTGAGGTCAGACGTCTTACACATGTTAATTAAACAAACAAATTTCAACATATTCTTCCAACTGGCTCTATCCTTCGCCTTTTCTTGCCAGTTGGTAACACCTAGGATACGGACGGATTCTTCTGCCTGGGCTTTACAGCGGAGCTTCCATCAGGTACGTTATCAAAAACCTTTCGCGCTGGCTCATCTTCATCCATTCTGATATCATGGCCTAGCCATCGCAGTTGGCCCACTTTAATTCGTCTAGCTATAAAGAGTATATAGCTCTGCGTTCCAGCGACGTCGGTACTCGCCGTTTTCTCTAACAGGACCATATATTTTACGGAGAATTTTTCTCTCGAAAACTCCCAGGTGTTTTTCATCCGCTTGCGATTTGACGCAAGTTTCGGAGCCATATGTCAAGACAGGTAAAATGAGAGTCTGATATAGCTGGACTTTTGTCCGCCGAGAGAGGGCTTTGTTCCTAAACTGCTTGCTGAGCCCAAAGTAACATCTATTTGCAAGCACTATTCTCCTATCTATCTCCAGGCTGACGTTGTTGTCCTTGTTCAAGTAGAATCCAAGGTAGACAAATTCATCTACCACTTCAAAATTAAATCGGTTGTCAACGTTCACGTGCGGACAAGTCGAGAGGTTTCTCTAGTCGTTGACACCATCAATTTTGTCTTGCCCTCATTAACAGCAAGACCCACCTTCGCTGATTCCTTTTCGATTCTTGAAAATACTGCAGTAACCTGTCGCAAATTTCGCCCAATGATGTCTATATCGTCAGCATACGCCAGCAACATATGGCTTTTCGTGTTAATGGTCTTGTTCGTATTTACTGCAGGCTTTCTCATTATTATGTCCATTAAAATGTTGAAGAGATTGCGCGAAAGTGTGTCGCCTTGTCTAAGTCCTCGCTTGGTACAGAATGGTTCAGTGAGGTCTTTTCCCACTTTCACTGATGATTTGGTGTTGGTTAGCGTCATTCTACAGAGGCGAATCAGTTTTGCCGGAATACCAAGTTCAGACATAGCTTCGAAAGCAGCTTTGTAATCGACAAAAACGTGGTATGTATCGATTTGCTTGTCGTGGGTCTTTTCCAGGATTTGGCGTAGCGTGAATATTTGGTCAGTTGTGGACTTGCCTGCTCTAAAACCACACTGATAAGGTCCAATCAGGTTTTCAATAATTGGCTTTAGTCTTTCACATAATACGCTCGACAAGATCTTATACGCGATGGATAAAAGACTGATACCGCGATAGTTGGAATAGACACACGGATCACCATTTTTGAATACAGGACATAATACACTGAGACACCAATCAAATTCATCAGCCAGATAAAAAGTTATCGCCCAAGTTCATGTTAATGTCTAGCAAGTGTGTGGTTCGCTTAAAATTTACAAAATTCAGAAATTTTTGAATTCTGGCAACTTAACTAGGAATTATTATCGTTAAAAAGTTACAGAATTCCGGTGCTGGTATAATTTTTAAGTTATTTACAAGTGATAGTTCAAAACACACTTGATGTAACTACAGATAAATTGCTCAAAATGTCAAGTGCTCATTGAAAACTTTTTCACCTGGACTATCAGCACTACTTTTGCAGACCTATGTATGCACTGTAATCGTTTTACACTCACCTGCCGTTACTTGAGCGCATGCTGTCATATTGTGTATACTTTTTCCAAACACCGACTGTCGGCAGCACGATACCAATGTACATAGAACCGTCAGAGTTAATAACACAAATCCCAATGACATGAAAAACATTGTAGCCTTCCAAGCTGTCGGATATATTTGACTATCTGTAGAAAATCCATCTAAATCGAAGGCACCACAATGAAAACCAACATCATTCATAGCCTTACATCTTGTGTAGATGCCAACAGAGGGATATCTCAAGGCTGTTGTTATCGCAGTGGTTGCTACAGTTTCATTGCGTAGACTATGTTCTGAGGTGACCAGTAACAAACGTGGTGGTACTGCGTATGTATGCGCAGCCGGACCTATTAGCCATTTTGGTGTTACTATAGACGATATTATCAACATGTCAGCTATGAGACTTAGCAGGAACCATATCAGACTGCCACCGGTTATAATCATGTAACACATCGTGTGCAGGGGTGGTTATATATAATCTTATCCCGATATTGTAGTGTTCAAAGCATTTTATGGCTTTTGGGTAAACTAAAAAGAAAGAAAGTGAAAATAAATATAAATGTAAGTAGATATGAGACCCTCGGAAAAATACAAACTACTACTATTAATTTATTATGGATCGTTACTCGATAACTAACCAATGTGATGATCGTCGAGTGGATTAACCGTAGGTTAGAGCAAAAATATATTATTCGATCTGGAAAATATAGTATGCATTAAGAAAAATCGCAATAAACTTTATAAACCATTAATGCATGGACAGCAACTGTACAACCCATTTGAATCCTGATTCTGTTGTGACACGCAAAAATCTCAAACTGTATTGCGTTTGACACATAATGATGGCCAAGGCTTCATATCGTTACCTTAATTTAGAAAGGACGTAACTAACATTTTAAAAATTTTACAGGAGGAGGTAAAAACTTAATAAATGTGTGTCATACATAATTTAAAAAAATTTAAAAGTCGTTTAAAGCAGTTTGAATTAAAAAGGGGAGACAAATTTTGCGTGCACAGCAACACTAATTTGTTCAGTAACGGTATATTTTATATATTTCTATACGAATATGAAAAAACCGCTATTTCAAAAAAGTGGTCAGTTGCGTCCTTTCTAAATTAAGGTAACGATATGGAAATTGTTGTTTGAAAAATCTGTTTCTATTTTTGATCTGAAAGACGGCTAATTTCCTCGACAAAACAATTTTTAACGCAACGGTGACAACTCTACGCATTGGCCCGTACTAAGATCAACATTTCACGTGAAATTTTACAAAACTCCAAACAAACAAAAGCCTACGGAATATCAACGAAATATTTCCGAACGTGTAGTACAAAATTTTTCATGCGAAATATCAGCAACATGTATAGAGCAACATTTTAATGTTGCTAAGAAAAATGCAACGACCAACCAAATTGAAGGAAGATATGATCAATATTGTATACTCTCGCTCAATTTCTGAACAAATATACATTTTTAGTGTAAAAGTCCATTTCGCAGCGAAACAAATTGATGTTGCTCAATATTTCTCACGTGAGCGATCTTAGTACTCGGCTTGTACTAGTACGAAGTTATTCACGCAAAACAACTAGTTATTTTGCCATGGTTTGAGGATGTGGCCGTCGGTGGTGCAATGTGTAGTGTGTGCGCCTCTTGTACTTGAGATCCCGGGTTCGATCCCTGCTCAGACCACCTTAAAAAAAAATTCTTTCGGCGGCGGTCACCTCGCATAGTGACGGCGAAACTATCGAGTATTTAGCCATGAAAAAGCTTCTCAAAATACCGTTCGGAATCGGTGTAAAAACTGTAGGTCCCAATCAGTGAGTGAAAAATTAGAAAGCGCACAGCTCACTGGTTGTGAGAAGCTCTCCCCAATTCTTTCATGGGATGTAATGGGAAACGGTTCTTTTTTTTTTTTTTTTTTCTTAGAATAAAATGATGGAATTTTAAGTGAAATGCGGATCTAACAGCGGTTTTATGGTTAATATGCATAATGATGTACTATTTCAATCCGTGCAACAACTGGGCACGACGGATCCTGAATTTAACTGCCTTTGGATAACATTTCGGATCAAATCCCAAATTATGCTTTTCGGGTTTCTTTATAGAAGTCAAAACTACGGATGGGGTCCGCCTTAAGTGGCAACGACGACATTGCCGATTCAATTAGATCATGTTAGACTACCACTGCAAGTGGAAAGATTCAAGCAGAGAGAACTGGGATGAATCTATCTAATTTTATTCCCTTTTAAACTAATGTATTCCCCGTTAAACTAATTTTACAACCACTTTGCAAGGTCGTCGAAAATTATTATCTTAACGAGAATGAAACTATTTCTTAAGGGGTTTTCAACAGAGACGCTACAAAAGTCAATCGATAGGGACAGCAAACGACGCCATATTTTTTCCCGCTCTTTTGACATTTCTCTTCAGTAAGGTTTGCCATTTCATCATGGAAAGATATACGAGCCAACGAGTCGAAATTATTAAAATTTACTACCGAAATATGGAGTCAGTGGCCTCAACTTTAAGAGCGCTACGTCCAATTTATTGTCCTCATAATCGTCCTACCAGATCAACAATTGAGCGTCTAGTGGAAAAATTTGAATCCACAGGCACAGTACAAAATGTTCCCGTGCCAGTGAGGCAAAGTGTCGAGAATATTGCTGCCGCTGAGGCTTCAGTTCAAGAAAGCCCAAATGTGTCTCTCACACGTCGTTCTCATGCGTTGGGCATCTCTTTGACGTCGTTGTGGCGAATTTTGCGAAAAGATCTTGGCCTATATCCTTACAAGATCAAATTGACGCAAGAACTGAAACCGCTTAACCACCATAAGCGTCGTATGTTCGTGAATTGGGCTGAGCAACAACTTGAAAATGATTCGGATTTTCATCGGAAACCCAACTTCAGCGATGAGGCTCATTTCTGGCTGAATGGCTTCGTCAATAAGCAAAATATGCGTTATTGGTCAGACAGCAATCCACACGTAATCCATGAGTCATCATTGCATCCCGAAAAAATTACGGTTTGGTGCGGTTTATGGGCCGGCGGCGTCATTGGGCCGACCGGCAGATTATTTCCTGTGGGGCTACGTCAAGTCTATGGTCTATACCAACAAGCCAGCGACGATTGATGAACTTCGTACGAATATCGAACGTGAAATTGCAGCAGTATCGGCCGATTTATGCTTGAAAACCGTCGAAAATTGGGTTCAGCGTCCGGACCTCTGCAAGCCATGCAAAAGAAATCGAGTTCCATACATAATGGCATCGAACGTACTTTCACAGGAATAAAGAATTTCATTGGTATCTAAAACCGATTTTGTAGCGCTCTTATTGAAAAACCCTTTATTAAATCTTCTGATACATGTCAGAAGACGTACCCATGACAGGCATACCTGTCAGTCACATCCAAAGATGACGCTTTCAGAAATTGGAATGTAAATACAAATACAACTTCGGATGCGCTAGGCGAAAAGGCCACATCAAAATGTGCTGCACTGAACAGCGTCTCGGTGCTAAAGTTATTTAATATGTTCGGGGGAGCAAGAGTTGTTGATCAACTATTAAAAGAATAAATGATAATTCTTCTTCCTCTATACCTGTTAAGAAAGCTGTAAACTGATGGCTGAAGTCTTTGCAAATAACTCTTCTTTGCGGGAGGCAATCAGACACTCCTCGTGATTAGAAACGTATCTAGATTAATGGCCGTGATATTTTTTCGTTCAAATGCATATGTACATATGTATGTATCTGAAGTCTGAATTTTCAAATATGTGAAATGTATGAAAATACAACATTTCGACTATTTAAAATATTGAAAAGCCCATTAGTCGAAAGTCGATTTATAGATTCGGAACGTTCGACGCCAAGGCTGTTATAAACAAACAACAGAAAGAACAAAGTTTTAAAATTAACAATATTAATTAATAAAACAAGCATAAATGTTACAGACGACAAAAGTAAACTTTTTAGTATCGACACTAGTTCAAACGAAGCGGCATTTAAAATAGAATTTTATACAAATTTTTGCAGTCTTTCAATTATTTCTCTATGTCTTTAACTCGCCTTTGTGACATCTTACCTCTTTTGAATTATAATTTATAACGTGTAAGATCGTGCTTAGAATCAAAAAATTTAATTGTGTGTACGTATGAAACGCTGACAAATAATGGGTTACAATATTTAAAAAGATAGAAGGAGATATTCATGCACAAGAAAACATATGTACATAAAGTTATGATGATGATTTCCTCTTAAGGTTACATTAGGTCTGTTCGTTTACTTTTTCCAGTAAAAAAAATTCCAGTAACTACATTTCAGGTTACATGATCTCGCAGTAAAAATATCAAAAAAAGAGTACGTACTTCAATAGGATTATGCAACACCTGTTAGTCAACAGCTGATTAGTAATACAGACCTAAAACCTGTTTGTGTACTTTTCCAGTAAAAGATATCCAGTAACCATTTTTTTCCAGAGTAAGAAAGATGCAGAGTTGTGTGGTTCACGAAATTATACAATGAACTAGTGAACTAAATGAATGAAATAAAATAATGAGCGCTCACTTGAATGAACTAAAATTCCCAACTCTAGAAAGATGTTACTCGCTGAGTAAAAAATATCACAAAAAGCAAACAGACGATATACAGCAAAAACTTGCAAGAAATAAAAATTTGTGCAAGGTAAAAATCATGGTAGAACTATTTACATATATACCAGGTAAACGCGTCAGCCCAGCTGACTTGTAGTTTTTGCAGCTGTCAAATATGATGCAATTGATGGTATAGACTTTGTGTCAAGTAAGACAAGCTCATGGTAAAATTATCTATCGGGTAAACGCGTCAGCCCAGCTGATTTGTGGTTTTTCATCTTTTCCGTGTGTAAGCTGTCAAATTCGATTTTGTTTCTTTTTGTATGTTAATAAAATTCAAAGAATTTCAATCAAAATGCAATTTAATAGCATAGATTTTGAATCAAGTAAGATAATCTTATTACATTTTTCACATTTTGTGTACATAGTGTTTTTCATTATTCAGCTAATTTTGACAGCTTAACCACGGACTTTCTAATGCAACTGCCTAGTGGATAATTCTACCTTGGTAAAAATATACGGTAGTTGCATTAGGTGTTGTTGTATCAGTAGGCAACATATTCGCAACCAGATTGTGTCAAACTCGTCACATATGTATATATGTATACCAACAATAAAATTAATGGGTGATCCAAGTGCAGGTGTCATTTTAAATCCTATGTTATTTTGGCACTGGTAGATTTTTATCTCTTCGAAATCTTGACTATCTGTCAGTATCTAACCTCCGCGGATCAAAATGAGTTGCTATACGCATGAAAAACGGTGGGAAAAATTGCCAACTCCAATCGGACATCGAATTTGGCCGAAAAATCATATTTTCTGACGAGGCGCATTTTCATCTCGGCGGCTATGTCAACAAACAATTGGTGATCGGAAAACTCGCACGTCATTGTCGAAAAGTCAATGCATCCACAGAGAGTGACAGTTTGGTGTGGATTTTGGAGTGGTGGCATTATTGGCCCATTTTTTTCGGCGAGCGCTACTGAGCCATGTTTACGCAATTTTAAGTGGTTGAAATGGTAGATATGAAGTTGAATAATCTTTGGTTTCAGCAGAATGGCGAACCATGCTCATCAAACAATCGATATGTTGCGCTTTTTATGGCTCAGAAGTTAGCAACTTTATCCTACTACCCTTCGACCGCCAATTCGAAAATTTTGAAGCCGCAGCCATTTCGCACCTTTGCATTTTCGGACATGGTCCTAGTGGACTTTTCTTCATGAAATGAGCCAAGGAATAAGCTGGAGAAATTTGTCCGGAACTTCCTGAATCACCCTGTATATAGACAAAGATATACCGTGAAATTTATTATTAGCTATTCAGTACCCACTAAGTCAAATCATCAGTTCTCTTCTTCACAAGTATTTAGATATATCATCACAAATTATAGGGACAAACAAGACTCGACTTAGCGCGAATTGTCTCAACACCTACTTGTACGAAAACATCCATAGTCAAATTGCCGTCAATATTCACATTTGTTTCCTGTGCAGGCTTTCATCGAAATAGACATTTACGCCGCCGAGCCACGTCGCCGCCATTGTTTGACTTTAACTTAACTTCCTAAGAATTGAACTCTGCTCAGCAGCAGCCGGTTAAATTTCCTAATAATTATGAAGAGCCGCCGACTTCATTAGGCGCCGCCAGGCTAGCCGACCAAACCACCGCCGACGGTTTCCCAGGTGCCTACGCCGCCGCCGAAGCAGAAACAATCGGCGTAAACAACAACATTGAAAGCAACATGATGTTTTTCTATTTAATTGAATCAAAAATCATGGCTTTTGTAGTGCAGTGTACACTGAATTTGACAGTCAGCTGTTCTTAAAAATAACCTGTAGGGGTTTTTCAACAGAGACGCTACAAAAGTAAATCGATAGGGACAGCAAACGACGCCATATTTTTACCCGCTCTTTTGACATTTCTCTTCAGTAAGGTTTGCCATTTCATCATGGAAAGATATACGAGCCAATAACGAGTCGAAATTATTAAAATTTACTACCGAAATATGGAGTCAGTGGCCTCAACTTTAAGAGCGCTACGTCAAATTTATGGTCGGCTCATTTCTGGCTGAATGGCTTCGTCAATAAGCAAAATATGCGTTATTGGCCGGACAGCAATCCACACGTAATCCATGAGTCATCCTTGCATCCCGAAAAAATTACGGTTTGGTGCGGTTTATGGGCCGACGGCGTCATTGGGCCGTACTTCTTCCGTGATGATCAAGACCGGCACATTACTGTGAATGCGAATCGCTACCGTTCAATGATAACCGAATATTTTTGGCCCCAATTGGATAATATGGACTTGGAGGACATGTGGTTCCAACAGGACGGCGCCACAAGCCACACAGCGAATTCCACTATCAATTCAATCGCCGCCTCGGTCGTGCGATTTAACGACGTTAGATTATTTCCTGTGGGACTACGTCAAGTCTATGGTCTATACCAACAAGCCAGCGAGATTGATGAACTTCGTACGAATATCGAACGTGAAATTGCAGCAGTATCGGCCGATTTATGCTTGAAAACCGTCGAAAATTGGGTTCAGCGTCTGTACTTCTGCAAGCGTGCCCGTGGTGGCCATGCAAAAGAAATCGAGTTCCATACATAATTGCATCGAACGTACTTTCACAGGAATAAAGAATTTCATTGGTATCTAAAACCGGTTTTGTTTTATTTAAAAAAACTTTTGTAGCGCTCTTATTGAAAAACCCGTTACTAGGCACATTTATTAAAACAAAACGTAACAAAAGCAACTTCAGTATAAAGTATAAAATATACATAAGTAGGTACAATTCATAAATTATAGTTGCAGCAACATGAAAATTAGTGACATTTGATACCAAGCCAAAATTAAAAAAAATCTCAAAGTTTGGGCCCAAAAGTGCCACGCCTTCGGGTACCTCCCATACAAAGGGGTAAGGTCGCTCTGAAACTATATCACACTATAACACCCTATTCGATTGATTAATTTTTACAATAATTTTCCAATACGTAATTTTCTGACTTTTATCCTTATTGTATATAGTTTGAGCTGAATCGGACCAGATATTTGGATACCACCCATACAAAGTGACCAGTGGGTATTGAAATTTCATCAGAGTATTTACACCCAATTTAATGAACCAATTTTCAGACAATTTTTTTTGTTTATGTCTATGAGCCAAAGAACTGTGCGACGCTTTCTCTCAACAAACTATCAAATCTGTTCGAAATGTGTGTAAAGTTATGAAATTTGTTCGCAAATCGTTGTCATATGAGTTCCCACAATGTAGGAGTGTTCCAAGACGGACTGCTTGCCATAAACACGTACTTATATTTTATTAATCGATTAATCGCTATGATTTGTTCGAGTTAATCGTTAATCGAAAAATTGAATTAGTAAAATGTTCGGTTAATTTTATAGCACGATTAATCGATTAACCAAATAATGATTAATTGAATGGTTACCCTAACCAGGATGCATACATACGTCTTGTCTTCTTGTTGTGAAACATAAGTACATACAATATGTACATGGCTCTTTCTGTCAAATTCTTGCAAGTAAAATTTGACAATACATAATTACTTTTAAGTTCTCTATCACTGAACAGACAGTTTTTTTGTAACCAAGCGCTTTCCAGCAAAAATATGAACAACTTGTTAAAATTATCGAGTTAATGAACAGACCTATTATCGTGTAGTATAGTATTTGCTGCAGCGTACTCATAGAATAATACATACATATCATAGAAGCTTTTATTCGCTCAATAAATTAAACGTCATAGGTACGATGGAAAGTAAACATTGGATGGTGGAAAATATGGGTTCAATAATACCAGATAGTGGCAATAGTATACAGCGATCAACAAAGGAACAACAACCGAATTTCGTGTTTTTCTGGCAAACTAGTTGTGTTAAATACAATACAAATGTATACCAACGATAAAAATCAACAAAAAAGTGCAAAATATATTTATATATTTAAATTTGTATATATAAACGACAGGAAAAAGTTAAGTGAACATATTTTGTAACTCCACCTGGTGTAAGGTAATTTTAAATTTAATTGCTCTCATTCCCACAAACCTACGATGAAGAGTGTGAAATGCAACGTCAGATGAGAGAATAAGTTTATCTATGTATGTATTATTCTATGAGCGTACTATTCGAAACACTTTTCATTTTCAACAGCGCTGCGAGGAATGATAGATAACATTACAACTTTTAGGAGGAATACAAGTGAAAATTGCAATCTTTTGATTTGTTGTTTTTTTTCATCACGTACAACTGCTAACACTGATTATCATTTCATTCACACATTACAAGATGATTTTACACACATATGTATGTATGTAAATACATATGTACATATGTATGTAAGTGGATACATATCAGATATCAGTACATAGTGTTTTATAATTACATAGTACTTAATTGCCAAATTTATTGAGTATTCGATTTCAACTGACAACTGTTAGCATTTCTCTATAAAAAAAAACAGAATCAAAAATACATGTGTTGAAATAACCGCACCCCAAACCAAAAACGAACTGAGTGTAAAAAGTTTACTAGCAATCATCATCATCCATCGATGATGGTCGATCGAATAAAGTGTACATACATTATTAAATGTAACGGGTTTTTCAATAAGAGCGCTACAAAAGTTTTTTTAAATAAAACAAAATCGGTACCAATGAAATTCTTTATTCCTGTGAAAGTACATTCAATGCCATTATGTATGGAACTGGATTTCTTTTGCATGGCCACCACGGGCACGCTTGCAGAAGTCCAGACGCTGAACCCAATTTTCGACGGTTTTCAAGCATAAATCGGCAGATACTGCTGCAATTTCACGTTCGATATTCGTACGAAGTTCATCAATCGTCGCTGGCTTGTTGGCATAGACCATAGACTTGACGTAGCCCCACAGGAAATAATCTAACGGCGTCAAATCGCACGACCGAGGCGGCCAATCGACTGGGCCATTACGTGAGATAACACGTTCACCAAACTTGGTTTCCAATAAATTGATTGTGACATTCGCTGTGTGGCTTGTGGCGCCGTCCTGTTGGAACCACATGTCCTACAAGTCCATATTATCCAATTGGGGCCAAAAATATTCGGTTATCATTGAACGGTAGCGATTCGCATTCACAGTAATGTGCCGGTCTTCATCAAGGAAGAAGTACGGCCCAATGACGCCGCCGGCCCATAAAGCGCACCAAACCGTAATTTTGTCGGGATGAAATTATGACTCATGGATTATGTGTGGATTGCTGTCTGACCAATAACGCATATTTTGCTTATTGACGAAGCCATTCAGCCAGAAATGAGCCGACCATAAATTTGACGTAGCGCTCTTAAAGTTGAGGCCACTGACTCCATATTTCGTATATCTTTCCATGATGAAATGGCAAACCTTACTGAAGAGAAATGTCAAAAGAGCGGGAAAAAATATGGCGTCGTTTGCTGTCCCTATCGATTTACTTTTGTAGCGTCTCTGTTGAAAAACCCGTTACATTTATTGGGACATTGAATCCAAGGGACGTATTCATACATACATACATATATATGTGTGTATGTAGATAGTGTGTTTACTATATCAATTCGAAATAAAAGAGTTTTTTATTTTCATTCACCCAGAATTTATGCGCCCCATAAAGAAGCGGAAGCGAATCTGCTCCGTATGTATGCTCGTCTGTTTGTTAGTCTGTCTGTTCAGTATAATTCATAGCCCAGCTCTAGTGGTTTACAACAAACACCACTAACATCGACCACAGCAAAGGCGATTGCATGAGGCACCACAACTGAGCATGATAGATGACAACTTTGTCGAGTTTTACATTATTTTGACGATTTTTTCAATTCCATCAGATAAATGAGAATATTTCGTTTTTCATTCAACTGCGCCTGTATTCAATGTTTATTGGCCCCCAAAATTCATTTTACAAAAGTTTCTTATAAGATAACTTAAATCTATCGGTACATGTTTTCTTACATTTAATAATATTTACAGAAACTAACTTAAGTAGTAATAACCTACATACAAAACAATTAAAAACAAAAAATCTAATTCAACGGCATATTAGAGGCTTCCCCAAAAATGGTCTATTAAAAAGGGGACAAATCAACGTTTTCTAACTACTAAACTTAAAAACTAATACTAAAACTACTATATACACATATTTACAACTATTTACAATTATTTACAATCCCTACCAACTGGTAAGAGGTGCCACTACTGGTCCGTAATGTATACAGTGTCGTCCAGGTCAAAATATGAGTTTGTCATCTACGAAGAGGAGTCCTCCCCTATCCAAGGTCACGAGGCCAACCGGCGGCCTATACCCTAATTCAAGAATGGCTCCAGGCGTTCGTCCTGCACCAAACTACTCTCAACAAGTCCATTGTCTAGAAAGGCTGCCCTTTCCAGAAATTTAAGTGCGTCCCTAACAAGGTACAAGCCTATTCTGTCAAAGTCGACCATCAGTACATCGTAGCACATGATGGCCTCCTAACACGAACCATCGTCGGACTGCGCCTGATAAAGCCCGGTATTCAGTTTTTATGACATTCTCGTTGCCATAAGAAGTACTAGTACGTTTATTAAAAAATAACAAAAAATTTCATGAACCGAAAATTTCGCTCGCATTTCATTTGCTTGATACTCAGAACTTTGCGAAAATTTCGTAGGCAAAGGCAATTACAGGTTTCGATAATTTTAACAACTATTTGCAAGGTAAATCAAATATAGGTAACTCTCGGCAACAAAATTAGGGATCTTCGATCGACACTAATTCGCATATGTAATTTGCATATTTTTAGTTTGTATATATACGATTGATGATCTACCGATGGTATCAATTTAAGGCAGACATGTGCAAACTGACACAAACGCATTTCAAATCAGTTTTACGAATTTTTCGACTGTGTTAAGTTGAACGAAGCAAGCAGAACAAAAGCAGAGAAAACAAAAGTAGTACACTGAGTAAAAAATTAAAATTAAAAAAATTAAAAATTAAAACTAAATCTTAAAAAAAAAATCATATATCAACATCTCCAATGATTATTTCCATTTATGATTTTTGCCATTTACAAACATAAAAATTTCTTTATATTCGTCCATGGCAATTAAAATTTATTTTTTAAGTGTAGGTTTTTTATTACAAATAATTTTGCTTGCAGAGCGATACGGTGTTGCTTGGTCAAATGCAGAACAGCAACTGACTTTGAATCGGTAAACAAGCAGCAAGCTTTCGGACATGTTGGTGTGAAAAAACGATCAAGCTACTATCGGTGTGAAAACACGATGACTCAAAAGAGTACTAGCTGCACATCTATGATTTAAGGACAATAGTTAGGCATCTGATGATGAACTTGTCACGGAGTTCGAAACTATTCATGCCAGTGAGTGTGCTTAACTGAATTATCTATTATTCCACCTAAAACCAACCTGACCTTGTAGTATTTATTCCCGTTTTATTTCCCGTATAGAGATAAATAACAACAGTTCTAACGAAAATTTGGCAAGAACTGAATACGCGCCTTAACCAGGGTTTGCAGTGTCTCGTCCGCTCGCGAACCAGCAGCCAAAGTTCAACATGTCGCCCCGCGAGCCCAAGAGTCAGCGAATTCAACTTTGGCAAATTTTTTTTAAAAAAATTAGAAACAAAACCTGACGGTTAATAAAACTGAACAATCTCGAGGTTAGTCGATATATATGTGTTCCACTCCTAACTGGGCAAAGGTTGATAAGAAGGAGCGAGCTTGTTAACGATGGAGCTGAAGAATGTCCTCAATGAGGAAGTTCCTGGCCAACATTAACATGGTGGCTTGCTAGATCCTTCATCCAGCTTTAAGCTTAAAGTTGAGGCTTAATGTTTGTCAGGAGACTTTAAGGCGCAGAGTAGAAACTGGAATGAAGTGAGAGGTCCTAAGAACTTACATAGTTCAATATCTGGCTCCGAACTTAATAGCGCGTCTTTGAATTACGTTGGAGAAAGCTCGTATGAACTTGTCTCGACCTCCGACCCTAAAGCCCCTAGAAAACTTGTTTCCTTCTTAGCCCCTCTTTGCCGGCTTTATCGTTTTGGCTGTGTTTGATATAGTGATATACGTAATTTACTTTGAAAAAAATAAATCTGTTCGCGAAGTTCATAGAGCACTTCATCCATTTTACTGTCAACATAGTCGGTTAATTCAGCAAACAATTCGTGCAGTTATTGATTCGTGCAGTTATTGACAATCATCAAGCCGTTAACGGTTCACCATTACATCCAATAAAAATTGACTATTTGGTGGAGTTTGCACTTTGGCTGCATCATCGCTCCTTATTTCTTTTGAAATGAGCAAGGAGCTGCCGTTACGGTAAATGGCGAGTGCTATCGAACCATGCTGACTGAAAATTTGTTTCCAAAAATTAATTACCTAAACATCAACGGTATTTGGTTCCAACAAGACGGCGCAACTTGCCATACAGCGCGCTTAATAATCGATTTATTGCAAAATGAATTTGGTGACAACTTTATTTCCAGAAGTGGTCCTGGTCACTGGCCCATCGTTCGTGCGATGTAACACCTCTGGATTACTTTTTATGGGGCTATGTTAAGGCATTGGTTTACGCCGACAAACCAGCAACTCTTGAAGCATTGGATGTCAATATTTAACCCATCATTGACGCCATACGGCCAGACTTATTGGAAACAGTTGTCAAAAATTGTACTGATCGAATGGACCATCTAACTCGTAGCCGCGTCCGATATAAGCCCGAAATCATATTTAAAAAATAAATGTCATGAAATTATGTACCACATTATATAAGTAATAAAAAAAATCATTCCAACAATATTTCTGTCTTGTATTATCATTTTAAGTTCTCATGCAGATAAAAAAAAAACACCTGTTAGTATGAAACAGGATTGATTCAGTAGCGGCCTGATGGTGGTAGCTCTGTAAGCTCTGTAAGTAGAGATATGAATTCCATGTGTGATAGAGAAGGATCCCCTTAAGGAAAGGTTCTTTTGGGCAGCGCACATAACTAAAATCCGAAATGGATAAACATCTGTGCCTGTCAGAAAAAAGACTAGACGAAATGTTCACCAGATTGAATTATTGCTATTCACGAAGAGTAAAACAGTCACACAATGCTGTTCGGTTGGGGTGATTAAAATTAATGAATAATAATTGACATAATCTTTGAATTATATGAGCAAAATTTGAAACTCTCAAAGAATTCAAATATTTATTACACAGTGCAACAATGTTGCTGTGGATGGACAATTCATTCATAAACCAATTCACCAATTTTTCATAAGAGTGCAAAAAGTCGGCAAAACTAACTAATTTTAATCGATAAAATCCACGTCCCTATGGAAGTTGTTCTTAAAAAATTGACAATAAAAACAGATGATAGAGCGCCAAAATATTCTGCGAAAAAAAGTTAACTGAATAAGTCTAGGCACAACATTAAGATCAGTTATAGTGGCGGTTTCGCATGCGATTATGAGAAAACAAAAATATGCTACCTTCTGAGGCTATTAAATCTACAAGTTAGTTTCAGAATTACCCACCCCATACATTTAACCTCAAATTGTCACACAGTGTTATCTTTTTGTTTTGATAAATAAAAACATTTTATGCTTTAAGCTCTGAGTTAAAAAAATTCAAACAATTTTAATTCTAAATTAAATAAATTAAATGAATTTATATGGATGGTACTGTTTGGAGAAAAGTTTATACTACTAGCCTACAAAGTCAAAAACATGTTCTTAACCGGGCTATTACACGAGACAGTTTTGCGGAGACAATAGCAGGACATTCACCCCTCTCATTGGCTTCGTCACTGTCTCTGAGTTTCGAAGACAGTAAATTCGGCAAATGATTTGAAGTCAGCGGCCAATTCGGTGAAGCTTCGTTGAAATTTGCGAAAAAAAAAACCTAAACCTAATCAAAAATGACTGCACAATTTGGAATATGTATTTTTGTTTGGAGATTTTGGTAAATAATATTAAATTCACATGAAACGACATTGACAGCGGTTGCCTAAAAGTGTATTGTCTTTATAGTTCACTGGACGCCTACGTTACACATTTTTCTCTTCTTTGACAACTAAAACGTATTCTCAATTGTCTTGTCTCGTGTAAACGCAGAGTAACTGTTAGGCAAATGGTTGATATTCTTGGAATAATAGACAATTCAAGAAAGCGCACTCATTGTGGAATGACCAGTTTCGAAGTAGATGGACAAGTGCATATTCAAATGCACAACAACTGTGCCTGAATTTGTACCATCAGGAGGTCATTAATCGTATCTGTATATACTCAAACTCTTATATGCGAATTAGTATCGATTGAGCATCCCTAAGTACGAATTCACACTGAAAGTCAATTATTCAAACAGCAGAATTTTTAAAATTTTTCCAGAAAATTACCTACATATATAATTCCAACTATAAAGTTAAACGGCCTATCTTTTTTTATTTGTTCAAAAATTAAAAATCTGTTTAAGAGTTTTATTGAAAAATTTAATTTTGGAACAAAGAGCATGTTTGAAAACACCCGTAGAACCGGCAGGAGGCCCCGGTTACACCAATTGTTCGAAAATGCTTTTTTTCAGAAACCCATCGGTCGGTGGAGGTATTTGGTTATTCTATAAATAATACTCGTCTTTTTTTGACAGCTATAAAGACAGTCGAGTCGGACTCAACATTCAGAGGTCTTAAATATTCCGGAATTTAATATCCCAAACTTGTTTCAATGAATTTAGTCTGAACACTGTAGTTTGTTGCGTAGATAAAGTAAACTAATAGAAGAAGCACAAGTCTTGGAAAAATTTTGATGTAATGGGTAATTTTCTAGATGTCGTTGAAAGCAATAAATGGGATTTTTTTGTTCCCAAAAAAAAGTAAAAAATATATGACATTAAAATTCTAAAATTTCATATCAACAGAAAAAATAAGTTTCAAGAAAAATATTACTTCGAAACAAGAATACAACACGTTACTTAAAGTAGAATATATGATGGCCATCGAAGGAAAGCCATGTCACCACCGTCTATTTACTAATAAATTGGTTCTTCCTCTGGTTCAGCTACCATTTCTTGCTGAGAGTCCTCAGACACTCTAACGGTTTTGGCATCTGCGACCGCAGAAGTTGCTACAGTTTTTGGGCGGGGAAGTTTTTAGTTTAGGTTTTCTCCTATTGATATCCCACCACCGGCCTCATGGCTTTGAAATAGTTTTTTATATAAGAAACAAATGCTATTATGTAAAATCAGTTATATTTTGTCACATTTTCCATTGTTTAAATTACTTTCATAAAAATTTGCCACAATTTTGAATAAACGGCAGTGAGAATTATGGGAAACTTCAATGACAGTGGCAGCAGTACAGGACAGCACCTAGTGAACAACGTCGCGCGATATCTATTATTTCCTTTATCTATGGTTTGGTGTAGGGCACCTATATAATGCACATGGCAATTTTTGCCGCAACATTAACAAAATTTTAACGGTTTTCTACAGCATTAAAAGTTGGCATCCACGACCGCACGCATAAAAAGTTCGGCAATAATTACGAGTGCATACGAATATGGCACTGCACATAACGCAATAATTCTAATCATATTTGGTGGTTGAATTTCGAATATGAGAATTAAAAACGAACACCATAACAATATTCAAATGCAAATTTGAATTTAAATTTGAATACATTCCCAACACTTATGGATTTATGGCAATCAGTAGTTTGCGTGCTGGATACTAATGAGTGGACAAGATATAGTCAGACGGACGGACGTAAGATACCCCAAAACAACAAAAATGCACATGCAAAACAGCACCACCAACTCTTGTGAACGAGTGTAATATAATAACAATTTTAAATGGAAAATAGAATATAAAAATTAATATAATAGTAGATATGGGTAGAAAATGTTGCCAAAAATATATTTAGGGTGCGGCAAGATATGTAATGTAACTAGCAAAATACATAGCAGTTAGATGGACGGACGCATGCTACCACAAGCCCAACAAACTGAACAGAGTTCCTCCCCTTAAAAGAGTTTTGTTTGTTTTCGTGTTTTACCATTTCATGCTTTCATTTCATACCATTTTCACCACCACATTTTAATGAATGGTTAATTTTGATAATGACTTTAAAACACACGATTTGTGGAAATTCCTTCGGATAAACTGCGGGTGCTTTTCGTGAGGAACATTCGACCTCTAGCTCCAAATATATGAGAATTTATATACAATTTGTATGTGTTTATGATGTAAATTCGCGTTTTAACACTTTTTTGTTTACATACTTTTTTAAGTTCACCTCACTTCGCGGCACTATAAAAAGATCGAAATTTGCGGCCGCTTTGCTAGACTATTCAACAACTACTGGCTGACTCTGGGTAGCTGGGCTGTTGTGACTTCATCCAGAACAGGCAGCCGAACAGCAACAACATAAACATCTATACAATTTAATTTTACTGTGGAAGAAGTAAAGTTGCTGTGTTATATAGAAACAGCGCCACAAAAGAAAATAGTAAAAACATATTGTGAAAAATACTTGTACACACAAACAAACATCAGACACACTGTGATGTTTAAGCTTTTATTTGTTGTTGTTGGTGGCGTTCAGTACTCAACTCGCCCGCCGCAGCCGTTATCCAGACATTCCAGAAAGCGCCCGCGCACTGTCTCTCAGCTGCGGCCAAGCTTCGAACAGAGGCACAACAACGCAACAACCGCCGTCAACAAATATGTATGTAACTTCGAGATACAATTTCGGTGGTGCACATTGCTGTTTCGTGGATGAGAAATGGCCATTGATACACATCCAAACATACATACATATATATGTACATGATAGGACGTTCTCTTAGCCACTCGCAACATCAGCGATCAACACTCTGTAAAGAGAAATACACCAAAGGCATTGCGTACGCGAAGTTTAAACTTTGTATCTGACGATATTTCTGTGCTCATATGATTGGAAGTTAACCATGTACGAGGTATACTTGGAAAGTACGGGATTAAACATTAAGGGATATGCTTTTGCATGCCATGTTTGTAAATTTTAAAAGTTTTTTTGTGGGGATGAAGAAGAGGACGAGAGCATCGAACATCTCATATGCTACTGTCCAGCCTTTTATGTGAGTAGAAGAAAATATCTAGGATCTTACTTCATGCTGGTTTCAAAAGACTGAATAATCTTAGGACCTTTCTGCAGAGTACTAATTGGTTCTTCAGCCACATTCTAGAATATCGGATGGTTTCAATGCCCCTTAACTATACAGGGTCATTTTACAGGTTCAAAGATGGGGACGGAATATGACGTACCTCGGCGGTCCTTATTCCACTAATGGCCAGTTTTTAAGTGGGTAGTTAACTATCGGATTACTTAATCTTAATTCTAAGTTAATTAGAGGTATACTTTGCATTTTGTTTTTCAGTGGTGAGTTAATGTAAGTCGCCATATTGTCAACTAATGTGGCAAGCCTTGTATTCTTGTTGGAAAAAACGTGTGTTTTGTGATAAATGCCAAAACAACAAAGGGGAACAAACAAAATGGAATTATGTAAAATAAGAAATAGATGCATAAAATCGAAGTCATTTTAACAAAAATGTGTAAAAAAAGCTATATAGGCGCAGCAATTTAACGATCTAGACTCAACGTATGTGTAAAAATATGCAAATCTGAAACATCTATTTTATACAATCGTCATTTCTCACTCTGACAGTCAGTAATTTGATTGTCAAAATAATATGGTTCTGACTATAAGTTAACCAACATTGGGTGGTTAAATCATAGTTAAACAATGACTAAAAAACACAAATCGATGTTTAACCACAATTTAACTAAGAAACGAAGATCACCACTGACTGAAAAACTGGCCATAAGTGTGTCAATTGTGACAGTCACTTCTACCTAACCTAACTGACATCTGAATACTCGTAGCTCATATTAGTGGTATTCTTGTAAACGCGAAAACTCGAATACCTCGAAAACTTCCACATCAAACGTCAAAACAATACATAACCGTTCTCATGCAAAAAACTTGCACCATTGTCTGACTTTTCATTTTCCATGTTTGCTCAGCAAAATTGGCTCGAAACTTTTCTATATTTCTGCAAGTCATTTTGTATGAAAAAAAATGTGGTTGGTATTAATGCAAACGGGTAAACCCGGAAAACTTACACAGCAAACGTCAAAACTAAACAAAAATGTTATCATATAAAACGACTTGCACAAATGTTCGACGTTTCGTTTTCGATGTTTGCTCAGCAAAATTAACTCGAAACCTTTCTAATTTTGTGCAAGTCGTTTTGTATGAGAACAATTTTTGTTTTGGCGTTCCGAGTTTTTGAGAGGCTCTTGCGCGTTTACATAAATACCACTATTGTGTCTCGATGATTTTGTCTAGCGAACCTATTCGTAATTTGATCCACTTTTCACATTACTTATGATACGATATGATCAATGTTTTCTACTCCCGCTCAATTTCTGAACCAAAATAGATTTTTAATGTAAAGAAACTTAAAACCAGAGCAAAATATTGTCGTCATCACTGATATGTTGCTGGTCCGTTTCACAGCGAACAAATTGATGTAGCTCAATATGTGTCACGTGAACGATCTTAGTAGTCGGCTTTAGATTACACACTGGGCGAAAGTATCATGGGCAGTCATGATTACTTTATTCTTAGAACAGGACTAATATAAAAATTAACGAAAGTGAAATGTTACTACCCGGCTCGCCAGTAGTTCTTCGTTACTTTCTAATAATCAGATTTCCCATCAGACACATTCCGTCGGTGGATTTAAATTGAACTGTCTTGGAATCGAGCTCAATCCGTCATTTTCATCGGACTGTGAGTTGATTAAATGTATACTGTACTATTCTATAAAAATAATTTGTGTTAATTTCTGTTTCGATATTTTCGTTACGTTCAGGTTATACAGCTCTTTTACGTACTTAAACTAATTAGAGCAAAATCTGAAAAACTGTTTAATACTCGTACCACCCAAAAACTAACAGCCTGTTTCACTATCTTCAACAGAAAGTTAAGCGAACAAAAATCAGTCACTCACATTCGACTCAAATTTGGTTCCTCTAAGTCGAAATTTTCGTTTACTCTATGTTTGTACGCAACTGACAGCACATTCGAAAGATATTCCTTGCAACATGTACTTACAACAGGTGGTAGAAGTAGGTGTTGTAGGCAACACCAACAGGCATTTTGTGTTTGTTTGGAGGGCCCACACTGTCAAATGTAACCCCATCAAATACCAACAATAACAGTAAACAAAAAAGCACACAAACAAAATACATTTGAATTTTAAAGTAGGGAATACAACGACATGAAAAAAATTAAATGAATTGTTCATAGAGTAATGTCATATAGAGGTGACATTGCATAGTGAAACGACGTACAGAGACACCAGCTCTCTCAATAAATTGATGACATTTGGTGTATTGCAGATGAGCGGTTGCATGTTGGAAAGTATTGATTTAATAATACCAGATAGAGGCAATGGCTCAAAGCATCCAACAAGAAAACAGCAACGGCATTTCTATTTGTGCGTTAAAAGATTTTGTGTAAATACACCACAAATATATACTAACAATAAAATATATCAAAAAAGTCCAAAATACGTTTAAATTTCACAGCTTTTCATCAAAAAGACATGAAAAATTTAAGTCAACGTAAATTATTAATATTTTTGCGATTGGACGTAACGTTTCCGGGTTATACCCTGGGTAACACATTAACCATCGCTGTGCGTAATTGGAAATCGCGCAGGCTAATTTCCCATTGTCGTGGGTAACTACCCATTATTTTCCTCATTACCATGTGGGTAATGGATAATCGTGATGGGTAATTACCCATTGTCGTGGGTAGCTACTCATTATTTTCCTCATACCCTGTGGGTAAGGCGTAATCGTTCATTGCCCATTCCCCACGGTGATGTGTATGGTTACACGAACTCTGTTTGGAACTATATACAGTTATAATTTAAAAATATCATATGCATGTTTAAGTTAATTTGTATCATCCACAATAATAGTGCCTCCAGACCAGTGTCCATAACTTTTTGCGTATATTTGCAAAGGCGTCAATAGTGGAGTCAGATTCAACGTTTGTGTTTAAAAGTCTCACTTCATCTTAATTTATTGTAATACTAGTAAAATAAAAAAAATACATGCGATTCAGAAACTAGTGTTGAGAGATATATCAAGTGGGCATAATCGGCTTGTCGACTTTAATAACCTTCTTTTGATTTAGTATTGAAAAATATATGTCAACCGTTGATTTTGTCGAAAGCATATCAAATTCTAATTACTAATTTCTGTAGTAAGAACTTATATTTAGTAAGACCTATTTTGAATTTATTAATAACATCGACAAATAATTCTAAAGCATGATAATTATGAATTCTAATCAAAATATAGACTTTATCATGAAATTTCCAACTAACCTTTGCCCTGTGTGTTAAAACTTATTGACCTTCCTACACTTGAACGAAGAAGATATATGTTTAGATCTATGTTTATTATAAAATTGATAAACGGCCAGGTTGATTCAAAATATTTGCTCAGTAAAATTCGTTTTAATATACCATCTCGCGTTACTAGAAATTTTCGTCCTTTAAAAGTGTCTGTCTCAAGATGTAATTACGCTTATTATAACCTGGTCCGTACTATATTTCTTCTTTATAATGATTTTTATATTTATCTACCGTTTTTTGAACCATTAGACAAGGTGAAAAAGTATATTATTTATGAATTTACACATTCTATGATTGCTAGTTCATATCATTCGAATCTTTAAATCAACGTAGCGCTTGTAATGTTGTTAGGATTGAATAAAGTCGTTGCATTTTATTACCTCAAATGTTTTGGCTGCATGAATCATTTCTCCGACGATTCTTGGATTCTGTATGCTGATCTATATATGAGTATGTTCCTGGTTGCTGAGAATTTCTTCTACCGATGATGTCGCATCTTATTATTACTGCTGCTTATTCCTGTTTCCCTGTCGACTTGATATCACGGCGTCTTCTAATTACGTCTATTTGTTCCTTGTTTCCTGATATTTTTCCTGCTTCGTAACTCTGGTGTTTTCACGTATGTTCCTGGTTCCTGGACTAATGATGTCGCGTCTAATTATTGCTGTTGCATATTCCTGTTTCCCGTATTTCTACTGATCCTGTCCCGTTAAATTATTTGCTGTTGCTTATTGATTTCATTGTTTACTGGTTTCCTGTATAATGTCAACTCAATATCACGGCGTCTTCTTATTACGTCTATTTGGAATTGTTCCTGGTTTCCTGATTGTATTGGTGTTATTTATCCTGCTTCGTAAATCTGATATCTTAACTTATGTTCCTGGTTCCTGATTTCCCGCTGCCTGTCTTCATATTTATTCCTGATTTTATTGGTGTTGCTTTTCCTGCTTCGTAACTGTGGTGTTTTAACTATTATTTATACTGTCAACTCAATATCATATCCCATATGACGTATTTGCTGTTAATCAATGTATCTCGAATGCTGGTTCCTGTTTTCTTCCCGCTTGTCTTTGTGTTTTTGTTCCTGATTTCGAATTCTACTCCTCCATCTTGTTTCCGGTTCCTTCTGCCTGGTATTTTGCAGTTTCCTATTTCCTTATTTTAAGTTTTTATTATATCAATTTTGTTATGTTTTTAATTTTTCTATGCTAAAAAATAGACTTTTCCTGTTCAATATTTAAATTTTATATATTTTTCTTCTTTATATATTCAAGTATTATAAGATATTGTTATTTGTAAATGTTAGTTTAAGATGAATTTTGAAAAAATTAATCCACCCCCAGCTGGACTTATTTGTGCGAAAACCATTGGCTTGATCTTGTCATTAATAGTAATAAAAACATAAAAATTAATAACAGCTGTAAGTAAACAACAGCTGTTATGTAGTGATGTTACTTATCAAATGTATTCGGTAATAACAAACTCGGTACAAGAAGAACAGCACTAGTAAAGTACGACAATCAGTAAACATACCTTCGATGTTGTACTTGTCGTAAGTTAGTTTTGTAGTTATGAAAGCCAACAACAAAATTCGTACAACTGTTGTGAGAAAGTACGACAAGTACGAAACCTTGTGAAATGCCTAACTGTTTCCCATTTAAGCATAATTAATACCATAACATGGTTTTGGTGTTTCAAAATAAAAATTAGCTGAACTCGATCGAAACACATGTTATCGTATAAGTCACGCTCCAGCTTGTTACGGTGATATCTTGATGTTCCTTGGCAACTACACATTAGAATGAATGTCCGTATAAGGCATCAGTCAACTAGAGATGGGCGCGGGTCACGTAATAACGCGAAAGCTACGCTAATCACCTTGTGTATTAAAAGAAGCTAAGATACAAGCGATGGAGTGTTTTCGATGTCTGGAAGAATATTAGTGAATATAAGAATCAAATTCTGTTCACGTGAGCGTGCCTGAATGTGAGTACCGAAAAAATCTTCGGGCGTGAGTGACCGTCTTCCTTTACTAAGCGTGCGCGTGTGCAATCTAAAACTTACTCACGTGCCCATCCCTACAGTCAACATTCTCAGTCTGAAAACAGTTTCAGAACTAATTTTTCAGCATTTATAAATGATCAAATAAGAGTCATCAAAAAGTGAATTTTCAGAGCGTATATCAAGATGTAATGATTCCTGTTGGAAGCATTACAACAGCTGATTTAATTTATTGCATGTCCTTGTGTTCCGAAATTGTCAACATCAAATCTATTTTGTTTCTATACTTTTTGTTGAGTTTTTTCGTTGGTATATACATTAGTTTTGTTCTCGTTCTTACTATTTTTATTGTTTTGACAATTTTTCCAATTTCGAAAGAAATTTGTTTATTTTTACTACGATGACACAAATTTCCATATATTAAGATGTAAAGAATGCGCATGTATGTTCCAGTCTAACCAAATTCTCATCGAATGTCACTGGGTTGACGATAGTTTTGATACAGTTTTTTATGCCACTGTTTTTCTGTCAATATTTGGAAGCTATACAAATACAAATTACAGAAAATTGGTGTGTTCTTCAAATCTAAAGTGAAATTTATTGCATATATTTAATAAATCAAATTTATCCTGTATCAAATTTGTAGCTAGGATGTCGCTCAACTGTGTCATCGAAACTCCTTGCAAATGTCTTTCAAAATTGGAAAAATAGTAAACACCATAGAGTAAAATACCAAGAGTGTGCAGCAGCTGTTTTTTTGTTTTTGACTGGAAACCTTTGGAAGTCACTGAAGTACAGGGTGGCTGATGAAAGCCGCTATCAAAAAAAATTTAATAACTTTTTTTCTATTAAATGAATCTGGTATTTTTTTTTTTTATTTTGCAGATTGATTTTTAGATTTAACAAAAATAAATGACTGGGACACTGAAACAACAATTTGGATTGTCCGCCGCTATCACACACTGCAGTTCGTAGTTTCGGTCCAAAGAGAGTACAGGCTCATGTTTGGCGGCAATCCTCCGAGCAGATGGACCATAATGAGACTTGTTAAAATTTTGCCGAGCATGGGACAGTCAACAGAGGACCTTGCCATCGACACCCTGTCATACAAAACAATCAAATAGTTTCGACAAGAAGCATATCAGCTCAAATGGGTATAAGCTGACAGTCATTGCAGTCAATTATGCACAAAGATTTGGACTTATTCCCATATAAAATTCAAATGGCCAACAAACTGAACGCAGCAAACTTCCCGATTCGCTTGGAATTTTTCCAGAAGATGCTTCAAATGGTGGAAGAGGACGGAAACATGTTGAACTATCTTTTCATGTCCAGACGAGGCCCATTTCGATTTAAACAGCAACATAAATAAACAAAATTGTCGAATATGGAGTGCTTCCAACCCACAGATACTCCATGAGATGGAATTGCATCCACTTCGTGTCACAGTGTGGTGTGCAGTTTCATCACGCTGCATTGTCGGGCCCTACTTCTTCGAAGAAAACGGTCACATCGTTACGGTTACTGGAGACTGTTACTTGAGCATGTTGAGAGAGTTTTTCTATCCAGAATTACGTCGAATGAGAATTTCTTTCAACTCTGTGTGGTGTCAGCAAGATGATGCAACTCCTCACATAGCCCGGCCTGTTATGGCAGAATTGCGACGAAAATTACCAATAAGCCGATATCCAGAAACTCCACATTCCGTCGGCTCCCCAGGTCGCCTGACCTTACTGAACCTGACTTTTTCTTGTGGGGTTATTGGCCGTCGGTGGTGCAATGGTTAGTGTGCGCGCCTCTTGTACAGGAGATCCTGGGTTCGATTCCTGCTCCGACCACCTTAAAATTTCTTTCGACGACGGTCACCACGCTTAGTGACGGCGACACTATCGAGTACTTAGCCATGAAAAAGCTTCTCAAAATACCGTTCGGAACCGGTGTAAAACTGTAGGTCCCAATTAGTGAGTATAAAACAATAAAGCGCACAGCTCACTGTTTGTGAGAAGCTCTCCCTAATTCCTTCATGGGATGTAATGGGAAACCATTTATTTATTTATTATTGCAAACAGGAAGTCTATAAAGCAAAACCAACAAATTTGAATGAACTAAAGCAATAACATTAGAGAAACTCTCCAAGCAGTAATGAACAACTTTTTGGTAAGATGCCCCACATGCATCAACGAGCAGGGGGCATTTAAAATCCATTATTTTTAAAACTAATTAAGCTATATTTAGTAAAATTGAATGAGCGAGCTTTAACATGAATAAAAGAAAAATGAATTCCATACACTGAAAAAAAGTTATTTGAGTTTCTTAGGGCGAGTTTTATACTCGTCATTTAAAAGCTCACATACAATTTTCATATTAAATGACAAGCATATTAAATGACTGGCCATTAATGTAGCAATATTTTAAATATATTTAAAATATGATTTACTTCCAGCCAGTTTCCGGTCATTCGTTCATTACACTCTATTTTCTACTAGTACTCCAACTACCAAGTCGAACAGGTGTTTCATCGAAACCCCATGGTAAAATGAGTACAAACGGGAACAAAGCTATGTTGAATTGAATTTGACACTTAAGCCCCAAACAAAAACAAAATGTCGGTTGTTGTTGCCTTCAATTACAACAATATGACCCTTCTATAACCTTTAATAAAACCTTTAATAAATCAAAATCAAAAGACTTACAAGAAACTTTCAGAAATATGTATATATGTATGTCTTTTATGACCCCGAAGTATGGCCGAACTAAAATTGCTAATATTTGTGATATAACGGTTCCAAACAAACGTTCTGGCAACCCTGTAACTGCACTACAAAGGCCATTGTCGTTCACTCCATTCAATCAATTACACATGGTCTGTTTTGTTGTTACTTTATTTAAAATTTTACAAAAAGAGAGCATATGAATTTAAGTGATCGTCAACACAATTTCTTTTGCATACGTTTCACTTAGGTCGAATTCGAACGCATTCGTTACAAATACTCGTCTGCCCATCAAATCACAAAGCAAATAAACAATTCAACTGCGGAAAAAAAGGGGAAGGGGAGACCCAAATTTTGTTGGCACAGTTAATGCAAATCAATAAAATAAACATACATACATATATGTATATGGCATAATAATTGAACGAATTCATAATAATAAATAATAATAACAATAATAATGTAATAACATATAAATGGGGCAGTATCTGTTGGTTTCTTCTTTTTAAGTTATGTACATGTCATTTCGGCATTGTAAGCATTTGTGGTGATGCAATGTTTAGTAGATCAGGATCAGCTTCGCAAAGTGGTTTGTAACACTATCGAGTACAATGACCCATGAAAATCCTATAACGTTCTAAACATAAACATTTGTGAATTTAAAAAGGTCTCCTATAACTCCTTGCAAATCCCATTTTTTAAATTGTTAAAAAATTTAGTGAAAGAAAACAGTCGACATCCCACCCTTTATATTTATAAGCATTTGTATATACCATGTATAATCTATATGATAGACTTTCACTATCATCGCCACACAACAAAATCTCACCAGACGCGCCGTCGTACAAAGATAACCGAAGTCATTATCATTAAAGATTAGTAATGGGAAACATCTTGTATACTCCCCTCGATTATAAACCTCAAAATGTTTAATAAGTCACGCGTTCCCTTTATAATATCCTTGATAGTCATTCTATATCCTATTTGTTGCAAAAACTTCGAATTAAATGATCCACCACCACCCTGTTCTGCGTATGAGATGTTAATAGTTAATACGCAACAGTGTGTGTCGCGTTGTTCCATACGTTGCGTGGACAGTTTGTGCTTTGAGGATGGCGAGTGTCCTTGTGAGAATTCTTATATGACTTCGTATGAGCATGGACTAATATGTGCTCAAAAGTGTTTGCCGGGTTGTTTGGAAGCTGGTGGATATTGTGCATCCACCGATATTTGTAAATGTAAGCAAAAGAATTCGTTTTTCGAACCTGTTTCCCGGAAATGCCGTAAGCATTTATTATTTAAGTACACTTGTAAGGGGTAAGGACATACAACAAGAAAAAAAATAAAATAATAAAATACTTCAAATTTTCATTCAACAGCCGATGTACTCATGGGCATTGCAGTGAAGATGGAGTTTGTACTTGTGCCACCGGATTTAAGTATACAGAATCATTGTTGGGCCAGCTTTGCGTACCACAATGTAAACAGTACGTTTTTTGAATATTCATCTAGTTCATCCCTTTCTAAGTCATGTGTATTATTCCAGAAATTGTGGACCCCGTGGATATTGCTTTTTACCCAATATGTGCGCTTGCCGCAGTAAACATGAACACTATGGACCCGATGGCAAATGTTATCATGATGATCAAGACTATATATTTTAAACATTTTAATTTATACAATTATAGTATCGAATTTTGTAATATTAAGAGAATACTTTTATAACAAACCCATATTTAAATAGCCCTAGAATGATAGTAATACCAAATGCGTTTAGGTTAACGGCCTGGCCTGTTCCGGTAAATCTAATTTGTCAGAGACGAACGAATAAGTCAAAAATAAAACAAAAACATAAGGGGTTTTATGAGTTTAACTGAAATCCATGTTTTTATGGATTTTATGGAAATATTACCTCATTTGACCTATAAAATCTCTATTATTTACGTTTTAATTTTATACAGCATTCGCACTGGCATCGATTTTCTTGATTTCAAGCAGAGATGAAGATTTCAAGCAGAGATGAAGAAAATTTTTGACAGACGACAAATCGGGTATTTTTCCTTATTGGTATAGGAATCAGGAAAAAATGGTTGATTTGCTTTATGCAACGCTGTTTTATCTCACACTACGAACGAATAGTGCGTTTGTTTACAACCATTTCAATCACGGCGCATCGACGTGGTGGTACCACTAGACTACCCGACTCATTTATTTATCTCATTTCTTAGGTATTTATTGATTATCAAACATATGTTTTATACTTTTTTGTTTACTTTTATACCTGCAATATATTTGTGCTGAATTTGATAGTGGAAAAATACCAGATAAATCAAAATGCGTATTGTTGTCGGCTTGGTGTGTTTGTTGTCGTAGTAATACTACCTCGTCAATGCGCCTTGACTTTCAATCAAAGCAGGACAAAAAAACATTGCGAACTCTTCGGATTTTGTTAGGACATTTGATACGAAATCGGGAAAATAATTTGTAGTGCTAATGAGCTATTAGATAATTCCAAGGTTCGTTTCAGAGTAAATTTTTTGGATGAATTTCAACTCAGTTTAAGCTGCGTATGAGTAGTTAACTATCGGATTACTTAATCCTAGCTGAAAAGTTAATTATGGCCCGTTTTTCAGTCAGTGGTCATCTTTGTTACTTAATTAAATTGTGATTACCCTACAAGAAATATAACTGGTTCATAACCAGTCACGTGACTGGTCCCTTGGTAGCTGAGAACCGGTCCTAGTACGAGAACTAATGTACGTAGGACCTGTTCAGTTACAGTTCAACGGTTCTAGTCCTTAAAACAGTCCTTGAACTACACCTTAAAGGACACGTTTAGTTTCATTTTAATAGTTATAGTCCTTAAATGTATGTATGTTTCAGTAATTTTTTACCTTTTCGTAACATTCTTTGAATGTCGCCCCATCATTTGCATTTTTGCCTGCAACTGGTTCACTTTGTGACTTACAGATATTTCGAATTAATGATTATTTTTACAATACCTCAAAATAAGCAGAACAAATTATATAAAGTTTTACGATAACTCTAACTAAAAGTTATCGCAAGATGAAATATAAAACAAAATAAAGCCCGATATTCAGTTTTTATGAAATAAAAAGATAGTAAGATAAGAAGTACGTGTATAAAAAACTTTTCACTTGCTTGGTACTCAGCTCTTTTCGAAAATTTCGTAGGCAAAATCAAGTACAGGGTTGTTACGCCCGAAGTTATTTCGTACGAAAACAAATGTTTGATAATTGTTTAGGACCTGAATTTTGACATTTCGATTATTTTAGTTAACAAAAGTAATACCACATGCGTTAAAAATAAAATGGAGTGCGTAGAGGAATTAGAAATTAAATATTTGCTAGGTAAATCAAAAATAGGTGGTAACTCTCCGCAACAAAAATTTCCGTTTAGAAATAAATGACAAAATTTCATACGAAAATTTCGCAAGAACTGAATACGGGGCTTAAACATCGAATTGAGTTTTTCTGTCAATGTTTAACAATGCTTTAACCACCGAATGTTGGTGGGCTAGCCTGTAGCCAAAACCATACGATTTTAACATATGACCATGGTACAATAATATGTACATGGTAAAGTCGTAAGAACAGATGTTTTCATTTTTTTCATGAGGTTCTTCGCTTCGGCTGTCACACTTACATGTATTTTGTTTTCGTACTCTTTTGCATGCTTGTGTTGTTGGTATGGATTTGTGTAGAGTTTGACAGCTGAAGCGAATAGAACAAAACCAAAATACCTGTTGTTGCTGCCTACAAATACAACAACGCGCGCTGCTATTACCATGTAGATATTATTGTACCATGCATGACTGTCAAAATGATAATCAAAAACACCAATTGTTTTTGAAAACAAATCAAACCGTCTCCACTGGCCAATTGTTTTTTCTTCTGTTGACATTTTCTTGTTTACAAATGAACAACGTAAACATTCAAAATTGTTTGGTTTTCGAATACTTATATAGACAACTTTCTATTTAATTTTAAAACAGATGCTGTGAAAAAAATTACGGTTGTTTGATTCTAAAGGTAATCCGAACCTTTTTAATAGTAATTGCCAATTTTTAGGTGAGTCTCAATTTGTATTCTTCCAGACATTGATTAACAAATTATTAATCAGCCAAATTTCGTTGATTAAGTAATTGTTAGGTAGATAGCTGATGCTGAAATTTTCTTCCATACATACATACATACTATGTATAAGAATACGTTCTCCTCAGTTTTAGTTCGACCTGTGCGTTTGCACTCTATCTTTACGCTCTTTTTCCGTTTGGCATTATTTTCTTTCATAATAAACAATTTTTTTTAATTTTATCGCGTTTTTGTTTAGTTTTGTTCAAGGCTGATCTAGTAGAGGTTGACGCATTAGAACAGCTGATTTTGCGTTCATATGATCCTATCTGTTAAATTCAGTGTATTTTGTACTTTTTTGTTTACTTTGTTTTGTCCTATGTATTTGTGTTGAATTTGACAGTTAGAGCCATGGACCAAACACATAATCCCTGTTATTGGTGCCCAGAATTACAACAAATCCTACTGCGTTATCCTCTTCTAGATCAGCTTGGTTTTGTCATAAAGTAACTTTGGTATAGAGAAGAAAATTTACTCATGGAGTGGAATGCCAACAAAGAAAACGAGTGAAGCGCGTCGTTTCTCTGCTCTCTCTCTTATTCTCTTCGTTGAATATTTCAATACACGAGCAGTTTTCTGATGATGTTATTGTATCTAACGATAGAGATTCCCACCATATTTAAATAAAATTACATAAAGTATGTAAAAAGTATGAAATAATCAAGTTATGACGCGGGAAAGAAATGCGTTTGAGTGAATAGCGTCGACTTTTTTGTTCTCTTCTACTAGGGTTGCAAATTGCGCCGGTTTTTTCTTCTCTACTTGTACATCCTTTTTAATTTTGTTCAATAATTCTGCTTTATAATCAATTGTTTCCCGATTTCTATTTCTGTTATTTGCCATTGTGATGGCAACAGTTCAAATAGTTGAAATTATTGTGTAATTAACCATTTGATAACAATACTCTCAGTTGATGTGTTTTGTACTTTTCTTTCTTTTCAAAGTTTCTTCCCATTAAACTCCATAGTCGATCAACTGTGGCATCAAGACCACAGCGGGACCAATATTCGAAATGGGTTCCTGGAACTATGCATTTCCTGGTGTAGAGGGGTATGTGAATTGCTATTCAGATGGTTCGCAACTTAATGGTCAGGTAAAAAATGGGGTTCTATTCTGGGCAACTAGAGTTGTCTCTTTCTCGTAGACTGCCTAATGATTGTAGCATTTCTCAGACAGAAAGTTAGGCGATTAGGAAATTGATTGGTTGGCTGGATAGTTACATATACATATGGATGGAGTCTGCAATAGCTGATTTTCTTGGACCGGAAAAAAAGAAAGTCACTGGAAAAGTTGGAGCACAAAGTAATACAAACTAATTTGTGTTTCAATTGCAACCTCCATTAATAATTTTACTCTAACTTATCAATAAATTGAGCTTTATTTCACTTGTTATCTCTATTTTCCTTGATTTAATTATCACAAAAACAGTCTCAGTTGATGAGTTTTGTATTTTTAGTTCAATTTAATAAGCCAACTGCTATTGCTATGTCTCTTTCTTCCTTTATTCTGCATGTTTTTCCAACACTAAAGTTGATCAGCTGTGGCATAGAGCCCTCTGACTGGGATTAATGCCCTTTAGACAGTCAGGGTGTAAGGACTGCCACATATCTCTTAAGGCCGTGACTCACTATCCTAGATAGTGGTGCGATTTATTCAAAAAATAATCTGACAGAATCTTATCACACTTGAAGAAAATCGCATCACACTTGAAAAAAATCCGGTCCAAGTGTGTTGTGGATGCCAGACCATCACACAAAAATGATGCAAAACCATATGTTTTCAACATCACGTTGGTTCTTTGGATTGATATTTTGATTTTGTTTGTATTTACAACATACTCACTTTAATATTTTTCGACATATTCATTTAATTATTCTTTGGCGCAACTATTATTTATTCTTTTGCACAACTACCTCACGAAAACTGAAATAATTTTAACAGAATAATAGCGCGTCTAATTTTGTATCAGCTGGCGTTGTTGTTATTCTTATCAGCTGTCTCCCAAAACACAACCCTGATCGCAGAGAAAATATTAATTTTTTGCAACTTTTCAAAACATGAGCAAATCTAACAGACCTGTCAAAATTATTTTCGTTTCTCTTTCATACTTATTCGCATACAATCCACACTATCCTATTTTTTCAGCACACATACGATTTTTGACAGATCCAAAGACTAAATCTGATAGTGTCATGGCCTTTAATGAGATGACCCAGCTGTACGATATTCACCGCATACGGATGCCAGGACATAGGGACATTCGGGGGAACTGCAAATGCGAATGAACGAGGAACTGCAAATGCGAATGAACTGGCTGCCTCACAGCTCCCAAAGAAATTGAAAATTAGCAATTCAAGATGGTTGGGAATGCAGTAATTCACACCAAGGAATATCATCAGTTTCTCCGCAAGTATATATGTATCATCACACATTATATAAAAAAAAATGGGTTTCCATTACATGTCATGAAGGAATTGGGGAGAGCTTCTCACAGCCAGTGAGCTGTGCGCTTTCTAGTTTTATACTCAGTGTTTGGGACCTACAGTTTTTACACCGATTCCGAACGGTATTTTGAGAAGCATTTTCATGACAAAATACTCGATAGTGTCGCCGTCACTATGCGAGGTGACCGCCGCCGAAAGAAACTTAAGGTGGTCTGAACAGGGATCGAGACCAGGATCTCTTGTACAAGAGGCACACTACCGTTGCACCACCGACGGCAACACAGTATATAAGTATACTTAAATGATAGCTGTCAAGTGTACACGTTCTCTGCAAGTATACTAGTTCTAGCTTTGAAAACGAGAAACTTGCAATCAGGGGTCTTGAAACCTCAAATCCTCTCGTGATTTGTCCAGAAAGGTTGATCGCATTCCTTAATTGCGGGTCACAATTGATAACCTATGACCTATGCAATGAACATAGGTGATACCGGAGGATCTCCACATACTTCAAAGTATACGTAGTTAAGGGCACCCAAAACACGCATCCATCTATTTCAAAAGATGGATCCATCTACATGCCCTCTGTCGATGACGGCCTTATTGGTCCTAGATTTCGTTGATTCTATGTCAGTAGCCAATTTGAGAGGCACCGTTTGTGTCTCTGAGTATTTTGCCGGATGAAACTTCTTCAGAATCTCTAGAACTTTAGAGGCTGCACGTCGATAATATCGCTGTTTGGCCGACGCTTTTCTTTTACTACTGTAGGACGATAATTCCGTCCCTGTAGTAGTCGGTTTGGTTTTATTGTTGTCTCTTGTATCGTTGATGTACTTATTCTTAATAGTAGTTTTTTGAATTTTTTATCCCACCAATATGAGGGTCAGTAGATCAACAACGTGATATTCCTCAATTACGTGGCAAGGACAAATTACTATGTTGACATGTATATGCAAGGGTATCGTTCAAAAACGGCCTGCGTTGCATATTACTTCGGACTCAAGTCACTTAGTTTGGGGCAGAACTACTACTATGATCTGTTATCACTTCCAGTAGCGTAGAGAATCCCTAGCAATTGGAGTGATATGATAACCAGGCGAATAGGCGCTGGTCAGATTGTCCCTTATAGGAAGGTAATTAATTGTCGCCTTACACCATATCAGAGAATCTTTGTCGGCCAACTGTACAAATTTGTGGTACGTCCTCGGATTCTGCCGCTCTTGGTCGGGGAATGCTTATTCTGAGCAGCAAACCTAGGTGTGTATGTATTTTCAGGTCGTTTATCTATCTGCCACCAGCTGACCCCTAATATTAGCCTGGACTTAGCCGTAAGCCCATTGAGTTACCTGCCGCTGGTTGGAGCTCATCCTAACCAGCTTGTCGACTTGACCACAGCTTGAAACACATACGAGTAGTACGGGGAATACACAATACATCAGCTTGGTATGGACACTGACAAGAATGTATCAGAGGGTATCCATGGCACAGCTGATCGACTATGTAGTAGGATATTGATGGAAACATATCGTATAAACGAGAGAGCGATAAGCAACCAGAAGCAAACCATGCAGCAAACTAAGTTAAATAGTGTTTGATTGATATTAATGACAGCTAAATTGTGTTTTATGTTGGTTGCATCGAACGAAAATACGCATTCCATTTTATTTCTGTTCGTTTTATGTCCAACAAAATAGTAAAATACAACATTAACTCGAACTCGATGAAATGGCCTACTACCTCGCCGTCATCGAGAGGACGTAAAGAAAGGGATAGAGACTCTTACATATGTATCTTTTACTGTGTGAATATATCGAAATCATTTGTATCAATCTTATGAATCGTGTATTATCGTCCACCATGGTATCGACCATGGTAGAATGAGAAGGTAGAGTTGTTTTGTTTTTGTACTTTTCTGTTTACGTTTATTTGTTGGTATACGTATGTATGTGTTGACTTTGACATGAGGAGAGCCTAAACAAAAGCAAAATGTTCGTTGTTGTCGCCCATAATTGTTGTTGTATCTACTGCGGATACTTGGTATTTTTACTATGGTATCGACTCTTCTAATGCCCTATGTTGGTAACCCTGTAATACTATTGCAGTGTTAACAAAGCATCTGAGTTTCATACTGAAGAATGTCAGCTGCTGCATTACGAAACCTAGATTTTGTGTAAGCTTAAACACGGAATAATAATTTAATAAATCGATAAATGTATCATAGGGGGTGATCATGTAAATCACTTTCACATTCACCTCATTTTTCGACATTATCCCCTGGTGAAATAAAGAACCTTACGTGTGATTTTTGTTAAAATATGTATTCCTCTTGTTCATTTATACATAAAAATGTACTAAAATCAGCAAGTACTTAGTTTGTTCATTATATGACGTCAAAAATGTCAAGTGAAGTGAATGTGACTTCTACGATTAGGTCGTTAATTGCATGGCATAAACATAGTCTTGGTTGTAGTTCACACGCTACAAGCTTTATATTAGGCTTGTGTCGAACTCGTTCACTAGTTCTCGAACTCGTTCATTTAAGGTGCCTGGATATAACAATCACTAACATACTGGCCATATCGAACATGTACATTATGTTCGTGTGGCCACCCTAAATGAACTATATAGTTCATGAACTACCCAACTCTACTTTGGGACCGCATGCCCAGTAATCTCATCTGCCACTTTATTCGCACAATCTCTCTCTCTCACCAACTCAACTAATGTTATGAAAACGTTAGTAAAAACAAAACAAAAATAAACACATTTATCAAACAATCTGTTTTGTTTTAATTACTTGTCATTAGTTCATCCCATTGTACTTGTATAATACTTACATACATATATAATATTTTTGCAGTTTTGTTTTATTTCCAAAAACCGGTACTGCAACCGGTATGTCAAAATTCGTTATTTTGTTGGAAGGCAAGTGAATGAATATAAGTTTGTTTGTACATGTGCTCATCGCTATGTGCACATATATATTCGCTATGGAGTACGTGACACTTTAATATGAGATTTCATGAGAGCGGATATGTTATATGATTGGGGGTAAATTATGAGAGCAGATTATATATACGCACATAAGAGAACAGATACTGATAATATACACATAAAACATATGCATACAGCTGCGGTCAAAATAATAGTATACCCTGTGTAAGATGGATTCATAGATGGTGAACGCATAAGCACAGCTGATTTGCTTTGTTTGCATTGCAAACCACTTCCGAAACATAGACTAATGCTTATAGTAGGCCCAATAAGTCTCCCACCAAATTTATGACATTTGGCCTGGTGTGATATTTACGTTCGATGTTGAAAAGAATTGCTTTACTAATACCAGATAGAGGCAGTGGTTCAAAACAACGAACAAAATAACAACAACGGCATTTCGTTTTGTGTGTTAAAAGTATTGTGTTAAATACAACACAAATGTATTCTAACAATAAAGTGCGGAACACAATTGCGACGCATCGACGTACAACGTACGGCGTGCGGGCGTAAAACGTCGTGAAAATACGTCCATACGTCTAACATGCACACAATAGCGGCGTACAACGTATAATACGTCAACATTCATATGTTTACATTTTATAAATTTTTCTTTTCATTTAAATTATTTCCGCTCATTTTTTATCAGCAATTGTTTTATTTTATAAATAATTTCACCAAATTTGCATACACAAACCGTCTGAAACATCAGATACGAACTTATACGCCGTACGCGGCGTAAGAAATAGAAATAGATCTAATTGAACGTACGACGCAAAAACGCCAATACGTTGTCGTCGTCAATTGTGGGCGAGATCATAGCAACATGTGTGTTTTATTTTTGACAGCGTATCATTTTTGACGCCGTACGTCGAAACGTCGCAATTGTGTTCCGCACTTAACAGTCAATAAAAAAGTGTAAAACACATTTAAATTTCAGTTTATCACCAAAACGACATGAAAAATTAAAGTCAGAAGTTATTGTAATTCCACATGGTGTATGTCACTTTTCGCCAAACATCTCTCTATCACACCGACCGCATCACGAAGAGTGTGAAAGAAAACGTCAGATGAGGCAAATATTTTCTCTACTAAGATTTACTCTATGTTCCGAACTGTCAAATTCGCATGTATTTTGTTTTTGTATGTGTTTGTTTACATTTATTGTAGGTATACGTATTTGGTGGATTTGACACAACGTAAGTGAGAAGCAAAAACAAAATGTATGTTGTTGTTGGCATTAATTTACCATAAGCTACAACAGCACCTCCTGCGTCTACCATGAGTATTTTTATCATGACCCTGCGTTTACACGACACAAGACGTGAGCATATGTATTAGTTGTCAAAGAAGAGAAAAAATGTTTGTGTAACGTAGGCATCCAGACAATTCTCAAGACAATACACTCTTAAGCAACCGCCGTCAGTTTCGTTTCGTGTGAATTCTAAATCATTTACAAAAATCTGCAAATAAAAATAAATTTTTCCAAATTGTGCGGTCTTTTGCAATTATGTTTTACTTCTTTTTCAGAACTTACAACTCTGCAAACATAAAGGAAGGTTAATCTGCAATTCGTCTGGAAGATGAACTAAATTGCGGCGATCATTGTTTGACATTTGCCGCGGATCCCAAGGTGTGAGTAGTTGTGGCCTAAACAAAAACGATGTACAAGTAGACAGTCAAAATTCTTTTCACTCAAATGCCCAAAAAACAAAACAAGTGAAACCCTAGCCATTCTCTGCTCTCTCTCTCTCTGCGGTCAACCGGCCACTCGATAAAAAACGGATGAGAGATCCTGGAAAGGCGCGTGCTTCGGTTAAATATCCTCACGTCTGGCATAAGTTTACGGATGTCCAAGGAAGACACCGCGGAAATATCGATAGAACAGCGACACGCAACCCACATTTCGACGTTGTATCCGCCAGAACCATTAACGATAGTAAAAATCAGACTTGTCACTCATGAGCATGAACATCAGCTATCGGTGATGTGTATTGTCGGTTTACCGCCCTTCTTGATACCAAATAAGAATGTAATCGAAGTTGTTCGCATCACTATCAAGATTACAAATTTCTTTGTTAATATTTTTCCAAATTCATCAGCCAGATAAAAAGTTATCGATCAAGCTCATGCTCATGAAATATAAGTCTGTGGTTTGCTTAAAAGACGTAAAGTGGTGTTTAACTTATAAATTATATCTGTAGTTTGCAGAATATTATCGCTAATTTATCGTTTTATCTTTACATTATATATCTAGTATGACGAATTTCATTCGAAAATAACATATCGATGTTTAAATACCAAAAACTCATAAGTCAAAATATCATATTTTTCAGGAGACCAAAAAAAAAACGAAAAACAGTAATTGGATATTATTAAATTATTAATGTAATTTCCATTTTTAAAAGCATTTAATACTGTTTTATAAAGTTACAGTACATGCAGAATAATATTTTCAACTCATATCATCAGTAATCCGAAAATGACCAATTTTTGACTTATGAGGTTTTGGTACAAGGTGTTTCAAAAGAAGTCATCCGATGTTGTTTGGCTCTCATTTTTTTCTAAATGAAAACTTCGATTCTGTTTTTGATTATGTTTGTTTGAACCTTTAGAATTTTATTAGTTTAGTTGAGACGATGATATCGGTTAAATAGGCATCGTCACGTCGATATGTTTATTATTGAATGTGAAATTTTAGGTCTACACCTGGTCAAGAATGTTCCCACTTTCATTGCTCATCATTTAATATTTTAATAACTTCTACACGTTGTTGATGCTCTAAAATCATTTTTTGTCGACTGCTCTGCAGAACTGTCAAATACAAACTGATAAATGTCAACCAAACAGAAATAGCGGCCAAAAATGTCGGCCTGGAATATAAAAAGCACAATGTATATATGTTCTTACATCCGTTGGACTTCCATACTTTTAGAAGACTTCTGTAAATTTTTCTGTAAAAATTCCGTAATTTTAATTTGTAAAACAATTTGCATAAAGTACAAACTTAATCTGCTTTTACGATCAAATTTATCCGACGATAGTTGTTCAAATTGACAACTTTTCTTCAGGTACAACACATCGTCAGATCTATATGATAATCACGGGTTAAAAATCATCCATATATCAGAGAAATTGATTTCGAAATATAAATACAAAAATACAAATATAAACACAATCAATTTGATCGAAATAGCTAAAATTAACAATATCACCGAAGCTAACAATAATAACATAAAAAAATATAAGTATAACAATGCACATTGACATTATTGATTTTAATTGATATTATTAATTAAAATTTAATTTTCGCATTATATTTTAATTGACATGAATGAAGTTCTGTTCTGTTTATTGATATCAAAAATATTCAATTTGAATGATTATACAATTCTGTCACCAAACGTTTAAATTGTGCGTTGTTGCGAATACTTCTTATATGCGATAGTGTTGCTAATAATTTCGGTCACGGCTGTACAAAGACACACGTTTAAAAATAATAAAGTGCATGTTATGCACATACACATGTATATACGAAGGTGTGTCACAAATTTAGTAAATATCCTTTAAGATGACCACTACACCCGAAATGTTAGCACGTCTGTTTCAGGGAATTAGCCAAAAATTTTATATTCATATTATTTGCCCCTGACAAGACCACATAAATAAAAGACACAAACTCTCCGTGCTATCTTATAAAATTCCGGGCTTACTTCACATTCTCATTACATTCTGGTTTCTTCGGCTACAAGTAGACAGAGACGCACAACACAAATCTGCTGACCATTTGGGTATTGGTGGTGGTGTGCTAGTGGTACGAGTTGTACTTATATCCATAAAAGCAACACGCGCAAAACACAATAAGAGCACACGCGGTAACAAATTAAATTTCAGTTGAAGTTTTACTCTCCAAAGGTACACATCTGGCTTTTCGGAAACGGATAAACAGTTGTTCAGACGAAATCAAAATAAACGATACTACAAAGTTCTTGAAGTTTCTCTTTTTACAACAACAATTTTAAACAAAGAACTCGAAAAACAAAAATGTGCAACCTTAGGGTAGGTTTAAATAAGAAACTCTGGTTAAATTGTGTACTTGTATTTTTATACAAATGATGCCCTTTGGGAAGGACAATGTGTTTGTAACCCATATAACGAATGTATCGACAAAATCGTCCGATATGTTAATCCGTATTAGTTATCTTTTAAAACAAACCATGTTATCAAACACCGGCGAAGGAGGAGGGAGGAATCCAGACGTTAATAGTTATAGATAACAATGTATCACACTGTACTTTGTATATACTAGTTGTGTAATAACTTCAAACAATGTTGGTGAAGGGCCACGACTGTCTACCTTTAATTCTACAATGTCTGGAGATTATACTAACTGACTGTTATCTATCTAAAGCAAGGAAGGAACACGCGAAACATCAGATTGATGTTCATGGTTACACATTCATATGTACATAGGTGTGAAATGAAGTTGTATGCGTGTGAGTACACGTACAAGAGAAAAGTGTTCCACAATCAAGGCAATTATCAAAATCATTGTGATATTTCGCTTTGATTGACGTTGGTGATGTATCGTATATTCCCTGCTTAATAAATTGGCATGACGATATGCGTGCAGTTAATTTACTTTCGTGTGATGATGACGCGTTTAGCAAATCGAATTACCCTTGCTATAGTACCATACAGTTAACCCTTTTTTGGAAGCGACAACACTTTAGATATTTATACTTTCCATTGCTTTTCACAAAATATCCAAAGAACCTGTTTCAATTTCACTTCTGCTACATTACCTCCATTTTGTTACATTAAGAATCCATAATTTACTTGACGACTTGTCACCTCGCGTCTGTTTCATCTATATCGATGTAAATGACAGTTCGATTTATTTACAAGTCTTTATTTCATGACAAAGAACTTGTTTTTAACTATATCGCCTCTAGAGTTGGGACTTTTAGTCCATTCAAGTGAGCGCTCTTTTTAGTTCGGCTCAACAGAATGAACTAGTTGTTCATTCCTTTAGTTCACTAGTTCATTGTATCATTTCAGCTTAACAGTTCATTTGAGCTTTGAACTAAAGAGCTCAATTCAGTTCAACTTGTAGTTTTGTAGTGATAGGTTTCTAAAGAGTTTTGGATACTGTGATATTTTTTTAGGAACAGACCTAGTATAGATCGGCACGTCCAATTTTTTTGCTTTTTTTTTTGGTTGTAGGGATCGCTATTTTAAGTAAAAAAAGTAAAATAAAAAAATCGGGGGGAACCCCTATTTTGGGAGTTACGGGCCGAGTAGCCCTGGCAGGGACCTATGTTGCTCGTACCGTGTGGTAGAACTTTTGGAAAATCGTTAAATTTATATTGCAATTAGTCGCAAAATTGCAGAGGGTTAAAATTCCCTCTGTACCTGAAGTCGATGTGTGGCAAAATCCGAAAAATCACTCGATTGCTTGAAAAAAAAATATTTTCTGGATATTTTTAAAAATCCGATACGTGGATAACTAAGCAGTTATCAAAAAAATGTATTTATTTATTTTTGTTTATTTCGACTCGTTTTACACAAAAAAGTTGTGAAATCGGTCCCATAACACGGCACCACACTCGTAGTATCATCCTGTATGTCCGAACTTTGGGTGCCCACAACTCCGAAAATAGGCGTTGCCCCCGATTTTTTTATTTAATTTTTTTTACTTAAAATTAAAAGTTCTATCCAATGGTAATAGTTTGGAGCCGAAGCGAGTTGCCGACCTATTCTAGGTTTAAGCCTTTTTTTATACTAAAAGGCATTGGTTAATATAAACCCACGAGAAGTTTCTGTAATGTTTTTATATGTATGTATATTGGATCAAAAGTTGTGATTAGCACTGTAGCCTTTGTGTACAGGCCGGCTACACATCTATTCCACAAAGATTGCAACAATAGAGTCTAAAAATAATCAAACACGCTACAGACGAGGACGTTTTTTCTACATAGGTTTCTTATGGCAGGGAAAATCGTCACGAAAATCCTCTGCGGCTGACGACTCGCCTCTAGAACAGAATCTTTTCTAATTCCTTGGCGGCGCTCAAGAAATCTCTCAATTGGATACCATAGACTAATACTTATAATAGACCCAATAATTCTCCCACCAAATTTATGACATTTGGCCTGGTGTGATATTTACGTTTGATGTTGAAAAGAATTGCTTTACCCGGTGGCTACACGAGCAAGAAATTGTAAGCAATTCACAATACACTCACATTTTTTTACTAAACACTCACATTTTGCTCATTGAAAGCTAGCTGGTAGAGGATTTTGAATACCAGCTAGTTGGCAATGGTCGCTGCAGAGAAAGTCAAAACACAACAAAAGCGGTAGCGGTAGCACATTTTGATAGCGTATTGCGACCGATAATACATGAATAATTGAAATACCGCGCTGTGTAGTAGAGGGTATTATTTGTGTTTTTTCAGTTATTAGTGTTTTGTTCTCTTCTTTTTCATTTTCTTCTATCAAATGATCAATTTCTTTCAAAATTATCATAGACAGAGCTAATTTTTGTTGCTCCTGTGACGACGCCATATAGAGAAATGAATTTGCTACAATTTCTTGTAGACAGCCTACGTCACAGCTGCCAATTCAACGTAATTCTGACAGCTAGTATGTGTGAAATTCATTGAGCAATATCTTGCTCGTGTAGCCGCAGGGTTACTAATACCAGATATAGGCAATGGTTCAAAACAACGAGCAAAATAACAACGGCATTTCGTTTTGTGTGTTAAAATTATTGTGTTATATACAACAGAAATGTATGCTAACAATAACAGTCAATAAAAAAGTTTAAAACACATTTAAATTTCACATTAAAGCAAAAAGTTATTGTAATTCCACCTGATGTATGTCACTTTTCGTCAAACATCTGTCTATCACAGCGACCGCATCACGAAGAGTGTGAAAGGAAACGTCAGATGAGTCAAATATTCTCTCTAGTCTGAGATTACTCTATGCGCCAGACGCTCTCTCTCTCATTTCGTTTAGACGCTAGAGATTTTTTCCATCGTCGTCTGCAGCGATGCCAACTTGGTGCTTTTCGCACTATTTATGGTGCTTTTTAGACCCTCCAAAACGCGAAAATAGGGTCCATAGTGCCAAAAGGAAAAAAAGCGCTATGCGTACGCTTTTCATGTTTTCCGTTGGTGCTTTTAGCGCTTTTTGGCTTTTCAAATGTGGCAACGTGTATACATTCGAATATTTATTGCTATTGCAAGTTTTTACATACATACATATGTATGTAAGTCTCTTTCATTCCTTCAGTCTGTCTTAAGCACCCCATATACTCGTACTGCTACTGCTATGGTATAATTATTTATATGGTATAAGACGAGTTGTTGTAATTTGAATACATGTTTGTTGTTTTAACAGCACTGACGAAATGTCATCCTCTTGTGCTTTTATGTTTTCACCGAAAGAACAAATGAAAAAAAGTTTTAATTATTTAAAAGATCCTATTGAAAATTGTTTAGACGAATTTTGCTATCTTGGGCATAGTTTTGAAAAAGCGTGCAAGGATTCACTGATTTCAGAACACGAAAAGAAAGGAATGAAGGAAAAATGTATTATATTCACTAAACATCTTATATACGAAACCCGATGTAAACTTCCAACCAACTTTGGAACACTACAAAAAATATCATTGTTTAGTGTAAATACCATTCTCTATAACAGCAATAGAGACGAAATACTGGCATTTATTAAATAGTATATTAGAGAAGCGGATGTCATTTCTAATATGGAACTAAGTATTGATAATATTAGAAACTGTGTATGGAAGAACAAATATCGAACAGATCTTTTTTGGATAGAACTAAATGAGTTCAAAGATTCCGTAGGGCAAAATCCATTTCGAGAACAGTATTTAGTTTTAAAAAATGTGTTCTATTGAAAATTTAGTCATTTTGAGTAGAAATAAAGCCAAACGCTTTTTACGCTTTTTTAAGGAAATTTTTACCCTTTTTTACGCTTTTCTGGTTTTTAATTACGCCTTTAGCTCACAAAATGTTGGCAACACTGGTCGTCTGAAGCGCCGTGTGTGGTTCTGTTTGGACTCTTATGCTGCCCACACACAATGCAACATTGTTTGAAACATGGCAATGTTTCATATACAATCGTGTTTCATTGTTGGTTGCAAAAATATCAAAATTGTTTGTGTTTCAAACACAATGTTGCATCGTGTGTGGCGATGTTTACTGTTTTTGCTTTATCATTCGTTGCGAGCAGTCCTGCTGTGAGGTTCTTTTTTGTAATTCGCGGTGTAAAGGAAAGCGAAGAGAGACAAAAATGACGACAATTGGAAATAATGAAAACTGGAGAAATTTTATAAATGAATATAAGAATTTACCAGAATGAAAACTGGAGAAATTTTATAAATGAATATAAGAATTTACCAGAATTGTGGTAATATTTTTTTCCTTCCGCGTATGTTTGTTTGGCAGAAAAACTCACCGACTGATGTTTCATTTATGGTTTCAATTTTGGTTCCATCGTCTGTGGTAAAAAGTGAAACCAGGTTTCAAACACATGTTGCAAACAATGTTGCATCGTGTGTGGGCAGCATTAGGCACCTCTGCAAATTAAGTAACGTAGCTGAACGCAGTTAGTCACGGAACAGCTGTGGCGTTTTATAAATGACGAAAGTAACGCGAAGTGACTGATCCGCGATTTATAGAATATCGCTCTTAGTATTATTTTAACTAAATACATGTATTATTTCTATTTTATTTTTTATTTAAAACCAAAAAAATTCCGTTTTTTACCAAATGTGTCCCGCTTTTTGGTCACAATCAGGTGGTCAGGTTAGTTATAACGCTTTTGAAGTTAGGGTGAAATATGTATTTAGGGTGGCCATCTGGTTTGACGTCCAATGTTTTTCGTGTACCTTTTATAAAAACTTTGTGTATTGTAATATTGTTTAAATAAATAAGGGACATACTTTATATATCTGGTCCCAAAGATTTTCTCTTCAGAGGTGTACCCTAACACATTTTGTTTCGATCTGATGATATGTAACGCAAATAAGTCCGATTATATTTCCTAATAACTCAGCAAGAGATGTTCTATCAACGGTAAGAATAAATAGATCTAATACGTTTACTTAATTAAATTATTTTGAATTCAAAAGAAAGGAAAAAACTCGTTTATTAAAAAAATTGTGTAATTTCTATTGATTTTGGATAATTTATAAGTATTATTGCATCTCGATATTTTTTTGTTACTCTGGTGGCAACACTGCATGGTAGATATTTCCAAAGACGATCAAGAAGTAGATTTTGATAATTCTACCAAGTTATCGACCAAGCTCATACTCATGACTGAAAAGTCTGTGGTCCGCATTAAGTATTAAAACGAATTATTTTAAACTTGTTAGATATTTATTTTTATTGCAACAAAAACCGTATGGGCTCCCATCATTAGCCTATTAGGCTGACTCGAAATATAAATATTGTCAACAATGAGTTTCGTCACAACAGCTATTATTTAGTTTAAAAAAAGATATTTTAACGGTATAAACTTTTAAAATCTAGATTTTGCATGAGCATAAATGAGATTTAAGACTAAACGAATGCATTGATGAAATAGGGTGGGAGGGTACATCTGAGTATCTGAATCAATATTTAAACATTAATCATCCGGCTACAGTTTAATTCTATATTTGCTTTGAAACCATTTGAGTGATGTATTTAATAACAATATGAAGCACACAACTGGTTTCCACCGGAATTTAGTATTGCTGTCAAAAGTTATTTCTCGAATAAGACATGATATTTTAAATGCAATTTAGCACTAATTAAAAAGTTCACTGTGTATTTTTCTTTAATAAAAACAATTATATTGGTAATTGCCTTGTATTTGTCGTATTATTTGATATACCTGGACAGATGTACATGTATGTATGTACATTTATGAGCTATAGTTTGTTGTGCAGCTTATCAGTCAGTATCTTAATATGGTAAATCAACAACAAGAACGACAACATTATCGGCATAGACAAGCCAACACTTCATTCGGAGTATACAAATGTATAACAAATGTTTTTAATGAAGAGAAGAGAGTGGTTTGATTAAAAATATTTGTTAATTCTCAAGCAGCGTCTCCTTACTATGAATGGAAAATTTTAGCTACTTTGTATAGTGACAAAAACAACAACCACACCAAATCTCAAGCGAAAAAGAATATATGTATATGGGAGTATATACGAAATCATGTTAATAAAAGCTCGATTAATAAATATTATTATTATATTACTCTGTGGTTTAAATCATAGAATTTTGAGTTATATTACGGTCACCGTGTTAGTTGGAAATTTGATGTAGTTCGTGTTGCTGTTACTTGGCGTTTACTCGAGACAGTTTTGTGGAGTCAATAGAAATGCATTCAAACTTTTTTGCTAATACACTCGCACTGCTCTTATTGACTTCGTCACTGTCTCTGATTTTTCAAAGACAGTAAATTCTGCAAATGATTTGATGTAAGCGGCCAATTTGATGAAAATTCGTTGTAATATGCGAAAAGAAGCAAAACACAATCAAAACAGACCGCACAGTTTGTAAAACCCGATTTTTATTTTTCGGTATTGGTAAATGATATTGAATTCACACGAAACAACACTTACACAAACATTTTTCTCTTCGTTTACAACCAATACATATTATCAATTGTCTTGTCTCGTGTAAACGCAGGGTTAGAAGTTGTACATAAAACCATAGATCATAGATAAAGAAATTAACTAGATATCGTACATACCGTGGTAAATTGCTTGTTCAATGGGATATTTTCTAGATGGAGCTGAATGCAATAATTACAACGTTTGATCCCAAACAAAATATACCTTGCAAGATGTATTGAGAACAGGTGCTAACAATAGGTGTGGTAGGCAACATCAACAGGAATTTTGTTTCTGTTTTGTGGTCCGTTGTTCTCAAATTCAACACAAACGAACACCAACAATAACAGTAAACAAAAAGACACATAATCAAAATAAATAAATTTGAACTTGAAAATGGGGAACACAACACAAAAAAATTAAGTAAGTTGTTCAAATAGCACAACCTGGAAAATTATACTTTTTTTCTATGTATCAAATTTCCCACAGTATTGAATAAACTTCAATGAAAGTTATGAGAAACTTCAGTGAGAGTTACAAAACGACAACACAGCACCTAGTGGTAGTACTTGACAACGCCTGTGCGATATCTACTTATTTCCTTTATCTATGCCATAGATGAAGGAAATAATAAACACAGCGCGACCATTGTCAACTTTGTTCACTAGGTGCTATCCTTTACTACTGTCACTTTCATTGAAGTTTCCCACAATTCTCATTGACGTTTATTCAAAATTATGGGAAATAATTTAAACAAGAGCAAATGTGACAAAATTTAAATGATTTTACATAATAACATTTGTTTCTTAAATTAAAAACAATTTCAAAGCCATAAGGCCTGTGTTTAGATATTAATAGGAGAAAACCCATAACGTGCCGGAACACCTTTTTAATCTAAAAACTTCCGTGCCCCAAAACTGTAGTAGCCACTTCTGTAACTCGCACCGTTAGAGTGTCTGATGACTATCAACAAGTACTAGTATTGGTAGCTGAACCGGAGGAAGAACCAATCTATTAGGACATAGACGGTGGTGACATGGCTTTACAATTCCATGGCCATCAGATACTCTTCTTTAAGTAACGTGTTGTATTCTTGTTTCGAAGTGATATTTTTGTTGAAAATTAATTTTTCTTTTGATATGAAATTTTAAAGTTTTAATGACAAATTTTTTAACTTTTTTTTTTTGGAACAAAAAATTTCCCATTTATTACTTTCAACCATTGATAAAGTAAACTAATAGATGAAGCACAAATGTTGGGAAAATTTTAGTGTAATGGGTAATTTTCTAGATGTCGTTGAAAGCAATAAATGGAATTTTTTTTGTTTCCAAAAAAGTCTAAAATATGACATTAAAATTCTAACATTTCATAACAAACGAACAATAATTATCAGCAAAAATATCACTTCGAAACAAGAACACAACACGTTACTTAAAGACGAGTATCTGATGGCCATCGAATCGCAGAGCCATGTCACCACCATCTATGTCCTAATAAAATGGTTCTTTCTCCGGTTCAGCTGTCATTCCTCAGACATCTGCGACCACAGAAGTTGCTACAGTTTTGGGCGGGGAAGTTTTTAGGTTAAAAAGGCGTTCCGGCATGTTCGTAAAATCATTTAAATTTTGTCACATTTTCCACTGTTTAAATTACTTTCACAAAAATTTCCCACCATTTTGAATAAACATCAGTAAGAATTATGGGAAACTTCAATGAAAGTGACAGTAGTATAGAACAGCACCTAGTGAACAAAGTTGACAATGGTCGCGCTATATCTATTATTTCCTTTATCTATGCTTTCAACGACATCTAGAAAATTACCTATTACAGTAAAATTTTCCCAACACTTGTGCTTCATCTATTAGTTTACTTTATCTATGCATAAAACGGCCAGAAATAAATGAGAATGCGTGTTTTCGTTCGTTGCATAGAGTTAATTAGAATAGAGAAACAATTTCTTTCGTCTGACATTTCATTTCACACTTTTTGTAGTGGGTTTGTGCAGATAACAAAATGTTCGACGAAAAATGACTTACAGCAGGTGGAGTTACAAGAACTGTTGACTTAACTGCATGTCATTTTAGTACAGAACTTTGAAATTTAAATGTATTTGGCAGTTTTTTGTTGACGTTTATTGAGGGTATACATTTGTGTTGTAGTTAACACAACTATTCTACAACACAAACACGAAATGCAGTTGTTGTTGCTATATTGGATGTTTTGTACTTATGCCTGTATCTGAAGCCATGCATGGTAACATACAATTTCAACGATTTTCAATTATTTCAACATCCTTTGTGATTTAAAGCCTAATAAAGAAAAATACAATATGCATTAAATATTAAGCACAGCATGTTTGACGATTTGTAAATTTTTCGAAAATATTGTTGTCTGTAATACCTTATAATAATCAAACATGGGTTTTTTAATTTGCATTGGATTTTAATTTGCATTCATTTTTCTAATGAAAATGCAAAAAAATACCATTGTTCGTAATGACAATTAAAAAAATTTCAATTTGCATTTCCTCAGGCAATACAAACCATAGATAAAGGAAATAATTGATATAGCACGACCATTGTCAACTTTGTTCACTAGGTGCTGTCCTGTACTACTGTCACTTTTACTGAAGTTTACAATAATTCTCATTGACGTTTATTCAAAATTGTGGGAAATTTTTGTGAACGTAATTTAAACAATCGAAAGTGTGACAAAATTTATGTGATTTTACATAATATCATTTATTTCTTATATAAAAAACTATTGCAAAGCCATGAGATGGTTGTTGGGATATCAATAGGAGAAACCCGTAAGACCGCCCAAAGATGAACATCTCGGAACGCCTTTTTAATCTAAAAACTTCCCCGCCCAAAAACTGTATCAACTTTTGTGGTCGTAGATGCCAAAACCGTTAGAGTGTCTGAGGACTCTCAACAAGGAATGGTAGCTGAACCGGAGGAAGAACCAATTTATTAGGACATAGACGGTGGTGACATGGCTTTGCATTTCGATGGTCATCAGAAATTCTACTTTAAGTAACGTGTTGTATTCTTGATATTTTTGCTGAAAATAATTTTTTCTCTTGATATGAAATTTTAGATTTTTAATGTCATATTTTTGACTTTTTTTTGGGAACCAAAAAATCCCATTTATTGCTTTCAGCGACATCTAGAAAAGTACCCATTACACTAAAATTTTCCCAACACTTGTGCTTCATCTATTGGTTTACTTTATCTATGATTCATGCGCTGTTTGTGGAATCGTATGGCAATTGAAATAAAATATGGGAATGCTTTTAATTATATTAAATTCGTTTGACTGCAGGCAATTCTGTTTATAAAGTATTTTATGTGTGGAAGTTCGTGGCTGCGATAGGTATTGCCTCGTAGTTCTTTCAAATTCATAAGCCTGTGACGGAATTCTGAAACTTTTTAACGATAAAAAGCGGTAGTTAAATTGTCAAAATTCATAAAATTTCGGAATTTTGCCAATTTAACTACCGATTTTCATCGTTAAAAAGTTTCAAAATTCCGGCGCTGTAATGTATAAAATATTTGAAAACCAATACTGCCAGATATGAAGGAACTGCTTTGAAATTAACCACAACTGTCAATGGTTTTTACCATAGAGTAAATATGGGTAGAGAAAAACTATGGTTTTTACATTTTTTGAATTTGCATTTGTAGAGGTAATTCAAATTAAACCATAAATTATAATTGTTATATAATTATTTTGACCCATGTATGATAATAAGGTTAATTGAAATGTGTTTTTTTTTTATTTTTATCTTTTATTAAATATTACATAAATATTACATTTATCTTTTATATACAGAAAGCCACTTCAGCTTTGAATAAGCTTTTCGTTTACGGTGGCTTGAAATATGGCCAACCCAGCCACTCGGTATTGGCCAACAATGCTAATGGTATGGCAAAATTCTGGTGCCGGGCAACAACAGGCGAAAAGTATCCACTGGTTATAGCAACACGATATAACATACCATTTTTGCTCAACAAACCAGGAGTGGGTTATTATGTGACAGGTGAAATATACGAAGTAGACGATAAAATGCTGCGCTCATTGGATAATCTGGAAGACTGCGAGGATATATATCTGCGAGAAAAGCGTGATATGAATATTGGTGTTGGTGAGGGGTAAGTGTAACAACTTTGATTGAAATTGATTGAAAAAAACCTTAAATTACAACTTTTTGTGTTGATCTTTGTTTAGCACGGTTCCCTGCTATGTTTATTTGCTGGAAAAATATCCTGAAAAGCTATTAAATCTACCTTTCTTGTCTCGCTACGAGAATGGACCCGCTCATCCTTACGTCATGCGCCAAAAGCGTCATCATAAGCATCCTCCCAACGAAGATTTGGCGTTTACAACTGCCAAAGCCGTTTAATTTTATCTTATTTTCCTTACAAAATCTCTATACTTCCAAATGAATTTTGTAGTATTTACAAATCTGTTGGTTTTGTTAACTTTTTATTAGTTATGTAAGAGACCCAGGCATTTTTTTCTATGTTTGTAACCCAATAGTTCAAACGAAACGCACAATTAAAATTTTTTTATATAGAGAGTACTTGAATATTTAAATAAAGAAAACTTCATTAAAAAAATACTTAACAATAAAGTAAATGTTACGAAAAATTCAAAATAAGTCGCGTCCCATACCTAAGCGGCCGCCTTGAGGGAACCGTGTCGCACCCAAATCGCAATGCTATTTTTTTTTTGTTAAAGCAACCAAATACACTGTGATTAGAATTCCACATTACAATCGGAATCTCTAGTTAAGAGATTTTGAAAAACATCTATTATCCAGTAGAAAAATCTGCTGTTTATTCAATTGAAATGGGAGATTTGTGAACTCGCGTAGTAAGGTGCAATATCAAGCATGGGATAGAAATATATCGGTTGAAAACAATTTTAATTTAACATAATAATATTTTTTCCAATATAATGGACACCAATTAATTGTTTCCTACTTTTCTTTCATTAAATAAGATGTATGTATGTATATAAGTTAAACAAACAATTGTTTAATGTTTATACAAATTTTGCAGGTGGGCTCAGCAAGCTTGTATCACCCGAGAATTTTTGCGGAAGATACAAATAACTTTTGATGAACTCAAACCCCAAAAAAAAAACTAACCGGTAGTATTAAAACATGGGCCGCTGATATTGAATTCGAAGTCAGGTTATATTGCATATCACACTGAGCCAGAGATATACCATTATTAGTTGATGTGTTCCGTTTACACCTGATAATGATGAATTTCTTAAATCTAGACGGAAGTTCAGGAATAACAATAATGTAGAAGAGCGTCTTAAAAGAATCAGTAAAGTTATTAAAATATCCAGGAATATTTCAAGGGAAGGCTACTACATGGGTAATCTCAGCTCGTGCAACGGTGATATGGACATGGAATTTCCTTAATCGTGAATTAGAAAGGAAACGAGATTCTATCAGAGAAGTTATAGCTGAGGATGGCAGCACTATCAACTCTGACGAACAAAAGGCTTCGACTTTAAACACATATTTTGTCGAATATATTAGTAATATTACGAACAAATATAGAACAAACCCCTAATGACGATGTTAATGTTTTCCGAACATTCAGATCAGAGGGAAATTATTTTACATTTCGAATGGTAAATAAACGAGAAGTAGAGAGTATTTTAGACAGCAAAAGTTCGGGATGCGATAATACCACAACGAAGATGTTGTTGACGAAATAAATCACTATGCTCATTGATGAATCATATCCGTCCGTTCTTAAAACTCACGAGATCATACTAATACCAATGAAACAAACCATGAATGTTGCTGAATTCAGACCAATTTCAGTTTTGACTGTCATTGACAAGAGTTTGAAAAAACTTATGCTTGGACAACTGTCGAACTATATTCACACGAATAGAATTTTTTATGAAGGAAAATATGGATTTAAAAAAGGGGTTGAGGCAGCAGACGCAATTGTAACTGCTGTTGAATACGTTGAAAAACGTTGCCCATCTCTGGATTTATATAGATACCATGTTAAAAATATATTACCTGTCGTGGGCTGTATAAACATGTTCAAAAGTGTTGGGATCCCCATATAAACATCCCACATTTATATTGGTTACCCAAGATCTGGCAACCCTACTATATTTTGGCTGTCCCTTTTGTTATTATTCGTTTATAGATCTTACATATTTGTTTAATCGTCTGTCGGGATAAGTTTTGTAGTCGCGCGGTAATTATTAAAATACTTCATTTTGTGTTCCGTGTTATATTTATATTGTGATTGTTTTATTCTATTTTTATATGATATGATTTTATATGATAAGAAAAGACTGTCTTTCAATCATAACAAAAAGCATCAGAATGCCTGATTCAGACATATCTTTTAGTCGTAATGTTTCAAGGACGGGTAGAAAAACTAGACAGGCTGAACACATACAAGATGCAAGATGTCAAACCCATCTAACAAAGTAACGAATCCGATATGCAGGACCTAATGAGTATATCAGTTTACCAGATGCAATTAAAAACGTAACAGTTATTTGCACGTTCAAAAAATCAGTTAAAGAATATTTACGCGATAATCTGGAAACGCTTCTTACATAGTTGTAGTTATTTTTGTGTATACTATGTATTCGTATAGAAAATGAATTATCTATATATTAACTTGTTTAAAGGCAAATAAATAGTATTTTATGGTAGTTGCCAATTAGACTCTATAATGAGTATAAGGCGCTGTGGCATTTAGGTATTTGAATTGTTATAAATTAAATTTGAATTGTTACAAACATAATAAAAAATACAGAGTCGCAAAGACGCAAACTTTAAAAAAATGCAATTTAAAAAAATGTTGTTGTCTATATTCTATTTTCCAAGTTATGTAGATGCGAGTATTAAAATCATAGACTAATACTTATAGTAGGCCTAATAGTTGTCTCACTAAATTTATGACATTTGGCCTGGTGTGATATTTACGTTCGATGTTGAAAAGAATTGCTTTACTAATACCAGATAGAGGCAATGGTTCAAAACAACGAACAAAATAAAAACAACGGCATTTCGTTTTGTGTGTTAAAATTATTGTGTTAAATACAACACAAATGTATGCTAACAATAACAGTCAATAAAAAAGTGTAAAACAAATTTAAATTCCACAGTTTTTCACCAAAACGACATGAAAATTTAAAGTCAGAACATTGTACAATAATTGGAATAGGTAACTTTTCGTCAAACATGTCTCTATCTCACCGACCGCACCACGAAGAGTGTGAAAGGACACGTAAATCAGTAAAATATTCTCTCTTTAAAGATTACTCCATAGAGTAAATTTATAGTAGAGCCGCCATTTGTCTCATCTGACGTTTCCTTTTACACTCTTCGTGATGCGGTCGGTGTGATAGAGAGATGTTTGACGAAAAGTGATATACACCAGGTGGAATTACAATAACTTCTTGCTTTAATTTTTCATGCCATTTTGGTGAAAAACTGTGAAATTTAAATGTGTTTTAAACTGTTTTATTGACTGTTATTGATATCATACATTTGTGTTATATTTAATGGTGTGAACAGAATTGGTGCGTACTGCGTATTTTACGCAGCGTAAATACGTCGCCAAAAATAGAACACATTTGTGTATATGGAAATGAGCAGAATCACGACGGCGTCGTAAAATACGCAAGTACGCAGCAGCTGAAAATAGATTTATTTCTATTTCATACGCCTGCGTACGGCGTACAAAACAGTACCGAGTGACCATATTGTTTTAATATTTTAAGTATTTCAGTAATTAAAGTTACTTTTTACTTAAGAAATTGTTTATTTTTACTTATTAACATTTAAAATAATAATATATAAATAAAATTAAGTACAAAAAAGCTTTTTAGTTGAGTTTTTGTTTATGTTTCATTTGTGAAGTACTTTTTTTTACATATGGTCACCTTATTCACATTCACAAATAGTAAACAACTTTATCAGCTGTGTTTAGTTTTACGTCGTACGTTACGGCGTTATTGTGTTTCATACGACGTATTTCCACTGCGTTTTCTTGACCTGCGTAAATTTACGCTGCGTAAAATACGCAGTACGCACCAATTCTGTTCATAGCATAACACATTAATTTTAACACAAAAAACGAAATGCCGTTGTTGTTATTTTGTTCGTAGTTTTGAACCATTGCCTCTATCTGGTATTAGTAAAGCAATTCTTTTCAACATCAAACGTAAATATCACACCCTTAGAGTAATCTCAGACAAGAGAGAATATTTGGCTCATCTGACGTTTCCTTTCACACTCTTCGTGATGCGGTCGGTGTGATAGAGAGATGTTTGACGAAAAGTGATATACACCAGGTGGAATTACCATAGACTAATACATACCTAGATAAACTTATTCTCTCATCTGACGTTTCATTTCACACTCTTCGTGATGCGGTCGGTGTGATAGAGAGATGTTTGACGATAAGTGATATACACCAGGTGGAATTACAATAACTTCTTGCTTTAATTTTTCATGCCATTTTGGTGAAAAACTGTGAAATTTAAATGTGTTTTAAACTTTTTTATTGACTGTTATTGTTAGCATACATTTGTGTTGTATTTAACACATTAATTTTAACACACAAAACGAAATGCGGTTGTTGTTATTTTGTTCGTTGTTTTGAACCATTGCCTCTATCTGGTATTAGTAAAGCAATTCTTTTCAACATCAAACGTATACATCACACGAGGACAAATGTCAGAAATTGGGTGAGTGAAAGTTTTTCTCTACCCATATTTACTCTATGGGAATTACAATAACTTCTTGCTTTAATTTTTCATGCCATTTTGGTGAAAAACTGTGAAATTTAAATGTGTTTTAAACTTTTTAATTGACTGTTATTGTTAGCATACATTTGTGTTGTATTTAATACAATAATTTTAACACACAAAACGAAATGCGATGTTGTTATTTTGTTCGTTGTTTTGAACCATTGCCTCCATAGAATAACACATACCGTAGAAGCATTTATTCGCTCAATAAATTAAACATCATAGGTACGATGGAAAGTAAACATTGGATGGTAGAAATATGGGTTCAATAATACCAGATACTGGCAATAGTATACAGCGATCAACAAAGGAACAACAACCGAATTTCGTGTTTTTGTGGCAAACTAGTTGTATTAAATACATTACAAATGTATGCCAACTATAAAAGTCAACAAAAAAGTGCAAAATATATTTATATTTTTTAGTTCTACACCAAAACGACAGGAAAAAGTTAAGTGAACATATTATGTAACTCCACCTGGTGTAAGATTATAGCTTTGTTCCTTTACTTTACTGCGGGATCCCGCGGGAATGCGTTTCTCTTTTTCCCAAAGTTACCCAAACATTTTCTTTGGGTAAAGTGTCAAACAATCAGCTGTCCGAAACGTCAACATAAAAACATATGTATTATTTGTGAAAAAAACAACACAAGTGAAAAAAAATTATTGAATTTACAATTTTATTAACTTGAAAAGTGATTGCTTTGAGAGTGCTTATTTAAAGAAGATGGGAAGTGTGCAAATGAACAGTGAAAATTAACATGATGTGCTCGATTTGTTGTCAAGCATATGTTTTGTGTTGTGACATTTGTTTTCGGGTAAGAAAAGTGGTTTTTTGCGTTCCTTTACTTTTGGGTAAATTTGAGTATTTGACAGTGAATTTTGCTTTTACTCTCATTTACCCGAAAAGTAAAGGAACAAAGCTTATTTTAAATTTAATTGCTCTCATTTCCACAAACCTACGATGAAGAGTGTGAAATGAAACGTCAGATGAGAGAATAAGTTTATCTACGTATGTATTATTCTATGATTGCCTCTATCTGGTATTAGTAAAGCAATTATTTTCAACATCAAACGTAAATATCACATCAGGCCAAATGTCATAAATTTGGTGGGAGAACTAGTAGATCTACAATAAGTATTAGTCTGTGAAAGAAACGCAACTCAAACACAAAATACCTGTGTTTGTTGTCGCAGTGCGTTTGCCGTGTTTATTCCATGAGCTGTTCATATAACACAACCTCTACTAGAACGTTGGAAAGAAATGGAAGGAACTCAAAAGAAACGAAAAAAAACATCTGTTCACAAATAACTTTTGGCGCGCAAAAATGGGCCAACGCACTATTGGATTTGTTTCATGTAGTTGGATAGGAAACGAAATAATTTATGCTGAAGTTGGCAGAACTCAGGTGTAAAGCGTCGATACAGTGAAAATTGCTTACACTTTTTTTTTAATTTAGCACAAAGTTTATATTTTTTTTTGTTAACCAACTGAGCAAAAATGGGGTTAAAACAAATTGAAGAGTCGAATACACCCATAGTCAAGTGGATTGGGGAGCACGATCCACAGGTGAGCGTATCGCATTTACAGCACAAAAACGTATTTTTCTACGTCAAGTGTATAATCGGTCCTCTGACTTTGAGCTTGGGCGATTTTGTTTTGGTGTCCAACGCTGACGCACCTGACCCTGATTCCATTGAGGGTTGCGATATTGCCAGAATTCAGTACTTGTATGAGTTAAGGGAAATGTCAGATCGTGATCCATACCGTGCTCTGGTTCAATGGTACTCACGACCTGAATGCGTGCCCCACAGATATTTTGACAATGATGATATTTGTATTGACTTCTCTAATGAAGTAATAGAAGAACATCGACCCTACGACGCTGACATTTCATTGGAAACCGTTTTTCGCAAGTGTGTTGTAGTTCTCGGCAATTCGGAATCATCAGCTGCTGGTTTATTGCAAAACTTCAGTCGCAATAAAAACAATTGCCCCATGTTTGTGTGTCGGTATAAGTTTATTCGTGTGAAGAATACCTACCGCCTTGTGCCACTGCAATTTGCAAATGAGTCTGGAGCCACTGAGCGAGGGCGAAGACTGTCAACAGCTGCTGTACCGCCATTAACAGAATTCAAGGTGTCTTCTGCGAAGAAACCAAGACGTTCATGCACTACCACCGAAGAGGCACCAGCACAAAAGAGACGTTTATCCATGAGTGCAACGAATTCAGTGGAGTTTGTAGATCTAACATATTTCAATGAGGAAAATAAAGTGTCGCCAATTAAGATCATTGGAGGACGCAGCGTTGTACGTCTATCGGCCAAAAAGAAATCTACGCCAAATGACAAATCATTAGATTATGAGATAAATGCCAATTACTTGCCTGCCTCACCATTGGCAGAACAAAATGTGAAGGTTACACCAAGATCTAGAGCTGCAGCAGCCAAAAGGAATCTCAACTTAAGTTTGGATAATGGTTGTGCTGATACAACAGCCGATTCAGATTGTCTCAATTACTCCATTGTTAAGCGGACACCAGATCCAAAAGAACCGCCGAATGACATGAAAATAAAATTAAGACTGTCTGAAAGGTAAGGAGCGTACAATTATTGTAAATAATCGTCTACGAATGTGGATGAGAAATAATTTAGAATAATTTTGAATGTATATTATCCTCAACCAAATTGTAGAAGACATTCCACACGGCAGACAACCCAAGACGAAGATCCATTGGCTATTACACCTAATCAAGAAGTCATTGTAAAAAGTACGATTCAAAATTCCTCAGACATTTACCACACCCCCACAAAAAAGACACGAGAAACATCTGAGGGAACACCATCCACTAGAAGAAAAAGTATTCTCAAATCTGCCACCAGCAGACTAGGTATGAAATGTATCTCAAGACATGTTTTCTATCTCCGTCTATTATTAACTATCTTCATTTATGCATTTAGCCGAAGGCACTCCTCGCAGAAGTATACAGTTATCCAGCATTGTAGAGCAGCGCGTCTTCAAAAATGATGACGTTATAAATACTCCAAAACGTTCGAAGGCAAGAAGAACTATTGCTGTGGTGCCTGCCACCGATCATAGTGACGAACAGCCACCGGAGCAATGTACGCCCAAAAAGTCCGCACAAAAAACTCCATCCAAGGGCAGAAAAAGCTCAACGAAAGCCTCAACTACAGAAGCGCCTGATACACCAAGAACTCCTTCACAGAAATTGAAAATGATACGTTCTGGAGAAATTCAGCCGTCGTTGAAAAGGCGTGACATTTTAGCTGGTTCTGAAAAAGGTAAAACTGATCTGCAAATTGCCCGCGAACGTCTTCATGTCTCGGTTGTACCGAAAAGTTTGCCCTGTCGTGAAAAAGAATTCGATAATATATACACATTCCTTGAGGGTAAGATCCAAGACCAATGTGGTGGATGCATGTATGTGTCTGGTGTACCCGGCACTGGCAAGACCGCCACAGTCACCGGCGTTATTAGGACTCTACAGAAGCAAGTGGCTAACGATGAATTACCTCAATTCGACTTTTTAGAAATAAACGGGATGCGTCTGACAGAGCCTCGTCAGGCATATGTTCACATATATCGACAACTGACGGGAAAGACAGTTTCATGGGAACATGCTCACTCTTTGTTGGAAAAACGTTTTACAACTCCTGCACCTAGGCGTGTTACCACAGTCATGTTGGTGGATGAGCTAGATATACTATGTAACCGTAGGCAAGATGTCGTATACAATCTTTTGGATTGGCCAACGAAATCTGCAGCCCGTCTAGTAGTGGTGACAATAGCCAATACAATGGATTTACCAGAACGTTTGTTAATGGGCAAAGTTACATCACGTTTGGGTTTGACTCGTTTAACATTTCAACCATACACATACAAGCAGCTACAAGAGATTGTTACAGGACGTCTGCAAGGTTCGGATGCCTTTAAGGGAGATGCCGTACAGCTGGTGGCAAGGTAAGTAAATCAAAACTCATAAAAAAAAATATATGGATTCCCATTACATCTCATGAAGGGACAGGGGAGAGCTTCTCACAATCACTAAGCTGTGCGCTTTTCAGTTGTCAGTCACATGATTGGGACCTACAGTTTTACACCGATTCCAAGCGGTATTTTGAGAAGCTTTTTTCATGGCTAAATACTCGATAGTGTCGCCGTCATTTTGCGAGGTGACCGCCGCCGAAAGACATTTTAAGGTCAAAATTCATACTTGTCAGAAAATTAATAAATTTTTGAATAACAAACGAATAATTTTGAGAGGACAATAACTTCGTATGTGGCAAAGTCAGTTACAGAATACGGGCGTATTTGTGGAACACTAGTCACTGCTCTGCTGTGACCGAAATATTGGTTTCTATTCTATATTATTTTATTTCCTTGTAGAAAAGTTGCTGCTGTATCGGGCGATGCTCGCCGAGCACTTGATATTTGTCGCAGAGCTACTGAAATCGCAGACGCTGCTGCAATCATATCTAAAGATAGTTCCAATCCTGCACTCCAATGTGTTAACATGATGCATGTTCAGCAGGCTTTGGCTGAAATGATAGCAAGTGCCAAGGTACAAGCTATAAAGAAATGTTCCCGCCTTGAACAAATCTTCCTACAAGCGGTTGTGGCCGAAGTTACACGAACTGGGGTAGAAGAGACTTCATTTATGGGTGTTTTTACACAAGTGGAGACAATTGCAGCTTTTATGGGAGCCCCAGTACCCACCCCAGGTAATTTCTTATTGAAGTTGTAATTTAAAACAAAAAAACAAGTATCTAACAATCTGTACTACCTTCAGGTCGTGCTTTGCGTATTTGCTCTAAATTGGGTTCCGAGCGTTTACTCATTTGTGAACATTCACGTAATGACATTTTCCAAAAGATCCTTCTTAATGTTAGTATGGATGATATACATTATGCTCTCAAGGTAAATAACTCTTATGCCTAGACCGAATGGAGAAATAAGAATAAATGTCGCCATATTTATTTTTATCATTTTACATATAAAATAGTTGAAGATCAAAGTGTTTATTGATAAGTAGTTTTAGAAAAAATTATTCTTTTTTTATATAAATTTATTTTATTTCCGATTTTCTTGTTACTTTTTATTTATTGAATTATTACTGTTCGCCATTGATTAACCGACTAATTCTTGGCAGTTGCATTATTTTTCTTCTTTCATTGAAATAACCTAAAGTACAAATTTGTTATAATGAAATTTAAATAAAATACTAAAATATGAAAGCATTCATAAAAGGCTTTGGGTGCGAATACTGAATAGATAAAAAGATGATAACGAAAGCCCAGTAACAACAGCCAGTACACGGCCACAGGCATCACTGTGGTAGCAGTAAATAAACTAATGACTAGATATAAATCTTCTTCTGTGCTCTCCAACAACTGGGCGTTGGAAATTTGTTCCTTTTCCTGGCGTAGGGGTAAGCTGGTTTTCTGTGTGGCAAACATATGCCACATTAGGTAGAGGAACGCGTTTATAGGTGCACAATAGGTATTGAGAGTAATTAAAGAACCTACTACAAATACATTGTAGGATGACAAACCGATATAACCGGGATTTAGGTCAATGCTTGACAAACTGTTTGAATTTCCCTAAAAATAAAGAGAAACAAAATATAACAAAACACTTGTGTTATCACAAAAGTATAGAGAGTGTTCTACAATTCATATCGGATCTAAATTATTTTATATACTTATTTGTGTATGAGTTTACAAATAGAAATGTAATTAATATTTAATATGTATTGCAGAACACACCTCAGCGCTTGTTATACGTCTATTCACCTGAAAGAAGTAATACATATTTGCTATGAATATAGTTATCACAGTCTTTAGTACTAACACATAACAGCGATTGTAAACACGTTTATCCTTCATGTACAAGTTATCACACAATTCATAGCATTTCTCCAACGTCAGCAACATAGCAGGCAGTAGGATGACATTGTGTGGCTTATGCAATAACGCTGATACCAAGAGGCAACAAGTTAAATTTGTTCTGAGCAACTCTACCAAATTGCCACTGGTTTCATAGCCATACTTTTTGGACTTACAAAAGGCATCACGGTAGTGTATAAGGCCTGTGGTGACTACACTCATCCAAAATATGATTAAAACTAGAAAATGTTGTTTACTGTACTCTCTGTATAGGAAAATACACAGCAATGCTATGAAACAAGTCACCATTTGCAGAGGCGAGTTATATTTTCTTAGGAACCAAAATAATAAGAACAAGCCTAAAATAGAAAGAAGAGAAAATTGAAATGTTAAAATATATAACGATAAAGACGACTTACATACCTCCCGCAAAAGTAAGCACTAAGTAGACAAAGTTCTTGTCTTGAGCCAATACATCACCAATATCCTCCAAATGACGCCATTTATCGCCAGTTTGGTTCAGGCGTCGACATCCTATAATTGCCACCATAACCAACACAACAAACCGCATATTCCACAATTGTGATGACAAAATATTCGTAGCATTATCGACATTCCATATTTTTTTAACATTGTAGTAAAAGTTTTGAATACTTAGAAATACCAACGTTGTGGGTGTTAGATAATACCATGTCTGATGTTCTTCCTCTATAAGGGACGAAGAACATAGTGAAAATGTATGAAACAAGAAGAATGACAATAATATCCATGGAATGGTTAGTTTGAAATGGGACTTTTGCTGATATGTTAAAGGAATCAAAATTTGACAAAGTAAACGGAATATATCGAATGTTAAATAAATGCTCATGGCTATGGGAACCGTGAGTAGAATGGAATACGAAAAATGTCTGGTATTTATTAGCTTGAAGTAGTGGGCAATGCCATTTACTACAGCTGCAAGGAAAGCGCTAATTAAAAGCCTTTCTGTAGAGACGGTCTGCGGTTGTTTTGGACTAGACGCCGTTTCAAACAAAACATTAAATAGTAGGCACAAAGCAGTCTGCAAGAAATATTAAGTAAACAAGTAAAGAATGTAGCTTATGGTTTTCGCAGTTGCAATATTGGGCCTGTTCGTAAATGAAGCACTGCTATGCATCCGATGCGGAGCACATTCGTAAATGCAAACTCTAGCAACATTGCACGCGCCAATGTTTGTTAATACGAGAGTGCATCATCTTCTTTGATCTGATGAGCAAACTTTCTGCAAATTGTGCATCATAAAAATGTCTGATGTACAGAATATTTTTTCCTTTCTTTACTGTTTAATTTAATTTTATTTTATTTGCTTTAGAGGAGAACTTGCAGATACCATTTTCCAGAACAATTTTATTTTATCCAACTCTTTATTGCAAACAGTATGCACATCAAAAAAGAATCTGCGTATATGATTGGCATGAGTGATGCCAGATGCGCATCAGATTCACAGCAATGATGCATTTACGAATAGACCCATTAATAAATTGCATGTCATTTCGTGAAATTGTAATTTTTCTAAGTATAAAATCGACAGCTGTTTTGAGTAAATTCGATGTACTTTGCTGCTAATCCCAGAAGACCCCCATTCAACTTACCAATGTTGTTAGTATTAGCGATATAAATATCAAATCATTATCGTATTGAACTAATGACTCTGACAGTCGTTGTGATATGTTCTTAGCTACACGTATATAATTTTGTTTCGACTTCTCGTAAGACAATAAACTGGTGCCATTACTTTCAATGAAATGTTTGTGTTCAATTTCTGCCTCGGTTAACCAAAAATAATAATCGGAATGACCTGAAACCAAAGAATTGGAGTCATACACCGACCTATAATGAATATATGTAGTAGTTACCCTGAGTTTGTATTTGACTTAAAGTAAATTTTCTTCGAAATTTTTCAACCAAATGAAGGGCGTTGTAGTAATAATAGTACAATTGTTCTTCCTTTGTGTAGCTGGTTAAAAATTCGGATATTAAACAACCAATTGACGAGTGTGGTATATCAACTCCCAGCAAAACAGCTAAGGTAGGTGTCATATCTATTTGATTAAATCCTTCGCGAATTCTGAAAAAAAAATTTTTTGTATATCTGCAAAATGTATAATATATTTTTATTTATCGTACTCTTTTCGTGTTGTGCATTTATCCCAGAAAATCATAAGTGGGACGTACAATTCTTCCTCATCGCTACCGCCATGACTTCCCCCATCACGCATGCCATGATCTCCTGTTACCAAAAGAACTTTGTTGTGGAATATCTATAAGAAAAAAATCGTTAATTATCGTTTATTAATCTATGATAAAATGTGGTACGTTGTTAAAGATTTAAACTGGAACTTTAATAAAAAAAAAAAATTCAACCTTAGAAAGGCTTTCTGTCTGACGTCATGTTGTCTATTGGAGTTTGAAAATAATATTGTTGAGCATAAAAAACATTGTAAAAGCATCTGCTAAATTTTGCCAATTCTCTCTCAAGATGTTTCAAGATAACTTTGTAACTTTGGGGGGATGATTTCTTATTTAATAGGCCTTTTTATTGTTGGTACTTTATTTTGTTGTTCAAGCTCAAGACCATTCTATATCTCTATAAATACAGATGAGTTTTTTGAAAAAATGTTTTGCAAATGCATCCTCATGATTCTTGGCAAACCGTATAGCTATTTCAGATCTCGCCACACATCTTCTTCAGCGGTTTTTGGAATGCTGCTTTTGAAAAAATCATCAAACGAAAACTCATCTGAAATGGGAATTTTCCACTATGCAAGTGTTCGAAAAATATCGCAAGCAAACCACACAATCTTTCCATCTCCAGAGTAACATCGGTCCCCATTAGAAATGAAATGTAATTAAACTTACAGGACTGCTAGTGATGTATTTAATAACATCATCCATTTCGTGCAGCTTCTCGAAGATTCTATAACTATGGGATCCTTCGACGTGACCTATGTGATCCAATCCCAAATAGTGTAATATCATTAAGTGCCAATCGTTCAATTGAAGTTCATGTTTGACTGCAGCAGTTACATTCATATCGCCCTTTTAAAACAAAAAGCAGAATTTAAAATTATTAACGATCTCATAAGATATATAGCCAAAATGTTTATGTATATTAATTACCTCGTAGAAGTCATTTACAAAAAAAGAGTCTATATTGACTTTTTGTCTTAAAAATAAATCAGGAAACAGTTCTGTCCACGTACGATCACCAGCAAACACTATTTGTTTTCCATTCGCCGTAACACGATGCAGCAAAGAGTCATCTAATTGTTCAACGTGACCCAGATTTAACACAATATCAATGAAATTTGATATTGTACCGGTAGTAATACTCTTTAAGCGTGGCATTGTAACTGTTGGTGCCTCCACCTTAAGGTTGATATGGTGGCAGGCATTTTCGTGGGCATTAGGCATATTGGTTGCATTGGCAAAATTAGAACGCCAAGCATCAATTATCATTAAAATCACTTGCTCGTGTTTTAAAGGGGGAGTAGATAGTCTGTAGTACATATAATGTAAGAATTAGTTACAGATTCTTTTCTATCTTATTAGTATTTTTCCATACTCTACTTACTTAATATCAAAAAGTTTTAAAGGCTTCTCAGTGTCATAGCGTTGTCCATCGTTCCCTACTACATTCTGAGAAACCGGAAAGAATCCAATAAGAAAAAGTAAGGAGCCTCCAACGAAGATTGTCAGCATGTAAAATAAGTAATTAAATGGATGTGTCCTGTCCATGCTGCTTACACCAATAAATAGTCTATCGATTCTTATCTATTATATATCACTCTCATATTCACAGCAAAATTTTCATTGAAATTAAAAGATAGATTTTGTGTTGTTTACCGGCTGGACAACCCACCGTATGGTACAAATATAAATGGTAAACGCACAACATGGTAGAAATATAATGGTAGATGCAGTACGACAACAAATACAACAAGCCAAAAACAAAAGGCATTTTGTTTTTGCTCAGTGTCTGTGTTGTGTCAAGTCAGCTGATAGAAAAATGATGAAAATGTAAACAAATTTGCAAAAAGTGTCATTTAGAAAAAGATTGTGTTATTTGATATATTGAAAGTGTTTAAGTGTGAAATTTAAACGTTTCTATGTAATTTTTGCAGAGAAATATTTCAAAAACAGCAGTTGCTGGCGAACGGGGGTTGCAGACAAACAAATCTAAACAAACTTTGACATAAGAGAAAAACTTACACTCAGTCCAGAAAAAAGTTCAAATCAGCTGGGCTAGTGCTTCTACCATTTCTTTGTACCATGCGCACAACGACAAAAACCACAGCCACTTTGTTTTTGTTCGGTGTTTCTTTTCTGTCCACTTTAATACAAGTGTGTACTGGAAGAAAAGTACAAAACCAAAATCTGTATGAATTTGACAGAATAACAATACACTAACAAGAACAAAGTATAAATCAGCTGTTCTAGTGTGTCTACCACATAGAATAATACATCATAGATACCATAGACGAATACATCATAGATACATTTATACCATAGACCAATTCCATAGAATAATACATGCCATAGAAGCTTTTATTCGCTCAATAAATTAAACGTCATAAGCGGCTATTACACACGCATACATGTCTGTAGACATGTATGATGGCATACCAAAAAACACTGTATAATAGCATGTATGTCGTGTATGTCAGACATGTATGTTGGTTTTCAAAAATTTTTGATTTTCTGATGTCTGTCGCATACCAACATACTCGTCTAATAGCGTGTCTGTCATACTTCATATACAAATTCAGTTCGCTTTGTGATGTTGATGAGCGCGTATCGTACGTAAAATATTTGTGAAAAAATGGCGTCTTTTAATAACGTGAATTTCTGGGAAGAGTTTGTAGAACAATATAAAAGCTTACCACAGTTGTGGCAGATAAAATCTGATTTGTACCACAACAAACAATTAAAAATTAACGGGTACAACCAATTAAAAGAAAAACTAAGTTAAATAGAAAAAAATCGTCGAACGCGTCTTTATCAAATTATAGTGACGAGCCTGTATATGTCTCCACGCCACTGCCGTCACCCCAATACACCATTGTCCGTACCGTACCAACAAGGCTAACTGTGGCACAGCAGACACCAGAGGCGGGCCTCTCTGTCCAAGAACTTCTGGCAGATGAATCATATAACTAAATATGTTAAGAACTATTATTTTTTAATTGTTTTTTTTTAAGTATTTCTTTATGAATTTTATTATTTTACATTTTCATTATATGTATTTTTAATTTAGTAAATGAAAAATTGCATTTTTCTGAAATTAATTTGTGTCGAAATTCTTTAAATTCGAGGAATAACGAAAATATTTGTGTAATATACTTACATACGTGTACGCAATTTTTCAGAACAATAATTATAGCTTCGCAAGTTTCAAAAAGTATATTGCTTATAGTTGGCTGGGATATGTAAGTTTTAAATTTTAAAGAAGCAAAACTTTCGCAAATTCGTGAAGTGGTGGATAATCTTTCATGCGGCGAAATAGCTTCTCTCATCTGTGTGTCCTGCTTTACAATTAAAGGGGCAACTTTCCGCAGCAACTCCTCATAAATACGACTATCCATTCGTAAGAAATTTCTGTAGTCATCATTGGATGGTGGAAAATATGGGTTCAATAATACCAGATAGTGGCAATAGTATACAGCGATCAACAAAGGAACAACAACCGAATTTCGTGTTTTTGTGGCAAACTAGTTGTATTAAATACAATACAAATGTATACCAACGATAAAAGTCAACAAAAAGTGCAAAATACATTTAAATTTTTCAGTTCTACACTAAAACGACATGAAAAAGTTAAGTGAACATATTTTGTAACTCCACCTGGTGTAAGGTAATTTTAAATTCAATTGCTCTCATTTCCACAAACCTGTCATATGGTGTACTTGAGGTTAGTGGCACACTAGGTGTCAACGTGGATAAGAACCTATTAACTCACGATGTGAATCTGCCGGGCCCCATATTGGGCGCCATTAGGTCATATAGTGAGAGTAGAGGTTCAGAGGGGCAACACTTATGGTGTCCTGTGTTAGTGGAACACTTGAATGTCCACTAAGGAACAAAAAGAAAAGGTCATACCATTTCACACACCCACACAACGATGCAGATGCCGACCTGGCATCACACTAAGTAACCACAAGCTCCTCCGACTGCTATTCCAACTGGTTGCGAGGTTATGTATCGAATCCCAGAGCGCTCGGTATGCCATGCGGATGCTGGGCTTGTAACTCGCCGGACGGGGGGGATCTTCCTGGTGAAACGACACGGAACAGACGGACTAGACACTAAATACATACCGAGTCTTACACACAAGCAAAATAAACGGTCTTTGGACATAAACAAAAGAAAAGAAAAGAAGGGCCCGAATAATTGTCAACACAAGCAAAACCTAAATGAAATTTACAATAAAACAGAACACGTACATATATTGCCGAGGAGTTATCGATGGCTTAACTGCCATCGCGCGTAATTATAGTCGACAGATGTTGTGGCCGACTGGACCCACCCACTGGAAGTTTACGTCTACTCCCCATGACACTGCTTACGTCTGCAGCGTCCCAGAATTAGGTTATAGAAAAACCCCCACCCTCTCATACCATACCTTGATACCCGACCGTCTATCCAGACATAATCATACTCTCAATATTCACAAAACGTTATAATTTTTATTTGCTGTTCAGCCAGCCTTCAAAACTTCCTTAAGTTCTCATCTATTATTCGTAACAAAGGTTGTTCAAGCTTAATTTAACTTAACCATTAGTCACCAACACTAAATAGGGTGCCCCATGGGCGAAGCTCATGGACAAAAATCAAGAAAACGCTAAACGTATGGTACCATTCTGTACACATTATATCACAATAATCACCACGGGGTACCGTATTTAGCTAATAAAGCTTATCATCTATTAATTTGACTTAAAAATTTAACAACTCACTTAGATATCTACTATGACTCTAACTCTTTTAGGAGAGAAAACAAAACGATCAGGCGTGCACTATGGCAACCCGTTCATTAGCAACTTGTGCTAGACTTTTCACCCTAGATGTCACAAAATATAGACTTATCCGTAACCTAACCGGTTATGAACTAATCGTAACTCGAAATCGAGAGTGGACGAAGTCGAATAGCGCTGGAAACCCCGAGGTTTCTCACCAAGCGATGGTGATAGGTAACGGCACAAACTCACGGTTATTATCCGTTTACACGGATAATATTATAGACTTCGCGGAGCCAAAAATTCTAATAAACACGATTCAAATATAATAAAGATTTCAATATATTAAACAATAAAATGTCTGTCCCAAGGTCAATGTGTTCCTACCTAAGGTGAACAATTATTTGTGAATTTAAAATTTTCAATTTTCTCCCCTAATCTAGGCTTACAACTAATATTGGACTTAATAACCAACTAAGTGCTGGCTTAATAAAATGACACTGAAAGCAGTGAAGCTGCTTATTACAATTCACTTGTTTCTTAGATCATATGCGCTATTAATCTCATGTTCAATAATTCCTACATGAGCTTAACTGCACTTTAAATGTTCATTATTAAAACTATTTATTATCCTTAAATTTGAGGTTGGCAGCGGTGTATCCAAAATCTGGATTTCCGAAACGAACGAGTCTTAAAAATCCTGCATTTATATGACAGAACCCTTAAGACGGCTCTCTGTTCGCTCGCTGTCCAAACCAAAATACTCCTTTGTAGAATTTAGATTCTACACCAAATTATACGGAGTTCTTAACAATTCACAAATCAATATCACTTCACTTTTTCAAAGACACTTTCTTAACTACTATTAGTTTTTAGATTTCTTACTATGCAAACTTAAATCTAAGACTCATAGATGGTGGAGTCTGTTTCTCGCGCCGTATGCGCAGCGATTGGGTCTATTCATGGCTACTCTTCTACCACTAGGGTGGTTTCTGTTCGGTCCGTCAATTAAAAGGATCAAAACGGACTTACCCTTACGTCCCTCGGTGGATGTTTCGTGGAGGTTGGCTTACTTGCAGTGCTGCTGACGTTTTCGCTGCTGACAGCTGCTGGTGGCGCTGCTGATGTCGCTGCTGACGCACTGGACCAAAACTACTGATGTTACTGCGGTGACTGCGAGTGTACAGACGGGATTATGCACGTTGATGCTGCTTCTGCTGACGTGGGAGCAAATTCTAACCACGGTATGGAGATGCTGGTAATGTTTGACAGCGGACGAGATCGATGTGAACGCTGCTGTTACTGTAGACGCTGTTGCTGCAGGGTTTGAGGGCTATGACGATACTTGGGCACTCAAAAATTGTCAAACGGGACACAAATGGTTGGCTTGACCGTTATGGACTGGCCAATTGCGACACTATGGGTTGCCTGAACACTAAAATCAACCACTCGTGAACACCAGTTGCTTGCTTGCCGATGCAGTGTACGCAAGACTGTGGGCAGCAGACCAACGCTATACAGCGATGAGAAGCTGGAACCCTGCCTGGACCCTTACGCTTCCCTGTCGGAGAAACCTCCTGTGTACGGGCTTGAGGGAATAGTTGCGCGGGTCTGAAGGGGGGTTCCCAACTCTTACCGCGGTCGTACGCCTGTGGCCCACAACTTGCCGTATGCCGCAGATGGTGGTGGCAAATTGCGTCGTACACACTCCTGGTGTTTCACGACTGGTGGATGTTTGGTGTGGCTTTTGGTGTCTCACGAGATGTTTCTATGCGCAACAAAAGGTGGTGTGCCACAATGTGTTTGAGGCGCAAAAGGTTTCGATGTTACACAAGGGGTTGGAGGCGCAAAAGCTTTAGCGCTACGTAATGCGTTTGAAACGCCAAAAGTCTGTGGTATTCCACAATGTGGTGTTGTCTCGGTACTGCCGGGGAAAAATAACCAATGAGTTATAATGTTTTCCTGTAATGCTGCCGACTTACCGAGTATGTTTTGCAGGAAAATATGCCAATTTATTGGGCATTAACTATGCGATGAATTTCGCAACAATTATTAGTCTTTGTAAGACAAATGGTCTTGTAAAACTTTTTGGAGGTTCTTCGACAACGAGGTTATACTTAAAATTTCACAACTCCAATAAGATTTTCTGACTTGCGGTTTTACGACTGGATTTTGCAATGGCGTCTTCGAGAATGATGAAATTTTTGAAAGTATTTGTCTCGAAAACTCGCCATTGCATTTTTCAGCTAAACGTATACGAATTGTGCTGGTATGTGTCATGGAAATTTGCCGGTTTGATAGTATACAAGGGTTGTATCTGTCTTTGTTTACCTTTTGTCAACACACCAGGGTGCATTAGTTGCAGGTGATGGGGATCGGACAATCCATTAGGGTGGTGGCTGTTGCTACTAGAGGGAGCCGTTGGTGTTATTAGCGGCGATATGGCGCCGCCACAAACCTACGATGAAGAGTGTGAAATGAAACGTCAGATGAGAGAATAAGTTTATCTATGGTATGTATTATTCTATGGGGGTTACGTTGTTTTATCTATTGTTAGTTCCTGATATTTATTTTTCAGGCAATAGAACAAATCAACATGGCATGTTACATCGCCGAGCAATACGTGCGAATAATAAAACTTTATTATCAAAGTGCCCTTGTAGCGACGACACCCATTTTTGTATCAACCGGTACATAAACAAGCATTGCCCGATTTAGGACGATACCAGTCATTACAAATTGGCAATGAACACACAGAATTCCATTGTTTGGTCTGGATTGTGGTCCGGAGTCATCATCGCTCAGTACTTCTTCGAAGACGTCATTACTTTGACCGTCAAATGAGAGCGCTACCGATCACGACATGTAGTTCTCTCGGTTTCGAGGGAACCACCGAAGCCCCGCCGGTCATTTAAGCGAGGGCATATTCGTTGATATCTCACACGCAACTTGTTTTTTTTAATTGTAACTCTCCCTTTTGGAAAATCGTTTCAGATGGTCAAGCAAAGAAAACGATTTTTGGGGTGCAGATTTGACGGAACCAGAATTGTCTGACATTTTTGTTTCCCTCTTGCATCTACAGGATCAAAAGTGGATTCTACTTCCCATACCTTGCGATAATTTTGGGCGATAACCAACACAAAAATAGAAGCAAACTTAGCATGTATGGTCAATGAAGATGAATATATTTTTGAAAATACTTCGGCCGCCATTCACAGTAATGCCACAATATAAATTGATAGTTGGTCAAGACCATTAGCAACAAAAATATCATATTACAACGGGAATGCCCAAAATACAAAAAAAAACATTCTTTAGCAAAATCCGTGTTTTATACAAAACAGGCTAAATAAAAAGTCAACACTCGTGCACATTACGCGATTTTCCAAAAAAGCGGCACTGACATTTTTTTCGCGTTTTGCAAGTTCGAAAAGTGCTAAATCTAGCCCCAAAAGAGCTAAATTGGCATCACTGGTGTCAAGTTATAGGATGTTGAAATTTTGAAAAATTCTCAAATATTTTTTTTTACTTTTCTCAAAAAAAAAAATATGAAGCCTGTGTTAGATAACACGGGCGCATAGGTCAGACGTAGAATATGTTAGTCATTTTGCAATTAAAATATATGAATTAAATATAATTTTTGATAAATGATTTAAATCTATCAAATTTATCTTTAATTTTTATGTTAAAAATTTAGGATAGTTTTTAACAAAATTTGGGTACACTTTATATCAATTCGATGCACTTTTGAAAACAAGTGTAAATACTGCATGTGGCAACACTGGTTCTGTAATGTTCACATAAAACATGCATTGTCATTATACTTCTTCTCTTTCTCACACTGGTTCTGTGATGAACACACAGATAATCGTACTGCTCTTACACATGATGTTATAATACATAAAATACAAAGCATATGAAAATTAATACAAAATTTGAAGGAGTTAAATTTTGATTTACTTATAGAATCAAAAAAATTATATGTAGCAATATGATTATTTAAATACAAATCAAAAGAAGACATATTAAATATGTTACGACCATACTTGAATTTTCTTCAATGCATGCATAAAGTATTAAAAACTTATAATGAAAGTGACAAACATTTTCTCAAAATTTTGTGCTCCAGATCAACACCTCTACCTTACCGTATAACGTATTCTACGTTAAAACAAAACTAATTTTTAAAAAATCGCGCGATTTTTTTGAGTTTAGTTTGATTTGTTTCATAGGAAAAAGTGATGATGTCAATAGCTGTACACGCAACCTTAACGCCATAACCTTCTCACATATCCGAAATTTCAGGGCCCATAAATCCGAAACTATGCATGTTCTGATTTAAATATTTTTTGGTTACAGTAACAAGTTCTGCCCGACTAATAACTAATAATGGTTATGATAATGGATATATTAGTTTTAAGTATAATATAAAAATAAATACTAATTAAATATTAATAAAAAAATGTATAACACGACTGAGCAACTGAGTTTTTATTAAATGCGATTTGTCGGCAGATGTTACTTTTAGTTCCATCTCGTTGGTTGTGTAAAAAATTTAGATATTTTTTTTAGTAATTCGGGCCTTTAAATGTGGCTTAGGGGTCGTCCATAAACTACGTCACGCGGTAGGGGGGGGGAGGGGGTTCGAATGAATGTGACAACATGTGACGACAGGTCGCGGGGGGGGGGGGGGGTACACAAATGTTACGTACATAGTCTTTCTTAAAAACTAACAGAACAAAATTTAAAATTTATTATTTATGAAATATCAATTTTTTTTATTTTTAAAGTCTTCACATTTTGGATTTTTTTCCAGATTATAAACTTTGCAACATTTTTAGTAAATTTTTTACTATTTCTTACGCCGGCGAACGGAGTGGCCAAATTGTTGTAACATTTTATGTGCTAGTGGCATGCTTATATTATCTGAATGCTTATATAAAGAGTTGCTATTTTTTCGTCGTCATTGTGTTTCAAACGACGTATTTACACAGCGTATTTTTACCGACTAGTTGTTATGCGTTGGTCGAAATTCGTCGATCGCCCCAATTGTGTTCCCAGCAGTAGATGTAGCCAACGAACACCGATTGCACCCACACAATGGAGTTGTTATAATTTTTTGAACGTCGCTAGCAAGGCGAATTTATACATGGTGACCGCACTAGAAATTTTTTTGTTGGAGATGTCAAAATATGAAGTCAACACACAACCGAACAAAGCAAAGTAATCTAGTTTGACATCACCAACAAAAAATCAGCTGTCCAAATTACCGATCAGCTGTTCATTTGCTATCACCTCTATTAAGACACCTTGGTCGCTAGGGGTTTTGAACGTCTCTAACCGTCATTTCTTTTGTGTTGTTTGATTGTGCCCGCTTACGTTTTATTTTCGCAAAGATAACAAAGAAAAGCTATTTAGATTTCAACTTTTTGACGAAAGATTTTCTTAAGTTTCTATTTTAACCCACATAAAATGGATAAAGGGAAATTGTACCAATCGCTAAAATATATAACTAAAAATATATGCCAAGAGGAATTTAATAAAAAGTGGACAGAACTAAATAAAGATGGAAGTCAACTTGATGCAGAACATTATTTGAAGGAATTGAAATCTATGGAAAGTAAGAGAAAGGCAAGTCTTCATGCATTTTGGGGAAAACAAGCTTCTGTAAGATCAACAAGAAATGATGATGTTGCTGAAAATACGCAGTCTGTAACTCAGCGGGAAGAGCCGTCCCCATCATTTGATCTGAACCAACAAGCAGCACAACCTTTACCAAGTACAAGCAAGTCAATAGTTTCAACGAAAATCCCAGTAGCTCAGTTGAAACTGCAATCGGAAATTGACGTGCTAAATGCTGACTTGGTTGGTTTGCATGAACGTAAAAGAAGAGGTATGCTAACAGATATACAGGAAAAGGAGCTTAAGAATTATACGCGGAAGAAAAATGAGCTAGAAATTAAGTTGAATAAAACTAAAAACTCCCAAATTAGAAGTCAAAAATATCGCTCGCAGAGAAAACATATATTAAATGAAGTATTAGCTGAAAACCCTGAACTTCGAAAAAAATTAAAATTCGAGAAGTACTCGGTAGGCCACGAATTGAAGATGAGCAACCACAATTACTACAGGCTATTATAAATATAGCAATACATGGTTCAGCTTCCCATCAAAGGCGACGGAGTGAAGTGTACAGAAGCATCAAAACTCTTGATGAGCTAACCAAAGCTATGAATAATGATGGTTTTCATATTAGCCGATCTGGACTGTATATTCGCCTTCAGCCAAAGAGAAGTACATCGTTAGAAGGCCAGCGGCATGTAAATACTGTACCTGTGAAATTGTTACGAGCTCATAATGACCATCATGTGCGGCATGTTGATGGACCATTTTGTACTGCTACGATTGCACACTTAGAAGAATTAGCTTCTGTATTTGGGCCCAACGAAGTTTGTTTTATTAGCCAAGATGATAAGGCGCGCGTTCCAATAGGCCTTGCTGCAGCTAATAAGCAAACTCCACTTCTAATCCACTTAGAATATAAGGTAAGACTTCCAGATCATGACTGGGTTGTAGCCGCTCAACATAAATTAATTCCGTCAGTTTATGCCGGAATTAAAATTCTGCCTAATGGTCTTGGAAAACGAGAAGCTGTCGGTTATTCGGGCCCTACTTATATCGCAATCAGGTCTGGAAAGCACTCATCTTCGACAGCATTTAGTCATGCTTTAGACTTCGAAAAATTGTTTGAACTAAAAGAATTTGATGAAATTACCAAAATTGGTAATAGTAATATAGTCAAACCTATTTTGATTTTGTCTGTAGATGGGGGACCAGATGAAAATCCACGGTACCAAAAAGTTGTGAGAACAGCGGTGTACCATTTTTCAAAATACGATTTTGATGCTGTTTTCATAGCAACCAATGCTCCTGGACGTAGTGCATTTAATAGAGTTGAGCGAAGAATGGCTCCGCTTAGCAAGACGTTAAGCGGATTAATCCTGCCTTACGATCACTGTGGAAACCATTTAAATGAGAAAGGTGAAACAATCAACGTCGATTTAGAAAAAAAGAATTTTGTGTTTGCTGGCCAAACACTAGCTGAAATTTGGTCAGAAACCATTTTTGACTCTTATCCAACTGTAGCCGAATATATATAGCCTGAAAATTCCCAAACTTCAGAACAACAATTAATATTGAAGAATCAAAAATGGTATGCTGAACATGTACGCACCAGCCAATATTTGACGCAAATTATTAAATGTTCAGATGTAACGTGCTGCTCAAAACCAAAAACTTCTTACTTCAATCTAATAGCAGAAAGATTTCTTCCGCCACCAATACCTCGTTTACAAACAGCGCAAGGACTTCGTGCTGCAGATCCTACAACGAAAGAAGACGAATGTAACCAATATCCATCTCTTTTTGTTGCACTAAATTTAAACCAAAAGAATATTCTGCCACACACAACTTTTGAAAAAATTCCATATGATTTTTACTGTCCCTCAATAAAAAAATCATTAAAAATAGAGTATGTAATACGTGTAAAATGTATTTTGCATCATATACCCTGTTACGTATGCATAGCGAAATCCACAAAAAAACAATACTTCTTCAAAGCATAAGACCAATACGTATTGTTGCACGTAGACAGAGGGAGCTTATGGCTATCATTGCACATGAAGAAAATGGAGAGAGTGTGGAATGGATTGATGAAGACGATTTAGACCTGAGTGAAGTAATTATTCCTGATGAAAATATTCCAAATTCACCGTTACCAGTGTTTTCAATAGAGGAGCATCTAAAATCTGCTTGGGAAGATTAATTGAATTAAGTTTTCATTTATTTTATTAATATTGTCTCATTTGTATTTGAAATAATTTTGTTTTCTGTTTTTTTAGTTTTAAAAATATGTAGTAGATTCATAGTTTCAAAAATAAACATTCAATTCATTAAAAAATTAATTTTTTTTATAATTACGCGGGGGGGGGGGGTCAAAAATTTGTGACGTAATTTCGAAGGGGGGTCAGACACGGTGTGACAAATTGTGACAATGGGGGAGGGGGGGGGGTTGAAAAAAGTAAAAAACTGCGTGACGTAGTTTATGGGCGACCCCTTAATTGATAATATCGGCTAACATTTTAAGTCGAAGAATGCCGTAAAGATGGCGGCGTGAACTTCAAAAAATTATCTACGACGGCGGCACACTAGAAAGTTTTCTGTCGGCTTCGTGTTCTTGCAATGTGCAAAAAAGAGTACTAAGTTAATTTTGCTGAGTAAAAACAGCGTTGTATACGACAATTTCAAGTCAATTCAACAAAATTGTCGTAAATACTCAATTTCGTAGTTGTCAAAATATATGCGAAATTGAGCAATTTCAACTCAATTTTGGACCAAATTGCGAAAGACTACAATTTCTCGGCAGCGTGAATAAGATATTAAATTGAATTATTTATGTATAGTGACTTACATTGGTTGACTATAATTTTAGAATATAAAAACCAAAGTAATCGATAAATTAGATGCACTTATTAGCACAGCCTTACGCTCGAAGATCATAGAACTCAGCGTTCCTTTTTTTTCCTCGCAACTGTACATATGTATGAACATGTATAAATAAAATAGAAATCTACTTTTAGTACAATTGAAATTTCAGTCAACTGGAAACGAAAACAAAACAAAATCAGAGCACGAAATTGCTAAAAACAGTTCACAGTGTGAACTTCGCATATTATTTTTTTGTTATCGAAGAAGTGTTATTGCTTGTCCATCTCTACACATCACTAAGAAAACAAAGGTAAATTATTTTGCTGATTTTTTTTTTTGGCAAAAGTGATAAATGAAAACAATGATTATTTGCGGAAATATATATCTGGATGAGATTAGCAAGACTTTTCTATTAAAATGCGTCCTCTGCGAAAAGAAATCCAAAGCCTACACAGAGTTTACGAAACACATCAAGAAGAAACACAAAACTCTAGAGCCGGATGAAATACAGAAAGAAAAGCATCTCACATTACCCAGACCCATTCCTGAAGCAGTCAAACTAGAGGACGGACACGATTCGGATAATGAAGAGGAAAAGCCACTCATTCAAATTAAACATGAAATGGAAATGGAAATATTAGAGGATTTCAGTGACGAGATTAAATATGATGTGGCCCTCGAAGCTGAGGTAAGTGGGTTCTGTTCTCTGTGTGCCTATAAGCAATATTAATAACTATAGTTATTTTGCGTAACAGCCCTTTGTTGATCCCATACAAGCGTTGGAAGAAAAAGAGACCTTAGATCTTCCCGACGTTACTGGGGAATTTAATGAAGTCGGTGAAATCAAAGATGAAGATTATATACCACATGATCTGGACAATGATTCAGAAGATGAAGACGATTACGATGACGATGGTGGGTCAGAGTCGGATAACGAAGAAGTTCCTATGTTTACCGACAAGGTAAAAGAGCAGAATTATAAATTTAGGCTATATTGTTTTTAACTTCCTTATACTTCCCTACAGTTCAATCCGACATTCTTTCGCAAAAAGCGATTTCTTCATGACTTTATCGATTTATATAAAAGTCAGCCACCTCTGTGGGATGTGAAAAATGTGGACTTTGAAAATCCTGCCGTTCGCAAAGAGTGCGAAAAGGCCATTATCAATGGCATGCAAAAGTTCAATGTTTTTCTTAAGACAAGTGAACTAAATCGTGCTCTAAATAGAGTCCATAAATACTGTGCAATTATAAAGCACAATCTGGAAACAGCAGGCCAAAAGAAGCTGCCCGAAGTCACATTGAGTTATTATAAAAAGTGCGATTTTCTCAAAGAGTTGGTTTTGAAAAAGAATATTTCAGGGTATCGGGACTTATCAAAAACGGTAAGAATTTGAGATAAAATATTTGCATCAGAAACAAATAAAATAAAAAATTTTATGTATTTGTAGAAACCTTTGGAATTCAAGCAGATGGATGCGAAAACTTCAGTTTTTGTTGATATCTATGAAACATTCCCGATTTTGTATAATGGCGATCATCCCTCCTATGGAGATGTTGATGGTAGACAAACAGCATTGGACGAATTTTCGAATATTCTTAAGAGCCAACATGACGTCGACTTCAGTGAAGAGGTTATAACAAACGCTATAGAGCAGCTGCAATCCTGGTACTACAAGACAAAACAGCGCAAGGACAAACAACACAACAAATTGAATAAAATCGAGGAAAAGCATTACCATAAATGTAAAACGTTTATGCCTGTCGAACGCTTAAGATATCGCTATATCTGTAACGTCTGCAAAAAGAATTTCCATCTGAGACATAATTTGCAATGTCATCTCTACAAAATTCATCACATTGGTGAATTGCCATTTGCGTGCGAACAGTGCGAACGTAAATTTGAATCAAAATTCGCACTTCAGGGCCATGTGCAGAGAATACACGTTGGCAAGACTTATCCGTGCAAGTTTTGTGATAAAAAATTTGCTGTTCCGTCTGAGCTAAGGATTCATAGCAGCATCCATTCGACTGAGAAGCCGCACACCTGTGAGTTGTGCGGGAAATCGTTTCGACTGAAAGTTCAACTGGGCTATCACGTTACGGCGATTCACACTAAAATACGTGCATTCAAATGTAACATGTGTCCAAAGGACTTCCTAAAGAAACGTGATCTCACGGATCACATAAAATCCCACTTAAATATACGCGACAAAATTTGTGAGACATGCGGCAAAGGCTTTTCTAACTGTCATTCATTGATACGTCATCGTCAAATACACTCGGAGATTAAAAAGTTTGCATGTAAATTATGTGATGCTAAATTTCATCAATTTGTGGGTCTCAATGGCCATATGAAACGAACGCATAACATTGTCAAGAAGCCAGTTTAAGTCTTGCAAATCGACTACATGCACATATTGTTATAATTTAAAAAATTAACATAATAAATAGGAAGTCAAAACATTTAATCGTAATTAAGTAAATATTTATTATGTAGAAGATAAATATTAACATTTTAACGCAATTGTGTTCATTGATTTAAAAAAAGTTTACGATAAATTCCAAAACGATGTGGCTCACCCTATAGTAGTTGGTAGAAAGTGCAGAATTTTACAAACTTTGGTCGTCAATGCGCTGGGAAATATACAAAAATTTCATCGTCCAGAATTAGATACAAGTTGTCGTAAGAGGCGGAAATCGTCCCTATTCACCTAAAATTCGAAAAAGTACCCATGCAGTATCGGTATGTGTACCATTCTTGCTTCCGGGGCATAGTAAAAACCTTGGTTTTTATTTCCTCCAAACTAATTTTTCAACGACTGCATTGGGATCCGCTTAAAATCGCTTAGCTCCCATACAAAATATTCAAAAATTAGTCTAGCAGGGAATATGGTACAATAATAAACCCGTTGTTTTATTCGAAAAATTAGTTTAGCGGAAAATAAAAACACGCTTAATATCTACATGGTAATAGCGTGTTGTTGTAGTTGTAGCAGCAACAGCTGGTATGTTGTTTTTGTTTCATTCGATTCAGTTGTAAAAAAATAATATGCCTGTTTTTTTTAATTCCTGCTAAACTAATTTAGCCGGTTATAAAAAACAGGCTCAATATGTACGTGGGAAAGTCGTCTCAACAGCTGATTTAAATTTTTTAATGTGATTTTTCGCTTCAGTTGTCAAACCCACATGTATTTTGTTTTTGTGCTCTTTTGCATCCTTGTTTTGTTGTTATGTATTTGTTTAAGGTTTGACAACTGAAGCGAATATAACAAAAACAAAATGCCTGTTGTTGCTGCCTGCAACAGCAACACCGCGTGCTGCTATTACCCATAGAATAATACATACCATAGAAACCATGATAAAAATTCTCATGGTAGACGCAGTAGATATTGTTGTAGCTGATGGCAAATTGATGCCAACAACAACATACGTTTTGTTTTTGCGTCTCACTTACGTTGTGTCAAATCCAACACATACGTATACCAAAAATAAATGTAAAGAAACACATACAAAAACAAAATACATATGAACTTGACAGTTCGGAAGTGGTTTGCAATGTAAACAAAGCAAATCAGCTGTGCTTATGCGTTCACCATCATCCAAACTAGTTGTGTTAAATACAATACAAATGTATACCAACGATAAAAAGTGCAAAATACATTAAAAGTTTTCAGTTCTACACCAAAACGACATGAAAAAGTTAAGTGAACATATTTTGTAACTCCACCTGTTGTAAGTTAATTTTAAATTTAATTGCTCTCATTTCCACATACCTGCGACGAAGAGTGTGAAATGCAACGTCAGATGAGAGAATAAGTTTAGCTATGTATGTATTATTCTATGGTATTAAAATGTAGATATAGTTGTACCATGATGTATACCAACAAAAGAAGAATACAATAAAGTACAAAAACCAAACACATAGAGTTTGACAAATGAAGCGAATTATGCCATGGAAAAATTGAAATCAGCTGTTTAAACAACTTTACCATGTAATATTATTATACCGTGGCAGGGTATAAAAACACAGACATATACCTAGATGGTAACAGAAGTAGGCGTTGTTGTTGTTGTAGGCAGCAACATCTGCCATTTTGGTTTTGTTCTATTCGCTTCAGTTGTCAAACTACAAACAAATACATACCAAGGATGCAAGAGTATAAAAACAAAATACATAAAAACATGTTTATAGAGATATCTAGATTTCGTGGCCTAAACATCCGATTTTCCATACACAAATCAGATTTCGGTTGCAGCATAAACGCGGTATAAGAGTTTGGCAACTGAAGCGAAAAATCACATGGAAAACTTTAATCAAAAACTTTAATTCAAACGGCTTTACTATGTAGATATTAGACGTGTTTTTGATTCCCGCTAAACTAATTTTTCTCCGACTTTGTATCGGGAGGTGAATATACAGCACTCGCACTGGCATCGATTTTCTTGATTTTGCCACTTTTGTTGATTTTAAGCAGAAATCTTCTTATTTGTCTGGAAATTGGGAAAAATGTTTGATTTGGATTATGCAACGCTGTTTTATCTCAGCTACGCACCATGATAAAAATGCTCATGGTAGGCGCAGGAGGTGTTGTAGCTAATTGTAACAACAACATACATTTTGTTTTTTTTCTCACTGTCAATTTGAAAGCGCTGCAACTGATCCACAGGTCTAATACAGCATTCGCACTGGCACCGATTTTCTTGATTTTGCCACTTTTGTTGATTTTAAGTAGAAATCTTTCTTGTTTTCCCATACGTTTTGACAGGCGACAAAGCGGCTATTTTTTTCTTATTTGTGTGAGAATCAGGAAAAAATGCTTGATTTAAATCTCACTTGATCTCACACTACGCACGAATAGTACGTTGTTTTTACAACCATTTAAATCGAGGCCAAAAACTCGAGGCGCATTGATGTACTACTAGAATAGCCGAGTTATTTACTTCATTTTTTTGATTTTATGTTTTCAATAATTGTCCGGTTCAAGATCAATAACTATTAAAAAGTACTTTTTCTATGAAAAAGTACATTTTAATAGAAATATTAAAAAAGGCAAATTGTGATGCCCTCCCAGGCATATCATCAGCTCCCTTCTCCACAAGTATTTAGGTATATCATCACACATTATAGGGATAAACAAATCTCAAGTAAGCGAGAATTGTCTAAAGTCCTACTTGTGCGAAAACAACCACAACAATACTTTTCCATAACCATCAATATTCACAACATTTCTTTCCTATGCATGCTTTCATCGAAAGCCAATGCATAGATGTTGTTGTTTCAAAACAGAAACAACGATTGCCATGAGATTGGCGTTTAGAGTGTACCGTGTATAGTTATTGATCTTGAACCGGACAATTATTGAAAACATAACAACTAAAAGATCGAATAATATAAACGAATATTTTTGAATTTATTTACTTATTTCTTAGGTATTTCTTGTTTCTCAAACATATAATTTTTATACTTTTTTGTTTTCTGTAATTTTTACCTTTACCTTTGTGCTGAATTTGATTGTGGAAAAATACCAGACACAGCAGAATGCTTATTGTTATAGCTTTGGTGTGTGTTGTCGTAGTAACACTACCTCGTCAATGCGCCTTGACTTCAATCAACTCAGGAAAAATCCCAATCATCCGGTTCAGACAGGGCAAGTTTACTTGCTCTAGTTATTGTCAATTCATTTTTGAACTTGCTTTCATGTTCACACAGGGAAAGTTTGCTTGAGCAATTTTTGCTTTATTTTGCTTCCACGTTCTTTTATGACATTCCATTTTATTTCAATTATGAAATAATCGGCTTCTATGCCTCCGACGTTCACTTTGGCATAGATCTGGTTGACATCACCTTCGAATAGTGTGGTAACGGCAGTCCCTTTCCGGACCTGCCGTTGTTTCTCGTACCTCATGCGTACTTGCTCATCCGATCGGATGCTTCTCCAAAATCTCTGGCTCTGACTTCACTATATTCGGCCATACGCTGGTGTAGTGGCCTGAATTGTCTCAAAACTGGTGTTGATTGTGGTGCCTCCTCGCGGCTATCATTCCCTAATATCGTCACCACGGCTTCTCCTTCAGGTAAGCGAGTAAAGTCTGTGTTGTTATCGGCAATGTTGCTTTCTGCTATGTTGTTTCTCACTGAGCTGTTGTCACTTGCTGTCTTGCCACTTGTTGGGTTGCTGCATAGAATAACACATACTATAGAAGTTTTTATTCGCTCAATAAATTAAACGTCATAGGTACGATGGAAATTACACAGTGGAGGGTGGAAAATATGGGTTCAATAATACCAGATGGTGGCAATAGTATACGGCGATCCGCAAAGGAACTACACCCGAATTTCGTGTTTTTGTGGCAAACTAGTTGTGTTAAATACAATACAAATGAATACCAACGTTAAAAGTCAACAAAAAAGTGCAAAATACATTTAAATTTTTCAGTTCTACACCAAAACGACAGGAAATAGTTAAGTGAACATATTTTGTAACTCCACCTGGTGTATGTAAACATTTCCACAGACCTACCGAGAGAGTGTGAAATGAAACGTCAGATAAGAGAATAAGTTCTTCTATAGTATGTGTTATTCTATGGGCTGCTGCTGGCTGTGTCATTATCGGCTGCGTTGGTATTCGCTAGGTAGTTTTCGCCTACTTGATTACTTTCTGGGTTACAAAAAGATGAGCTGGGTACGGTTGGGTTTAAACCTCGGTGGACCTGACCTTCCCAGTCTGAGATGGGTGCCTTGTCAGATTTCTCGGACATACTCGACACTTAGAAGTGACCGTATTTTCTCACGCACACTTATAACAGAAAATCATTATGTGTGTTGAGGGGCAAGCTCTAAAACTTTGTCCAATAGCCCTGAAGTTCCAGCAGGTTATTATCCCGGTGCCATCAATGGCATCTTCCTCTTCCATCGCCTTCCAAAGCCACCTCGTGTATCCGCGGCTGATGTGCCTGCCGCGAAAGAAACTGCTGCTGCATTGATAGCAAAGTCTGCTCTACTCACCTCGCGTGAGAACTCACTAAGAGAGTTGACCGAATTGGAAACATTAGCTGGTGTAGAGATGGTTTCAAATTGCCCTTCATAATTTCCGCCAACTGCGCATGCGTCGACTGAGAATCTGCACTTGAATTTGGAACTCATTATCGAATTGCTGAAACTATACAAGCATCGCTCGCCGTTGTTCGTTCCAGAGGAGGATGATACAAGTCCTTCAGCAGCTCCGATGATACAAGTCCGATACAAGATGATACAAGTCCTTCATCAGCTCCGATTCTGAGCATTCTTTATCTTGCCAAGCCCATCATCGAGACTGCTTATGGTCTGGTGTATCCCGACGGTTGTTCAGCTTCTGGCTGTCGTCCGAAATCCTCGACTTCCACTAAGTCTCTCATGTTTCTTTGTGCCTGCGTCGGACAATTTGCCATCTCGGGTCGTCGATAGGGCTTTCTTCAAAAGGCGTTGACCGCCTGAGTTGGAATTACTGGTGGCTGCAATTGTGCCTCTGGCTGACTCCCCATACTGCTGGCAAATGACTGCCGAGTCGCTTCCACAATTGCTGAAAGAATTCGCCGCACCAACACTTCATCGTCCCTCTGACAGAACTGTCGTAATTATCTTTCTATTGCGCTCTCGTTATTGGCTCTTTGGTGTACACCAAGATGGATTCATAGATAGTGAACGCATAAGCACAGCTGATCTGCATTGTTTACATTTGTAACACCTTCGGAACGTCAAATTCACATGCATTTTATTAACACCTCCTGCGTCTACCACGAGTAATTTTATCATGGTGTAAACAAACAAAATTCAGTAACAATTTCTACAAATTGTTCAAAATTATCAGTACGCAGACAGACCTACGTTTTGAAACAAACAAAATTAGGAAATATAAAAACCGTGAAATAACAATTAATCATTGGAATGCTATTTTTTTGAGAAAATATGATTTCTTAATGCTCTGTATATAACCTTTAACTATTTCTTTTACGAAAGAAGACAGTTTTGGTATTTTTCGAACTGCGTTTTTGGTTTTTTCAATGTTTACATTGCAAATCAGCTGATTACATACAACAATTTTTATTTTCTGCAAGTTTTTACTGGATGTCGTCTGTATACTCTTTGTAATACCTTTACTGGGAGAGTTAAATCTATCTTACTTTCTAAAAAATAGTTACTGAATATTTGTACTAGTAAAGTATTCAAACAGACCTATTGTTACTCAATATTGCCTGTATACACCATAGATAAGGTAAACAAATAGATGAAGCACAAGTGTTGGGAAAATTTTAGTGTAATGGGTAATTTTCTGTATGTCGTTGAAAGCAATAAATATGATTTTTTTGTTCCCAAACAAAAAGCCAAAAAATATGACAATAAAAATCTAAAATTTCATATCAAAAAAAAAATTATTTTCAACAAAAATATGAAGAATACAACACGTTCCTCAAAGTAGAATATCTGATGGCCCTCGAATTGCAAAGCCATGTCACCACCGTCTATGTCCTACTAAATTGGTTCTTCCTCCGGTTCAGCTACCATTCCTTGTTGAGAGTCCTCAGACACTCTAACGGTTTTGGCATCTGCGACCAAAGAAGTTGCTACAGTTTTTGGGCGGGGAAGTATTTAGATTAAAAAGGCGTTTCGGGATGTTCATCTTTGGGCGGTCTTACGGGTTTTCTCCTATTTACTCAGCTAAAAACAAAGGGTGGATTATTTTTTCGAAAAACAACTTAACTTAACTTAAATTAATTAAAAAGTGAATTATAAATTAGGTTTAATTTAACGAAAATATAAATTCGCAAAAAAACAAAAAAGAAAAAAAATTAAATAATTTTACGTAAAAATAAAATATAAACTATAATAACAAATAATAAATATACATATATATATAAAAAATAATAATAATAATGTATTGTGAAATAAAACCAATAACATGAAAATAAAGAAAGGCGACAAAAACAAGTAATATAAATAATTAAAAAAACTAAAAAAAAAAAATTTAATTATATTAAATAAAACATAAATAAATAATAATATAAAAAAACAAAGACTGGATGGATAAAGAACAGCAACGATGGAGACAGGAACAAATGAAACATTGGCAGGAAAAAAAACAGGAACATTAATGACGGATGGAAGTACAGGAACCATTGAGAATTTGAAGAGAAATTCAAAATGAATGAAGACCGGAACAGATAAATCAAGTGCTGGACAGGAGCGTGAACTTAGATGACAGGATGAGAAGACTGGAACTGATTGAGGAGGATAAGAAGGTGAAAGAGCAGGAACAATGAAGACAGGAACAGATTAAACATATGATGGAATGAGCAGGAACTGGGAAGGCAAATAAACAAGAGCATGAGATAGCCTATTAGACACATTAACAACATTATTAAACTGCATGAGCCCAAATCCAGATAACATATCAAAGAAAGTATTCAACCGGCCACTACAAGAGGGAACCATAAATCCCTGCTCAGAACATAGATGCCACGATGCAATATTAAAATCACCACAAACAAAATGATATCCTGCAAAGACATCAGTTCCAACACATCACAAATAATTCTACCGTGTTCCATATACACACTAATATCCGAAATTGGAGGAATATATGAACAAACAATAAACATATTCACACCACCAAAGGTCAACCGAACACACACATTCCGACACAACAATTTCAGAAATTGACACCAACGAAGAAGGAATAGAAGTATGAACCGCAAGAAGAACTCCTTAGACCCAGGCAGTAGTGACCCAACACCGGCCTCATGGCTTTGAAATAGTTTTTATATAAGAAACAAATGATATTATGTAAAATCACATACATTTTCAATTGTATAAATTACTTTCATAAAAATTTCCCACAATTTTGAATAAACGTCAATGGGAATTATGGGAAACTTCAGTGAAAGTGACAGTAGTACAGGACAGCACCTAGTAAACAAAGTTGACAATGGTCGCACTATATCTATTTTTTCCTTTATCTATGGTATACACCATAGAATAATACATACCATAGAAGCTTTTATTCGCTCAATAAATTAAACGTCATAGGTACGATGGAAAGTAAACATTGGATGGTAGAAAATATGGGTTCAATAATACCAGATGGTGGCAATAGTATACAGCGATCCACAAAGGAACAACAACCGAATTTCGTGTTTTTGTGACAAACTAGTTGTGTTAAATACAATACAAATGTATACCAACGATAAAAGTCAACAAAAAAGTGCAAAATATATTTAAATTTTTCAGTTCTACACCAAAACGACAGGAAAAAGTTAAGTGAACATATTTTGTAACTCCACCTGGTGTAAGATAATTTTAAATTTAATTGCTCTCATTTCCATAAACCTACGATGAGAGTGTGAAATGAAACGTCAGATGAGAGAATAAGTTTATCTAGGTATGTATTAGTCTATGATCCAGTGCGAATAAAAGCTTCTATGGTATGTATCATTCTATGATCGTAGGTTTGTGGAAATGAGCAATTAAATTTAAAATTTACATACACCAGGTGGAGTTACAAAATATGTTCACTTAACTTTTTCCTGTCGTTTTGGTGTAGAACTGAAAAATTTAAATATATTTAGCATTTTTTTGTTGGCTTTTATCGTTGGTATACATTTGTATTGTATTTAAGACAACTAGTTTGCCACAAAAAACGAAATTCAGTTGTTGTTCCTTTGTTGATCGCTGTATACTATTGCCACTATCTGGTACTATGGAACCCATATTTTCCACCATCCAATGTTTACTTTAATTTAGTGAGCGAATTAAAGCTTCTATGGTATGTATTATTCTATGGAACTAAACAACAAGGAAAAATTGAAATCAGCTGTCTACCGAGTTTATCTCCTCATTCTACCATGTTGTCAACTAAAACTGATCATGGTACAAAGAAATGGTAGAAGCACTAGCCCAGCTGATTTGAACTTTTTTCTGGACTGACTGTGTGTATGTTTTTCTCTTATGTCAAAGTTTGTTTACATTTGTTTGTCAGCAACCCCCGTTCGCCGGCAACTGCTGTTTTTGAAATATTTCTCTGCAAGAATTACATAGAAACGTTTTAATTTTCACACTTAAACACTTTCAATATATCAAATAACACACAATCATTTGCTAAATGGCTCTTTTTGCAAATTTGTTTACATTTTCATAATTTTTCTTTCAGCTGACTTGACACAACACAGACACTGAGCAAAAACAAAATGCCTGTTGTTTTTGGCTTGTTGTATTTGTTGTCGTACTGCATCTACCATTATATTTCTACCATGAAAACTGATATGTGAATTTTTGGTTTGTTTATATGTATTTTTGACGAAATCAAATAACAGAAATAAATCGACAAACACTGCTATTCTAAGAAAATACGACCAATTGTAAATTTATTATTGTTTTATTAATTAAAGCTATAATTGGATATTAAAATAAATCGGCTTTACCTTAGTTTGACTGGTAGATATGAGACTACTCATTCATCTCAGTAGGCTGTTACATCATGAACCGCATCTGGCAAGGCATTCAACCAGAAACTTGGCGTATGTTATTCGATGCCATGGAAGTATATCCAAAATAACCAGTTTACTTGGAAGTGCTGATTGTAATTCCGCATGTTTCCCTAGATGTTACAGTTCCTCCCAGATCGGAACAAATGCCGGCAATGAAAAACCTCACTGCAATATTGGAACTATTGGTCATGTTGATCACGGTAAAACTACGCTGACAGCTGCTATTACTCGGGTGTTGTCCAACAAGGGCTTGGCAGATTTTGTTGCATACAATCAAATCGATCGAGCACCCGAAGAAAAGACGAGAGGCATAACAATTAACGCCTGCCACATAGGTTACGCCACAATACAAAGAACGTATGCTCATACCGACTGTCCCGGACATGCAGATTATATTAAAGTATTATTTATTAATTTGTTTGAGCTGGATGAAATGATGTAATCATCAATGTTGTTTTCAGAACATGATCTCTGGTGCCTCTCAAATGGATGGTGCTGTTTTAGTAGTAGCTGCTACAGATGGTCAAATGCCACAAACCAGAGAACACTTGTTGTTGGCTAAACAAGTTGGCATAGATCACATCATTGTGTTTATAAATAAAGCCGATTTGGTTGACCAAGAAGTTCTGGAATTGGTGGAGATTGAAATGCGTGAAATGCTATCTGATTTCGGATTTGATGGCATTAACAGTCCAATTGTATACGGTTCTGCTTTATTGGCTCTAGGCGACGACCCATCTGTGTTTGGTGTGCCATCTATTGAAAAGCTTCTGGAGCATATAGACTCATATGTACCGACGCCAAAACGTGACATTGATTCCCCATTTATATTGCCCATCGATAATGCTTTTACGGTACCGGGTCGCGGTACAGTTGTAGTGGGCACCGTTAAGCGAGGTACAATTGTAAAAAATAATGAATGTGATCTATTGGGATTCAACCGAAATATAAAAACTACTATTGGAGATATACAAGTATTTCGTAAGAGTATACCGAAGGTAATAACATGAAATGGATCTGATGTTAAAATCAAATAAAGGCTGAGTTGCAAGTTTCAGGCTGTGGCTGGTGAAAATATCGGCGCTTTGCTTCGTAGTGTCAAAATCTCTAGCGTAGAACGTGGTATGATGCTGTGTGCACACGGCTCTGAAAACATATCGAATCACTTTGTTGCATCTATGTATTTGCTGTCCCGTGCCGAAGGTGGTCGATCTAAGCCCATGCTCTCCAAGTATATACAACAGTTATTTAGCGTAACATGGAATGTTTCGGCCCGCATAGATATGGGTAAGCAGTATGTTTTAGGTAGATGAAAATTATAATTTTTAAAAAACACCATACTACTTTCTACCAGTTCCCTCCGATGACATGTTAATGCCAGGAGGACATGCTAATGTTCGTATCACACTTTTGCGTAAAATGGTTATGACTCCCGGTCAGGCGTTTACGATACGTGAAAATGGCGTTACAGTGGCCACGGGTATAATATTGGAGCGTAAGCCTTCCCTTGATTTGCCCATGAATAAACTATCCAAAGCTGTTGTAAGTTACGCCTAGATACAAATAACAAAATAAAATATGATTAAAAAGTGTATATGTATATGCATTGAGTTAATATTTCACCGAATTATTCTTTCATCACCGTACTATTGTCAATGGGATTTTGGTGGAAAAATTTGTTTATGGAATAATTAAAAACGCGCTTTAATGCGATAAAATATTGTATTCAGTAGCACCAGGATAATTGTCTGAATGAATTAAGTTAAGTGATGCAACTGTAGTGCGTACGGCTCTTGTACTTGAGAATTTGTGTTCGATCGCTGCTCCGACAACCTTACATTTCTTTCGATGGCGGTCACCTCACTTAGTAACGGCGACACTATCGAGGTCGCAACCATCCCTTGATGAGATGTAATGTGAAAGCATTTTTCTTAAGCACATAATGAACTCTGACTTTCAATTTGGCTTCAGATATAAATAAAAACAAAACCTTTTAACATTAGCTAAATTTTATTCAACATTTTTCTTCGTTTCCAATTAATTGTAACTACATTCATTTCTCTAATCGGCATAATAAATATGATTGTATATATTTACTATATAAAGGTACATTCATATAAATAAATATCGTAAAAAGTGTTGTAATTTCTTTTACCTCTTTTGTAATTTGCCATAAATTTGTCCTTTTACAGAGCAAATATGGAGAGTTATTAAATAACAATTTCTATGTATGAAAAGAAACGGGTTATTAATAATCATTTTAAGTACACGGTGGCCTCTTAATAAATCATAAAAGGTTTAAAAAAAATGCAAATCTGTAAATAAACACAACAATGGGCAAGTTTTCATTTTGTAGGAGTATAATAAGAGTTGTGTAATTGGATTGTTAATCAAAATAATTTAATACTTTAAATCAAGTCTCTAATTCTCGCGTTCTACATAAAGTACACAAAACCCATAAAACTATTGAATTTCAATAAAATTAGGTATTTACTTTTGTATATAATGGTAATTAAATCTTATTCACATTTACGCAGGTATACAATGTTTCTTTCAAAAGAAGGCATCAAGGCAAGTTTAAATACATTTTTGTTTGTAAATTACAGGTTAAGATTTGAGTTAAACTCGTGTTTTTAATGGACAAATAGTCACTTAACAAAGATAATTTTTTTAATCGAATAGTATATGGAAGCGCTAAATTAATGAGGGAAAAAAGATTGAAAACAAAATAGGGGCAAACATATCTGTGGGTTTAAAATAAGTTTCGTATAAATAAATACTACTAACAAAACTAATAAATAGTATGTGGCTTTAGGAATGTTCAAAATTTATTTTAGTTTTTTTTATCACTTAGATTTTTTGTAGTAAATCATCTAGGCCCAAATGTTTTGGGACTTCGATATCATCCAGTTTGATGTCGCTGTATTTGAAAACCACTTTAAAGGCTTGAATAAATTTTTGATCCATGGTAAAATCAACATTTTTAATCTGTAATAAAAATTGGTGAACATATTACATATATTTCATTTACCATATTATTTAGTAAAAGTGAAGAATTGTAAATAGTGCGGATATAATATCCAATTTTAATTTTGCCGGGAACACTTACCATAGGACGATCATTAAGTTTTTCAGTTAACTTTTCAAGGAACGTTTGGGTGATTTGACCTTCAAAATCATCCAGTTTATAGGACTTCATAACCTAATAATAACAATTAGTTGTCATATGAGAATACCTCGAAAAATGAATATAAAATTTGAATTATAAATTTACCTTTAATACTTGAGCTGTATTCAAGTTTGTACATAGATCACAAATACTTTGAACATCTTTTTCGCTTTTGCGAGATTGTAACAACTGGGAGACTTGATTGAGTGGCGCCAAGGGTGTTAAAACATCATTGGACTAAAGCGATAAACAAGAATGATCGCCTTAAAATGGCAAGATCTTGATTATGATTTTTGCACACTTACCATTTTCTTATCCCTCACCCACTCTTCAATGTGACCCATATTATAACGTATTATCATTCCAGTTTCCCACATGCAGATGTCACCCCTCAACATTAAACAATTCATGGCAACGGCACATATAAAATACATAAGCTGAGTAAAGATTTGCTCCGAATAACATCGATCCAGACCAAAATGTGTGAACTGTTTATAAAAGTGCTCCAACTGGCTTATCAATTGTTTCCAAGCCGCCAAGTTTTTTCCATGTTCTGGCGACGTGTTTACATCAAATGAAATTGTACGATCATGTGCCCCAGCTTGTGGACGTCCCCTCTGAATTTCATCGTTGTCGAAAATAGCTGGCACCACATATGGTTCCAACAAACCTTCGATTTGTTTTGTTAAAGCTTCGTAGAGTTTTGTTATAATCTCCAAAATAACACGGCGATACTCAAACAAGTTGAAATTTTTCAATTGTTGTTGATTTTGTTTTTCTGTATTGAACTTGACATACTCTTCCACATCTCCGTATTGTTTCAATAGATTTAACAGACTGTAACATTGGTTTCTCGACATTAACAGCGATTCGAGTAGAAGGCAATATAAATTATACTTACGTTATCGAATTAACCAACCACAAAATACGATATTCAGTCACATGGGGATTCCGATGAATTTTTTTAATTTGTTTCACAAATTTGCTCAGCAGTGTGCGAACATCTTCATCAGCATTTATGAGATCAGTGTAACTAGTAGAAGTAATTTTGAAATGGATTATGTACATGGTAGTGTAATTGAAATTATTTACCGTATACACATAAATATGACATAAGCTGGGAAACCCGGCAAAAGACCAATGGCTACTCTTGTCGTCATATCGGTTACTAAACGGTGGAATATTTTATCCAGATCTTCACTTCGGAACTTCATTAAACCTGGTTAAAATATATGGAAGTAGAAAAAGAAAATATTACAAAGCTACACATTGAGAATAATCATTCATTCCTTTTACTTGCAACGACTAAATTGGGCTCAATATCTTGTTTTTGCAATACACCCAACAATGTGTTTGTATTCTTGTTATTATACATAAAAATTACCTTGATAGGTTTTGGCCTTTTGTTTTCCCACTACAACATCGGAATTTGCCACAACTGTGGCACTGCTAACATTCGAGTTTGTAGTCGGTTCTTTGATTGGCGAAGGCAGTTCTGTTATACCATGTTCCTGCATTTTAAGTGTCAATTTATCACTACGATGCTTTAATGTGTCGAATTTCTTCAAGAATGAATTTAATTCTTCTTGAACTTGCGAATATTGCAACATTGTTTTCTTCAGTTCGTGTTTAAGGTAGCGATTCGTTTGTTGCAAAGTACTATTTGGTTCGCTCAAGTCCACGTTCTCATCTACCCCAGTTTGTAAAAGTTCTTGCAATTGATTATTTTCTTCGCGCAAATCATCGATTTGACGTGTCAATTCAGCGAAATTTGCATTGTTCTCTTCTGTCAGCGCCCTCAGTTCGCATTCTAATTGTCGATTAACCATTTTTTGAGCTTGGAAGGCATCGAGTAGTTCGTTATCTTGAAGGCTGTTCATGTCAGTACTGCGTAGTGATAGACTTTCGTTGCCAAAGGATTTAAGAGATTGCGTTTGTTGTTGTAGCACAGATTTAAGTTGTATACATTCGTCTCTACGTCGCGTTAATTCTTCTTGAAGGGCATTGTGTTGAGCCTCTAATTCGTGCATTTCTGCTCCATTTCGAATACTGTGCCTTAACAATTCGTAGTCATGGCGAAGTTTTTCATTTTCCACTTCTAACTCGGAGACACGCAATGAATCCTCAGTTGGTCGGTGGAGGCTTATGGCTTTGTCCAACTGACTCTTGATTGACTTATTGTACTTCTTCTCTTCCTCCAATAAATTACGCAATTTCAAAAGTATTACGGTATTATCACTCTTAGGTGTCGATGTTAATTCCAAATTGCGACGGAAGGACTCTGGTGATGTTCGACTGTTGTCATTCGTACTAAGTGAGTGATTAGTTTTTAGATCCAATGTATGTTTAGCTGAGCTGTAGCCGGCGTCATCCTCATTATGACTTGAAGCATTGCTTATGGACCTTACGTGGTGTGAACCTGAAACGTATTCTAAGCCAATTCCAGGCTGTTTTTGCAGGCTTCTTAATTCTAACTTCAGGTGATAGTTTTCATTTTCTAGAATCTCTTTATCTTTTATAACTTTTTGATATGCTTCGTGGATTTCATTGTTATCGATATCCGTATTTAGGCCTTCTCTTTGAATGGAATTTGTGGATTCTATTTGCTTGGATCTTTCCACCATCTCATCGACCTGTTTGCGCAATTCTTCGTTTTCGGTGGACCACACTAGTTTTTGTTTGGCCCATTTCTCTTGAGTGCGAGCATTTTCCTCCAATAACAGCATTTTGTCGTCTCTCTCAACTTCCAGTTGTTTAGCAAGAGAACAAAACTTTTCATCTTTCTCGGCAACAAGAAGCTTCAATTTTTTTACTTCGCTTTCTAAATTCTTTTTTAGTTCAAGTTTCATTTTAAGTACAGAAACTTCGCTAGTTTTATTCTTAAGGTTAGCGTTGTCTCTATTTAGCTCATCGATTCGTAGCTGCATTGAAATAATCTTATTCTCAAGGCCCTTGTACAAATTTTGTATGTGATTGATAGTTTTTGCTTCCGCTTTCAAACTTTTAAATTGTCGTCGTGCCAAAAATCTCCGAACTGCCGACTGACAAATTATGATTTGGCGCCGTCTCTTATGATACTCCCTTCGAGCCAAATAACCCCTAAAGAAACGTTGCATTTGAATGGCACGATAATGGTCGATAGCCTCTCGGAACTTTCTTCGGGCTAGCATTCCTCTAGCATATTGTTGTATGCCACAAATGGAATGCCTTAACCGCACATATCGTCTGCGACACAACCAGCCTCGAGCATATTTTGATAAAATCAAAGCTGCGCGTTGTTCACGTATAATTTGCGCTTTCTGCCTAGCCAAATAGCCACGCGCAAATCGCTGGATGCCCATGGCTGTAGTTTGTAAACGAATAAATATTTTGCGACAAGTAAATCGTCGCACAGCGCTCTGTATAATTGTTATATACTTCTTCCTGAGGTTGGCACGAATTTGCTCCAAATATGCCACTTGACCGGCTCTAAAAAAAATCTGTGAGTTACCAAAGCGATACTTATCCTCGTCCGTTATCCACTTGGTCACAATATTGCGACATGATTGCTTTAAATCACTCTTATTTACTAGAGAACGATGACACAGAAGTTGATAGCGCAAATAAAAATCCAAATACGACCAACGAGATGGAAAACCAGCCGCAGATATGCGCACGGTCTCTAAAACACCACAAGCTCTCAATTGTTGAACTATTTTTGGAGCATCCCATTTAAAGGCAATTTTATCATCATTTGGCTACAACAGTTGAAACGATAATTAAAGGTGTACTAAACTAAAATATACTCCAAAAGTTTACCTTTATACAGCGCACATAATGCGGGGTGGTGGCATGCAAAGTGGTTATAAGCGAAGTCAAACTTTCACGAAATTGCGAGCCCACCGATCGTCGGTTTTGTTTTGAAGGTGTAACCTTATTAAAGAATTTAATATATATATGAGTATTATTAAATGATTTGAAGTTTTTAAAGACCAACAATAAAAACAATGTGTTAGATAAAATATAGTTTGGATTAGAAGCAACGTTAGTTTGTATTATATAATATAAAAAAATTATTTTTATTTACACATTCTACCGTAAGATATTTTATTTGAAAACATGCTTCGTTATTATAAAACCTTAATACATAATAATTGGTGCGCTATTCCTTCCTCCCAGCTTTTTATTCCCTGCACTTAATAAACTTAGGGTAATTTTCTCAATGTCCGGTTGCTTCCTTTTAATTGGTACTTTAATTTATCAGAACGATATACTGTCTGTTAAGGGTTTTCAGTTTCTCATACTCCGGTTAATTTAAAAGGATGTTAGATGTACAACCTTGGCAATTCTGATGAAATGTATGACTATAGTTCCGCAGGTGGCTAATTGTATAAGAGACGATATCGAATTCATTATCGTTTTGTCGGTAGTAAAGTTTTATGAACGCACGTATTTTAAATGGTAGATGGAATGAACTGTCATTATCGACATATGAGTATCGTTTGGACGATTATCGACACTAGGCCCCAGCAATAAGATATCAGCTGTTTGCTTTATTATTGCTTCCGGGCAAAAGGGTAATTTATTCAAATTATGGCGGAAAACAACCTACAAGATTTCGTGGGAAGAACTTCTCAGCTGCCGAGGAACATTTATTAACAAAACAGCTGTTTGCATTTATCGTTCCGATAAACTGCTAACCGCCGTTAGAACTCCTGTTTACGTTATCCGCCGGACGAATTTTATCGTTACGATAAAAGATAACCGGACATTGCGAAAGTGAACTTTAAAGTATGATCTTGGAGAAGTTGTTTGTGTCTTTTATCCAATATAAAATGTAAATTATTTTACTAACTTGGAAGCCTACGGCGTTAATCTGTAGAGACATACATATGCCATATGAATTGACTAGTGCCATCAATATCAAATATATTATTACGCATATACCAATAATTTCAGTTCTATTTACGAAAATAAAATTAACGCGAATATTGAACTCAAATGGCAATAAGGTGCAAGCGCTAACTTCAATACAAATCCAACTGTCAAATATATATAAGTAACAAAAATATATAAGTAAGCTTAAGCCATGTTACACTATCAGATTAAATGGAACAATTACCGAAGAAAGAAATTGAATAATTTGCACTATTAGTATTGGAGAATGCAAACAAAGCAAAAATTATAAAATAATGATAGAATGGAGCAAAGAGAAAATTGTGAACAAAAAAGTGACGAAATGGAAGTTCTAATTCCAGTTTGCTTTCTTTTCATTCCAAATTCAACCCTATTCATATCATTTAGGGGTTTCAATGACAGCTGATCGACCTCCAAGTTGCAAGTTTGTTACAGGATAGCATTTGAAAGAGAATGAGCGATGGCGAATTGAAGAAAATTACTTTAAATTTGTTTTTATCGGCACTTATGACGTTTAAAATAGCTTTACATATAACAAAAAAATTATTTTGATTTGAAGAACACAACAATTTTTTTTAACTTATATTTGTAATACATTCAAATTCGGGCAGAAATACAACTAAAATAAAAAAAACGTATCAAAGCTGTCGTTAGCCCAGTGACTTTCAACGGGAATTTGGTGGGACTGAAACAGTCATGGCTTCTCTTTAGTATTTCTCTATGCATAATTCTTTAAGGAATATCAAAAAATTAGAGAAATCTAACAGAACTGTTGCAATTTTTTGTGCGATTCGTTTTCATCATGTATTATCACGATTTAGCTAATAGCGTAACAAGGGCTTAATCAGGTATATTCTAATTTTTACTTTATAAGAAAGCGGACTAATCAATTTCACTGAAATTTTTATGATTTCTAATCGCACTCATGGTGATAGCATATATGCAAAAGAAATAATACATGTCTTTATTGTTTTTTAACACGAAAATATAAAAAATTTGTGCATACATTGTTAAATTTTTTAATAGTTTTTTTTTTGTGGTTTGTAACTTTTGTTTGGGTTTCTTCACAAAAAAAAAAACAATATTAAAGACAATAAACGTCGTTTGCTTTAAATTTTTGCCGGGTGAAAGCTATACAATGACATTTCACCTCAGTGATTTCAAAATTACAAAAGGTTTGAAATCACAGCGAAATTCAAAACAGGTTTGTATTAATATCAATGAAAATGAGAACGTTGTATGATACGCAAATTTAAGGGCTCTGAATTAATCAAGTAGGAAATAGGTTTAGTTTGTTAAGAACGCAACATGCATTGAACAGCTAAGAAAGGCTAACAGATTGTCACTATCTTCCTCTAACTCTCTCTCTCTCAGCCATTCCTTGTGTTAAGAGTAATAATTAAAATGTTTTTGTTATCTTTGTTAGTTTAATCACAACGTGCATGTAAATATAACGTGTTAAAAATCATAAGTAAACAAATCAACTAACTCTTCGGCGGGGTTCGGTGGCTACAGATCCCTATTACCGAGAAACATGTCGTCATCACAAAAATAAAGGAAATAAAAAATAAAATCAGTCTCATAGAGCACTTTTAGGTAAAATTGTTAAAGACATAATTACACTATCTGAGACGAGGTCAGGTAATGAATGTAATAGCAGATCTTTCGTCTGAGAACGGGTGAATATAGAAGAGGTTTTATTTTCAATTTGTTTTCCATTTGAGATTTGGTCGCCAACAAGACACTGATGGTGCCGGACTGATTGTTGGTAGTTATTTTTCTAGTTCACTTTTTTATATTTTGTATGAAAAATTCAACCTTTCATAGGTATTAGACTATTCAACAACCAGCTGTTTCTTGGTTACTTTTTCGTAAACAATAGATCACATATAATAATGTTTTTAGGTTGTAGTTTACATGACAAATCATATCAATCATCAGTTGATTTAGATGAGGTCAGTAAGTTCTCCAACACCCACACGAGATTGAATTGCGTATTTTGACAGTAGACTCAGATAGTGTAATTGTGGCTTAAATAATTTAGGTCAAATTATGTTTCATACCTGTTTTCGGGCAGCACTTATAACCACACGTCCACCCAATGTATGTGTCTTTGCGGCATCAGCACTTAGTGTATCAATTTCTTCCATATCCATTAATTGTTTGCATAGAGACATCTTAGATGCTCTTATAACATTAACCAATTCTTTGGAGACATTGTCACGATTTTTCTCTAAAAAGCCATTGACATCATATTCTACAGTGTCTGAGAAATGTTTAATGAAGAAACCTTGAATGAAAGTTACTCGAAATGTATTTAAATTAATTTTAAAGAGCTGCATTGCCACCTACTTGTACTGCCAAAACGTGGTTTATCAAAATGGGGAAACTTCTTACATTTTTCTACCAATTTACGGGCCCAACTTTCATCAGAGCCTCTGGGCATCTGAATTAATAAGCATTGTTAATATGTAGCAGTTTTTCATTTCTCATACGTACTCTACACTCTTCATCCAAAAGATCCAACACCCCCAATTTGGACTCTATTAGGTCGATGCATGGTTGATTATCATAAAAATCGATCATAGTCCACGTAATGCCCTCCTTTAAGTACTCCTCTTGCTCCAGTTTGAAAACGTGTTGATTAAATTGCTGTTGCAATTTTTCGTTTGCATAATTTATGCAAAACTGTTCGAATGAGTTTACTTCGAATGTCTCGAATCCGTAAATATCCAGCACTCCGATAAAGCACGACTGTTTACGGTCATTATTCAATCCCTTGTTTATTACACTGACAATATATTGAAAGAGACGGGCGTAAATATGTTTCGCTAAAGCATCTCTAGCTGCTTCTGCTGTTTCCATACTATTTGGTATTAGGACCAGTTCGTTAACAGATTCAATTTGTCGCGTTTTAAACCACTTTCTTAATTCGTCGGAATTAATCTTTAATAGCTCTCCCATAACACGTAAGTGCATATCGTCATGCTGTATGGAGCCAACTGAAAGTTATTAATCCAACTGACCGAATATCTCAAAAACTTACGTATATTTCGCACCCATCTGGATCGATTTCTTCAGTGTTTTTCTTATACTTTTGAGTGATTTTCACATTTCCCAAGTGTAGTATGCTTGCTAAAATGTTTAAAATATCTGACACCTAAAATTAAGGAGATGACACATGTAAAAAATATCTCAATTATGTTTCGTATATTAAGCCAGATACCAACCTGCCTGGTATCGAAACCTAATACATGCATGGCCTGTATTGTTTCTTTGAATTGATCCTTGTCTGAAACTTTTTCTATATCCGGTGATTGACCTAAATTTAAGTATTCAAATTTATCTTGATGTTCTGGAAAAAAAAATGCCGAGAAAAGTGGTGGCGTTAGATAAAGAGAACATAAAAATGGTTAGATGCACAGGCGAACAAGTTTTCCTAAACTCGTATTTTTTATATGTATATATTTTAATATATAATAATATTTAGTACATTTCATTTTGTTTCCAAGTCATCACATTATACACACTATACAAGTTATAAGATTATTGTGGTATTAGTGGTTTGTATTTGTATTGCATTTATTAGGGTTAAAATCAGAAAGGTTATCCTCCGTATTATCCTCATATTTAGATATGAGTCAAGCCTTTCGATTTTATTTATGTAGGTTATACATCCAAAAGTAAGCCGATCTGACCTACATATCTCGTTGGCTCAAACGTTTTGCAAAATTTGCACATTATTATCTTCTTGTTATGGAAATATAATTGCAAAATATCGGTTAATCAAAGCAGCAATAATCACCTTTTTACGAGTAACAAAATAACGCAGGTTTCTTATGTTTTATTCTATACTCACCCAATATCAATTCAGGATGATCAGCTCTAGCCGAGCAAAGTTGATAGAAAATATGATAGTTACGTTCTCCTAATGCCTGGAAAACCACTCGTGACTTCTCTAGTAGATAAGTATGCATGGTAGCTCCAGTTAAATTCATTACACCCATGTTGTTCTTAAATAATAATTTTGTGAACTTTCCAAAGCGTGAACTGTTGTCATTACGAGTTGTCTTAGCATTACCAAAAGCTTCCATTATGGGTGATGAGGCCAGTACTTTTCGCTCTACTTGAGTCTCCGACTCAGAGCCGCCAACAGCAGCGAAATATCGCATAGCATATTTGGCAGATACCGTCTTCCCGGCACCGGACTCGCCGCTTACAATAATACTTAGATTGCATTTCTCTCTTTCGAGCTTCGTATAGGCCTCCTCAGATAAAGCGAATATGTGTGGCTCTAGCTCGCCCATGGAACGACCACGGTAGGCTCTAATAATACTTGGCCCATAGAGTGGCAGCTCCGCGTAAGGGTTTATAGCAACCAACACAATGCCACAATATGTGTAGATTATCTGTCTTTCGGAAAAGCGAACCCTCAGATTATGTAACACACCCGGCTCATGTAAATATGACAGTGAAGTCAAATCATTTTGTCCAATCAATATAGCAGGATTCCGCAGTGGTGGCAAATTACTTCCGTCAGTTTTAACAGGTACATCAAGAACTTTCCCACTTTCTAGTTGTACTTTTAGGCAATTTTTGCCTCGATGGTAATTCTCTTCCAACACCGCACTTTCCCATACTGTATTTGTATTTGGCAGCCAAACTTTACAGCCCTATTTTATGAAAAAGGAGGAAATAAGAATAAACCAAATTTGTAGACAGATATTTTTAAAGCAGTTAAAAGGAGAAATGTGTCACCACCGTTGATAACAAATACAAAAAAAAACAGAAAATCAATAGGTACCAGAAGTATTAACATCCATTGTATGTATATATATGTACGTATGTGGGGGTTTCAAATGATAACAACTACCAGCAACTTTTTTTTAAATATGTAACAATTTGTTTTTGATCAAACATCTTTAACCATAGCTCTTCATCAGCAATGTATACTACGCCTGTCTATCATGTTGGCCTTAAGCCCCATACTAGTATGAATCAATATGTTTCCATTCACTATTTGTTTGTCAATTTTCCTCATAGCACAGACTGAATGATAAAAGATGAAACTCAATCTCTCATCAAAAATAAATCGTGACACACTCATATTTCTGTGCCTACCTTGGTGTTCTATGCTAGTTAGCATGCCCATCACCAGCACTAACGAGCATTACATAGGAGATGTTTCCTCAGGAACATATGTATGTACATATGTGCGTATGGTATGTCTAGGAGTTTGTTACATATTCCTTTGTCGTTTATTATAAAGGACGATGGAATCATTCTCAGAAATCCAAGGCATAGCCGTATCTATGATAATGGCTACAACTATTAGCTAACCTTCCCCAGTACAATACCACAAATGCATCAATGATAACAGCGAATCCATATAAATACCTTTGCATAGAGTAGCTCCTCACTTGACATTGTTTTCGTTCAATGTTACTTCTATTTTTTGGAAATTTATTAGGTATCCTCAGATTAATTGCTCGCCCCTCCTGCTTCAACAACCGCTGCGTTGTTTCCGGATTGGTTACACAAACGCCACGAATTCATCAAATAAGATTTTCTTTCACCAATTCCTTCTAATTGTATGATATTCCAATAAGAAACCATTGACAAAACACAACGAACAAGAAAAACGAACGACGTCGATACCGTTATTCCGATTTATCAAATGATTCAATGGGAAAATTTTGCAAATTTATTAATACTTTTTGTAGCCAAACTTAGCGTTACACCGAAAGATTTAAAATACAAAGTGACACTTATAACATGAAAACAAATAAAAAAAAAGCAAAATCGAAGAGTCGTCGTTTCGGGAAATTAGGCAAAATTTGGTTTAGTACTGACGTTGACAAAAGCAACGACAAACGACAATACATTTTGATAGTGAGGCAGGGTGTCATACGTAATAGAACTTTGTCAATGTACAATTTGACAGTTGTGTGGTGAATTATGATTAGATCTAAGTCACTCCATGGTACAACTATAATGCTAGATGCAGTACGACAACAAATACAACAAGCCAAAAACAACAGGCATTTCGTTTTTGCTCAGTGTCTGTATTGTGTCAAGTTAGCTGATAGAAAAATACTGAAATAGTTGACAAAATTGGAAAAATGCCATTTAGAAAATGATTGTGTTTTATTTGATATTCCGCAAGTGGTTAAGTGTGAAAATTAAAACATTTTTATATGATTTTTTCAGAGAAAACTTTTCAAAAACAGCAGTTGCTGGCGAACGGGGGTTGCAGATAACCAAATGTAAACAAACTTTGACATAAGAGTAAAACTTACCAACACACACTCCAGAAAAAAGTTCATATCAGCTGGGCTAGTGCTTCTACCATTTATTTGTACCATGACTCACTCATTACAAAATAGTTATAGCTAAAGACGATCTAGAATTAGACGACCAGAAAATTAGCGCTATTTGGCAACCCTGGTAAAAGAGAATCAAAAAGTGCTAGAAATTCACTCAAAGACTTTTTCTCACGCGTCATATCTTGATTATTTCATACTTTTTGCATAGTTTATGTAAATTTACTTCAACTGCTCGTGTATTGAAAATATTCAATGAATGTACACTCGCGTACATTTTGGGGGAACGCATGGAAGATGTTGAAGAAATGAAACATGCGTTCACACTTGCAACGTCTTCCATCTATCATCTTCTAATATTCAGTTATTAAAATGCCACATCGTTGAAGCGAAATTTCTGTGATTAAAAATAAACGGTACTAAAATGGTTAGGTTATTGTCTATATATTGTATTGTATATTGCCGCCCATGAGTTGAAAGAATGGAGAAAAACATTCGTCAAACGTTTATTTTTTAATATTTCCTATTTATTACAATTGTTGTTTTCTTCCATTTATTTCGTCAAGATGTATTTGTATTAGGTGGTGTTATTGCGACAACGTCAATAGCTGTTTTATATTTGTTTGGTGTCATACCACTGCCAAATTCAAAGAAAATTTAGCAACAATTGCAATACAAGTACAAACAAATTTACAAAACAGAAATACATATGACTTTAATAGTCAGTTGAGGCAATGATTTGAAAACCTTTAAATCAGCTGTTCTAGGCCCTACTACCTGATATAAATGCATCTTTGTTTTGTTTTTCTGCATTTCTGTAATTTTTTCTAGAAATTAAATTTTTTCCTCGTGATAGAGTCAAAATTATGGAATGGTATGGGGTGAAACGTAAGAGATAGGAACATTTTTCAAAGATGGTAAGCCCAAGAAGTGTTAAATTTGTATGGGGAAATGTTAACATCTTTGGCAAACTGATTGAAGATGCTAAATGTGGCCTAGTGTGAAAAGGATATAAGAGAGAGGACAGAGAATGACTAGGGTTTCACTTATTGTGTTTGTTGGCATTTGAGTGAAGAGAAATTTGGAATGTCTACTTGTACATCGTATTTGTTATAGCCAGGGGTAGCTGATCAACTAAGTAGTTGTGTAAAACATAAAAAGCGATGTACAAGCGAATAGTCAAAATTTCTCTTCACTCGAATGCTAACAAACAAAACGAGTCACACTTTAACCATTCTGTCTCTTTAGTGAATATTTCATATTCTGTGCAAAGTTTTTTGAAAGAAAGAACCAAAAAGAGAACCAAAAAGTTGGCAATTCACTCAAACGCATTTCTCTCTCGCGTCATGTATTGATTATTTCATACATTTTGCAAAGTTTATGTAATTTTACTTCAACTAGGTTGGAATTTGTATAGTTATATACAATAACACTATCAAAAGGCTGCTCGTGTATTAAAATAGTCAATGAAGAGAGTGAGAGCAGAAAATGGTTAAGGTTTCAGTCGTTGTGTTTGCGGGTATTCGAGTGAAGATACATTTTTACTGTCTAACATCGTTTTTGATTATAGCTCATTCGCCCTGACAACGATTTTATTGATTTTACACCTTTTGTTGATTTTAACCAGAAATCAAAGAAATTTGCTCGGTTTCCTATACATTCCATAAAGCAACTATTGTATAGAGAAGAAAATTTACTCATTGAGTGGAATGCCAACAGAGAAAACGAGTGAAGAGTGTCGTTTCTCTGCTCGCTCTCTTACTCTCTTCGTTGAAATTTCAAAACACGAACAGTTTTCTGATGATGTTATTCTATCTAACTATAGAAATTCCAACCATATTTAAATAAAATTACATAAAGTATATAAAAGGTATGAAATAATCAAGTTATGACGTGGGAAAGAAATGCGTTTGAGTGAATCGCGTCAACGTTTTTGGTTCTCTTCTACTAGGGTTGTCAAATTGCGGGGTTTTTTTTCTCTACCTGTACATCCTTTTTGTACAATCTGACAAACAACAAATACGGTATTTTTTTAATTGCCTGAGAAGAGTAAAATCGTTCTTTCTCTCTCAAAAGTAGATTCTTCCAAATTTTTAATGGGAAAGTTAATGAACAAAGCTATTATAAATTTGTACATAAGTAAAAGCACAGTGTTTAAAACAAGTGTTCGAAATTTCTTTAATAAAAAATTTAAAACTAATATTCAAATCATAAAAATTTTACTGGACGAAGACAAATAAAAATATTTCGGTGAAAGTACACTATAGCCTTTAGAATGGCTGCAGAAGAACGACCGGGAGCAGACGAAGCAACAACAAACGTTTGCAAGGAGATAGTTACGCGATGCGACGAATTCACTTGAGCTGCAGCAAACTTCGTAAGTACAATAACGGAACTTATTTACTTTAGCACCAAATGCCCTATTTTTGTTTTGGTTTTTTTTGGGCTGATAGGACATGAAACGTGTTAAAGAAAATGCGCCGATCCATTTTTCCCGAAATATAGACCTCCAAAGCTTGAATATATAATCGGGCATAAGTCAGCCATTTATTATCTGATCTAGTTGGAATCGGTACCATTACTAAGGTCTTTCTAATCTCTTTAAATCTATGTATAAACATTTTTATTTATATTAACCAATTGGAGGGCAAATTAAAACAAAAAATTTTTTAACCTCTGTTTTTTGATAAAAATTAATTTAAAAAAAAAAAGCGCAATTATATTTATTTTTTGGTAGGCTCCGATAATAGACAATACCTTAACTTTTTTTAGGGTATAATATTCACCTATAACCCTTCAAAGCCCGGAGATATTAAAGTTCAAAATTATAGTTCATAGTATTTTTGTGTTATAAAGCTTTCTGCGTGGCTTAGGAATTTTCTCGTCTGGTGCGAGTCCAACACCCGCTTCGTGGCTTTGGCGTAGTATTCGTGTTAAATCGCGCGATTTTTTAGAAATAATTTTTTAATTTTGTTGAAAAAAGTGGAAAATGATGTATTTCAAAACTTACTTACTTATCCGGTCTTGGACAACCCCGGGGGGTCAGGGACCTTACAAAACGAAGATACCATATTTCGCCGACCAGTTCGATCTTTTGCTTTATTTCTCCGGTTGGCAATACCAAGTGTACGCAGGGATTCGTCAACCTGATCCCTCCAGCGAAGTCTTGGTCTTCCTATTTCTCGTCTTCCTTCGAGTTCGATTTCGAAAACCCTTCGTGCTGGTTCGTCTTCATCCATTCTACTGACATAGCCCAGCCAGCGCAATCGCTTTATTTTGATCCGCTTAACTATGTTAATGTCACGATAAAGCTCATATAGCTCATGATTCATGCGTCGCCGATACTCGCCGTTGTGCTCTATAGGGCCATAAATTTTTCGGAGTATTTTTCTCTCGAAGACTCCTACAGATGTTTCGTCTTCTTGCGATAGGACCCAGGATTCTGCGCCGTATAGCAAGACAGGTTGAATGAGAGTCTGGTACAGCTGGACTTTTGTTACTCGAGAGAGGGCTTTATCTCTGAAGTGCTTGCTTAGCCCAAAATAACATCTATTCGCAAGCACAATTCTCCGCTTTATCTCAAGGCTGACGTTGTTGTTTTTATTTACGGCAGATCCGAGGTATATAAATTTGTCCACTACCTCGAAGTTATAACGGTTATCAACGTTCACGCTTTGGTCTAATCCCGTGGAGGCCCTGTTCGTTGAAACCATTAATTTTGTCTTGTCCTCATTTACCGTCAGACCCACTTTTGCTGACTCCTTCTCAATTCACGAAAAACCCGCAGTAACGTCTCTAATTTTGCGCCCAATGATATCTATATCATCAGCATACGCGAGCAGCATGTGACTTTTGCTGCTGATGGTTTTATTCATGTTGACTGCAGCTTTTCTCATATTGATCTCCATTAAGATGTTAAAGAGATCGCACGATAGGGTGTCGCCTTGCCTGAGGCCTAGCTTAATTTCGAAATGTTCGGTAAGAACCTTACCCACTTTCACTGCGGATTTGGTGTTAGGAATACCAAGCTCAGACATTGCTTCATAGAGTTTCTCCCGTATCGGACTATCGAAGGACGCCTTATAATCGATAAATAGATGATAGGTGTCGATTTGTTTTTCGTGTGTCTTCTCCAGGATTTGGTGTAACGTGAAAATCTTGTCAGTTGTCGATTTTTCATGGTAACCAGGTCAGCGATAATTGGTTATAGTCTTTCGCGCATTATACCTGGTAGAACCTTATATGCTATGGATAAAAGGCTTATTCCACGGTAGTTGGTACAGATACTCGGGTCACCTTTTTTAAATATGGGACATAGTATACTGAGACTTCAATCGCCGGGCATGCATTCATTTAACCAAATTTTGCTAATGAGCTGATGCATGCACCGTGAAGAGCTGTGGCGTGTTCAATTTGACAGCTGAAGTGATCAAAAACGTTGCGCTGCGTTTTATAAACTAACCATTAAATAACGTAACTCAATGCAGGTAGTCACCGAACAGCTGTAACGTTTTATAAACTACCAAAACGACAAAAGTAACGCGAAGTGACTGATTCACGACTTATAGAATGCCACACTTTGTTTATCAAGCAATAAAAAACAAGCCAATTGTCTTGGTTCTCTTTTACAATGGTAACCAAATTCCGCACTAACATTTATCGTCTACGTCCATAAAGCAACTATGGTATAGAAAAGAAAATTTACTCATGGAGTGGAATGCTAATAAAGAAAACGAGTGAAGCGCGTCGCTTCTCTGCTCTCTCTCTCACTCTCTTCGTTGAATATTTCAATACACGAGCAGTTTCCTGATGATGTTATTGTATCTAACTATAGAAATTCTAACCATATTTAAATAAAATTAAAAAAAGTATGAAATAATCAAGTTACTAGGGTTGCCAAATTGCGCCGGGTTTTGTTTCTCTACTTGTACATCCTCTTTGCAATTATACGACCAGAAGATGTGCGCAACTTGGCAACCCTGGTAAAAGAGAGGCAAAAAGTGCTAGGAGTTCACTCAAACGCATTTCTCTCTCGCGTCATATCTTGCTTATTTCATACTTTTTGCATAGTTTGTGTAATTTTACTTCAACATGGTTGGAATTTGTATAGTTATATACAATAACACTATCAAAAAGCTGCTCATGTATTGAAATATTCAATGACGAGAGTAAGAGAGAGTAGAGAAGTACTAGGGTTTCACTCGTTTTGTTTGTTGGCATTTGAGTGAAGAGAAAGTTTGACTGTCTACTTGTTTTTGCTACGCCTTGGTGATGAAGATTGCCAGACTACGGAATAATTTTTATCGTCTACTACAGTTAATCTGCGCGCCAAAATATCCCAAAGCGGCTGCATATTGTCTGCAAATATTTGTTGTGCCCTGCTTTGTGTTAATCCTGCTTCTGGTGAAGATAGTGTTTAATTTTATTATAAAGAAGAAAATCTAAGATGTCTAGCCCAGCAAGAACTCCTAATAGCGCAATAGCGGCTAAAGGACAAAAAACTCCAACACGTTGTAAGTATAGTGGTGACACTTGGTAGTTTGTGTATTTTGGCAATGATTTGGTTTTGTGTTTAAGCTATTGTTGCTCCGGATGCCGAAACTCCTATGCGCATGGGACCGAATCAAAATGCCCAGGCGTCAGATAATATAAGTTTGCCGCCAACATCCCCGGGTAATATTAGTTTGCCAGCGACTAGTCCTGCTCGGGGTCTTGGTGTAAATATGAGCGAAATTGATTTAAGCTCTCCTTTGAATTATGGTACTCCCAGTTCAATGGGATCGATCAGAACACCACGTTCGGGTATACGTGGAACACCTCTAAGGGCTCGGCCTGATATTCGTACGGACAAGAAAATGCGTCAAGTAGCAATTGGCGGTACTGGGGTTTGTAAAGAATATTTTATTTTATGATACTATATTTTGACTTATTGTGTACCTACGTGTTTTAGCTGGAACCAATACCGGAACGTCAGTCTGAAACTACCGATCCGGCGTCGGAAGCCTCGTCCGCACCTCAAATGGTAGTTTGGGGTACAAATGTCGTTGTAAGCCATTGCAAAACCAAGTTCAAGCAATTCTTACTGCGCTATATTGATCCCTTAGTTGAACAAGATGAAATATCCGAAAATACAGACGTTAACCAACCGTTGTATTTGCAAAAGATGGAGGAAATTCATACCCTTGAGGAGCCATACTTAAATCTAAACTGTGCTCATTTAAAGACGTTCGATGAAGCCATATATCGCCAACTAATATGTTACCCTCAGGAAGTTATACCAAGCTTTGATATGGCTGCCAATGAAATGTTCTTTGAACGGTATCCAGCTGCTATTCTTGAGCATCAGATACAAGTTAGACCATTTAATGCCGATAAAACTCGTAACATGCGTTCGCTCAATCCAGAAGACATGGACCAATTGATTAGCATAAGTGGCATGGTTATAAGAACTTCTAATGTCATACCCGAAATGAGAGAAGCCTTCTTCAAGTGCATAATTTGTGATTTCGCTACATCGGTAGAAGTAGATCGTGGTCGCATTGCCCAGCCGACACTGTGCACCAATTGTAACACGAACCATTGTTTCCGTTTGGTTCACAATCGTTCAGAATTTACAGATAAACAATTGATTAAGCTGCAGGAATCCCCAGATGATATGGCCGCTGGTCAAACGCCACACAATGTTTTGCTTTACGCCCATAATGACTTGGTTGATAAAGTACAACCCGGTGACCGTGTCACAGTAACTGGTATCTACCGTGCTACCCCAATGAAGAGTAGCCGAATGGGTTCGAGCGTGAAAAGTGTCTACAAAACACATGTTGATGTGGTTCATTTCCGTAAAGTGGACAATAAAAGATTGTATGAAGAGGAAGAGGGGTAAGTCTAAAAAGAAAATCTATTTTATACTATTATTTGCATTAATTAAACATTCCTTAATAAAGATGATTCACCGAAAAAATACTACAAACCATGTATATTCTTATTTCGTTTTTAGCAAAGACCACATCTTTCCTCCAGAACGTGTTGAATTGCTACATGCACTCTCGCAAAAGCCTGACATCTACGATAGATTGTCTCGTGCTATTGCACCCTCAATCTATGAAAATGATGACATCAAAAAGGGTATTCTTTTGCAGTTATTTGGGGGCACTAAGAAAAAACATTCCACCTTGGGGCGACAAAATTTCAGATCAGAAATCCATTTGTTATTGTGTGGTGACCCCGGCACTTCTAAGTCTCAGTTACTGCAATACGTTTTTCATTTAGTGCCACGTTCCCAGTACACGTCGGGCAGAGGTTCCTCCGCTGTCGGTCTAACTGCATATGTAACAAAAGATCCCGAAACACGGCAATTGGTGCTACAAACGTAAGTTCAACTTTTTTTTTATAATATCCAAAGATGTCTTAACAAATCTTTTTGTTTTCCATTCTGTAGTGGAGCCTTGGTTTTGGCTGACAATGGAGTATGTTGCATTGATGAATTCGATAAAATGAATGACTCAACTCGGAGCGTTTTGCATGAAGTTATGGAACAACAGACATTAAGTATTGCCAAGGCTGGTATTATTTGTCAATTGAATGCTCGCACATCAATTTTGGCCGCCGCCAATCCAGCAGAGTCGCAGTGGAACAAAAGAAAGAATATTATAGACAATGTTCAATTGCCCCATACATTGCTCTCACGATTCGACCTGATATTTTTGGTATTAGATCCGCAAGATGAAGTATTTGACCGTCGTCTAGCTGGTCATTTGGTGTCGTTATACTATGTCACACGCCACGAAGAGGAGGATACAATGTTTGTATGTTCCTAATGTGCCTCTGAAATGTTTTCATTACGTAATAATTGTCTTTTAATTTCTTAAAGGATATGAGCGTTTTAAGGGATTATCTTGCATATGCTAGAGAACACATATCGCCTACTTTGTCCGAGGAAGCTCAACAACGTTTAATTCAAGCCTATGTTGATATGCGTAAAGTTGGTGCAGGTCGTGGACAGATATCCGCCTATCCTCGCCAGTTGGAAAGTTTAATACGTTTGTCTGAGGCCCATGCTAAGGTACGCTTAAGTCAGCAAGTTACTGTGACTGATGTTGAAGAAGCTTGGCGTCTACATCGAGAGGCATTAAAACAATCAGCCACAGATCCACTGTCGGGTAAAATCGACGTAGGCATTCTTACAACAGGTTTGTCAACGGCTGCCCGGAAGAAGCGTGCGGATTTGGTTGCCTCAATAAAGGAAAATCTAACAAAGAAGGGTAAAATTCCCACTGTACCGTATCAAAAACTGTTCAAGGAAATTAAGGAATCGTCGCAAATTGTAAGCCTGATAAATTATTTGGCATGTAACAGTTTGAATTTAAACATTAATATGTTTTATTTTACTTCAGCTTATTACACGCGAACAATTCGAAGATGCTCTTAAAGAGATTCAAGATGAAGGTGTTATTGTTGTCATGGGTAAAAATACAATACGTATATGTTAGTTCATTATTGTTAACATTAAAAAGTTGTGGGTGTTTTGTTCTGTACTACACTACTTTGAATGCCATTGGATTTATCAGAATATATTTGTATACATAATTGTTATTGTTTTATGAGTTTGCATTGATTCTTGTAACAGTTTATTTTATTCTGCAACAAATTTTGGGTCACCGATTGTGTCTGAATTAGACCGACGAGAAATGAAGTAAAATATAAATTTGATATTTGGGATCGACTGTTGTATAGCCTTGGAGTTTTGCTCTTTTTAAATGCGTTTTGCGTTATGAGGCCTGTTCTGACTTTCACTGATAAGAGTTTTATGTTGAAGCTTTCACGCGCTTTAAAGTGATTCGGTAGTAACCAAAAAAATTAAGGCTGATGGCAGAATGCGCTGTGAAAGCTGATTGAAATTCTTAAAACTGTGCACATACAAATTAGTACAAATCGGCGTCAGTATGGCATAGTGAAAGCCGAGCCAAGAGCAAAGCTGATTGAATGCGATAAAACTGATTCAAAGCTTATTTTCGAGCTTCATGACACAAAAATACTATTTAAAATTTTATATTTTCTTATGCATATAAATAGAAAACTTAAAAATAAGAACAAATTAAATAACTGTTCGATAACTAGCTTAGTTCTAGAGTTATCTCATGCTACAAAACCTGTGAAAAGGTGAAGGTTGATTTGCGAGTTAATTTTTTTAATTTAAATATCACCAGTTTTTGAAGTGTTGTTATTGTTATTATTATACCGCACTGTAGTTTCTTCTCTATAGCCCCCAATGGGTTAATAAAACCAAATATTTTTAATACACAGGTTGTGTGTTCATTGAAAATATTTCGGTCGTGGTAAATTGTGTTAAATTTATTTTTGTCTGGTGAAGATACAATTTCGATTTTGCTGTGTGAAATGGACAAAATTTTGACAGCTGAAAATTCATGTGATTGCACTGTTTTGAAATTAACATAATTTATAAAAAATATTTCTTTATTTTTATTCAAATTATAAACAAAATTAATAAACTGCGATTACGCCAAAGGATGTATCAAATACAGAGAAGAAGGCGTGAGGTATGCTCTTATTAGTGGTCCTCATGCAAACTCGAAAGAGCCTCGTAAACCTCGCAAACTTACGCGGCAAACGTCAAAATAAAAAAGAAATTTCCCATACAAAGCGACTTGCACAAAAATGGAAAGTCTTCAAGTCAGATTTGCTGCGCAAACGTGGGATGGAGAAACGTGTAAACTTTTGACATATCGTTGCCATCTGACTACGATGGATAAATAAGGTGATAGCACTAGGACAGTAGAAAAAGCACACATACATAATACATGCAATTGCTACTGTTACCACTTTATGTATCCATCTTGGTCAGCTGATATGGTTTTGAGCACAAATACGCTGAGCAACTTTACTTGGTGCCTCATGCAACGGTGCAAGGAAAACTTGCGCTGAGCAAAAGTTCTCGACTTTCACGTTTGCGTGAATGCCGCTATTGTTTTATATTTTGTATGACTATATTGACAATAAATATTGAATTTTGCAGACTTTATTTATGTAGCTCACACCTTCATGTCAGTATAACAAATCAAAAACTTCGCTAGGAACCAATGTGGGACACAGCTTAATGGCGGCCACAAAAGAATTCAGCGTTGCACTATACAATGCCGAATTGACATCAATGTGGATATCCGACAATTTTGAAACGCAAGTTCCTCCTCATACTGGCCTATTTGGTTGATTTGAATGTTTTCAAAATCTATTTACATTCCACATTAGTACGTACCACAGAAAATATGTATGAAATACTGCGGACTTCACACACATTTTTAATTCTACGCATCCACGCTATTTGCCATATTTCCTGTAAATAATTGATCTAGTGCCATGCGTTTTTCCATAAGTATCTCCCTGTCACAATTGTTCCCTGAGCTTATGTCTATTATACGGCTTACTCTCCAAAAATGAAAAAAAAATTACTGCGTCGGATAGAACATGTTATTTTATTTATTTATTCAGTATTTTAATACAAAGCCATCCAGTCCAAAATATATATGCATTACACAGTAATAACTTCCTGAGTACTAACAGCTAAATATAAACATATTATTCATATATCATTTTAATGTATGTAAAAATATTAACATAATAAATATTATTCAATTTTATCCAACTCATTTGGCTCCCCAGCCATTGTGTTACAAAAGTACAAAAGCATAGACAGAAATGTGAGTATAACAGAAACAATGGGTCAACAATCAGAAATCAGCAACAACCCATTCAAAGACCATTTTTCTCAAAAAGTGTTGCGATTTCTCAAGAAAATGATAGAGTAATTTATTCTCTCATCTGACTTTTCATTTCACTCTTCGTCGTAGGTTTGTGGAAATGAGAAATTCGACGAAAATTAACTTACAGCAGGTGGAGTTACAAGAACTGTTGACTTAACTATTTCGATTTCGTATAGAACTGTGAAGTTTACGGCCTAATCACACAAGTCATATTCACTTCACTTTGCATTTTTGACGTCCCATAAAGAAAAAACTAGTTAGTTAGTTAGTTAGTTCGAAAAGAGGGGCGTGGTGTTGAGTGTTCAGAAGGAGCACTCTAAACCTTCCCATGTCAGTAAAGACATACACTTAAGCCGCTAAGTTCGACCTGTTGTGCGCTCTAAGATTATCCTACTACTTCACTTCACTATGTCCCTTATAGGAATTCGGTGCTATTCACGAAATTCCTTAGTTTATTCCAGTCCATACCCATAAGTTTGGTCATGTCCGGTATCGTACTATCCGAAAGATATCTGGATCTAGCTTGTGTGAAGGCCGGGCAGTGGCATAAGAAGTGCTCCAACGTCTCATCGTCCTCCATGCATGCCCTGCACTCACTGTTCGCCACTAGTCCAATACGGTATAGGTGGGCTCGTAATCCCGAATGCCCCGTTAAGACTCCCATCATTTTGCCCATTTCGGCTTTTCCCAGTTTCAGCAAACCTTTTGTTCTCGATTCATCTGGGTCTCCCCATAGAATCTTTGTCATCCTGCCTACTGATTCCCGGTTCCACTGGGCTATATGTGCCGACTCCGCCCATTTATTTAACTCAGCCTTCGTCACCCCAAAGGGTTTCGCTCCATCTAGGCTTACCGTTTGGAGTTCCCTGGCTTTCTTTGCCAGGAGGTTCGCTTTCTCGTTGCCGAATACCCCGCTGTGCCCCGGCACCCAGATGATATTGAGTTGTGGCGGCGCCGTAACGCCGGCAAGGCATAACAATCACAACAACCACTTTGGGAATCGATACCCGAATGATTGCACCATGTCATCTTTTTGAACTTTTACCATCCCTGACATCATTTATGTCAACAAGAAAACTACGCAGTTTTAATTTCATGTGTTTTGGTGGTAGAAAGCGGTTTTAGTCCAAAAACTTGGGATAAAAACCCATACAATTACATCTGAAAAATCACGCCACCCGAATAGCGGAATCAGAGTTGATTCGCAGAAAAGCTTCTTCGTCACTGTTGGCGACAAAGTTCCGCCATTACGAATTAAAATTTGAAAGCAGCAGTTCAAGTGTTAGTAAAGTGTCGCCGAAAAATTTTAAAGGAAGAAAAAACCAGGTAATATCAGGACCTAGCCAAAAGAAGTCTAAGTGGTACGACTTGTAGTGCCCTTATATCCAGTCCCGCCAACATTCAGTGGAGGTAATTGTGCCACCAATCCAGCGATTTAAGTCTGAAAATCCTCACTTTCGTGGTAAGTATCCAGTTCGCCGGAACAGGAGGACAGAAAAGCAATAAACTAAACATTTCCTTTTTCTAAAGGGGTCGCAGTCTATGACCGTCATCAGGCCAAGTGCCGCAACGACATAAGCGCTCTATAATATACTCAGCAGCGGCACGTTTCTGCGAAGAAATAGTTTTCACCACCACCACCAGATTCATCGGTCACACACCAGCTTCAGCAGCAGCAGCACACGACTCCAAAACACCATCACCACCGCTCCTCATTTAGGACATAAACAGGATAGCCATCATATTCATCAACTCACCCAAGATCATCAAATAGCCAGGTTTCACCTCAACAAAACTAAACACCCAGGTCACCATAATCAGGGTACATCCATCATCCATCACTCAAACCCTTTAAACATCTAAAACCCTTGATCATTCAAAACAAGCCTACAATCAACTGATTTAGCGGTAAGTCGTCTTTATATTTTTCTTTATCCCGACGACGAGGCACGGCCGAGTGAATTAGGCCAAAGGTGGCCATCATGGCCCCTTAAATCATCTTTCAATAAATATTTCTAAAAAATTTCCGTAAGAACCCTATAAGCGGTTGAAACATCTCGGCGGTCTACATAGATAAACAAAAGATTCCATGTAGTTCGCCGCCTAAAGAAAATGTTCATTCCCACAGTGCCGAATGTAATAGAATGTTGAATAATTTATGAATACAGAAAAAACCAAGTGTTAGTGATAAGTCGATTATAAGGCCAAAAGAGTTTTGAGTGCGCCCAGAAGTGTCTCGGTAAGCAGATAAAAGGGTCTAGAAGCCCTCGGTGAAGAAAGCCCTTTTTTCTAACGATTCAGAGTTTTGTGAAATGACCCTTTAAGGGCCAACCTCGGCCACTTAGGCGAGTGTTAATGTCGGTACCGAAAACTTTTCGGACGGACATTTCAGTAGTGTAAAAAGTTAAAGTTCTGGCCATGATAATAAAGAAATCAGTTGATAATGATTAATGTATTAACGCCAGCAGTGAATAATTAGCGAATTGCGATTAAGGCATTAAAAAGCCACTTAATTACCATTCTTTTGGGCCCTCAAAGACTCGGCAGATAGAATAATTTCTACTAACCCCTAATGAATTAAGCAAAATATCATTGTTACAAGATAAGCATTAAATGTGAATTTATATGGAATCTTGTTTTAAAATTGAGATCTCCGAAATATACCCACGTAAGGGTAGCGCTTCGCCCTAGGGGCATTTTAAGTTTTAAGACCAGTAGACAACGATAGTAAATGAATTGGAAAAAGTTGTCTACCACGTATTGAGGAAATAATAATAAATTTGGAACATGAACAATTATAATGTAACAAAATAAATTGGTCTGAATAAAATATGTCGGCTCAAAACTAAAAGTAAGCAAGTGGGGATAAGGGAGTAAGGCTCCCCAGGTATACTTCTATTTTGGGACTCTGAAGAAGAAACAGAGTCATGGCGAAACCGCAGGAGTTTCGAGAGGGCGGGTTCCAGCTGATATCGTCACCTGTCAGCTGTATTTACATGGATAAGTAAGTGTCCCTGTCATTGCAAACAGTTTTTCCCTAACAAAATCAAAGCAAAACATTCTTTTATATTTTTCTTTTTCTAGTATTAAATCCTTTATTTCAGGTCATCGTAAAATCAGTATCAGTTTGTTCCTTTTGTTTTTTGAATATTTACGAAAATTAACTTCGGGCTCCGTCACTTTAAATTTTTTATGTCGATAAAACGTGTGTGTAAATCTTCAAGTCTCAGTATGTGTTTGTAATGATCAGTGGCAGGCTGTAGTTGTGTTGATGAGTGAAAAGAACCCCCCCGTCCGGCGAGTTCCAAGCCCGGCATACGCATGGCATATTGAGCAACTCACTCGATCAGCACGCAAACTCTTAAATTTTTGAATGAAAACTAGCAGCAACTGCCAAACTAACATCGTGGTGCTCAACGTTGAGACCCCCGAGGGTTTACTTGATAAACATAAGGGAGTCGCACCAACGTTGTCACTAACTATGTTAGAGATTCTGACATAATGGCGCCCAACGTGGGGCCCGAATTAATTTCGTAATCCGTTTTTTATATAGTATAAAGTTTTTGGTGTCTTTTACGCTTCCCGTAAGTCCCGTTTGGGAATATTTGTTATTTCAGACGCGTTGCGACGGGTAGACCGCGAAACATCGAATTGCTTTTGATACTTTTGTTTAGTTTCTTCACTTACGAAGTCTTGTTCTGGCACATTGTCAGGAACAATTGCTCGAAGTGAAGTAACTAACTCTAGTTTGATAACCCATCTTTTAATTTTTCGAGTAAAATCAGTGCGTTAAGTGTTTTTATCCATTGAAAGTCTGAACAATGTGTAAGTCCCGGCGAGATTCTCAGGATCTAACCGCGTTGCGACAGATTGCTAAGCTTTCAGTTGGTAAAATCATCCATTGCTTTAGTTTTCGTTTGTTCGTCAGAATCCTGGAGCAAATCGCAAGTCCCGGCGTGATTCTCAGGATCTAACCGTGTTGCGGCGTTTTGCTTAGGATCAGTACGACAGGTTGATAGTTAAATTTTTTTATATTTTTTTTTTTATTTGAAGTGCAAATAGTTTTAGGTAGCTACGGGTTATCTAAAACTCGGCTGAATACGAAGGAAGTATTCAGGAGCGATTGAGAGAGTGAGTCACGTATGACGGCACCAGTCCCCATGCGTTTGCCCTCTCTTGGCCGCTCAGTGAACCCCATAGTACAAGTTTTGTTTTTTTTATTATGTTTTGTTTGAGAAAGGGTTTGTGATGTACTTCATCCATGATTACCTGGGTAAGCTTACTCGCTTATTCCCCAACTTGCTTTGAATCTTACGTAAAGATTTAATATTTGGTAGACTTTTTATTTATTTTGAAGTCTTAAATAAAATTTTTTTTTTGCGTTGATTTTTCGGTCTTTAGTTTATGATTTGGTTTATGATTTTTGATTTTGATTTTGATTTAGTAGTAATTTTTGATTTTGGGTGTTTGATCCCGCATTTTTGATTTTGGGTGTTTGATCCCGCATTTTTGATTTTGGGTGTTTGATCCCGCATTTTTGATTTTGGGTGTTTGATCCCGCATTTTTGATTTTGGGTGTTTGATCCCGCATTGTAGTGATTTTTTTTTGATTTTGGGTGTTTGATCCCGCATTATTTTGAGTTTTATTTTTGGTTATAGTAAAAATTTTTTCTTGTAGATTATTAGTAGTAGGATTTTTGGCAATTTAGGTTGCTTATCATTTTTATATTACCTTTTTGATTTCTATTATATCTTTTTGATACCAATATAAATTTTTACCATTTGGTTTTCAGCACATTTTTAGTATTACCATATTTTTTTTTCTTGAATTTATATTTTTCTTTACAGGTGATAGGGTATAATTAATATCTACAAATTAATTTTAGTTTCTGAATTTTATGACATCGGCACCAGTCGATGCGCGAACCACCATCAACGTTTAATTGGTTTTCCGAATTAACGACATTTATCTTTTACCTCGTGTTCCCAGAGGGAAACTTGGTTTTGTCGCGTTTTGTTTTTCAAATCTTCGATTGCTTTCGTTTCTCTTTTGTTTTTTTTGAATTTGTTTTGATTTTTGAGGCAAGATGCCCATTCATCATTCTCCACTCGACGGAACTACCGATGTGACCGATTTGGCACAGATAGTTGCTTCCGGGGGAGATGTGACCCAGGCAGCTAATGCAGCCACAACGAGTAGATCGCAGACGACGATTCCAGTTTCTGGATCAGCGTCAACCGCTTCAGCACCACCGGTGGTGTCTAGTGGGACTCTACATCCTGGAGGTTTCAGCGTATCCAGGAGAGGAGATGGATCAGTCGCCCAGACGCAATCCATTGACTCGCCGAGTTATAGCGTTTTGACCGCTTACAACGCTCGGACTGCACCTATGTTAGGGGCAGAGGGACCCAACAGCCAAGGTTCTGAAGAGGCGCGCTTTACCAATGAGGACGCTTTAGTGAGAAGGATTCTACCCGTTATCTTGGAAGCGACCCGGCAGACATTAGCGATTGATAGCAGAACATATCCCGCAGCTAGGATGCCACCGTTGACAGCAGCTCCAGTGACCTATCAGACAACACCTCGGGAAGAGACATCTTACTTACAACCAGAAATAGCAGAATTCGCAGTTCAACCACCAAGTATGATGCCCGGAAGAATGCCAGCCCAGAATAGTAGAGGGGTACCAGACGATTTCACCCGATCAGGATACGCGAGGCCACAAGAACAGTCAGGCAGACATGGAGAAGATCCAGTGAATTTTGGACAACAAGGAGTTGAGCCATCAGGGCCGAGCGATCATTTTTGGCCTCAATACGATTCCACGCCTCCGATAGGACATTTTGATCCCAGGACAGGCGAGGAGATGAGACCGTCTGCAGCATTGCGAGATACGCAACAAACCTCCAGTTGGGAAGAACGACAGGAGTATGGAGGGCCGAGGTATAGAAGACCAGATTTGGAGAAATGGGGTATTAAATTTGATGGTACCGCGAAGACGATAAACGTACAGGAGTTCTTGTACCGCGTAAATATATCGAGGCGCGACTTTAATTGTTCGGAGATCGATTTATTGAAAGGGCTACCGTCCTTAATGGAGGGTCCGGCTCTGGAATTTTTCTGGAATCTTCGAAAGCTGTCACCGACACTGAGTTGGAGAGAAGTGCAAGCAGCTATATTGGCGCACTTTCAGCGATATGACAACGAATTCCAGCTGCAGGTACAGATATTGAACAGGAGACAACAGGCCAACGAAACTTTTGAAGAATTCTACAATGTCATTATGCGGCTGAAGAACCAGCAAAGCAAGCCGTATCAGGAATCACAGCTTGTGGAGATAATGAAAGGAAACCTGAAGGCACCAGTAGCGCAGCTTTTGTTCCCGATTAAGGTGCACACGCTTTATGACCTCAACCGTGAAGTTCGCCGAGCAGAGACGTTGTTAGCGATGCAGAGACAGACGATGCCATCCCGTCAGAATTATTCGGCAAGAATACACGAAGTAGTTTTGGAAAATAATTTAGCCGACTCTGACTTAGCTGCTGAGGTAGAAGCACTGGGAATTTCTGGAAAGCTATTGTGTTGGAATTGTCGAGCGATAGGTCACTCGTTTAGAGATTGTCCATCGACAAATAGACGAATATTTTGTTACAAATGTGGTAAAGAAGACACTGTAACACCGAAGTGCCCTAGATGCCAGGGAAACGCAGCAAAGTACCCACCTCAGACCGGGGAGGTGAGGACAACGGAACTTTAAGCCCAGTCACCAGTAAACCGAACATTGACAACCCAGCTACGACCAAGTTAGAAGACATAAATGCTTCTAATTCTGAACCTGATTTGACCCAGCGAAACAGCACGCAACCGGCCATAACGACCGAGCTTCCTGAGGAGAAGAATAAGAATAGCATGAAGAAAAAAACAACGAAAGATGATGCAGCCTTGGAGAATGAAACGATAACCAGAATTCTACAGAATGAAGATCGAGTTGATGCAGAAGTTAGAATACCAGCTTTAAAGGATTTGAGACCTTACCATCTACGCTTGGCGGAATATCGCGAGGCGCGAGCGAGAATCTTTGGAGTGTCTGACCGAATCGAGCGAGCGAGGATAAGATATAACAATCGCAGGCTCGTACGCAGAGAGATTGCGGCGACAACTCTTTTTGAGGGCACAGACAACAGATTCTACGCTAAAGTTGTGATAGGAGGTTTTGAAGTTGAAGGACTTGTGGACAGCGGAGCATCAGTCACTTGCTTAGGCAAGGGATGCCAAGAGCTGGTAGAACGAGCAGGACTTCAAGTTCACCGATTTGGTTCATCGGTTAAAACGGCCGATGGTAGCGCACATCGTATTCTCGGTAGAATTCGGGTGCGAATAAATTATAACAACAAGTCTGAGGAGATGAACTTCTACTTGGTACCTACCTTAGAGCGAGCCTTGTACCTAGGGGTGGATTTTATGAGAACTTTCCGGTTGCTGACAAGCATTGAGAGTCTTTCCACTCACGGGGTAGAGCTGGCGGAGGAGGACCAGGCCCCAGAGGCGGTTAAGACCCATGTCTTGTCGCCACAACATCAGGAAGTTCTCAATTCGGTAGTCCGAAAGTTTCCCTGCTATACCAGGAAGGGTCTCGGAAGGACACAACTTGAGACGCATTCCATAGATACAAGAGATGCAGTCCCCGTTAAGGACCGGTACTATCCAGTCTCACCGGCGATTCAAACACTTTTATATGCAGAGGTGGATCGCATGTTAGACTTGGGAGTCATTGAACCCAGTGAGAGTCCTTGGAGTCATCCAGTGACACTAGTTCGCAAAGGGCCTAAGAACAGGCTTTGCTTAGATGCACGTAAGCTCAATGCTCTCACCGTAAAAGATGCGTATCCACTTCCGCATATAGAAGGTTTGTTGAGTCGACTTGGAGACACTTATTACATCTCGAGTGTCGATTTGAAAGACGCATTTTGGCAGATTCCTTTGGATCCTGACAGTAGAGAAAAGACAGCGTTCACGGTACCTGGAAGACCACTTTACCATTTTAAAGTGATGCCCTTCGGTCTATGCAATGCAGCTCAAAGGCTTTGCAGACTGATGGACAAAGTGATTCCTGCTGCGATCCGTGATCGCGTGTTTGTGTATTTGGACGACTTGTTGGTAGTATCACCGGATTTCCACACCCATATGGAGGTGTTACAGCAAGTGGCACGTTGCCTGGCTGACGCAGGACTTACCATCAATGTCCAAAAATCGAAGTTTTGTTTTAAGGAGTTACGGTACTTAGGCTATCTCGTGGGAGGCGGCCAAGTTAAACCTGACCCAGCTAAGGTGGAGGCTATAGTGAATTATAGATTTCCAAAAACATTGAAGCAAGTGAGAAGCTTCCTAGGCGCCACGGGTTGGTACCGGAAATTTATTTCGGACTACGCCACCATCGCGGCTCCGATTTCTGATACTCTTAAAAAGAGTAAAGCTTTCTTTTTCTCTGAAGAGGCTAAGTCTGCCTTTGAGGAGTTGAAAAGGGCCTTAGTAACTAGTCCAGTACTAGTTCACCCAGACTTCGCAAGAAGATTTTTTATCCAATGTGATGCTTCCGATCTCGGAGTAGGAGCAGTGCTCTTCCAGCGAGACGGAAATGATGAGGAACACCCTATTGCGTATTTCTCGCATAAGCTCACATCGGCTCAGAGAAATTACACTGTCACCGAACGTGAATGTTTGGCGGTAGTGTTGGCGATTAAGAAGTTTCGACCGTTTGTTGAACTCATGCCATTTACAGTGATTACCGACCACAGTAGCCTTAAATGGCTGATGTCTCACAGAGATTTGAGCGGACGTTTGGCTCGATGGAGTCTTCATCTCCAATCTTTTGATTTCATTATCGAACACCGAAAGGGGAAGTTGAACATCGTCCCAGATACATTATCAAGGTACGAGATGGAAGAGATAGCGGCGGATGTGTTGAAGCTGATAGACCTGGAAGATGAGGCTTTCAAGAGTCCAGGATATAAGGAATTAATCGAGGCGATAGAGGCGAATGCAAACCGGTTGCCAGATTTAAGAATTGTTGACGGCTTTGTATACAAAAGGACGATGCCGTATGATGGAGTACCACTACACGAAGATTTCGCGTGGAAGATTTGGGTGCCAGCGGAATTGACGCACGGTATTATCCGGAAGGCGCACGATCCACCTCACTCCAGCCACGGAGGATTTTACAAGACTTTGAGAAGGATAAAAGAATATTTCTTCTGGCCTGGCATGGGAACGCAGGTGAAGAGTTTCGTAGACGCATGTCAGATATGCCGCGAGTCCAAAGCAGCCAATACTACTTTGCGACCGGCAATGGGTAAAGAAGTAGTGGTTCAGCGTCCATTCCAACGCGTTTACGTGGACTTTTTAGGACCATACCCGCGCTCAAAGAACGGAAATTGTTACATCTTCATAGTCCTGGACCACCTTACGAAATTCGTACTTCTTAAAGCGATGCCAAAGGCAAGTAGTAAGAGCGTGGTACGCTTCATGATTGGCGAAGTCTGCCACAAATTTGGCGTCCCCGAGACCATTGTCTCAGACAATGGAAAACAATTCGTCAGTGGTGAATTCAATGATTTCATCACAAATTTCGGCATTAAACATTTCCGGACCGCTGTCTACTCCCCACAGGCCAACGCCTCGGAGAGAGAGAATCAGTCCGTTTTATCAGCCATAAGATCATACATGAAAGAAGACCACCGTGAGTGGGATAGGCATTTGTCGTCCATTGAGTGTTCATTAAGGTCAGCCGTTCACAGCGCGATCGCGGTGACCCCATATTTTGCGCTCTTCGGAGTAAACATGATCACGCACGGGAGCACGTACGAGCTGGCGAGAAAGTTGAAGAATTTGACCGAAATGGGCAATGAACAGGTGCCCAAGTCAGTGGCCCAGGATTTAATTCGATCCAAAATTCAGACGAGTCTTCATAAAGCTTATGAGAGAAATGAACGGATCTACAATACCAGATGCCGGCAAGTAAAGTACATTCCAGGTCAAGAAGTGTTTCGACGGAATTTCGCACAAAGTAGCTTTAAAGACAACTTTAATGCCAAGTTGGCTCCAAAGTTTCTCAAGTGTCGAATTCTCAAACCTATAGGTAATAGCCTATACGAACTCGAAGACCTGAAGGGCAAAAGGTTAGGCGTTTTCCATGCGAAGGATATTAAACAATAATCCTACTTTCGTTTTTTTGAGCACGTCGATCTCAGGACGTGGGTTCGCGTTGTCCGTAAACCAGACAGCGTCTGATTGGTTAAAGCCGCGTGAGAATGTTGGCAGAAAAATTTGAGCCTATAGAAATAAATTGGAACCCAATTGACGTCGGTGGTGGTACATTAAGGTAAACTTGTGATGTCCTCTCTACTCAGTAGTGTGAGGGGTTGGCAAGTGCTGCCGACGAAAGTCCCCAAGTAGACTAGGTTTCCATATGTAGTGTCCTGTACGGAGATAAAACGAACTCCCTCAAGAAGTTTTTAAATTCTTTATCATTCCAGCTAGTACAATACAACTAACAACATCTGCAAGCCCCGTATAGCAAGACCCCATTCGTAGCAGTAGGTAGTTAAATAGGCAGTTGACAATGGCAAGCGGTGTGGAGTGCAGTGTGTGCTTGTCTATATTGACCCCGACGGATGATGGTGTGTGCGTTACCAACTGTGGACACGTAATGCACCGGGACTGTCATTTCACTTGGCGTGATCAAGTTCGCACCGACTGCCCCGTGTGCAGACGAGCGGGTTATACTACTCAGCCGGTCTATCTTGGCTTCAGCACAGGCGAACCCATAGCTGACGTAGGCGAACTGGTGTCTTTGCGAGCTGAAGCGCGGGCCAATCAGGAGCAGCGAGCGATCGACCAAGCCGAAATACGCAGGCAGCAGGTTAGGTACGAGGAGCTGCAGACGCAATACGACATACATGTCATGACTCTTCGGCGGGAACAGCAGTCCACCCACCAGCAAAATGTGGAGCTGCGCCAGGAGATCAGCCAGTTGCGTGATAACCCCCATGAGGCCATACGAACTTTGCGAGCCGAGATGCAGGCCATGAGTGTGCAGCACGAACAGCGGAATAACGTATGGGCCCAAGATTTGGCGCTCGTGCGGGCAGACCTGCAAACATGTCGTTCGGAGAACGAGGAGTTGCGCCGCAGGATGGACGGGCATGTTAACATTGACATCCAGGCACAACAGGCGCGTCGCCGAAACATAGTGTATGCCAGAGAGCAGCAAGCCGCCCGTAATACCTATGAGGAGAGCGTCAACCGTCGCAAAATTTTGGGGTACGCCGATAATAAAATTACCATCCGGCACATCGCAACCTCAGCCATAGCAGATCCGCGGCGAGCCATCGAGGATATTTACGAACGTCTACTGTTAGAGTTCAAGCCGGAAGAGGTTACAGTCGTTAATACATCTCCAATGGTCCTCTTCCCGGAACAACATCAGATCACGTTGTCCTTCACAACACCAGGAGGCAAATTCGACGTGTTGAGCCGTTTCACCCGCCTGAAGGAAAGCGGCAGAGCGGCAGTGCAACAACTAGAAGCCCGAGACAGCGCCGTAGCAGTACGTCTGCACAAGCAGCTAGGTCTTCGTACTTTCGGACGGCGAGGCATCCGCAACATGAGGTTGGTAAACGACCAAGTAATCGTCCAGCTATCGGGAGAACCAGGTCCCCGAGAAATTAACAATGAGCACGAGCTGGACATCTTACTAGACCAACTACCCCATTCATCGCGCTCCGGAACGCAGCCACCGAGCTCCGGTAATTAAGCGCTGTAACACCGCGTTCCTAGGATCAGCCACGCGTCTAGAAAACATAGACGAAGTATTCAACTAACATCGAGGGCACGAGCCCGAGAAAACGAACATGCCAAAACCAAACCAGCATCAATGAAGTAAGTGATAGGGTGAAGTTGATCAAGACTTTACTTCTGGATGCGTCAATAACTAATCCTGCGGGTGGTGCTGGCAGCCTGTTCAGTAAGGCCCCTGGGTGACCAAACTCTAGCTCTATACTAGAGGGAGGTCCGACAAGACTTTACTGTTGGACGCGCCAGGATTAACCTTCAGGAGCGGTGTTGACAACCTATGAGGTAAGGCCCCCGATCGACCGAGCTCTAGCACGAACCTCATTGGGCAAAGGTTTCCCTCCCATCCTTCGACTGGATAGTCATCAGGATGGTAGGCTTTGTGGCGGCGCCGTAACGCCGGCAAGGCATAACAATCACAACAACCACTTTGGGAATCGATACCCGAATGATTGCACCATGTCATCTTTTTGAACTTTTACCATCCCTGACATCATTTATGTCAACAAGAAAACTACGCAGTTTTAATTTCATGTGTTTTGGTGGTAGAAAGCGGTTTTAGTCCAAAAACTTGGGATAAAAACCCATACAATTACATCTGAAAAATCACGCCACCCGAATAGCGGAATCAGAGTTGATTCGCAGAAAAGCTTCTTCGTCACTGTTGGCGACAAAGTTCCGCCATTACGAATTAAAATTTGAAAGCAGCAGTTCAAGTGTTAGTAAAGTGTCGCCGAAAAATTTTAAAGGAAGAAAAAACCAGGTAATATCAGGACCTAGCCAAAAGAAGTCTAAGTGGTACGACTTGTAGTGCCCTTATATCCAGTCCCGCCAACATTCAGTGGAGGTAATTGTGCCACCAATCCAGCGATTTAAGTCTGAAAATCCTCACTTTCGTGGTAAGTATCCAGTTCGCCGGAACAGGAGGACAGAAAAGCAATAAACTAAACATTTCCTTTTTCTAAAGGGGTCGCAGTCTATGACCGTCATCAGGCCAAGTGCCGCAACGACATAAGCGCTCTATAATATACTCAGCAGCGGCACGTTTCTGCGAAGAAATAGTTTTCACCACCACCACCAGATTCATCGGTCACACACCAGCTTCAGCAGCAGCAGCACACGACTCCAAAACACCATCACCACCGCTCCTCATTTAGGACATAAACAGGATAGCCATCATATTCATCAACTCACCCAAGATCATCAAATAGCCAGGTTTCACCTCAACAAAACTAAACACCCAGGTCACCATAATCAGGGTACATCCATCATCCATCACTCAAACCCTTTAAACATCTAAAACCCTTGATCATTCAAAACAAGCCTACAATCAACTGATTTAGCGGTAAGTCGTCTTTATATTTTTCTTTATCCCGACGACGAGGCACGGCCGAGTGAATTAGGCCAAAGGTGGCCATCATGGCCCCTTAAATCATCTTTCAATAAATATTTCTAAAAAATTTCCGTAAGAACCCTATAAGCGGTTGAAACATCTCGGCGGTCTACATAGATAAACAAAAGATTCCATGTAGTTCGCCGCCTAAAGAAAATGTTCATTCCCACAGTGCCGAATGTAATAGAATGTTGAATAATTTATGAATACAGAAAAAACCAAGTGTTAGTGATAAGTCGATTATAAGGCCAAAAGAGTTTTGAGTGCGCCCAGAAGTGTCTCGGTAAGCAGATAAAAGGGTCTAGAAGCCCTCGGTGAAGAAAGCCCTTTTTTCTAACGATTCAGAGTTTTGTGAAATGACCCTTTAAGGGCCAACCTCGGCCACTTAGGCGAGTGTTAATGTCGGTACCGAAAACTTTTCGGACGGACATTTCAGTAGTGTAAAAAGTTAAAGTTCTGGCCATGATAATAAAGAAATCAGTTGATAATGATTAATGTATTAACGCCAGCAGTGAATAATTAGCGAATTGCGATTAAGGCATTAAAAAGCCACTTAATTACCATTCTTTTGGGCCCTCAAAGACTCGGCAGATAGAATAATTTCTACTAACCCCTAATGAATTAAGCAAAATATCATTGTTACAAGATAAGCATTAAATGTGAATTTATATGGAATCTTGTTTTAAAATTGAGATCTCCGAAATATACCCACGTAAGGGTAGCGCTTCGCCCTAGGGGCATTTTAAGTTTTAAGACCAGTAGACAACGATAGTAAATGAATTGGAAAAAGTTGTCTACCACGTATTGAGGAAATAATAATAAATTTGGAACATGAACAATTATAATGTAACAAAATAAATTGGTCTGAATAAAATATGTCGGCTCAAAACTAAAAGTAAGCAAGTGGGGATAAGGGAGTAAGGCTCCCCAGGTATACTTCTATTTTGGGACTCTGAAGAAGAAACAGAGTCATGGCGAAACCGCAGGAGTTTCGAGAGGGCGGGTTCCAGCTGATATCGTCACCTGTCAGCTGTATTTACATGGATAAGTAAGTGTCCCTGTCATTGCAAACAGTTTTTCCCTAACAAAATCAAAGCAAAACATTCTTTTATATTTTTCTTTTTCTAGTATTAAATCCTTTATTTCAGGTCATCGTAAAATCAGTATCAGTTTGTTCCTTTTGTTTTTTGAATATTTACGAAAATTAACTTCGGGCTCCGTCACTTTAAATTTTTTATGTCGATAAAACGTGTGTGTAAATCTTCAAGTCTCAGTATGTGTTTGTAATGATCAGTGGCAGGCTGTAGTTGTGTTGATGAGTGAAAAGAACCCCCCCGTCCGGCGAGTTCCAAGCCCGGCATACGCATGGCATATTGAGCAACTCACTCGATCAGCACGCAAACTCTTAAATTTTTGAATGAAAACTAGCAGCAACTGCCAAACTAACATCGTGGTGCTCAACGTTGAGACCCCCGAGGGTTTACTTGATAAACATAAGGGAGTCGCACCAACGTTGTCACTAACTATGTTAGAGATTCTGACAGAGTCTGCCGTGCATAGAGTAGTCGTTTATCACCTTCTTACAGTCAAGGACCGTTCTAGATTTTACCGTTTCTGATGATATTGCGTTTATTGCCATTTGGCTATCCGTGAATATATTTGCCTCGGCTGGGATTGTATTATCGCCGAGCCATTTGATACACTCCGTAATCGCCCGAACTTCCGCCTGAAAGTTCGTATTATGATCCGGGAGCCGTAGGTGGGATTCGGTTGCTGGATTTTCAATAAAGAATCCTAGACCCGTTTTTTCTCCTAGCTTTGAGCCATCCGTGTAGCAGTAAGTCCCATTTGGCATTGGTGTCAGGGTCCCATTCTGCCAGGCGTCTCTAGTTGGCGTTAGGGTCACGCAGTTCGCCTTAACCCTTATCTCGGGTATTCGGTCAGATTCACACGTATCCTGAGTGTACCCGACTAAGGCCCCATTTATCCGTTGGTGTTTTGACGTGAGATCCCTGTTGATCCATTCACCTGTAGCTTGTAGGCGTTTTGCCGCAAGGGCAGCCTCGTATTTGATTCTAATCTCGATTGGCTGGATACATAAAATAGTCTCCATGGCTCTTGTCGAGGTTGTCCTTATTGCACCGCTGATACCAATGCAGCACATTCTCTGAACCCTCTGCAGTGTTGCGATGTTACATTTCCTCTCAACTGCCGTCCACCATACTACAGAAGCATATGTTAGTACAGGCCTGATTACGCTTCTGTAGAGCCAGTGTGTCATAGTCGGTTTGAGGCCCCATTTGGACCCTATAGCCCTTCTGCATAGCGACCAGCATCTGTAGGCCTTATTAGCCCTTTCCTCTATGTGGTGCTTCCAATTCAGTTTCCGATCTAGGATTACTCCTAAGTATTTAACCTTATCGGATATTTTAATCGTCTTTCCCAAGAATCGTGGCTCTTCATAATCTGAGATTTTCGTCTTCCTTGTGAATAGACATATTTCCGTTTTGTCTGGGTTTACATTTAAGCCCCTTGGCTGTGCCCATTCATACGCTATACTCAGTGCCCTCTCGGCCTCTCTGCATAATTGGTTTGGGTTCTTTCCCTTAAGAAGTATTATAACGTCATCTGCGTAGCAGATTGGTTTAAGTCCCTCGTCGGTAAGTTTCCTAAGGAGACTGTGTATAGTGAGGACCCATAGGAGTGGTGATATAATCCCTCCCTGTGGGGTTCCACGTTGTACTCTGTCTCTAATATTTACATCATGGGAACTACAGCTTATCCATCTATTCCTTAGCATATGGTTGATCCAGTCTTTTAATGCCCGGTCCACCATAAACTGGTCTAAGGATTGGATAAGTGTTTCGGTCCGGACATTATTGAACGCTCCCTCAATGTCTATGCATACAGCGAGTGTGTATAGTTTGTCATTGAGAGATTGCTCTATGTAGTAAGTTACCTCATGAAGTGCGGTGTCCACTGATCTGCCTTTGACATAGGCGTGTTGTCTAAACTTCAGCATATCGCTCGGTATTCCACTTTTTACCATGTCGTCCACTATTCTCTCCAAGGTTTTGAGTAGAAACGAGGTGAGGCTAATTGGTCTATAAGCCTTTGCCGTTGCATAGCTTGCTTTTCCAGGTTTGGGTATAAATACTACCCTGGCCTCTTGCCAGTTTCTCGGTGTGTAGGCGTATTTTAAGCATGCGGAAAAAATTCCTGCCAGATGGGTTGTTATTTGGTCAACCCCATGCTGTAGGATAGCCGGGAAAATACCATCCGGTCCCGCCGCTTTATATGGGGAGAAACTCTTTATAGCTTTTTGGACCATTTGGTCCGTAATGATTGGCGACTGATGTACCACATTCTCATCTTGTGACCACTCCCATGTGGGTTCCGCGTTCCCATTTGGAAAGTGTGTATCCATCAGGTGCCTAAGTGTTTGTTCCATTGTATCCATTCTCTTTCCCGTGTCATCTACTAGCGTTTCCGCCTGTACGTGGGTCTTAGAGAGGAATTTTTTCATCTTCGACATATCGTTGACGCTATCCACCTGTTCACTGAATAGTCTCCAGGAGTTGCGTCTCTCTTTTCTCAATATTGCGTTGTATTCACTGAGACTTCTCTTGTAGTCCTCCCAGTATACTGGTGATTTCTTACGCGTGGCCCTGTTGTAAAGTCTACGGACGTTCTTCCCTAGATTTCGTATTTCCCCTGTTACCCAGGGTTTTTCTTGGGCCGATTTTCTTTCCCGAAGTGGGCAGCTGTCCTCGAAAGACTTTACTAGTGCTTGCGTTGTCTTTGTCACTATGTCGTCTAGTTCGTCCCTGCTAGAGTATTCGAGTTGAGGGTGGACTAGTCGATTCTTAAGTAGGCTTCCGAACTTTGTCCAGTCTGTCTTGGTCCTATTTCGGAAGCATATCGGTTTCGGTGGTGGCCGTGTTATCCTGAATCTAATATATCTGTGATCCGAGAATGAGTGCTCATTTAAAACCCTCCATTCTTGAATTTCATCTATAAGGTGTTCAGAACATATTGTTATATCTAACACCTCCTCCCTAATCTTGTTGACAAAAGTTGCTTTGTTCCCAATATTCAGTGTGAAAAGGTCGTTAGTATTCAAATATTCTACTAGGGCATGCCCCCTACGGTTACAGTTAGTACTACCCCACGACGTGTGGTGAGAGTTAGAGTCACTACCTATTAATACTTCGTTACCTGTCTGTTTGGCCCTCTCTACCAGTCGCTGTAATTCCGACGAAGGTGGTGGTGTCGGCGAATCATATGGCAAGTATACTGATGCCAGGTATATATTCCCATCTCCCTGTTTCAGTACTGTTGCATCCGATGTTGACAACTCTGGGGAGAAGAGAAAACAAAGGTTTTTATGGCATAAGATACATGTTCTCGGACGGGAATCCGTCTTCGTATAGAATAGTTGGTAATTAATATGATTTAATCCAATAACCTTGTCTTTAGTGGTCCAAGGTTCTTGTATTAAAGCAATGTGTATTTTACCTTTATTAATTTTATCCAACAGAGCGTGGGTTGCCGTCTCGCTCCGGTGGAGGTTAATCTGGATGACCTCTAACATTGGTCCTCCAGTAACCGGTCTTCTTGGGAGTTTGTGATGCCTTCGGCCACTTCCTCCTTCTTAGTTTGCGGTGTCTGCTCCGCCGAGCCTCCACTCGCTTCGTCATGCTTCGCATCCTCCGGCTGTGTTCCTCCGGTCGTCATGCCGATTGGCACTTTGCCAACTTTGATGTAGACAGCTTTGGTCACAAAGAACACCATACCTTTAGTCTTGGCAAGACCAGCCATGGATGCCGGGTCTATTCCGATCACAAGGAGTGTGCCCTCCTGCCCCTCCTCCCTGTGGAAAACGACCCATTTGTCCACGGATAGTCCTGCGTTTTGCTTGCCAATGACTTTAAGTATGGCGTCCGATGCAAACTTGCTGCCCCATCCTTTAATATATACAGTAGCCTTCGTCAGCCTTGGGATGTCCTTCTTCCTTACGAGGGCTAGCTTACCGCCTTCCCAGGGGGCAGAGATTTCATCCACCAGCTTCTTTAAAGTCTCCGCACAGCGTTGTGAGGCCAGCTGTAAAGTGAGTACCTCCCCTTTGAAGCCGCTACTGACAACTTCTATGGGAGGTCCACTTTCGGCCTTCATTATGTGGTCCATTACCTTCGTGTTGACGAGGTCCTCCACGATTTGGTGTTGGTTATCCGGTATTGAGCCAGTTGGGTTACCGCTGTCAATTACTGCATAGCAGAGATCGTCCAGTTGTTGCCTTCTCGCTACCTTTGCGTAGGATGGCGGTTCCTTGCCCGTGTTCGCATTCAGCTTCCTCTTCCGAGTTGGATAGGGTTCGTGTTTACGCGCCCTTTCCTTGTCGGTTGATTTGGCTGATGTGCTCGTCTTTCCGGTAATCGCATCGGCTTTGCTCCTATTGTCCCTGGAGCTCTGTTGCATCCCCTGGGTAATATGGGGTTTGGGCGTCTCCGAATTACCAGATGACGGGGAACACTTTTTCCTCTTTGCCATTAATTTGACAGTGTTCTGTTCTTCCGGTGATCGGTTTCTCTTCTCAGCCTCTGTTGAGGTCGAGGGAGGCACCGACAGGTCCTTAGGAACATCCTGTTTTTCGGCTTGTTTGGCTGAACGGTTCCTCTTTGCAATCTTCCTGCGTTGAGCCCCCGAGAGTCGTTTCTTTTGTGTTGATAGCTTCGCTATGCTCTCGCTTACTTCATCGACCATTCTATTTACCTCGTCATTTTTTGGAGTTGCTAAAATGGTAATGTTGTTATCATTATTATCACTTTGGGAATCAGAGTTGGAGTCACCACCTGTTATTGAAGGCTGAGGGCTTATGCAGCCCCGCTTGGTTTCGTCCGCGTCATCATCCTTGTTTTGGTTGCCATTGGCTTTTTGTGTGCTTGCCACAGACTCTACTACAGGGGTCAAGACACCACCCCCTGTAGAACCATGAGTATGATGAACCCGACTCTGCGTTTTCATCATCATCGAAGCGATCTCATGGTGTTGTTTCACAATGCTATCGTGGATTAGCCTGTGTTCCGTTTCAAATGTCGTATTAGTATCGTTTCGTGTATCAGTTTCGTTTGCAGTGTTGTTATCATTGTTTTGTTTTCCTGTTTTTAGTTTTTTCATTAGTTCTTTTTCTTTTTTGTTCATGTTAGTCCCACGAGTATGCCAGTAAATATAATACAGTCCACCCCAGTGACGGCGTGAGTTGGACCGGGCGACATATTTCATTACTACCGACCCGTGCCCTGGCGTCGGAGGGAGCTGTTAGGAACCAGTTTGTTTAAACACTAACTGGCCATTCTAGGTCCTCGGCACTGCTTCCAACCACCTTGACCTTAAAAGTGTTTTTGCATTCAACGTTGGATATTCTAATGGCGCCAAAATCGCAAGGATCGCCATGTCGGGGGAAGCTTCATTGACATTCGTTATTTAAGTAGGCCTGATCAACAGATAGACCTACAACGAGACTCAACTTCCCCCCGGAGTAACCTTTAGTTCGCGCAGCCAAGGCCACACTTAGGCAGCCTCGGCCACACTTAAGCCCCCACATCGCGACAAGGTTGTTACCCCAGGTGAAAAAACTAAGTACTTGCTGTAAGATTTTGGTACATTTGAGAGTACAATATTGAGAGTACAAATTACTCTATCCTAAATTCCCCTATAGAACCATGGTACAAACAAACGGTAGAAGTACTACCCCAGCTGATTTGAACTATATTCTGGAGTGAGTTTTTCTCTTATGTCAAAGTTTGTTTACTTTTGTTTGTCTGCAACCACCGTTCGCCTACAATGGCTGTTTTAGAAATAAAATGTTTTGTGCAAATATTTAGTGGATAGTGTTCGTTTAATCCAAAAGTCCAGTAAATGAGTCTTCTTTTTTCATTGCCAGAAGGTGAGTAAGTTGTGTATTTTAATGTATGTAAATAATTTTAACAAGATGTTTTAAACAAATAGTTTTGGGGTTATGGGCTCCCAAGGTTCGGATATGCGAGAGGGTATTTTTGCGTTATAAAGTTTTGCCGTTTACGGCCTTCGGCCGGGCTCAGCACTGGGGTGGTCCAACACCGGCTTCGCGACTTCTGCAGTCGCTCTTAATTATAAGCTTTTTTCGCTATTTTCTTTTTAAATCATTTGGGGTTTTCTTTTTGAGAAAAATTAAAAAGAAATCCGATAATTTTTCAATAATTCAACATCGGATATCTCGATAACTAAGCGATATAAATTTTTTGCGTTTTTCGGGACCCATAAAATAATCTGAATTTCGAGACCCATAAAATAATCTGAATTTCAGGTTCGGAAATTTTCCGGCGACCTTCCGTTTGGTAGTAGGCAGCTGAAAAGAAATTTTTGTACATTTTGAGGTTATTACGGGTTTGTTTACAACGACCATTGAAAAAATTTTGATCCTGTCCGAAACAAAAATTAATGTTGTCAGAATTTGTCAAGGTCAAGGAATTTGCAAAGTAAATTATTGTAAATATTAACAGTGTGAGGTGAACTGAAAAAATATGTGCACAATAACGTTTTGCAATATAGTTGCGTGCAATAAGCTCACTACAACATTCACAAACCTTCACGTTACAGTTTCTCAACCTGAAATTCATTTTCAGCCCCGTACTGGGCTTAACTCCGAAACTATGAAGGTTATTTTTGTTTCTTAAAAATCACGTGTTCTACCCGGCTCAATAACATTTTGTTTTGCAGGAGTAAGGGAACATACCTAGTATAGATCGGCAAGTCCAATTTTTTTGCTTTTTTCTTTGGGTATAGGGAACGTTATTTTAAGTAAAAAAAAGTAAAATAAAAAAATCGGTGGGAACCCCTATTTTGGGAGTTACGGGCCTCCAAAGTTTAGGCATACGGGATGGTATTACGAGCGTGATGTCGTCTTGTGGGACCGATTTAACCACTTTTTTGTGTAAAAGGAGTCGAAATAAACATAAAAAATTAAATAATTTTTTTCGATAATTGTTTTAGTTATGGAGATATCGTGTGATCAATTTTTAAAGAATATCGACGTTTTCGATAATTTTGCAAAAAAAATTAACACTGGCTTCGGCGTAGTATTTGGGTTATAAACTTACTGCGTGGGCGGCCTTCGGACGGGATTAGGGATTTTCTCCTCTGGGGTGGGTCCAACGCCGGCTTTCCTATTAAGACCAAAATTTGTTTCTGTGAAATGTTGAAATTGAAAAAAAACGATATTTTTAAAAATTAATCATCCGATATATCGATAACTAAGACAGTTATCGAAAAAATTTATTTAATTTTGTTTGTTTATTTCGACTCATTTTACATTAAAAAAAAAGTGTTGAAATCAGTCCCATAACACGGCACCACACTCGTGGTATCATCCTGTATGTCGGAACTTTGGGGGCCCATAACTCCGAAAAGAGGCGTTGCCACCGATTTTTTTATTTTACTTTTTTTACTTAAAATAAAAAGTTCTATCCAATGGCGATAATTTGGAGCCTAAGTCGAGTTGCCGGCCTATTCTAGGTTTAAGCCGGAGTAAGTCATATACATATGTAGTAGACATAAGCCGAATTTATTTTATATCGGCTTCAAACTCTGGTTTCCACATACAAATTTCCACCAGATACGACATATCTATGAAATTTCCTCAGTGATGAATATAGTCAGCAAAACGGTTAATGCGATCTCTGCTTGATTATTTCGATTTCATAGCGAAGTAAATCGATTTATATCATGCAAAATCGATATCGTAAAAATGAATTTTGAAAGCACAGGCATTAATCGACTTAAAACGAAATGAATTTACCCATCACAAGTGAGGAATCTATCCAAGTTGTTGGTGACTTTTTTGGAATGTCTGTGTGAAATCCTAGAACGCAGTATAATGTCTCCCGAGCCAAGTCCAGTGAAAATATATGAAACGAATTCCACGGATTTCCAGGATTGCAATAGCGATATGACAGCAGCGACCAAAGGGGACAGCATTGAAGAATCTACGCCTGTAAACGACAACACTGAAGAACCAAAACAAACAAATACCGCTGTGGATAGCGGCAGTAGCGATGCCTTGCTTAAGCCCCCAATTGCCAAAAGGGAGCGACGTAATGTATCGCCGAGCCTAAACGATGCTTTCCATGACCCCATGTCACCGTCTTCATCGTCTTCGACATCACAAGCGACAAGTGCAAATGACGCGACATTTGAGCCCACCGTTGAAATGATGGTTAATGATTTCGATGACGAACAAACGCTTAATGAAGAAGAGGCTCTTGCAGCGCTAGAATCTCAAGATCCTGACGAAGAGATTAACACTTTGAAGGAAGAAAGCGAAATGCCAATTGAGGATTTATTGGCGAAATATCAGACCATGCCGCCAATGGCTTTCATAGAACCACCACGTAAGAAGCCAAAAAAATCATCAAGCAAGAAAAAACACAAATCCAAACAAAAACTGGAAATGTCAATAACGACAGTAAACAAAGGCGACGACCTAGATTGCTCGATACGTGAGGAAGCATTGCTGGATAAAGCCACCATTGCCAAAGATCTCACAACCCACACTGAGGTTGGCGATGATAAAGACTTACAAGATGAGGAAGTTGGAGAGTTGATGGGAATACAACTACCATTTCCATCACAAGAGAGGAAAACTGTGAACGAAATTGTCGAGCAGAGGATTCTAGGCAATGAAAAACTTAAGGTGCGACGAACACACCTGTTGGACTTGTATCCAGAAGGAACATTTGCTAATGTTGCTGTTAAGGAAGCCATAGCAGCCAATGGAAAAGGTATTAAAACTAATTGAACTTGATGATATTGTAATTAGCGAGTATAAACAAATAAAAGGTGCCTACTAGATTGCTGACACCGAATAGCTCTTAATTATCTATAATTTTTTAATCGGATGTGATGCAAAGCCCGCAAAACTTTTTTCAACTTCAAGAAAATCATTTATATAGATTGAAGTTGTACATAAACAAAATATATTACAATATTTCAGACATTCCCTTAGAAACCCTTTATGACGTTGAAGATGAAGAGGACGAAGAAGTGGAAGACGAGGACGACGAAGATTATAAAAAGAAGGTAATGATTGGAGCAACATATCAAGCAACCATACCCCATGGTCTCTCTCAATATGGTGACATTTTACCCTACGAAAATGAAGATAAATTAATTTGGGAGCCAAGTCAAGTTAGCGAACGAGAGGTGGAGGAGTACTTACTTAAAATAAGAGACATCAAAAGCAACCAAACCGGAGAGGGCAATATATCAGAGTCAGCAGAAAATCAAGTTTCTGCAAGTAAAACAAACGGTCACGGTGGAAAAAATCACGACAATATGGAAAATAATTCTTTATTGGCCAATGGGGAAAGGACAAATACAACGCTTGGGGGAGGGATGCCGAATAATGGAAATACAGAATACGACATTCAGGCAGCTGTTGTTAAGGACAATGAACAGGTACGGGGCCTTACTGAGCAATAGTACTCTATGAAATACATCTTCTAAGACAATGCTTGTACATACATCATATATACACATGATTAAGTTGACACGAATAGTGCTCTATGTTGACATACAGCAATATAACTACAATTTTTCTTATAACTAATAGGCTCTTCACTTATTGGTCCAGTGTGGTTATGATTTTAAGGAGGCTTTAAGACGCAAACGTCTAAACGCGTTGCCTTTGAATGACTGCATGAGCATATGGTCGGAAGAAGAATGTCAAAAGTTTGAAGAGGGCATTCAAAAATACGGAAAAGATTTTCTTAAAATACGTCAAAATCAGGTGTGTTATACATATTTAATATCATTCCTAAACTCTATTAATTATCGTTTAAAAAATTAAATCAGGTGCGTACTCGCACTATGCGAGAACTGGTACAATTCTATTACTTATGGAAGAAAAGTGAGCGACGGGATCACAACTTTGCAAATGCCGATACTGTGGACCATATGGACATGTATTTAAATGAAGACAATGACTATGGATCGAATACAGCGTCGGTTACAACTCCAGTCGGATCGCCCGTGGGCCATTGTGCGTCCACTAGCGCGACGCGCCGGAATAACAGTAATTCACAAAAGAATATCTCCATCATGTCCAATACTGCGACTCTTAACGGTATTTCATCCAGCACACCATTGTTAGGTATAGAGAAATCCGGCAATACACTGCAACCGCAAAAACGGCGCTGTAGCAGCAACTCCAACATGCTGGTGGGAAATACCGATGCCAGTAATAACGATAATTCCATATCCATATCATCTAATCAGGCAACGCCCTCCACAATATCATCTAGCAAATGATGACGGCTGCCCCCTCATTTAAAGCTAACACAAGCTTATTCTCAATCTGTTAAGCGTTCACGGATGCAGCAGCGTGCGAATAACCGTGTTCCCAGGAACCGTAACCGTATTGTGGTTCACCGATGTTTTCGCAATAAAAGGAATTTGCGTAAATCAACAAGTAGTATTGCATCTATTTAAATATTCCACTTTATCAGCTCTTCCTTATGGCAAACTATGTAGAATATATGTATTCTGTCTGTACTATTATCTAGAGAAGTTCCGACTAAAAGAAACACTCGTTTGGATGCTACTAACACTTCATACTATGAACTATATGTTTACCTTTTTGTTGTTTTCTTTTACATGTAACCGTCGAATTCTAACGATTTTTTTATGTTATCTGCATATATTTTTTATTTAAATTTCTTGAAAACAAATCAAAAATAAACGATAATCAAAATATGCATCTATCCACACAATAACTAATTGATATGAAAAGTGGTCATATTTATTCTGTAATATTTTATTTTGTATTACCCGATGTACATATTTATTTGAAAAAAAAGAAAATAAAATACAAAAATTTTGTTTTCTTGTGTCAATATAATCATCATAGTTACTTTTATTGATTGATCAAAGCAAAATTATCGCTGGCGTTTTTTTTTATCAAACTTTCAAGAAAGCTAAAAGACAAATAAATATTTGAATATTTGTTCCAAAAGTGTCCGAAGGCCTGTAATGGCTTATATTAATGGAGCTAACTTTTTTTGAATTTTGAGTCTATTACGGTCTATTTATCCGAAACATAAATTAATGTTCTGACAATTGCTAGGTCAAGAATTTGCAAAGTAAATTATTGTAAATATTAACAGTGTTCTGTGAACTGCAAAAATATGTGCTCAATAACGTTTTGCAACATACACAGTATTACAAAAGTTTACATACCCCCTATATATTTTAGTTTTTTAAAGTAAATATTGATATAAAATGCTGTAATGAAATTTATTATTTTGCATCGCATTTTATTGAAAAAAATAAACTAAAAATATTATTAATTCATGGATATATATTAAATAACTTAAAAATATTCTATTTTTGATTTTATGCAAATTTACATAAGTTTACATACGGTATATAAGTATACTGAAAAAACTTTAATTAGTAGCTTGTATGTCCTCCTTTGGCTTTTATTACAGCTGATAGTCGAAATGGCATGGAAAAAGCTAATTTTTTTGTTGTCTCAGGGGTAATTTTGATCCACTCGTCCTTCAACGCTTCCTTCAGAGATGTAATTGATGTGATATGACGTTTTTGTAGTCCTCGTTTTAAAACATCCCATAAATGCTCAATAACGTTTAGGTCAGGAGATTGTGGTGGATGTTTCAGTTTGTGTTTAACGTTGTAGAGAAGCCATTCCTTCACCATCTTTGAATAATGCTTCGGATCGTTATCCTGCAGAAATATGGATTTTCCTTCCAGATCCAACGTTTCAATGCTAGGGAGATAACTGTCCTTTAAAATACCCACATACATGGTCTTATCCATAATGCCATCGATGAATCTAAGTTTACCAACTCCATTTGCAGCCATACATCCCCAGACCATGACTGACCCGCCTCCATGTTTCACGGTGGAGTTGACATTCTGGGGTAATAACTCCGTATTCGGCTTTCGCCAAACTTTGGCCCGACCATCACCCCCAAAAACCATAAACTTACGTTCATCGGTGAATATGACTCGTTCCCAAAAAGTAGGGTCATTTATGTGTACGGTTTCGTACTTTTGGGCGAATTCCAAGCGTTTTTGGATGTTTACAACTCTGAGCAGTGGTTTTTTTTCTTGCAACTCTGCTATTGTACCCATTCCTCTTGATGGTCCTGCGAACAGTCTGGTCGGAAACAGTTACTCCCAGATCAGTCTTTAATTTTCGACTGCGCTTTGTTTTGGATTTTCTTTGACGAAGCGAATAACTGTCCGTTCCGTTCGATCGTCGAGAATTCGAGCGCGGCCGCACCGTGCTCTACTTTCATAATTTCCATTTTCTTTGAAATTTTTTATTATTGTTTGGACCGTAGGCTTTTTTAAATTTAATATCTGTCCAATTTCGTTCAGATATTTGCCGTCATTCCTTAATTTAATGACTGTTTTTCGAATTGATTCAGAAATTTCTTTGCCCTTGCCTTGCCCATTTTACTGCACTATCGAGACTATGATTTTTGTTTTACAAATACGACCACTTTCTATGAAATCGAAAGCTCTACTAATGAGTGGAAGCAAATCATCATGAAACTTGCACCGGTACTAATAACGGTACATCAATTCATAATAAGGGTATGTATACTTATGTAAATATGAAAATTTACGCGGTATACGTTTTATGTTGTTATTTTCAAACAACAACAACAAAATTATTGCAGAACATTTGTGAAATGATTTAATTTTTATTTAAAATACCAATAACCAGCAAAAAGTACAACAAATCATACTGTTTTCAAGAAAACAGAAATTTGTTAACCGTATGTAAACTTTTGTAATACTGTGTAGTTACGTGCAACAAGCTCGCTACTATATTCACAAATCTTCACGTTGCATAGTTTCCCAGCTAACCAAACTTACAGAATTTGTCTGATATAAGACAATTCTGTATAAATTCGTAAGTCTTTCGACATATCATACGGAGTTCGTTAAGAATTGTTAACGAAAGATCTAGGGATTATATATTTTGCTTGTGCAGAAATAAAGGTCCAATTAGTCTTAAAGTTAGGTCCAATTAGGCTTAAAGGTCCAATTAGTCTCGACGGTTGACGGTTGACGTTCTACTTAATATTGCGCGGTTAGTCATGACGGTTAGACGGTAGAAAGACAAAACAAAACCAAAAAAACTGATCGAAGAGCATTTGTACAAAATATAATTTGCATGCATGAGTTTTGTGTTAAAAAGTGATTGTGTCAAATAAAAAAATGAAAAATAAAAAGAAAATTGTGGTTGCCGTGTAATTGTGTATTGCCGCGCACAAAATGTCGAAGTAAAAGCAATAACAATAACAGCTGATCGGTCTTCACGGCTGACGGTTGATTCTGCAACCTGCAGAAGTCTACCGTCGTAAACCGTCAATTTTAGTTGTCTCTCTCTAACACACGCAAAAAGCAACCCCAACTCAAACAGCTGATCGCTTACCGTCAACCGTCAAGACTAATTGGACCTTAACTCCGGAACGATGAATGTTATTTTTATCTAAAAAATCACGTGTTCTACCCGACTCAATAACATTTTATGTTTTACCGTATAGTAGACATAAGGTGAATTTATTTTATATCGGCTTCAAACTCTGGTTTCCACATACAAATTTCCACCAGATACGACATACGTATGAAATTTCCTCAGTGATGAACATAGTCAGCAAATCGGTTAATGCGAACTCCGCTTGATTATTTCGATTTCATAGCCAAGTAAATCGATTTTTATCATGCAAAATCGATGTCGTAAAATTGAATTTTGAAAACACAGGTATTAATCGACTAAAAACGAAATGAGTTTACCCATCACAAGCGAGGAATCTATCCAAGTTGTTGGTGACTTTTTTGGAATGTCTGCTTCTGTCGGCTTCTACTAAAGGGGCTAATGGTTAAACGTAAGTCTGATTCGGAAGGATGGCAATTTGGAAGAAATAAAATTTTTGGACTATTATTATTCTCTTAAGAAGTCGAACCGTCCTAAATATATCATAGATACAGAATATAATACAATGCGTGGAACAATGCCTTTGTACGATAGTTCGTTTCGTTCCAATCTATTTGTCGATTCCGCCAATCAATACACGACGATATTCCACAATAACATTTGGACGCATGCTTATAATCGATTAAGGCGATTCTTTAAAAAATTCGCAGTTGATAATTCTGAAATCTACAGGACATTGTCGTATTTATTTAAAAAGGACAATGGAATGGGGAAAAACTAAATGAATTAAAGTTGAAAACCAAATATTGGTCGTCGATGCACTTGTTCTACAATCTACAGAGACACAATGAAACCAACCATTATAAAAATTTTTCATTAATTCCTATTTTCAAGCATGGAATGCATCATATACGTTATGATTCTTTTGCATTTGAAATACTCTTGGCTAGCGTGGGTCTACGTAAATTAAACCGTGCTACATTTGATAGTGACGCAGAATGGCGAAAATATTTTACATTTCCTGAGACGTCTTCGAAGAAATTCAATTATTCGCTACAAACCGATGGAGTGTCTGTGTCATTTTCAATGGTAAAACCAAAAGAAACCATAGTACCAGTTGGTTCTCGGAATCGAAAAAAACATCAGCGAGACGAAACTGATTGTGTTGGTAATTTGTTGAAAATTCGCAATACAAGATACGATGATAAGATTGGACTGGATCCGGGACTACGTCTCATCTATGACGGAGTAAAGAATAGCGAGCCCATCAAACGCACAATATCAAGCTACGATTTTACGATTTACGATGTAATTGGGTTGAGAGACGTGTCCTCCTGCACCGCGACCAAGGTAGATCTATTGTGCGCCCTCCATTAAAGTTTAATTCATGGTATCATTCAGGAACTTTACAATATCCTTCACCGCTAGTTTTTTATATGCGTCCTCCATAACTTCGGATCCGCCAAGTATCTCAAGTCTCTGGTAAGCAAAAGCAGGGCACTTCGCAAGTATATGTTCCATGGTTTCATCGTCCTCCAAACAATATCTGCATGTTCCCTCCTCCGCTATTTGCATCTTATTCAACATGAAGTTGCATGTGTAGTGTCCAGTGAGAGCTCCACATAGGAGCCTTAGATTGGGTCTGTTCAATTGAAGAGCATCCTTGCTCCTTTTTTCATTGGGTGATAGGAATTTTTTCGAGTGTTTGAGTGGTCCTTTTTTGATCCAAAACTCCTTCGATTCTCCTTTTGTTACTTTTGTGATCATTGTTTTAATGTCCTTTTTAGTGAAGCCATATTGAGGATTTGGGCCTATGAATGGCCGTTGCGCTCCCAGTCTTGCTCTTTCGTCAGCCAAGTCATTTCCATCAATCCCACTGTGCCCTGGCACCCATACAAGTGTTACCTTGTTATTCTCTGCCAGCTGATTTAGGGCCCTATGGCCTTCCAACACTGATTTGTGGTGAAAGATGGGTTTGTTCAGTGCCTTTAGAACTGCTTGACTATCTGTCATTATGTTTATTTTCGTTCTTGTTAGATTTCTGTCTAACAGCGTTTCTGTAGCCGTGTTGAGTGCGTATAATTCTGCTGTGAATATTGTAGAATCCTTGCTTAGGGGAATCTGGAGCCTACACCTGGGTCCTACTATGCCCGCTCCCACCCCTTCTGTTGTTTTTGATCCATCAGTGAACCATTTTTGGGCTCCTTCACGTAGCCATATAGGGTTTGAATCCCATTCAGTCCTTTTTGGGATAAGAACAGTGTAATTTCGTTTCAGCTCCAGTACAGGCTCTATTTGATCACTACATAAAGTCATCTCTTTAATATGATTAGCTTTATTAAGGATTTTCAGGTGTCCTGTGTGGTCGCCTACTTTAAATTTAAATAATTTATGAAGCTCGATGGCCTGTTTAAAGGCTTCTCCTTGTATTGCCAAATGCAACGGGTCAAGGTTTAAGATAACCTCCAAAGCAGCCGTTGGCGTTGTTCTCATTGCCCCTGTGATATTCAAACAGGCTAGTCTTTGGGTTTTCGACAATTTATTCTGGGCTGTGATTTGAGTGGTTTTCTGCCACCATATTACCGAGCCATAGAGTATACTGGGAAGAACCATTTGTTTGTATATCCATAGTGACATCTTTGGACTTAAGCCCCATGTTTTGCCTAGGAGTTGTTTACTAGCCCAAATTGATTTTGTAGCCTTTTTATGTATCATGTTTAGATGAGGATTCCAGGAGAGAGTTCTATCCAGCATAATACCAAGATATTTTACCTCCTGCTCGAATTGAACCTCCGTATCTCTTATGTGAAGCGTAGGGATAGTTAATGTCCTTCGTTTTGTAAATGGGATAATTGTGGTTTTGTTAGGATTTATAGAGAGTCCCTCATTTTCGCACCATTCCCATGTTAATTTTAATGCATTTTGCATTTGTTCTCCAATTGTATCGTCATGTGTTCCTTCTACAATCACTGTGATATCATCTGCATATCCCACAGTGGTAAAACCATTTTCGTTCAGTTTTACTAGTAGATCATCAACCAGTATTGACCATAAGAGCGGAGAGAGAACTCCACCTTGGGGACATCCCTTTATAGTGTTTATTTTCCTGCTAGTATTTCCCATATTAGCAATAATTTGTCTTTGTGAGAGTATTTTGCTTACCCATTTTATCACTATTGGGTCTGATTCTCGTTTTATCAGCGCCCCTTCCATAGAATTATAGCTGGCATTATCAAAAGCGCCTTCAATGTCCATAAAGGAACATAAGGCTATTTCCTTCCTTTCCAGTGCTTTTTCAATTATGGAGGTTAGTTTGTGTATCGACGTTATGGTTGATTTGCCTTTTTGGTAGGCAAATTGCAGATTGTGTAGTGGCTTTTCAGTTAAAAGTTCATTACGAATATACAGATCAATAAGTTTCTCCATCGTTTTCAGCATGAAAGACGAGAGACTTATTGGTCTGTATGATTTTGGATGATCTGCTGGTTTGTTCCCCCCCTTTGGCAGAAAAACCACTTGTACTTTTTTCCATTTAGTAGGGATAAGGTTAAGAGCGAGACTGGCCCTGAAAACATGAACCAGTCGTCTTCTCAGTGAGTCTGGTCCATTTACCAGCATAGCTGGAAATATCCCATCAGGTCCCGGTGATTTATACGGTTTAAATGAGTTTATACTCCATTCTATCTTTTCATATGTTATGATTTGTCTAATTATAGGGTCGTTAGAATTAACTGTATTTTCAGATTCATAGTTCCTAATAGAATCACCTTCATCAAAGCTACATCCGGGAAAGTGAGTCTTAAGAAGAAGCTCCAACGTTTCCCCAAAGGATGAGGTTTGATTTGCATCATCTATTCGGAGATTGCCTATTGTCTGATTTTTCTGTGAAGATAAGGCTTTTTGAATTCTAGCCGTTTCTGGCACATCCTTCAGTTCTTCACAGAAAGTTTTCCAAGATGATCTTTTCGATTTTCTTAGCTCCTTGTTATACTTTGTAAGGGCCTTTCTATAATCTTGCCAGTTACCGCTAGATTTTGCCCTGTTAAATTCTCGTCGTGCCAATTGCCTTAATTTCTCAAGGTTTTTATTCCACCATCTGACTTTTCTATTTGTGTTCTTAGTTTTCAAAGGACAGTTATTTTCGTAAGATTCCAAAATATCATCGGTTAACTTATCCACCGATTCATCTAGATCTACTCTTGAAATTATCGGTGACGCGTGGGTTTCTAGCCTACCCTCAAGGTCAGATTTATACCCCTCCCAATTTGTAGCCTTCGGTGACCTGTACCAGATTTTCTGTATTAGGTCCGTTTTCAACTCAAAGAGAATATGTTTGTGATCAGAGAATGAGTTATTCTGTGAGACTCTCCAGTCTTTGATCATATCTTGAACATTGTGTGAGACAATGGTCAGATCTATGACCTCTTGTCTAATCGCATTTTCAAAAGTAGGGTTTTTACCCCTATTTGCTATTGCAATATTGTTTGTCATAAGGAAATCTAGTAGTGACTCACCTCTTTTGTTGGTATCAGAGCTTCCCCATACCTTATTGTGGGCGTTAGCATCACATCCGATTATTAGCGCCTTGTTGTGTTTTCTGCAGTAACTTACCAGCGCCTTCACTTTTTCAGTAGGCGCTTCGGGTTGTTCTCCCGGAAAATAAGCTGAGGCAATTATCAACTCCTTCCTCACTCCCATCTGATTTGCCTCCGTTAGTATGGTAACTAGGTCACCATCTGTGAACTCTGAAATTAGAAGAGAGTTAATGTTTTCATCCAAGATTATAGCGGCTCTTGGCCTTTCTACATTTATATCATAGATTAACTTACATTTTTCTATATTAAGCCCACATATCTTACCCGATCTAATCCAGGGCTCTTGGATCAGACCAATGTTGTAGGTGTTTTTGGCAAACCCTCTGCTAATTTCGGCAGATGCTGCTTTAGCATGCTGAAGATTTGCCTGGACACACTTCATTTTGATGGTTTTGTTGTTGGAATAGCCGACGCATTTATAGGTGCAGATTCACCTTCACCTGGGCCACTTTCCATTGATGATGAGTCATCATCATTCGTTCCCTCTTCCTCCACATCTTTTCCACCAGCCTCTTTGAGGTGTAATTGGACCTGGCCAAATTTAAATGATATCTGACCCTTTGTTTCCTCCAGCTTTACAGCTGAGATTTGGTCAATGGAGAAGACCAGCATAGCATTCGTTGCCTTGTTTGCTCTTCGAAGCATCCTCCATGCTTCCACCCTGAGCCCATCGTTTTGCCGTTGGACAAAGGATAGAATCCTTTCGGTCTCAATTGTGGCAGCGTTGGGGAAATAACCAACAGCAATTTTGGGGTGAGGCACTTTAGTTTCCTCCATTGCCCACAAGTCTGCTGTTGCCCATGGTTTAATGTTTAGAGCAAGTTTTTTTATCCACTCAGCCGTGGCATCATTTTTGCAGTGCAGGGTCAGATAGCCAGCTTTGTATGTACTGTTTAGGAATTGAGGTTTTATTACCTCCTCTTCTAGTACCTTATCCATGATGCTGTTTCGGATTTCATCCATTTGAGCTGTTGATAGGACTGTGTTTGGGAAGTCCTTCGCAAGTATCGCTACTTTTTGACCAACCAGTGCATCCTTAAAGGATGGTTTTGTCAGTGGTCTGTAAACTTTTTTGGCCATGGGTTTGTCTTTGACAGTTCCTTCCCTCTGACGTTTTCTTGATGACTCTTCTGGAGGAGTATTCTCTAGGGATCTTTGCCTCTTGTTATCTGCAATTTTTTGCTTTTCCTCTGGATCAAGGGCTTTGGCTCTAGCTTCAACTTTGTTCAATCCTTTTCGGAGAAGAAAGTTCATTCGCTTTCTGGCAGCTCCACTTAGCCTTTTTTGATTGTCATCTTTATTGACATTTAATTTCTCTATTTTTTGAGTGATTTCTTCACTTGCGCTTCTTGCAGCTCTGGAAGTTGAGGCTGTTTCAGTCTCCATAGTTCCAGATTGAGGTTTTTCATCCTCCGGATTTAAAGCAATTTCTGCTTCCATTTTCTTTTTTTCATTTTGTTGTGTAATTTTTTCCATTTTGGTCCCACGAGTAGACAGGGAAGTAAATGGTCCACTACACCTAGCCCTGTACGGCGTAGTAAGGCATTTCGTTAAATGGGGTTTCGCCCGGTTCCCCAAGTCCGCATATTTAGAACTGGATTACCCACCAGCCATTCATCTCTGAGCATATGCTGTTCCACCTTAGATTGGGGGTTTTGTTTTAAGAGAGTGAACCATCTCTCCGCTTTCACTCGCATGTAACCAACATCAGTAGCAGAGACATGACCGTACTACGATGTTGGGTTCCAGCCGTACTCCGAAGAAGAGCATGCTTGAGTGCGCTACCATCAGACATGAAGTTACGGCACGATCAATTGATCATGTTGACCCCCCAACACATCTTTTGGCTGACTGGAAATTTCGAGGCCGCTCGAATTCGCTTCCACTTTATGATCAAGATAAAGTGGTCCCCAGAGGATACCACGCGGAGGCCTATTATACATAGGGATTACTTTACAGTGTACAGTAATCTACGAGTCGGCTGTGAATGATTTACGATAGATCGTGGAAACACGTTACCTTATGCTATTACCGTAATTGGTATGTAGACTTGTTAAGGATTGTCAAGCCACTTTGCTATCTACACCCTTTCATCCTCTTCATATCAAGCTATGAACGGTCATAATTCTCGTAAAATGCAACTTGCTCGCTTCACTAATTGGTTTTCGGAAAAATCCCAAGAATCACCACATCAAGCTGATTTCGTAGCGTATACCAAACATCGTTTGTCGATTTTTCAATTGAAACAGTCGGCATTTACACAACGAAAAGTTACTCGTTTGAAAATGAAAAAATACATCTGCATTGAGAAAACTGTAAATAAAATTGCCGAATCCCTAGTGCCGGATCGTAAGAGGAATACACTGATATGTATTGGATCAACGGAAATATCGGGGAATTCCCCTATGAAGGGTTACATCAGAACACCGAATAGGAAACTAATTGCCGCTCTTAGAAATCGTGCTGCTGATATCTTATTTGTCAAAGAGTTTCGTACTACGAAATTGTATGGAAATTGTCATTGCGAAAATATCACATCAAAATCACCACACAGGTACCAGTTTTGCCCAAACTGTCGTACTTGTTGGAATCGAGATGTTAACGCTGGACTCAATATACTATACCTGGGAGATTGCCACATAAATGAAATTCAAAAACATTGTAATTTTAATAGAAGCTAAGAATCATTATTATTTGAATGTAAATATGATTACTTGACCATTTATAAATAAAATGGTTTAACTCCGTCATATTCAATGTGGCCTATAAGCAACGATGGGTATGAAAGGGTTATATAGATGTATTGATCTATACCTATCTATATAAGCATTATTGTACTGCCGTACTAAAACCCGTCTGTAAGCGTTGCTGCGAAAATAACGAACAAACAGCCCATCTAGCGAAAAGAAACAGCAAAAACAAGTCCAGCATACATTACGTATGTACGTACAGCCATACATACATATGTATGTATGCACAACCAACTCAAAGCCGAACTTTAACGGAAGCTCAGTATCCGGAAAAAGTTGTTGTTTAAATACTACGTACGTATGTACGTAGATCTCTCTCCCGCTCTTGCAAATCGAGTGTAGTAGAGTGGCAGTCAAGTGAACTATTCGTACGTCTTTTTTCGTGTCTCAATGATGAGGGCTTAGTTAAAGTTTTTCACTGATCTTGGCGTCAGTAGTGAGTGGAGGAGCATCGATTGTGCATTGTTTGGTAACAAAACACGCATCGCGTAACTTCGTGTTTACGGCGCTATGCATAATACAAGAGTTTCTTCTCACCACCAACAACAACAACCAGCACATCAACAAAAACACCAACATTCATCATCGGCTAACTCAACAACGACAAGGAACTTTACCAACACAGCCAAATTGCCCATTGAAACGGTTAAATTGTTAATTGCAGCCGTATCACGTAAGCCCCACCTGTGGATCCGCACCAATAATGGCCAAAAGAGATCGGATATTAATGCATTGTGGCATCAAGTCAGTCAAGAAGTTCATCTGCCAGGTGAGTGCTTGCACACATACTATGCATTCAGTACTTGGGAAGGGGGTAAAGAAATCGTCAAGTATGCGAAAAAAAACTACATCCATATGTGGTATCAATGTGTGTACGCGTGTGCGAGTGTATTCATTTGTTTGGGGGATCTTTTCGTGCCACTCGTCCGTCAAAAGGGAGAATTCTGTCAATTGCTATCTCTGACGTTCGGGTTTGCTGGTAACTCTTGGTTATAAACCGATGGCTTAATATAGAAAAGACGTATCTCAATTTGTTGTCACTTTACAGAAGGAAAAACTGATTAAAATCGGAGCTATTTGGACCATTATTAATTGCCTTTAAACGTAGTTTATTAGTAAAACCAATTCTTTATTTGTTAACATTAAACAAATATTTTTTGTACGGAAGATTTGTTTGAGAGTCTGTTGACACGCCGCGTGAAAATGTAGCGGAGATTTATCTTTCAAATATTTCATTAACAATGCATCTTCTTACTCCATTTTATTTTGTTTGTTAAAATAATCGAAAAGTCAAAATTCCGGTCCCAAGCAATTGTTTTCGAACGAAATAAGTTTGGCGTAACAACCCTGTAATTGATTTTGCTTACGAAATTTTCGCAAAAAGCCAAGTATCAAACAATTGAAAAATGAGAGAAATTTTCGGTTCACGGAATTGTCGTTATTTTTTTATTGCTGCAATTGTTATCCATATTGCTGGTTGAATTAAATTCATGTCGTCTCATTTAGGTTGGACGATTTCCATTACAGAGCAACTATGTATAATAAAAAAAAAAGGTTTCCCATTAACATCCCATGAAGGGACAGGGGGAGAGCTTCTCACAATCACTGAGCTGTGCGCTTTCCAGTTTTCACTCACTGATTGGGACCTACAGTTTTACACCGATTCCGAACGGTATTTTGAGAAGCTTTTTCATGGCTAAATACTCGATAGTGTCGCCGTCACTATGCGAGGTGACCGCCGCCGAAAGAAATTTTAAGATGGTCTGAGCAGGGATCGAACCCGGGATCTCATGTACAAGAGGAGCGCACACTACCATTGCACCAACTATGCCCTTGCCAAAAGGCAGTTAAGCTTAGGATCATTGTTTCCTGTAACCAAGTTTCCGAAAGCTAGTAAGCTAACCTATCTTTCAAAATGCCAAAACACTTGATCTTATCCACAGTTCCTTGCCGACACTTTAAGTTATATGCAGCCATACATCCGCAGACTATTGCCACTGAAGCCCCGTATTCAGTTCTAGCGAAATTTTGTCATTTATCTCTAAATGGAAAATTTTGTTACATATGGTTGCCACATATCTCTAATTTACCTTGCAAATATCTCATTAATAATTCATCTTCGCACTCCATTTTATTTTTAATACATGTGGTATTACTTTTGTTTACTAAAATAATCCAAATGTCAAAATTCCGGTCCCAAACAATTATCAAACAATTGTTTTGGTACGAAATAACTTGATTTCGTCTACGAAATTTTCGAAGAGCTGGGTACCAAGCAATGAAAATTTCATAAAAACTGAATATCGGGCTTTACCTGTGAATTTTTATTTTTATTATTATTTTTTATTATTACGATTCGATCTGAAATTATTATATAATATGTATGAATATTTCCTCTTCGCACTCCATTTTATTTTTAACGTATGTGGTGTTATTGTCAAATTTATCGAAATGTCAACATTTCGCTTGCAAATAGCTTTGGCATAACAACCCTGTAATTGATTTTACTTACGAAATTTTCGCAGACTTGAGCACAAAGCAAATGAAAAATGAGCGACATTTTTGCTTCATGACATTTTCGTTATTTTTTATACTCGTTTTCATACGATTTAAAAATTTGAAATAAGAAGAGCTTCAAATTAAATCAGTTGCAATAAAATTAATTTTTTTAACATTCCCATTTATTGACTTGTTTTTAAATTTATTTTTATATAGCCGAAATCTGTCGTATAAAATGGGGTCACTTAAGGGATAACTTTCGCAAAGTATTCATACGTAACACTCTATCAGCGGAACCTCCGACCACATGGCGTTTTTACAATGACATGCGTTTTATGGAACCAGCTGTAGCTGAAAATGTTATGCGTCACCACCGTCTTAGAGAACAGTCCCTGTATTGGCAAGAACTACATAATGCCGGTCAGCGCCACCAGGCGGCAACAACAGCCTTACCAGAAACAAAATATGAGCATTCACTACAGAACCAGCTGAACTTTTCGGAATTTGCCGCCATATTTCAAAATAGCGTAACTGCAAATAAACGTATAAAATTGGAGGCTTCAGAAACTTCCCAGGCATCTCTACAGGATTCAATGACAATGCCCTTTAACTCATTGCCAAATGAAAAGTTCTATTCCACGAATCACAACGATGTGGATTTGGATGAAGATGGAGAAGACGAAGAAGATGATGATGATCAGTTTGACGAAGATGCTGTATCGGCTGAGGAAAGTCTCTCAAATGTCCATGATAAGGGCAGCAACGATAAAGAATCAGATAATATTGATAACAATTGCCCTAACAGTGATGTGAATTTATCGAATTTCAATATGCGCCAGGATATGGCCACAAATACTGAGACTTGTCCAGACTTACACGAAGGAGATTCCGATCGTATGTTTCTTTTAAGTTTATTACCATATCTGCGTAAGGTTAAAGATCACAGAAAACTGCAGGTTAGGCAAAAGCTCCAGGATGTTCTGATAGAGGAATTTGGTTAACATACATATTTAAATTAAATAATATTTTTTTAATTAAATCAATTTTCTCAACATTTTTTTTTATACTATATTTGAAGTATTATTATTTTAGTTTAAAATTATGTAAATACTTTACTTAACTATTGCATTTTAGTTATTTTGAATAAATGAATTGAATTCATATACATAAGTTATGTAAAAGGTGTAGCAGGAATTTTTATTTGTGCATATACTAACGAATGATGTCCTCACTGTATGAATGTATGTAGTATATACTTTATATTCTATGGTTATTATTTTCTCAGCATGTCAAAGAATTTGACATAAATGAATAATAGAATCAAAATGTGCAAATCCCTATACAAGACATCTGTATTGTTCATCAGGTGCATTCGTAAATGCATACACGAAGAGTGAAACAATGAGGTATTATTGACTATTTTCTTTTGTATTTTTGCAAAAGAATATATTTTCAGATAGAATTCAAAATTCCAGGTAATTGTCTTTTGTTTCAAAATATCGTTGAATGAAAATAAATTGTAAACACTTTCCTTGGAAACAGCCACCGTTTTTGGACATTTTTGTTGTTGTATTTACTTCTGTATCTCTTGAGTAAAACATTAAAACGGTTGTTAGAAAGAATCGTCATCAGTGAAGATACCATTTAGATGTTTACCAGTGCTCTGGCAGTGACTCTTTTCTCTAATATATGTAGATCTCAGGACGAATTGAGCGTCCATAAAATTATGATAAAGTATTCGTATTTGTATTAAGCACCTTATTACATGTCCGTATGACAAGCAGATTTTAAAAACAAGTTATTTTCCTATTGCAGATATATTTGATATTTTTTTTTATCTAAATATCAAAATGTTCCTGAGATGTTTCGTGGCTTCTATATCGCATTTAAAAAGTCTGTAACCAGAGAGAAAAATACATATCGTCCATTTCGTACAAGACCGTCACAACGCAAAAAACATAGTTTCGAGAAAATCGATTTCTAAAGTTTCCAGTTGTATAGGATTACATGTAAAATGCTAATTTCAAAATTCTCTCATACCGAAAGTGAAAAGATTTTATATATAGGAATTATATCCGAAATAACCGGTAAATTTTGAGCTGTGACGTTGTTGCATGAAATGAGGTCAGTAATCTCATCCCTGGGTTTTAACTTTAAAACATTGACTTTGTTGAAAATGTATAGCAATCAAAATACAGTCAATTCCTAATGCAACATATATACATATATCAAAATCAACCCTCATCGGACGAAACGCACAACCCCCAGTGTATATGAGAGTGTGCGTCCAAAGGTTGATAGTAGTGTTGCAGGAGACTAAAACCGAAATGAGGGTGGGTGTTTTACGATTGGCAACAAATTTCGGGGTATTGCAAATAAAAACATATCAATTGTGTGTTTAAGGGTTATAGTTGATGTTTGAAAACTCCCTACATTTCAGTTGCTAAACAAAAAATAAGTAATTTAGAGGCGTCGTTGTACGTACGGATCTTAAACTTTTTGTTTGATAAAATACGATGAAAAGAATAATACATACTTACCTAATTACGTAAGCTTTGAGATTGTTAATGGAAAAGTAAAGTGCATCTCCAAATTGAAAACTTTTAAGGATTTCAAACTTTTGAAGAAAAAATAACACTTGAAAGAAATAAGCGGTGTTGCCAGATGTCGATAAAAACTTGCTAAAAAAGTGCAATTTGCAAAAAAAGTGCCAAACCCAAAAATAACAATAAACCTAGTAACCGAGTCACATTAATAAGAGTTTACAACAGCTGTTATTTGTATTAAACGAAGACCGCGAGATACTTGGAAAATATATAGAGAATAGTGGTCTTCATGAAAGCTCGAAAGAACCTCATAAACTCGAAAACATCGTAAACTTGCACAGCAAACGTCAAAACAAACATATTTCCCATACAAAGCGACTTGCTCAAAAGTGGAAAGTTTTAGAGGCAAATTTGCTGCGGAAACGTGGGATGGAGAAACGTGTAAACTTTTGACATTTCGTTGTCATCTGACTAGGATGGATAAATAAGGTGATAGCACTAGAACAGTAGAAAAAGTACACATACATAATACATGCAATTGCTACTGCTACCACCTTATGTATCCATCTTGGTCAGCTGATATGGTTTTGAGCACAACTACGCTGAGCAACTTTACCTGGTGCCTCATGCAACGGTGCGAGGGAAACTTGCGCTGAGCAAAAGTTCTCGGCTTTCACGTTTGCATGAATGCCGCTAATGATAGTGGAATGAGTAGAAATGTGTTGCAGAAATTCTATAACCAAATAAGGCCTTATTGGCTCGGTTATTGAACTGTATAAAATAAAATAAAATAAAAAAATAAAATATTTAATTTTAACAATTTGCGTGTCTACACATCTACACAATAATTTTACTCTAACAATTCATTACATTTTGCTTTTTTTCACTGAATATCCATTTTTTAATCGATTTAATTGGCAAAATTTACTCCCAGTTGATGTGTTTTGCACTTTTGGCTTGACACGCGGCAGCAAAAATTTAAAAATCACACCACGCAACCCAGTCACCTATCACATTTTCTTCTTCGAAAGCGTTTTCTCTATTTGTTCTCCAAGTACTAACTTGGTCAGCTGTATCATCGATACCCCTTGCCTTCTACACTTTATTTTCGATATTCATTATTTCTTACACTATACATTTTTTTTTTTGGAAATGAAATCCCGAAAACTGCGAAATCTCGGTATACCTGAACGTTGTTTTAGTTTAAATCAAATTTTAAATCCATACTCAAATTTAAATTATTTTCCCAAATTTTCCCCGGCCAGATATAACTCGATTTAACGTGAGGTATATGTAATTAGGTCTAACGTGAGATATAAATAGGTATGGGGCAAGATAAAGTTATATCCAGCCAAACTTGTGGTTATTTTTAACGAGATATGCTACATATGGCAATAACATATGGCTGGGATATATTTGAGATCAAATTAGACATGATTATACCTAGTTAGTTAATCAATCAATCAAAGACATGCGGTTATAGCTTTATATACATATTTTTTTTAAATTCACGAAGTAACAGAATTCAGTCTGATTAAGACAAAGTAATTTAATTTCGTTAGCATTTCGATTTCTATGTTGCATAATATGACTAAGATAAATAGTCACTACTTAACAGAGACAAAACAATTGCAACTTAGAAATACTTAGTTTTTACTGGCATCTCTCATTGTATTACCTAAACCACCCTTTTACTACCTTTGATGAGTGTTTGGGATCATTATCCCGCTGAAACATCAAACATATCGGCATTTCCCCCTCAGCATATGACTTTTTAATTCACGAAGTAACAGAATTCAGTTAGATTAAGACAAAGTAATTTAATTTCGTTAGCATTTCAATTTCTATGTTGCATAATATGACTATGATAAATAGTCACTACTTCACCGAGGCAAAACAATTGCAACTTAGAAATATTTAGTTTTTAATGGCATCTCTCATTGTATTACCAAAATCACCCTTTTACTACTTTTGATGAGTGTTTGGGATCATTATCCCACTGAAACGTCAAACGTATCGGCATTTCCCACTCAGCATATGACTTTGATCGGCCATATACTTAGGCGCCCAACATCAGATAATGCTAGAGCGGTCGATCGCCAAAAACATGGGAGCGGTGCCTGGAAAAGGAATACAAATAGACTCGACTATCATGAAACTAAATTAAATCACTTATTTAAACTTTGTATCTTAATATTGTTATATTTTGTTTAAACCAATTAGGGACATACACAAAACGATCGTCTTTACACAAAACTCTTTTTGAATTAGTTTAGCTTAGGCTTGTTTCGATTGGTTACGGGTAGATATGAGAGGTGTTTTCGCTGGGCGATACGTAAGACATCAAACCGGCGTCAACGAGGCGTTGAGAAATAGTTCTAGCGGTAACTGAAATTTCTAAATCTTTTGTCAATGCCTGGGCCTACTTGATCACTTCTACAGATTTAGTTTGTCGAAAACGTGATAGAATTCGGGAGATTGACGATTTATGCACTCTATATTTATTGCCAACTTCTTTTTGGGAAATTCCTCTTTTAAAACCATTCAAAATAAGTTTTCATAAAGCTTCACCAAATTAATCTAGAGCCATTTTTATCGATATTTCTGTATACTGACCAGATGATAATTTTTCCTAATTACTTTGCAACTAATAAAAAACCCACGTATTCGGTTATTATTTGATAGATTTATTAAATAAATGTCATCTTAACAACGGGGTTTTCCTGTATACAACAAGTTGTTGAAGAGTTGCAATTGTTTTGACGCGTTAAAAATTAGGTATATTTGCCCAACACATTATAAAAATACCAAGTGCAGGCATTGAGAAAAAAGGTAGTAAACTTATTGCAAGAATACCACATTTTAATGTTATATCTTTGACGTTTGGGAATAAGGTCTTAAGTCAGAAACTGTAGTTTTTCGTAATTTTAAATTGAAAATTATTTATATATGAAATTTTCTGACTTATTGCCTAAAGAGCAAATGATTACGATTGGATGGAGTTGTGCTAGATTTAAGTTATTAATACCAAACGAAAGAGAAAAAAAAATTGAGTTAAACCCAATCAAAAACCCAAAATGCATTTTTTTGACTTAAGACCTTATTCCCAAACGTCAAAGATATAACCTACGTGCACCAATATACTTGAAATTTTTATTTTAAAATATAAAACCTTTTGCTGAACCATGCAAAACTCCGTTTCTTAATCAACATTTTTCCGCAGATACAAAGGCAAGATTTTGCAGGGCAATATTTGATACGTATGACATATTCAACGTATTGCAAAATTAGAGACGTAATCAGAGCACCGATATGTTATAATTATTGATTTGAAATATCCATTAGTTTAGAATTATTAAACCACAAAAACAGCAATGCATTCTAGAAAAAAAATCAATTTATAGACAAAAAATTCTAAACATTAACGGAACAAGTCTGAAGTTTAAAAAAAAAATCCCAAAAAAGTGCTAAAAAACATTTAACATTGCATTGCACTTAAAATGCTAAACCGGCAACACTGGAAATAAGTAAAAATCGGAAAAAGATGCTACCAATGGTAAAATAAGTAAGGTAAACTCGTTAGAACAGTTGATTTGAACAATTTTCTTGCTTAGGTGTTTCTCTTATGTCGAATTCACATGTATTTTGTTTTAGTACCTTTTTGTTTACTTTTACGGTAGATACACACATATAGAAAATTGTATAGATTTTGGACACCAAACAAAAAAAATGCCTGTTGCAAGCTGCAAGCAATAATTATAACGTTTGATCCATAGTAAAAATACCAAGTAGTCGCAGTAGATACAACAACAATTGTGGGCAAGAACAACAGGCATTTTGTTTTTGTTTAGGCTCTCCTCATGTCAAAATCAACCCATACATATACCAACAAATAAATGTAAACAGAAAAGTACTAAAGCAAAACCTTTGAAACTGACAGAATCGGCCAACTAAAAAAACGAGAAAAAATAGAAATCAGCTGGGTACCGAGTTTACCTTCTCATTCTACCATGGTTTGATCCTAAAAATATATACCCTGCAAGATGTACTTATTTAGAACAGGTGATAACAGTAGGTGTTGTAGGCAACATCAACAGACATTTTGTTTTTGTTTGATGGTCCGATGCTATAAAATTCAACACAAACTAATACCATCAATAACAGTAAACAAAAAGAACATAATCAAAATAAATTTGAAAGTGGGGAACACTACGCCATGAAACCAATTTTTTTGTATGTGAGAAATGTCCGCAGTGTTGAATAAACGTCAATGAATGTTATGAGAAACTTCAATGAGAGTTACAAAAAGACAGGATAGCACCTAGTGACAGTACTGTGCGATATCTAGTTATTTTCTGTATCTATGATGCTACCCTGGCTTGCATATGAAGAGGAACAGGTAGCAAGAAACACAGAGCGTAACGCATGCTAAAATAAGTAAGATAGACTAGTTAGAACAGCTGATTTAAACTTTATTCTTGCTTAGGTGTTTCTCTTATGTCAAATTCACATGTATTTTGTTTTTGAAATCTTTTGTTTACTTTAACAGTAGATACACACATGTAGAAATATAACAGATTAGGAACACCAAACAAAATGCCTGTTTTTGTTCTGTAAAATTACAATTCCTACTGCGTTTACCTTACTTATTTTACCATGGCGTAACTGCTGGCACTAGATGCAGTTGGGAGCAGTAGAACAGAAAATTTCGTTTTTTTTGCACTTCTACAATATTAAAATTCCTTTGCTTGTTCGCATGTTTGTTTACATTTAGCAATAATATCTACATAGTAAAGGCAGCACGTGTTGTTGTTGTTGTAGGTAGCAACAACAGGCATTTTGTTTTTGTTCTATTCGCTTCAGTGGTCGAACTATACACAAATTCATACCAACAACACAAGAATGTAAAAGGGTACAAAAACAAAATACAATCGAGTTTTTCAACTAAAGCGAAAAATCACATGAAACAAATGAAATCAGCTGTTCAAACGACTTTACCATGTACATGTTATTGTATAAAGAACAAACCCTACTGTGACTGCTCTGTAGTTTTACCATGGCTGGCACATATACTTGTACAAAATGCATAATAGGAGATGTGCTGGGAAATGTGATACAGTTGTACAACTCATGGTACAATTACACCCTTTGTGGTACAATGAAGCTTGTTTTGGTACATTCCAAACCGAGAAAATTATAAAAATCGTTTTATACTAGAGCCAATTTTAAATGCGAAAGTAAAACCACGGCAGCAATTTTTCAATGTAAGTAGAAATATCCTAGATATTAATAAATGGTTGAATTAAATGGTCAAAAATAATATTTATGACTTAGAAAACAATGACATTAGCCCATTTGTTGTAGATTTTTTTAAATTATTCAGGGAATGGTAGCTATTATATACTCTTTACCATCTCTTGAATGAGGTTTACAGTTAAAAGTGTTGTCTAAACAAGAATAAGGGTGGTATTCTATAAGTCGTGAATCAGTCACTTCGCGTTACTTTTGTCGTTTTGGTAGTTTATAAAACGTTACAGCTGAGTTACGTTATTTAATGGGTGATTTATAAAACGCAGTGCAACGTTTTTGATCATTTCAGCTGTCAAATTGAACACGCCACAGTTCTTCGCGTTAGTTGAAGAAATTATAATTCAATTTCAATTCAATCCATTTTATTTGGTCCTAAAATTCATTTGACAAAAAGTTTCTTAAAGATAACTTAAATCTATCGCTACGTATTTCCCAACATTTAATAATTTTTACAGAACTATATACTTCACACTAACTTAAGTTGTAGTAACTACATACAAAACAATCAAAACAAAAAATTAAAATTCACAGCTCATTAGAGGCTTCCCCAAAAAAGGACTACGAAAAGGGGTTATATCATCGTTTTCTAATTACTAAGCTTAAAAACTAATACTAAAACTACTATATACACATATTTACAACTATTTACATATTTACAATCCGTAATATTCACTGTGTCGTCCAGGTTGAAAGATCCTATCCTCCTATGATAGACTAGGAGTTTGTCATCTATCCAAGGTCGCGAGGCCAACCGGCGGCCTATACCCTAATTCAAGAAGTCGCTCCAGGCGCTCGTCCTGGACCAAACTACTCTCAACAACTCAATTTTCTAGAAAGGCTGCCCTTTCCAGAAATTTAAGTGCGCCTTTAACAAGGTACACGTCTATTCTGTCAAAGTCGACCATCCTGTACATCGTAGCACAGGATGGCCGCATCCCTAAGCCTAAGCAGCTCATAAGGATGCGTCTTTCCCATCTCCTAAGTCTCTCCATTTGGCTGGAAGATATTCCAAACCAGACAGGGAACGCGTAGGCCATAATGGGTCTTATGATCTGAAGGTAGATCAAAAGTTTAACCTCAGACGAAAGGCCTCCACGGCAACGTAGCGCATGGAGGTATGTACCGAAGATCACCTTGGCCAGAATGTGGTCAATGTGTCGGTAAAATTCAAAGTTCGTACGGAGTAAGACACCTAGGTACTTAAATCCGTCCGCGATCCTGATCACGAGGCCCCCAACCTGTAGGCTAGGTACGAACGTTCAAGCATTAGGGAACAAAAGGATACGTTTTCCCTTGAAGATCATTCCCTCGCATTTGTCAACAGGCAGCGTGAGTTTCCACCTGTCGAAATATCCCGACAAAACCTCCAGGTACTCGTTGACCCTGGAGTTAGTGGTCTCCGCCTTTGGACCTGACATGGCCACAAGAATATCGTCAGCGTATACCAGCAAGAGCCCACCCTCAGGTGGTTGTGGTATGTCACTCACGAAGATATTATATAGCATGGGTCCCAAGAGCGACCCTGGGGTACCCACGCTATAACATCCTTAACACTTGAGTACGCTTCTCATACTTTTGTACGGAATTTTCGTCCCTTCAAGAAGCTGGCCACTATACCAATCCAATCCAAATTGGAAACAATTCCGGCTTGCCAGACCGAATCGAAAGCCTTGGTGAAGTCAAGGCTCACAGCAATAGCGGCGTGTCTTCTATTCAACGCTCGCGTCACATGGTCTCCGAAGACCATGAGCGCATGTGAGGTTGAATGTCCTCGCCGAAAACCAAATTGGTTGTCCTTGAGGACCCTTTTATCCTCTGCCGTACCCCTGACACTTGACAATATGAAATACTCAAAGAGTTTGGCAAGGGATGATAATAGGGATATCGGCCTGTAACTCGCACTCCGCCTGGGATCTGGACCCGGTTTTGGGATACGAACCGTTACCGCTTCCTTCCATGCCACCGGAAAATACCCCAGGTTTAGGCAGTGGTTGAATAACACCGCCAGGAAACTCCAAATAGCGGCATTAACCCGCTTTAGAACCACTTCCGGGACTCCGTCAAGTCCACAGGATCTACGGCTCTTTCTCGTTCGTAGTGCCTCGCCGATTTCAGCAGGGTTAATAAAGCCATGCTGCAGAAATTACAAATTTAAAGAAAAATGTCGATCGAGAATAGGCAGATGGAAGTATTTAGCATTCCATTGCTTATAAGTAGTTGGCAATTTTGGCTGAAATGCATTCGACGGATAGAGCTCAATTTTTTTTTAATAATTCAAAATTATACTGTTTACGAACTGAAATTCGTATTTACAATAATAAAATTAGAAATGGAACTTTCAAATAAATAATGCGTTGCAAAACTATTATAATTATATTTATAAATTATAGACATCAGTTGATGTTGACAATAATAAACAAAAGAACCAATACATTACAATCAATACATACCGCCAAATAGCACGAGTTTTCGAAAAGACAACTAATTTAATATAGATGGGGAAATAACATAGGTTTTTTACACATTTGATGTGAATATTGTTGGTATTTGCAGTATTATAAATAAAAACAATCGTAAAATCTGTTGATCTACTGAAATAGAGCTAAATTTTTTAATCTTTTTCATTCTGAGCATTTCACTCAACATAACTTTTTCTGATCTATAATTGTTTATTTTAGTTTGACAACTCTATAAACGACATATGTCAGTGACAGCTTTCGTAAACAAACGCGAGATCGAAGTGATATAACTATAAACTACCATTTTTTTACATTGGCGTTCGCGTTGGCTCTGCGTTTACGTTCACTTTCGGGACTTTTAGAATACTACCCTAAAACATTGCGTAGTGTACACGGATCCTTTTCACCAATGATGGAACTTGTCACTCTGGGTCCCAATTTATAAAGAACTTTCCAGGCGGTTCATAGCATAGATAAAGGGCGGTATTCTATAAGTCGTGAATCAGTCAATTCGCGTTACTTTTGTCGTTTTGGTAGTTTATAAAACGTTACAGCTGTTCGGTGACTACCTGCGTTGACCTACGTTATTTAATGGTAGTTTATAAAACGCAGCGCAACGTTTTTGATCACTACAGCTGTCAAATTGAACACGCCGCAGTTCTTCGCGTTAGTTGAAGAAATTACAAATTTAAAGAAAAATGTCGATCGAGGATAGGCAGATCGAAGTATTTTGCTTTTCATTGCTTATAAGTAGTTGCTAACTTTTTGGCTGAAATGCATTCGACGGATAGAGCTCAAACTTTTTTTTTTAAATAATTCAAAATTATACTGTTTACGCACTGAAATTCTTATTTACAATAATAAAATTAGAAATGGAACTTTCAAATAAATAATACGTTGCAAAACTATTATAATTTTATTTAAAAATTATGGGCATCAGTAGATGTTGACAATAATAAAAAAAGAACCAATACATTACAATCAATACATACCGCCAAATGACGCGTGTTTTTGAAAAGACAACTAATTTAATATAGATGGGGAAATTTATTGGACATTGAACCCCAAAATAACATAGGTTTTTTTTTACACATTTTATGTGAATATTGTTGGTATTTGCAGTGTTATAAATAATAGCAATCTTAAAATCTGTTGATCTACTGAAATAGATCTAAATTTTTTAATCTTTTTCATTCTGAGTATTTCACTCAAGATAACTTTTTCTGATCTATAATTGTTTATTTCAGTCTGGCAACTGTATAAACCGCATATGTCAGTGACAGCTTTCGTAAATAAACGCAAGCGCGAAGTGATATATAAACTACCATTTTTTGACTTTGGCGTTCGCGTTGGCTTTTGCGTTTACGTTCACTTTCGGGACTTTTAGAATACTACCCAAAGTAAACTAATAGATGAAGCACAAGTGTTGGGAAAATTTTAGTGTAATGGGTAATTTTCTAGATGTCGTTGAAAGCAATAAATGGGTTTTATTTGTTCCCAAAAAAAAGTCAAAAAATATAACGTTAAAATTTCATATCAAAAGAAAAAAATATTTACAACAAAAATATCACTTCGAAACAAGAATACAACACGTTACTTAAAGTAGAATATCTGATGGCCAACGAATTGCAAAGCCATGTCACCACTGACTGTGCCCTAATAAATTGGTTCTTCCTCCGGTTCAGCTACCACTCCTTGTTGAGAGTCCTCAGACACTCTAACGGTTTTGTCATCTGCGACCACAGAAGTTGCTACAGTTTCTGGGTGGCGAAGTTTTTAGATTAAAAAGGAGTTCCGGCATCTTCATATTTGGCGGTCCTCATCTCAAATTGATATCCCACAACCGGCCTGGCTTTGAAATAGTTTTTTTTTTATATAAGAAACAAATGCTATTATGTAAAATCATTTAAATTTTGTCGCATTTTCTATTGTTCAAATTACTTTCACGAAAATTTCCCACAATTTTGAATAAACGTCGATTATGGGAATTTTCAATGAAAGTGACACTAGTACAGGACAGCACCTAGTGAATAAAGTTGACAATGGGCGCACTCATGGTACAACGAAATGGTAGAAGCACTAGCCCAGCTGATTTGAACTTTTTTCTGGACTGAGAGCCTGTGCCAAAGCGATAGATTTTCCACCTAGTAGTAAAAATATGGCATTTGCGAGGTGAATAAAATTTCACTAGCCCAGGGGGCTGGAAATATTTGACAACCACAATACAAACACCAGGGCCGAAGCAGATTGCATAGCACAGAACCGAATTGCTGCCGTTGTCGATATATTTTGTGCGGCGGGTTGCCGCCGGTATTTTTCAGTTTATGAATTGCATAAAAGTGTCCCAAATGGATTTGAATAAAATAAATTATTAATATTTTCCTCAGTTACACGCATATTTTTATTTTTAACATCATAATTTTGTGTTAAAAAACTTTATTTCATTGTTAACTTTACCCAACGCAGTTTGAATTTTATGGCCGCCGCCGTCGACAACTTTTTATGTCGGCATGTAGCTGTGGCCATCAGTCATTTGCATGGTACAAAGAAATGGTAGAATCACTAGCCCAGCTGATTTGAACTTTTTTCTGGACTGAGTGTGAGTAAGTTTTTCTCTTATGTCACAGTTTGTTTACATTTGTTTGTCTGCAACCCCCGTTCGCCAGCAACTGCTGTTTTTGAAATATTTCTCTGCAAAAATTACATAGAAACGTTTTAATTTTCACACTTAAACACTTTCAATATATCAAATAACACTCAATCAGTTTCTAAAGGGCACTTTTTGCAAATTTGTTTACATTTTCATAATTTTTGTATCAGCTGACTTGACACAACACAGACACTGAGCAAAAACAAAATGCCTGTTGTTTTTGGCTTGTTGTATTTGTTGTCGTACTGCATCTACCATTATATTTCTACCATGGTCATTTGTAAACAGACATTTGCCGTAAGCCATTTAGAGTCCATTTATATTTTTGTAAATTTGACTTTATTACAATGGCAACAACGGCAAAAAGATGCAAAAAGAATTATAATACATGTAATTATGTACATGTAAATTTGGAGAAGTAACTACAAAGAATTTTCTGAACAAAATGCCATATCTACGATAATATATTTCTACATATATTCATTATAAAAATGATTACATTTCAGACGCGTCTTTAATTTCCTTCATCTTACGAACTGTCAAATTTTTACTACTGTGGAAAAACTTTCGGTTTGGCACAGCAAAGAGTAAAAATATTCTCACCACAACACAATTTTTTTTCACCATAGGAAACTTTCACGGATTGACACGCACCCTGAGTGTAAGTTTTTCTCTTATGTCAAAATTTGTTTACATTTGTTTGTCTGCAACCCCCGTTCGCCAGCAACTGCTGTTTTTAAAATATTTCTCTGCAAAAATTACATAGAAACGTTTTAATTTTCACACTTAAACACTTTCAATATATCAAATAACACTTAATCATTTTCTAAATGGCACTTTTTCCAAATTTATTTACATTTTCATAATTTTTCTATCAGCTGACTTGACACAACACAGACACTCAGCAAAAACCAAATGCCTGTTGTATTTGGTGTCGTACTGCATCTACCATTATATTTCTACCATGGGCGCACTATATCTATTATTTCCATTATCTATGGTTCATAGTTTCCGAGTACTGGGACCAAACATATCGGAAATTTATATGAGCGCATGCATTGTAAAGTTAGTAAGGTAAACGCAGTATTAATTGTTGCAACAAAAACAGGCATTTTGTTTGGTGTGCATAATCTGTCAAATTTTGTACATGTGTGTATCTACTGTAAAAGTAAACAAAAGTGTACAAAAGCAAAATACATAAAATTTGACATAAGAGAAACACCAAAGCAAGAAAAATGTTCACATCAGCTGTTCTAACGAATTTACCTTACTTATTTTACTATGAGCGCATGCGTTTATAAAAATTTATACAAAATACATAATTTCCCTTACGGGAATTTTACTCGGTCTGTTTTCTAAAGCTTTATATTATTTAAAAAGGTCTTGAGCTTGAATAAATTAGTAAGTTTTATACAAAATATTTTAATAAACATGGATATTAACAAACTTGTTTCTATTTTTCACTGATTTCTGACAAAATAAGGCACGTCGACATATTTGAAATTTTGGCTGAATTTAAAGACCAGGGGCAGGCAAAAAAAATTTAAAAAACAAAAATTAAAGAAAAAGTAACGGGTTACTTTTGGTACAATTTCTTTAAAATGTTGGTACAATTTTATAATATAATCCCATTACTGGTTCTCACTGTATTTTCCTATAAGAGAATTTGGGGAAACGGACATCTTTGCAGAGAGCTATGTTGGTTTGCTGGGATGAAATGTATCTGACACTCATATGGTGGTGGAATAAGAGATTTGAGCTCTCCATTGTTGCCGTTTACTTTGGTTGTTTTTGTGTTGCCTACTGCTGCTGCTACTACAGCTACTGCCTCTGCCTCTACTGACTCGCAATAGTTGCGTTTGGAAAATATTTATGTTTCTGGACGCGTCGTTGTCGTCACACTCGCCATTTCAGTATTCGAGCGATTCACCACTGCTGCACTTCAAAACAAAACGAAAGAACGGGATTTCAGTCTGCTATACTATATACACAACAGAGTTGGTCTGTTGTGCTGCTGTCGTCGTCGTGTACATGTTGTTTTGTGAGACTCGTCCATAATCTGTCTGGAATTTTGTGTGACAGAAACATAAACTAAGAAGAAAAAATACAACAAAATACCACTTTATACTAATAATATAATAATAATACTAACAAGAAAACAGCAACAACAAAACACAACTCGACTTACTAATACCCCTCCTCTCATACTTATATTAAAAAGCGTAGAAACAAAAAAGATAAGAGATCCAAAAAAATTCAAACTAAAAAGCGACTACAAAACAACCACAGTAGAAAAATGAAACTGAATGAAAAGTAATCAAAAGTAACAAAAAGACGAAAAACAAACATACACAGCGAAGAAGAAAAGAACTTCAGTGGAAACTAAATATTCATAGAAAATGATTTGTGATTTAAACAGTGTTAACAATTTTGTATAGAGGAACAAAAACATAAAAAAATTAACCACAAATAGTCTTCTAAAGACGCAATATTTTTTAACTTAAATCACCAGGCCAGGTTATATTTTGGAACTGTATTGGAAAATCCTCCATCATAGAGAACAAGGCCATAATACAGCGTAAAGGAAGGAGCACCTCCGAAACCTAAAGGAGAAAAAAACAACCAAGAATTCTACTTCGTATGCCTGGGCCACAAAGTGTAAGTACAACCAGCCAAGAATATCGCCTTTGTATCAAATATGTACATTGTTTTGTTACAAACTTTCTTTTAAACCCCGACAATTTGTAAAGCAACAAAGGAGTAATTCGTTGTTTACATACCTATAAAAGTATATACATCATCTATCTTCTGTACATAAACATGTCGCAATATATGTGTCTATACACACATACATTTACTTTTATGTTAATCATTTCCACTATCGATTTTTCCTCAAATTCTGTCTGTCCGTCGACAGTCTGTCTTTCCATCAAGTTGGGCCAAACGGATAGAACTACAATAGAAAATAACACAATGCCACCATGAATATATTGATTTTATTTGCTTTCCAAGGCAAAAACAAGTCGGAAAAATTCAGTACAAGAATATGAGACCCATAAAAAGGCCACCTAAATATTGTACTTTTATCTTAAGCCCAAGAAGCCATTATTGTTTCATACATGTACCAATTTTTTTTTTAAAGGAATGAACGAAAGCAAGATCATCCCTTAAAATTGAACTAAATATGTACATCTTATGTACGTATGTACATACATACATCCTCGACGTAAATGACGGACGGCGACAACAGCAACGACGTTCAAATCAATAGAAGAAGAAACAAGTTTAATACAAATAATGACAGTAAATACACATGCATACATACATATATGTATGTATTACATACATACGCGCTCACACTCGATACACAAAGAAAACGGTGAAAAGAAGGACCTTTAAATTCTCCTCCAACTTCGTATATTTCGTATTCTACCGCTGTGGCGGTGGTTACGGGACTGTTGCAGTGTTGCCATTTCGGTATTTATAGTGCATTTTTAGATTTTTTCAACTTCTGCACTTTTTTATTTTTGGAAAGTTCTGATAACAACTTTAGCACTTTTTTTTGCAGCGTTTTATGTTGAAAATGTATATTTTTCCTTGAATGTATGGTTATGTATATGGGAGCAAATTACTTTTAGCAGCAAAATTTGACTTTTTTGGTTTTTTTTTTGCCTGGGCATTAAATGCGGATTTAGAAAAAAGTTTACGGAAGTCCATATTTTCCCCAATATAGGTCTCCAAAGCTTGAAAGTATAATCGCGCATAACTCGGCTATTTATTATCCGATCCGGATGAAATAAATTTCATAAATCGTAAATTTATATTCCAACTACTCAGGCAGGTTGATCAAATTCCCTCTGTAGCCGAAGTCGATGTGTGACAAAATCAGAAAAATCGCGCGAGTTATTAGAAATATTTTTTTTATTTTGGTGTGTAAAATCTACAACAAAAGACAACAGAAATAAAAGACAACAACGACAAAAGACAACAACGACAAAAGACAACAACACCAAAAGACAAGAACAACAAATTGGTTAAACCAAAAACAGTAAGGTCAAAAAAATTTTTTAAATGAGCCCTCAATGGGTTAATAAAAGGAAATATATTTATATACGGAGTTATAGAGTTTCACAAGGGCTTTGTAATGATACATATTTTAACCAGATCCGATGGTTAATACCTGAGATATGACCGATTACATACTCAAGCTTTAAAGGCCTATATCTCAAAAAGTTGGACCTAGCGCAAAAAACAAAACTTATTTTTCACCTCAGCGCAAAAGCCTTTACCGTTGGTGAAATTTTGGTGCTGATCTGATTTTGCTGCTAAAATAGTTTTGTCAATTTCAATAGGTGTTTTTTAAATTTCAACTAATGGTTTTTAAAATCTTTTTAAAGTCTTTCTCCAAATTTCACCAAACAAAGTTAAAGCTAACTGACAGTTAAAAATTATAAATTCCATACAAACTGTTCGTTAGCTCTAACTGAAGGATAACTGGACATGTTGAAATCGGCCGTATGCAATGTTAACCACTTCAAGAATTTAATGTGTTTGAATATTTTGTATTTTGTACCACAATGTCTGGTTAGAGTTGTCTGGTTAGTTATAATTTTTAAATTCCACACTACACTACTTGAGGTGGTGATAATATGGCTTAGAATTTCAAATTCGAATATGATTACCGAGTTTTGATATTGAATTTGAATATATACTTAGAATTATAGATACATAAATTTAAGAATTTGAAAAATATTTCTTGAGTCCACAGGGTCATTTGTGGAGCGACATCTATGAATTTTCCATATTATAGTGGGTCTTTCAAAACGGAAACGCCAAACACTAATTAGTGTGGGTGCTCAAATTGAAGAGAATTTAAACCTGTTTCATTCGTAGAATACATGGGGCAAATTAATTATATGACAATTATAATTTGTAGTTTAATTTGAATTACTTCCACAAATTCAAATTCAAAAAAATTTAAATACCGATAGTTGTTGTAAAGTATATTAGGCCGGGCCGAAAAAAAGTTGAAGCTACGGGATTTGGTTAGCAAAAAAATCGTTCAATTAACCCATTCGAAAATCAAAAATTATCTGAAACCTTTTGATTTCGATACACCTTTATGTGGAACTGCAATAAAAATACAATTTATCTTTTTATCATGCACTTTGATGGCAAAAGTTGAAACTATTGAATTTCCATCTCAAATGCAGGCACCCTACAGTATTTTTTATGTGCTATATCGCCAATTACCTCGTCTATAAAACTCATTCATTATTAATTCTCAAAGTTGTGTTGCTGCAATTTTGAAGAGCAAAAACAGCGAAAAAAGTAATACTTCAAAGGGGTTTTTAAAATCTTTTAATGCACTCTTATATCTACCAGTCATTTGCTAAATTCCACCATCTTTACAATTTTGAAAATGTAATGTAATTAATTCAAAATTTTCAAAAATGTGGAATTGCATCTCGTTTTTGCTTCAAGTACATTTTCTGAAATTTTGTGTGTGTATTCCACTCCACCCATAGAACGATTTTTTTGCTAGCCAAATCCTGTAGCTTAATTTTTTTTCGTCCCGGCCTATTGTACATAATATATGTTATCAAAGTATTTTCTTTATATCTGGCTGTAACGGGTTTTTCAATAAGAGCGCTACAAGAGTTTTTTTAAAATAAAACAAAACCGGTTTTAGATACCAATGAAATTCTTTATTCCTGTGAAAGTACGGTCGATGCTATTATGTATGGAACTCGATTTATTTTGCATGGCCACCACGGGCACGCTTGCAGAAGTCCAGGCACTGAACCCAATTTTCAACGGTTTTCAAGCATAAATCGGCCGATACTGCTGCAATTTCACGTTCGATATTCGTACGAAGTAGCCCCACAGGAAATAATCTAACGGCGTCAAATCGCACGACCGAGGCGGCCAATCGACTCACGGATTACGTGTGGATTGCTGTCTGACCAATAACGCATATTTTGCTTATTGACGAAGCCATTCAGCCATAAATGAGCCTCATCGCTGAAGATGATTTTCCAACGAAAATCCGAATCATTTTCAAGTTGTTGCTCAGTCCAATTCACGAACATACACGACGCTTATGGTGGTCAAGCGGCTTCAGTTCTTGCGTCAATTTGATCTTGTAAGGATGTAGGCCAAGATCTTTTCGCAAAATTCGCCACAACGACGTCACAGAGATGCCCAACGCTTGAGAACGACGTGTGAGAGACACATTTGGGCTTTCTTGAACTGAAGCCTCAGCGGCAGCAATATTCTCGACACTACGGGTACTTCTTTGTCTCATTGGCACGGGAACATTTTGTACTGTGCCTGTGGATTCAAATTTTTCCACTAGACGCTCAATTGTTGATCTGGTAGGACGATTATGACGATCATAAATTGGACGTAGCGCTCTTAAAGTTAAGGCCACTGACTCCAAATTTCGGTAGTAAATTTTAATAATTTCCGCTGAAAAGAGCGGGAAAAATATGGCGTCGTTTGCTGTCCCTATCGATTAACTTTTGTAGCGTCTCTGTTGAAAAACCCTTTAAATATAAATTTATATATAAGTTGTAAAAAAACGGCTATTTAGCTCTAAGTGATTTTATTCAAAAAAGGTTTGAAAAGGGTAAAAGATGTCAAAAAATTGTTTAAACTTAGCGAAAATGATTTGCATCGCTAAGTTCTCGCTAAGTGTTTGCTAATTGCTTCATTCAAAACAAGCGATTATAACGGGTGATTTTTTAAGAGCTTGATAACTTTTTTTTTAAAAAAAACGCATAAAATTTGCAAAATCTCATCGGTTCTTTATTTGAAACGTTAGATTGGTCCATGACATTTACTTTTTGAAGATAATTTCATTTAAATGTTGACCGCGGCTGCGTCTTAGGTGGTCCATTCGGAAAGTCCAATTTTGGGCAACTTTTTCGAGCATTTCGGCCGGAATAGCCCGAATTTCTTCGGAAATGTTGTCTTCCAAAGCTGGAATAGTTGCTGGCTTATTTCTGTTGACTTTAGACTTGACGTAGCCCCACAAAAAATAGTCTAAAGGCGTCAAATCGCATGATCTTGGTGGCCAACTTACCGGTCCATTTCTTGAGATGAATTGTTCTCCGAAGTTTTCCCTCAAAATGGCCATAGAATCGCGAGCTGTGTGACATGTAGCGCCATCTTGTTGAAACCACATGTCAACCAAGTTCAGTTCTTCCATTTTTGGCAACAAAAAGTTTGTTAGCATCGAACGATAGCGATCGCCATTCACCGTAACGTTGCGTCCAACAGCATCTTTGAAAAAATACGGTCCAATGATTCCACCAGCGTACAAACCACAACAAACAGTGCATTTTTCGGGATGCATGGGCAGTTCTTGAACGGCTTCTGGTTGCTCTTCACTCCAAATGCGGCAATTTTGCTTATTTACGTAGCCATTCAACCAGAAATGAGCCTCATCGCTGAACAAAATTTGTCGATAAAAAAGCGCGAAACACATTTCGAACCGAACACTGATTTTGGTAATAAAATTCAATGATTTGCAAGCGTTGCTCGTTAGTAAGTCTATTCATGATGAAATGTCAAAGCATACTGAGCATCTTTCTCTTTGACACCATGTCTGAAATCCCACGTGATCTGTCAAATACTAATGCATGCAAATCCTAACCTCAAAAAAATCACCCGTTATAAGCAAGCGGTGTAACCAAAAAACATTAGTATTGGTTTTCAAATATTTTATATGAATTTGAAAGTACTACGAGGCAACACCAATCGAAATCACAAACTTCTACATTTAAAATACTTTAAAAAGAGAAATTCCAGCAGTGAGAAATTCAAGATAATTAAAAGCATTCCCAATTTCATTATATTTGGCATCCGATTCCACAACCTGAATTTGCATTGCCTGATCCATAGACTAATACATACCTAGATAAACTTATTCTCTCATCTGACGTTTCATTTCACACTCTCATCGTAGGTTTGTGGAAATGAGAGCAATTAAATTTAAAATTATCTTACACCAGGTGGAGTTACAAAATATGTTCACTTAACTTTTTCCTGTCGTTTTGGTATAGAACTGAAAAATTTAAATATATTTTGCACTTTTTTATTGACTTTTATCGTTGATATACATTTGTATTGTATTTAACACAACTAGTTTGCCACAAAAACACGAAATTCGGTTGTTGTTCCTATGTTGATCGCTGTATACTATTGCCACTATCTGGTATTATTGAACCCATATTTCTACCATCCAATGTTTACTTTCCATCGTACCTATGACGTTTAATTTATTGAGCGAATAAAACCTTCTATGGTCTGATCAAATGGAAATTAAAAATTTTTTAATTGTCATCGCCACCAACGGCAATTCTTTTGCATTTGCAAATTAACATTAAATGCAAATTAAAAATCCCAACACTGGTAGTCTTTTTGGAAGCTAATCGAAAAATTTTGCTCTTTGAAGAAAAACTACATTTGAAAAAAAAAATCGCTAGATAATCCCTAAACCTGGCCGAAAGCCTGCCACGCTTAAGCATTATTACATAAAAAACTATTCCGAAGCAGTTGTTGGACACACCCTAGGGGAAGGTAACCCCTAAGCGGGTCATGCATGCAAGTGTACAATATGCCAAAATAGGACATCTGGCCACACAGAAGTCACACTAAAAAAGTAAAGTTATCATTGAATTCATGAGAAGTATGACTTGCATTTGAAAATACTCGAAAGAAGTGCTGTTTGCAGATTGCGCTTTTGATTAGCGTATTTTCCAACCAGCTGCTGGCAACACTGGTCTGTTCAACTTGAAAATCTTAGTTGTCGGTAATTTCGTTTATGTGCACACGCACAAGGCACATGAATATGTGTAAATAGGTATGCACGTTAATATATACTGCATACATGCGTACATCTGTTTCAATTCATGGCTACTAGTATTGTGTTTTCAAGATACACAGATATACAAAAACACATACGCATTAGCGAGAGCGTTCTTTCTCTCTCTCGTATCAGTAATGCCAATAAGCGGGAAAGTGCAAAAACGTTATTTTATTGTTCTCGTTCTTGTAGTTAACGGTGCGTTTACACGTGACAGTTTACGACAAGACAGTTGAGAATATGTATTAACCAAGGGGTTTCGATGAGACAGCTGATCAAGTTAGTACTTGGAGAACAAATAGAGAATGTGCTATCAAAGAAGACTCGGTGATAGGGACTGGGTTGCGTGGTGTCATTTTCAAACTTCTGCTGCCGAGTGTCAAGCCAAAAGTACAAAACACATCCACTGGGAGTAAATTTTGCCAACTAAATCGATTAAAAAATGGGATATTCAGTGAAAAAAATCTAAATGTAATGAAGTGTTAGAGTAAAGTTATTTGTGTAGATCCCAATTAACACGAAAATTATTAAAATTAAAGATTGCTCTCATTCTCTATATGTTTTCCTCGTAGGTCTGGGAACTCGTTAGTACAAAAAGCAACTAGCGCACACTCTTAAAGTATTACTCGGTGGCATAGAATAACACATACCATAGAAGGTTTTATTCGCTCAATAAATTAAACGTCATAGGTACGATGGAAAGTAAACATTGGATGGTAGAAATATGGGTTCAATAATACCAGATAGTGGCAATAGTATACAGCGATCAACATAGGAACAACAACCGAATTTCGTGTTTTTGTGGCAAACTAGTTGTGTTAAATACAATACAAATGTATACCAACGATAAAAGTCAATAAAAAAATCCAATGAGTGTTCGAACTCACGGGCGATGTGTTAACACCTTTTTGCTACACGGTACCTGTTCGATTTCTATGAACACATTCGTAAATGTTACATTGGAAAATAAAAAACAGCGTTCAATCATATGATGACGTTACAGTTAAATAATATTAATACTTAAAATTATTTAAAGACCCAGTGCAAGCACATGTGTCATTATTTTCTTGCTCAATACTTTTTGTTTTATTCCCACAAAAGTCAAAGAATGCAAAGCAACAGACACTTGTACATACATACATACATTGTTATATTCGTACGATATAACCGAAGATCAACATAAAATACTTTTTTAATATTACTCCAAATTAAAACACTTCAATCTCGGCTCGCCGATATCGGATCGCCTTAATTTTTGGAATAAACTCTTCGTCGAAACCCGCACTAGCTTTTTAATCCAAAAATTAATAAAATCGGCTATGAATTTCCGGAGAAAATCGCGTGGGAAAATTATATGAAAATCGCCCAATAATCACTTTCAATACCGACTGCCAAGCAACGAACAAACAAACGATGATAAGACAAAACCGAAGATCAACATAAAACACTTTTTTAATATTACTCCAAATTAATACTCCAAATTAAAACACTTAAATCTCGGCTCGCCGATATCGGATTGCCTTAATTTTTGGCCTAAACTCTTCGTCGAAACCCGCACTAGCTTTTTAATCCAAAAATTAATAAAATCGGCTATGAATTTCCGGAGAAAATCGCGTGGGAAAATTATATGAAAATCGCCCAATAATCACTTTCAATACCGACTGCCCAGCAACGAACAAACAAACGATGATTTACTCTTACAAACCTAACACTTGCGTATGTATTAAATTTATAGTTTACTGCCCTAGAGGCGCGCGTATAGATGTTAACACATCAAAAAGTGCAAAATATATTTAAATTTTTCAGTTCTACACCAAAACGACAGGAAAAAGTTAAGTGAACATATTTTGTAACTCCACCTGGTGTAAGATAATTGTAAATTTAATTGCTCTCATTTCCACAAACCTACGATGAGAGTGTGAAACGAAACGTCACATGAGAATAAGTTTATCTAGGTATGTATTAGTCTATGGCATAGACTAATACATACCTAGATAAACTTATTCTCTCATGTGACGTTTCGTTTCACACTCTCATCGTAGGTTTGTGGAAATGAGAGCAATTAAATTTACAATTATCTTACACCAGGTGGAGTTACAAAATATGTTCACTTAACTTTTTCCTGTCGTTTTGGTGTAGAACTGAAAAATTTAAATATATTTTGCACTTTTTTATTGACTTTTATCGTTGGTATACATTTGTATTGTATTTAACATAACTAGTTTGCCACAAAAACACGAAATTCGGTTGTTGTTCCTATGTTGATCGCTGTATACTATTGCCACTATCTGGTATTATTGAACCCATATTTCTACCATCCAATGTTTACTTTCCATCGTACCTATGACGTTTAATTTATTGAGCGAATAAAACCTTCTATGGTATGTGTTATTCTATGGTCTATGGTTTGTATTGTCAAACAATATTTCAATAAAAATTAGCAAAATTTTCAAATACAAATATATTTCCCAATTTGTAAAGTCGTTTGCGATGTTTTGCTTTTTTCTCAAATTACTACGAAACGTCACCGAGGTTGACGCAGTAGGATTTGTTGTAATTGTGTGAATCAACAACAAGCATTTAGTTTTTGTTTCATGACTCTAACCGTAAAAATCAACACAGTTCCATATGAACAAACACAGTAAACAAAAAAGTACAACAACAAAATACACTGAATTTAACAGATGGAGTCATAGTGTAATAATATAAGTGGAAGCATAAGCCCAGCTGATCAGGCATTTTGTTATTGGGTTGTTTCTTTTTATCATTCTTTGTTTACGTACTACACTCGAAGCGTCAAACTTGTCTCATCATTTGTTTTGATTCTTATTGTTCGTTATTAAACGTTTGAAAAGTGTTGTGCAAATTAAATTGAAATATAAATATAATTGTAAATTGTATAATTTCTGCCTATTACTTTTTTTTTAATACATGTAATTCTATGCATGTAATTATTTACTTTGGCGTTTTGCCTTTGTCTCTTCTTCGTATATAAAATGATTTTGACATATCGAGTGTATTGTCATAACAATAGTACAACAAAATTCTGTCAAAATCGTTTCATATTACAACAACACGCCACGCGTCGACTTATATTATTAGACTATGGATGGAGTCATAAGAAAGCACAATCAGTTGTTCTATTGCGCCAACCTCTACTAATTCAGCCATGATCTGGCCGCTTATGTCAAATCTCTTGCCGAAGTTACTGTCATTGAAAAATCAGAGACAGTGGCGAGGCAAGTGAGAGAAGTGTAAGTGTCGTAGTAAAAATGTGTGAATGTGTTTCTACTGTCGGAGCAAAACTGGCCCGTGTAAACGCCAGGTAAGGCGCGTTAACTCTTTTTCATGAAACAAGAGTAAAACAAACCTATATTCGCATAATCTACATAAGTCAATAATAGTTTACCGTTATTCGTAATATAGAAAATCCAATGTAAAAACTTAACTTTCGTGTTATTAGACATTCGTATTAAACAACTGTTAACCCCTTAAACTCCCGCAATGCACTTGAAGCACAATTTTCACATTTTCAAAATTGTAATACCTATAATTGGGTTGTATTTTGAAAATTGAAAGATGCTGCAAGGATTTTAAGAACCACATTAGAAGTATGCTATAAATGCAGTTTACTTTAAATTGCGCTCACACACAATTGCGAATACTGTGGTGAAGCGTGTTTCTGAGGGTGGACAGATAGTTAGAAACGCATTCGTAAACAGTGCAAACTTAATTTATTTTCAACATTGTAAGTTATTTATTTTTTTGTTTTTTAACCAACATTTCACTAATTAACAATTGAATTCAGTACAGATATGTGGCTAAACATGGCATGCACTCCAGCACTACGCAAATTAATTGTGCGCTGCTATCAAAAAGAAGAACAATCAATTTCAGCCATAGCAAAACGATTTTGCTTTTAAAAAATATTATTTTTGAATCAATACGATTATTTCAAACTACGGAAAGTTTTAAGACCCCTAAAAGAAGTCCAATGCCACGAAACCCCACTCCATATGAAGATATAGTTATTTGTAGTCAGTAAGGCCAACCCATTTTTGACTTGAACCAAAATTAATGCTATTTATTACAAACGCTCCAAATCTCGCAGAATATCGAGAACCATCTTATCTATAAGCATTAGACGTAGATTACAAGAAGCTGGTCTGCATGGATGAATTGAACCTGCAAAATCCAATTAATTTTTGAAAAAAATACCCTGGAGCGATGAATCAACATTTAATTGGTTTGGTTCGGATGGACAAGATAACGTAAGACGGCCAGTAAACAAATCGCTGGATCCTAGATACACCATAAAGACCATTAAACATTAAGGAGGAAATGTGATGGTGTGGGGTGAATTTACTTGGTATGGCGTTGGTCCTACAAACAGCATAGATTCCCGAATAGACCAACACCAATATAAAAATATTCTGGAAAATGCAACTGAACCGTTTTCGTTAGAAAAATGTCAGTTACAAATCGTCACCTAAAATCACCTAAATGACAACATCAAAATTCGATTTTACAAAATTTCAGACTTCTACATTCAATATTTTTTCTCCTAACTATAATTTATTCAATAATGTTAATGTATATACTACATTTAAAATAGGCAAAACTACATATCCCTCCGTACCACATTATTGGCCTCGGCGCCCAAAAATGACAAATTTATTGACATAATTCGAATTTCATATCGAAATATATTTTGTCTCCCCTGTAAAGTAATAAAAATTATGTTACGACTTTTTGGATTGTAGGTGATGATATATTTTCCAGCAGGACAACGATCCTAAGCATACTTCCCGAGCTGTGAAGCAATGTTTTTGGATACGCATACTAATGTTTTCGTCTGGCCACGACAAAGCCAAGAATGAGCAGATGTCGAACGACATTCAAAAACAAAAACCCCAAGAAACAGCGACGAACATTTTCGAAATATTAAGCCAGTTTGAGGAATCGTTACCATCGTCGCGCTGCTAGGCTTTGGTAGAAATTTTATCACGGAGATTGGCCGATGCCACTCTTCAGAGAATTAAGCGTCTTTTGTATTATTTTATTATATTTTTCTGTAAAATTGGGAATAAAATATTGTTTTTGTGCTCGATTCTAATTGCAAGACCATCGACTTTTAGAGATCTATTAGAAAATGTATTTTCCACTTTTTAGGATTATGGCGAGTTATCAAAGTATTTGTAGGATGTATCGCTATAAATGAGTCTTACAATACTGGGTATTTCCTTTTTTAATTTTCGTTTTATGGAAGTAATTCTATTATACAATACAAATTCTAAAGTGGCGTTTCTAATTCTATGACCAAAACTGTATGTAAAGGGTTTGTCAACAGAGACGCTACAAAAGTAAATCGATAGGGACAGCAAACGACGCCATATTTTTTCCCGCTCTTTTGACATTTCTCTTCAGTAAGGTTTGCCATTTCATCATGGAAAGATACACGAGCCAACAACGAGTCGAAATTATTAAAATTTACTACCGAAATGGCCCAGTCGATTGGCCGCCTCGGCCGTGCGATTTGACGCCGTTAGATTATTTCCTGTGGAGCTACGTCAAGTCTATCGTCACCTAAAATGCAAAAGGCCGTAACTACACTTTTTAGTTTTTTACAGGAGAAGGAATAAACGTTATCAATTAAAGACTTAAAACTTAATATCCAAATTGTAGATTCTAGCTAAACAAAGACGGATTAGTTTCTGAAAAACAAATTAATGGGAAAAAATAAGTTTTTAAGAAATGCTAGTTTCGGCCTTTTACACTCTATTTTTCTGAAACCAAAAAGCCGTAACTACAAGACTAAAATGGTGCATAAAATAAAACAAATGGTTAAGATAAGAAAATAGTGCTTTTAGGCCGTAACTAAAAAAGTGTTTAGTCAAGTTACGTTTTCCGTGCGGAACCGATGTAAAACTGTAGGTCCCAATCAGTTAGTATAAAACTAGAACTCTGGTTTGTGAGAAGCTCTCCCTAATCCCTTCATTGGATGTAACGGGAAACCATTTATTTATTTATTTATGTCATTTTGTATCTATTTATTGTAAGTATTTAAAACAAAAAACAAAATACAAAATTCATTATAACTAATAAAAGATTTTGATTAAAAAGAGAATTTCTGCTCAAATATTCTCCAATTTCATTAAATATTTTGTATTTTATCACTTCACTTTTGTTTTGCAAATGGGGTCAGTTTGATGCAGTGTAACGATTAGCCGATAAATGTATGAATACCGGTTATTTTTCGTACCATTTGCCACTGTTGCCACATGGTAGTAAGATTATTTGACAAAGCACTGAAAAACTCTTTTCGTATTAAAAGTCATATCAATCATAAATCAAAATCAACTGATTACCAATTTAAATAACCAGTCAAAATTGGGCCTAAGAAAACAATATCGCAATAACACACATTGAAAGAGAATCAAAGGCAACTTTGTTTTGTTGTATTTTTTTTGTTTTAAAAAAAGTGTAATTACGGCTTTTTTGTTTATGAAATTGTTGAAGTTGCAGTTACGGCCTTTTGATTTTCGCCAATAAAGTCGTTATTTTTGGACGTATACATGTAAAATTTGCTGTGCAGATGTGTTTCGGTTAAGTACATCATATTCAATCAAAAAGTCAATTTTGAACGTTTGAGTAGTTACGGCCTTTTGCATTTTAGGTGACGCTATGGTCTATGCCAACAAACCAGCGACGATTGATGAACTTCGTAGGAATATCGAACGTGAAATTGCAGCAGTATCGGCCGATATATGCGTGAAAACCGTCGAAAATTGGGTTCAGCGTCTGGACTTCTGCAAGCGTGCCCGTGGTGGCCATGCAAAAGAAATCGAGTTCTGTCCCAAGAGGCTTAAGTGCAATATCTTAATATAAAAATCTAAAATTTAAAAAAAAATACAAATTTTCATAGCTTCATTCAAAGGCTAACAATTTTGAACCGAGTCGTTTAATTCTGGAACCGTTTTACGGCACTTTTTCAAACCGTTTTTCAGTTCTTTTAGAATCATTTTTTGTCTTTTAGGAACAGTTTTCGCTTGCTCGCTAGTAATTCATTATAATATATATCATCGTCTGGCTCTAATCCATGGTTTGTAGTTATTCTTGAATATGCGTATATTCTTCTCCTTGTCTTTGGCTCACACTGACGATATTCAACACTGTTTTTCTGATTTTTCCATGCTGGCAACTTTCTGCCTTTTTCAACCGGAAATACATATAATCGTCTTGCTAGTTTGGCGTTTTGGTTACTAGCAAGCAAGCGATAATCGATAGCTTGTAATGAAAACACGCCTAGTATTTAGATGAAGAATAGTGCGGGTTAAGGGATTATTAAGTGCGAAATTGTTACGATACCGTGGAAGATTAAAAATATCAACATCTCTAAGACATCTTGTAGGGATACCATTGTTTATTTAATCAAAAACTAGTAAAGCAGATCACAATTTTCTGCGATACACCAAAGTCTGCAAACCTAGCAACAAGCACTTACATCTATAAGTATATGTGCAGCTACGAGTGGGGCCCCAAAACTAGCCGACCTAACAAAGAAGACACAAAAAAGTTGGGAAATTTTTTTTTTATTTTTCAACATAATCTCCTTCTAGCTCGATACACGTTTTCCAGCAATATTCAATAGCTTCGATAGCCTGTTAATAGTAAGAACTGCCAAACTCCTTAGAATAGCCATCAACTGGAGGCTCCACGTCTTCATTGTTGGAAAATCTTTTACCACCGAGGCATTTTTCAAGTTTGGGGATAGAAAATAGTCCAAGGGAGCTAAATCTGGCGAATAAGGAGCGTGATGAAGCAATTCGAACTTCGTAATAGTGGATGTGTGGACTGGAGCATTGTCTTGATGAAGCAACACTTTCTTTTTCGCCAAATGCTGAATTTTTCCACAAGTTCATCACTTAAACGCTGCAATAAATTTGTATAATATTCGCCGTTGATGTTTTTTCCTTTCTGAAGATAATCAATAAAAATTATCCCATGTGCATCCCAAAAAACAGAAGCCATGACCTTGTTTGCAGACGGAACTGTCTTCACCTTTTTGGACAGGATTCTTCCATTCCAGTCCACTGCTTTGACTGTTCCTTTGTTTTAGGTGTGAAGTGGTGGACTCATGTCTCATCCATGGTTATAAATCGACGCAACAATTTGACTTTATTGCGGTGAAACATCACCAAACACTCTACTGAAACATCTTCACGACGCTGTTTTTGAGATATTGATAGCAAGCGCGGCACCCATCTTGTGCACAGCTTTCTCATCTTCATCTTGCCGACCTCGTTTAAGTGTTTAAGACTCGTTTAAGTTCTGCTACCCAATATTTAACAGTCGTAAACGAAGGAGCACACTCCCCCAGAGTAGAATCTAGCTCGGCTTGAATGTTGCTTGGACTGAGACCTTTAAAATGGAAATGTTGAATTACATAACGGTGACCAATTTTTTCCATGTTTACAAATTCACTGAGATTGTTTACTTTTGATGGCTCAAATAAAAATAGTAAACGTGGCGCCGTGAAACTTAAAACATATGTTTTACAAGGTTGCCACATTTAAATAAAAAGCACCATTTTAAATAAAAGCACCATTTAAATAAAAAAGCACCATAAAGAGCACCATTCGAGCAAATGATCTAAATTATTATGCAAATCAAAAACATCATGTAATATTTCTTAATTTAAAAATTTAAATTCATATTAAAACAAAAAAATTACATTTATTTTCTAAAATTTCTATGTCCACGTCAGAATACAAATTATATAGCTCTTGGTTCCAACAACGTCGGTACTCGCCGTTTTCTTTAACAGGACTCTATTTTACGGAGAATTTTTCAACCGTTTGCGATGTGATCCAAGATTTGGAGACATATGCCAGGACAGGTAAAATGAAAGTCTGGTATAGCTTCGTTTCCTCAATAAAGAAGCGCAAAGAGAAACGTCAGATAAGACGGATAACAAATTTATGGCCCGTCCACACCAGCGGCTTTTTAGACGTAAAGACTAGTCGCTGAAACTGGTCTCTGCGACTGGAGTTTGTGAGCGAGAGACGTAGAGTTGCTAGATGGGTAGCAAAAATCGCAGAAAACGAGATTTCTTGCGATTATTTGACATTTCTCTAACAACATAAATTCGCTTTGTTTGGTCAGGGATGGAAAATAAAGTTTTCAAAGTACTAAATATATATTTTGCGATAAATTTGGTACTTTTAATTTTAGAATTGGACACTCGGGTTTGGTAATTCGTGCTTATATAAGTTTCTCCAGTGGCAAGATATCGAAGAGTGACTGCTAACCTTTCTGCTGGAGATATTGATTTTCTCATTAATGAGTCTTTCTTTCTTACATCTTTTTCAATTTTGCCCAAAATAAAATTAAAAGTTTCAGCATTCTTTCGAATATAATTAAAGAAAGACGACGTGTCAAATGAAAGTTCATTCATTACTGTTTTCTACGTCTTTTATTTTGTAGATTGTTTGCCATTTCACAGCATTCTATCAAGAGTAAACTAATTTTAATGTCCTTAACATCGCTTACATCTAAAATTTCAACAGCCAGTTCAGTTACATGCAAAAGTTCTTCAATTATTTCTTCTTTCGTTAAATCACACATTTTTTCTTCAAATAATAAGCTTTTACACATAAAGTCAAAAGAAGTCCTGAATCAGTGACGCACAAGTTGCCGCAATTGCAATACAATACAATTACAAATACAATTATTTTCAAAATGACATTCTTACTTTTGGTACCGTGAGAACTCAAAAAGTACATTTTGTTCAAAAATACAACCCTATCGGAAGAAACTATCAACAAACGAGTCGCAGCGTCTAAATGAACAAGGCGATACGAAGAGACACCAAAACAGAGTCGCAAGCAAATTGCATGCAAAATCTACGCGTCTAAAAGGCCTCTTAAGGGGCCCTTAGACCTGTGGATAAGTTGCAGCGACTTCAAGTTGACATCAACGTATCCATGGTGTAAGGTGAAGTTGGTGGTTTGTACAAACTAGTTGATGTAAAATCAAAGCGATTTAGATTTTTTGAAGTTGATATCAACTTATCCACCAGTGTAAGGGGAAGTTGCATCAACTTTCATACGCATTTCGGTGAGAAACGTTCATGAGGCAACATTATCGGCAATATGTAAATAAATCAACCCAAAAATAATTAAATAAAACATTATCGGAAAAATATAAACTAAATAAATATGATTTGTAGTGTTATTTATAATTATTTAAAGAAAATAAAAATGGGGTTTTTTCGTAAACTTTGTGATATTTTCGCAGTGCGCTCACCACCTTTCGTTTCGACATCTGACAAGAAAATGAAGTTGCCTCAACTAGTTTGAGAGTGTAAGGGCAAAATCGAAGTCTAGTTATCGAAGTTGATGTCAGCTTGAAGTCGAGCAACTTATCCACAGGTCTAAGGGCCCCTGTAGAGTTATTCAATAAAACACACGTCCTCTCTATTCAGTGATTCACATTCCAGTCAAGTTTATTCAAATATACATTTGACATTTAGCAATTGTTTGATGTTAGTGTTGCCAGATACTACATTACTCCTTTTGAAAAATATTTTATTTTTATTTAAGAAGATTGGTTTACTTTGCAAACAAAATCTTTCAGATGAGCTGGTCGCCGAGATGGTCGTTTGATAATTGGTTCAGGATAAGCTTGACCAACCCTTTTTAGATGAGACACGTTTCGACGGTATCGCTTGTTTGTTTCGGCTGATTCGACTGTGACTTCGCTACCCTTACGTTTAACCACCTTATACATAGTCGGCTCAAATGTTGATGAAAGCTTGTTGGTTTTAATTTCCCGTTTCAACAAAACCTCATCCCCCTCTCGAATACTAATCGGTTTTGCCTTTCGACGGTTGTCTCCATATTCTTTCTCTTTCCCCTTCTTCTCTTTGTCACGATCACTGATTTCCTCATCTCTTTCCAATGGTTGGTAAATTGATGGGAGTTTATCACGAATGTTACGACCGAAAAGTAGTTCTGCTGGCGTTTTTAATGTTGTGGAATGTGGCGTTGAGCGATACATTAAAAGGTAGTCCTGTAGGTCAGCTGCCCAGTTTCGTCCGGTGCTTTGGCTGATAGTTAATCGCTTCAAAATAGAACGGTTTTGTCGTTCTACTTCACCGTTTTGCTGCGGCCAATATGGTATGGTGCTGTTTAGTTCAATATTGTATTCCAAGCAAAAATTTTTAAACTCTTCACTGACTAATTGTGATCCATTGTCGGCTGTAACACTTTGTGGTATTCCAAATCGAGCAAAAATTACACGTAGTCGCTTGATTGTTTCATTTGAGTCGATTTTCTTCATGATTTCAATTTCCACGAATCGACTATAATAATCCACTATGACTAATAAGTTGTGTCCCGACGGTAATGGACCTAAGAAATCGATTGCCAAATGTTGCCATGGCTCTAATGGCAATTCTTTTCTTTTCATCGGCTCTGGTGCTGATGGTGCAGCAACCAAAGTGCAACCTCTGCAGTTTTTAACTAAATCTTCAGCATCTTTGTCAATTTTGGGCCACCATACTTTTGCACGTAACCGACGTTTCATAACAGTCATACCTGGATGCCCTTCATGCGCCAATTGGATCGTCCGTTCACGTAAAGCTTTAGGCATGATGATACGTATTCCCCGTAAAAGAATATCCCCAGCGAAGCATAACTCCGCTTCAAACAATTTGAATTCTTTTACCTCTTCCGGCCATGATTCTTTGTTTATAGCCTGTTTCACTGCGAGTATTGTTTGGTCCTTTTTCGATTCTTCAATAATTTCATTTATTTTTAATGCTTTCGGTGTGGCTAACTCTGTAATCCAGTTAACGTAATGTTCCGAGTACTCATCGAATGTATTTTTGTCGCCTGACCCAGTCAACAATCTTGATAATGGGTCTGCGATGTTATGTTTACCTTTCTGATAAATAATTTTGTAGCGGTAAGATTGTAAACGTAGAACCCAACGTTCGATTCTGGCGCATGGTTTTGATTTCGCTCCAAAAATTATTCCCAGCGGTTTATGATCGGTTACAAGATCAAATTCTCTTCCGAATAAGTAGTAGTAGAATCTTTCTACACCCCAGACAAGTGCCAGAGCTTCTTTCTCAGTTTGACAATAACGTTTTTCAACATCTGAGAGACTCTTACTCGCATATGAAATTACTCGCGGACCATTTTTGTTGACTTGTACTAGCACGGCTCCTAGTCCGACCGGACTTGCATCGGTGAACAGTAGTGTTTTGTCATTTATATCATAATATCCTAAAATTATCTCGCTCGATATTAACTCTTTTAATTTGTCAAAAGCTTCTTGATGTGCATTATTCCATTTGAAAACTACACTCTTCTTAGTCAAAGCTCGCAATGGTTCGGTAATGGTTGCTAGGTCTGGTTGAAATTTTCCCACATAAGTTACTAGGCCTAGGAAACTCCGCACCTCTCCGGCTGTTTGTGGTATACGAAAATTTTTGACGGCTGAAACTTTACTTTCGGTTGGGCTGATACCATTCCTTGTCCATCGATGTCCGAGGAATTCAAGTTCACTCACGTTGTAGATGCATTTACCGTGATTCAAAGTAACTCCGTTTTCCTCAAGAATGGTCTTGACCTTCGCAACTCGTTGATTTAACTGAAGTTGGTTTTCCCCGAATATCAATATGTCATCTATATAAACAAAACACCCTTCACAGCCACTTAGCAGTTGATCCATTATTCTTTGAAAAATTTCTGGAGCACACGTAATGCCAAACATGAGTCTAGTATATCGGAAAAGTCCTTTTCGGGTCATAAAAGTTGTAATTTCTCTTGATTTTTCTGAAATTTCCACTTGATGAAAAGCTTGTTTTATATCAAGTTTGGTAAATACTTTCGCCTCTTTAATGTATGGCATAAAGTTATCCATCGTTGGTAAGGGATAGTGTTCCCGTTGAACTGCCTCGTTAGCTCGTCGCATGTCGATGCAAATGCGAATGTCTGTGTTATTATCCTTTGGAATGGCAACTATCTGTGAGATCCATTTAGACGATCCATCAACTTTTTCAATTATGCCTTGTTTAAGGAGCTCATCGATCTTTTTGTCTACTGCTTGCTCCAATGGTACTGCAATTCGGCGATATGGCTGTGCAATTGGTATTGCATCTTCCCGTAATGGTATATCCACTACTAAATTTTTGATTTTACCAATTACCTGACTCTTTTCTTCAATTATATCATCAATGCGATTCACATCAGTGCCGGTTTTAAGGATCCCCAGCTGTTTTGCGGTGTGATTTCCTATGAGAAAATCGCCTTCTGGCTCCATGACATAGAAATCGGCTAGTACTACCTTATTATTGATTTCGATTTGTGCCTCGAAAATTCCCAGTACCTTCAACGGAAACCCTCCATATGCTTTAAAGCATTTATCATTTCCTTTTCGTTGGTTTGAGACCACTATCTCTTTGGCTTTTAATTCTTTCCAAATTTTGGAACCGATTAAATTGAACTTGGAGCCTGAATCAATGGTTCCAATTATTTCTATTTGTCCAAGTTTGCATTTGACCATGTCTCCTTTATGGTTCGAATTTATACAAAATACATATTCGTCGGTATTTTGAACATATTTGACAACGTTATTGTCTTGTTTGAAACGTTTTGAAGAATAATTTTCCATATCCGTCCTTCCATTTTTGGCATTCCTGTTATTGAATCGTTCTGTTTCAACTCGACGTTTAGATTTGCATTTGGCGCCGAAATGGTTTCGCCCACCGCACTTATTGCATGTTTTTCCAATTGCTGGACATTTATCACTGTTTGCTCGATGTCCTGAATAACCACAACGGAAACATTCATCTGCTTCATTTCTACGGTTATTTAGTTTATATTCACTATTTATTCTGTTGACTTCTGTTGTTGCAGAATGGGCTAGTTCATTTTGCATGAATATTTTTTCCTGTTTACCAATTGATTCGAATACTTTGGCTACCTTCAAAATAATATCCAAACTTGCATCGCCTTGTTTAAGCAATTCTCGTCGCATTTGCGCTGATCTACATTTTTCAATTATTTGGTCCTTTATATTCTCCTCCAATTTGTCATAAAAATTACATCGTTCGCCTTGGGTTGTTAATCGCATAGCAAAGCAACTGATACTTTCATTTTCTTCTTGTTTCATCAATCGTAAGACGTGTCGTTCATATGTTGTATTTTGCTTTGGCAGAAAAAATTCGTTCAACTTGTTCAATGTTTTTTTATATATTGACGGCTCAAAACTATAATTGTCGGCCCATGGACCCCTTTCGGTTTCTTGTTCCGGTAGATCTGGTAATTTGCAATATATTTCTTGAACTTTCCTTCCAGCAAAATGTAGTAATAAGGCTTCTTTTCTTTCTTCCTCTTTAATTCCGCTTGCTTTCATACAGAATTCAAATGACCGAACCCAATTTTTCCATTCTGGACCACTGTTTTCTGTATGTTGCGCATAATCAAATGGGGGAACTGTAAGACCCATGTATTTGAATTCACCTAGAAAACAAAAAAGTATATTAATTCAGTTTATTGATGCAGTTCGCATTAAACAAGCGATCTTCCTGTTCTTCATATTGCTATTTATAGCCGGTATTTAAACCAAAAAAATTTTTTCCCTCCGGTATTTAAACCAATTTTTTTCCTCTCCGGTTTTTAAACCAATTCACGGTATTAACAACTTATTCCACGAATTATAATTTCACTTTCTCCTTGTCGGCATTTAAGCCACAACAAATCAGCATTTAAGCAAAATCAATTTTCTTATCGGCATTTAAGCCACGTCATTGAAGACACAAAACATCTTTTTTTTATATATCGGCCGGCATTTAAGCCACAAAACATCATTCTTTATTTATCGGCTTTTAAGCCACAAAATATCATTTCATTTTTTTTATCGGCATTTAAGCCACAAACAATTCACCAATCTACTTTTCATTAAACATCTTTTAATCAACTAAACACCACATTAGCTTAGCCTTTTTTATATGTCAGTTTCCAAATAAATATTTTTCACTTCTAAAATTATTCCTTTGTCTTTAAAAAATTTTCCTTTTCTTTCACAATAAAACTGACGTACGAAATTAAATTTTTTCCTTTTTTTTTTTATATACAAGGACTTAGAAACACAATTTGGTAGAACCAATCTACACTTTCTAAAATACTTTCCCATTCCATGCTGCAAATCCATTTTAAATTCGAATGGATGTGTCTTCGTTCTTATTTGATTTTTTTTTAAAATTCTTTGCTCCTCGTCGCCAATGTAGAGTTATTCAATAAAACACACGTCCTCTCTATTCAGTGATTCACATTCCAGTCAAGTTTATTCAAATATACATTTGACATTTAGCAATTGTTTGATGTTAGTGTTGCCAGATACTACAGCCCCTTTATTCTTAAGCCGGGAGATTCACGAAAACGATTTTCGGTATTGAATTAACAAGTTGGCTACACTTTTCTTGTCGTTCAAAATATACAGACGGACGTTAAAAAAAGGTTTACGCATACAAACGAACATTTCGGTTTAGTGAATTTATGTGCGTGATGTTCCTTCTCAGGAAGAAGGAGGGTGAGTTCAAGCACAAATTGGGGAGGTTTTCGTCTTGTTTAATACATATCTAGAAATCCAGAAATACCCCAAATTGCACTCGTCTCCTTTTTCTGGAAGAAATCCAAAAGGTAATCATGAACTCTGTCTATTCTTGTTTGGATTTTTTCTGTTTTTTTTTTTGATGTTTTGGTTCAGAAACGACATTCTTCTATGAGACGCGACATTTATAATGTAGATACATACATAAGTACACATCCATATAGTTATAAATGCCTAAAACCTTAGTGTATATACACAATTTGACTTTTACTCTGGTTGGTAGTGGTGGTTGCGGTGGTGAAGGGGAGGAAGAAATAACAATAATATTGAGAAAAAGGACAACAAATGGAGTCCTGAATGGAATTTCGTAGATTTCAACAAATGCTGTAAAGCGTACAATATTTGCAAAAGTTTCCAGTCAGTCTGTAAATTACGTTGTTATGAATAAGCATATTAGTGTCATACTTTTGTTCTACGTGTTAGGTTGAAAAGAGGTGCATACTTTTGGGCGTTAAAACAGGTATGAACTGGAATAAGTAGGTGATTTTGTTGTTTTTGTTTCATAATAGTGAGAGAGTGCATTTACTATGTTTAGCCAATGAATAATGGTTGTGCATGTCCTTTTTACAACTGCAATTTTTAAAGTTGCCAATATCTTTTTATCATCTTATAAAAGTAATAAAGGTGTAACATAGCAAAGTGTTTTGAACGATTGTCCTGTGATTGTCTGCTTAAGGCCGTGTTAGACTATCAGTGCCAATAGATGGATTCGAGAACAGAGAAATGGATTGAAAGAAATTATAGGATCATTCTGCTTTCGATTTACACTATCAGTTTTCGAGAATACAAAAACATTTTTCTGCAATGTGACAAACAAAATACATCAGTTATGAAGTAAAAAGAATAGAGAAAACAAAGATGAATCATTTGGAAAACCAACAAAATAAAAGTTATTATTATTTTGTGAATCTGAAAATAATGAAGTTATTATGTATTACTGTTTTCTTTGTGTTTGTTTGTTACATTCCAAAAGCATTCCTGATAAAAATTTCACAGATTTGTCAAAATTTTTTCTGCCGATCATTCTCTCAAGTTTACATTCCATTCGCTCTCCAAAAAGGAAAATTTTGACATATCCAATGATTTATACATACATATAATAGCCTAACATGGCGTTAACACTATGAGGACTACGGGGGAAGTTAATTTATTGAGCGACTATAAGCTCATTGAGGAGCCCACAGGTAGACTACTGGAAGACACCCACATGATGAAAAACACATTAGTAGAGAGGGACGTAGCTGCGAATGTTGAAGCTGGTACAGATGTGCCTGCCTCTTTGAATACTGCGGCAGATGATGCTTCATTGCCCAAATCAAAGCACATTGATGAGCTTTCAGATAGCCTCCTGGGAGACACCGACGACTAGGCCAACAACAAAATGGTGTAGAACGTCGTAGCTGCAAGTGTCGAAGCTACTACAGATAAGCCTCCAACACTCTAAATTTGCTTCTGAATTTCTACTGGTCCATATACAAAAATATGGAGCTCATATAACTTTCAGCCAAATCACGGCAGGATATGTGGTAACAAGCTTTTATATATTTTTATTATCTAACTATTGCGATAGAGACGTTACCACTACTAGTTTGGAGACGTCCAATGGACACATCTGATTAGCGTCAGCCTATATGCTCTATGAAGATACTGGGCACTGGGCGTCGCCCAGTATGTTTTGTACATAGAGTAATGTCATATAAAGCTTCGATCTTTCTCATCTGACGGTTCGTTTCACACTCTTCGTGGTGTGGTCGGTGCGATAGAGAGTTATTTGACGTAAATTGACTTACACCAAAGATCGCTTAATAGAGTAGAAAAAAACTAAACAAAAAATGTTTTAATTTTACATCTTTATTCTTCATCTCTTTGTATTTTTTCAACGTAATCGCCATTTATTGAAGTCGATAAGTACACCTTGAGAAACAGTCTTCAAAATCTTCAAATGTGCACCTTCTGGGCTCCATCCATGCTTTGTTGTTTGGTTTCAGGATCGTACTTGTAAATTCATGCTTCATCAAATGTTACAATTTTCTGAAAAGTGGAAGACTTTCCGAATTTGTCAAAACGCACACGTGCCTCTTTTTGAGCTTCAGTTAAAATTCTAGGAACCCATCGTCCAAATTTTTACGTGTATCCAAGATTATTTTTTAATATTCGCGATACACAGCCATGGCATTCAAGCCCAGCTCTTCAGCAATCATTTCCTGGGTCAATCTTGGTTCTTCGTCAATTTTAGACTTCACCAGCGTTACACTTACATCGTCAGTCGCAGATTTTGGACGGCCTTCTCGAGGTTCGTCCTCCACAGAAAAATTACCGGTGTGGAATCACCGGAACCACTTTGAAATAGTTACAAGGAATAGGCATACACTCCAAACGCTGTTTGGCATTCACTAAATATTTCCACAGTCTTGAGCTTACGCCGAAATCCAAAAGAATAGCAAACCGAATTTCTTGCTGCGTTGGCACACGGATATCCACTGACACTGCTTCACTAATTTTATGTTTTCTTGTCTCCATTTTGAACGATCTTTCTGAAAATTAGAGTGATATATCGTAAGATTATAACAAATTTTTGATTTATTAAAAACTTATAATATGACAGCAACTAAGCGAACTTTTGTTAGTCCCCCCGTATTTTGAATTTTTTGTTATCTTTTTTGTTAGTATATGTTTGTGATGTAACATGGTTTCCCATTACCATTGCCATGAAGGGATTGGGGAGAGCTTCTCACAATCAGTCAGCTGTGCGCTTTCTAGTTTTACACTCACTGATTTGACCTAACAGTTCGGTTCCATCGGTTCCGAACAGTATCTTGAGAAGCTTTTTCATGGCTAAGTACTCGATAGTGTAGCCATCACTAAGCGAGGTGACCATCGTCGAAAGAAATATAAGGTGGTCTGAGCAGGGATCGAACCCATGTTCTCATGTACAAGAGCCGCGCATACTACCATTGTACCACCGACGGTCACATGTTTGTGATGTAATTACACAAAAATGTTAACGCACAAAACTAAATGCTGTTGTTGTTTTCTTGTTGTTTGGTTTGAGCCATTGCCTCTATCTGGTATTATTAAAGCAATACTTTCCAACATGCAACGTCCATACGCAACACACCAAACTTTGTAAATTTACTGAGTCAAATCCCATTTCTCTATGGTTTAGTATGTTTGTGGACTAACTTTTATTATTAAAAATAGACAATCCGATATGTGATGGAAATCGATCGATTTACATTCGAATACGATTTGTCATAACAATGATGTTTTTTGTGCAAATAATAAACATATGTATATAAATTAATTTATGTAATTATTTAATTTATTCCTCTTCTTCTGTCATCAAATAATATATCGCACCTGTTCCACAAAAGTGTAACAAGTCAAAATTTCCAAATTTTCGTTTTTGCAAGAAAACAACATACAGTGGTCATCTCTACCCACTGTAAAAATCATCCATTGTTTTGTCTCCTCTTTCGTCAAAAAAAAACGTTATGACTCTCTCTTTGTTTTCAGAATAACTTTTTTAGACTCAACTAAAGAGTTACATTTTTAGTTGTCACCAAGTGTTTAAGCAAATCGTTGCGTTGGTTTATCACATAAAGAGTAATATTTTTAGTTTTGCCTTTTTACAATTTATAACGTTTATTAATTCCAGTGAGAATTTTCAGTTAAACGGACAACTCAAAATAATACCACTATGTATATAAAAAATTTTCAGGAAAAGAGTAATAACTCAAAAACTTGTTATTTTTCTACAACTACTAAACAAATAAAAATGTAAGCAACGGTTATATTCTTTTTAATAATAATTTCTTGCAATAACATATTTTTTTCTTGTAATATTAACGGGAAACAGTTTTTCGTCTCTACTGAAAATGTTCAAATTTTGAGTTGTTACACTTTTGTGGAACAGGTGCGATATATTGCTCATTTGCGACAAGTCAGTCATAACTCAAAATTTATATTTTTTGAACTGAATAATCTTGTCTAGTTCTATCAGACAAATTTCATATATCAAACTATCATTTTCCATACAATCCTATAGAACTTGGAACTTTCACAAAGTCATTTTGCTCGAAACTATGTTTTTTGAGTTATGAGAAATAAAGATGGAACGAAATTACGAAAAATCAGTTCATATCACCAGGTCATATCGCTGAGGTTGCCGATAATTCCGGTGCTCTCACCTCAGCTCTTACAGATCACTTGATTCCGCATGCGCACTATCGGTTTCGAGGTAAGAAGTAACGTCCGTGGTGGCATAAAGATCTACACAAGCAGGAAAGCTTTTTAATAGGACTAAGGGCGAGTTTCACACTCTCCATTTAAAAGCTCACAGAAAATTTTCATATTAAATTACATTAAATGACAAGCATCGAGCATTTAAAGTATATTTAAATGGAGAATTTTGAACTGTGAAACTGGCCATAAGTCGTCAAGAATGGAGCGAGCCTGGAATATGCGCAAATTAGAACTTAAAGAATATAAGAAAGAGTTAAAATCTTCAAGTATGAGGTTTTGGAAATATATCTGCGATGGCATTGAAAACGAGATGTAGACATCTAGACTACGCAAATTTCTGAAATAACAAAACACACACAATCCAGGAAACACACACAATCCAGGAAACTGGTCCGAAGACATGTAGTCGGACACACCGACTAACAACGTCATCTCGCATGTTGCGAGAAATATCGTGATTAATGAAACAATATGGAAAGTTCTAAGCCCTAGAAATCACCTGGCCCTGACGACATATCACCAGTGAAGATAAAAAGTTGTGTATAAATTGTTGGCTCATTGGCTCCTGAACCTTTAAACAAGCTGCATTAGACCAAAGATCTCTTATCTTTCCTTCTGAAAGCACTGGAGAGGATGATTGATGACGCCGCATAACCTCTTCCCTGGGCACACGTGTTTTAACTCGAAATGCCAATAGTTGGACCCCGTCGAGGGGGAGTTTTATCTCCACTTCTCTGGAATTTTGCATTGCACAGTATTTTGCTTGAGCTAGAGGGATCAGCTTGCACTGTCGTAGCATATGCTGATGACCCGGTAATTACAGTACATGGAAAACACCTTTCCACATGCAGAGATGTGATGGGCTGGGTGTAAATCCGGAGAAAACCGACCGTCGTCTATGTGTTTGAAAAATGTGCCTAAGCGACAATGTATGATATGTAGGTGGGATTCTCGACATAAAGCTTAGTTTCACACAAAACAGTATGGATAGGATATTATCCATAGTACGATATTATAAAGGGTTATCCATTTTGCGGTTTCAAAAGTAAACGTAAATAAAAGTCATATAAAATATTTTTTTCATAATATTTATTTTTTGATGTGTTAACATCTATACGCGCGCCTCTAGGGCAGTAAACTATAAATTTAATACATACGCAAGTGTTAGGTTTGTAAGAGTAAATCATCGTTTGTTTGTTCGTTGCTGGGCAGTCGGTATTGAAAGTGATTATTGGGCGATTTTCATATAATTTTCCCACGCGATTTTCTCCGGAAATTCATAGCCGATTTTATTAATTTTTGGATTAAAAAGCTAGTGCGGGTTTCGACGAAGAGTTTAGGCCAAAAATTAAGGCAATCCGATATCGGCGAGCCGAGATTTAAGTGTTTTAATTTGGAGTATTAATTTGGAGTAATATTAAAAAAGTGTTTTATGTTGATCTTCGGTTTTGTCTTATCATCGTTTGTTTGTTCGTTGCTTGGCAGTCGGTATTGAAAGTGATTATTGGGCGATTTTCATATAATTTTCCCACGCGATTTTCTCCGGAAATTCATAGCCGATTTTATTAATTTTTGGATTAAAAAGCTAGTGCGGGTTTCGACGAAGAGTTTATTCCAAAAATTAAGGCGATCCGATATCGGCGAGCCGAGATTGAAGTGTTTTAATTTGGAGTAATATTAAAAAAGTATTTTATGTTGATCTTCGGTTATATCGTACGAATATAACAATGTATGTATGTATGTACAAGTGTCTGTTGCTTTGCATTCTTTGACTTTTGTGGGAATAAAACAAAAAGTATTGAGCAAGAAAATAATGACACATGTGCTTGCACTGGGTCTTTAAATAATTTTAAGTATTAATATTATTTAACTGTAACGTCATCATATGATTGAACGCTGTTTTTTATTTTCCAATGTAACATTTACGAATGTGTTCATAGAAATCGAACAGGTACCGTGTAGCAAAAAGGTGTTAACACATCGCCCGTGAGTTCGAACACTCATTGGATTTTTTTATTATAAAGTTTGAACGTTGACATTATGTGTGAAATACTACATCATTTAAATGACCACCACGCGAAGTGTTGCAAGCATTGATTCTTTTGATGTAATTTTCGACCACTTTTTGACACATATTGGGCTTTATCTCGACCATAACTTGACGAATGTTGGTTCTTAAGTGCTCAAGAGTTAAAGGTTTATCTGCATAAACAGGGTCTTTCTAATGGTGTCAAATCGCATGATCTTGGTGGCCAGTTGATATCGCCACGACGAGAAATTACGCGGCCAGGAAATGTCTCTTGCAATAAAGCCATATTCGCTTGAGTTGTGTGGCATGTGGCACCGTCTTGTTGAAACCATATATTCTCCAAGTCGTATTCTTCAATAGCAGGCAAAAAAAGTCGGTTACCATATGACCATAAGGCTCCGAATTGACGGTGACAGTCGTTCCATCACGCCTTCGGACCAAAGAGCGCACCAAACAGTGACTTTTTCTGGATGTAATGGCCTCTCTTCAATTACTTGAGGATTCTCAGAACCCCAAATACGTCAATTTTGTTTATTAACATACCCACCGAGTGAGAAATGTGCTTCATCGCTGAAGAAAATTTTGTTCGAAAAATCGCCGTCCACCGCCTGTTGTGTGTTGTGTGAGCTGGACTTTATATGGATGTAGGTGTAGATCCAAGTGCAAAATACGCCATAATGTGCCGTAAGACAGTCCTAATTCCTGAGAACGGCAAGAAATCGACACATTCGGGTCTTCGGCAACACTTTCACTTACAGCAGCGATATTTTCAGCGGAACGAGCGAAACGATGATGCACAGGCCTTACAATATCTGTAACCGCTCCAGTCTCTTCAAATTTCTTCACAATTTTGCCAATTGCTTGCGTAGTTGGACGATTATGTAAACCATAATCTCCTCTTAAAGCACGATATGTGGCTGTGCCAGAATAATCATTTTTGTAGTAGGTTTTAATAATTTTTATGCGTTGTGTGATAGTTAAGCGATCCATTTTCGTCAATGTCAAACTTTCAACTGAAAAGAAAAAAAAATGGTTTAACAACTTAGTTTGACAGATGTCGAATTCCAGCCCTATACTTTTGAAACCACGAAGTGGATAACCCTTTATATTAGGCTAAGTGGGACGATGGATCCTATTCATAGTAGCTCTGTTCGAGTACACGAAAGTTTGTGCAAATTTTTAATGGATCGTGTTCGTTTACTCCAAAAGTCCAGTAAATGAGAGCCAGAGAGCGATAATTTTGACAGTTCGATGTTAGAAATCTTACAAATTTTGGTTGGAGAAATTTTAGCCAATAAAAATTTGCAAGATAAAACAACTGTTTGAAATCTGCTGTTTTATGAAAAATAAATTAACAACAGCCGAAAAAAGTAGAAATGAATTTTTTAATATTTTATTTAAAATATCACTGAAATTTAGAAAGAAAATGCTGGTGAACCGACGACGTCATAATTGGCCAACTGTGGCAGTATATATGCAATGTAACTACAGGCCAAAATGTTTGTAACAAAGGATAAAACTACATCAGCTGTTTCTTTGCAAATTTTTACTGGAAGTCGTTCACGTACTTTTTGTGAAAATTTTCATAAGTAGAGTAAAATAGTTATTTCTCTCTCAAAAGTAGATTCTTGCAAATTTTTACTGGGAAAGTAATCGAACAAAACTTTTTACTTACGTTTTCCAAGTTATCCATGTAATGTTTTGTTTTTAAAATAATATTTTCTGCCTTATTGTAATTTATTTTATCCAAATATTTTTAATTTATTTTCACAAACAGAAAACAGCCGATTTTGAACAGCTGTTTGTTTGGCACTTTACCAAACTTACCCGAAGAAAAATGTTGGGATGGTTTGGTACAAGGAGAAACATAATTTGCTCTTTAGAGAAAAAAAATGTTGCTCTCTTTTTGGGATGATTTGGGATCCTGCGGCAAAGTAAAGAAACAAATGTATTGATATCTACCTGCCATAGATACAAACCATAGGTACCATAAGTACCTACCATAGTTAACTACCATAGATACCTATCATAGATACCTACCAATTCAACAATACATATTTTACTAAGGGAAATTCACGCAAGACTTGAATTTCGTGTCATGTGTGCGGTAAAGTGTTGTTGTTGAAAAAAGAGCGGTTAGCTGACTGTCTAGGGTTTTTAATAATGGAACTCTAAATTGTAGAACAATGCATTTTCATTGCTGAAAAATGTTTTTAAAATAATGAAGTATTTTCGAACAAAATCATCTTCAGGTATAACAAATTTTCGTTTTTGGCGTTTAGAAAATACACTAGTGATTGCTGAGAAACAAATGCGTCAACAACGTGTCACTGTTTGGAGCAGATTTTGGGCTGTGGCATGATCGGACCATTCTTCTTCGAAAAAGCGGCTGGTCGGGCGATAACAGTTAAGCTATGTTCAGGTATGGAACGATTTCGGGATTTCATTTCAATAAACAACTAATTTTTGTACTTCAAAACTTATGTGTGTTTGGTGGGTTGAAATGCCGAAAACTTCGAAATCTAGATATACCTGAAAGTTGATGTGATTTCAACAAGACGGTGGCCACATGTCAAATATTCCGAGAACAATGCAACTACAATTCAGGAGGATTTAAATTGTAAATATTTTCTCTAATAATAGTGGTACTCATGTAAACGCGCATAAGCCTCGAGCAAATGTAGAAAAGTTTCGAGTCAGTTTTGGCTGAGCAAACATCGAACATTTGTGCCAGTCGTGTTGTGGGAGAACATTTTTGTGAAGTAACTCTAAAAACATGCGTTTTGAACGCATCAACCGCATTTTCAGGCGTCCAAAAACGTTGGCCACGAAATTTGTTTTTAATGTGTATAAATAAATCATTAATTTCCACATTCGCAAACAACTTTTGTTGGCTTATCTATGAAGACCCACATTCAATTGCTGTTTTTCTGGCACAACAACCGATCTTGAACGACCTGCACGAATCGAATGTCGCCTCCAATTTAATAGCCTTTTTCTCTATCTCGAACGAAAAGCTAAGCGAATGAAAATCAGTCACTCACATTCGACTCACATTGGGTTTCTCTAAGTCAACATTGTCGTTCGCCTGACTCCATGTTTGTTCGTAAGTGACAGCACATTCGAAATAGAGAAACCAAAATTTGTTTTCATTCGACTTGAAACGACAAGATTGTGAAACCCAAATCAACTTTCTTTCGCCTAGAACACGAACGAAAGTTTTCCTTCGAGATAGAAAAACAGGCTGTAAATTCATTATAACAGATTTTCACAGTCCTGTACTGCATCATTGGCATATAAAGATTTACGACAATGAGTACGAAAATGCTCAGGAGTTAATTTTTCGAATCACTGAAAACACCAGAATTAATGCTCACAGCCTTCGGTGGTTCAATGGTAAGTGTGGGCGTCTTTGGTACATGAGAACATGGGTTCGGTCTCTGCTCTGACAACTTTACATTTCTTTTGACGAATATACAAGTTCAAGTATAAATATGCAAGTTCAATGTCTTTAGGAAAGGAATACCCAGACGTTTTCCACCTATGAAAACAGAAATATGCCCCTTCCATTTAGGGTGACATTTGATATTATTGTTACTTTTGAAACAGAATGGAATCTAAAGTTGTGGGATGATTTTTAAAGTCTAAGTGAAATCTGGGGTGGAATTATTGAAATACAAATGTTTTAAAATCCCCTATATTTCTCGATCTTAGTTCGGCATTCGTTCCAGCTCTGTAATGACATTTTACACTTAATTAACAATATAACATATTTTTAGATACTTTATTCAGGTCGACTTAGACTTCCACTTCCTATCTGCTATAACTTTGGATTGGAGGGAGAAGGGGAGAAGTTGAAACACGTACTAAAACGTGATTAAAATTGATTTATCGATAGCAGATGTTGAGTTGCAACGAAAAAAAAGGTGACAAATTAATGCCAACTGCAGTATATACCGTAGGACAAATAGATACACATCATAAACTAATCCTTGGGATATCCTTAATGCAACGATTCTCTCCCTATTTCGTTTTCTTTCTTCTATATCTTCCTACAACATTTATTACTTAAAATGTAATTTAGAATTTCTTTGAATTCAAACAATTAGCTACAGTACGAGTTTGCATTGTAAATGTTTTCTTAGGGTTTCTTAGATGCTAAAGATTATAGACCTGCTGCTGATCTATCTTTTACATCCTACAGTTTTGGAAAGTGCAATGTGATACGCATCTGCTGTTGCTTTGTAAATTAGGAAGAAGCGGGAAAGTAGGGGATGTAAATGTCTTGTTGTTTTTGTGCATGCTGTTCTTGGGTTTATGGGTTTTCCTTGTAAGTGTACAATACAAAGGCAAAAATGCAGTGATCCTTTTGCTACCTAAGTACTAGCATACACACAAACACTGACAGGCGGGCACAATTCTTAGGACTCTAGGATATTGCACTACCTACACAGCAACAGGGCCTGTTGTTGGTATCCACAATGAAATTGTGTACCTAAGACTGGATCGATAAATTCGGGTCGGTTTTGAATGCGTTCTCTGCACTTTCTTGCAGCAGAGGGAAGAAGTACTTAAGCTGCTGCAGTTTGAGTTTTTGATTTAGTTACACTCGTTTACATCGGGCGTCAGCATCTTCCTCGCTGTTTATTAACTCTACTCACCAATCGACTCGATTATTCTACGTGTGCGTTCTAAACGCTTACGGTGTATTTTTTTGAGCCTGGCTCGATACGAGTTTAATACCGTACTAAGTTTAACTTTAGTTTTCAAAACATTTATCAATCACCTTCGACAACGAGTTACTCCGAGAAACAGACGAATAATTTGCAATATTATTGTGTAATTAATTTTGATCTGCACTCTTTTGCACCCAGTGTATTTCAGTTTATTGCGGCTTCAGCTTGTCCGTCAATAAGGCCGAGCACATATTTAATCACTTGTCGATTGTTTTATGATGGAACTGTTGTCTAACAACTCGTTACCTTCACAAATGGCAGCGGCTGCGAACGGCAACAATTCAACAACTAATGCAAATCAAAACAATCAGGCAAGTACGGCCGAACGTTTGTTAGCCGGTATTTTGGACTCATTTCCGGCTTGGGACATTAACGGTGGAGTCATGCCAAATGACCACAGAAATGAGTAAGTATTCACCGATGCAACATAATCATTTGCTGTGCAGAATGCTAATAAATAAATTCCTATTCCAGATCACCCCCACGTAATGATTTCTTTTTCAATAATTTACTAAGTTCACTTGATGCTCCCACGGAATTTAGCATTGGCGTAGCCCCCATTGGCACTAGCATGAGAGCTCCATCAAAAATGTCTCCGGAATCTTCAAATAACTCTAGCATCAGCTGCAGCTGGTGTGAGGTTAACGCATCTATACGCTGCTTGGAATGCAACGAGTTCATGTGTAATGATTGCTTGAGAGAGCATCGCAAATCTCCTCTATCATCTAACCACTCCATAATCTCTTTGCCCACGCCTATTGGCACCTCGCCCACCGGTGGTATGTCTACTAGTGTACCTATCATTCCCTGCCCCAATTATTTGTGCGATCAACACAACGAAATGCTCCGCTATGTCTGTGAATACTGCAAGAAACTCGTCTGCCAATGCTGCACTCTGCACGAGCATAAGGAACATTGCTATGCACCCATCTCAAATTTTGTTGACGAATCCCGTGAAAAGATTGAGTCGTCTTTGGAAAGTAGTCGTATGGGTACGAAGTGCATTAAGAGCAGCATCGATAAAGCTTTGACGTTCATTCGTCACGTTGAGCGCAATTGCGCCGAGTTGAGCGATAACATTCGCAAAGGATTCCGTCAATTTTTGATCGCTTTAGAGGACCGTGAAAGGTTTCTTTTAGACTTTGTAGAGAAGCTCAGACAACGTCGTTTGGCTATGCTGCATGATCAGATGGCCGGTTTGAAATCAGCTCTAGCTGGAATAGCAGAGACGTCTGACATGTTGCAAAAAGTTGTCGAAAATGGAGGACGCATGGATCATGTTGACATTGCATTAAAGGTGACAAATGGTCAACGTCAACTGGAACAATTCGCTGCTATATACAAAGATCTCCAGCCTAAACAGGAAGTATTTGCTTTTTCCGCTCCCGATTACACCTTGTTGCAAGATATCCGCAACCAGGGAGGGATTGTCTTGGTAGATGAGAAAAATATGCCTTTGATGACAATTAGCGGTGGTACACTTATTGGTGGCGCCGGAGCTGTGGATTCTGTGGGCAATGTACTTTCGATGCAAGGAAACGGCATACCAAATGGTGTCGTTGTCCCGGGCAATATGAGACGTCCTCTGTTGAGAGACAACTCATTCCGTAATCCATCGCCAGTCATGCAAGTAAGAGGGGGTAGTGCTTGCAGTATGCCCAATCCTGGGCTGGATTGGGAGCTGAGTGTTATGCGCGATTCTCCTGGGTTACATTTCGGTGCACCTCGTTCGACGCCCGCCATACCCGGTACATCAGAAGCCGTTAAGGCACGCAATTCAAATGCTCTATCACTTTCATTTGCAACCGAAGGCCATGAGGATGGGCAAGTTAGTCGTCCCTGGGGTTTATGTGTCGACAAAATGGGGCACATTTTAGTCTCCGATAGACGCAACAATCGTGTGCAAGTCTTCAATCCCGATGGTTCGCTAAAATTCAAATTTGGCCGCAAGGGTGTGGGTAATGGCGAGTTTGATCTACCCGCGGGCATATGTGTGGACATCGACAATCGCATCATTGTAGTGGATAAGGATAATCATCGTGTCCAGATATTTACATCGACTGGTGCATTCTTATTGAAATTCGGTAGCTATGGCAAGGAATATGGACAATTCCAATATCCATGGGATGTGGCTGTAAATTCAAGACGCCAAATTGTCGTTACCGATTCGCGTAATCATCGTGTGCAACAATTCGATTCGGAGGGAAGATTCATACGCCAGATAGTATTTGATAATCATGGTTCCAATAAATGTATAGCCTCACCGCGTGGCGTGTGTTACACACCCACCGGCAATATAATAGTATCCGATTTTGACAATCATTGTCTGTACTTGATTGATCCTGATATTAACGATGTAAGTATGCTATTTAATTTGTTAACTAATGTGTTTGTACTTCTTTTTTTTATTGATCTAATTTGTGTGTCTGATTGTATTTTTAGATTTTATCAGCCAAGGGTCATGAAGGTTCCGGTTTCCAAGAATTTAATCGTCCTTCAGGTATATGCTGCGATGACGATGGTCGTATTATAGTAGCCGATTCCAAGAATCAACGTATTGTAGTTTACAGTCCAACTTTGGATTATTTATGGGATGTAAGTATTGTTAAAGTATTTTAAAAATCACATTGATCAATAGTATGAAACTCAGATAGTTGCAATCAAACCCAATTGAAAATCAAATACTCACAGGAAACAGAACTGTGTGTATAGATTAAATTAATCTCAAAACACTGTATCTGCGAGATTGCACGAGGAAGAAAATAACATTTCTGTTCTTGTGTTTGAATGATGGGCTTTCAGTGTGAGTTGGTACTTGGAGGTTTTCTATCGATACTATTTCACATATTCAAATTTGAATATAAGAGTTGGTATTTATACGATAATGGCCGTGGGTTGTGCAATGGTAGTGTGTGCGCCTCTTGTACATGAGATCCTGGGTTCGATCCTTGCTGTGACCTCCTTAAATTTCTTTCGGCGGCGGTCACCTCGCCTCGCACACTAACCATTGCACCACCGATGTTAGTTAACTACCAGTTATTATCGTTAAAATATTACAGATTTCCGGTACAGGGGCAGTAACAGATATGATTTTTATTTTAAAAATCAGTGTTTAAATTATACATGTGTTGAAAGATAATCATCAATAGCAAACTTTAAGTAAATAATTAATAATTAATTCTTATTAATTAATTTCTTAATCTTAACTGTAATCTAATCGTGATTTGTTTTTTCATTTGTAGATTGAAATAAGGCCTTCATTGAATCCCGTGATGCCTCCAACCTTAGACGAAAAAGATCGTACTTGTGATGTGGCTTTAATGCCCGACGGTCGCATTGTATTCCTTATTGAATTATCACCCGACTCTAAAGAGGGATCAAATCCCTATAAACGTTTTGTGCACGTCTTCTAACGTTCGACATATCCGTCTAGGGGATGGATAAAAACTGCAAATTCGACAACATCAACCACAATTAACACAGCCATGACGTCGGACACGACGTCAACGTCGTCGTCATCGACCACCAATGAAAGGAATACCTTATTTATGGGTAATACTTCAGAAATAGAAAATTCAACGATCTTTTCAAACTTAAAATGATAATAGAACAAAAACAGAGCAAAACAAAAAGAAAAGAAAAAATATTTTTTTAGTAATTAAGTTACAACGATTACCTCGTTAATATATATAGAGTATATATATATATATATATATATTATTTAGGGATCAGTTATCGTTAAAAATTGAATCATACATTCAGATGACAAGGATAACAAAAAACAAACAAACACTCCATTTTAACAAATTTACAGACTACACACTTACTTACACATGCATCTTATCCTTAAATCAATGCATTTTATAACAATTGTCAACCATCGTAAGAACTAACTTCTTCATCCATATTTCCATCGTCTTGTTTTTAAGTTTCTCATAAATTCACTTACTGTTTTTATTTTATATATTTTTTTTTTAATTTTTCTTTTAAATTCTTATTAATCCAAGATTAATTTATTTTTTCGAACAGACTGATTTATATTGTAAAGTGAAAAAGTTAAAAACTCAATTTCTAACAGACTTTTATAATATTTAAAAAAGAATATTAAAAAAAAACTTAAAAACTAAAAGATTAAAGTTCAACAGAAAACAAAATACACCGTTAAGTCAAGCTTAAAAGCAAAAAAAAAAATATAATTTAATTATAATTATAATATAAACCCAAGTTCCGTGTGTGAGTGAAATAGGAAGAAATTACGATCAAGTGCCAGGGTTGCAATTACAGCATGATCAAATATTTTACGGTTTTTTCTTTCATTAAAGTAAAACAGTTGAATGTTAATTCAAGTTAAGTAATTAAATCTAAAGATTTCCTATTGAGATACTGATTTCAATTAGAAAAATTTCAATTTTTTCCACACTTAATCAAATCACACATGCCACATGCTTTCATTAAACTACCCCTTTCTAAGAATGACATTTTAAATAAAATTTTTTATTTGTCATTATTCTCATATATACACTTGCATGTATACAGCGGAAAGGTTTAAGTTTTCCTTTTTATTAAATTTTTTGAGACTGAGCTCAAGGAAATTGTTTTCATTTTCGTTTATGTTAAGTTTACCATGATTATATAAAGAAAAAACCATTATATATATTTTTATTTAATTTTGTTTAGTAAGACTGATTACCAAAGTGACTAAATAACACCGAGTAAAATGACACAAAATAAAAATATTAAAACTCAACACTATTCAACAGCTAGAAAACTAAAAGACGAAAAAACTAACAAAAAAAAAAAAACAAACGTAGAAATTGAAAGCAAAACTTTTCAAAGAAATTTTATTAAATGTGTTCATTAGTATTATATATAATATAAAACAAAAATTATAAATAATCTTAGATAATTAAACGTACATAAGAGGTATTTAAAATAACAAAACAAAAACTAAATAAATTTATAAGAGCAATATTTCAAAAATAAATGTTTTTAGCAAAATAATGAGAATTATGAAAGTGCAACGAGGGAGGAGGGACGGACTACCAGTTAAACATCTAATTTACATAAGAAAGTTACGGCATACGTAGTATTACAATCGGTTATGTTCAGTATTTGCTATTTATTTCGAAATTGTGTTTAAGGCAAATTTGTAAAGTGAGTGAGAAGTGACTTTAACTGAGAATCTCGCAATCATTAAAGATCAGCACAATGATGTGAGAAACATTTTCGGATTATATTAATTTTGTGAAATTGTTGATTGTTATTAAATTTCCAGCCGGTGCGTTACCGAATTCCGTCAATATTCTGATTGCAAAATATTTATTTTTTTGTGTTGATTTGTTTTGGATACATACAGAACACACAAACAAGTCTCTCGAACAAATGCGTTTCGAATTTTGAGTGTAAGATTCAAACATAAAAACTGTCGCAATCTACAGTGCAAGAGTTCTTTTGCTTTTAGAAATCATAACTACTACTTAACACAGAAGCAATAAAAACTTTAGAAAACATTTTGTATTATTAAAAGAAATTATTTAAAGAATGTATAATATATTTTAAAACTGATTTATTATTCCATAATACGTTGCGTCGTCTTACAAAATTCAGAACATAACCGAAAGTCTAAGTCAAAACAACTCAAGCCTTCAGAAGATCTTTCTCATGACATTATTTTCCTTAAAACTTTTATGACTGAAAACAACAACAACAACAAATCAATAAATAAGAGTTGAAACCAGGATTAATAGATGATTAAGGCCTTGGGCTAGTTTAGCTTAGATTTATTACACAAAAAAAAACAACAAAAACAAAAAGCGGTTCCTGGTAAAACTATTTCAAATACAAACAAAATATCGACATAGCTAAATATGGGTTAGAATTAACCATTAAAACATTGATTTTCAAATTTTACAATTATGATTTAAATCAATACTTCAAGTGCAGATGACGGCAAAACAAAAAACAACTCATAACTTAGTAAAATACTAATGAAAACTACGTTTTATGGTAAACATAAGTTATAAAACAACAATTTTTATATATTTTGAGAAAGGAGTAAAACAAAAAGATCTATATATAGTAGTACATCTATATATATATTGTATTTGTAATTTAAGTCCTTCCACAAAACGAAGCAAGTTGCATTTAATGCGCCAACCAATTATTCATCAAAACTCTGCGAGAGCGAATGTTGGTGTTGAATTTATAAGATGACAAAAAAAAAAATAACAAACACAAGAAAAAAAATACTACAATTTATTGTAAAATTAAATATTTTTATATCAACAAAATGTTTTTACATAAAGAAATCCCCACTAATTATTATTATATATTTTTGTTCATAATATTTTTAATATTTTTAATTCTTTTTTATATTTTATGTTACTATTTTGTATGGATTTTTCATGCTCAGGTATACATTTTGTATGTATTTTTTTATGAAATCGATACATTTTAAACTTTTGATTTATTTTTCTACAAAAATAAAAAAGTGAAAGCATTTAGTTGTTCAAATCTTGTTATAGTCCGGTGTTGTATTTTTCAGCTTATAATAAATATAACTTTAGTAACAAATCGGTGTCATGCATGACTGTTCAGACTTTAACGGTGATTTCACTTCACTTGCAATTTTAAATTCAATTGAGAAGAAGGTGCTTGGTCCAGCTTTTATCGGGTCGCTGCAGTGACTCAGTAATGACAATATAAAATCTTATGGGCATTAAACTAATGCGACTAACGATAAGGCTTGTGTTTTAGAGATATGACTGTTTAAGATACAATTTGAATGTTTTCCCTTTTGTGTATAAGATTACATATTTTTTTTTATTGCCATATTTATTCATTTTATTATAGCTCTCAATTAGTATATAAATTAAATTTGCCAAAGGCTATAAATCAAAACAAAAGAATTTTTTAAAAATTATTTAATAATATTTTTTATTATACTCTTATTTTATGTTTATTATAATTATAATTTTATTATTTGCATTACTTTTATTACTATTAATATAATTTTGTTTACTATTAATACTTAAAATTATAACTCTATTAAACTTGCAGCTTGTTTTCTTATGCCATAATGCTCATTCAATAAACAACAACTAAAGTAATAAATTCCTTGCGCATAAAATCCCCTTTATCATCAATTAGCGTTAAGTTGAAAGCCCAATATACTATCTAGAGAGAAACAAGCAAAAGAAAGAACAATTTGAAAATCAAATCCCCCCCTCCACCATGATAACAATTTTGAACCTGTCGTCTTTAAGTCGATGACGTTGAAAATATAAAACTCGAAACAAACATTTCTAATCAATGGATGATCTTAACAGAAATGTAAACAAATATACCTTAAAACAATTGAATTCATACATCATGTATATCAAAATACAATTTTGAAAAAAAAAACAAATACTTTTTATTATTACAATTATGTTGAGAACAATTTATACAACAACATTAATAATCGATAAATAAATTATTTTCGATATATTTTTTTCTTTTATAATTATATAAAATATAATAAAAACTATCCTTAAAAAGAAACAAACAAAATCATTCATATTATAGTTAAATTCTAGTTAATGACAAAAAAAAACAAGAACAACAACAAAAAATAATTAATCATAAACATTTTTGAGTACAAAACTTTAAAGTACAAATTAATAATTTAAGTTGCAAAACAAAACGACAAAAAAAAAATCAATTTGAAACCCAACAACCAACAACAACACTCCGAAAGCAAAAAATACAACCTTACAATTTACGATTTCACTACAAATTTTGTTTGTTAAAAGAAAAAGAAGAAAGAGCCAAAACTTTCAAAATGATTTCACATTTTTTTGATCCCACACAAGAAAATGATTGAATATTAATCTAAATACTTAGGAAAATTCTAAACTACTTAAAGACTATTTAATAATAATAATAAAATTAAAAACAAAAAAAATATATACATTTAAAGAAATATTAAGAATAAACTAAATTTCAACAAGCAACAACAAAACCTTAATCAGGTGTTAAAAAATCTTATTAGAGGTTCTTATTGAAAATAAAGTAAACTCAAAAAACTTAAGCTTAATTAAATGAAAGAAAGAAGAAGAAGAAGATATAAGATAAAAAGAAATCATAAAACCCAACATTCATATTCATTATATATTAACAATTACACGTTTAAGAGACAGCTGGAGGGAAACATACTCCCTGTAAAGAAATTGTGCTAAAAACAAATGTCAAGACAAATGTCATTCATGCAATTTTACATTCAATGAATTTACATTCATGTAAATAACAAATAACACTGGTTTACACACTAAGCATTACAAATTTTTGTACACCTGATACTACCACTGTGTGCTTCTTTAAATTGTTAGTCTGCAAATTTTCGAAATACCTAATCTGATCACATAAAGTATTATTAATAAAATGTTATTCGAATAGCATTGATTTTAACAGATTTCCGATCGATCCAACAGTATGGTGTAAAGGACGAAAAACAAAACTAGACTTTAGCCGATAATTTGATCAGAAATTCACATTAACTTTTATGTACTGATTGAATATCATATAATCACATAACCATCTGAAAAAAATTTATGCGAAAATAGTACAATTTTTAAGACAGAATTTCTGATTATCAATTAGGTACCACAATCGAATTCTTTACATTTTGATCCATTGCATTTTATTTGCTAACAGATGAGAAAACAATCAAGTATCATTTGTAGTGCAATGGATTATCTTCAGATTTCCAGTCCAAGATATTGTGTCAACCCCGCGATTTTTTTGAAATTTTAACTGGTCAAGTGATATAAGAAAACCATGGCAGCAACCAGTGTACAAAATGACATGTAATCCGTTGTAATCAAATTCAAAAAAAAAAAAAAAAACACGGACATAAATACAAGTACGATACATGACAGACGATTTTGCAATACAGACGACGAAAGAAATTCTTTGATTTATTTATACGTACGTACACATCATAATAAATGTCTACAATAATTATAATATAGAAACAGACAAGCAGAAAATCACGAATAATTCACGTAAAATAATTGATAGAAATTAGCTTAAAAAAAATATCAAAAATACATACATTCATGCATACATAGCTGGAAATTATATATAAACGTACATACAAATACATATGTATTACTTTCATTCGCATTTCCAATTGAATGATTTGTTTAGATTGTGTGACAGGACCTAAGACACAACTCCTGTCCTACATACGCTACATAATATAGTGTTTAATTATTGTACATGCATACGAGTACTATGTAGATATGTAACTTACTATCACAACAACAACAACAACAAAATACTACATTCATACATATACATTAATATATTTTATAAAACAAAAACATTACTTACTTACTATTATTATTATTACTATATTATAAACAAGGACAACAAAATAAACATAATTTTATAAATGTTTAATAAATAAATTATACACATATAGTATAAAAATCTATTGATGTTTCATTTTTGAATAGTTAACACCAAGTAGCAAAAGCTTGATTATTCCTGTGGCACCTTTAAAATACAATTACTCCGTCTGACACCTATTCCGATGCCATTTTAACCGATAAATGGGGCCTGGCTAGACCCCTAAACATTGACATTGTTTTGTAGGCAAATATGAGTTACCTTCACACGCACTTTATTGCAAGTTGGTACAAATTTGCCATCTTGTACCTTCGCCACTGGCTATGGCATAAGAGTATGGGCCTATTCGGAAATGCAACAGCTGGTGCACATGCTTGTTTGTTGCGCAGATGTTGCATTTACGAACGTGTTACGCATCAGATGCAGAGCAGTGATGCATTTCCGAAAAGGCCCTATACGAACTAGAACCTGTACATGTAACCAACAACTTATTTAATGTGTTTTGTTACCTTACAAAATTGTTTCTAAATGAGGATTACTATAATGGACCGATTATGGACGGCAACCAAACTTCAGTTGCGCTCTCAAATGACAACGGCACTGACATAAAAATTGGTATTCACCCCTATTCTGCGTTTCGATTACGTTCCCGCATTCCGCTACGCCCGGATCGTAAATTGGTATTCTAGCAAAAAACGTAATCGTAAGGATAAGAAGAAGGACAACTGTCTTTCACAATAAGCTGTTTGGCTGTGGAACGTAAGATAACGAAACATAAAAAATAAGCAATTGTGTAAACATTGTAATAAAATGTGAAGTTTAGTGAAACAAATCAGTGGTGATTCAATAGTTAAAACGAATAAGAATTAAATATTCTTGGAATTAAAGAGATCAGTGAGTACCAAAAGACTAAAAAAATTACAGCAGACAGTTGTCCGAGGCCTTCGGCCACGGACTGTCCCTGCAGGCTGTGTCAGAGACACGGCCATTAAGTTTAACGTAGAATACGCCATCCGATAAGACAGAAAACATATATAACAATAAATTCATTTGCTTATATTATTTATCATTTATTGTTATATATGTTTTCTGTCTTATCGGATGGCGTATTCTACGTTAAACTTAATGGCCGTGTTTCTGACACAGCCTGCAGGGACAGTCCGTGGCCGAAGGCCTCGGACAACTGTCTGCTGTAATTTTTATATTTACCAACGGCATTTGATTCAAGTCCGTTTAAAAAAAAAAATATGTTCAATTTTTTTAAACTTAATTTAATTTATGTATTTTAATTAATATTTTTATTGAAATAAGTTCTGCGAATGTTGAGAGGGCCGCCCTAATATTAAAAAAGGTTTACCTTATCGAGTCTTCGCATTAGCATTCGAGCGTTGTGTGAAAGCTTTACGCTTGACAATTCAAAATTAATGTTACAACAGCTTTATTGAAGCTTTCGCAAAAAAGCTTTATTACGTTAGCTTACTGTTTGTTTCACTTTTTACTAGATACATGTTGCCAAGCAACATTAGCTTGCTGTTCGTTTCACTTTTTACTAGATACATGTTCCTAAGCAATGTTGAGCAACCAAAAACACTCAACCAAATACCACACATATGTTTGAGTGTATGTGTTTAAACAATTTTCATTTGAGAAATTAAAATACTAGAAATATATCAACCAATATGAAATGTATATTAAACGAAAGATAACATCTTCATTTACCTACAAAAAAAATTTAAAAAAAATTCATCTAGCCGTTTCCTCAAATTCAATGAAATAAAGATTACAACAATAAAAACCTGACATGACTCCTCATACCGTAAGGTAAGACGTATTCTACGTCAAAAAACCTGAACATAAGAAGATGTCTGTGGTCAAACTAAAGCAGTGTGAAGAATCCTGTAGTGCCGGAGTTACCATTTCTTTTATTTATTATTTAAAAATTTATTGCGTTCAGCTCACATCGCACTTCTTCCCAAAATGCCTGAATATTTTCCTTAGGTCTCGTGTGTATTTGTGGTCATGAAAGCCACTAGCTTCTCGTATTGCGCGGGGGTTGTTGTTTTTGACAACATTTTTTTTCTCACAAACAAACTACGTCAGCTAAATAACAACTTAGAAAAACGTAACAACGTTCGTGATGTAGAATAACCACAATCGAAAAGAAAAACGTTGCCAAAACGGAGAAAATCGCGTGGCGTAACGCAGAATAGGGGTGATTTTGTCAGTTGCCATAGGTAACTGTCACCCTTATTATGTATGGCGTAGTCGAATTGTGACAGCTGTCGTAGTCGAACCCGAATTTACATTTTATTGGTATTGTGAAAGATTTTCGACCTGAGTGTTTTGTAATAGATTGTTGGTGTATATTTTTATAATTTATGTGTCACCCTGCAACCAAAACAGATCAACTGATAGAAAAAAATCTAAGTTAAAAAGTTTTTGTAATCGCGGTCGGGTGTTTCTTCAGTACATTTTAAAACAAATAAAAAAATGCTAAAAGTGTGGCTCATGTTTCATCTTCTAATGAAGAACATGAATGCCAGCGCAGATAACTCATAAATTATCGGAAACAATTACGGTTCCGGTCTAACACATTTACCCTACCTGGTTGCATGTAAGTTTATTGTGCATTCACCTGAGAATTAAAATGTAAGAGTTCTACAGATTTATGGCCAACTTTAGATTGAACAAGGGCGCTTTCCGTTACGTGGGCAATGCGAGTGAGTAAGACATTACGACTAGCAGCAACAATGCGAATCCTTGCTTAAGGAAGTTATCAAAGAGGTGCTGGGAATGATTTCAATGTAGGCCTTGTACAACCTGGTCCTAGAAGGAGGGCCTACAGTATTTACCATTTTTCTTTAATCTGTGCTCTCCGTGTTTGTATGGTATTCCTTTGCCAATGGCTCGTATTGCATCATACAGTTGACAAAAGTTTCAAATTGTTTGAGTGTAGTTTTTTTTGTTCATCCTTAAATATGTATTAAAATATTTTTTGATGTGTAAACATCTATACGCTGGGGGTAAAAATCTTTTTCACAATACAATCACAAATTTAGAGTAAGATGTGCGATGTAATCGTTAACCAATCGTAAAGCGTTATCAAATCGGTGTGAGCTATGTATGAGTGTATTAGTGTAATCATACGCTGCATACAATATACTCAACACCATCTAGTGTGCAATAGTAGCTACTAAAGGCTAGCGCGAGATGAATTGATTGAGTTGTGACTTGTGTGACACTAATCCATTGTCATGTCATGCATGTTGTTACTACTTGGTATACATAGGAATTCGACGGCAATGTTACGTTCGACTCAAGTAAATCAATCCAACGTGTTCGAGCATGAATCGTTTTACTTGAGTGTTGCATGGTGCATACGACCACTCATCCAAGACTGTGTGGAAGACGTTTTGTCGGCAACACTGAATTATTCTAACGTTTGATTTGTGTGCGCACGATTGTAATTAAAAAAAGGGAAAATGGAGAATATTGATGTTTAAATTATCGCAATTAATTATTTTTCACTTGTTTTCTTAAAATATGTACGTTTTCTGTAAAAAAGTATTTTTACTTAACAAAAGTACCTTTTCTTAAAAAGAAGTACTTTTTCTTAAAAATTATATTTTCTTAAAAAACATTTCTATTCCTAAATAATCAGCTTTTTCTTACACAAGTAAATTTTCTTAAAAAATTACCTTTCCTATAGAAATTATATTTGCATACATTTTTATTCTTACTTAATTTTTTATTTTTGTAATGAATTCGTTTTTTATGTTACTAAAGTAAATCAATAAAATAAAAGCAAAACAGCCACAAACATACATAGATTGCTGGTACAACACATATCACAACACAGTTCAACCCAATCATTGGGTAGTCATAGCATCGTATGACTCGACGGTTGCGTCGCAATGACTACTATGAGTGGGTTTACGTTTAGACATGGCATGGCTCGAACCGCTGCTGGCGTCGGCCTTACACACACAGCATAATATTTTGCACGATGAATTAAATGAACCGAAACATGCACTTGTGCTAGCCCTTAGTAGCTACTAATTTTCACTAATTGTCGTACATTATGTTATCGTAGGCAAATGAAAACAAATAAATATAATGAATACAAAAACATTTAATTTTAATAACTTTTAAAAAGATTTTTTGCACTTTTAATAAGAAATTTACTTAAACAAAGCAAAATAAGGAAAACTAAAAACTAAACTTGTCAAACTAAAAGTCTTCTTCGTCTTTGAGATTGTCATTCATACTTAACAGCTGCATATAATAGTAGCTACTAATTTTCGAAAACCATTGCTGTAAAATAACTACATGCATTACATTTCAGTAAACAGCTGATTAATAACTTGTCAACCGCAACAAATACAAAATAATAAAATATTTTACAAAACACTAAAAAAATTATAACTCAGAACATAAAACAACACAAAGTGTATCAAAGCTGAATGGAGGTAATGTTAATTCTAATAAAATTTCTATTAGATTCCAATATAAATTAAGATTATAACATATCTTCATTACGTACTGTTGCCTTACACTGAAGCTGGTGCACGACAATTGGGCAACAATCTCCATCTCATGCCAATTATTATGGGTGGAGATTTTAATACAAATTTTGCAAACCCACAGTCGCAAGCTTTATTAAAATTTTTATTTGACGTTTTCCACTTGCATATGAGCAATTCTCCACAAACCCCCACAACTAACAATTTGACTACTATAGATGCAGTTTTCCATAGATTTTTAAATACAATCAAGTCAAAAATTTATATATGTATCTTATTTTAGTTTTTATTTTCCAATGTAACATTTACGAATGTGTTCATAGAAATCGAACAGGTACCGTGTAGCAAAAAGGTGTTAACACATCGCCCGTGAGTTCGAACACTCATTGGATTTTTTTTATTATATATCTGATATAAAGCTAATAATTGAACTTACAATTTGATATTATCCATTTTTTGTTTTAAAATTTTGCACTCTTTTCCGATTTTTTCGACGTTGTCACCAGTAAAATTCACTACGACAGTTTTACTCGAATTTCACAGTCATAAACGACATACACAATACTAAAATTGTAATAGACCATAAACAGAGTCGAATTTCGACATCGGTAATGCCGTATTTAAAAAAAACGACAAACATTCGACGTGACTACGACATGCATAATAAGGGTGTGTGTTTTGGTGTCGATAACAGAGTTTTGTCACTCCACCAGCTGTACATATTGTAAACAAACAATAGATCTAAAGTGAGTTTGTGGAATAAAAGTGTCTAGATCGTTGTTTAAGCGTAGTACTCAGCTCAAACTGAACTTTAGGTTTGAATATAAAATATATGTACGTAACCACTTGTTTTTTTTACATAGACTTCATATATAATTCTGAAATTCAGGTTTATCTGAATACTGGGATTAAAAAGTGGAATTTATACACAGGGTGTCTGGTAATTTCTTTTTTATGCTCATTTCAATGCAAAATTATTTGAAATGAGCTAATTTAAAATTTCGACTTTGTATGGAAAATGTTACCTAATTTCAGCGAAATTACAAAAATTGGTCGTAATCATCCAGTGGAGATGCCTTATAAGAAAAAAAAGAAGAACCTCTTTAAAAACAAAGATGATGAGTTGTTCAGTGGAATTATTTTTTGATGAGGAAGCAAAAGTACAAATTTTGGCATCTATTAGAAGACTCTTAAAATGACAACTCTAATCCTTTATAATTGCCGGTTACACTGAGTAAATGTTATTGCTGACAACAATTGTTAATAAACAATTAATTCCCTGTTTTAGGTTTAAGGCATATTTTCGCCTACCAAAAGAAGGAATAGATAATTTAGTGGATACTTTGGAAAATGGCTTCAAGCGAAGTCATCGGGCGACAGCAATACCTCCGCTCTTAAAAGTTTGTGCAGCTTTAAGGATTTTTGCGGTGGAAAGTTTCCAAAAGTCCCATGGCAACGACTTCAACCTTGGCATTGCTCAACCTACGTTGTCGGTTGTTTTGAAGGAAATTGTGCATATAATTAAAAAACATTTGTATAATGTGGATTATTTCAAAAATGACGGAGGAAGAAAAGACCCAAAATAAAACCGGTTTTACTAAAAAACGAAGTTTTAGTGGTGTTGTCGGATGTATTAAATGGGTCACACTTACGTTTCATTGGAACGAAGGAAGAAGGTCGTCATTTATACATACATAAATAGGAAAGGCTAGTTTAGTTTGAATGTTTTGCTGGTAATACATACTATAATAATTATTTTTATAACAATGATCTATCTGTAGATGTGCGACTACGAAATGTGAATTGACGCCAGACATCCTGGTTCTACTCACGATGCCCTCATTTGGAACAACAGGCAATTGAAGCAACATGTTGCTGATTTCAGGGCAAACACGTGGCTACTAGGGCTAAATTGCCGGAGTTCGGGCGCAGTTCAAAACTTGATAAAAAGAGGCCGAAATTACAGAAAAATAAAAAAAACGAAAAATATGTTATATTTTGTCGGACGGATCTATGTTACAAACTTTTTATTTAAAGTCTGGAAAATATTTCTTGAAAGTTTTTAAAATAACTTGCAATGAAGCAGATTCATCATTCTAAATGTTTGATGTTATCCGATTCTCAAGACATAAGACATAATATGGTATTTTTGCCGCTACTAGGTTCTATTTTATATACTTACTAGCAAACCCGGCAGACTTCGTCCTGAATTTTAGTAGGGGGAAAAACAATAAAACAAAAAAAAAAAATAGCCTATAGCATTATTCTGGTGAAAGAATTGTTAAAATTGAATGAGTAGTTTAGAAGATTACCCCCCACATACAAACTAACAATCTCACAAACATTTCCTCTTTATAATATTAGTATAGATATAGATAAATAATATTGTATTTATTATGTACAAATTTGTATTAACATTCGCCCTTATTACGGTAGTCGTCGTCGACGTCGTTGTCGTTTTTATGTCAACATCGTCGACACATCAACGCTAGTTTGGTATTCTGTAACTGGCTTGAGACGACGTCGACTGTTCATCGATAACTTACTAAAAACGTAAACAAAGTGGTCGATCGTTGTGAATGAAAGCAGGAAGAAGAAGAACATTTTACATTTGTACTTATATTATTTTATTTAATTTAGTAAAAGTTTTTCAAGTTCCTTAAAAGAGTTTAATTATCGTAACCATATGGACTCCGATTTGAAAGTTATTGGATGTAGACGCCATATATCACCAGGTTAGGCGAATGGAGGCGGTGAATTGGAAAGAGCTCTCCATGGAGGTACATGCAGCTTCTACTGGCCCCAGTATTAGAGACAAGGACGTAATGAATCTTATCAAATTCACCATTGCCCGACCATTCGGCTATCTTAAAGGATTTGAACAGTACGTTTCGTTAACGGCCGCTTGTTTGCAAGATATCAGACTAAAATGAAAAAGACCAATTACATGACTGAAAGCGCACAGAGCTGGCGTATATGTCACAACAACAAAAACAGCCACTGCCTAGGCAATGCATCTACTGGTGGGCACTTGACACTGAAGACACCGAAGTCTTTAGTTCTAAGTGATCCCTGAAGGAACTCAATTCTATCAGATAATTTTGATTAAGGGCAGTGACAGTGTTAATACCCAATATAATTTTCCATTAACTGGTTGTATCAGTTAAAATTATTAAAAATAAGGCCAATAAATTAGCATTGGCAGACAGACAACTTCACTTACATACGTATAAAGTGGATCCTGTTCTGGAACACTAACAGTGATCGATCACAACTATACAAATAGCGATTTTCAAATGTCACAAGACGATGTCGTTTTATGTCGACGACAACCATAATAAAGGTGATTACAATTTAACAACAAACATTTAGAATTTCCTTTAGAACCACAGCTTTTGACTCCATATCGATCACCTGAACGTGTTGTTTTCATTCGTGGTTCGTGGTTGCCAATATAACCTCTATCAAGCAACTGAAGTTGCCATCTGTCAGTTGCAAGTTGCCATACGTAATAACTTTTCAGCAACTTGCAACGCAACTAAGGTTCGGTTGCTATCGATAATAGACCCATAAAGTTTATGATGAAATATCCTATTGGTTCTCAGAAATGCAACTGAATTGCAGGTACTTGAGGTTTTTGTTTAAAAGTTACATCAATCGCGATTTTGGGGCAGCTTTATCGGGTCTTTGACGAAATTCTCGGGTACGACTATCATCGGATATATCGAGAAAATGCTAGGAATCGTCTGTAAGATATCGCAGCACGGAATATGGGCGGAACATTTGAATTCCGCAAGACTTTTGTATTGCGTGGTTTCCAATTATATTCTAGGAAGGGATTGGGGAGATAAGCTTTCTCATGGCTAAACACACGAAAGTGCCGTCTAGAAATAATAACTATTTTTGATGTAAGTACGACAAAATTTTGCTCACGTGAGCGTGCGCGAACGTTAGTAGCGAAAAAAGCTTCGTGCCTGAGTCTAATCTGTATGAGTGAGTGTGCGAATCTCTGTGCCAACCACCGAGGAATAAGCCTTTTATCCATAGCATATAAGGTTCTATCAAGTGTAATGTGCGAAAGACTAAAACCAATTATCGCTGGCCTGATTGGACCATACCAGTGTGGCTTTAGGCCTGGAACATCGGCAACTGACCTGATTTTCACGCTATGCCAAATTCTGGAAAAGACTCACGAAAAATCAAATCGAAACCTATCATATATTTGTCGGTTATAAGGCGGCCTTCGACAGTCCGATACGGGAGAAACTCTACGAAGCAATATCTGATCATGGCATTCTTGCAAAACTCATACGCCTTCGCAGGATGATCTTGACGAACACCAAATCTGCAGGTGAAAGTTGGTAAGGATCTTACCGAACCTTTTGAAACTAAGCGATGCGTCAGGCAAGGCGACACCCTATCGTGGGATCTCTTTAACATCTTAATGGAGATCATTATGGGAAAAGCTGCAGTCAAAATTAAAAAAAAAAACAATCAGCAGCAAAAGTGAAATGCTGCTCGCGTATGCTGATGATGTAGATATTGTTACGAATTTCCTTATTCGTCCTTTTTGCGTTGTTTTATTCCCAATAATAAAACAAGGTTCGTTTTTAATTACGATAATTACAACGGTATCACTTCCTTTTATTTTACTTATATAGTACAACAGTTTACTTTATTTATAACACTTAAAAAGTCTTGTATTTTACTATCAATTCGCGTTGCTCACTTTACTGGGTTTAATCACAAACTGAACTCTCCACTCCAAAGACCTCCGCTATTTATACCAACTCACCATACTCAAATGAAGGTATATCTAGCGAATTCAAGAACCTTCTAGAATCTGGATGTTGTTGTTGTTGCTTATCTTTGTAGAACAATCTCGAAGGGCGGAGAGTTATCTTTACTGAGGTGAATTCATGCTACTGGTTTAGCGAGCTGGTACGTTGTTACAATGCATACTTTCAGGCGCAGAACTAACCGCCTGTTATTTACATACTGTTAGTAGAGTCATTAACAGCAAGCAAAAGCTTTTACTTACAAACGGTACAAAGGCAAAAACCTCGACGCATTGCTTGCAGAGGTATGTTGGTGGAGTCACAAGATCACCCTGTATGATGTTAATGAAGTATTTGAAGAAGAAAGAGCTGATGATGGAGGGCAGTCTGGAAGCAACGTGCCTGTGGACACCATAATTGCTGAATCAGAGTCAGATTCGGACGATTCGGACGACGATTTGGATCCACAACTTAAGAGAGCGCGATTTGCAAGTCCAGGGCCATCTACATTATAAACATAATACGAATACTTTTTTTAATATTTTTGTAATAGATAGCATAGTATCTCAATATTGAAGTAAATAAAAAACAAATGAAATTAAAAAACGGTGTTAAGAATAATTCCCAGGAAGTTTATATGTTCTAGAAATTTGTTTATTGAGATCTTAGGTAAATTTTTGTAGTTGATTGTTTCCTTGAATTTTGAACGGTCTTTATGACAAGAGCTACAACTTTGCCTCAGAAAGTAAATCGAAATTCTGAACGGTTTGCAAGATATGAGCCTGAGAAAATGATCACATTTTTACGAAAATGATACCGAGGCCCCAAATCTTTGGCGGCCCATAAAAAAAAAAGTGCATGACTTTGGGAAAAATTGGGAAACACGGGTCTTTTTTTTTTAGTCTTTTATCACGTAGTGGTGTCCGTATATGGTTATTTTGCCATGACTTAAAAAATTACACACAGTGAAATTGAAATGGAGTCGGCGACAGCAGATTTGAAGGGTGCCATAAACGATCTTAAAGAAATGACGCAAACCCTCAGCAAGGCGTTATCAGGCGGAAGTAATCCCAGACCAAAGTGCTACAATTGCGACAAACCTGATCATATTGCACGAAACTGCAGAGAGCCACGAAAGCGATCAAGATCGAGCTCACCCCAACGTGGCAATAAACGGGTAAATTTTACTACACAAAATTAATCTCCGTTAAACTAAAACGAGCTAGCCCAGAGGGGCATGGACTAGCTCCCACAACCGAGGGCCCCACGATCTCTATCTCAATAATACAACAGAAAAACAACAAGCTCACTGTCTACGGAGCTATCGGTGGTCGGAAGCGCATGTTAACTATGGACACAGGCGCGTCACAATCTATCATCAGATCTGATTTGATAAATGGACCAATGGAATCGTTACATGGTGTAAGACTCCGCACAGCAACGGGTGAACCAGCAACTGTACATGGTAAAGTTAAATTGAAGTTAGCCATTGCCAACATGAGCATCGAACACGTGTTTATTGTCGCCGACATTGTAGATGAAGTGATAATTGGAGCAGATTTTATGATTGCCCAAGGCCTCAAGTTAGAAAAGGGGCAGCAAGTTTTGACGTGGGCTAATGTGGAAATTCCTCTCAATGTGGGATACGACAATACAACACAGATTATAAGGCTGATCGAGATTGTGAGATCGGCGGTTTGTGGGTAGTTGAACCGGCAAGTAAAACAACTATAACATCATCACTGCCAAAGCCCTAGTAAAAACTAATAATGAAGGATACTTGCCTGTACGGGTTCTAAATTTGTCCAACAACGAGGAGGTGATCGGTGACCGCACAGAAATTGCAGAATGTACACCAGCCGAGGCGGTCATCAACTGTGAAGTTAATTCGGACTGCAGCAAACTATCAGAAAAGGAGCAGAAAGTACTGGAGTCGCATCTCAGTGAGTGGGTGCGAGAACTAAAGCCTTCTGATAGGAACAAAGCAAAGCAATTACTGTAGAAGCATGCGTCTGCCTTCGCCCTGAAAAAAGAATGCCAAGGTAGAACATCAATGGCCAAGAAACAGTTATTGGGTACTACAGCCGAATACTCTCAAAGCTAGAGAAAAATTACTGTGTTACGAGACGAGAGCTACTGGCAGCCATAGAGTGTGTCAAACACTATCACAAGTATCTGTACGGCCAGCCTTTTCAGTTAAGAACCGATTATGCGGCGCTAGGGTGGCTACTGCAATTTAAGAACCCCGAAGGCCAACTTGCTCGTTGGATTGAAAGACTGCAGAGCTATGACTTCAGCATTGAGCATAGAAAAGGAGGAAACACGGTAATGCTGATGCCCTGTCACGTCGTCCATGCAAGCTGGAATGCAAACACTGCTCAAAAGCAGAGGTGAAAGAAAACATCATTGACGTACGTCTGCTTCGACTAGAATCCGACGAAGACTGGTCAACTGCACAAAGAAGCGACCCTATACTGGCAAAAATCATTTCTGCAAAAGAAAAAGGTGAAAGACCAACAGGCAATGACATCGCCTCAGAGAGCCCTCTGATGAAAGCACAGCCTAAAATTATTGGATGGTTGCCTATACCGGTTATGGGAAAGTGAGGATGGTAAAATAGTCAAAAAGTTAATAGTGGTACCTTCCTTCAAGGAAAAAGAGATAATGACAGAATTCCATAATGGCCCGAGTAGAGGACATCTAGGAATAACCAAGACCATTGAAAAGCTAAAGCAACGGTTCTACTGGGTTGGCTGTCAACAAGCGGTAGCCGATTGGATAGCAAATTGCACCCAATGCATGACAGCTAAGGGACCAACGTGAAGTCATGGCTATATGCAGCAATACAACTCAGGTGCACCCTTTGAGCGTATAGCTATGGATGTGGCTGGTCCATTTCCAGTCAGTAGCTCTGGAAACCAGTACGTCTTAGTGGTTATGGATTACTTCAGTAAATGGCCCGAAGTATACCCTGTTCCAAATCAGGAAGCGAAGACTATAATTAAAGTGTTTGTGGATAACTGGATATGCCGTTTTGGTGTACCCTCGAAGCTCCATTCGGACCAGGGTAGGAATTTTGAATCGACCATCTTCAAAGAAATGTGTGAGTCATACGGTATTTGGAAAACAAGAACAACACCATTGCATCCTCAGTCTGACGGAATGGTTGAAAGATTCAACCGAACTCTTGAAGAATACCTAAGAAAAGTAGTCAGCGCAGATCAAAGAGATTAGGATGAACACATACCGAAGTTCCTTTTGGCATTAGGATGGCCACTCATGACTCCACTTGGCGATTTTCGGAAATGAGCTGAAGCTGCCTGGAGATTTGGAGTGTGGTACCATACCAGCATCTGACCCTGCGAACAGTGACGTCAATTACAATGATACGGGGGATCTTAATGATCTCCATGAATTTGTGCGCAACAAATTAAAGATGGTCAGTAACAAAATGAAAGCCAGATACGACCGAGCGGCAAATTCAGAAGGATTTCATGAAGGCCAGCTAGTTTTACTGTTCAACCCACAGCGCAAGAAGGGTTTATCTCCAAAACTTCAAACTCACTGGGAAGGCCCTTACAAGGTTGTCAAACGAATAAATGACGTGGTTTATAGAATCCAGAAAAGCAAAAGTCCAAGAGCTAAAATGAAAGTATGGAAAACGGGGGGTTGAGCCTGCTCGAGACGAACAGGCTTAAGTGGGGGCAGTGTTACGAATAAGTAAAAGCTTTTGCGTGCTGTTAATGACTCTACTAACAGTATGTAAATAACAGGCGGTTAGTGCTGCGCCTGAAAGAATGCATTGTAACAACGTACCAGCTCGCTAAACCAGTAGCATGAATTCACCTCAGTAAAGATAACTCTCCGCCATTCGAGATTGTTCTACAAAGATAAGCAACAACAACAATGTCTAGAAGGTTCTTGAATTTGCTAGATCTACCTTCATTTGAGTATGGTGAGTTGGTATAAATAGCGGAGGTCTTTGGAATGGAGAGTTCAGTTTGTGATTAAACCCCGTAAAGTGAGCAACGCGAATTGATAGTAAAATATAAGACTTATTAAAGTGGTGTAAATAACGTAAACTGTTGTACTATATAAGTAAAATAAAACGAAGTTAAACCGTTGTAATTATCGTAATTTAAAACGAACCTAGATTTATTATTGGGAATAAAACAACGCAAAAAGGACGAATAAGGAAATTCGTAACAATATGTTATTTTAGGCTAAGCAGGCAGTTTAGAGACAAAATCCTCTCTCGAGTAACAAAAGTCCAGCTATACCAGACACTCATACAACCTGCGTTGCTTTATAGCGCAGAATCCTGGCTCTTATCGCAAGCAGACGAAACATCTCTAGGAGTCTACGAGAGAAAAATATTCTGAAAAATTTATGGAATATAGTGCATAACAGCGAGTATCCCGACATTGACTTAGTTAAGCGGTTCAAAATATCACGATTGCGCTGGCTAGGCCATGTAAGTAGAATAGATGAAGACGAATGAATGGATGAAGAAGAAGTAAACGAGGACTAGACAAAGACGTTGATAACCGTTATAATTTCGAGGTAGTGGATGAATCTATTTACCACGGATCTGCCGTGAACAGAAGCAATAACGTCTGCCTAGAAATCAAACGGAGAATTGCGCTCGCAAACAGAGGTTAGTTCGGGGTAATCAGACTCTCATGCAACATGTTTTGCTTTATGGCGCAGAATCGTGGGTCATATCGCATGCTAATGAAATATCACTGAGAGTCTTCGGGATAAAAATTCTCCGAAAAATATATGGACTTATATTAGAAAACGGCGAGTATCAACGACGGATGAACCACGAGCTGTATAATCTGTATTCCGACATCAACAAAGTTATGTGTCCCAAAATAGCGCGTTTACGTTGGCAGGGCATGGCTCCGAATGAACCACTGCGAAAGGTACTCGAAGGACATCGAACAATATGACTAACCAAGACTTCGCTGAAAAGATCAGGTGGAGGTCTCTCGGGGTTATTTGATACCACCTAAGTAAGTAAGTAAAATAAAGCAAATGATCCATGTAATAACAGAGGCTAAAAAGAAGTACTTTTGAAGTACTTTACCACCTATCTTTGACTTACATTGCAATTATTCACTCTAGTTTATTGCAGCCCAAAAAAGTCGGTTATCATACGGCCCAATGACACATCCAGATCATAATGAGCATCAATTTTGTTCGAAAAGTGTTCAGGTTTGAATCACCACTTTGTAGTAAGTCTTAACTATTTTAACGTGTTCTTCGGTTGTTAAACGATCCATATTCCTACATGGCAAACGTTTCACTAAATAGCTAATTGACGCTTCAGATGAGAGATATTTAACAGCTGACTGCCTTGACAGACCGGCGATTTTAAAACCACGAAATGGATAGCCTAAATTAATCTTGGTATGAGATATCAGATTAGGTTGTGAAAGACGAATCAAAACATGGGTTATTTGCTTCATGAGCATAAACCTATGTAAGACGGTACGGTACGTAGGCCTGATGTACGGGCTTTGAATAAATTAAAAAAAAAATTCGAGTCCATTTTAATAAAGAAAAATCAAAAATTTTATCAATCGATATTGACAAATGAGATAAGTGGTGCAATGGGTAGTGTGCGCGCCTCTTGTTCGATCCCTGCTCCAAACAACTTAAAAATTTCTTTCGACGACGGTCACCTCGCTTAGTGACGGCGACACTATCGAGTATATAGCCATGAAAAAAGCTTCTCAAAATACCGTTCGGAATCGGTGTAAAACTGTAGGTCCCAATCAGTGAGTGAAAACTGGAAAGCGCACAGCTCAGTGATTGTGAGAAGTTCTCCCCGGTCCCTTCATGGGATGTAATGGGAAACCATTTATTTTTTTATTATTTTTTTTTTATTTTCCGCAATTTATCAAAACTAGTAATTAATTTCAGAGGCCTCGGATATCAAAAAAGATAATTAAACTGCAATAGATACCTACCAACCATTTTTGTGCTTAAGTTTCCCATATGTGTAAGCCGCCTTAGAAAAATGTAAGGGCTGCAAAAAATCGAAAAACTTATTAAAATTCATAAGTATATTGTTAATGGTTTCCATTTCCTTTATTGTTTTCATTGCACATTTTCTATGACCTTTTATTTCTTAAGTGAATTCAAAACCGTTACGTTTAATATTGCGTTTTAATTCCACTTTTTATAGCGAACAAAGTGCCGCAACATCCCTCTGGTACTAACTATTACTGCAGCTACATATGTATGTATATTAGGGTGATGACTTTTTGATTTTTTTTTCTCAAAAATTATTTCCTGTTGCACGAATGAATGAACTTTTGCCTATTAATGACTAAAATAACGTTTATTCCATTTAAATATTGAAAAAGGAAAATGATATTTTTGTGGAAAAATTAAAATTTTTTCGTTTTTTTAAATCATATAAATCCAAAACTTAAATAAATGTCAAGTCTTATAACTTTCACGACAAGCCACATAACCTATGAACAAAATGAGATATTGATCATAGAAATCGATGAACATCTTTCGTTTTATTTACAATTAAGTGAAGGTATCTCATTTTTAATCGAATGTATCTCTTTGCAAAAAACGTTGTCGACTTTTTGATGATTCTCAGAATTAAAGAAAATTAGTGAGAAACAAAAGGTTGTGTCATTTTTATGATTGTGGTAGGAAACTAATAAACTCGCATAAATTTATGCTGAATTGCTCTTCGGGTTCTTTTATGGTAGCTACTCCGTTTACATTCAATTTAAGGGGGAAAAAGGAAAATGCATTTTTTTATTGATGTGTGTTTTTCCGTTGGCTACCTGTTAGGGATGATTTTTTCAAGGGAAACCACATTTATTAGCTGTCATTATTTTGAAAGTTTTGGGAAATCTACAACGCACACGTGCTGAATCAGGTATATAGCCACCGTAAAAAAAGATACGCCCATTCATAAGTACCTGTGAGTAAAATATTGAAAAATATGTAGTATAAATAGGTGTTCATTGATCGATTTGTATCATTCAACAAGTGGCGACGAACACGAAGTACAAGTAGTTTAGTTTTTTTTTTAATGAATAGTGAATTATAATTAAGGCCTTTAATAACGGCAGGGCCTTTTCCATTTATGTCAAGACCATGTCATTCAAGAAGAGCTCTTCTAACACGAAGAAGAACAAGGAAACCTGGACAAAGAACATAGTGCAGTTTCAAGAGCCATCAAGAAGAGGCAACGTGGCAATTGTTGAAGCACCATTGAGTGAACGGAGTTGCATGCCCCTGAAAAACCACGTCATTGGACGCTTCAAATTTATTGAGTCCACTGTCAAACGACGGAGAGAGAGGATCGGTCTAATTGCTATAGAGCTTAAAGCCCTATGGAGCAAAACATTGAACTTCCCGTATATATCTGATCAAACCATTTGTGCAAAACTAACAAAACTTCTGGAAGACTACGAGCGCTGCAGGAAAAAACAAAACTTTGATTCATTGAAGGAACTGAACAAAGGTAAAAGGCGAATGGATGTGCAGAGGATGAAAACCTCTACGAACTGCAAATTGAGAGCAAAGGCCGCGTTGGTTTTTCCAGCGGCAAACCTGGTGGTGCCAATACCATACACCCATCCAAGCGAAAGAGGGCAATGGAAGCGACTGTGTCCACACTTACCAGCTCAGCGATACCTGATTGTTCCGACAGTTCAACCTGTGGTGATCAATTGTGATGATTGTTCAATTGAGACAACAAGCGTAAGCTCCATGGGTCGACTAAATCACCAAACATCGAGTACTTCTTTGTGCAGGATTTGATGTGCAATTATGATCAATTGAAAGCAGCCTTCAGCAATGGTAAAACTGAGATTAAGGAATCATTCGGCTGGAGAGAAGACATGAAGTTTCTCTTCCACCTCACTCGTGTCTTCCGTCACTTCACTGAGCGGAGTGAGATCCCTTTTGTAAAGTTTAAGCAGATCCCAAACATCTGCAATGCACGCTGGAACTCTCGTGTCATTCTAGCTCTTCTTGCGTTTATTCTGATGCCTGAAACCCGGAACAGGTTGCGTAAAATCTGTTCATTCATTTCTTACTCATGGGCTGACCATTGGTTCAGTAGTTAATTGTGCGATCAAAATTATGCAAGACTTATACAACTCCTGCCTCAACACTGAGATTCATCCTCTCCAATGACAACGTGAATATTTAACTTCCTATGATCCTATGTAATGTTACATATATGTGGCTCTAAAGCTTGTGTCAATTATAACGGGGTTTTCAATAAGAGCGCTACAAAATTTTTTTTTTTTAAATAAACCAAAACCGGTTTTAAATACCAATGAAATTCTTTATTCCTGTGAAAGTACGTTCGATGCCATTATGTATGGAACTCAATTCCTTTTGCATGGCCACCACGGGCACGCTTGCAGAAGTCCAGACGCTGAACCCAATTTTCGACGGTTTTCAAGCATAAATCGGCCGATACTGCTGCAATTTCACGTTCGATATTCGTACGAAGTTCATCAATCGTCGCTGGCTTGTTGGCATAGACCATAGACTTGGCTTGTTGGCATAGACCCCACAGGAAATAATCTAACGGCGTCAAATCGAACGACCGAGGCGGCCAATCGACTGGGCCATTTCGTGAGATAACACGTTCACCAAACTTGGTTTCCAATAAATTGATTGTGATAAATTCGCTGTGTGGCTTGTGGCGCCGTCCTGTTGGAACCACATGTCCTCCAAGTCCATATTATCCAATTGGGGCCAAAAATATTCGGTTATCAGTAGCGATTCGCATTCACAGTAATGTGCCGGTCTTGATCATCACGGAAGAAGTACGGCTCAATGACGCCGCCTGCCCATAAACCGCACCAAACCGTAATTTTTTCGGGATGCAATGATGACTCATGGATTACGTGTGGATTGCTGTCTGCCCAATAACGCATATTTTGCTTATTGACGAAGCCATTCAGCCAGAAATGAGCCTCATCGCTGAAGATGATTTTCCGATGAAAATCCGAATCATTTTCAAGTTGTTGCATACGACGCTTATGGTGTTCAAACGGCTTCAGTTCTTGCGTCAATTTGATCTTGTAAGGATGTAGGCCAAGACTTTTTCGTTGTTGGCTCGTATATCTTTCCATGATGAAATGGCAAACCTTACTGAAGAGAAATGTCAAAAGAGCGGGAAAAAATATGGCGTTGTTTGCTGTCCCTATAGATTTACTTTTGTAGCGTCTCTGTTCAAAAACTGGTTACTATATCGATAATCTTAAATAAAAACTCATCTATGTAAATATGATACAGGGTAACGAGGTTGTATAAAAGTCATCACCCTAATGTAGGTATATAAGAACATGCAGCATGTACAACACACATGTAAATATGTATATGGGCTGGCCATAGGCCGATATAATTTTTTCAAAATGAAATTATCCTAGTTTTGTCAGTAGATGTTAGGAAAAAATGTACGTATGTATATTAATTAGCTGTAAGAATTTGAAGAAAAGTTGGAGAAATAAATGAATTTAAAGTTAAAAAAAAAAAAAAAATTATAAGGGGTTCCACCAATAGTCTAGACATTTAACAGAAACAACAACACAGTTGATAAATACATAAACTGCGAATTAGACAGACTGACATACGTATACCAAGATCCAAGATCAAACAGTCATTGTCATGATTATTCTCACTGCTATTGATAAAATGTGGAATGCAACCACATACATACATATCGGTTATCTAAATAACAATAATATAATAATGATGTTTCGATTGTTTTTAAATTGCATCAGGGATGGTAGGGTACATTTTTGGGGTTTGTAAAAAAATTAAAACCGAAAACCTGTCCACATTTTGAATATCCAGTGACCGTCGGTATTGTGAAAATGTGGGTTTTCGAACAACTGGTGAAACCAGAAGCACTTTGTGCACCTTCTGAGAGGAATCGAACTTCTGTCAGCTGCTTTGCTGTTTAATTGCAATAAATTGTACGAACATCAAACAAAATTCTCCATTTTTAATGTTGTGCATTCACGATGTTCATATATTTACATATTTTGCAATTTACAGTAAAAATTTCAGCTATGTTTATCCAGGAGGTTTCTATGGCACATTTGATCGAAAAGATACTAGGGACATGATGTAGAATGAGAGCAAAGAAAACATAGAGACTATAGACCATGCAGCAAACTAATTTAAAATAGTGTTTGGTTGCTACTAATGACAGCTAAATTATGATTTATGTTGTTTGCATCGAAGGAAAATACTCATTCCCTTTTATTTCTGTCCTTATTATGTCCAAACAAAGAGTAAATTAGAAAAGCAACTCGAACTCTAGGAAATGGCCTACGTCGTCATGAACTGAAAGTGACGAGAGGGATAGCGGCGCTTGTCTATTTCTCTATGGAAAATTAAACTTCAGTCAGATGTCGAATCGATAGTTCCCGGAAGACATGCTCGATCCTACAAGATTTTAATTCAATTTAGGTATCAATAAAGTAAAACACAAGGCGATACATACACAAGATTTGTTGTTTTTCATCCTACAGGTTTTTTTAAAACTTAAAATTAATTTATTAGTTTCAAAAAAACATTTGTAAATATTACAAATCTTTAATTCTTATTTTCAAAGAATTTTATTTCTCAATCTTTGATTCAACAAAACATTCGTTGCTTTAATTAATTTTATGTATTGATTAACGAATTACAATTAGAAATATTATTCATAAATTTTGAAAATTATAAATAACAAAAATTAAAATTAGTCAAATTAAAGAAATATTTCTGGCTTTTAGAAAAATTTTTTCTCAGTATTGAAGAGAAAAATTGGTAAATTGTTCAATTAATTCCTACAATTGTTTGTTTGTGGATACATATACAATTTAATTTAAACTTAATTTTCTTTGTGGAATATTTTTGAGCAAATATTGCCGTTTTTAAATTGAATTTTATGACCGATTTCGATAGTTTTTATTTAATGTATGTATGAGAAATTCATACTACAAGCTTACAACGTTAGGAACATTTTTCTAATTGAAAAATGGTTGGGGTTTGTTGGAATAATAGAAAATTCTGTTAAGCACACCACTCACTGGTATGACTCCGTGACAAGTTCTTCATCAGATGCCTAACTACTGTGACTTAATTGATACCATCGTTTGATCATCAATCGTATATAAACAAATTGAATTATGAAATTTACATATGCGAATTAGTATCGACCGAAGATCCCTAAGTATCATCAAAAACAAAATTATCTCTTAGGCTGTGACGTCACAAAGAACTCATCAGAATGAAAAGTATGTTTTGAAAAATCATATAAATAAAATTTAAACAAATATGAGCTGGATAAAAATTCTAAAGTTTGAATTGATTTTACAAATTCATTAACGGCGTTGTTTATTTGAACTAACTGTGAAACATTTAGCTGATTAAGAAAAAATATTTTGTTGTTAAATCAAATAAATGGAATTTGAAAATCTAGAAAACAAGGTATTTTGATTTCAAGAATTGTTTCTTCAATTTAAAGAAATGAATACATATTTGAATTCTAGAAATTTTATTCATAGAATTGTAATTACTTGATTTTACCAATTCTGTTTTTTCCGTGTATGTTTTTATTATGGATGAATTGTTTAGTTACTAACAGTGTTGCATCAAAATGTACACCAGTTTAAAATGAGGTTAAAATTTAACCTTCAGTTTCTACAGATTAAAATTGTATGAGTTATCTTCTAGGTTAACGGAGTTAACATTCGAAATGCGTTAATCTTGTTCAGTATAAATGCCGTGTAAAACTGCAGTTACACCTACCAAGATTATCGCTTTTTCGGGATTATAAATGTCAAACTCCATATGAAAAAACGTCGGTAATCCCGAAAATTCGATAATCTTGGTAGGTGTAAATGCCGCATAATAGATAAGACATCAACTGTTTGGGATATCTTGCGGGTATCTGTTTGGGTTTATACCAGTATTCGGTTCTTGGTAAATTTCGAAAGAAATGTTGTTATTTATGTCCATACGATAATTGTTGTTGCAGACAGTTACCACCTACCTCTGATTTACATGGCAACTACTTTACTTCTTTAATGATGATTTTAACGCATGTGGTGTTATTTTTGTTGGTCAAAATAATCGAAATGAAAAAATGCCGGTCCAAAATAATTATTAAACAATTGTTTTCGTACAAAATAACTTTGGGTTAACAACCCTGTAATTTATTTTGTTCGGCTCTGTTCTCTATCAAATTCCAAATACCAGTTCACTCAGCTGTGGCATGGACACCCCCTGCTACGACTGAAAAAACTTCTAGTATTTTATACCTGGCATAATCACTTAGGCAAAATTAATTATGTTTGGTATTTATTTTTAATTTGCTAACCACTTCCGGTTTTGATTGAAACCATGGTAGAATAAGGAAGGTAGTCGTATTATGTGTTGTAGTTGTTGTCGACAACAAGATACTTTTTTTTTTTAGCAATTAGGTCTGTTTCTTTATTCCCTGCTAAACAAATTTTTCGACCACTTGGTATTGGCAGCTAATCGAAATTAAGCGATTTTAAGTGGCTCCGCATATAAAGTCGTTGAAAAATTAGTTTAGCGGGAAATAAAAAAACACGCTTATTTTCTGTCAAATTTAATACATGTGTATACCAACAATAAAAGTAAACAAACAAGTACAAAACAAAATATATACATACGAATTGTATACATGTTCCCGTGATATGTGCACGAACCATTTCTCCACGCACATCGAAAATCACACTAAACTTAAACGTAAACAAGCAAACTTGAATTGCGAGTCGGATGATGCGAGTGCTTTTGGATTCTTTATTTGTGTACGCTACAAAGTAAAATAAAGAAGCCACTGGACGAAAGATTAGCAGATAAAAGAATTAGGTGTTCACATGTTAGAATATTACAAAATATGGAAATTACAATCCCAGAACCAGGGGGTTCTATGCCACAGCTGATCAACCTCAGATTTGGCGAAACATGCAGAATAATGTAAGACAGAGAAATAGCGATAGATGACTGGAAGTGTGTAGGGTTGCTCAATGTGTTTTTCTCACATTTGCTTTTGTGCATTGAACCAAAAGTACAAAACTCATCAACTGAGAGTATTTTTGTGATAATTAAATCGAGGAAAAAAGGGATAACAAGTGAAATAAAGCAAAATGTAATGAAGTGTTAGAGTAAAATTATTTGTAGAGTTCGCAATTAAACCACAAAGTTTTAATGACTCTGTGCAGTGAAAAACAGCTGTTGCCGACTCTATGTATATTACTCTATGCTTCTTAATATTACTTGGTGCATTTACTATTCGTACCTCGTCGACATCGAGAAAACATAAAGAGAGGGATGGCGACTCTTATCTATTGCTCTATGGCCGCATACTATGTTACGTACTCTTATAAGATGTATGTATGCATACCTTTCACTGTAATGTTCTGTTAAATATAATAGTTTTTTGACTGGGTTTTGTAAGAGAATAAATTATAAGTATTTTGAAGTGTTCGAAAATTTATCGAAAACAATTTTAAAAACATAAAAACGAAAGCTTTCATACAAACGGCTGTTAAGAGGTTTGTCCATAGACTAATACTTATAGTAGACCTAATAGTTGTCTCACTAAATTTATGACATTTGGCCTGGTGTGATATTTACGTTCGATGTTGAAAAGAATTGCTTTACTAATACCAGATAGAGGCAATGGTTCAAAACAACGAACAAAATAACAACAACGGTATTTCGTTTTGTGTGTTAAATACAACACAAATATATGCTAACAATAATAGTCAATACAAAAGTTTAAAACACATTTAAATTTAACAGTTTTTCACCAAAACGAAAGTTATTGTAATTCCACCTGGTGTATGTCACTTTTCGTCAAACATCTCTCTATCACACCGACCGCATCACGAAGAGTGTGAAAGGAAACGTCAGATGAGCCAACTATTTTCACTACCAAGATTTACACTATGGGTTTGTCCTGCAATTCTAGTCTTAAGTTTATTTTTAGTTGTACCTACATATACCATAACGTTTATCAATTGTTTTCATTTCTAATTAATAATCGTGTTTATCTTCCTGACGATGCTGTCCAAAGGGTAGCGAAATATCGAAGAATAAAAGTAATTAAAAATACGACCAAGCGCTTGAACAATTTAATTTTTGCATATATACAATATTCTTACTTTGTTTGTGGCACTTTAATTATATATGTACATACTTGTTTATTTCACTGCCGTCCTTCGAAAATGTCAACAGATTACAGAATTGTACGTACATTTATTTAAAAAATGTATGAGCCATATTCCTAAAAAGTTGTTGGAATCGTTTTTTGCATGATAAATTGTCTCTCAACCCTCTTATAAATTTTTATATGTAAGTTAGTAAGTTTTTAGAGTTTTTTAAAATCGATCTAATTTTATTCCGGTATATTGTTAAAAAAAAAGTTTATATAAACAAGTGTTAGCTAGCAATCGAATAGAGTGAGTAATATCGGGGTTTTTAATAGGGCCATAACAAAGTTATATTTAAATAAAACACAGAATAATTGAGATATCGGGCTGAAATATTTTCCATACATATTAAATTTTATTATGGAATTCTGTTTCGTCTTATGACTACCGCGAACACGTTTGCAGACATCGATTCTTTGGAGCCAATTTTCCACCACTCTTCCACACATATCGGCCGTAACGTTGGCAATTTCGCGTTCGATATTGTTCCTGAGCTCCTCTAACTTTTTGTGGATGAATTGTAGTCTCTTGAAGCACATGTGGGTTTCTTGCTGATCAAAAAACGCATATTTTGCTTGTTGACAAAGCCTTTTAGCCGGAAATAAGCTTCATCGCTGAAGATGATTTTTCGATTAAATTTATTATTTTCTTCAAACTTAAAGTTTGTGAGGGTTCACAAATAGTATTCCGAAACAAGGAACTTAGCGTAATAAATGCTGTGAATTCACTTTAGTACTTTTCTATATGGAAATCATACATACATATGAACTTTTACTTTATTTTCAATATCAGAAAAGCTTCAAACATTTTCATTCATTTTAAATTTTCAACCGGATAAGTTAGTTTAATACTTTATTTTTCGGGAACCCACAGGAAGAATTTGTAATATAAAGGGAAGCACAGTTTAACTGGCATAAATATTGGTGAGTTTTATTGGGAAGATCAACTACCCCTGTTAAATATTTTTATGTGCAATGTATCATGTTGAGTTGGAGCTTTGAAAACTAAAATTTTTTGGATATTTATTTTATATATTAGTTTATATTTATGTGTTCTTTAAAATTATAAGAAAACATATTGTTTCATTTCTTTTCTAGTACAAAAAAAAAGTGTTTGATATGTTCTTCATAGAAAATATTTATATATGCAAAAATTATACTTAAATTTAATTCTTATTCTTACCTAATTAAAATATGTAATTAATATGATATTAAGTTGCCCTTGTGTATAAGAACTTGTTGTAGCCTGCGTGGCATAGAACTCACTAAGTTGCTTAAAGTGGACATGTCAATTTTCTCCCATTCCGCCAATATTGCTAGTTTTAGTTCTTTACGCGTCGTATACTGCTTCGACTTTGAAAATACATTGGCGGAAAGTATCTTCAATTGGGTTGAGGTCGGGACTTATAGCTAGCCACTCCAGTAATGGACTATTTTGGGACTTAAATAAATCCATTGTGAGCCGAGCAATGCGGATCGGGGCGTTGTCTTGTTGAAAAGTCCAGCTATCTCCATATAATTCGCCAGCAAGGTCAATTAAATTGCTGTCCAACAGATCAACGTATACTTTCGCATTCATTTTAGTTCCGACAAATTATATTTCTGACTTCCCTCGTGCTCCAAATGCAGCCCATATCATAAGAGATCCACCACCGTGGTTTTGCTTGTAGCACGTTTGCCGATGATGTCGTAAATCTCTCCAATATTTATGGTGACCATCAGGTCCGTCCAAATTAAACCTTTTCTTATCACTAAATATAACGGTTTCAAATACGTCCTCCCAAAACTTGTACTTTTCTGCAATAGCAAAATTCACATTTTTATGGCGTGGTTTGGTCAATTTGCTTTGGTACCGAAGACCTATAGATATCGTGGTTTAGCAGTTGCTGGACACGCTGTCTCGTTACAGTTAGAACCAATTCCACCTTTATTTCCCTACAACTGATATTCTCATTAGCTGCTAAATGCCGAATGCGCCGCTTAGTGCTCTGGTCTACAGTTCGGATGCGACCACTGCGCTTAATACGACCACAGTTTTCGGGGTCTTTGAGGAAATTCGACTGTATTGCGATGCCGATTTACCCCAGGTGCAATCTCGCCAATTGCTTTACCTGCAAGTCGCATTCCAAAAATTTTTACGCGCTCCTCATCCGTAAGTTCACTTCCACGTTTCTTAGAATATATTCATAACGATCACTTTCCTCACGTACAGAAAGATATTTCATACAAAACACCCGAGAAAAATAGAGTTGTTCACTTTAAAGTGTCAGCAACGCGACTGCACATATAAATATTTTCTATTGAATTGTAAACTTACAGCCAGTGTTACCATGTGGGCATAATTTGTGCCGTTTTGGTATATTTTTTTTTTGGTTTTGGCACTTGTTTTTTGAAAAATTATGCACAATTTCCTCAACATTTTCCCAATTTTTTTAATATTTGTGAAATTTTTTAGCACAATCTTTTTGCAGCAAACGGCACAATTTTTCATACTGAAAGTTTCTCCCTTTAATTTATCTGAATATATTACATCCTATTTATAGGTATAGAAGGTACAATATCACATTTTTAGGTTACTGGCTAACAAAGCAACTCCACAGGCTTAAAAGCAAAAATATAAAAAAAAACCGTTTCCCATTACATCCCATGAAGGGACCGGGGAGAACTTCTCACAATCACTGAGCTGTGCGCTTTCCAGTTTTCACTCACTGATTGGGACCTACAGTTTTACACCGATTCCGAACGGTATTTTGAGAAGCTTTTTCACGGCCTAATACTCGATAGTGTCGCCGTCACTATGCGAGGTGACCGCCGCCGAAAGAAATTTGAAGGTGGTCAGAGCAGGGTTCGAACCCAGGATCTCATGTACAAGGGCCGCGCACACTAACCATTGCACCACCTACGGCCACAAAAAAGCAAAAACATAATTCATGAAATATCAGAAACAGGTTGATTATTTAAAAAATTTCATATAGAGATAAATGACAAAATTCCCTATAAATTTACTTATATTATTAGGGATACCATAATGCACTATTCAACTCGGGAGTGGAAACCTGTTGTAAGACGTACTTTTTTACCTAGAATACAAATATGGACGACAAACTTCAAATTAGTCGTATTGGAGAGTAGTTCAATATCAAGGCATGACTTTTGTAAAATGGTCTAAATACGATGGAAGTTCTTCTCGAAACTCCACATACAAACTCCAGGGAATATCTCCGTGTGCATTAGAGAGAAATATCCGACAAATAAAATTTCGAAGTAGTGACTAATTGACCACTGTTCGCTGGGATAAGTGGAAGGGATTCCAAAAGCAATTATCCAAAACTTGTGATATTTTATTCTAAGATGATTGATAGATATTGTTAAAAATAATGGACCTTAAACAAAGTAATAAAATCTTTTTTTTAAAGTTTTATTTAATGTCTGTCTTTCGTTATTGTAGTAGAATTTGTTAAAGTATTTTATGTTAGTGTTTTGTATGAAATTAAGATACAGGCTATAACAAATTAAAACCATCATACTTATTTTTAAGTTAAACGGTTAACGTTTAACAACTATTTAAGGGCGAGATGAGCATCCATTTATTAGAAAAATTAGAAAAAAAACACTAAAAGCTAATTTCAGCATAATGACTTTGCAAACGGCACAATTTTTGAGAATATTTGGCATAATTTTTTAGTCGGTCCCTGGCAACACTGCTTACAGCGATAATCATAGATAACGGGACTACAAATAAAGTCCAAAAGAGAAAAAGTATATGATAAAGAGAGATGGATGTTATTGTATATGGTCGACATTTAATTACAGTTAGTTTTGAGAAGGAAAGAAAAAAAAATTATTTTGCACATATAAATATTTGACAGAGGTATTTAAGTTTCGTTGATATTTTAGATTTTAAGTCAAATTATATAATTTTGCAAGCGAACGGATTAAACATCTCATTTACTCCCAGCTCCCTTTTTCTTATGTAAGGACCTACATATACTACGTTTATACGGCAGCCAACTCGCGAGTAAAATTAATCGCGAGTACTGAGCTCACTGTTTATAGGGTAGTTTGCATTCATATAGTTTGCATTATAGGGTAGTTTGCGCTTTCAGTGCTGCCTAACTAAAAAAAATATATAACTGTGGCAGCATCAACAGATGTTTTGTTTGTTTTGATATTTAATTATAATTCATTGAGTGAAATTCTTTTCAGTGCGTAAAGTGTTAAATGTCGGCAACAAAAAAGCTTGTTATTGCAAAGCAGTTAATGCAAGAAAGGAAGCAATGGCTGCAAAAAATAATGCTGCAGATGCAGCTAAGTTATATGGCCTCAAGTGAACGACATTTGTCAGACATTTCAGAAACAGATTTCATTGTTGAGACATATGACAGCACTTTAAAATTTACTCGCAAGTAGCGTCGTTACTCATGACTTATTTTCGTGAGTTAGCTACTTGCGAGTAAGGAAATAACTCACCGTTTATACGCTCAAATTTTTTGCTCGCGATATTGTTACTCGCAAGTAAGGCGTGCGTATAAACGTAGTAGTAATAGATGTGGATTAAACGTTACGGCATAAAGAATTTTTCCAATAATAATTAAACTGGAGATTGACATTTAAAGGCAAATGGTGCTCTTGGTGACTCTTGTGAACAATTAATTTAGAAGGCGCTACCGGGACATTAAATAAATGTTGATATATGTATATAACTACATAAACCAAGTAAGACACACAACCAAGATCGTTTATAGAATCCTTTGTTTTCCTATTATGAAATGCGGCAAGATATGAGTTGGAGATAATTTTGCTTTTACATATGTATATTGTATCCATAATTTTAAAACACATCACTAAATCAAGGAGAATGCAGTCAATGCAATAATAATATTGTTTTTATAAATAATATTGTAATAGAAATCTATTGACCTATTGACAAATACGATTTAGAAATAGAAACTATTCCATATTATTATAATTTGTATACCCTCACCCATAGGGATGGGGGTATATATCATTTAATACGTAAAAAAATGAAACACATAGACGGAGCCATAATAGACCCTTAGTATCTTTGGACGAAATTCGTTTTAGGACTTTTTAAGATTTTTGAGCCATGTTCATATCTTCCATTTCAGCCCGTAAAAAGTCAGTAATCATGGCTCTTTTGCGCCGCCATTGACTGAAATGGCATTTCCAACAGCATTTTCGAAAAAATGGCCTAATGATGACACTAGTTAAAAATCCACACCAAACTGTCACTCTCTCCGGTGAGTTGACTTTTCGACAATTCCATGCGGCTTTTCCGATCCCCAGATGCGGCACATAGCCGCTGAGATGAAAATGCGCCTTGTCAGATATGACGACTTGGCGGCCAAATTCGATGTCCGATTGGAGCTTCTGTATTTCCCAAATTAAGTCAAGCGTAGAGCGACTCATTTTGGTCCGCAAAGGTAAGAGACTGACTGATAGCCAATATTTCAAACAGAAAATTCTATCAGTGGTAGTTTATTGGTGAATAACAAAATACGCTTATGGCTAAACTAATTTTTCTACGAATTTGTATGGGGAGCCGTTTAAAATCTATTAGCTCTGTATACCACGTAGTCGAAAAATTGGTTTAGCAGGGAATATAAAACACGCCTTTAGTACTTCTCTTGAAATATGAGATATTGGTATCGCACCTACATTCGCTCAAGGGCATTTTACGCGTATTTGTTATTTCCCGCTAAACTATTTTTTCGGCGATTTTGTATGAGGAGCTGCTTAAAAACGGAATAAAAAAAATAAAGTGGTTGAAAAATAAGTTTAGCATGGGAGGAAAACACAGGCATAATAGTTATCTTGCGCAATGCTACTCTGCTATTGAATATGTGTGAAATATATATCAAGCCCATTCGGTAAATAAAGGTTGTTCGGCTGCTAAAATAATTGACCTGTTTTTTTTTATTCCCTGCTTAACTAATTTTCCTTCCGACCACTTTGTATTTATTTATTTATTGATCACAACCTACAAAAGAAAAAATTCTTATAACGAGTGTATTGGATCACAGGACGTTATTGACATTAAACTATTTATGCATACATTAAGCGTGTTTTGGTTACACCGCTTGCTTATATATTCGCTTGTTTTGTATGAAGCACTTAGCGGAGACTTAGCGAGAACTTAGGGACGAAAATCATTTTCGCTAAGTTTAAAAACAAATTTTTTTGACATCTTTTACCGTTTTCAACCCTTATTCATATTTTTGAAAAAATTACTTATCGCTAAATTGCCGTTTTCTTTGCATCTTAGCAAGCGACAATCGCTTGCTTGTAACCAAAACACGACTATTGTTGGAAATGAAAAACAAGAAATGACAATAATAATAAAAAGTTAAAAATGTAAATAATTGTAAACATTGATGGTTATTGAAAATTATAATTTCAAGTTAGTTTTTAGTAATTATTATTAATGTCGGAAGTGGTTAAACATAGCCTTTTTAAATTACTATGTTTAATTTGTAAAAGTCGCTTGCCTCTGATAGCTCTCACGATGGCCAGCTTTTTATAGAGATAAACCGGACAACCGGTGTATATTATCTTGTGCAAATATATTAGTGGTCTTCATGAAAGCTCGAAAGAACCTCGTAAACTTGAAAACATCGTAAACTTGCACAGCAAACGTTAAAACAAACAAGTTTCCAATACAAAGCGACTTGCACAAAAGTGGAAAGTTTTCGAGGCAAATTTGATGAGCAAACCTGGAAAAAGAAACGTGAAATCTTTTGACATTTCAATGTCAATATTTTTGTATTGAAGAAAAGAGAGGGTTTTTGATTTATGTGAAAAAAATTTAATTTTACTGTGCTTATTTACTTTATCAGCATTTGTTTGACAATTGCTGCATAGATACACTGAGCAACTGTATATGGTGCCTCATGAAATGCGTCGGGGCAAACTTACGCTGAGCAAAAGTTGTAGGTTTTCTTGTTTGCATGAATACCACTATTAATGATCTGCATACCAACAAGCTATCAAATGAAAGCTAAGCGATTTTAAGCGGCTCCCCATACAAAGTCGACGAAAAATGAGATTATCGAGAAATAAAAAAAACGCATTTAATATAAGAATTTTTTAATGGTACTCGGCCTCAATGGATGTCTTAGGGTGAGGGTATGTTTAAGTCGGTTCTCCCGACTGAAATTTCTGTACTGGTTTAATCATCAGTAATCATATATTTATTATATTTATATAGAATCATGTCTAAGCGGAGAACAGTAAATTATCATATTTGCGAGTAGTATACATACTAAAATATTAAGATCTTGTTGTACGTAAAAATGGTTTCTCCTAGTTTGACTACTCTAATAAAATCCAGTCCGACAAATAAATATGGTCAATATACTTATGGTTAACGTCACAACACTTCGACATCCAATATTGTACTCTAATGTTGAAGTGTTTTGACCATAGAATAATACATACATAGATAAACTTATTCTCTCATCTGACGTTTCATTTCACACTCATCATTGTAGGTTTGTGGAAATGAGAGCAATTAAATTTAAAATTACCTTACACCAGGTGGAGTTACAAAATATGTTCACTTAACTTTTTCATGTCGTTTTGGTGTATAACTGAAATTTTAAATATATTTTGCACTTTTTTGTTGACTTTTATCGTTGGCATACATTTGTATTGTATTTAACACAACTAGTTTGCCACAAAAACACGAAATTCGGTTGTTGTTCCTTTGTTGATCGCTGTATACTATTGCCACTATCTGGTATTATTGAATCCATATTTTCCACCATCCAATGTTTACTTTCCATCGTACCTAGGACGTTTAATTTATTGAGCGAATAAAAGCTTCTATGATATGTATTATTCTATGGTTTTGACGTTTGATTATTGTTACCATAGAGGAATTAAGGATAGAGTAATTTATTCTCTCAATAGTTTTAACGTCATACGTATGGTTGCAAGTGAACGTTGGATGGTGGAAAGCATGGGTTCAATAATACCACATAGAAACAATAGTACCCAATGTCCAACAATGCAACAACAACCGCAACCGTGTTAAATACAATACAAATGTATACCAACGATAAAAGTCAACAAAAAAGTGTAAAATACATATAATTTTCACAGTTATATACGAAAACGAAATGAAAAAGTTAAGTCAACAGTTCTTGTAACTCCACCTGCTCTAAGTTAATTTTCGTCGAATTTCTCTCGAATTTCGAAATGAAACGAAAGATGAGAGAACAAAATACTCTATCCTATATTCCTCTATGATTGTTACCATAAACAAAGGATAGCGAAATATTGAAATATGTAAATGAAATTGAATCTAAGACCTCAAGCTTGACTAATAATTATTGAAGAAAATTTAGAACAAAAGGTCGTTTACATTTATTTAACAACAACAATCTGACGGCAAGTACTTACATACATACGGCCTTATTCAAAAAAAGTTGTGAGAGGTTTGAGAAACAGTTTATCATACAAAAAACGTCTCTCAAACCTCTCACAACTTTTTATGAATGAGGTTGATAGTTTCTGTAGTACGTGATGTCTAAATGGCGTTTTTCGTCACTTCTCATATCAAAAATGCAAACAAGTAAAATTAAATATTTAGGATCACACAACTGATGGGCTAGGCCATAGAGTAATATATGTACATAGACGGCCTTATTCATAAAAACTTGTTATGGGTTTGTTAAGGGTTTAAGAAGGTAAAGCACAAAAATTGTATTCATAATCGAAAAATTCCTCTGTTAAGAGTTCTCTAACGTCGCCATTTTTGTTGAACGATTAACCCTTCTTTAAGGCTATTTTATCCGCATTAATACACAAAAGAAATAATTGTTTTACATTTCACGCGTGCCGTACTTTAATATTTATGCGATATAAACAATTGGAATTATTTTGTGTATATTTGCAGCGTTTATAGTGCCACATTATCCTGCTAAGCAACCAAATGGTTTTGTTCCAATTTTTATAATTTTTAACCAAAATTAACTTTTGTTTACATAGTGGTGTATATAAAATCAAAACATTGAAACTACAACCTCATATCCGGTTTTATATTCGACTACCCAAAACTGAAATCCAATTCAATATGATTTTTTGACACTTCTTCCAAATTTTAATTTATTAAATATTAACTTAACTTTTTATTGAATAGTTCTTTCCATTAAAGTTTAAAATTTTGCAAAAATGCATTGACGCATTTAAATAAAAAAATGTAATTCGGTCTATCGGTTATTGTTCATCTTGTTTTTACATCACAAGCACTGTGAGAATACATAAAACAGGGTTGTCAGTCAATTATCTGTTCCCTAGTTAAAATACTCATTATGAATAAGGTTGTAATAAAACCTTCGCCAAATTTTAAAGCTTTCAATAACTGATGAATGCTTTAGAGCTACATTAATGTTTTTTTATGAATAAGGCAGAGAGTCTGCAACAGTTGTATTTCTTGGACCGGAAACCAAGAAAAGTCGCTGGAAAAGTTGGAGTAAGAGTTATATAGACTTGGTAACCCATGCAGAATGAGATAAATCTTTATTTTAATAAATTTGTGTGTTTAATTGAAATCTCTATAAATAATTTTACTCTAACACTTCATTACATTTTGCTTTATTTCAGTTGTTATCCCTTTTTTTTCGATCAAATTTTGTTTCGTCGTCGTCGACTGACAAATGCAGGTTGTTTTTTTTTACATAAAGTTTATATGACAACCTGAAATTCAGGTTCAGCTGTCCACTACGCTTAAGTCTCTGAACGTTTGACGCAAATGTAAACAAACAGGCAATCAGGCCAAATAATCCAGTGCCTAGTTTATAGTATAACGTCTTCACCGCACTTGTATACATACACTCCGTTTCATTTGTTTAGGAGTTGACAGCCACATATAAAAATTCTGTCATAATGAAATGCCATAATGAAAATTGTCCACAATCCGAAACATTGATCGTTAATTTATTGATTTTTTTTGATTTTAAATTCCATTTAATTGTATTTATCGAAACATTGGGCGTTAATATATTGAATTAATTTGTTTTGTTTTTGAATTAAATTGTATTTATTCTGTTCATCACTCGTTAAGCAACTGTTTAACCAGTTTTAATACTTCATATACAGAAATCGACTCTGAATTATTTTCAAAATCAACTATTTATACTACCAGATTTGATTTTAACGAAACAATGAAGATAGAATATTGGTTGCTAATATATCAGAAAAATTATTGGATAATTCCAAGATGTATTCATAGATATTTGCTTTGTTTCGATTTCAAAGCACTTTCGAAATGTAAAATTCACATGTATTTTGTTTTTGTATACGTTTGTTTACTTTTGTTATTGGTATAACCATGTGCTCAGTTTCATACAACGAAAGTAGGAAACAAAATGTCTATTGTTGTTGCCATCAACTACAACACAAACTCCTGCATCTACCACGAATAATTTGTCATGGATACTTAAAGAAACTTGTTTGAAAAATCTTCAACAATTCAAAATGTTAAACAATTTCGGGAAAGTAATTTGGTTTTTAATATTTCAAATCATTATTGTGTTTCTTTTGGAAATTAAATTGTAATATTCTGTAGATAAAATTCAAACAGTTCAATTTGTTTTTTCTTTAAATTTTCTGTGAAAAAAATTCAAACTAAAACTTATACAGATTTTCTATTAAATATTGAACGTAGAATTAAAATTTTAATTCAAATATGCTATATTGAAATAAAATCAATGTAAAGAAAAACCGGTGAAAGCGACAACAAAAAAAAAGGTTGTTCGAAAATTCTCAGTTTCAGAAAACAGGCGGTCGGCGGATGCCCTAAAACCGGGTTTCCGTTTGGATTTTTGAGTACTCTAGTCATGATGAATTTACAAAGGAAAATGGTTTAAAATTTTAACAAAGTATAATTGTTTCCGAATTCCTGACCAATCAGATTGTTCTTTAAATTTTTTAGTTTACTTGGGTGAAAATACTTTAAGATTAAAAAACTATGTATATTGAAAAAAGATTCGCGAAATTTAAAGCAATACATAAAGGGGTATGTATACATATGTATGTACGTATCATCAATTTTCGAAGCAAATACCAAAGAAGTAATATCATTGATGTTATATTAGAGTATGTTAGCAACGTTCTAATGGCCACACTGAGACTCATAATGAAATGTCACGCCCACCGCGTAACACCAGTGCCAAATTCAGCTGATTTTCGTTAATTATAGGATTTCTACACATATACCCACAGGAAAATCCCGAATTAACCGTAATCGAATTTGGAGGTTGTCACAACCACTTTAGAGGTAATCACGTCCGAATTATAGCTTGTCACAACCGCATTGGAGGTTGTCACAACCGCATTGGAGGTTGTCATAACCGCATTTGAGGTTGTCACAACCGCATTGGAGGTTGTCACAACAGCATTGGAGATTGTCACAACAGCATTGGAGGTTGTCATAACCGCACTGGAGGTAGTCACAACCGCATTGGAGGTTGTCACAACCGCATTTGAGGTGGTTAAAACCACATTAGAAGTCCAACTGAATTTCTATTGTGGGAACGTATTTACCTTTGCCACAACCTCTTTTCCAACAATTAGTTCTGTGAGTGTACCCGTGGACCTACTCAAGAGGACTTGACGGTCAAAACAAAACTTCGCGTTTAGTAATTAAAAACAAAAACCGATTTATTATGAACCCAAAAAAGAATGCCACTATGATCAGGAATTGAAAATGCAGTCGTGAAAGAAATACACTTAGGTATTTCACAAGATCTCGTACTTGTCGTAACTTCTCACAACAGTTGTACGAATTTTGTTGTTGGCTTCCATATGAAACTAACTTACGACAAGTACAACATCGAAGGTATGTATGTTTACTGATTGTTGTACTTTACTAGTGCTGTTCTTCTTGTACCGAGTTTGTTATTACCGAATACATTTGATAAGTAACACCACTACCATAAGAGCTGTTGTTGATATTTATTACTTATTTTGTGATATTATTATTGTGATATTATTATGTTACGTTATTGATGTTATTATTTTATCCTTTTCGTTTAGTTTCGTCATTTTAGTTTCAAAAAATGTTTTTCTTCAATCAGTTGTTTACGCAATCAGCTGGATAGTTACGACATACAACAAATAATGCAATAATGCAAACAAATAATGCAATGTATAAAAGTGAGTAAGCTATTTCTAGTATTAGCAGATGGAGATAAGTTGGAATTGGGTTGTAAACTTTCAGTAGTACTTTCATCATCTTTTAAACTTTGAAGAATGTTATGGAGTATACAGCACACCATTACATACTTTCTTATTTTGTTTAGTTATCATTCTAAATGAAAGTTGCTTTAGGCTACCGAATTTTTCTTTTAGTAAGCCAAAACAATTTTCAATTCTTACGCGATATTTTGAAAAATACTTGTTGAATTCTTCTCTATCCTCTTTTGTAAGGTCCGTGCTATTTTGTCTAAATGGTGTCAATAAAAATGATTTTAATGGATATGCACTATCTCCGGCAATCCATTGGGAACCAGATAAAAAGCGCTCCGGATGTTTGGCCAGAGTACAGTTCGAAAATATTTTGGCATCGTGGACGCTTCCTTTGTACCCAATTGAAAGTTGTCTTATGCACAGTTTATGGTCACAAACTGCTTGTAGTTTAATAGAGTATTGAGTAGCGGAAATTAGATTCAATCTTTCCGTTTCATTAGGTCAGTACAAAAATCTATCCTTCAAATTGAGAATGGCTTTAAAAACACGACTGGTTACTTTTGGTATAGTTCCGCCATCCCCAACCCCAAAAAGAGCTGCTATTTGAAGTATAGATATACCTGACGACCCAAGTCGAAAGAGCGTAATTTTGAGCTGGAACTCGATTGGAAGTTGTGCTGAGCTTGGACTTGTGTCAGAAACTTCGTCATCTTTTATTAAATTGAAAATGTAAGCAAACTCAAACTATCGATTATAAAGCGGCCTTCGATTGTCCGATACGGGAGAAACTCTACGAAGCAATGTCTGAGCTTGGTATTCCTGCAAAACTCATACGCCTTTGCAGGATGACCTTGACGAACACCAAATCCGCAGTGAAAGTTGGTAAGGATCTTACCGAACCTTTCGAAACTAAGCGAGTCCTCAGCAAGGCGACACCCTATCGTGCGATCTCTTTAACATCTTAAGGAGATCATTATGAGAAAAGCTGCAGTCAACATGAATAAAACCATCAGCAGCAAAAGTCGGGAGTGCCACATAATCCCCAAAATCAAAATCCCCAAACACAAAATCCCCAGACGAAAAAAAAATCCCCAAATCAAAATCCCCAAATACAAAATCCCCAAACACAAAATCCCCAAACACAAAATCCCCACACTTTTTCAGAGATATTGTCACAAAATCCCCAAACACAAAATCCCCAAATTTTTACGATATTACCGAAAAAAAATAAAATAAATGTTGAGCGTCTTAAGGAAATTAAAAAAGTGGTTGAATCTCGAACTGATTTAGATAAAATAACTCATTTGCCTTGTAAATCTCATAATATTTCACTGTGTACCTAAAAGCTTTATAACATGTTATAAATTTCATCTTATGTGTAAACTCTTTTGATAAAGAAAAATTATTGTTTTTATCCCATTATGAAACATTTGTGAATTCATTATATAATATGTTTAAAATTTTAATTTCTAACTGAACTATTTTTATAACGAAATATTGTTGTTTTCCCCTTATTGTTATATATATTATATATTTTAGTTTACTACTACTATTCATGACATACCCAATAAATATTTGTGAATAAATATTTACAATTTGTTTTGAATTTTAATTTCAGAAAAAATTCCAAACACAAAATACCCATTTTCTGTGTGAAATACATTCAAATTAGGTTTAAAATCGCGGCGATTTTTAACCTAATTTGAATGTATTTCACACAGAAAATGGGTATTTTGTGTTTGGGGATTTTGTGTTTGGGGATTTTGTGATTGGGGATTTTGTGTTTGGGGATTTTGTGTTTGGGGATTTTGATTTGGGGATTTTGATTTGGGGATTTTGATTTTGGGGATTATGTGGTACACCCGCAAAAGTCACATGCTGCTCGCGTATGCTGATGATATGGATATCATTGGGCGCACAATTAGAGAAGTTACTGCGGGTTTTTCGAGAATTGAGAAGGAGTCAGCAAAAGTGGGTCTGACGGTGAATGAGGACAAGACAAAATTAATGGTTTCAACGAACAGGGCCTCCACGCGATTAGACCAAAGCGTGAACGTTGATAACCGTTATAACTTCGAGGTAGTGGACGAATTTATATACCTCGGATCTGCCGTGAACAAAAACAACAACGTCAGCCTTGAAATCAAGCGGAGAATTGTGCTTGCGAATAGATGTTATTTTGGGCTAAGCAAGCACTTTAGAGATAAAGCCCTCTCTCGAGTAACAAAAGTCCAGCTGTACCAGACTCTCATTCAACCTGTCTTGCTTTATGGCGCAGAATCCTGGGTCCTATCGCAAGCAGACGAAACATCTGTAGGAGTCTTCGAGAGAAAAATACTCCGAAAAATTTATGGCCCTATAGTGCAGCGCGGCGAGTATCGGCGACGCATGAATCATGAGCTGTATGAGCTTTATCCTGACATTGACATAGTTAAGCGGATCAAGATAACGCGATTGCACTGGCTAGGCCATGTCAGTAGAATGGATGAAGATGAACCAGCACGAAGGGTTTTCGAAACCGAACTCGAAGGAAGACGAAAAATAGGAAGACCAAGACTCCACTGGAGGGATCAGGTTGACGAATCCCTGCGCACACTTGGTATTGCCAACTGGAGAAATAAAGCAAAAGATCGAACCTGTTGGCGAAATATGTTGTCTTCGTTTTGTAAGGTCCCTGACCCCCCGGGGTTGTCCGAGACCGGATAAGTAAGTAAGTATGTAAGCAAACTCTTCTGAGCGTACGCGAACCATTTGGTTATATCTATTGCTGCCGTAGTTTCTCAACACCTTTTGCTGCCAGAAGGAAGATTCTGGCACTCCCAAATGAACACTTCTACGATTCAACATCAAGCAGATCATGTTGATCCTACAATTTTCATAAATACCGTCTTCCTCTTCTTCATCACCTAGAAATGAAAATTTTTATATAAAAAATAAAAATAAATAATTAAATTCTTACTTGTTTCAACCATAAGTATATCGGAAGCAAACTTTTCACACAAAACCGTAAAAATTTTATCTTTTTCGCTTCTTGTTGGCATTTTTTAATTTTTTTTAATAATTTTCTTTTGTTGCTTGACGTTTTTATGACGTTTTTATGACTTATGATTTAGCACATACAACATGCTGCTCACATGCATAAGTCATATGTACTAATTTGTTAAATATGACTATACGACTTATGACTTTAGGAGACCATGTGAATTCCCTAAATGTGAATTCCCTAAATGGTTGTTCACAACTATCGTACTTAGGCACGACAATCCAGTACAACATTACGACATTACGAGTGCTTGTGAAAACCCTAACTCTGTCGAGATTTTAAAAATATTATTTCAATTGTTTGCGTCGTTTGAACCCTATATTTACCACAACACTTTTTGACATTCCTGTAATCTATTTTTCAATTCGCTTCCTTCGGGATCTCACCCCTGGTTTTAAATTCCAATAAGAAACACGTTTGTCAGTGCACCCTAATGTGTGTATATATGAAACAATATAATACATAGAAGCAGCGCAGGAGGGGTAATCGTACCTTACACTCACCTCTCCTATAATTATGTTCACATGCACCTTTTTACATATGTATGTATGTATGTATTTAAATTATTTACATATATATTTACAAATAAATGTATAATTTTAAGCCGGTCCAATGTCGTACGCAGTATGTGCTTAAGGTATTAATGAATTAAAACAAGACGAATGTATCCCCAAGCCAGAGAACTCCTCAACTTGAAAACGCCGCTGACGTTAAGCGTTAGCGTCTGGAATTGTCGGCTATAGCGAACAGCAAATGTTGGAGTAAAGTATTGTTTGTTTGTTCGTGGCTTTGTTTTATTTTTATTTTGTATTAATAACGACGCTTTCAAATGCTTCATAATATAGATACTTATAGGTAGTAGTGATTGTGATATCGCCAAGCAAACATATTCGATTCAAACTCGTTCTCAGAAAGCAACTGTCCGTTAGTAATTGATAACAGTGGATTATCTTAAACCTGAAAGAAGAAACTATAAACGGAAACCTATTACTATAATCAAATCGACGTCCTAACCAAAAAGTTATCTTAAAATTTGTATTGCAAAAAAAAGAGATTTCAATTATCAGCACAATCAAAATAGTTATTCCTATAGAATATTGTACAACAAACAGGTGCTATAGTGAGAAGGTAAACAAAACAACCAAAATAAATAACAGAAATTTAAAAATACTTATTTGAAAAACTATTCAAATTTGTTTGACATACAAGACAATAATTAGTTATATAAATAGGTACTTATTTGCTGAAAAATAAACAACGCGTTTTACTCTACTATTTCGTCAAATGTGTGTTTATAAGCCAAAAGATGTTTCGAAAATATTCAAAGGCAAGTCATGCCTAACATTTCAATCTGGATATCAATCATACATACATACATACAAATGAACAAAAGTTAATGTGCGAGTATCGAAAAAAGTTTATTTCGAACAAAATTGCAGCCAATAATTAAAACCAAAAACCATTAAAGTGTTGCATACCAATTGTTTGCTTATAAAAAAATCAACAATATTACATAAAAAATGTTAGTGTTCATACTAATCTTGACATACATAGTTATGTATTGATACGCTCAAGTTTATACAAATAGGTGCATACAATAGGGTGGCTTGTTTGTTAATATATCTTCCCGACAAAAGAGTTCAATCGATAAGAGAATCCTTTGTGCACAGTTCGGTCCCGAAACGTACCAAAACCTCAACTTCTTTTTATGCAAACAAATAAAAGGCGAATTGGCCTACTACCTACAAGTAATTGTAAATAAATAAATATTTTCCCATTACATCCTCTTTTAGTGGAAATTCGTTCTAATTTTGAACTCACAATTTTAAACCAGTTCCGAATGGGGTTTTTGGAAGCTTTACAAGGCTAATTAATCGACAGTGAATTGTTGAAATAAAAGAAGAAATAAAATCATTGATTTTTGTTAAACTATGTTGAAAAAGTTATAATTGGAACCGCAATAAAACAGCTGATTTAATTTTTTTCTGTTTGTGAAGCCTCGTAGTCAGTTCTTGCGAAATTTACGTAAGAAATTTTGTCATTTGTATCTAATATGGATAATACAAAATCCAAATTTTATATTAACTCATTTCGGTCAATTTGACATTGAAATGAGCATGAAAAATTTTTATGTCGACTTGTACTTCTGTTCATCATATAAAGGGTTTTTCAACAGAGACGCTACAAAAGTAAATCGATAGGGACAGCAAACGACGCCATATTTTTTCACGCTCTTTTGACATTTCTCTTCAGCAAGGTTTGCCATTTCATCATGGAAAGATATACGAGCCAACAACGAGTCGAAATTATTAAAATTTACTACCGAAATTTGGAGTCAGTGGCCTCAACTTTAAGAGGCCTCCACAATCAGCGATGAGGCTCATTTCTGGCTGAATAGCTTCGTCAATAAGCAAAATATGCGTTATTGGTCAGACAGCAATCCACACGTAATCTATGAGTCATCATTGCATCCCGAAAAAATTACGGTTTGGTGCGGTTTATGGGCCGGCGGCGTCATTGGGCCGTACTTCTTCCGTGATGATCAAGACCGGCACATTACTGTGAATGCGAATCGCTACCGTTCAATGATAACCGAATATTTTTGGCCCCAATTGGATAATATGAACTTGGAGGACATGTGGTTCCAACAGGACGGCGCCACAAGCTACACAGCGAATGTCACAATCAATTTATTGGAAACCAAGTTTGGTGAACGTGTTATCTCCGTTAGATTATTTCCTGTGGTGCTACGTCAAGTCTATGGTCTATGCCAACAAGCGACGATTAATGAACTCGTACGAATATCGAACGTGAAATTACAGCAGTATCGGCCGATTTATGCTTGAAAATCGGCGAAAATTGGGTTCAGCGTCTGGACTTCTGCCAGCGTGCCCGTGGTGGCCATGCAAAAGAAATCGAGTTCCATACATAATGGCATCGAACGTACTTTCACAGGAATAAAGAATTTCATTGGTATCTAAAACCGGTTTTGTTTTATTTAAAAAAACTTTTGTAGCACTCTTATTGAAAAACCCGTCATTTGTAAACAAAACAAAGAAGATATTTAGTAGCAATTTGGATGCAATTTTCCAGCAATTTGGAAGAAATTTTGAAGAATGAAAATATTCATGAATTGTAAAGATCGTATTCGAAAAATAATGTGCAAATATTTTCTAAAAAAATTCAGTGCGCAAAATTATATTCCAATTGCGTCTTAAGACTTCTTCTTATGATGAAGCTGTCAAAATTTACTATTGTCAAAAAAGATATCGATTGGCACAGCAAAAATGGGAATTTTTCTCACCATATCAAATTTGTTTTTCACCATAGTACTTTGATACCGATTGGCACAGGCTCTCAGTGAAAAAAATCAAAATGTAATGAAGTGTTAGAGTCAAATTATTTGTTTAGATCCCAATTAATATGCAAATTGTTAAAATTAAATTTTCCTCTCATTCTCTATATATTTTCCAAGTCTTTCACTGTCTTTGTTAGTTCATAAAACAGCTGTTGCAAACTCTTAACTACTCCATTTCTTATTTTGCGATCAAGATGCCCCCACAAATATTCAATCGGACTGAGGTCCGGCGACTGTGGAAGATGATCCAATTGTTTAGGAGTGTGGTAGAGTAGTTATTTATTCATTATTTATTTTCTTGCCAGATCAAAGTCCTATCCAAGCACAACATTTAGACACTGCGAGCCACATTTTCTTTAAAATTATGAAGGTAGTCTGTTTTAGTCATGGTACTTTCAATAAATACTAATTTACCGACCCGCCGTCCTATATTGTAGATATTATATTTTGTTCAGAAATTTGAATGGCGTGCGCTATCGAGCCATGCTAACTGAATTTTGGTTTCCAAAAACTAATCAGCTAAACATCAACGACATTTGGTTCCAACAAGATGGCGCAACTTGCCATACAGCGCGCTTAACAATCGATTTATTGCAACATCAATTTGTTGACAAATTTGTTTCCAGAAGTGCAACTCGTTCGTGCGATTTAACGCCTCTGGATTACTTTTTATGGGGCTATGTTAAGGCATTGGTTTATGCCGACAAAGCAGCAACTCTTGAAGCATTGGAAACCAATATTAAAGCCACCATTGGCGGCATACGGACAGAATTGTTGGAAAAAGCTGTAAAAAATGTGACTGATCGAATGGACTATCTAACTCGTAGCCGCGGTGGACATTTGTCGGACATCATATTTAAAAAATAAATGTCATGAAATTGTGTACCAGATTATAATAAAAAAAAATCATTCCAACAATATTTCTGTCTGGTATTAGGTCTGTTTGAGAACGTGATAATTTGTACAATTTATCACATTTCTTACTTGATAGTGTTCGTTTACTCGATAAAATCAACAACGAGAGAGCCAGAGAGTGAATATTTTTGACAGTTGAATGATAGAGAACTTGCAAGTTTTTACTGGAGAAATTTTTGCCAGTAAGAATTATCAAGTACGAACATATGTTTTTAAACAGCTGTTTTATTTAAATAAACAAAACTTTGAAAACAAAGAAGAAATTTAACAATGGCAGAGGTAAGTAAGAAAATACATTTGTTGGAACATTTTAATAGAATTTGTTAATAAACTAGATTCCCAACAAAGTGCAGTGTTAACAAGTCAACAAATTACTCTGAACATAGGGAAAACAATGAAACGAAAAGCAAAAAAGAAAACATGAATCAGCTGTTTACAAACAAATGTTGATTACTTGATACTTTTTACTGGATGTCGTTCGTTTACTTTTTGCGATATTTTTTACTTAGAGAGTAAAATCAGCCTTACTCTCCCAGTAAAAGTTACTTGATATTTTTTACTGGAAAAGTTCTCAAACAGACCTATTATCATTTTAAGTTCTCAGGCAACTAAAAAAACACCCGTTATAAGAGCTCGTCAAATCGTGTGTCAATAATCAGATATTGAAATTTAACAAACAAATTGAACCCTTTTTCCCGTAAGATTGAATGTTATTGAATTGCTTCTCGGGATGTATGACATGTGACACAGCCTTGATGAGCCCAAATGTGGTCCACATCCACTTCATTCAATTTAGGAACAACAAAACTATACTATGTTGGAGCGACAGAAACCATTAACTGTAATTGCCCGGCCACCCACATTTTCAAAGAAAAATTATTCGATGATGCCCCAGCCAAAAACTGCATCAACCAGTAACACGTTGTTGATGCATTTGTTTTTCAATGTGCCAATTTTGACGACTCACTATCGAGATGAAAATAAGCCACATCGATGAAGACGATTTTGTTCGAAAGCCCTTCATTATTTTTAAAATATTTCTGAGAAATGAAGTTCCATTTTTAATAACCTTAAAATGTCGGCTGTCATTTTCCTTTAACAACAACACTTTACCCCACACATGGCACGAAATTCAAATCTTGCTTGAATTTTCGGATATCCTTTATAGATATAAACTAAGGCAGCTCGAAAAGGTAGAAGCAATACTAGAAAAATTTCAACAGGGCAACAACAACTGGCATTCTGTTTTTGTTTGGTGCGTAGTTTATGTCAATATCAACGTACAACCATAGAATAATACATACCATAGAACTTTTATTCGCTCAATAAATTAAACGTCATAGGTACGATGGAAAGTAAACATTGGATGGTTGAAAATATGGGTTCAATAATACCAGATGGTGGCAATAGTATACAGCGATCAACAAAGGAACAACAACCGAATTTCGTGTTTTTGTGGCAAACTAGTTGTGTTAAATACAATACAAATGTATACCAACGATAAAAGTCAATAAAAAAGTGCAAAATATATTTAAATTTTTCAGTTCTACACCAAAACGACAGGAAAAAGTTAAGTGAACATATTTTGTAACTCCACCTGGTGTAAGATAATTTTAAATTTAATTGCTCTCATTTCCACAAACCTACGATGAGAGTGTGAAATGAAACGTCAGATGAGAGAATAAGTTTATCTATGTATGTATTATTCTATGCGTACAACGAACAACGTGCTCACAAAAAAAGTAAACAACATGTGACAGCTAGTACGCACCAAGTTGGCAGCACGAAATGAAAAAAAAATCAGCTGTTCTTATACAACAACCTTCTTGACCAGCCTTGATATAAACCCATTAAGTTGTTTAGGATTATTATAAGTTATGTATATAAGTAATAGCTCGTCATATCGTGTGTCAGTAATCAAAAGGTGAAATTACACAAACAAATTTATATACGCATACAAATAAAACTTTTATATACGCATACATATAACCTTTATTTGTCAATATGTATATACTAGTACGTACTGTAACTAGCGATACCTTTGCGGTTTTGGGTGTTCCTTGAACTGCCCCAGATTGGTAGGGGCCCGTTCTCCGCGAATGCGATTTTACTGTAAAAACATTGTTGCAAAGTCAACCGGAACTATATTAATTGCATTCAGGTGTTGAATAAATATTAAAAATTTTATTTATTTATTTTTCCTTTTCATTTTACTTTCTGGACAACTAAAAATCCATTCAGTGTGTTTCAATCATTGCTAGTATAAACTTCGTGTTTAATAATTAATTTTATTTGTTGTTGTGTTTTCCAGTTGTTATAGTTCTGTGGGCAATGGATCAAAGTTCAGAGGCCACTACACATGTACATACGGTACTTGAAATACCTTTGGATTACGGTAAGTTTGAAATAAGACAATGGAAAGTGCCTACCTTGCTAATATACTACTGTCGCATTTTAGATAATAAACCAGATAGTAATGGCGGGGCATTCACCCCTACAATTTCGGAGAAAATCGAAATTATTGATTTAGGTATGTAGCCGCAGTTTCAATGCTTAAGTACGTACGAATTGGTTATGGACGGGTTATACATATAGTTGTCGATAGGTGCCGACTTATTAATGTCAGACTAAAATGAAAAATAAATATTGTAGCTTTGCAAGTATGTGGCATATTGGAACGTTAATTAAATGATATGAAAGAAATGACAATTTTTCAAAGACCATATTGAAAAATATTTGTCTTTGGTGGCAAACCGTTTGAGAGCAAAATTTGAAACTAGCCCTTTCTTATTTTCCAATATGTGAATACTTTATATTTGTGCGGTTTTGTAAACATCAAACCATTTTCCTTCATAAATAAAAATTCAAGGAAGCAATTAAGTGTTTCAATAGGGTCGTTTTTTCGTAACTTACATATATAAGTTAACATCAACTGTTACGAAAAAACGCATAGACGTTGAGTATAATCAACTTCATCCGATAATTCTTCTTTTGTATTTGTCAATTCGTTAATTTAAAAGTCAAACACAAAACAAAATTTAATGTAATATATGAGGTGGTTATACCGCTCTATCGCCACGAGTCGTAAAAAATATACGACTCGAGAGGACGTGCGAAGCAGAAACAAAAAACCCAGGCATCCCCGAGTAAGCCCCGGACATTTGTTTATAAGCATTTTCGCAAGTACTTTTTCGACTCAAACTAGCAGAGACGTAAGAGAAAATGGGTCCAAGTGATGAACGTGAATCGGTGTCGTCATTTATTCTCCATAATTTGCAAGAAAAGTACATAAAATTTACCATAACGTATATACAATGTACCAGAAACTACATACAACGTTGATTTACCATACCATGCATTTAAAAGTGCAGAAAATGTACCACAAAGTAGTACATATCATACATATCATTGTCCATAACGTAAATAACCTGCAACAGAAAGTATATAAATTTTGTCAACAATTTACAAAAAGTACACACCAGGAGTACTTTACCAAAAAATACTTTAAGTGTAGTAAAACGTACGTAAACTGCACCAAAAAAATATATAACGGTACTAAAATGTGTACCAAACAGTGCATAAAGTGTATGCAAATAGTACATAAAGTGTACAACAAAGTACACAAAGTTACTAAAAAGTGCATAGTGTATCAAAAAAGAATACAAAGGTCATCAAACAGACAGAACCGACGCCGTTCCTGCGAATCGAGTCATGGGAGAATATCGGTGAAAGAATCTGTTTGTGAATCGAGCTATTCCTCGGCCTTCTTCTTCAATTCACTTCCTTTTGGGCTTGCTTTAGTTCTTGCTTGTTTCCAGTATTGTCTTGGAATTCTGCTTGTGGAAGAAGTAAAAATCAATAATATTTTACACAACTTTTTAAATATTTTGTTCAGAATTTTCGAAACATCGTGGAAATATAAGAAATGGAATGACATACATTTTATATTTTCCATACAACAAAGCCAAACTTGGTAACACTTTTATCGGGGTTATTCTCAACGTCTAAAATTATACATGTTAACGTGCAGGTTTTCATTTTGTATGAGTTAACGTGTATAAGTTACGAAAAAAACGCTAAGTGCTGACTATAAAGCCCATAGAGTAATACCATATAGAGAAAATCTTTTGCTCAGCAAATTTAGGAATAAATTTTGGGCTGGTGTAATATGAACGTTTGGTGTTGGAAAGAATTGTTTTAATAATACCAGCTAGGGGCAAATGGTTCAAACTAAAAAAAAAAAAAAACAACCACGGCCAGGTGGTTCTATCACCGAGTAATATTAACAAGAGTTTGCAACAGCTGTTTTATGTACTAACAAAGACCGTGGAAGTCTTGGAAAACATATACAGAATGAGACAAATCTTTAATTTTAACAATTTGCGTGTTAATTGAAATCTACACAAACAATTTTACTCTAATTTTAATTTTTTTCTCTGAATATCTAATTTTTTTAATCGGTTTAATAGGCAACATTTAATCCCAGTTGATTTGTTTTGTACTTTTGGGTTGACACGCGGCTGCAAAAGTATGAAAATCGCATAACGCAACCCAGTCACTTATCACCGTTTCTTCTTTGGAAAAATTTTATCTATAAATTCTCCAAGTACTAACTTGATCAGCTGTCTCAGCGGTACCCCTTGGATTCTATGCCACTGCTGATCAATCTTAGAGTTGGCGAAACATGCAGAATAAAGTCAGAAAGATAAAAAGCGATAGATGACTGGAAGTGTATGGTTCGCTCGTTACGTTTTTCACACATTTGCCTTTGTGCATTGAACCAAAAGTACAAAACTCATCAACTGTGAGTATTTTTGTGATAATTAATTCGAGGAAAAATGGATAACAACTGAAATAAAGCAAAATGTAATGAAGTGTTAGAATAAAATAATTTATTGAGATTGCAAATAAAACTGCATGGGTTGCCAAGTCTGTATAACTCTTGCTGCAATTTTTGCAGACTCTTTATATATTACTCTATGACCACGGCATTTCGTTTTGGGTGTTAAATACACACAAATTTATACTAACAATAAAAGATAACAAAAAAGTCAAAAATACGTTTAAATTTCACGGTTCTTAACCAAAACGACATGACAAATTTAAGTCAACAGTTCTTGGAACTCCACCTGGTGTAAGCTGATCAGCTTCTATCACGCGGTCCGCACCACGAAGAGTGTGACAATTTGTGTAATATTTTTGTGTAATGTAATAATTTGTGTAATATTTACTCTGGGTGTACTTAAAAATGTTTTTAAATTCTTTATATTAACTTCACCTATCTGTATGCACCGCACCGAAAAAATTTTGGATTGATTTTTAACCCTTTTCCCGTGATCCAATCGAGCTGAAACTTCGCAGGCAAACTAATGGCGACGACAAAAATAAACTATCAAAATATGGGCGGGATAGGATAAAGGGACCTGGTACCTCCCATACAAATCACAAATTAAAAGTCCATTATTTCTGCTCCTGTTAACGGTATTTGAACAAAATTGGGTATATTGGTTAGGTGTACATATTGTAAGATCTGCTGCAAATATGGGCGGGATTGGAGATATATAAAGAATTTATAGTCAAAAACTATGTTTTTTAGGGGTTGGTTTTTTTGTTTTAAATTTCAAAAGGGGGTGCTCCCAAACGATCCGAATTGAAGAACTTATCACGTTAATAAGTGTGTTCGAGTACTTTTCCAGTAAAAATTATCAAGTAACTAGTTTTCTGAGAGTCCAAACGGAACCAGACACGCTTCAGACGACGGCGATAAAAATCTCCAGCGTCTAAACGAAATGAGAGAGAGCGTCCGACGCATAGATTAATACTTATAGTAGATCTACTAGTTCTCCCACCAAATTTATGATATTTGGCCTGGTGTGATATTTACGTTTGATGTTGAAAAGAATTGCTTTACTAATACCAGATAGAGGCAATGGTTCAAAACAACGAACAAAATAACAACAACGGCATTTCGTTTTATGTGTTAAAATTATTGTGTTAAATACAACACAAATGTATGCTAACAATAATAGTCAATAAAAAAGTTTAAAACACATTTAAATTTCACAGTTTTTCACCAAAATGGCATGAAAAATTAAAGCAAGAAGTTAATGTAATTCCACCTTTCGTCAAACATCTCTCTATCACACCGACCGCATCACGAAGAGTGTGAAAGGAAACGTCAGATGAGACAAATGGCGGCTCTACTATAAATTTACTCTATGGTCTGACGACTTCAGTTTATTTTTTCTCTCTGCGTCGCGTATAGTTGCGGTTCTTTTCTGGAATTTGTTTAAAAGTTTGGAAACATAACATTATTGATGTGCAAAATTTAAATTGTTTTTACAGCTTTTATCAATTTTTCATTCACTTTAATTATTTTTAACAACAAATCATTTTCATCCCTTTTCTTTAATTTTCTTTTGTATTCACATGTGTCATGATATATATGTGTTGGTTGCTCTTATGTTTTTTCTGAAAATGTGGCAACTCCATTCTCTCAATTGAGAGCATTCGTGAGACCGCCGCCAAGAAATTAGTACAGATTCTATTCTAGCGGCGAGTCGCCAGTCGTGGCGATTTGTGCCTGCCATAAGAAACCTATGTAAAAAAAACTTCGTCGTCTGCAGCGTGTTTGATTATGTTTGGACTCTTATAATGATTTTGCTCTCCCAGTAAAAAATATTACAAAAAGTACGCGAACGACATCCACTAAAAACTTGCAAGAAATAAGAATTTTGTACATAAACAGCTGATTTTCAATGTAAACATTGGAAGAACCAGCAACCGCAGTTCGAATACAACATTACAAATCACCAAAACTGTCTTCATTATTAAAATAAATAAGTAGTTAAAAGTTAATTTCAGAGTATACAGAATTTTTTTTATCTTACAAAAATAAAATTCCAATTTAATTGTTGTTTTATATTCGTTATATTTCCTAATTTTGTTTGTTTACACAAAACATATGATCGAACTTGCAAATTCTTATTGTCAAAAATTTCTCCAGTAAAAACTTGTAGGTTCTCTGTCATTAAAATGCCAAAATATTTTCTCTCTGGACCTCTTGTTAGAAAGTAAGTAAGAAATAGTAATAATTTGTACAAATTATAATATTCTCTAACAAGCTAATGTCGAATTTTTTTGGGAGGGCATTTAGATTTGTGGTGTATTTTGACAAACAAACATTGTGTATCTTGGCATTTTTAAATGTGTGACAGAGTATATTTCGACGACGTTCACCTCGCTTAGTGACGGCTTAGCTCCCCATACAAAGTGGTCGAAAAATTAGTTTAGCAGGGAATAAAAAAACAGCCCTAATATTGCATTTATAATTTCTCTACGAACTCCTCTTTGTGTTAAAATAATCAAAATGTCAAAATTCCGGTCATAAAGCCCGTTATTCAGTTTTTATGAAAATTTCGTTCCCATAAGAAGTACGTGTATAAAAAATAACGAAAATTTCATGAACCGAAAACTCCGCTCACTTTTCACTTGCTTGGTACTCAGCTCTTTGTGAAAATTTCGTAGCCAAAATCAAGTACAGGGTTGTTACGTTAAACTTATTTCGTACAAAAACAATTGTTTGGGACCGGAATTTTGACCTTTCGATTATTTTAGTAAACAAAAGTAATACCACATGCGTTAAAAATAAAATGGAGTGCAAAAATTAATTATTAATGAAATATTTGCAAAGTTTAGAGACAAAAGACAAAATTTCTTACGAAAATACGCGGCTTAAACAATTGTTTTCGTACGAAATAACTTTGGCATAACAACCCTGCAATTGATTTTACCTACGAAATTTTCGCAGAGCTGAGTACCAAGGAAATGGAGAGTCGGCGAAATTTTCGGTTCATGAAATTTTCGTTATTTTTAATACACGTACTTTTTATAGCAACGGAAATTTCATAAAAAATTAATACAGGGCTTAATACACTACGAATCGAAACTTCAACCACCGATAGGGGTCCAAAGTACACCGCAAAAACAAAAGATTGATATTCCAGTAATCAGGTCTTCAATACGCATCGTTTAATGCCCTCACCCTTCTCCAAAAAACTTTTTCAATACATCCTAACGTACAATTGTATTATTAATTTATCTTATTTTTTTTTGCGCATGTGAAGCTAACTTAATATAATGTACTACCTATAAAAAGGTCATGGTCAAATTAAAACGGGTTAGCAATATTGCCATAGTCATAATAATACTCACATAATGTATTTGCAAATCTAATTAAGTTTGAGTACAAAATAATACTATTTATAAAAAAACATGTTTTTGTAGAAAAAAAAAATAAAACAAGTTAAAGAGTTATCATAAAATCAAATGACAAACAGTGAACGTTTCTTATGTTGAAAAATATCTAATAACCTACGTAATTACTTATATGTGGTCATTTGAAACTTGTGTGGGGCAAAAAACAACCGATTGCAGACATTTCTTTTTGAAAATTTGATTCCCATGCGGAAGATGTTACCGTTACAACATTGTCACCTACAAGATGATTGATCCCTCGTTCGTATATCGTCAAATATTAAGTTAGTCTTCTATTCAGTTCACAAATATCCAACTTTCATTGAGTAAAATTATTTCTATAGATTCCAACCACATAAAAAAATGTACATCAAAATTTAACATTCAGAATGGAAAAAAGACACTATTCTATTGTGATTGGAATTGAACTTAAAACTTTGGCACAGTTAAAGTGTACAAAATGCAAAGCATAGTTTTAGGGATTACTCAAAGTTAATGTTGCTACTATCTTATCGACAGCCTAAAAGTATACTCTATAAAATATTTTAACGTATTGTATGCATTTTATTTCATAATTTTCAAAAGTACATTCAGGTTTGCATCAAGTATGAATGGCTTCAATTTGATTAGAAGTATGTATTTTTTGTTTAAATTTTAGTAATGCTTCGACAACAACAATTGGTCCACACAGGACCAAAGTATATAATTATAAGCATTTAATACATCGCAGACTTTGCAATGAATGTTAAATTTATTTCAGAATTGTCATGCAAAACCTTAATAATTTGCAATACCTGCTTTGGTCTAGACATGTTGTAAGTGATATCAATTACATTTTGAACCTAGTGGCATTTGGTAAACCAATTAGCTCTTTATGACACAAGCACATTTCTGTTTTCGAGAACACTATTACTTATAAATATCGAATCATCATTACTTGCAGTTTCTAATAAAAAAAAAACTCCTTGAATGTGATAAGGTTTAACCTGGTAGTTGGCAATAAACGTTGATATACAGATTAGCTAATTTTAATTTGTTTTCATAGATCGGGTGATTCATTAAGAGGTAGGGATTTTATGATAGATTAAACTGTCGTGGTATTTTTGTTCAGTATTGTTTAACATTTCATCATCCTCATTCCGAATCGTCACCGTTTCAGTCTTTGGGGTATTGAAGATCGTTATCTCGACGACATTTGGTTCCCAACAGACCGTGGTACTTGTCAATTATACGATGATATATGTAATTATGAAACTAATTCGGTGAATAATAAATTTCAACCTTCGGAACGGTGATTTGGCCCCATAGATCCATATGATATCTCACCTCTATACTTTTTCCTTTGGGGCTACGTAAAGTACGAAGTCTACATGGATAATCCGGCTGCAATTGATGAATTGGAAGCCAAAATAACTCGTATCATTCAACAACTAACACTCGAACGCGTCATCGAAAATTCGAGCTCCAGAATGCAGTTACGGCCAAAATTTGAATGAAATAATCGTTAAAAAATAAATGTTAAGAATAATTGATTTTGCATGATAATAATTTTTTGTTTAGAATAAAAGTATGTTATGTAATACAAGGTGTTTCATCTCTCGTTGTGGCGATTTGCACTGGCCCGCAAGATCGCCCGATTTAACCGTTCCAGACTTTTTTTGTGGGGTTGTTTACGTGAACAAGCCCGAGACCCTGGAAGCCCTCAAGGTCAACATTCGACACGAGTGCGAGAATCTGTCGCCCGAAGTTCTCGCCGAAGTGGTGAAAAATGCCATAAAACGAGCCCGTATGGTAATCAATTGTGCCGGCGCCCATTTAACCGATATCATCTTCTCAACTTAACCAATAAAATTCTAAAGGTTCAAATAAACATAATCAAAAAACAGAATCGAAGTTTTTCATTTAGAAAAAAAAATGAGAGTCAAACAACATCGCATGACTTCTTTTGAAACACCTTGTACCTATAAAGGAATCACCCAGTACATAAATTCTCTAAACTCAAAACTCACACGACAACATTTTATACTTTTAATATACAACTACATACATGGTTAGACCTTAACCTAAATATACACTTTTGTTTGTTTGTCGTGGGAAACAGGTTTCTAGGCTGGGAATGATAATTGTTCGGAATTTTAATTGACTAACTGATTTTGATACATTTGGTCCAATGATATTGTAAATATTCCTTAAACCATAGCAGGTTAATTTTCTGACAAAACTTCTTGGAAACTCCAAAAGTATTTTAAAGCATTCTGGTGCAACTGTCAGATCAGAGAAGAGCCCTACGTGAGCAGGCCCATAACATTTCCCTCTTCGTTTCTATACAAACTGCATAAATACATTAATTTTAGTGACGCAAATTCTAATTTGAAATTAATTTTAAGACCCATTATTTTTAAAATAATCCAAATCACAATTTGTGATAAGAAATTGCATACACTGGAGAAAAAAAGCTTATCATTTGGACAAGAAATGCAGCATCATAATGTAAATATTCATTGCAGCAATGGCGAAATCGTCGTATGTATGGCAATTTTCGTTGCTGCAATAAATGTTTACATTGTGGTGATGGTGATTTTTACCACATCTCGCTTTGGCTGGAACTATGGGTCGGATCGACGTAGAATTTTATTCAAAGCGCTTGGCTAAATGATTACTTCTAGGAAAAAGTCGCCCTATACAATTGTAAAGGCATGTGTCCTCGGACTACTCAATTACAAATTTGTTTTTGTTTTGTTTGGAATATTGTGGTTTAAGCATAGTACTCAAATAGAACTTAATTTCAGGTTTCTATATAAAATCTATGTTTTACATTACATTACTACTTACTATATAAACTTCGTATGGAAACCTGAAAGTCAGGTTAATCTAAATACTGGGCTTAAATAGTGGAATTTCGTTCACTAATTTATCCTTTTTTTCTGCTATTTATTTCCAAAAGTCAAACGCAAATATATTTATTCGTTTTATTTTGCTATCAATAGGTCTGTCTGCGTACACATATTTTGCATCATTTTGTGCAAAACGTTGCAAAATCTTGCAAAATGTTGTCTGCGTACTCCAAATCTCTTGCAGCGAGAGAGCGAAAAAGAGAATTTTTTGACATTTGGAAGTTAGAGAACTTGCAAAATGTTGCTGGAGAAATTTCTTCTTGCAAGATTTTGCAACTAGTTTGAACAGCTGTTTTTATTTAGTGTTTGAATGAAATAATTCTTGTGAAATGAAAATAAAAATTGAAATTAACAATGGCAGAGGTAAGAAGTTAGAATTGTGTTGGTTTTTAACGTTTATAATAAATTCTAATTAACAAAACATTTTACTTCATGCTAGAAACGTGCAAATATACAGTGCGACCGTGCGACACATATGCTAAAATTCTTTTGCTTTGTTATTTCAACTGTTTACACACCGATCAGCTGTTTTCTTGCAAGATTTCACTGGATGCTGTCTGCGTACTTTTTGAGATATTTTCAACCGAGGGAGTAAAATTGTTCTTACTCTCCCAAAAAAAGTTACTGAGTATTTGCTACTGGAAAAGTACGCAGACAGACCTATAACTAGAAAAGTTTCAAGCATAGAATAATACATACCATAGAAGCAATTATTCGCTCAATAAATTAAACGTCATAGGTACGATGGAAAGTAAACATTGGATGGTGGAAAATATGGGTTCAATAATACCAGATGGTGGCAATAGTATACAGCGATCCACAAAGGAACAACAACCGAATTTCGTGTTTTTGTGACAAACTAGTTGTGTTAAATACAATACAAATGTATACCAACGATAAAAGTCAACAAAAAAGTGCAAAATATATTTAAATTTTTCAGTTCTACACCAAAACGACAGGAAAAAGTTAAGTGAACATATTTTGTAACTCCACCTGGTGTAAGATAATTTTAAATTTAATTGCTCTCATTTCCACAAACCTACGATGAAGAGTGTGAAATGAAACGTCAGATGAGAGAATAAGTTTATCTACGTATGTATTATTCTATGGTTTCAAGTTTGAAACAACGTTGAAGAACTACAATCATTTGGATATTTGTAGAGTTTGTCTCAAAAGCCTTTTTGTGCAAATTGATCGGGGAATTCTCAGTCCGTTCACTTTCGCCCAGTTTGAGAACAATTTTAGTTAATTGAAATTTGTAGGGAAATTGCCTTTATAAATTTACGGCCATTCATAAAAAATTATCATAGGTTTGTTAAAGGCTTATGATGGTAAAGCCCGAAAATTGTATTCATAACCGAAAAATTCGTCTGTTAAGAGTTCTCTAAAGTTGTAATTTTTGTTGAACGCTGTTTTAATGCTGTTTTATTCGCATTAATACACAAAGATATTATTTATTTAAATTTCACGCGTGCCATACACAAATGCACATGTATGTGATATAAATACATTATCCTGGCAAGCCACCAAGTAGTTTCGTTCCAATTTTTAAAACTTTTAACCAAAAGTAACTTTCATTCCCATAGTGATGTATACTTATATAAAATCCAAACATTGAAGCAACAACCCTTTAGTCTGTTTTATATTCGACTACCCAAAAATGAAATCCAAATCGATATGAATTTTTGAAACCTCTTCCAAATTTAAGAAGATTCAAAATATTAAATTGAACCACAGACTTGTCATTCAGGAGCATGAGCTTGGCCGATAACTTTTTATCCGGCTGATGAATTTGAAAAAATAGTACCAAAAATGTTCTAAACAGGAGAGTGATGCGAACAACTTCGATTACATTCATATTTGGTACTCGTATCAAGAAGGTCGGTCAACCGACAAGAAACATCAACGATAGCTGATGTACCCCTGTCAAATATTGATATGTGCACTGTATCATGTTGAGTTTTGAAGCTTGAAAACTATAATTTTTTTTGATTTTTATTTTATATATTAGTTTATATTTATGTGTTCTTTAAATTTATAAGAACACATATTTTTTCATTTCTTTTTTAGAACAAAAAAAGTGTTTGATATATTCTTCATAGAAAATATTTATATATGCAAAAATGAAACTTAAATTTAATTCTTATTCTTATCCAATTAAAATATGTAATTAATATGATATTGAGTTGCTCTTGTGTATAAGAACTTGTTGTAGCCTGCGTGGCATAAAACTCACTAAGTTGCTTAAAGTGGACATGTCAATTTTCTCCCATTCCGCTAATATTGATAATTTTAGCTCTTTAAGCGTCGTATACTGCTTCGACTTTGAAAACACCTTGGCGGAAAGTATCCCCCAGAGGTATTGAATTGGGTTAAGGTCGGGACTTATGGCTGGCCACTCCAGTAATGGAATATTTCGGGACTTAAAAATATCCCTTGTGAGCCGAGCAATGTGGATCGGGGCGTTGTCTTGTTGAAAAGTCCAGTTATCTCCATATAATTCGCAAGCAAAGTTAATTAAATTGCTGTCTAACAGATCAACGTATGTTTCCGCATTCATTTTAGTTCCGACAAATTATATTTCTGACTTCCCTCGTGCTCCAAATGCAGCCCATATCATAAGTGATCCACCACCGTGGTTTCGCTTATAGCACGTTTGCCGAGGATGTCGTAAATCTTTCCAATATTTATGGTGACCATCAGGTCCGTCCAAATTAAACTTTTTCTCATCGCTAAATATAACGGTTTCAAATTCGTCCTCCCAAAACTTGTAATTTTCTGCAAAAGCAATACGCGCATTTTTATGGCGCTGGGTTAAGCGTGGTTTGGCCAATTTGCTTTGGTACCGAAGACCTATATCGTGGTTTAGCAGTTGCTGGACACGCTGACTCATTACAGTTAGACTCAATTCCACCTTTATTTCCCTACAACTCATATTCTCATTAGCTGCTAAATGCCGAAGGCGCCGCTTAGTCCTCTGGTCTACAGTTGGGATGCGTCCTCTGCGCTTAATACAACCATAGTTTTCGGAGTCTTTGAGAAAATTCGAAACTGTATTGCGATGCTGATTTACTGGAGCTGCAATCTCGCCAATTCGTTTACCTGCAAGTCTCATTCCAACAATTTCTCCGCGCTCCTCATCCGCAAGTTCACTTCCACGTGGCATGTTCAACTAGAAACAAAACTGTGAATAAAACGTTTCTTAGAATATATTCATAAAGATCACTTTACTCACGTACAGAAAGATATTTTATACTAAACACCAGAGAAAAATAGAGTTGTTCACTTTAAAGTGTCAGGAACTCGACTGCACATATATGTAATTATTTTCTATTGAATAGCAGACTTACAGCGATAAGGGGACTACAAATAAAGTCCAAAACAGAAAAAAGTATATGATAAAGAGAGAGGGATATTCTCGAAAAAATTGTGTATGATCGACATTAAATTACAGTTAGTTTTCAGAAGGAAAGAAAAAAATATTTTGCACACATAAATATTTGTCAGAGGTACATACTCATGAATGACAAGTCTGTGGTTCGTTCGCTTACGTGTTCTGTTTGTTCAATTTTTCCTCTATTAATGTTTAAAATTTTGCAAAAATGCATTGACTCATTTAAATAAAAATTTTGTAATTCGGCCTTTCAGTAGTTATTGTTTATCTTGTTTTTACATCACTAGCACTGTGGGAATACATAAACAGGGATGTCAGTCAATTATCTGTACCCTAGTTAAAATACTCATTACGAATACGGTACTAATGAAACCTTCAATAAATGTTAAAGCTTTCAATAACTGAAGAATGTATTAGAGTTAATTTATTGTTTTTTTATGAATAAGGTCGTCAAACTCTATTTAATCTATATAGTTATCCTAAGTTAATGTCAGACCGTCAAATATTTTGCGTAAAATGGCTGACAGCTATGACAAATTGTTTTGTCATGCGTTCTGACCGGCGAAATATTTGCTAAATATATTGCTAACAAATATTTGCTGCACAAACGAGTTTGTAGGTGTTTGTAAACAAAAGTTTTAGGCAAATATTTACACAGTGTGAACATTATGTTATACGATTACGATTTAAATTGTATTTATCCAAATATACATGAACATCTTATTAAGAGCTATATACATTTTTGAGTTTTATCTAATAGATATATTAACAATTGTGGCAAGGAATAGTTGTTAAATATATACATATAAAATTTGTGTAAATCAGATAGAAAGGCAAAAGGATAAGAAAACCTTTATTTGGGATACATTATTAAAAATTCAAACAAAAATTAGAAAACAAATTGTATATAGAAAGATTATTCAGGATAATAATCGATTATAAAAACAATATTTTCAGTTTGATAAATTGCTGTTTGTATTCGTATATAAATTAGTCGTCGTAACATTCTCTTATTACTGAATAGGGAGAATGCTGGACCTTGAAAAAATAATGTTCATTCAATCTTCTACTGAAGTCGGCAAAGAATTCGTAACCAGTTTCTTCGTGTAATGAGGACGTTGGATATCTCCAAGGTTTGTTGTATATAATTTTCAAACATTTATTTTGAATGACCTGCATTCGTTTTATGTGACATTTGGCTGATCGGTACACAATAAAGGAGATGCATATGATAGACATGGTCTTATAACCGATTTAAAAATGAGGTTCTTATTTTTCTGACTTAAGAAAGACCGTCCATTTAAAAAGGCCACAGCGCACGGAACGCTTTTAGCGCCTTGTCACATGATGAGTGGATATGTTTATTAAATAAAAGTTTTTTATCCAAAATTACTCCGAGGTATTCAGTTTGAATGTTGATGTCGTTTCCTTCGAAACGTAGATGTCGAGATGGGGTTCTCTTTGGAGATTTGTTAAATGGAAAGATAATGCACTGAGTTTTAAGGTGATTGATTTTGATTTTCCATTTTTTGAAATATCTACTGCATACTTTAAGACTGTTCCATTTTTTTCATGAGAGTACTCGTGAGTTTGCTAGCGGAAAGTAGTGCGGTGTCGTCTGCATAGTAGGCAACATCAGCTTCTTTATTAGGTTTGAAGTCCGAGGTGAATATTGAATAAAGTATCGGGGACAGAATGGATCCTTGCGGTAGACCCGCTGGTATACAATACAAATGTATACCAACGGTAAAAGTCAACAAAAAAGTGCAAAATATATTTAAATTTTTCAGTTCTACACCAAAACGACATGATAAAGTTAAGTGAACATGTTTTGTAACTCCACCTGGTATAAGTTAATTTTAAATTTCTCTCATTTCCACAAACCTACGTCGTAGAGTGTGAAATGAAACGTCAGATGAGAGAATAATTGTATCTATGTATGTATTCGTCTATGAAACAGCTGATCAAGTAAGTATTTGGAGAACTTATAAAAAATATGCTTTCAAAGAAGAAACGGTGATAGATGACTGGGTTGCGTTGTGCGATTTTCGTAGTTTCAAGCCAAAAGTTACATAATCAACTGGGAGTAAATTATGTAATTCGATTACAAAAGGGATATTTAGTGGAACAAAATAAAAATGTAGTGAAGTGTTCGAGTAAAATTATTTGTGTATATCCCAATTAACACATAAATTGTTAAAATTAAATTTTTCTCTCATACACCATATGTTTTCCAAGTCTTACACGGACCTTTTTAGAACACAAAACAGCTGTTGCAAAGTCTTGTTAATATTACTCTGTGGTGTTGGGTGATGTTTTGTGCAAACTCTGATGACAAACTTTTGGTCGAAAATAAAAATTTGACAAAAGTCATATGATTTTGTCAAACGTTTCCAATAACATTTTGTGCAAATTTATTTGTCTGTCTGACCTCAGCTTTAGAAGTATTAACAGAGGTATTTATGGATATCCACTACATGTAGAAAATATACTTAGTGAAATGTTTTTTTTTTTAAGTATGGTCTAAACGTATCCTATAAAAATTACAAATCATTATAAATTTCATGGAAATCTAAAGCCATGTTTATATAAATCCTGAGTATCCCAATATCCAGATTAATGGTGTGCATTTTGCATACACGCCGGAAAAAGGCTTGTCCCAAATATATTTCTGCTGGTATTACATAAAAATTCATCCATCCAGTAAATATTTATACAGAAATTATTTTTTTCTGCGTGTAGAAGATGAAATTTATAATTACGATACCCGTTCAATCTCCATGATTAAGCCCTGTGCATAACCTATTGAATCTAGATTGCATTATTTGGCCCCACTTATTTTCTAATGTTTTGTGACTTAATTATTTTTACGCAAAAACTGTTTATTGCACAAAAGCTATACTTTCGAGTATAAGTATATTGAACTCTGAACTGCCTCCCCAATAGGGTTTAAGGGTACGAATGTGTATGATTCGTTCGTAGAGATAAGAGTGTTTAGTAAACTCAAAATAAACAACAAAAACAACCGATACATGCGATTATATACAAACATATCTGCTACGTATAAATAAATATGCATATGTACAAACGTTTCTATATTATATACCCGAAATACATGTACTGATAAATAAAAATAAAATACAGAACACTCACTGTACTGCCAGCGATAACATTCAGACAATATTTGAGTAGAATCCAGCTAGTTTTGGTAATTTTCAATTTTGTATTTAACATTTAGTTCAGTTTTAAACGTACTTACGAGTATAACCGTGTCAGCACGAAAAGAATATTCAAAAATTCTGTTAAACATGTATGTATTTACAATTCATATTCAAATTAACCCAACATACAATATAATTTTAAGTGGAAGCGGGTTTTGTCTAAAAATACCTAATATTAATAATAAACTGGAAGTGAACTTAGATCTGCGCAAGCAATTTCAAATAATTATATTTACGTACGTAAGTATGGATGTATGTATGTACGTATATAGACAATGTTTGTTGTCCTTGTCAAGCATGTCGTCCAGTGCAATAACAAATAACTTCATTTTTAACAATAATTGTTGGTTGTGGAACTTGTTTTCTTGCAATAATTAGGGAAATTTATTAAAACTTATAACAAATTCGAATTTAAGTAATATAACAATTTGCGCACATGATGAACCCCAAACAGGTTCTGTATTTTTATAATTCTTTTACCGGGTTGTTTTACCGTTTTTAAAGCAGCGAAAACATGAAATATTTCAGCAAAAGAAAAAAATCATCGACTTGTAAATATTAACTAGCGGATCTGCAAAAAGTGAAATACCTACTTTATAAAATAAATACGTTGATTGTACCTATAGTACATTAGGGTGAGTCAATTTGTACACACAGGGAAAATATTAGTTGGAAATCAATTCAGGCATTGGAAATTCCATGATATAAAGTCTGTTCGCGTACTGGATAATTTGTACAAATTTGTACAAATTATTACTATTTCTTACTTGATAGTGTTCGTTTACACCAAAAAGCCAGTAACGAGAGAGCAAGAGAAAGATTATTTTGACAGTTCGATGATAAAGAAGTTGCAAGTTTTTACTGGAGAAATTTTTGCCAGTAAGTATTTGCAAGTAATAACATATGTTTTGAACAGCTGTTTTATGTGAACAAACAAAATTAGGAAATTAAAGAGATTTAACAATGGCAGATGTAAGTACGAAAAATCACTTTTATTAACATTTTATTGGAATTTCTTCATAAAATAGATTCCCAACAAAGTGCAGTGTGATCGTGGAGTTAGCGATTTAATACAGCCGCAATTAGAAACACTTCCCGGTACCTCGACATCGTCAGCAGATCATGTTCAAGGCAAAAACGTAAACACAAATCAGCTGTTTACAAACAGATTTTAATTTCTTGCAAGTTTTTATTGGATGTCGTTCGCGTACTTTTTCTGATATTTTTTACTGAGAAAGCCAAATCATTCTTACTCTCCGAAAACTAGTTACTTGATAATTTTTACTGGGAAAGTACGCGAACAGACTTATAGTCTATATTTTGATTAGAATTCACAATTGTCAAACATCAGAATTATTTGTCGATGTTATTGATAGATTACAAATAGGTCTTACTAAATATAAGTTGCTACTACAGAAATTAAGTTGTATTAACCAATTTGAGTATATCAAAAACCTCATTCATCTGAAATGGAAGATACAACTACATAATAAAAAGTACAATATAGTGGTGGTCCAGTATAACGAACGCCGATATAACGAATGCCCAGTATAACGAACGCGTTTTTCTAGTCCATTGATGACTCTAAATAACGAACGGTTGAAAAATTAAGTATTCTATATAACGAATGCTCTCTTTTTCTATGCTTTGTTTTATTCTTTGTTATTTTTGTTTGTTTGCTTTGTGCACTTACACATAGAAAACATTTCATTTGCCTAATTTTTAAAAAGGGAAGTCCCCGTTTATTTACTGTGAGATTTGTTGACCACAATATATTATTTGGTACAACCGAATTGGTTTTTAGATTTTTCACTCGTCCAACTAATAGAATATTCACCACTACAGGTAATTTGATTGCTAGAACTAAAACTTGATTGACAGATCACATTTATTTCTTATTGCTGTGGCTTCAACTAAATATTTCAGTTCTTGCAACCAAAACAGAATTACAAATCAATTGATATGCAGAACATTTGTTGATACTGAGCACAATTATTGGTTATCACAACTGAATAATGTGTTAGTCCAAGGAACCGCCAAATTTTAGTTGGCTGTAAATATAGTTGTGACATCGAATCTCTTCTATGTGTGTATGAATTTGACAATGAGAATAGTACCTAATAGTTTCTAGGAAGATTGACAGCCAACTCGCTGTTTCAAAAGACAACTTCGAGAAAACAATGTCCGTCTGTTGAACCATTGCCACCATTTCTCAAAATATATTTATTTTTTACATTGTATTATTATAAAGAACAAATTGTGATTTTCCATATGATATCAATTTTACAATACTAATAAGGCGTTTACATGCACTTTATCTTGAAGATCGACTCAATAATCGACAATTCGCACTATTATCATGTGATTTCTCATAATTTTTTTTGTAACAAAGATCGAGTAAATTTACCTCGATAATGTTATTATCATGTAAATCAGTTCAACCTCAGAGTTGTATACGCACTTTCAGATTGATACATTATAAACAGGAAATGGATATGGAAATGTAAAGTCAATGTACTTCACCGAACATGTACATTAATGACAACACATCGTTAATATAAGAGATAATGTTATAAGAACAGCTGATTTCACTTTCATTATTTATATTCTTAATACTTGCAAAAATTCAAAACAAATTCCACACAAAATAGAAAAAATTACTGACTTTGACAGAATTGTATGATAGTAATACATACAAATCCTCCTGCCGTCACCTGGTATAACTCCATAATGCCATCATGAACTACAAAAATGTCAAAACTAAATTCTAAATGTAAACACCTATTTGCCGTAGAATGATAATCACGACATTGTCATGATAAAAGAGGGAATGTAAACGCGCTATAAAAAACGTGGCGTTAAAAATATATACAAATTCTTTCGTCCACGTTTTGAATCGAAGGAACTAAGGAAACAACACTACATTATCTTAGGACAGTGACGGGATTACAAATTATTTTATTTGTACCAATTAAATTAGACCAGCAGAAGATGTGCGCAATTTGGCAACACTGGTAAAAGGTCACCAAAAAGTGCTAGAAATTCACTCAAAGGCATGTCTCTCCCGAGTCATATCTTGATTATTTCATACTTTTTGCATAGTTTATGTAATTTTACTTCAACATGGTTGGAATTTGCATAGTTATATACAATAACACTATCAAAAAGCTGCTCGTGTATTGAAATATTCTATGAAGAGAGTAAGACAGAGAACAGAGAATGACTAGGGTTTCACTCGTTGTGTTTGTTGGCATTTGAGTGAAGATAAATTTTGACTGTCTACTTGTACATCGTTTTTGGTTGAACCTTATTTTGAATTATTTCAACACGTGATCAAGAGTGAGGAATAGAAAATCAAAAAGGATGTACAGGTAGAGAAGAAAAAAACCCAGCAATTTGGCAACCCTAGTAGAAGAGAACCAAAAAAGTCGACGCAATTCATTCAAACGCATTTCATCCCGCGTCATAACTTGATTATTTCATACTTTTTACATACTTTATGTAATTTTATTTAAATATGGTTGGAATTTCTATAGTTAGATACAATAACATCATCAGAAAACTGCTCGTGTATTGAAATATTCCACGAAGACAGTAAGAGAGCGAGCAGAGAAACGACACGCTTCACTTTTGTGCAGTTCGAATTGGGTATAAATAAGTTTTTAAAAGGACGTCTCTTTTTCATTAACAAAAAGCCTTAAAGGAAATTACAACTTTAAACATAACGAGGATCTAAGACAACTAAAATTTGGAGCATATGGTAGTGCCAAACCAGAACAGAACGAGACAACTACAATTAGAATAGTTCGTTCTATGAAGAGAACTTTCAAAACTTCTGCGTCAGTGCGTGTAAGTAGGAAAGCAATGTGTAAGTAGCGACAACCAATCACTCTGCACAATCGATAAATGTCTTCGGTTAGTGACTTGTGTAAATACACACCGCAGTGGCTTAACGGGCTAGACGCTGCTGAAGATGATGCTTCACAAACATCGAAACGATCGTCCAGCGAATGTGAGTTCGAATCCCACCCGCGGCATTTACATTATTTTCATTAACCGGAGAAAACATGATCTCTTATAGCCTTAAAGAAAATTACAACTTTAAACATAACGAGGATCTAAGACAACTAAAAAATGTTTGTTGCCGAAATAATGAGTACAATATTACGGAGTGTTATTATACCTTATTCGAACTGAACAGAACCCCACTAATTTGGAACTTTTGGAAGAAATCAAATGGATATCCAGGATGTTTCTCATACAAAATAACATTCTGGAAATATCGATATTTCTTTAGAAATCTATCCGAAAATAGCTTATACAACTTTAATTTCCGACATTCAAAACACAACATTTGACTAAATAGAAAAATTGGATGTAAACAGAATAACAAAACCTAATCAAATGGTATTTTAAAATTCCATAAAACTTTATTGTATTTAGCTAAAAATCTATAAAATTTTGTGAAAATATATACATAATTATTTATTTTGCTTAGGAAATTACCATAAAATATGCATTATATTATAGACCAAAATATGTTATGGCTGCCGAAATCTTAGTAGTCCTGGTTTCCTAGAAGAATTTAAAACCAAATCTAACTTATATTGTACAGTCCGAATTGTGTATTGAATACATAAAATTGTTACGCAGTTTGAATTGTACCAAAAAAATTAAGATTGTATCGAAAGTTGAACAATTGTACCCTATGTTTCGTATGGTATTTTGTTTATAAATTTTAATGCGATATCTTTAATGCGATATCGACCCATTACAATATCAATATCATATTAAAAATACCAATTTCTACTCTATAGAACTACATTTTTTGCATTAAGACATTTGTTAAACGTACGAACGTATTAAAGTTAAAATCTTTTCCTAAATGCGGAAGCTCGAATATTACGACATTTGGTTTGTATTGTTTATTGTTATTAGTGAACTTTATAGAACGTATACGGCGTTTACAAAACTAGATTATCGCGTGTTCGGGATTAATGGTGTTTTTTCATATGGAACTTGACATTTATAACCCTGCTAATGGTCTAATACTCGTCTCGGTATACTGCTTTTTAAATCATTTTAAAATTCAAAAATTGTTAACTGCCCATATACATATGTATGTATGAGAAACCTGACCAACCAAGCAGGATTTGAATTCACATTGTCATATGATCGTTTCGAAGTTTGTGAACTTCATCATCAGAGGATCAGTTGTACAAGGTGGCGCAAAAGTAAACTTCCGATGTTTTTTGGGTGTAATTTAAAAAAAAATGAAAAACTTTGATTCTTCTTGTGGATTATTTTTATTTGGTCTTTTAATTTTTTTTACATCAAGTCGAGAATATGATGTAAAACAGTTGATTGTCATTTGAGCCCTTTTTATGGCATTTTCCATCACTTTGGCCAAAACTTCCGGCGATACGTCCTCACATTCTTGACGGATATTGTCTTTAAGAGCTGCAAGAGTCTGAGGCTTGCTGACATAAACCCACGACTTCAAAAAGCCCCACACAAAGAAGTCTGGAGCGGTCAAATCAGGCGATCTTGCTGGCCAGTGCAAATCGCCAAAACGGGAGATTAGGCGCCCGGGAAATGCATCCTTCAGCATATCGGTTGTGGCACGTGCAGTGTGTGCCGTTGCACCGTCCTGTTGGCACCACATGTTTTCCAATCCCAATTCATAAAGTTGCGGCAAAAAGAACTCGTTGATCATTGCTCTGTAGCGCTCACCATTCACAGTAACCGTTTGGCCCGCGACGTCTTCGAAGAAAAAAGGTCCGATGACTCCTCCAGCGAAAACAGTGACTTTGAGCGGGTGTAATGGCTCTTCGTGGGTTACACGCGGATTTTCAGTGCCCCAGAAGCGTAAATTTTGCTTATTTACGTACCCGCTAAGATGGAAATGGGCCTCATCACTCATGATTATTTTTGATGAAAAATCATCTTCCTCTTGGTGGTGATTAAGGATGGCTTGAGCGTATGTTAGACGCGATTGGTGGTCAGCAGCTAACGTGGCACGTCGTCTGGTCGATGTCGACGGCGCATCCATGACATCCTCGGCTACAGCAGCAATATTCTCTGCAGAACGGCTACTCCGGGGTCTGCCTCGCCTGGCAGCATCTCGTGTTGTGCCAGTCTCTTCGAGGCGAGCGGCTAAACGTCGCAGTGTTTCACCAGTAGGCGTTGGACGGGCAGGAAATCTGCGACGAAATTCACGTTGTGCCAAAGTCACCGACCGATTATTGGTCAAATAAATAGTCAGCAATATTCCGCGTTCTGGAGCAGTGTAGCGTAACATTGTTTATTAACGTGTATTTCGCATGTGTTTACTACACAAATGTCAAAACAGAACTGACATTAGGGGCCAATCGCAAAATTTATAGCATTTTCTCATAGGAGGATTACTTTTGCGCCACCTTGTAGTTGCACATCTGTGCAAATGTGTACGATACTAACTGAAATAATTTGATAGTTTTTTTTTTGTAGACTTTTCTTGGTATTAATCTTTTCTACGGTCGGATGGGCCACAAAAGTGGCGTCATCAAATGCTTGTTATGAGCAAAATATTTAAACAGATCTCATAACAAACTAATTTCAAAACACTGTTAAGAAGAACATTTGTGTTATTGTTATTAGTTATTATGTTTTTAATAATTGTTCGGTTCAAGATCAATAACTATTAAAAAGTACTTTTTATTAGTTATTTTGCATAATATAAACAAATATTTATATTACCAATATAAAATATATTGTTCAATTAAATAATAAATAATAAATAAAAAATACATATTTTTTTTCAATCGATATAAAAAATAAAAATAAATAAATCCCGCTTTTTTGGCCAAAATCCCGCTTTTCGATCAAAAGCAGTTGGTCAGATTATGTACGAGTATGAACTACATATTTAAACATTGTACCTAATTAAAGTTCATTACCAGCTATCCGTCCCGCATAGACGAGATTATAATTGTTATTGAGTAGATTAAGGTTATCATATTCTAAAATCATACATACTCTGGGTATTCATAGTTTTTTTGTACATATATTAATGTTATCGCGAATTGTTTCACAAAAGTATAACAAGTAGGTATAATAATTTATATATATTGCCTGCAAATAAAACAATAAAATTAAAAAATATACCGGTTCTGCCTACAAAATACGATAATAGGGATTTTGATTTACGATATGTTAGATTAAAAGTACACGATTTTACAAAATTTTACACATTTACGTCCAAATTGTTAAGTTTAATTAAACAGGTGCATCAAATGAGGTTTCCATAAATCAACTTTTTTTTCTCCTAACAGAAGTTGCATGGTTATTAACCTTTATTTATTTCGTCAGTTTCTACTTATATAAAAAAATTTATCAAAATTTTTTCTGTTTTCTGACAACATTATTCATTAATCATTTTTTCATTAAAAAATTTTAGAAAATGTTTTATTTTTTGCTGATATCTATCCACTCTATTGTTAAATTGTTTATTTTCTTAAAAAGCAAATCCAGAAAAAATACGATAATTTTACGCTCCAAAACAACTGATACATCTCTGAGTTTTTGAGAGATGTATTAGAAATGTAACAGACAAACAACGCATCAACATCAGACTATTGACGTCAATGTTGATGTAGCAAAACAACGAAACAATGTGGTCTAGTGCCCAAATGAAAAAAGTATTTAGCGCTATTTTAAGTTCTGTTTGGTTATTTTTCTGTTTGTAAGTTTGATAACCGCTTTCGAAACTCAGTTAAAAATCATAAAAATCAAACGCATTCAAGCTATTGTCTAGTTCGGTCTCAACTTTTAAGTTGTATTGGCATCAATACCCCCTACATTGTCTAATACGTAATGCATTCTTTCATGTTAATACTCATAGAAATAACTACCCTACATTTGAGCCTATTTTGAGATTTCTAATTAAATGTAATTGTATTAACATTAAGTTTGATATTGATATATCATTATTCTTAAATCAATTTAAAATAATGTTAAATTTACGTTATTTGTAAATAAATAATTTCCACAAAGGGAAATATTATCTGTGCCCACTAGGAAACGAATTATATATTTGTTATTTCTGGTAATTTTTTGTTTAACTACTGCTTTTATTTAAATATTATAGAATTTTTTGTTTCTCTATTTTTACCATGTGATAAAATGGATATAACTTCCGGAAATAGAGGTTGCAGAAACCCAAATTAGCTTCAGAAAGTACTTTTGACTTTGGGTATCAATGTGGTGTATCTTTAATTCAATTTTGTCCTAAAATAATTATTTTCCTTGGGGCAGAGGTATGGCGTATATCAACATTACAATAAACTTTGAGATACTTTCGTCCTTATTCACAGATGTTATAATGGGTTTGTTGAAGGTTTAAGAAGATGAGGCGCAAATGCTGTATTCATAATCGAAAAATGCATCTGTTTTACGCTCTCTAAAGGCATTTCACGTGAAATTTTACAAAACTCTATACAAAAAAATGCTTGAGAAATATCGACGAAAATGATAAATGTGTCAATGCTCATTGAACTTGTCGAAAATTTTGATTTTATTGTGTAAAAAAATGTTAAGAACCAGGGCACACTAATCACGGTAGTAGCAGTAAATATGTGTGTAATCATGTGCAAAATCGCACTTGGCTTCTGTCAAACTCAGCTGATAAAAATGTAAACAAAATGTGCATTTTTGAATCAGTTGTGATATAATTGGAAGAAATATTTGCCAAATCAATGAAGATTGATATTAATAATTGAAATTGTTTGATGCTGCAGTTGAATTGGTTTTTCCCGGTGTGAAACTCTAACTCGTATTCGCGTCTGTTGTTTAATTCGGCGTCTGTAAACAACTTATAACCAATAAATGTAAACAAATTTGACATTTCCCAAGTGCGTCAAATGAAAAAAATTAAATCAGCTGTTCGAACGATACAACCTTGTCTTTCTACCATATTAAGAACACAGAAAATATGGTAGTCAACCTTGATTTGTTGAGTGGTAAAAATTATTTCGCGTGAATGAACTTAGTACCAGGCTTAAGGTTGTAATTTCTATTAAACGTCAATTTAATTTTCCTGTTGTGCCGTTGTCTACGATAATTTAGTCTCGGCACGGATTTGGTCTAGATTAGTCCATAGACGAATTTAGTATAGACAAATTAATTCTCTCATTTGACGTTTCATTTCACACTCCTCGTCGTAGATTTGTGGAAATGAGAAAAATTCGACAAAAATTAACTTACAGCAGTTTTCGTATAGAAGTGTGAAATTTAAATTTATTATGATGCACTTTTTTGTTCACTTTTATCTTTGGTATACATTTGTATTGTATTTAACCACAGAGTAATACTTAAGAGTTGCCATTACTCTCTTCGATGCCTCTTCATGACGACCTACTACCATTTCATAGAGTTTTATTTGCTGCTGTATTTTACCAATTTTACACTTTCGTTGGACATAAAACGGACAGAAATCAAAGGGATGGCGTATTTTCGTTCAATGCAAACAACATAAAACATAATTTAGCTGTCATTAGTATCAATAAACACTATTTAAAATTAGTTCCTGTCTTCTTTGGTCTCTCATTATCCATCATTTCCCTGGTACCTTTTTGATCAGTTGTGCCATAGAATCCCCCTGATTTAACTCAACTATTTTGCCACAAAAACACGAAATGCGGTTGTTGTTGCTTTGTTTGACGATGTTTACTATTGCATCTATCTGGTATTATTGAACCCATGCTTTCCACAATCCAGTGTTAACTTGCAACAATACCTATGGCGTTTAATTTATTGAGATAATTAATGTGTCTATACTAAAATCGTCTATGGATTGGTCTAAGCACAAAGGTGCCACCTGAAATGTCAATTTAATCTGAAATTGAGTGGTGTAAACATCAAAGATTAGAGAACTAGGTTATCGCCAACCGGACCTCGATCAACTGCGGTCTAAATGCGATATAAAACGCATCATAGCAAGCGAACAATAAAGTTCATTGGATTTAGAGGAATTAGCTCATAGTAAAAATACCAAGTAGTCACACTAGATACAACAACAATTGTGGGCAACAACAACAACAGACATTTTGTTTTTGTTTAGGCTCTCCTCATGTCAAAGTCAACGCATACGTATACCAACAAATAAATGTAAACAGAAAAGTACAAACGCAAAACCTTTGAATCTGACAGAAGCGGCCAACTAAACAACAAGAATCAGTTGTCTACTGAGTTTATCTTCTCATTCTACCATGAATTGGCTCAAAGCGTGTTTAAAAAGTAGTAGCATTAGCATAGCTGATTTCAGAATTTCCATGCCGTTTTAAGTCCCGTATTCAGTTCTTGCGAAATTCTCGTAAGAAAATTTCTCATTTATCTCTAAACGGAAAATTTTGTTACCACATATCTCTGATTCTCTGTCTCCTGTTTATTTTTAACGCATGTGGTATTACGTTTGTTTACTGAAATATACATTACTGAATTCCGGTCCCAAACAATTATCAAACAATTGCTTCCGTACGAAATAAGTTTAGCGTAACAACCCTGTACTTGATCTGTGCCCACGAAATTTTCGCAAATAGCTTAGTACCAAGCAAATGAAACGTGAGCGGAATTTTCGTTATTTTTATACACGTACTTCTTATGGCAACGAAAATTTCGGGCTTTACGCTGCAATTGTAAAATTAATATGTATTTTGTTTTTGTACATGTTTATTTACTTTATTTTTGGCATGAATATGTTCTGAGTTTGACCCAACCTGGGTGCGAAATAAAAAAATGTATTTTGTTAACTGAATAAAGAAACAATTTTCATTTCTACACATTTCGGTATATAATTAATCAATGCATATATTCTAATACGCTTCCTTAATTAATACAATTTAAACAATTCTCTAAATTTATATAAATTAACAAAATTTAGTGGTTTAGTGAATATATCGGCCTGCATATCAAATTAAGACAATTTAATTTAAAATGAGGAATATACTCATTTTTAAATTAGGAATAAAATTACACTTTGTATCGCATGTTTAGTTCTAAGGCTACAATTTATAAAAATTTGAGTGTTTCGTCTAGTAATTCGGTCAATTCTTGAAGAATAATACCGAAATCATTAAACAGTTGTCTCTAGGCTTCTTGCGCTACATTTGGTAGGGATATATGTATACTTATATATTCAGCCTCCGTTACCGAAAGAAACCAGACAATATGCTATTTGTGACATGACCAGCTAACGCATCTATCATTATAAAAAATAAAAATAAATGGTTGCCCATTACATCCCATGAAGGGACTGGGGAGAACTTCTCACAATCACTGAGCTGTGCGCTTTCCAGTTTTCACTCACTGATTGGGACCTACAGTTTCACACCGATTCCGAATGGTAATTTGAGAAGCTTTTTTTTCTATCATTATACTTGAACACAACTTTCTATTAGATTAGACTTTCTATTAAGATATATGTGCCCAATCCGCATCTAAAAACACATTCATGTCTTGATATTAAGCCTTGATATCGCAGTTTGAACAAATATTCAACCAATAGAAGAGACTTGGACAGAATTGAAAATATTAATTATATATATTGAAGATTTTAAAGATTTAACTTAAACTTGGAGGCAAATAATAAGCGTGTTTTTATTCCCCGCTAAACTAATTATTTCGACGACTTTGTTTGGGGAGCTAATCGATTTTAAGCGGCTGCCCATTCATAGTACAATTATTCGGGATTTTGAAATCTATAAATAAATTCCTCGACCTAAGTTCACATATGGAAAACTGTACAATTATTCGGGATTTTGAAATCTATAAATAAATTCCTCGATCTAAGTCCACATATGGAAAACTGTACAATTATTCGCGATTTTGAAATTTATAAATAAATTCCTCGATCTAAGTTCACATGGAAAACTGTACAATTATTCGCGATATTTTAAAATGTATAAATAAATTATTCAGTCTTAGTTCACATATGAAAATATTAACTTCAAAATAAAAAACGTCGCTAATTTTTCACAAAAAAATACAAAATGAGTGGAAGTTTTGATATCAAATAAAGGCAAACAAAAACTGAATTTGAATGGCCATTCGTACCATTTGGAAAAATCAACTGAAAAAGTGTATTTCTGGTGTTGTGCAAATAGAAAAGATAAGTTTTGCAAAAGTCGTTTGCACACAATCATGGTGAACAACGAACATATATTAAAAAAGGAGCCTTGTGTCCACAGTCATGAGCCCGTAGCTAATGAAAAACATGTGGTGCATTCTAACATCTCGTTAAAAACAAATGCAAAAAACAGTACTGAAAAGGCTCCTTGTCAAATAATAAGAGATACCGTTGCCGATACCAATCAAAATTGCCGGGTTTATTTGCCTTCCAAAGCTTCACAAAAAATAAAGATCAAGCGCATTCGTTCAAATAAAGTTAATGAGCCGCAAACTTTGGATGAAATCAATATTCCGGAAGACTTAAAATTCCTGGAAGAACATTTTATTGGGTACGCAGTCTAGTTTGAAGCTTTTGGAGGAAGCACAATGTTGGTTGATGGACGGAACGTTCCATGTTGTGCCTTGGATTATGACTCAACTTTTTAGTATTCATGGTTACATTCAGGGCCAGATAGTGCCTTTAGTCTTCTGCTTAATGAGTCGCAAGACCGCAGAGGCCTATTCGGAAGTTTTCTTCAGTCTTACCAAACTAGCTTGCGAATGGAACATACACTTAAAGCCACTAAAGATAATTTCGGATTTTGAAAAAGCCATCATTAACACTGCAAAACAATTTTTCCCGTATGCTGAGTGCAAAGGATGTCAGTTCCACTTTGGCCAAATAATTTGGCGCAAGATTCAGAAGGAGGGCTTAAGTACTAAGTATGGGAACTGTGAAGAATTTAGCTTGCAAGTTCGGATGATAAGGGCCCTTGCTTTTGTGCCGGGTGCTAAAATACCTTAATATTATGAAGTTCTATACCGCAACTTTCCAGATAAAGATGCCAAAAAAATAGCTCGTTGGATAAATTGCAATTACATTGAAGGACGGTATGATACCGAGTTTTGGTCGGTCTGCGACATGCTAGAAGAAAATTTCCCACGCACCCAAAACTCTGTCGCGGCTTGGCATAGACGCCTTAAAGTTGTTGTTGGCAAAAAGCATGCCGGTGTTTACAGTCTGATCGAAAATCTGGCTAAAGAGGTGAATGTTGCTAAATCGGCAATCGAAAGAGTTAAATCGGGGAACGTTCAACCCCGCAACAAAAAAAATTGTTCAAAAAAACCAAAATTTAAAGGCTGTATTCAATAACATACAATGTGTGGATAAAACAGACTATTTAAAAGCCATAGCAGTTAATCTTGCATTTTAGATATAAATTTAAATTAATAAAAATAAAAAAAAATTGTATTGGTATGATTTTCAATAATTCGGGATTTTTCAAAATTAGGGATTTTAATTCGGGATTTTGAAATTCGGGATTTGAAATTCGAGATTTTGATATTTCGGCCTTTTAAAAAATTCGGGATTTTGGCATTTCGGGATTTTGATACTATCCCACAGTAAACATAGAACCAACTCATAGAGAAATATAAAAGAGTTTCTATCCCTCTCTTTACGTTCTCTCGATGGCGACGAGGTACTAGGCCATTTCATCGTGTTCGAGTTGCTGTTGAATTTTTCTCTTTGGTCGGACATAAAACGGAGTGAAATAAAAGGGAATGCGTATTTTCTTCGTTCGATGCAACCAAAATAAAACATAATTTAACTGTCATTAGCATCAATCAAACACTATTTAACTTAGTTTGCTGCATGATTTGCTTCTGGTTGATTATCGCTCTCTCGCCCATAGACTAATTGATATATAGATTTGTTATCCGCCTCATCTGACGTTTCTCTTTGCGCTTCTTCAATGAGGAAACAAACTTCTGTCAGCTGTTTAATTACAAAAATTTGTACGAACATCGAACAAATTCCCCCTTTCTTAGTTTTGTGCATTCACGATGTTCATATATTTACATACTTTGAACATTCACAGTAACAATTTCAGCTGTGTTTATCAAACCTCAGCGACAAAGTTCTTTTCTTGACGTTCAAATTTGCAACTTCCACAAAGTCGCTTCCCTTCAATCATTAAACCGATGAGCGAGTTGACAAATATATATATAAATTAATCTATGGTAAAAACCATAGACCAATTTAGAATATAAAATCCATTTCTCTTATTCGTTGTCTCCTTTCACACTCTTCGTTTGTGCAAATGAATATTCGACGAAAATTAACTTACACCAGGTTGAGTTACAAGAACTGTTGACTTAACTTTTTCATTTCGTTTTGGTATAGAACTGTGAAATTTAAATGTATTTTGAACTTTTGTGATGATTTTTATCGTTGGTATACATTTGTTTTGTATTTAACACAACTATTTTGCCACACAAATACAAAATTCGGTTGTTGTTTCTTTGCTGAAGGTTTGTGTATTATTGCTTCTATCTGGTAGTATGGAAGTCATGCCTTGAATCATCCAACCTTTACATTCAACCAAACCTGTGAAGTTAAATATATTGAGAGAATTAAATACTCTATTATAATTTGCTCTATGGGGAAAACCCTAATTTTGACACCAGGATAAAAACTTAATTCACCTAGGTTGGCAACTTCGAGACTTTTTATCAAAATGCTCTCAAATTTTCTAAAATCGTCATCATACTTCTTATATATAGACTTAACATTTCTCTCAGCAAATTTATGACATTTGGCCTGGTGTGATATGAACGTTGGATATTGAAAAGAATTGCTTCAATAATACCAAATAGAGGCAATGGTTCAAAACAACCAACAAAATAAAAACAATGGTATTTCGTTTGCGTATTAAGATTATTGTGTTAAATACAACACAAATGTATGCTAACAATAACAGTCAATAAAAAAGTGTAAACCACATTTAAATTTCAAAGTTTTTCACCAAAACGACATGAAAAATTGAAGTCACTTTTCGTCCCGGCCGCACCACGAAGAATGTGAAAGGAAACGTTAGATGAGTCTAATTTTCTCTCTTTAAAGCAATATAAGAACAAGCATTTACAAGAACTTCTGACTTTAATTTTCATGTCGTTTTGAAATTTAATTTTTTGATTAATCTCATGGTAGAATTATCTATTTGGTAGTCGCATTAGCAATTCCGTGGTTAAGCTGTCAGAATTAGCTGAATAATGAAAAACACTATGTACACAAAATGTGAATAATTTTATAAGCTTGTCTTATTTGATACGAAGGCTATGCTATTAAATTACAGTTTGATTGAAATTTTTTGAATTTTACTTTCAAACAAAAAGAAACAAAGTCGAATTTGACAGCTTACCCACGGAAAAGATGAAACGGCCCGATATATAATTTGACCATGATTAATCTCTAAACGGAAAATGTTGTTGCGGAGAGTTACCACCTATCTTTGATTTACCTTGCAAATATTTCATTTACAATTCCTCTAAGCATTCCGTTTTATTATTAACGCATGCGGTGTGGTGTTACTTTTGGTTGTTAAAACTATCAAAATGTCAAAATTCCGCTCCCAAACAATTATCAAACAATTGTTTTCGTACGAAATAACTAGGCGTAATAACCCTGTAATGGATTTTCGCAAAGAGCTGAGTACCAAGCAAATGAAAAGAGAGCGAAATTTATGGTTAGTTCATAGTTATCGAGTTATCGGAATATAATATTTCGAAAAACGGGTATCAAAGATTTTTAAAAAAAAAATACCGTTTTGAAGACGGTTTTTGTAGTATACATACCTCTAGAAAAAAAAATAATATAGCGGTTTTGTAGAATACCTCTATGTAGAAAATATTAAATAAAATTTGTCAATAACTCGCTCAGTTATCGGAATATTAAGTTTCGAAAAATCGTTGATAAAAAAACTGCCATTTTGATGACCGTTTTAAGTGGAATACTTCAAACTATATATAGAAAAACTTAAATAAAATTTGTCGATAACTCGCCTAGTTATTGAGTTATCGAAATATAAAACTTCGAAAAAGCGTGTTTGAAAAACTGCCGTTTAGATAACCGTTTTTTGTAGAATACCTCAAATTAAGTAGAAAAAGTTACATAAAATTTGTCGATAACTCGCTTAGTTATCGAGTTATCGGAAATAAACTTATAGATTATAGATTTTCTCCTCTGGGGTAGTTTCAACACCGACTTCGCGGCTTCGGCATAGTATTTTTGTGTTATAAATAAATAAAGATGCGCCTCTGTCAAAAATTAAATGTTAGTTTTGGGACAGGAATAAGCGACGCAGGCACAGCAATTTTTAAAATAATCGTGCGAAAAATTTAATTTTTCGGGAAGGAAAAACGCCGCTGTAAAATATTTTTTGGTACATCTAAAAATATAATATAAATTAAATTCCCTTTAATTTCAGTACCTGTTGCTGTTTTATAGCTAATCCTGTATTCTCAGGAACCACATATTATATTCTAAAATATAATAAATACAGGAAAAATATTTAGGGTTTTCACAAGATCTCGTATTGTCGTACGTTGTATTGCATATTCGTAAATATGTAAGTACAACAGTTGTGAAAATACCGTTATTGAATTTTTTGTTGTATGTTGTATTTATCATCTGACTCAAGAATCAGTTGATTGAAGAAAAACATTTTTTAAAATTAAAATGCCTAAACCTGGGGGGTTCTATGCCACAGCTGATCAACCTTAGAGTTGGGAAAACATGCTGGATAAAGTCAGAAAGAGAAATAGCGATAGATGACTCGAAGTGTGTAGGGTTGCTCAATGCGTTTTTCACACATTTGCCCTTGGGCATTGAACCAAAAGTACAAAACTCATCAACTGAGAGTATTTTTGTGATAATTAAATGGAGGAATAACAAGTGAAATAAAGCAAAAGGTATTTTCTCATTCTGCATGGGTTGTCATATTCATATCATGTGGTACACGAAGATTACAATTATTTCGGTTCACGAAATACACATATGTACCTCTTATGGGAACGAAAATTTCAGAAGAGCTGAATACAGGGTTTCAAGATGGCATATTTTTTTAAAAAAGTGCTAAAAAGCACCCAAAGTGTCGTCATGGCAACAATACCTCTCTTTCGCCATTTCGCTCTTGTTTCATTTTATTACGTGTTTTCCTTTTTCTCATACTCTTCTTCGTTTTTTTCTCATAATAAAAAACAGCTGGCGAACTTGTCTATCTATTTCTCCGTAATTTAACTTCACTCATTCACTGCAGGGAGCTTGTTGGAAAAAAATTCAGTTTACTTTTAACGCTCGTCTAATTTTAACTTGTTTCGGTGGTAGCGCTTACTGATCGGATACAAACGTGTGTTACCTACCTACATACCATAAAATATATACTATATTATAGTCCAGCATATCATATACAGCGACGATATATATGTACATACATCTATCTATCTTTGTTGTTGTTGCTGACTTATCTGTTGTGTCTCGTTTATTAACAATAATTTAACAGGGTATTCCGGGTTGTTCCACCTCCAAGTGATTAAGTGTTGTAGTTGTTGCTGAAAAAAAGTGTAGTTTTTTTTAAATAATTTGGACAGGGGCAGTTTTGCATGCGGCATTATTGGTAATAGAATCTACAGAATAACTAACATACAAAACATTTCTACATATCAAGTAGATGTTTATTTAAAATCAACTTATAAATGTTTATAGTATACAGTTCTTATTGTTATCGATATTAGTCATTTCGCTTAATATTGAAGTACGTGTAAGAGTATTATTTAGTTTATAAAGTGAATGTCGTCGCTACTCAATATTCAACAAACTACTGAAAATAAAAAAGACAACAAGTTTATTAAACGCACTCCTTTTCCATACCTCTAAATTATTTTAGATAATCATACTGTGAACAACATGACCAGCTACGACGATGTAAGTATAACTTCTCCCTGTTTTGGTTGTTGTACCAATCATGTTATGAAATCTTTTTAAATTGCCCATTTCCCCACATTTTCTCATTCGCTTTAATATTTTTTTTTTGTTTTGTTACAACTTTTCCTCGTTTCATAACTTCAAAAATGCATGCACAACTTCTCGCATCCACAAACAATTGTTGATAACCACAACACAATCAAATTAAATACCCGACTGGCCAACAACAACAACGAAAACAACTGTTACAACAACTCTCAGACATTGCAAAGATGCCGTACAGCGTTTGCCAATGGAAAAACACGAGACATCAGCTTCAGGTAAGTGAACTAAAAAACAAGATTTTACCCAAACTAGTGTAGTTACACCGGTGGACAAAAGTTTTTACATCACTGTAAAAGTTGTCGTCGATAAAGTCTATATGAATGTGAATGTGAAATAGTGAGGAATTCGTTGCCACCACTGTGGTACATGGCATTTTAAACCTAATTTGTGGGGGTTATTATAATCCAACTACATATACACATACCGATCGTATCAGAATCACTTTCTGTATCGATTTATTGATGTCCTTCTAGCCATGTAAAGAAATTACAGGTCGCAAATATCATCCGACTGTCGCCAACATTTGTTATCTTGTGTTGTCAAGGGCGCAGTCTATTGAAATAAGTAAGAATCGGTTCATGTTTTGATATAGCCCACATATAAATCTATCGTCAAAACTTGTTTGGATATGGCGCCCACACTTTTCATCAGAATTGAATAACATTTTAGTCCAGCAATAGAAATAGCTGCTGCATGACTGAACAGAAAATGGGGTCTCATGGTTCTACGTTTTGATATATGTATGTAGCTTCCATAGCAATTGCACCAACCATGCTTGGGTATGTCGCTTTCGGAGTTTACATATAGTAACTGATTACAACGAAATTTGATACACAAGCTTTTGTAGGTACAAAAATTACTAGGGCATATCTACCAACATTTTCACATAGCCACCGTAGAAAATATACAAAACAAGATTGGATATTCGAGATCCATAGATATCATAAAGTATGTATAATCTTAAGATTATACTTAAATTAAGACTAAAATGTATTTTACAAAAACGAATTGTATTAAATCAAACATGAATTGTATTTGAATTTTTTAAAATTGAATTAACTAATGAACTTCTTTAAAGCTACAATGAATCTACTATGTTAGTCTCGAAACCCTATTGTTACAACTTTTTATACTTGAATAGTACTGTGTACTAAATTACATTCGAACAAAACTATTGTGAATTGTTATTCTTGTAAGATAAATGGATAAGTCAAACTAGATAAAAGAAGTTTGGTGTAACGAAAAAATGCGACTTAAATACAGTCCACATCATCCACAACTCCAAGAGACTCGCATATTGGCTCTCGCCTACTAATTTCAAAGTAATATTGATTTTGTATACTAGTTAGTTAGTTAGTTAGTTCGAAAAGAGGGGCGTGGTGTTGAGTGTTCAGAAGGAGCACTCTAAACCTTCCCATGTCTTTTGTATACTAAGATAAATAAACCAGTCGATGACTCGCTTAGTTATCAAGATATCTCTCATGTCTAAAGCGATTCACAGACTAGTTACTCATGAGCATGTACATCAGCTATCGTTGATGTTTATTTGTTGGTTTACCGTCATTCTTGATACCAATTACGAATGTAATCGAAGTTGTTCGCATCATTATCATGTTTGCAAAATTTTTGGATAATATTTTTCAAATTCATCAGGCAGTTAAAAAGTTATCGACCAAGTCCTGCTTAGACGTAACCAAAAATTGTAAATCCAGTAGAGGCGAACCAAGTTTTAAAATTTCAAATATTGGCATTTCCCCAAAAAGTGCCACCCTAGTTTACGTCGCGTCACCCTCGGTATTGGCTTTATATTTTAGGACCATGTAGAGCGATTGTTTTCTATGCTTTTACTAAATACCGAATGCAAGTAGCTCCATATTTAGTAAAAGAAGAGAAAACGATAAAACTAACTCGTCCTAAAACGTAAGAAATTAACGAGGTCGACGTGATCTGACAGAAGGTTGGCCTTCATGTGGAAATGTTTATATCAAAAAAATGTTGATGTCTCGCTTAATTATCGTGTAATCGGGAATTGCGTCAGGGGTAACTTATCTTAATCCAGCGAGTTAAAGAAATATTTAGTACATTGCCACCAAAAACTATCATCATCAATACCTAACTTGAGCAACCGTTCCGCTTTTCGCGGGATTATCCCGCTTTTTACGATATTGCCCCGCGTTTTGGTGTCTCATTCCGAATTGAGTCTAAAATAACAAAATGATTATATACAAAATAAAGCGTTTTATTTTATATATTTGGTGTTATTTGAACTAAATACATGTATTTTTATTTAATTTTTTATTTAAAGCAAAACAATTCCGCTTTTTTTACCTACTGTTGCCCGCGTTTTGGTCACAACCATTTGGTCAGGTTATCTACAACTCAAAATGTAACTTCAGCGTCATTAAGCGAAACTTGTGTTTTTAACCGTAGCAGTTGTCAGCTTAAAATAAAACCGTCCCAATATAAATAGAACCAGTATGAAAACAAACGAATAAAATGAAATTTTGGAATTGTCAATACCACATGTTTGCTAATGCGTTTAATCAGAATAGAAATTTGACTAATTTTATTGTTCTTTTAAAAGAGTCTACATTTAGATAAATCAACATTTATTTAGACTAATTAACATTTGCTTTAGTTGTTTTGGCGAAGAATCGCTTATATGTACAATATACGGACGTAGAACTTTTTAAGCTGTTATTAACGGAATGGAATGGCAACACACCTGTCCAATAGTGCAGAGTATTCAAATGACATCACATTTCCTATTGGATTTTAGGCAATGTTTTCAATTTCATTTTCTATCCATTATGTAATTCCTAATTGTTGTTCTTGACCACATACGCATTAGGAGCTCTATAAATTAACTTGTACTGCATATTTGCATATTAATTCTATTAAAAATACAATTTTATTGTAGTGATATGTCTACAATCATATCGTCATATACACTTGCAACAGTAAGATAGCGCAATTATGGCATTTACGTGATCTACAATTATATTACGTTTAATAACAACAACAGTCCAGTCAGTTATAATAGTAGTATGTAGTTAATTAACCCTTACAACATGATATTGCAAAAATAACGTAAAGTTTCCATTGCTTTTATTAAATTTGATCATTATTAGTTTGAAATAATTTTTTAATTATAACATTAGAATGTTTACCACAGATGTATATAAGTATGAACACATGTGAATGGACATGATGAACTTGGTCTAAGTTTGCATCAAAGTATTTATTCACTTAGGGTTTGTATGTATCTTGATTTTTGTCCAAACGCGTAAAACTATTTAGGGATACCACTACGTACGATCTCATAACTCGTACTTAGTAACGATTTTAACTAGAGTTGGAGATACAAATCAACGTGCCTGTTAAATCGAAATTGAATCGAAATTGTTAGGGATTAATAACTGTTGTGATTATGTGATGATAAATAGTTTTGAAAATCTTAAAATATAATTTTCCTAGATATGGTTTAACCCGGCGTTGCGGACGTTACGTTCGTACGTATATTTTTTAATCATGTTGGGCGCTCTGAATTCTATATTCCTAATTTTCCTACAGCGTTAAGTTACTCTTTGAGAAAGCATAAAAACATGTTAGTTGACTTTTATCGGTCACGGTATAATCATGCATAAATTGCCATTGCGGACGTTACACTAAACAGAAGTTATTGTTTAGGTCAATGTGCATTTTCATAAATTTTATCGATTTAAACAAAAAAAAAAATTCAAAATACATTAAAGAAAGAGAAGTGTTTGAGCCTATCAAACCCGCTTTCTGGGGAGCCACTGGATACTGCAGTGCGTAAAAGAAGGATAAAATTTGCATTATTGGAGATTTTACACCTACAATCCGGCATTTGATGAAAATCGATCTGGTCAAAATCGAATACGATTTGACAATTTGACGATTTTTTTTTATACTTTCATCACATACCGGAATATTGTTTAATATTTACCATGCTCAGATAGATATTGAGTTGCGCCTTTAATATTGTTTCCTGTGACGTACAGTGGTGGCCACGAATTTAGCACACACAGTATAAGAAACTCAGATACGTTTATTTATTTATTTATTTCGAATATATTTTATAAATAAATATATAATATATAATTTAAAAAGCGCTGGATAGCATAGATCATATGCGCCTGTTAACACACAAGAAACGTTTATAATAAGAATATTAGTGTTATAAAATTTTTACAGGGAATGGATTCAATATCATGCAACTAATTTAATGATGTAATTAATAGGTACAGTGGAATTAGAGGATAGATTTGCACAAAAGAAAAACATAATATGAAAAAGATAAAATAAAGAATTTATGAGTATTTGAAGTAGAGAAGAAGGAAATAGAAAAATATAATCTCTGGTCTACACTTCGTCCTGAAGATTGTGCACCCTTAGTGATGATAGAATCATAGGAAGCATATTCAACGTTGAGCAGTCCAATATATTGCCAATGTGATCTTCAATTTTAGAAGACAAACATTCTCTTAAAAAGTGGTTGACTGCGAGAGTGCTCTGACAAAATGAATGGGTTTGTATTTTCGTAGAAATAGATACGTTTATATTTCCCGCAGTTTTATATATCGATCATATTTTTTTCCTTCCATAATGTTACCTATAGAGTGGTTATTATGGTCGGTTAATTTCATTGTGTTCTTCCTTCCCCTGTTTTTACTATTCAACTTTTTATTCAACTAAAGGGAAAAATATTGGACACTAATTTAGCACAAACTTAAAAACTATTTATTGTCAGTGAAAAAAAAACAGAAACAAAAATACAAATTTTATGTATCAAACAAAACTAAGTAAGTGAAATAAATTTAAATTTAGTCGGATATCCCTTGTTATTAATGACAGCGGCACATGTCCTGGGTAGACTCTCTACAAGGGTCATGAAACGTTCACTTTGAATTGCGTACCAAGATCTTGTTTTCTGCCCTCAATTCGGCCATATTTTTAGGTTTTGACTACTTGAATATATTGCTCAACATCATTCCAAAGTTTCTCAATAGGGTTGAGATCCGATTAATGGGCCACTTCAAACCCTGAATTCCATTCTCCAATAGGCAGCTCTACACTATGCGTGAAGTGAGTTTTGGATCATTATCATGCATGAATCGCCAAATGGGGGGCATATTGTTATCTGCAAATTACATATTTGTAAACGTGTTGATCCATGCCAATTTTATGTATTGGTCCTATTCCGTGGCAAGAAAACGCAGTCCACACCATCACATTACCACATCCGTGCTTAAATGTGTACTTTGGATTGTGCCCCACGTTTGGGGGACACCATACAGACTTCTTACCATCAGATTAGAAGCGACAACATTTTGACTCGTCACTCCAGACCACATTTTTCCAAAAAAAAGTTATGGGCTTTTCTAAATGTTCATGTGCAAAGTCAATGCGAGCTCGTAAATGTTTTTTTTTTTGACAAAATTGGTTTGCGTTGGTCTATGCATCCGCGTAAGTTTTTTCCTTTCCATCTCCTTATTGTTCTTGAAGAAACGTCGAAACTAAATTCTGATAACACATCTCTTTGAATCGTACTTTAGCTCGTAAATGGGTTTGTTTAGTGAGGCTTTACGAATGAGAGAGTCCTCTTTGGGAGTTGTTTTTCTTGTTCTGGGACACTTCTAAACGTTCTTGGAGCTCCCATATTTTTATATATGGATTAAGGCGTTATACACCATCTTTCTGGAACACATTAATATACGACATATTTCCAATCTCACCAACGGAACATAAACTGTTTTTCATTTTCTGAATTATCTGAAGCTGTGTCTCTCTACACCACCTTCCTCTAGCCATATCTAATTAATGAATTATTATCATTGACTTAATATTTCCAAATCTTTCCAATTATTTTGCGGAAATATAAAACCGAAATTAAGAATTTTAGAATTGCGCTAAATTCGTGACCAGCCAACATTGATTATTCTTACAATTAAACAGTAATTGAAAGAGAAGGGAACGAAGGACCTAGAAAAAAACTACAATAAAGAACAAAAAATGTCGAACAAAATCTGTAACAGGTCGAAATATAAGCGTTAGAATTCTACAATTAGTAAATGAGCTAAATTCGTGGCCACTACTGTATATTAGATCAATCCTATCGATGTTTTTAAGGGCATGTCGCTAAATATCGTGTGCATCCTTTAAAATAAGATTTCGATCTCTTGGTTAGTTGGTTGGTTGGTTGAAAAGGCTGCAAGACAGTACGCTGTCTAGCACACTTAGGCTAAAGAAGCTCATTGTGATACCTGCAGTTTCCTCTATATCAACTATTGACTAGTCGTCTATCAAATTTGGCCTTTCACTGAATTTGTCTATAAGACCTACAGGAGTATCCTGTAGGGCTACGGTGCTAGCTAAATGTGTTCCGAATATCCTACTTCTCAGTCCTGCCAGAGCAGGGCAATCCATGAGAAGGTGTTTCGTCGTTTCCTCGTCCTCTTCCATGCAGCATCTACAGAGAGTGGAGTTTCTAAGCCCCAATTTTAGGGCGTGTTTTCCTACATGACAATATGCCATAAGTGTTCCTATCATTGTGAATAACCTGCCTCTCGGCAAGTTAAGTAGTTGCCTAGTCGTGGCCAGAGGCCCTGGCTTGTTTGCAAGTTGAAGTAAGTCTCCACCATGATATCAGGAGTACAGATGTTCAGGATAGCACTAAGTGCAGAGCCTGACGTCGTGCCCGTTGCCCCACTAACGCTAATCAGTGCTGATCTTTAAATTGTCATCAAGGAATTCAGAATATATTTCTTTTGGAGGGACCTCCACCAAACTACGGTGCCATAGAGAAGTATTGGTCTGACTATTTCGATCTCTTACCAACTACAATTTTGATATGAGAAGATGTGAACAAATCTAATAAAAAGGCTCACAATCGCAATCATTTTCAATTTGTGGTATGATTCTAAGAATGACGAAAATCTTTAATTCGCTTGAATAAACAACTGAACGCCAACATTTTTTGTAACTTACTGGAAGAATTTTCTGAAGCAGAGACTTCAATTGAATGCTCACTGTGAATGCTGGTTGGTAGATGTTTGTTGATCACTCGCACATATCTCTCCCTTCATATAAAAGTTATCCCACGTAAACAAAAGGGTTGTGTGTCCGTACAACGAGTGTTTCAACTAGAATGCTTTTAGGCTTAGTCACTCGTTAGTCTAGAGTTTATTTGCAACAGTTTCCTAATTAACTCTAATATAAACATGCAATTTGTAACCCAATTTGTAAACCCTGTAAATAATGGCTGTTGTCAGTAAAACGAGAACTCTTCGTCAAAAATTAACATGCATTTATTTGCGTCGTATCCAATCGCTGGACTTAGTTTAGTTGAAGTGATATGAATGGAATATCGTGTCAGATGATAGCTGGAGGCCAACTTTAAATTTTAAATACGGTGGTATGTGTTTATAATTGTTGTTTTTATTAAAAAATATATACTCCGTTGTATTTTAAAATTGTTTCCCCTAAATTTAAAAGACAGCGAGGGTTTTGTTTAAAATGTTTAGTGTGCTCCCAAAAAAGTTTATAATATTTATATCCTTTATATTTACAATACATTAATTTCCGTTGCGGACGTTACAGCGCCTGGATTTCTTTCAAAAAAACAGTTTCTCAAAGAACAGATGATTCAATTTTTAATTTAATTTAAGCTATTTTATGAATAGCTAAAAAAAAACTTATATTTCGGCAAAAAGAAACAAAGATGCAAGGTCATTAAAGCCAGGAATATCTCGTACGCCAGATTTTAGCTGGACAGTCAAATAGCACAAATTTAATTTCTGGAATAAAATAACATAAATATTAATGTTTTTAGTTTACCTCGTCAATATTTAGTAATGTAAGCTTTATTTTCAAGTACCGCCTGACATTTATGGGACATGCTTTGAATCAAATTCTGGCAAAACAAATCTGTATTCCAGTCCAAAGATCACCCAGGTTTTGTTGAGCAATCGCACATTTCACAGCGTTCCAGAGGTTTTCAACCGGGTTCAATTCAGGACTTTGAGCCGGTCAATCTAAAACGGCGATGCTTTTCTTCGAAACCCACTTTACAAGCTTCGACGTGTGTTTTGGGGCATTATCGTGAATGAAACTGGTACGTGTTTTAAAGCATAAGTTTCCATTTGGTCCCTGAGAATGTCGAAATACTGGTAACGGGCCATTTTTTCCATTAATTTTCACAATGTAGGTCACACCATGCCATGAAAAGGATCCCCACTCCATGATGCTTCCTCCACCATGCTTCACGGTCTTCTGAGTGTAGCGTGGATTCAATGCCTGGCGTTTTAGTCGATGAACAAATACTCTACCATCTGGTTCATACGATTTACATTAGTTTCATCACTCCAAAGTATTTTTTTCTAGAATGAGAGATCTTTAGGCTTGTGGATGCGAGCAAACAATAAACGCCCAGTGTGCCAAACCGATCCGTTTCGGATCAGTAATGGATCTACTTCTTCGTACTTTCTATCCGTAACGAAGTCAGTTACGGATCCGTTTCGGATCCGCAAGCAGGAGAAATTCCTCCTCAAAAACGGATTATATGTCCGTTTTTCGGATCCGTTACGTACATAATATTACGATCCGTTGCGGACCCGTGTATTTTAATAAAACGTATCCGTAAAGGAATCCGTTAGAGATCAGTTTCGGATCCGCAAGCGGGAGAAATTCCTCCAAAAAAAAACGGATCCAATTTTTTGTCCGTTTTTGGGATCCGTTTCAATTTGACTTTCAATGCTTTTCTCCTATTCAAAAAAAAAAAAGATTTCAATTGAGTTGTAATTTACGAAAAAAATTATTAAAACTGATTTTTCTGGGTCCCACATAAGGACCTTTTCTTAAAAAAAGCTCAATTAGCGATTATACTGATTCCTTTTCTTACTTTTTACGGAATCCGGAAATTCGCGATTACACTGACTCCGTTTTAAAATTTTTACGGATCCGTAAATTCGCAATTACACTGATTCCTTTTTTACATTTTTTACGGATCCGAAACAAGTCCGCAACGGATCCGTAAATTCGTGATTGCACTGATTCCTTTTTTAATTTTTTTACGGATCCGAAACGGGTCCGCAACGGATCTGCATCCGTTTTTGTGCACATTGGGCGCTTGGCAGTATATTTTCTTGATAGATGTGGCTTCTCTCGGCTTGCGCGTCCAAACAGCTGAGCGAGATTCAGGCGTCTTCGGATGAGCCTGTCTGATAAATTTAATCCAAATAGAGGGTTAATTTCGTTCGCAATATCGCGTGATGACAGGAAAGGGTCCTTCGTCGACATTCGGGCAATAGCTCAATCCATTGTTTCGGTTGTTTATGTTGCTACGTGGGTTCTTTTTGTTGTTTTCCATTATAAAATTTTTATTTGTTTTAATGGAATAAATGACATAGACCAGCACCGGAATTCTGTAACTTTTTAACGACAAAAATCGGTAATTAAATTGTCAAATTCATAAAATTTCAATACAAAATTTTCGAGTTTTGTCAATTTAACTACCGTTTTTTTATCGTTAAAAAGTTACAGAATTCCGGTGCAGTTTTCTCGATTGGTTAAGAATTTTTGCAATTTCACATGGCTTTTTGCCTTCACTACAAATATGGAGTATAATGCGCTACAATCGTTTCTCCGTTCCACTTTTAGGAAAAGTTTAGAGAAATTGCACAAAAATTTTAAAAAAGTACAGCTGGACACAAAATGCGCAGTAAAAAGCTGTTTATTAACGTTCCGCTCGCATTGTGATTAATTCCAGCAGTCAGAACAAAAAAAGATAGAGATAACGGTAAATAGAAGCTTGATGCTCTGCTGCAACAGTGCAGACCACAATAATTGGTCTACATAGTCAACAAATATGAAATCAATGCTACGTCAAACCTTTGTGCTAATTTAGTGTCCATGGCTGTATATGTATATAACCTTATTTTCCGGTGCAGACGTTAATTTGCTCAATTTAATTTAGTATCTTTCAATAGAGCATTTAAATCTTTTCTGCCATAAACTTGCTGAAAATTTATGGATAAAAACTTTATCAAAGTACGGAGTACCCAAGTTTATGAACAGATAAAAGTGACCCATATTTAGTCGAAAATCAAAGATGGAACGTTGGTAAACTTTGAGTCCTGGTTTTCGTAAAATGCATTACAGAAAAAATATTTACTGATGATATTTACAAGAATACATTCATATGTCTATAGCCTATTATTCAATATACTATCAACAATTTTTGAATCAACTTTAACATTTTTCTCTTGATTGACTTTTTTCTCCGATATGTCCATTGTATGTAGTTTAAATATTACGCCAATTAGTTTTTCCTGAAGATATTTACCACCAGACATACATTAATTAATATGTACAAAATTATAGACGAAATAACCGACGAACCTGTCTGAATCGACTTATATTTAGTCAGCAATATATATTTTGTACTTTTGATGTGATGTGATATCAATATGCATGTCGAACTTATTTACATAGATCATAAAACTATAATGTTTGGTATCAATGTCATGACTGAATTTTTATAATTTATTTGCAAATAAATACAAATACATATGTATGTATGGTTACTAGGTAAACCTGCCCAACTTTGTGTGATAATGACCCTAACCTCACATCAGAATATGATTTTCATAATTCAGACGGATTCATAATTTTGTTTTTGTTAGATACTATTTTTATGAATGGCATGTGCATTTTGTCGAACACAGCCGCCGATTAATATTGGCCATTGATCAAAGAGCGCTGCCGTACAACCGCAGCACAGTGGATAGGTATATTAGCGATTGAGAATAGCTACTTATAAGTATATTGTATACTTTGTGTATTTTGTATATTTCCAATCCTACTTTTTCCGTACTAGTTACTAGTTTTACCCAAGGACCGAAATAATTGTTACGATTACACTTTAATTGAGTAATTTTGCAAATAATAATTATTGAAAGATTAATGTAAAAATTAGTCAGTTTATTGGAACCGGTTTTTTACTGAAACCGGGTTTAATTACTGTAAATTACTGACTGACTTCTAAACCCGATTACTGTAAGTAGTGGTTAAATCACATTTTTCATATCCGGTTAAAAGACCGTGTTAAACTATCAGCTCAAATAGAAGATTCGCGTGGAAAGAAATGGATGCAACTATTCAATTGGAAAAAAATTGTACAATCATTCTGCTTTCAATTTACACTATCAGTTGGCAAAAATAATAAATAATGCAAAAATATCTGTTTGGTACGTGACAAAGAAAATACATCTGATATAAAATGAAAACAGAATAGAGAAAAAAAGAAAATTGTGAACAAAGATTAAACATTTGAAATAAACGTTTTTGTCATCAATTTTTTGTGTGCATTCAAAATGAAAATGTAAAATGTTTGAGGAAATTGTAATTTTCAATAACGATAATCCCAAACAAAACTAAAATAAATGTCTAGGGTCGGTTTTAGTTTTTCAGTCAGTGGTCATCTTCGTTTCGTAGTTAAATTGTTGTTGGGTTAACCAATGTTGGTGGGTTAACCTGTAGTCAGAACCATATGATTTTGACAATCACATTCATAGACGAATACGTGGGTTGAATTTTATGTTTCGGGATTAGAGAACAAAAACAAATATTAATCATCGAAAATAACTATGGTTTTTCAAAATATTCCCCATGAAGATTTATACACTTTTGCATGCGTTTGAACCAATTGTCGAAACACTTTTGCCACTCTGATTGAGGTATCTCCAAAACTTTCATTCTGAATGCAGCAACAGCTTCTTCAGGTGTCGAAAAACGTTGAATAAAAAGAAGTCATTCGGTGCCAAGTCAGGACTATACGGCGGATGATCCATCAAATCGATGTTTTGGGTGCTCAAAAATGCTGTTGTTTCAGCCGATGTGTGAGAGCTCGCATTGTCGTGATGAAGAGTGACACGTCTTCGGCGGTTGGTTTTCCTGATTTCTTGGAAGACAACTGGCAAACAAATGGTTGTGTACCACTCAGAATTCACTGCTCTGCGTTGTTCTAGTGGTACGGTTGCGACATGTCCGGTTTTTCCGAAAAACAGGCGACCATTTGCTTGGAAGTGCTTCGGGCGCGAACAACTTTTGTTGGATTTGGCGCATCTGAAAACACCCATACAGTTGACTGCTGTTTACTTTCGGGCTCATTCGCGTAAATCCAGGATTCATCACCTGTCACGATGTCATAGACGTGTTTTGAAGCACCGCGATCGTATTTTTGGAGCATTTCTTTCGACCAATCGACACGAGCCTTTTTTGAGCTCAAATTGTGTGGGATCCAATGCGAACAAATTTTTTTGACAGTCATGCAATATTTGTTTATGCAATATTGAATGTATGCTGGTCCCACTAATACCTATCTCACGATAGGTCACATGACGATCTTGCAAAATCAGTTCGCCGCCAGCATCAATGGATTTCGGAACAACAGCTGATTTTGGACGACCTTCACGAAATTCGTCTTGGAGTGAACTACGACCACGATTGAATTTACCATACCATCGATAAACACTGGTCCTTGATGGAGCTTCATCGCCAAAAATTGAATTAAGTTCATCCATGCACTGTTGCTGAGTTAATCCACGTCGAAAGTTGTTAAAAATAATCGCGCGAAAATGTTCACGATTTAATTCCATTTTTGGGCCGAGATGAATCTTTTAAGTTACTGTAAACAACACAAATAGCGCTCGTATGTCAAAACGTTCTGAGTACGCATAACCTCAAAAATGTCCAACTTTACGATAGAGCTGCCACTTGCCAGATTGCAATACTAGGGTTGCCAAATCCCGGAGCATAAAAATCAACCCTCGTATAGTATAGACACATTTATTCTCTCATCTGACGTTTTATTTCACACTCTTCGTCGTAGGTTTGTGGAAATGAAAGAAATTCGACAAAAATTAACTTATACCAGGTGGAGTTACAAAATATGTTCACTTAACTTTTTCATGTCGTTTTGGAGTAGAACTGAAAATGTTAAAATTTTAAATATATACATTTGTATTGTATTTAACACAACTAGTTTGCCACAAAAACACGAAATGCGGTTGTTGTTTCTTTGTTGGGCGTTGTTTACTATTGCCTCTATCTGGTATTATTGAACCCATATATTAAACCCATCCAATGTTTACTTGCAACCATACCTATGACGTTTAATTTATTAAGAGAATTAATGTGTCTATACTATTTCGTCTATGATCATATTGCACATTGTCGAAATTTGAAATGTAAAACACGTATTTCTGTTTAGAGTATTTTTAGACATACTTTGAGTCTAGATCATTAAATTATTGCGCCTACACAGTTTCTCTCAAATTTTTGCTCAAATGACTTCGAGTTTATGCACTTAACTCCGGTTCACTTATTTAAAGGCACTAAAAATTCCATATTCAGCAGCCTGTATCTTTTGCAATTTGTAACCGATTGCAGAATTTTAAAATGGAAATGGAAGTTAGACATCTTAAGATATAAAACAAAAATCATGGCAATAGTGGTTTCGTAACTAAATAATTTGTTTTGAGCAATTTATAAAAAAAAGTCCAAAAATGTGCTATTTTTTTGGTTCACTTGAATGTTAGCCATGTTAGTTAACAATATGACGTCCTACATTAGGTTTGTTTCTTTACTTTACCGCGGGATCCCGCGGGAACCCAAACTTACCCAAACGCTTTTCTTTACTCACAAATTGGCAAATGAGATCGATTTTTTGTTTATCTTAACGTCAAAATCCGTTTCTCTTTTTACCGAACTTACCCAAACATTTTCTTCGGGTAGGTGTCAAACAATCAGCTGTTCGAAACGTCAATATAAAAACATACGTATTATTTGTGAAAAAAATAACACAAGTGAAAAAAATTATTGAATTTACAATTTTATTAACTTGAAAAGTGATTGCTTTGAGAGTGCTTGTTTAAAGAAGATGGGAAGTGTGCAAATGAACAGTGAAAATTAATATGATATGCAAGATTTGTTGTCAAGCATATGTTTTGTGTTGTGACATTTGTTTTCGGGTAAGAAAAGTGGCTTTTTGCGTTTCTTTACTTTTGGGTAATATTGAGTATTTGAGAGAGAGTTTAGCTTTAACTCTCTTTTACCCGAACTTTACCCAAAAAGTAAAGAAACAGAGCTATTATCTCACCACTGAAAAATAAAGTGCACAGTTAACTTCTATGAAACTTTCAATTAGGACTAAGTACATAGCGGTAGAGGTGGAATCCGACATAAAAATATGCCGAAAAAATTTAGCCACCGCCGCTAGAGTTTGGTTTGAGGTACCGCCGCCGAAGAATGATTGGCTTGCAACGGCTGAAGCATTTTAGTCGATAAATTTCGAATCCATCGACTGATCCGGCTTTGGCAAAATACTTGCACTGTGTTTATTATTCTGGGGTCACGATTTGGTAGAGCATAAATTTCTCATTCGCTTTGCTAACACTACTAGGATACAGACCAGTCTAAATAACACGGCGAATTTTCTAATCCGTTTAATTAATTCTGAAAATCTTTCAGATATGTAAGTGTCCCATAAAAAATTATTGGTCTTTTTGTCCAAGCAAAGTTTAATTTTTTTTATTTTAGAAACGTTTGTTCAGCTGTAGGAAATAGATTTATTTCGATGGTATATTTTTATTCTCATTTTTAGATTTTTCATCGTTTACGATAATTATTTCAATAGAATCAAAAAAACTAAACGTTTTCTGTCCTTGAAGATAACTTATATTAAGCCAGAAGCATTGCTTGTGTATTATAAAATATTATGAGATAAATAGTCTTCTAAATTCCTAAAATCTTTTTATGCATATGTAGGTGATTATCACTTTATTTTTAAATGGACTGAAAGTATTGATTATTTTTGTGTTCATTCAAAAAAATTTATAATATCGAACAATTATACAAAAAAATTGTGTATGCAAACAAAATTATTCTACGGTATTTTTCATAGAGAATTGATGTATAGAGACGCCATATCTCTCAGTATTTTGATGACATTTAGTGTGTTGCATATGGGCGGTTGCATGTTGGAAAGTATTGCTTTAAAATACCAGATAGAGACAATGGCTCAAACTATCCAACAATAAATCAGCAACGGCATTTCGATTTGTGCGTTAAAATGTTGGTGCAAATATACCACAAATATATACTAATAATAAAATATAACAAAAAGTCAAATTTTCAATTTTCACAGTTTTTCATCAAAACGTTTTTCATATCGTCAACAATTTTTTTAATTCCACCTTGATTAAGTCAATCTACGTTAAATAACTCTCTGTCGCACATACCGGACCACGAATAGTGTGAAACGAAATGTTAGATGAGAGAATTAATGTGCCTATACTAAATTCGTCTATGGTATTTTTCCTCCCAATCTTAATAATAGACTCAAATTTAAATATTGTTTTAATATTTTTTAATTACAAAAAAAGTGTGGTGTAGAAATACACAACTTTCGGACGGCTACTAAATAAAAAGTTGTGAACAGATTTATTTTACCCAAACTGTTAAAATTTAAAAAAAAAAATAAATTTTTTGAGTAGTAAGACTGTTTGCTTCTGGTTGCTTATCGCTCCTACTACTTCGTCGTCATCGTGAGAACTTAAAAAGAAGGATAGTGACTCTTATCTATAGCTCTATGGTTTAAATAGTGTTTGATTAATACTAATGACAGTTAAATTATGTTTTTTGTTGGTTGCATCGAATGAAAATACGCGCTTAATTTTATTTCTGTCCGATTTATTTCAAACCATAGAGTAACATACAAAAGCAACTCGAACTCGATGAAGTCTCCTACTACCACAACGACCGCAAGGGAACGCTAGGAGCGAAGCGAATTTCGTTTACGATATCTCGTATCGCTTTGGCCGACTCTAGCATAGTTGAAGCTTTCCTATCTAGCAGTGTTGACGTGTTTCACATTGAATACATATTTGGGCACATATTCCATAATTTGGTTCTAATGATGTTTTGCAACCTGGGGGTCAACTTTCGTACGGTGAAATGAAAAGTTTTTTCACACTTCCATAACATTTTTGATTCGCGTTCAGTGAAAAATAAAAACAAATGTTAACATGGTTTTCAAATGGAAAATCAAGTGGAACGAAATGGAATTTTTCAAAATGGAATGCAACTGTGTAAATAATTGACAAAATGTTTTCATATGAAAAAATATGTTACACAGACAATTTGAACATGAAAAAACATGGAAACTGTGTCAGAAGGAAAGCGTGCTAGCGAATTTCAAAAGGACTATTTAATAAATTACTTAGAGGAGAATATCGACCTTGCAAACGATAAGTAAGCTAGCGAATTTGTATTAATCATGTATTTATAGATTTAATCAACGGTTTAGGGAACCGAAATCAATGGTTTAGGGAACCGAAACAAGTCCATAAAGTGCTCATTGATCGTCATTTCGAATGGATTTTGGTCATCGCGAATTGTGCGTCTCAGCACTCTCAAATAATTGCTATAAACTATACGGTTTTCCAATATGGACTTGACAACTTTTTTTTTTAAATAAAACGCAAATCATTTGAGATATTTCCAAAACTTTATGATCGACTTGAAATACAATCAAAACATTTATGAATGGAACTCGACTTCGTTCATATGACCACCGCGGGCACGTCGGCAGCGGTCGATTCGTTGGACCCAATTTTCGGTGACTCGGTCACACAATTCGGCCGCTATTTCGCGTTCAATGTTGGCTCTGAGTTCTTCCAAAGTCGTCGGCTTGTTGGCATAGACCAAGTCTAGAGGCGTTAAATCGCACGAACGAGTCGGCCAATTGACTTTTTCATTTCTTGAGATAACCCGCTCACCGAACTTACTCTTCAATAAATCGATTGTAATGCTGGAGTTAATATCGACGTCGTCGACGGCGTCAAATGTCAAAAAAAAAGTTGAATCGTATGAAATTGTATGAGAGCAGTTAATCTCAACGCCGTAAGAAATTCGACGCTGAAAAAGTTCAATCTGTTTCAACTTTTTCGGCGTCGTTGCGGCGTTTCTCAGACAAAAACATACTGCTGGAGTTAATGTCGACGTCGTTGACGGCGTCAAATGTCAAAAAAAGTTGAATCGTATGAAATTGTATGAGAGCAGTTAATCTTAACGCCGTAAGAATGCAGTAGTACACAGCTGTGTTAACGTCGTCGACGGCGTTGACATTAACAGCAAAATGAAATTTTACGCCGAACATCACAATTTCGGCGTTGAGACGCCGTCAACGACGTCGACATTAACTGCAGCATAACGTGTGGCTTGTGGCACCATCCTGTTGAAACCACATGTCGTCCAAGTCCATGTTTTGCAATTCGGACCAAAAATAATCGGTAATCATGGTGCGATAACGCTCGTCATTCCCAGTAACGTGACGATCGTTATTGTCGACGAAAAAATATGGCCCAATAACGCCGCCGGCATGCAAACCGCACCAAACAGTTATTTTTTGTGGATGAAGTGGTGATTCATGAAGCACATGTGAATTTTCACCAAACCAATAACGCATATTTTGCTTATTGACGAACCCATTGAGCCAAAAATGAGCTTCGTCACTGAAGATGATTTTACGATGAAATTCATCATCTTTGCGCATTTTCTACAGAGCCCAATCGGAGAACTACTTTTACTCTTAATAATTTACTGGAACAACCATGATAAAATAAGTAAGGTAAACGCACTAGGAATTGTTACAACAAACACAGGCATTTTGTTTTTGTTTGGTGTCCATAATCTGTCAAATTTTCTTCATGTGTGTATCTACTGTCAAACTAAACAAAACGGTACAAAAACAAAATATTTACATGTAAATTTGGCATAAGAGAGACACCTAAGCAAGAAATCAGCTGTTCTAACGAGTTTACCTTACTTATTTTACCATGGGAACAACCATGCAAATATTTACCTGGAGAGAACATATCTCTCAGCAAATTGATGACATTAGGCTTGGTTTGATACGAACGTTTACTGTAAACAGATAGAAGCAGTAGTAAAAAACATCCAACAAGGCGATATCAACGGCATTTCGTGTTTGTGTGGAAAATAGTTGTGCTAAAACCACACAAATGTATAGAAGTAAAAAAACTTAAAACAAATTAAACTTCAAAGTCCTATACCAAAACGACATGAAAAAGTCAAGTCAACAGTTACTTCATCCATAGGGGAAATTAGAATAGAGAATTAATTTCTCTCATCTGACATTTCATTTCACACTCTTCGTGGTTGGTTTGTACAAATGAGAGATATTCGACCGAAATTAACTTACACCAGGTGGAGTTGCAAGAACTTAACTTAAGTTGTTCATGTCGTTTTGGTACAGAACTGTAAAATCTAAATGTAGTATATTGCACAAACATGAAATGCGGTTGGTGTTGCTTTGTTGGCGGTTGTGTAATATTGCCTCTATCTGGAATCATTGAAGCCATGCCTTCAAACATCCAACGTTTACATGCAACCAAACCTATGAAGTTAAAATTATTGAGAGAATAAAATTCTCTATTCTAATTTCCTCTATGACTCCAGCTGATGTAAGTCAATTGCGTCGAAATTGTCTCATTGGCATGACGAAGGGTGTGAAATGAATCGTCAGATAAGCGAATTATTGTCTCTATATTATTTTGTCAGGGGTTCCGATGAAACAGCTGTTCGACTTGGTGGTAGGAGTCAGGGGGTACCGATGTCACAGCTGATCAGGTAAATACATGGAAAACATATACTTTTGTAGCCGCGTACCAAACCAAAAGTACAAAACATAACAACGGAGTGTTAATCGATTTAAAAAAATGTATATTCAGTTAAAAAATCAAAATGTAATGAAGTGTTAGAGTCAAATTATTTGTGTAGATTCCAGTTAACATGCATGATGTTAAAATTAAAAATTTCTCTCATCAATGTTTTCCAAGTACTCCACGTATTTGTTGTGCTAGTAAAACATCTGTTGCAAAAACACATATACATACATATATTGTTCTGTGGTTGGAGTACTTGTATAAAATAGTGTGTAATGAAAGAATAAGAGATAAGAGACTGAAATTATACCATGTTTTAAATAAATTTAAATGATATTTATTGACGGTTGATTGATGATAATGCATTTTAAATTGCGTTTGATTAATGATAATGTCTTTTAAATTATGTTTGATGCGTGTTTTGCCAGTGACTCAAAGGTTTCCGGTTCATGATAAACAGCTGTTGGCCACTCTTGGTATATTACTCTATGGTTTTCCTTTATGTCAAATTCAAACAAACTTGAATTTTTTCAAACCGACTGTGTAAGTAAAAATACAAAATATTTTTTGTTGATAGTGGTTGGGTCATGCAAAACAATAGTTATATTTTGATTTAATAATAATAATAATTTCTGAGAAAAAATGCAACTTTTGTTCTGCCCATTGCCCTAAAAGTGCCTTTTTGTGTTCCGTTTTTTGAGAAAAGTGCAACCCCACTTGTAGGTTTTGTGTTCGTTTCTGAAAATGCTGCAATCAAAAAGTGCAAAAATGTTGCATTTTCTGCCCTCTCAGTGAGAAAATGAAAATGTACAGTGGGAAAATGTCGAGTAAAAGAATCTAAATCTAAAATTTCAAAATAATTGATTCGTTTGTGACCGTTTGTCTCGCTTTGAAACAGTAGGCAAAATTCCAAAAAAAAAATTGAAAATTAAAATGCAAAATATTAGATTCTGAAATTCGTGTGAATTGTATGGGATAGTTTTTTTATATAGCACTTGCTGAACTCTTTCTAATGTAATATGTGGGGTTGCAGCAGTTTTTCCCGTTCGAACACAGTGGGGAAAAAATCAGTTAAAAATAAATTTAACACTAAATCTTAAAAAATCCTATTCTGAAATTAGACTGGATGGTAGGAATAGATACAATGATAGTACATTGTTCACTCTTTCACAGTGGGCATAAATGTTTCGAAAAAATTTTTGTAATTAAGTCATAAATTTTCCGTACTTGTTACCTTTTTATATCTTAGATTGATGTTTTATAAACTTTTATGCGGAATATTATTATATTTAATGATTTTATGTAAATATATTGAATAAATAGTGTAAAAATCGCGAAATTTTACGTAAACCTACCTTTATATAATTTAAAATTGCTGTGTTATCTCCATAACAGAGGTCTGTTACCTAATGTGGTTTGTGTCTTTGCTAGTTAGATTCGGAATCTACATATCTTCACGCACATATTTCCAGTTTAGTTCAGTTAATTTTTGATCACGAAATTTTCCTACAGCGATGTGGTATGTTAATACGAGTAAATGAATATTAAAAAATGACAGATAGAAGATGTTGCAAGTGTGAACGAATGTTTCAGTTCCATTTCGTTCACCTAAAATGTATGCTAGTGTGAATAGACTATTAGAAAATATATTTTTGAAAAAAAAAATTATGGTCTGCAAAATAATCTGAAAACACAGATTATAAAAAATACACCCCTTCGTAGATTTCTAATCTTTATAATTTAGTGAAATCTTAAACTAAATGTTCATTTTCTAAATAAATGAACATGTTTTCCAGATAGAATACGCCTTCGCACTGTACCGGCATCTTGTTTCTGTAGTTGTCGAAACGAACAACTTTTCATATGAAACATGTGAATTGAAACAAAAACGCATCGAATCGGTACAAAAAATCGCTTCTCACATGTGACTGACTGTTTCTACATTTGTTTTACCAAAACTTTCTGTCGCGTACGGTTTTTGTTTTCATGCATGCCTATAGGAAGAATGCGAGAAAAAACTGTTTCTCAAATGTAGGGAGTCGAAAAATGTTAAATTTGAAACGTCACAAATACTCACAAATTAAAATGGTGCGAGATTTCGATATTGTTTCTACAAATATAATTTTTAAGAAATTAAGAATTTATATTTGAAGTGGACAAGATGAGAATTATATCTTTTTGTTATGTATTTCAATTAATTTCTGCTAAATATTACAGAAAAATCTAAAAAGTAAAAAAGAAAATATAGTTGAATATATGTATGTGTCAACTAATTTGGATTTTGCAAGAGACAATTTGGAGGGTTATATTCCAACACAACTTGTAAGGAGCCTTAAAAAACTTGTTTGTAGTTCTTTTTCGTACTAGCCTATTTTGTTTGTTTATATTTTTTCATTACTTGACAGCTTTCTTTGAATATTCCAATAAAAACGTCATCAGTGTTTCCTCTATTCGCATTGATATACAGAAACACTTTTTACTCACAAATCCAGAAACGATGGAATTTTTTGTTTCATGCTTAATGTGAAAACTTTTTCGATTCGAGAACTACAGAAAAGAGGTACAGAATTCCCTCACTTCGAGTAAATTGATAACTGATTATTGTATGGAAAAACAGATGTTTGGTTTAACGAAATCTCCAAACAGTAGACTTCGATTGCAGTGTGTTCAGGGCTTTAAAGACATTTTGTTGATAATCGAGTAACTATTCATGACGAGAGTCAACAAATTGGAAAACCCAAAGCTTACTGATTGTGAGGTCATTCCTATACTTATATATTTCAGGGAATGCAATGAAGAATTAATTGTATTATTCAAAAGTTATTGAATTATTTCACTGTTAATTGCGATATTAAATAAATGAGTTTTAAATGTCTCAATACTTACGCTTTTAGTTCTAATAGCACATGAAATATCAACATATTCAAATAGTAGAGTGGATCAATAAATAAAGCTCGAATAAAACATTTTGAAAATAAATTATATCAGTACATAAATAGACTCATATACATAATCTATCAGAATATGTGGTCGTGTTTGTTGATTGGGTTAAGCATTTGTTTTGTATTGTTTTATTTAAACCAGTATTTAGACACCTAATATATCGCAGTCAGAACTGCTGAGACGCTGGAATCCATCTCATAAAAATAACTCTTGTATAAAACTGAAAACCCCTACCCCTGTGCATTCTGATCGAAAAATCCGGTTATTCAAAAATATAACCAGGGTTTAGGTTTTGAAAACTATGCATTACAAACTGGGGGTAATGTGGCGCCAACGGCTCGATTTTTGTGCAGCTAGTACAACAAACTTTCTCAAGGTTTCGTCCGCCTGATCCTTCCAGCGGATATGTCAAAATTTTAATTTGCGGTGAACGAATGTAATAGTGTAAACATGAAGAGATTTTATAACGTTCAATATAAAATTGCAGTTTTAAACAGTAACGGCGGAGGGTTCTATGGCCCTCACCAGTTTACATAGCGGTAGGCCTATGAGTTTAGTTAAGTTTTGATTGGAAATGTTCTCTTTATGACGAAAATAAATCAAAATAGTATTACAATTTAAAAACACACGCAGTGGGGCAGAAAAAATATCCCAAAATATATTTAAATTAAAATAAATAACAGCCAAAAATTTCATTGCTTACTTAATTAATGTGCATCATCCTGTCTCAAACAAACCCATGGGGTCAGGGACCTCACAAAACTAAGATAACATATTTCGTCAACCAGTTCGATCTTTTGCCCTATCTCTCCAGTAGATGATATTAAGTGTACGCAGGGACTCGTCAAACTGATCCCTCCAGCGGAGTCTTGGTCTTCATATTTTTCGTTTTCCTTCGAGTTCGGTTTCGAAAACCCTTCGTGCTGGTTCGTCTTTGTCCATCCTACTGACATCGCCTAGCCAGCGCAATCGCGTTATTTTGATCCGCTTAACTATGCCAATGTCGGAATATAGCTCATATAGCTCGTGGTTCATACGTCGCCGATACTCGCCGTTGTGCACTATTTCCAGAGTATTTTTCTCTCGAATACTCCTAGAAATGTTTCGTCTGCTTGTGATAAGATCCAGGATTTTGCGCCATAAAGCAAGACAGGTTGTATGAGAGTCTGGTATAGCTAGGACTTTGGTTACTCGAGAGAGGGCTTTATCTCTAAAGTGCTTGCTTAGCCCAAAATAACATATATTCGCAAACACAATTCTCCGCCTGATCTCAAGGCCGACGTTGTTGTTTTTGTTTACCGCAGATCCGGGGTGTATAAATTGGTCCACCATCTCGGAATTATACCGGTTATCAACGTTCATGCTTTGGTCTAAACACGTGGAGGACCTGGTCGTTGAACCCATTACTGTCTGACCCACTTTTCCTGACTGCTTCTCAATTCTCGAAAACACCGCAGTAACTTTTCTCTTTGTGCGCCCAATGATATCTACATCAAAAGCATACATGAGCAGCATGTGACTTTTGCTTTTCCTTAAAAACGTTCACTGCGAATTTGGTGTTCGCCAATGTCATCCTGCAAAGGCGTATGAGTCTTGCAGGAATACCAAGGTCAGATATTGCTTCGTAGAATTTCTCCAGTATCGGGCTATCGAAGGCCGTCTTATAATCGACAAATAGATGATATATTCTCCCAGATATGGCGTAGCGTGAAAATCTGGTCATTTGCCGATTTTCCAGGCCTAAAGCGATAATAGGTTTTAGTCTTTCGCACATTATACTTGATAGAACCTTATATGCTTATATGGATAAAAGGCAGTTGGCACAGAGACTCGGCTCACATTTATTAAATTGGGGAATTGTACACTGAGACTAAAATCGTCGGGCATGCCTTCATCTGACCAAATTTTGCTAATGATCTGATGCATGCACCTTATCAGTCTTAAATAGTTCCGCCGGTAATCCATCGTCTTCTGTGGTTTTGTCGTTTTTAAGCCGGCATCTCTCCATATTCTCATCATGCTCTGCTCATTTGCGATGAGATTTCCGTACTTGTCTTTACAGAAGGGGGGCCTTGAACCACCATTAGTTCTGTTTTTGACTGTTTTGGTAGAATTTCGGGCTTTGTTCTTCCTTCTGTATGTCTCAATTTTCTCACTTTCTCGCTTAGAGACGGTTTGCATCCTTTCTTTTTTTCCTATACCCATAGATTAATTTATACATAGATTTATTATCCGTCTCATCTTACGTTTCTCTTTGCACTTCTTCAATGAGGAAACGAACTACATACTGTCAGCAACGTCGAACAAAATCCTCGATTTTTAGTATCTCAGTAACAATTTAAGCTGTGTTTGTCAAACCTCAGCGACAGAATTATTCTCTTGACGTTCAAACACAAGTTCGCTTTCCGTCAATCAATAAATAATCAATAATTCAATAATAAACCGATGAGCGAGTTGACAAATCTATGTATAAATTAATCTATGCCTATACCGCTCAGTCGCTGCTCGCGTTACAATTGAGTGAAGCATTGCCATACGTGCAGCGTTCTTTTCGTCATTTGCAATGCGACACTCTTCATCGTACCATGGTTTGCTGCGAAGCGGTTTTTCAAAACCAAGTACGGTTGTTGCAGCAGTTTTTATAGAGTAGGAAATGAGTTTCCACTGCGCTTCAGGATCGTCATCGGGAGGGGGTGGGTTCTGTGCCAAAAGTTGCGAGAGCTTTCTTGAGTAGGATGTGGATACCTCTGGTAATTACAGCTTTCCGATGTATAGCTTTCTCTGCGTTTGGTTTCCTACGATTTTTGCTCTACTTAATCTTGTGTGAACCCTTGCTGCTACCAGGTAGTGATCAGAATCGATGTTAGCTCCTCTGATCACTCGTACGCCCATTACACTGGATGATTGCCACGTGATGAATTTGGTTCTTCGTTCTTTGATCAGGGGATACCCATCTACGACAAAGTCAATCAGTGTCATACCTCTGTCGGAAATGTCAGCATGTAGACTGAAATTATCAATAGTTGGATGAATTCAATCCTGTGAGTGAACGTATAAAAGCGAAACATTTTTATATTTCCCTAGATTGTGTTCATGCTCCGACAGAAGTGAAAGATTTTGATGCCAAAGATATATTCTATGAGCACATAGAGGAAACGTATGACTGCTGCCCTGGACATGGCATTAAGATTGTAATAGGAAATTTTAATGCCAAAGTAAGGAGAGAAAATATGCTTCATTCCCATTACATATGTATATCCCATGAAGGGATTGGGGAGAGCTTCTCACAACCAGTGAGCTGTGCGCTTTCTAGTTTTATACTCTCTTATTGGGACCTACAGTTTTACACCGGTTCCGAACGGTATTTTGAGAAGCTTTTTCATGGCTAAATACTCGATTGTGTCGTCGTCACTGGGCGAGGTGTCCGTCACCGAAAGAAATTTTAAGGTGGTCATAGCAGGGATCGAACCCAGGATCTCATCTACAAGAGGCGCGCACAATACCATTGGACCACCGACAGCCACACACACAATACAACAACAATATTTTGAGAAAATCCTTTACATCGCCTCTCTTATATGATCGGTTCTTCTCCGCTAAATGGTACTTGGCGGCTGTGAAGCAATGGTAGTGCAATCGAACGTGGGTTCGATCCCTGCCTTTGTATGTAATGGGAAATCATTTTCAAAATTATAATATTATTTTAAAATCGCTCGTTGCGAAGTCCGCTCGCAAAGATATAGAGGAATTTAATTTCTTACACATTTTTTGTTCGCTAAACGTTTGTTTCTAACCCGTTTGCGAAAATATTGTGAAATTAAATGTGAAATTCCAAAATTACATTTCTTGCTCTTATTATGTCTGATAAACTCTCGTTTTTAAGTCCGGTGGCGAACCTATAGCCAAATACGATATACGATCACGATACGATTCTGCACAAATCTTGTGCAATTGAAATCGTACTAGACGCTGAAAATTAAGCACGACCAGAGTCAAAATTTTTTCACTAGGTGCTATCTCCTGAACTACTGTAACTTTTACTGAAGTTTCCCATAATTCTCATTGACGTGGGGGAAATTTTTGTGAAAAAATGGAAAATGTGACAAGCTTTAAATAACTGTATATATATAAGTATAAATATAGAAATATATTTTTTAATAAAAAATCTATTCAAAACCACGAGGCCGAATTGGAAATTGAACATGGCTTTCCAATTTGATGGCCCTCAGAAATTTAATTTTGTGTTACGTGTTGTACATTTGTTCTAAAATGATATTTTCATTGGAAATATTTGTTCGTTTGATATGAAATGCAAGTTTTAAAATTTTAATAAAACCCATATATTATTAATAGTATATATAATTAGTATACAAACTCTTACATGAAAATGTACACTGCTGTTCAATATAATAGCCCGTTACAAAGATAAAGTTTTGTGATCACTCTTAACTCATGTAAAGGGAACCTCTCTTTCTCCCTTGTGTACCGTTAGTTTTGTTATTGTCTTTACAAATAATTCTCGTTATATTTTGGAATTTATTCGAAATCATTTGTACGTTAAGCTAAAAATCAAAATAAAGTGCAATTGTCACTTGTTCAAAATAATAGCCCTTTTTCATATAACTTTGTTAAATTACGAAATTCATTCCATGTTTTTTTACTATGTTGTAATAAAATACAATTCTTTCAAACACACACATTTAATGTTTGTTATTGTTAAAGATGTGCCGAAATGTATATTGCACTGCTGAGGAACGTCGAGTTGCTAAATAACTACGAAGTGGGGCAAAACTCTGGGTTTCATTGCTAGTGCACTTGGAAGATCTGAAAAATTTGTTAAAAATGCATTAAAATGGAAACCATTTACGAAACTCGGGGTAGGCCGCGACAAAGCAGAACCCATTTATGTCATCACAGACTATTTCTGGAGAAATAAATAATGAAGGCAGTACTGTAACAGTACGCCGCAGATTGTTAGAAAATAATTTGCCAGCTGGAGTAGCCCGAAAGGATCCACTGCTAAGTAACAAAAACAAAAAAGCTCGCATTAAATTTGCTACCAAATTCAACAACAAAAGCAGTGATAATTTCAAGGGCATATTATGGACCGATGAGACAAAAATTAATTTATTTGGGTCTGATTGTCAGCGTAACGTCCGAAGACCAAAAGGTAAAGATCTTAATGATCGTTACACAAAAAAAACGTGAAGCACGGAGGCGGCAGTGTTATGGTCTGGGGTGCTTTTTCGTGGCATGGTGTTGGACCTTTACACCTACTCACAGAACTATGAATAAAGAAATTTATTGTGATATTTTGAAAGATGTGATGCTGCTCCCCTATGCAAAGATTCACATGCCACCTGATTGGCGCTTCCAACAGGATAATGATCCGAAGCACTCTTCAAAATAAGTCAAATCTTGGTTGAGTGAACATGAAGTTTCCCTCTTGGAATGTCCTTCACAGTCTCCCGATCTCAACCCGATTGAGAATATGTGGATGGAACTGAAAAGAAACTTAAGTGGGAAGATTTTCACAAACAAAAACCAACTTTGGGAAGCAGCAAAAAATAGTTGGGAGAGAATTCCCCTTGAAAAATGTCAACATTTAATGGAGTCAATATCCAGAAGGATCCGTGCAGTTTTAGATATTAATGGTGGATATTCAGGAACAGGATAAAAGAGATTGTTTCTAAATTGTTGTTGAATAAATCGCAATGGAGTGAAATATTTAAATTAAAAACAAGCATTTTTAATTTATATTTAAAATATGTACTAACATTTTCAATAGGTTAATTGCATTTATTAAATAAATAAAAAAGGGCAATTATTTTGAACATCACTGTATACTATGTATATGCGAATTAGTATCCAGCATAGAACTTTTTATTAAAACCAACATCCGGCACTACGACGCCAATTAAATCCCTTGTTCCAGGCCTCCCTATAAACTTATTTTCTTAAGCTTAGTTCTAATAAATAGCCTAAGTTCTTATTAAAACTATGTATCTATATCTGCGCCAGACAGATATACGGACATGAATGTGAGAAAGTGAATTTAAAATGCGCATTATTTAACCTTTACCCAAATCTTTGCGATGACCTTGACGTAGGAATAAATAAAAGCATAAACTATTTGTTGGGAACTATCTGAGGTGCAAAAACCTGTTTCTTTTTTTGTAAATACATATAGCATTATCAGAACCGGTATAAAATCGTAGGATTGAATTTATTATTTATACTAAAAGTGATAATTTCCTTTTATGTTTTTCAAATAATTTGCCTATCAATTCGGGAATTGTAATAAAAATTAATTCGTCTTCTAAAACTGTTGAATTAATACAATATAGCAAAAAAAAATCTTCTATAACAGTTGAATTAATACAATATAGCAAAAAAAAATTCACTTCTCTCCACATATTATTCAACATAAATATTTGCAAGTATCTCGTCTCCATTAAACCTTATGAATTTTTATAGTTCTAGGCACTAGCCAACAAGCGGATTTAGTATTTAGTATTTGTGTGCCAAAGTTACTCATGAGGGATATTTTTAGATCTGGAACTATTGATATTCGCTATTCGATAAGTTACTTTGATTCGAGGTAGTATGAGTATAGATTTCCAAAAATATGTAGTATATTCAAATTTTCCAATTCCGAGTCAATATTTGTTTGTTTACGACACCAGCTTCGAATTTTGTTAAACTGTCAGACTATGACTACACAGCCCAGATTGAAGAAAGTATAAAATGTTGTATAACCAGCTTACTGACCAAACTAACAAAACATAGTTTTAGAATGATAATATATATTTATAAAAAAAAAATGATGTGAATGCAATATAAGAAAACGAATATAGTTCCGGGTTTAATTATCGATACGGCAACGTTTACAGTATACAATTTTGTTTTAGAACATTTAACTTCGAGCAAACATTTGATTATGTAGTTATATCGTATATAGCAAATATTTCTCTTCCTATAGGTCATCAACAGCATGTGGCAGATTTTATAGGTAGTACATCTATCATTATAATAAGACGATCAGGTTTTGATCTAAGAACCACATCTTGTGATTCAGAAACGGAAGTATTTCCCATCAAGGTTTTCAAGCTCATCTTTAAGATTATAACCAAAAAGAAACCCTCAACAGAAAAATTGAAATTTTTTTGTTTTAAAAAATATATAAAATGCAAACCAACGAATTTCTTATACATAATGAACTTTAATAATACTCGATAGATGTTAATGATGATCTTCACGATAATGATGATGACCCAAACGCATTCGAAATTGTTCAAATAAAGGCAAAATAATATAAACATCGTAGTGGTGGTGTCACTTCTCCCTGAATACATGCAAAATATTTTCTAATTGCTTCGCTTTGTGGACTCTGCTGTATTCTACACCGCCATCGCTAAATTCAAACCGATGTCATTCATATTTAACTCACCCCAAATGTATTTATAAGATACATTTGTAATATTCACTCATATGTTAATTAATTTAGCTTTTGTTTATTATGATTTTTTCACTTCTTGTGCTGTAGAGTTGACCTTCCTCGCCCATGTGGATCGCCAGATAGTGGGGCCGCTAAACATAGTGATTATCATCATGATCTTTGGTCATTGGATATACCGTTTGTTTTAGTTTTCTTCTCAGTCATTGATATTTTGTTGCCATTTTTTTTTTTTATTTTCAATTCAAATTTTTCCATACAAAGACTCATTAATAATAAATTTGCACGCATATCGCGTGTTTGTTTTACGATTTCTTAAGTAATTCGATAGTTTCAAAGGTAATTTTGCAGATTTTGTACGAATTAATTTATGTATTTTCTCACGTTTTGAAAATGTAAAGATAGAATAAACGAACTGATATCCATAACAAGTCTTTAAGTGATTCATCAGTCTTGTCGTATGTTTATAGGTGGAATCGCCCATAAACTCTTTAAATTTATGATGGAATGTTTAATCGTATGCACAGCTCTTTGACATGATTTTGATAGTTTATTAATCTGATAATTAATTAGTTCTGATGGCATTCAGTTTAACTCTTTGTTGTTAATGCCATGTTCACACCAACATTCGCCCAACATGGTAGTAGGGAAATCTCCAGTTGAAAAAAGAATAGTTGTCGCAACAAGGATAAAATCATCGGGAATTGTTTAAATCATAATCACAATTATAATTTGTTGATAATTTTCCCTCCATGTAAAATATAGCCAAAACAAAAAAATATATTAGTTATTTTTTTTACTCTCACAACTTTTTGTAATTTGGAAATATTTTGGCATTATGAAATCAAGCTAAATTATTTAATTTACAGCTCACTATTACGACTCTGCCATGGCACTTTATTCGCCGCCTCCGAAGTAAATGTCCCTGTAAACTACTTAAGTATATGTATAAAATAATTCTCCACAATGTAACATTCACTATTATAAACTTCTTAGCGATATTGGTTGAAATTGTTGAATTCTAAAGGATTTATTTGTATATTGTCTATTAAATATTACTTATCAATCAACATTATGATTTTGTCGTCTATCCACAGAAAGAAGCAGTTGGAAAATTTGTTGCGTATGTACGAAGAGAATGAGAATGAAATGCTCAATGCTTTGGATGCGGATCTCAGACGACCTAAACAAGAAAGTTTAGTTGTTGAAACAGAATTTATGAAAAATGATGTCAAACACATATTATACAACATCGATGAATGGGTGAAACCCGAACAGCCATCCAAATCTTTTGTTAATCTTATGGATGACCTACAAATCTATAAGGATCCCTTTGGTGTTGTACTGGTGATTGGTGCTTGGAATTATCCATTGCAATTGTTGTTGGTACCCGTGGCGGCGGCTATTGCAGCTGGAAATTGTGTTGTCATGAAACCCAGTGAAATTGCAGTCAATTGTTCCAAATTTATACAAGAAACCGTACCAAAATATTTAGATAACGTAAGTTGCATACATATCTCTCTTACTTTTAAGATACGATTTTTTACATACTTATTTTATTGCTGTTTTAAATCAGGAATGTTTCCCAGTCATATGCGGAGGGCCAGAAGAAACAACAGAATTATTGAAACATCGGTTTGATTACATTTTCTATACCGGATCTACCCGTGTGGGACAAATTATCCATGCAGCTGCAAACAAATTCCTGACCCCAGTCACCCTCGAGTTGGGTGGCAAAAGTCCCTGCTATATTGATAAGTCTGTTGAATTGACTACTGCCGTTAAACGTGTCTTATGGGGCAAATTAATAAACTGTGGTCAAACATGCATTGCTCCCGATTATGTGTTATGTTCCAAAGAGGTCGAGGTGGAATTTATTAAAGAAGCCAAACTAATTCTAAAGGAATGGTACGGTGAAAATATTAAGGACAGTCCTGATCTCAGTCGCATTATAAACAAAATAAATTTTGAGTAAGTTTGCAAAATTAATTATTAATATTGTAAAATACGTGTAATTTATTTTACAGCCGTTTAGTGTCCATGATGAAACATGGCAAGGTGGCTATTGGCGGTAGTTACAACGCCAATGAACGTTTCATTGAACCCACAATTATTGTAGATGTGAAACCAGAAGATCCTGTGATGCAATCAGAAATTTTTGGCCCCATCTTGCCCATTATTAATGTTGAAAGTGCCTACGATGCCATTAAATTCATCAATTCAAGGTATGTGTGTTGTATATTTGATGTACTCAAAAGTAACATAAACGGGGAAATTGTTGAAGTAAGTGTAGACAGATCTGTTCTTGTCAATGACAGTGTATTAGGGGAAAAGAGTGATTTTTTTGTATATATTGTACGTCTTATTCAAGTCAAATGTGAGTGCAAGTGGACATTTAATACCGTCGTTTTAAGATAAAACAAATAACGATGTTAACTTGTTAACTGGGTTTTACCAAATTGTCCCTAAGTTTATTTTATTGATTGCTTTATTATTAGTATTAATGAATGAAAGAATTTAGTTCTTGAAAAACTTTTTTATTTTCTATTTTGAAAACTCATCTGTAATACGGCAGGTATATTTATATTTTTATTTTTTTATATTTGTGCAAAAACTGCTGTCTATTGCAAGACTCCGATGTGGCGATTAAATTCTCATATTAAACCTTTTGGTCACTTCCCCAAATGCACACAAATTTTTTTTAGAATAGTGAATGTCCCACTGTATTACAGTGTAAAGTTGTCAAGATATGAACAATTAGTATATTCCAACCGTATTTAGAATATCCAAAAACGATGTACTAAAGTAGACAGTCAGAAAATGTCTCTTCACTCGAATGCCAACTAACAAAACGAGTGAAGCCTTAATAATTCTCTGCTTTCTCTCTCTCTTACTCTCTTTATTGAATATTTCAATACACGAGCAGTTTCTGGATAGTGTTATTGTATGTAACTATACAAATTCCAACCATGTTGAAGTAAAATTACATAAACTATGCAAAAAGAATGTAATAATCAGGATATGACGCGAGAGAGAAATGCGTTTGAGTGAATTGTGACCACTTTTTGGTTCTCTTTTAGGAGGGTTGCCAAATTGCGCACATCTTCATTCGTTTACTTCTTGGCCGTCTTTGGAATATCTTCAAACTGATTCATAAATAATCGGGAATACTTCTTAAAAAAAATTTCGTCACCCTTCCATACTATATCCTGCTGCAAATTCGTTTTAATATCATAGTCAGACCCATAGAGTAATGACGTATAGAGCTGCCATTGTTCTCATCTGACATTTCTTTTCACACTATTCGTGGTGCGGTCGGTACGATAGAGAATAATTTGACGTAAATTGGCTTACACCAGGTGGAATTACAAAAATTGTTGACTTAAATTTTTCACGTCGTTTTTATGAAAAACTGTGAAATTTGAACGTATTTTGGAATTTATTGATATATTTTATGGTTACTATATATTTGTGGTGTATTTACACAAATTTCGAAAATCGAAATGCCGTTGCTGATTTATTGTCTGATAGTTTGAGCCATTGACTCTATCTGGTATTATTAAAGCAATACTTTGCAACATCCAACCGCCCATCTGCAACACACCAAATGTCATCAATTTACTGAGAGAGTTGGCGTCTCTATACGTCATTACTCTATGGTCAGTCCTTTTGTATGACAGAGGTACCTTCTGTGTATCATTTTTATGTTTATGTTTTTGTTTTCCTTTTCAAATATTTTTTTAATTCATTGATGACTGCAATTGTAGCGACGATATTTTTCAAACAAACTATGACTTGCATATAGAGCTCCCCAATCTTTTGTAGCCGGTATTGAAATTAGTTTGAAATTTTCGTAAATAATATGTACTACACTCAACTGGCAACCATTTTCTGGTATGTGTAACTGCAGGGTAAACAATTTATCATAGAGTAAATATACCTAGAGAGACAACTTTTCTCAGTAAATTTACGACATTAGGCGTGGTTGCATATGAACGTTGGATGTTGAAATGGATTGCTTTAATAATACAAGATAGAGACAGAGGCATTAGTTCAAAACTACCAACAAGGAAACAACAACGGCATTTCGTGTTTGTGTGTTAACATATTTGTGTTAAATACAACACAAATGTATACTACCAATAAAATATAGACATTCAAATTTCACAGTTGTCCACCAAAACGACATGACAAATGTAAGTCATTGTAACTCCACCTGGTGTAAGTCAATTTACTGCGAACATGTGTATATGGCACCTGCCTTTCGACGAAGAGTGTGAAGTGAAACGTCAGAATAGACCTATGGTCCCTCTAGATATCTGTGTCGAAAAGGAAAAACGTCTTAAGTCCACTTAGGAAAATATTTATTAAATACACTACGATAACCACTGGGGTCTCAATTACCTCCAGATCCAGTTTTAGTTTAATTTCACTTATGTATCAAGACGTCGTACACCAGATATTGTTTTCATATCTAATTTAATGTCAGAACTTCTTATGGAAAATACCTCCTAAAGATGCTCACCTAAAAAAGTTGGAAATGCACATAAGTCGTTTTTCCTTTTCGGCACAGATATATTTACTCTATGCAATTTATTTTTCTATAAGTATTTGTTAGAGTTTTTAGTAAATTTTGATTATTTCAACAATTTCTTATGCTAATTTTGTATTACATCGCATTTGTTGTGTTCGTTCGGTCATGGCAGGAAATCATTCTTTGACTAAATATTTGGATTATTATTTCTGATGTTGGTCACTTAGTTTTATCTCCGCTTCATTGTTAGCACATTCAGTTACAACAGTCCGTTCAAAGCTACAAGAATAAAAACAACTATTGCGTAAAGACTTTATTAACACAATTAAGTCGATAGTTCTATTTTGAAAGCATACATTTATACTTACTTCGGTTTATTCATTTCAAATGGGAAAACTATCTAAGCATTCATGTTTTTTTTCTTCTCATCTGTGCACAAATTGTTGTGTTTTCACCTCATTTGTCTTGTATCGAAAGCTGAGTTAAAATTACTGTTAACAGCATTGATGGATTATTGGGTAAATACATTTTTAGATCAAATTGAACTCCATTAAAGTAACTTTTGTTTGAAACATGTCGTATTCACATATATGTATGTATGTATATAAATACAAGAATGTGCTTGATGTAAGAAGCACTTTAGCGATTTAGCTGAACATTTTACAGTTTGTTCTTATGAGAGACAGAAATTTCTATGTAGTGATTTCATATTCTCTTTTTTTCTAAACAACATAAAGAATAGCGAAACTTGAACACAAAAAAGAAATATTTAACATTAATATACATATAAATATATATAACCGTCATTAAATATAATCTTGTCTGGAACATAATTGTATTGGACCAACTATAATAAAATGCATTTGAAACTCTATTCCCGTTCACTAAATTAAACACACATTAATACTCATATTTGCATGTGAAACAGATAATGATAATTATGTCTCTAAATTGTTTGTTTCGCTTCATTTGTCGTAGATTTTTTTAATTTCCAATTAGGCATTTCCAGATTTGATGAATATTAAAGCAAAGAAAATATTTGCCCTGAAGCAAAACCATTTGCAACTAATCACAAATTCGCTAATAATTTTATTACAGCATAGAGTATTACAAGATTGCACCCATTTCCATACGTCGACTGTATTATTGCACTTTTTCTAATTTTTTGTTTTGTTTTCATTTATCAAATGTACTTGTCGTCTCCCGAATTTTCATCGCCATCATACATTGTTATACTTGTTGTTATAATTTTGACCTAAATACAAACAAAATTCGAACAAATTAGAGAAAGTCCTCTAGCGATGTACATTTTCTCATTGGAAGAAGACATAAAGAACCTTTTTATAAACTCTACACGATCCGGGGGCATTGTATTAAACGAGACCATTATGCATTATGCCGGTAAGAAACAAATTAACGACTTACATATAAAAGAATACAGTTATGCATCTAAATATTACCTAAGTCATAGGCAGTCTAAGGCATAGTAATTAACGGATTTACGAGTATTTTATTAAAAGGTGATGGTAATTAACTATGGTGTTTTATCTTGATGGTGATAGCAATGTCTGTATACAGTATTTAAATGTTGTTCTATGTTTTTCGCTGTTATATATGTTAATTACTTCATATATTTGTTAATTTTTATATATTTAAAATAGGGATAAGCCTTTAGTGGCTTACGTTTTCTCAAATTCAAAGCAGCTCACAAAGGAGTTTATTGTTAATACTCATAGTGGTGGATTCTGCAGCAATGACACCATAATGCATTGTGGAGGTACTTTCTTTTTAGTTTACTAAAATAAAATACAAAAATATTGCATGTTTTATATTTTCACACTCTGATATAATTTAACAGCGCCTTAAACATATGTTATTTATGTAATTTTCTAAAACTTTGGGGTTCGTTTGATTTTAGAAAATTAAAACAAAAACATCTTTAAATTTCTTTATAACATTTATGCTTTTCTTTTTTTTTTAAACTAATACATTTTTATATTTAAATTTGCTATATAACCTGTACTACCATAGAGAAAAACCACTGGCACTGTACGCTCTCAGTAACTCTAAAAAAACTGTTGAGTTATTTAAATCTCAAACAAGCAGTGGTGGTTTTTGCAGTAATGATATATTGACCCATTTTTCAGGTATGCAAATAATAAACTTTAACAATCGACCACATTGTACATTTCCTTCCATGAAAACTAAATTATCCAAAAAAGAAATTAATATACTGAATTGTAGTAACTATTAATTATTTATTCGTAGTTTTGTAAATATTCGGATTGAATCTTTCTATTCATAATATTCACATTAAATCTTTCTAACCCCAAGTATTATTTATATTGCTTTAATTGTAATTTATAATATATATACGGGTGTCCGAAAATTCGCGCAAGATTTGAATTTCGTTCCATGTCAGTTCAGGATTATAAAAAAAATTAAATCTAAATTAAAGAACAACGCGTTGTCATTGTTGAAAAATAATGAAGGGGTTTCGAACAATATCATCTTCAGCGATTGTGCTCCATTTCATCTTGATAGCTTCGTTAATTGTCAAGTGTCGCAATTGGGGTTCAAAAAATACACGAGTGATTGATGAGAATCAAATGCGTCAACAGCATGATAAACTAGTTTTGTTGTTTCTAAAGGCGTTGCCACATGTGATATATGCGGAAAACAATTCAATTGCAATTCAATCTTGCGTGCATATTGGGATACCCATATTATATACACTAATCGTATGACAAGAGAATTACTTGTAGGAACTGAACTAAATCTTTTAAGTTCACTAGACTTTAAAAAGCGAATGGAATTTATTGGCCAGCAAAAATTGAAAACACATGTCATTAAAATCTGTATCGAAATGTTCTTCAAAAAGATTTATTCATGAATAATCCTCCACTCAAGTAATTCTCGAACTACATAACTCTTAAATATGTTTTTATTATAAATTTCTTATTTTACGCTTCAATTTAATGTAGGATGTTTGATCCAAGCGCACAAAGTTAAGTGATGGTATAATTAACATTTCTTCAACGTCTTGCTATATTCCTAAGTATTCAATATTCTGAAATATTCATTAAAAGTAGTTTTTATAGTATTTAAGAGAGTTTTTAACTGACAAAACTTGCCGACGAATCCATCTAATGGAATTTCTAACAGAACGAAATAAGATTTTAGTATCGATAAATTAAATCTGCCTGTTTCGATATGTTGGTCGATTTAATTTGTTTAGACACAACATTTTTTTATCGTAAATCTATTAAAGCCACAATCTATTAACTTTTTGTGCTTGGAAATAAACAACCTATATTAATATATATGACGAGCAGCCATGTACGCCTGTGCAAACATGAGTGCACTATTAATGAAATTTCTTGAAATTTACTTTTACTGTGCAGTTGACACTCTACCATTCGGTGGTGTTGGATTCAGTGGTATGGGTAGTTATCATGGAAAATATGGATTTGATACATTCACCCACAAAAAGTCCTGCCTCGGCAAAGATTTAAAAGCCTTTGGTGAAAAATTAGCTTCGTAAGTATATGAATCGCGGAAGGCAAATCAGTATTCAAATTCAAAAATCTTAATATAAATTACATCTTGTTGTTTCCAGTGGTCGATATCCTCCTTATTCCGAACGCAAATCCAGTATATTGAACTTTTTACTCCGAAAACGTCGACCAATGCCCAATTTGTATTTGTCGCATATTTTGATCTTCGGTTTGGGCATTGGCGCAACGTTCCTTGTTAACCATTACATGCAGGTAAATAGAAGGATGCAATTAAATGAAAATCATATAAAACTCATGAAAAATCATTCACTTTGGAAAACATTAAAGGGTAAATTGTTATCGCGCTAAGTAAACAAATAAGTATCAAACTGCACAAAAAAAAACAAGAAACAACGTAGCACTCCCCTCCAACACGCCTCCTTCTTACTCTATGCTTCACCAGTGGTTACTATTGGCAGTGGAAGCTGCGTTTATTATACCTACACTTAGTTTATTGATATGGCACGTTGGGATTATATAAATATAATACACAAATATACTATGTACATTACGTCCTCGTATATGCACAGGAACAACACATTTTCCAAGGCAGAGTTTACAAATATTGTTTGGTGATATTTAGTTAAATATATTCAGTGAGGTCTTGTCTTCTTGTATCGTATAATGCTTGTTATGTTTATCTTTTTCAAAATCATTTTGGGATCATCATTGACTTGTTGTGTGTAAATGTGGTTTGTTTCTGAAATTAAATTTTATTTTTATTTTTATTCTTTTATTTCTTATTATTTCTTTCTTACAGAGTGATAACAATTAAAATGTATTCTTTTTGAGTTCTATTGCTTAAATACTTCAAGCGTTTAATGGAACTGGTATGAAAGAACTAAGTTAAAGTTTGTAAATTATAATTACTATTATTTGTTGTATTACTGAGGTTTTGTTTTATATTTGAATGTATGTTATTTTTAGTAACTAGCTGTTTTTTATATACTCAATAAATAATTTTTTAAAACGTCGTTGGTTTTAATTGATGGCTCTGGTAATAATGGTAAATGTTCTAGACGAAAGAACGTTGATTTTGGGTCCACAATCTTGTCGTTTCAAGTCGAATGAAAACATAACATTTTTCAAAACTTTTCAGTACAAATTTTGGTTTCTCTATTTCGAATGGGCTGTCAGATGGGAACAAACGCAGTCAGGCGAACGAAAATTTAGACAATAAGGCACGTAAGTGAAGTTCGTTTTATTTTTAATGCTGGTAGCTGCTGTATCTATATCTGCCTAAAATGAAACAGACCTATAATTGAATCCAACTCATTCTCATACGTTATCTACATGCATATATTACACTTTTCGTAAGTTCGTAAGTTATTTGATGAGTCAGATAAAAGTTACTTATCCGGTCTCGAACAACTCCGGGGGGTTAGGGACCTTACAAAAATGAAGATAACATCCATTCTACTGACATGACCTAGCCAGCGCAATCGCGTTAGTTTGATCCGCTTAATTATGTTATTATAGCTCAGCTCAGGTTCATGCGTCGCCGATACTCGCCGTTGTCCACTATAGGACCATACATTTTTCGGCGTATTTTTCTCTCGAAGGCTCTTACAGATTTTTCGTCTGCTTGCGGTAAGACTCAGGATTCTGCACCATAAAGCAAGACAGGTTGTAGGAGAGTCTGGTATAGATGGGCTTTTGTTCCTCGAGAGAGGGCTTTATCTCTAAAGTGCTTGCTTAGGCCAAAATAACATCTATTCGCAAGCACAATTTTTCACTTGATCTTAAGGCTGACGTTGTTGTTTTTGTTTACGGAAGATCCGAGGTATTTAAATTCGTCCACCACCTCGAAATTATAACGGTTATCAACGTTCTCGCTTTGGTCTAATCGCGTGGAGGCCCTGCTCGTTGAAACCATTAATTTTGTCCTGTACTCATTTACTGCTCAGCGTACGCGAGCAACATATGATTTTTGCTGCTGATGGTTTTATTCATGTTGACTGCATAATAATCTCTATTAAGATGTTAAAGAGGTCGCACGATAGGGTGTCGCCTTGTCTGAGGCCTCGCTTAGTTTCGAAAGGTTCGGTAAGATTCTTACCAATTTTTACTGCGAATTTTGTGTTCGTCAAGGTCATCCTGCAAAGGCGTATGAGTTTTGCAGAAATGCGAAGCTCAGACATTGATTCGTAGGGTTTCTCACGTATCGAAGGCCGCCTTATAATCGACAAATAGATGATTGGTGTCGATTTGTTTTTCGTGGGTCTTCTCCAGGATTTGCCGTAGCGTGAAAATCTGGTCGATTTTCCAGGCCTAAAACCACACGGGTGTATGGTCCAATCAGGTCAGCGATAATCGGTTTTAGTCTTTCGCACATTATGCTTGATAGAACCTTATATGCTATGGATAAAAGGCTTATTCCCGGTAGTTGGCACAGAGACTCGGGTCACCTTTTTTAAATATGGGACATAGTACACTGAGACTCCAATCGACGGGCTAACATTCATCTAACTAAATTTTGCTAATGAGCTGATGCATGTATGTACCTTATCAGCTCATCGCCGCCAGATTTAAACAGCTCCGCTGGTAATCCATCGGCTCCTTCGGCTTTGTTGTTCTTAAGCCGGGCAATAACTGTTCTGACCTCGTCTTGGTTAGAAGGAGGCAACAGACGTCGTCTTTCAAATTGTGATCGATTGTCTTGTCATTGGATATCTCAAATATGCGATGAGATTTCCGTCCTTGTCTTTACAGAAGGGGACCCTAAGCCATGTCCATTAGTTCCGTTTTTAACTTTTTGGTATAATTTCGTTCATTCTACCTTCTGTATGTCTCAATTTTCTCACTCTCGCGCTATCTCCAGTGCTGTTTCTTACGCCTAAAGTTTACCTTATTTCTTTTCTCCCTATACCACTCAGTCGCAGCTCGCGTTGGAATTGACTGAATCATTGCCTGCGTGCAGCATTCTTTTCATCATTTGCAATGCGACACTCTTCATCGCACCATGGTTTGTTGCGAAGCGGTTTTTGAAAACCAAGCATGGTTGTTGCGGCAGTTTTTAAAGAGTCGGAAATGGGTTTCCACTGCGCTTTAGGATCGTCTTCGGGAAGGGGTGTGTTCTGTGCCAATTGCGAGAGCTTCCTTGAGTAGGCTTTGGCTACCTCTGGTAATCGCAACTTTCCGATGTCAGCTTTCTATGCGTCTGGTTTCGTACGATTTTCGCTCTACATAATCTTGTGCGAACCTTTGCTGCTACCAGGTAGTGATCAGAATCGATGGTAGCTCCCCTGATCAGTCGCACGTCCAGTACACTGGATGAGTGCCTTCATCAATTACCACGCGATCAATTTGGTTATTCGTTCTTTGATCAGGGTATACCCAAGTAGCCTTGTGGATGTCTATGCTGGAATCTTGAACCACTAATGTCCATGTTGTTTGCCGCGCAAAGTCAATCAGTCTCATGCCGTTGTCGGAACTGTCAGCATGTAGACTGAAATTGCCAATAGTTGGATGAAACAAATTCTCCCTGCCTACTTTGGCATTAAAATCTTCTAGTACAATCTTAATATCATGGCCAGGGAAGCGACCATACGTTTCCTCTAGAATCTTATAGAATATGTCTTTGGCATCATCATCTTTCTCTTCTGTCGGGGCATGCACACAAATTAGGGAAATATAAAAATATTTCGCTTTTATGCGGATTGTGGTTATACGTTCACTCAGAGGATTGACCATAGAGACTAGATGTCGCAGTCTTTTGCCAACTACAAATCCGCAACCAAATTCATGTTTTTTTTCATGGCAACTGTAGTATATGTCGCAGTTTCTTTTTCTTGTGCAGCCATGTCCTGTCCATCGCATTTCCTGGATAGCGGTATTGTCAGCCTTATAACTCAGAAACTTTCCACCTCTACGGACAGTCCCAGACGTTGCAAGCTACCATGAGATAACCTGAGCGTCCTTCTCAACAATGAGCACATAGGCATATACATTAGAGCGTTAGACCGGGACACATTTTCGCATACCCAAAAAATATAACTTCAGTTCACTTTAGCGAACGAAGAGCAGTACACAGCTGTACCGGTCGGTTTTCAGTACGAATATGTACGAAACGATAACATTGATGTATTTGTGTTTGTAAGCAGCGGTAATATGGAATAAAAGTAGTCGGTCACTTCTGTGTCTGCAGCCAATCACGAGTAAGTTCGGTAGTCTCTACTGCCCTGTCTTCGATTACTTTATCAAATTCTCGCTTACCGAATACGAATAAAGATCCGTTTGCGACTACCAAGTATCAAGAATCAGTGTATGTGATGTTTTAGATTATGCGTCTTCAGCCTGCGGTAATCGTTAAATTCTCTTTTGAACACCCTTCGTGAATCACGAGCATTTACATTCTGCGTTCTACCCATGGGTTCCTTGTCGTCTAATCCGCTGTTCTGATTCTTACTTACATTTGTAATAATTAATTTTTCAAACAAAGATGTCTGATTTTCATGTTGCTGATATTTAGTAATCCAAATTTCCACGAACTATTGTGTTGTCGGTGAGTGAGAACTGGAAAGCGCACAGCTCAGTGATTGTGAGAAGTTCTCCCCAGTCTAGGGATGCCAGATTTGAAATCAACAAAAAAAGTACATCGAGGAAAAAAGGCAGTACAATTAAGAAAATAAAAGTACACTTTCAGTTACTAAAAAATCATAAAGTTCGGTACAGAAAAATAAGCTAAGAAATAAAACAAAATCAGTACATAACAGTACCAATTTATAAATTAAGGGGAAAAACGAACAAACTAAGAGACCACAAATATTTTTTTTTAATACAAACTAGTCAGGTGTTTCACTTTTTATTTTTAGAAAGTAAAAAGAGTGTAATCTATTCCATATTGACATTTTTTAATACTGAACATAACCTTCTTGTTTTAATTATTTAAAAATCAAAGATATTATTTTACAACTTTTTGAACGAGTTACAAATATTTATAGTTTTTGTGGACTTGATTAACTATTCCGTTTTTACCATTTTTTGTTTTTAAAAAATTTTCATATTCATAACAAGTGTGCGTAAAATTCGTTTTTTAATTCATTTTCTAAATTTTGAATTAAAGTTTATTTCGTTCGTTTCTCGAAAAATTAAACATCAAACTGAATATTCCATCACATGCCGCATATAACTAGGAATTGAAAGTACAAATTAACAGATATTTCCGAAATTTAGAAATGACACTCTTCTAGGATCTCTTTCCATTTTTCTTAAACGGATTTTTCTTTTGGAATATTTTCCGAAAAAAGAGCTGATCCAAGACAGTTTATTTGATTGAATATAATTTCATTACACCACGAATGAAATGAAATGTTTGAATTAAGGTTAAAAATGGAAAGTTTTTAAAATTTGTTATTTTTTAAATTAAAACGGTATTCTATGTAAATATTTTTATACGATTTTTGGTATGAATAAGAAGTAACATTTTCGTATTTATTGTTGGTACAACAATAAAAGTACAAAAAGAAGTACAGAGGCTAAAAAGAAGTATGCAGTCAGAAGTACTATTAGTAAAAAAAAGTACGCGTACTGCTGGAAACAGTACGTCTGGATACCCTACCCCAGTCCCTTTATGGGATGTAATGGGAAACCATTTATTTTTTTTTATTTATTGTGTTTACATATTTTATTTAATATTTGTCGAATTATTCCTATTCATATTATACAAATAATCAGAAAATAATCTACGCAAACGATGTTCTCCGTTCAAAAGCAGAAAGAGTGTAAACAACATGACAGAAATACGAAAGAGATTAAAGAGAAATATCAAAAATCCTCTCGAATTCTTGTCTCGTGGGTGTTTGTCTACCCCTCTTGCTTCTTCCCACCTCTCACCATCCGAACACGAAAGTCTTGGGTGAAAGCCGCTGGTGAAACGCATAATCTAAAGGGTGTCTATGTCATACGAAAAGTCTACGATGCCATAATCCATAGACGAATATATTATAGACACATTAATTCTCTCAATAAGTGAAACGTCATAGGTATGGTTGCAAGTAAACATTGGATGGTGGAAAACATGGGTTCAATAATGTCAGATAGAGACAATAGTAGGTAAACAACGTCGAACAAAGGAACAACAACCACATTTCGTGTTTTGTGGCAAGCTATTTGTGTTAAATACAATACAAATGTATACCAACGATAAAAGTCAACAAAAAAAATACAAAATACATTTAAATTGTTCAGTTCTACACCAAAACGATATGAAAAAGTTAAGTGATCATATTTTGTAACTCCACCTGGTGTCAGTTAATTTAAATTTAATTCGTCATTTCCACAAAAGAAGTGTGTGAAATGAAACGTCAGATGAGAGAATAAATGTATCTATACTATATTCGTCTATGCCATAATCGGTCCGACAAACTGTGGAGGCAACTATCACGACCGGGGAACTAAGATCTGGATTTAGAAAAGCATCAATATTATTTTCAACTAGGATACAAGATCTGTGTATGTCATTAATTGTAGAATAAATAGTTTGTGTGAAGCTCTGTTAAGACATTCAACCCGCCTGCCCTGCATTAATATACATATGTATGTATTCTGTTTGTTGATTGTACTGCTGTATATGCTGTAGCGGCACTTTGAGAATGAAGAATGTAAACAACAAAACGAATAGCGATACATTCTTTGTTCGCAAAGTGGCGGCTACAGCATGTACAGCAGTACAATCAACAAACAGAATATATGTATTCATGTTTACCCAGGGAGATTCTATCGAAAAGGTACTAGGGAAATGATGGAGAATGAGAGACCAAAGAGATAGGAACTAATTTTAAAGTGTTTATTGATACTAATGACAGCTAAATTATGTTTTAAGTTGTTTGCATTGAACGAAAATAAGCATTCCATTTGATTTCTGTCCATTTTATGTTTAGTTCAGTAAAATTAGTTCCTATCTTTTTTGGTCTCTGATTCTCCATCATTTCCGTAGTGCCTTTTCGATCAGCTGTGCCATAGAATCCCCCCGGGGTTTACCAAAGATAAAATTCAACAAAAAAAAGTGCAAAATACATTTAAATGTTGATGATGATGAAAATCATAGACAAATTTAGTATAGACACATTAATTCTCTCATCTGACATTTCATTTCACACTCTTCGTCGCAGGTTTGTGGAAATGAGAGAAATTCGACAAAAATTCACTTACAGAAGGTGGAGGTATAAGAACATTTTCGGATAGGACTGCGAAATTTAAATGTATTTTGCACATTTTTTATCTTTGGTATACATACTATTTGGTATATACTATTTTGCCACAAAACACGAAATGCGGTTGATGTTCCTGTGTTGGACGTTGTGTATTATTGCCTCTATCTGGTATTATTGAACCATGCTTTCCACCATCCAATGTTTACTTTCAACCATACCTACATACATATGTATGGCGTTTAATTTATTGAGAGAATTAATGTGCCTACAAAATTCGTCTATGATGAAAATGGAGTTGACAATAACAATGAGCTAGTCAGAGATGCCAATGTTGTACGTTTAGTGTGGCATATAATGTCAACCTCAAAACTTCAACAACTTCGGGAGAATGGAAAGATGCAATTGCTATTCTCATTCACAAGGAAGGCACCTCGAACTAAATGGACAATTGTCATCCCATTTTGCCCATACTATCAAAGATGTTGGAGCATAAAATCAAAGTGCTGGTGATGTGTCATTTTGATAGCCGGTGTATGTTGAGTGCCTCAAACAGTATTTAGGTGCGAAAGAAGTGCCAAATTGGAAAAGGTTCCGTACTAGTATCCTTCTGAAATAAGATGTCCTGGGATTTTATGTCCCACTAGTTTTTTTAAACCTCATAAATTGGGATTAAATATCCAATCGGTATCTTTTCTATGAGAATACAAAATAAATAAATGGTTTCCCATTACATCCCATAAAGGAATCGGGGAGAGCTTCTCACAACCAGTGAGCTGTGCGCTTTCTTGATTTTTACTCACTGATTGGGACCTACAGTTTTACACCGGTTCCGAACGGTATTTTTGAGAAGCATTTTCATGGCGAAATACTCGATAGTGTCGCCGTCACTATGCGAGGTGACCGCCGTCGAAAGAAATGTAATGTGGTCAGAGCAGGGATCGAACCCGGGATCTCAAGTATAAGAGGCGCGCACACTACCCATTGCACCACCGCCGGCCATGTGAATAATAGAAATAAAGTAGAATAGATTCTGAAAACATACAAAATGTATACCAATGGGATAAGCGGCCCTGTTCTGCATTCAGAATCATTTTGAATCAGAATTTTCTTTCAGAATAAAAAGTCTACAACTTTGATGTTCTTAAAACATGAAATATTTTTGTTCTGAATTGTTTGTTTTTAAAATCACAAGGTATTTGCATTCTAATTCAAAACTGATATTTTTCTTCTGAATTGATTTATAGAAACCCAAAAATTCTGAAACGTTATATGTTTGTCTGGATTCTGTTTACAGAACAGGGCCGAATATATCTCATTTATGTGGATCAAACAAAACCAGTGGGATCTATTATCCCAAATGGAAAAAACCCACATAAAATAAAATATTTACAGCATATTGTTGTTTACTTAATTGATAATAATATAAAACACTTGTATTATTTGCACAATATAACACAAAATAGAAAAGCTCTTATTCACACCGACAAATTGGAACACACTTGCGCATCCAACAGAGATTGACGCCAAATGATTGTAATAAAAAACAATATACTCACTGAACACTCAAAACAGCTGGTTATGAGCCGAAAATACTTAAAACTACCAATGGTACTTTTCCTATTTAAATAGAGCGAGTATTGTATTTTTGGCGATTTTATTAATGACTCCTGGGACGCATGATCCCAATGGTAGTGAAAGGGTTAACTGGCCTTTTTACTTTACTTTTTTGCTTAAAATAACATGGTCACATTTTTTGATTAATCTATGGTTTTTCCAAACATGTAATTTTTTGAAACAATCGAATCCCCGATTTCTTGGATTGTCCGGGTTTTTGAATATCCAGTGTTTTGGCTAGAGTATTCAAACCCCGAAAACCGTGCATTTCAACAGTTAACGTGACATTTTACAAAACTCCATACAAAACAAAAAGACTGACAAATATCGGCAAAAAATTTTCACACAGCGTCATGTGAGTACTTATGTGTCCAATATGCCAATGTGTGAAGTGATAGAAATGGATATTCAACACATAAGGCCAGAGTTGTGGTTAAAACTACGTTGGATATTTGCACAAACTTCAAATTTTTCTCGAAAAGTAACGTAAATATTGAAACTCCAAAGACAGCATTCGAAAGAGCGTACTCGAAAACGTCGGATTACATAACTAACTCATAAAGCGCAAAATATGACGTACTGGACTCTTAAGTATTTTGACATAAAACTTGAAAGAAAAACAAATTGATTATTTTTAAATGAAGACATTTCAATTTTAGTTGTCTTTGAAAGTGGCAATTAGTGGCAAAAATTTAAATGTCGCGGGTGGGATTTGAACTCACATTTTGAATTTTATTTTTAGTTAATGCATGAGAAGTTCATACCACAAGCTTACAACGTCAGGAACATTTTTCTAAGGGAAAATGGTTGGTTTTTAAATGTTTGACGTTTTACCATTTTGCTCTCATAATTTTTGAAATTTATTCCAATTTGTGTCTTTATACATTAAAATTATCTAATTTGTAAGACTTGGTTGTAGAAACCGAAACCGGTGGATATCGCATTTTTCCTTTAACAAAACCAGTGCAACCTTTTTTTCTAAAATGTAATTTTTAGAACCAACCGATAACCGGTCTCTTTTTTAACCGGTTTTTTTAAACTCTAGTTTTGACTGATATGCCACCAAGAATTTGGTTAATATTTTACAAGTTTTTTTTCCGTGTAGAACCCTTCAATATGGTACAAATTTCAAATTGTTTAAAAATAACGACCTATTCAAAACTCAAGTCGATATGGCAACACGGATAATATTGCAAATACAACTTTGTGTCGATTACTCGTTACTTCGAGTTCACCAAAGTCGAGTAGACGATTATTTGTTTTTTGTAAAATCATTGTGCAGAAAACTATAACCGAAGGAATTTAGGAAACTATTTTTACTAAACAAAAAGGTTTTAGCGTGTAAACTCTTAAGAAAGTTCAGTGTAACAATGGCAGATCACGATGAGTTGATTGCCCAATTTATTGAAATCAGTGGCGGTGATGAAAATGTGGCCAGGTTTTATTTGTCGAGTAGCAATTGGTCTTTGGAGGTGTGTAACAATTATTAATATTTACTTTTTTGTTAACAAATGTTCGGGATTTTCTTTCATTGTTAAATTCACAATAGGATGCATTATCAAACTTTCTGGGTAACCAGGGAGATTCGTCGGAGAGCGTTGGGGGGCCAGCAGATGAAATGCCGGTCACAGGAAGTGGTGAACCAAAAGCATTGTCCACTTCAGCCAGTGATGGTTTTGTAAAAAGTAGCGGATCAAAACCCAGGTATTTCATATAATTCTTAGAATTAACAATATGAATAAAGTTTGTGTTCCACTTAAGATTCGCTACCCTAGGTGACATGTCCAAACGTTCGGGGAATAATGACGACGAGGAAGAAGGTCAGGCCTTCTATGCAGGCGGCTCTGATCGCTCCGGGCAACAGGTTTTGGGACCACCAAAACGTAAAAATTTTCGTGAACAGCTTACAGACATGTTCCGCATGGCCCAGGAAAGTAGTGCTCACATGGAGCATTCTCCGGCACCAAGTACTTCTTCAGGCTCTGCTTGGGGTCAGGGCATTCGGTTGGGTATGACCGATAGTGACCACTCGGTGGTTACACCGGCCAATAAAGCACTTGACAGCAAACATAAACCGGTGGTTGTATTAAAGTTATGGAGTCAAGGATTTTCGGTTGATGATGGGGAGCTGCGTTTGTATGACGATCCACAAAATAAGGAATTTTTGGAAACAGTTATGAGGGGGTATGATAAACTTATCTAAAATCTTTACTACACAATTCGCTCTTTTGTACAAGTTCAGTTCGAGACTATTCGGAAATGCGCCAGTTGATGCAGATGCTTGTTTGCTTGCAATTTCCAACACCAAATAACCGCAAAGTTGTCGGACGTTGCATTTGTGAACGTGCTGCTTATCCCATGTAGAACACTGACGCATTTCCGAACAGGCCCTACCTTTGTTCAGTACTTTATTTTTGATGTAAAAAAATACAAGTTTTCCAAACAACTTACCCACGGATAATTAGAAAGTTGAAAAAATTACAACCAAAAATTATTTTACATGCGTTTCTTCCAACATTATAGTGAAGTACCAAACGAACTTTTGGAAATGGGTTTTATGGTAAATGTTGATGTGGAAGATCATAGACATGAAGACTACAAAAGAAATCCAACCGCTGTTAAGACATTTAAAGGTTCAGGACAAACTTTGGGAAGGTATGGTCAATAAAATAAGTTTTAAACAAATGGGCATTGCAAACTGCTCTCTGATCATTTCAGCCCTGCCCCAAATGTAATAGAAGATGTCACAGAATCCTCCTCAAGCAATGACACAAAGACAAATGAGGAAGGTGCCAAGGAAAATCTCAAGCTGGATGCATCTGCTCCAACCACAACAATACAAATACGTTTAGCTGACGGGACACGTTTGGCGGGTCAGTTTAATTTAACGCACACTGTGGCAGACATACAACAATATATACAAACGTAAGTGTGAGGCCTGATCGCTGCTGGTACCAAATGACATAAATTCCATTCATATTTTTGTAGAGCTCGGCCACAGTACGCCGATCGAACATTCATTTTGGTTTCTTCATTCCCAACACGAGAGCTTACAGATGTTGCAGCCACCATTGACGCAGCTGGATTGAAAAATGCTGCGCTAATGCAGAGACTAAAGTAAAGCGTACGGGTACGAAAAATAAATACAAAATTACACAAGTTTTTTGGAAATAAAAAAAAACACATCTGTTTATTACTATCATACTACTATAGTCACATAATGGGTTTCATTGAGTTAACGAATTTAATTTCTAACGATTTTATATACAAAACTTAGTTTTATTGCATTTGTTTATCATGAGTATATGATTCATACTAAAATGCTTCAAAGCTGCACTTATTTAAAATTAGTTTTTATTTCGTTACAAATATATTGAAAAAAAGAGTCAAGCTTATTGTGGAACACAATTATATTCGACTCCAGAACCCAGTATTATGGATTTATAAAATCATGTTGAATACCGAAAAACAATACCAGTTGTTGTTTAAATATGTGTATGGGAAGACGACATACATACATACATAAAAGTAAATCAGAAAGGAAGACGCTGCATAAACTAAGCTTACTTTTATTATATACTAATAACTATTATACACAAAAAAAAAATACTTATATCAACAATTGAATTTCTTCCTTCAGTCTTTGTATGTGTTTCATAAACTCTTCGCGTAGAGAATTTCTCCAATCGTGCAGACCATCTTTGCCCACATGTAAGCAATTCACATAACGATGAGCAAATGCCTTGGACTGATCCAATGAACCACGGTGTGGTGAACTAAATAAATCGTCAGCACTCAAAGATATTCCATTGTCCTGTAGTCTGTAGACCGATAATGTATGAAGAGGCTTTAATTCGGGATCGTATAAAGTGTTGTCTATAAGATATTTATGTGTTTGGTCTTTGCAGGTGGCGAATGTCTGCATCTCATAATGGGTCATTCCGTTATCGTTTTGCTTCAATTCGCGTAGAAAAGATATGTCACTATCCAATTTTGCGTTAGGGTAGAAAAATTCGTTACCTTGCAAAAGCAAGACATAGCGCGCACGGTTTATATTTCTCAGCAAGCAATCCGTTTCAACAATTTTACGTATCCGTTCGGATGAATTTATGGTCGAAAACGGGAAATTGAAAGGCACTGCGTGGACACGTATCTTCAGGCTATTTAAAATTGGCATTAACGATGGCGGCAACTCATCGCCACTGTAGACAATAAAGTCTTCTACGCCCAAGACAAAATGATGTATGAAAAATTCCAGTAGTTCTCCAGACTGCCTCTCCACAGATGTCATATTAAAGAATTCATCACCGAAAAGGTTGACACATATCGTTAAACGTTGTACAGCTAACTTTTTCATTTCTTTGTCGACAGTTTTTACCATTCTTAGTCTCATCGAATGGCCATCTTTCGTTGGACTTGCCATTTCGTTAAATACCACAGATTCTGGCAGTCCAAAGTCTCGCGTCACCTTGCAATAAAAATTGTACCGTGTAAATTCTGATTTGTCGTCCTCACCATATTTTCCCTGAACATTTGAAGCACCAGTTCCCTTAAATTTCAAGGAACACTTAAAATTTAAAACTGCTCCCTTGCGTCCTACAACAAGAGCGATTGCCTCCCCACCAGCCACTAGTTCGTTTCGTCGCCAGTACGATGAATATGCGTGGAAATTAACGCCAATGGCCTGCCAAACTGCCAGTGGATAAAGAAAATCCAAAATATATTGCATTGATGAGTTATTATCAATTCTTTTCATGATGGCTGCATCATTCCGGCCAAAGAAGTTAACGACGTGCAGGACATCTTTCAACCGACTATTTTCTGTCTTATACATAAGCAAAATACCCACGCTTATGCAGGAAATTACTAGCAGCAAAAGCTGTTGATATTTCCGCATTTTTTTTTCTAAAATACGAAACTTGAATGAAAATCTAGGAATTCAATTAAAAATCTTAATTAATTTGCTGGCTGAAATGCACCCAGCATTGTTTATTTTCTTGTTTTGGTTCTCAAAAACCATTTACTATGCAGACGGGAATTACTGCTCTTGAGTGATGTGCCAACAACGAGTAAGGGTGAAAGTTAGATCATAAAGCAACTATTGTATAGAGATGAAAATTTATTCATGGAGTGGAATGCCAATAAAGAAATCGAGTGAAGTGTGTCATTTCTCTGCTCGCTCTCTTACTCTCTTCGTTGAATATTTCAATACACGAGCAGTTTTCTGAAGATGTTATTGTATATAACTATAGAAATTTCAACGATATTTAAATAAAATTACATAAAGTATGTAAAAAGTATGACATAATCAAGTTATGACGCGGGAAAGAAATGCGTTTGAGTGAATCGCGTCGACTTTTTTGGTTCTCTTCTACTAGGGTTGCCAAATTGCGGTGGTTTTTTCTTCACAACTTGTACATCCTTTTTGGTTAGATTTTTTTTTATAAAAAACCAAGCATTCTCTATGGCTACAGTTTTCTACACTGATCACATGAGGCGGTCAGTTGTGATCTGAAAGTCGTGGCGATGGTAAGAGGTCTCCAAGGAGGCTATACGAAATAAATGTGTTTCTTGTGTCTGTGCGATTTAAAGGAAACCAATACCAAACGCATGACTGGTATGCACGAGATTCAACGGGGAAAGGACGCAACTGCGTAAATGATCCACTCGTGCCAACAGAGAACGTCCTCATGCCCCCTCTCCATGTCATACTGGGAATCGTCAAAAATGTCATCAAGACCATTGTGAATCAACCGAAAATTTTCGATTGTTTGAAAAATATTTTCCCACGAATCAGTGCAGTAAAACTGAAGGAATGAATCAAAAGAATTTAGAGACGCTTTAGTCTGTAATGATTAACTTGCGTGGAGGGCAGTGAAGAAAGCCATACGATATTTTTGTGAAGTAAGCGAGCATACAATTACCCCGCTCCTGTGACCAAGATGTTGCAACTAATTCCAGAAAATTGGAGTGAAAAATGTCTCTCAAAATTCACTTCTTGCATCACCATCTCGAATACTTCAGCAAGCAGCCAGCCTCAGAGACGGATGAACATGGCGAGCGATTCCATCAAGTGGTCATCCCCATGGAAACGCGATATAAAGGCTGGAATCGCTGGTGGCTGAAAATTGTTGGTGGTCGCAAAGACGTATGATCCCGACAATGAAGATTATGAACAAGAATATGCAATGGGAGTTTCCTCCGAGGGAAGGTCAAAAAATTTAAGTTAACTGACTGATTATAAACCAGACGAAGACAGATCCTCTTCCGATACAGATTCCGAACAAGAAGGGAATCACCACGGAATAAACTAAAGAGAGCAAACAAACGAAAATATATTTATGCGTTCAACGCTTTTTATGATCTACTAGCTGGACCCGACAACTACGTTTTGCCTTCAAAGTTTTTGTAATGCCAAAGGGTTAAAATTTGTTGTTCTATTACGTTTCAAATTATAGTTATGGCTGTTATATCGGTTTCTCTTCCACCCTGGCTGTAATTCATACTGTTCCAACAACATATATACAAAATCTCATCTTCATATCTCTGACAGTTAATGAGATATAGCCATTTTAAATTTCAAGTTGTATGGGCGGTGGAACGCCCCTTTTTCCAATCACAACCAAGTATAGCCAAGGAGTATCAGCAGGTCGTCAGTACCACATTGTGAAATTTTCATAACAATCTGTCTATTGGTCTATTAGAAAAGACGTCAGAGCGAGCCCACTTTCACCCTGGATGTATAGCCCATGTCACCCGCTAGATGATTCTGAATATTGTCTGAAAATTTCATCAAAATCGGTGCAGCAGTTTTCGAGTCCATTCGAAACATACACACAAACATACATCCATTTTTATATATGTATAGAAGATATAGATGTCTCATTTTGTTCGTAGGTTATGTGAATTTACGTGAAAGTAATAAGACTTGACACTTTCTAAGTTTATTGCAGCAAAATCGGACTAGTTGTTCTCGAGTTATGTCAATCAAAAGAGCCCCAAAACGTGACAAATTCCCCTATATGATACTTACAACTTCAAATCGATATATCTCGATTCCTAGACGCCGGGACACGTATAACTTTTTATACCCTCACCCATAGGGATGGGGTAATATAGCATTTAATACGTAGACAAATTTAACACATAGAAGGAGCCATATTAGACCCCTAGTATCTTTGGACGAAATCTGTTTTAGGACTTTTTACGACGTTTGAGCCATGTCCGTCTGTCTGGCTGGCTGGTCAACACGATAACTGCCGTAAATCTTTATCGATCACCGTGAAATTTTGTCAGTGACTATTATTTGTCAATAATGAGTGTGGGATTGAAAATGGGCGTTTTGACCACACCCCCCTTCTTGTACCTCCCGTACAAATCGACACATTTCGCACAAAATCATATTTCTTTCAAACCTTTATTAAAAGGTGACATGTGATGTGATTAGCTTCAACTAACACACCGGTTAATAATCTGTAAATGCCTACTTAACTGGAGGAAATGGGAGAGATTGTCAGGCCCATTCTGGTACCTCCCATACAAAACAGGGTGTTCGTCGGGTTGTCAATCCGATAAATCGCGTGAAATACTTCCGAACTTAATGAAATTTCTTATAAGGCTTCACATTATCAAACGTTAATAACCGATTAAAGAAGGGTGATTTTGCCACGCCCATTTTGGTACCTCCCATACAAAAGCAGTTTGGCCGTCTGATTGTTAGGCACGAGAAGTCCCGCAAAACCGAACCAGTCTTTATGAAAGTTTGTACTAGTCAATATTGAGTCAAATAAAACTCTCCCATAGAAAATGAGCTGTTTTGCCACGCCCATTCTGGTACCTCCCATATAAAAGTTGGGCGGTTGACCCGGTGTTAACCCGGATAAAGCTGATCTGCTACTATTTACAAATTGGCGGACTATTCCACAATATTGGTCACCCTCACTCAATGGTAACCAACTATAGTTATCGGATAGGGCGAAGTACCTGGGGGTAATTCTGGATCTGAAAGTCAGCTGGAAACTTAAAATTGAACACAGAGTTAAGAAGGCACAAGGAGCTCTCTACGCTTCCAAGAAAACATTTGGGAGAACATGAGGCCTAAACCAGATGACGGTATTATGGATGTACACGGCGGTGGTTAGATCCGTTCTGGAGAAAGATAGAAAACTGTCAACAGTACAGAGAACAGCACGCGTTGGCGTGCTCTCCTTACGATGCTGAATTTACTTGGGATTGAACAGAGTGTAGCGGCAAAAAGTGATCTGCCGCTTAGAGAGTTGAAATGTTTTACCCAAGGAAGCTATGGGTATAGTAAAATTCTGTGAATTTTGCCTAGTGAGGTCATACCTGACAGAACGAACCATGCTAACTGCGGAAAAACTTCAGAATAATCATACCGCATAGAAAAAAGTGAAGGAACCACTCACGGTTGCAGGATGATGACAGACATCTTTACGGATGGATCTAAGAAGGATAGAGGAGTGGGAGCTAGGGTTTACTCAGCATCACTTGGTATAGCACTATCAATAGGTCTCCCTATTTCTGGCAGTATCTTCCAGGCTGAAGTAGTGGCAATATCGGAGGCGTGTCGTTAGTTGCGAAATCACGCTATAGTAGACAAGAGTGTGTCAATCTTTTCGGACAGTAAAGCGGCGATAAGGGCTCAATCCTCAGTGAAGAATAGATCGAAATTGTTTCGTAAATGCAGGAGTCTGCTAGATAAGATCGGCGCCACCACCCAAACTTACCCTATTGTGGCGGTCATACGAAATTAGTCGAAAATGAAGTCCCTGATGAACTTGTGAGCAAAGGTTCTAGTGGAAATGCTGATGTACGAAACGTGATGAATTGATCGCCACTTCCACCGCGAGACTGACGGAAACTGGAGGTATTTGGCCTAGATGACGGTAGGAGAACCGAGTTCCTGATGACTCTAAACATAAATACAATAGCCAAAATGACAGCTGTCAAAACCGGCCACTGGACGGTTGGCACATACGCTGTTAACATTAGAATACAATACAGACGTTTCTTCTGAGGTACAAAATATGTTCAGAAGATTTAATTAACCCTCTAACTGTCACGTATAACCATAATTTTTCCTTTTTTTAAAACTCGCAAAAAACTGCTCCAAAATGACGGGAGGCGTTGTCAAAATATTCTACAGAAATGAGCGCCATAAAATTTCACTAAATGTGTCCGAACACTCCAAAACACAAATCTTACCCCAAGTGGTAGATGATAAGTAAAAACTAACTAAATGTTTATCTGAATCTTTTCTATAAAACTTCTGAACATATTTTGTACCTCAGAAGTAAGGAACACACAATTTTGCGTGCCGATATGTTGCAGGAAAGTTCCGAAGGGCGGCAACTTTGACCTGCCTAAAAAAAATTCTGATCAGATCTGGCAAAACGCCGATACACGTATATTTTTTTAGACCTTTCTACCAGAATCCGTTGACAGAACCCCATCATTTTGAAACAAATCTAATTTTGTCTTACAGTGTTATTTGTCTAGTGATAGTAGTGTCAATTTTTATGAAGATCGTGATAATTCTTTAAGTTAAGTTTAGTTTCAGATATATTGATATGGTAGAATTGCATAGTGCAATATGTCGTGTCAAGTATAATGCTGTAGGAGTTGACTGAATTCCAATTCGGTTAATTAAATTGGTATTTCCATTTTTTCAACAGCATATACTACATTTATTCAACACTTTTTTATGACTAATAAGTTTCCATCCGAGTGGAAGGTCCTATACAAATCTACAACTGGTCTGAACTGTTCAGATTTCCAACTGTGTAAATATTTAAGTCGTTTCTCATTAATTGATCCTTGTCAGTCTGGTTTTCGCAAGTTCCAAAGCGAGACACGCACTTAACAGAAAAAATCCTAGTATTCTTGCTATGATCTGAGCAAGGCATTCGATAACATTAACCATGATATACTAATTTCGAAACTTTTTAATCAATTTAACGTTTTAGGTAACCCTTGCAAACTTGTCTCATATTTCTTTCCGGCCGTTCTCAATACGTACTCAACAATGGTCGTTGGTCTTCCATTCGTAAAACTTTTGCCAGTGTCCCTCAGGGTTCCATACTTGGTCCCATCCTATTAATGCTATATGCAACTGATATTAGCGCTTGTGCTCTACATTCTCCAGCACTTTAGATCGTGTAGTTCTGCGTCATTTAATGACTGTATTACACAAACTTAGATGTTGATAAAGGTCGTATCTGTGATTGGGCTCATAGTAACATGTTGAGTATCAATGTCAACAAGACAAAGTGTATACAGTTTCATAGTACTAGGGTTCTCATATCTGTCCGAAATTGAATTTAATCTTAAAAAAATTATAGTCTTATGGCTGATTTCACCATGTTTAAAGTAGTTATCCTCCAGTTATACCTAACGAACAGTTTTATCTGTAAATTTATAACTTTTAACTGTCAGTTAGATGTAACTTTTTTTGGTGAAATTGGGCGTTAATGTTATTTTACCCACTCAATTTAAATATATTTTGGCTCATTTTTGGCGTAGAATACGTCTTACCTTACGGTATAGGGAGTCATGTCAGATTGTTATTGTTGTAATCTTTATTTCATTGATTATGAGGAAACGGCGAGATAACTTTTTTTAAAAATTTGTTTGTAAGTAAATGAAGGTATTATCTTTCGTTTGATATACATTTCATATTGGTTGATATCTTCCTAATATTTAAATTTCTCAAATGAAAATTGTTTAAACACATACACTCAAACATATGTGTGGTGTTTGGTTGAGTGTTTGAGTTTGTAGCGTGAACACAAACTATGCTGCTGTTTCAGTGTGGACACAAACCTTCGGCTGTTGTTTTGATTGATGAAATATTGAAATTTTGTATATTTACTTATGTATTTAAGCGAAACAAAATGTTAAATGAGAATTTGAATTTATCATGGATATATAATTATAAAAAATATATGAAAAAATTAATTCATACATTTTTATGTTAAATGAAAGTGCTGCCAAGTAAGCAAAATAACAATGCTGCTTGATGCTGTTTGACAGCAGCTGACAGTTGACGTTTAGTAAATTAAAATAAAAACTACTAATCAAAATGGCACCTACACGAAATACAACAACAACAACAACAAAAAAGTAAATATCAAATAAATAAATTCATTTGCTTATGTTATTTATCATTTATTGTTATATATGTTTTCTGTCTTATCGGATGGCGTATTCTACGGTAAACTTAATGGCCGTGTCTCTGACAGAGCCTGCTGGGACAGTCCGTGGCCGAAGGCCTCGGACAACTGTCTGCTGTTTTTTTTACTTATGCCACATATAGTCTATGGTGCTTAAGTGTATATGGGATCTGATAATAGGTCTGTCTGGGTACTTTTCCAGTAAGAAATATCCAGTAACTTTTTTGGGAGAGTAAAAAAAAATTTACTCTCTCAGTACAAAATATCACAAAAAGTACACAGACGACATTCAGTAAAAACTTGCAAGAAATTAAAATCAGCTGGTTCGTAAACAGCTGATTGCAATGTAAACAACTTAAAAGACAACAAAAGTACTGAATTGAAAATGAGTAGCGATAGACAACTCGATGTGCAGTGCTGGCCAGGAACATTTAAGAGGGTTCAAGATGGTAAGTATAATGATGTTACAAATTAAATATTTGGAAATATATTTTTGCGTTGCAGATGAACAATACAGGCAAGCTGTAGCACTTCAAATGGCAGGGACAGAAAGCTACGACGCAATTGTATTTTCCCCAAACGAAAATGCACCAACATTTTATTTATAATAATTGCATATAAACGTTAAAAAACAACACAATTTTCAAAATACTTACTTCTGCCATTGTTCAATTTCAACTTTATTTTGTTTGTTTACATAAAACATATGATTCAAAACAGCTGTTCGAACTTGCAAATTCTTACTGGCAAAAATTTCTCCAGTAAAAACTTGTAAGTTCTCTATCATCGAACTGTCAAAATAAACTCTCTCTTACTCTCTCGTTACTGGCTTTTTGGTGTACACAGACAACATCCAGTAACAATTTGTACAAATTGTTACAAATTATCAGTACGCAGACAGACCTAATGTCAATATTGGAAAACTGTACACATGTTTCCATGGCGTTATTAGATTTGGTAATCGGTGTAAACGAGATTATTCTTCGTTCTGCAATCAGTTTTTGGGTTGCTCATTTGAAAATTTTTTGCAGTTGGGATGTTTATGTTTTTTCTTCAGAGTGGTCAAATTCAGGGATCCAAGCTATTTCTTAGAGAATTATAACTTTCTAACTTCATCTAGAAACTCTCAAGTGCAAATTGAGCAATTTAGAGGAACTGTCTTTGAGTGGTCGTTTTCTGTTGGTTTGACAAGGTTATGGAATCCCTTGCCTCCTACCTTCAAGATTTTTAGCTTATGCCCACACAGTTTTAAGAAAAAAACTACTTAAATACTTCTCCGAGAATAGTAATTGAGTTTAATATTTCACTGATTATCTATCTTATCAGGCATACAATTCAGAGTGCAATTTATGCATAGTTTATTTTTATATCACCCGTGTACATGAGATCCTGGGTTCGATCGCTGCTCTGACCACCACCTTAAATTTCTTTTGGCGGCTGTCTCCTCGCATAATGTCGGCGACACTATCGAGTATTTAGCAATGAAAAAGCTTCTCAAAATACCATTCGGAATCGGTGTAAAAACTGAAGGTCCAAATCAGTGACTATAAAACTAGAAAGCGCACAATTCACTGATTGTGAGAAGCTCTCCCCAATTCCTTCATGGGATGTAATGGGAAACCATTTTTTTATTATTATATTTAGAAAGATGTGCCCTTATTTCATTATTTTTATTTGATTATTTATTTATTTATTTTTATTTAATTATGTATTTGTTTTATATATTGTTACTTTAGCTCTCCTTAAATTACTCGAAATTTCGTGTTTGTTTTATATTTGGACTGTGTATTTAAATTCTGTAATTCCAGTTTAAGTACACCATTATGTATTACTTTACTTTACTTTACTTTTATTGACTATATTACAACCTCATGAGGTCAGACGTCTTACACATATTAATTAAACAAACAAATTAAACAAATTTCAACATATTCTTCCAACTGACTCTATCCTTCGCCTTTTCTCGCCAGTTGGTAACACCAAGGATACGGAGGGATTCTTCTGCCTGGTCTTTCCAGCGGATGTATTACTATCAATTTTGTATTACTATCAATTTCAGGGCTTTATTTGATTAAATAAATTGAAATGAAATGAAACCTCATATTGGTCGATTTAAATTTTTTGTAACGTAAAAGTATATACGAACTTCAACCCTAAGGTGTTTTTCATTTATTGTTAAACAATTTCCGATATCAACTCTGTACACTTACCGTCTTGTTCATAAATAGTTATGATAGATTTGGCAGACGTGTTTGTATAATAAATCGCCTCTCAAACCTCTCATAACTTTTTATCAATAAGGGTGTTAATATTTATTTAAATGCTGTCAAAAAATTGTGTTCTATGTAAGTCCTCCCAATGCTCAACTGTTCTTGTCTAATTTAACAATTTTTTTCTAGATTTTTAAGGACTCAATGAGTTGCAATCGTTTCTATTAATTTCTTATTGCTGTTTTTTTTTGTGGCTAACAGCGTCATGCAACAAAGTCATTCTCAGATCAATTTAGAAAAACTGTACAAGTCTAGTTCTTCACTTTCTAATTCACTTCTCATTTTAGGTGGCTTGAGACACTTTTGATGAAATTTAATCAAATTTAGTACAACGTACTATTCATGAGTGCGCGCTGCAGCTTCTGTCCATTTTTGTATATACGTGTATATATTTTTAGAAATATGTATGTTCGCATGTTGCAAGCGACAAAATAAATGTAAATTTTCTATTCGAAATGATGAGTTTATTGTCACATTCGTTTTCATTGTATCCCACCCATTGTGCCTCAAGTTGTGTGGACCTTCAAAGTCAGTGGTAGGCAATTAATTAAACACTTGTACCCCCCATAATATAATTATGACCAATTGAAATTCTGTAAGCAAATCGCTGTTGGACCAAATGCGCAAAGCAGCATAACTTGGATATGTTTCCTTTGATGCCAATTAACGACAAAGACCTTTTTTCACATTTTGCAAGTGCTTACTCGTTGATGTGGCCGTTTAGATGAAATTCAATTTAGTTGGTTAGATGCCGTTTTGCGTCGTGGTGGGTTCGTGAAACAACAGTCGTAAAACTTAAACGGCACAAAAATGGATTTCGATGAAGTACTTAAGGAAGTCGGTTCCTTTGGGTTATATCAGAAAATTATAATATGCGCAGTGCTTCTACCGGCCGCCTTGCCTTGTGCCTTTCACGCCTATAGGTGAGAGGAACTACATTCATATGTATAGAGTGTGATTTGATAACTGATTTGGAATATTTTCAAACTCGTATAAATTAAACGTAGTTTAGTCAACTATTTATTGCAGCGACTCCGAAACATTGGTGTCGTACACCGGAACTGGAACCATGGGTTCAAGATTACACGGAATTGGTGATGAATTTGAGTATTCCTGTGAGGAATCGTGATTACGCTGAATGTGAAATGTATGTTAGAAACTATTCGGATATAGTACGTTACATGGAATACCGTACACCGTTGGAACTACAGCGAGATAAGGTGTGGCATATTGGAAGTCCTAAAGGATCAAGATTAACATCCTGTCAATATGGTTGGCACTATGATCGTACACAATATCCGGTCACAGTTGTAACCGAGGTAATATACAAACGAAATTAAGATAATGGACAAATAACACACGAATGTGTCAATGTTTGGATAAAAATGAAACATCATAGAAATGAAATAACATCCAATGAATCACTAAACAAAGTCTAAATATTAATTCCATTAAATGAAAACGTGGCAGTGAAGTATAATTTTATAGCAAAATGTAAAACAAGTGTAGAACTTTAAGTAGAGCACATATTTGTGATTCATGAGCATGAGCATTGGTTATTGGTGATATTTACAGTCGTTTTAACGCTAAATAGGGATGCACTCGTTGCTGCAAACAATTTCGGTAATCTTTCTTCAATTTTATGACCCAGATAACAAAGTTAAAGCTCATGCTCATGACTGACAAATCTGCACACAGAGAAGAGATTCGTTGTCACAACTATATTTACAGCCAACTAAAATTTGGCGGTTCCTTGGACTATCACATTATTCAGTTGTGATTACCAATAATTGTGTTCAGTATCACCAAATGTTGTGCATATCAATTGATTTGTAATTCTGTTTTGGTTGCAAGAACTGAAATATTTAGTTGAAGCAACAGCAACAAGAAATAAATGTGATATGTCATCAAGTTTTAGTTCTAGTTGGATGAACGAAAACTGTTAAAACTAATTCGGTTGTACCAAATAATAGGTCTGTTTCTGTACTTGCACAATTTTACACAAAGTTACACAAACTTACACAAACTCGTTTCTTTACTCCAAAATTGTGTAAATGAGAGAAATTTTTTTTCTCTTAACGTCAAAATGCGTTTCTCTTTTACCCAAATTTACACAGACTTTTTCTTCGGGTAAGTTTGTGTAAAGTAGTGAACAATCAGCTGTTCGAAACGTCAACATGAAAACATATGTATAATAACACAAATGAAAAAAAAATTATTGAATTTACAATTTTATTAACTTGAAAAGTGAAAGCAATGCTTATTTAAAGAAGATGGGAAGTGTGCAAATGAACAGTGAAATTGACCATGATATGCAAGATTTGTTGTCAAGTATATGTTTTATGTTTTGACATTTGTTTTCGGGCTAGTAAAGTGGTTTTTTGCGTTTCTTTACTTTTGGGTAATATTGAGTATTTCAGAGAGAATTTAGCTTTTACTCTCTTTTACCCGAACTTTACCCAAAAAGTAAAGAAACAAAGCTAATATATTGGAATGCTCAACTAATTATGTACTTGAATTTGATGGCTGTCACAACCATTTGGTGATGTTTTAACGCCTTATGAATTTTATAGAAAAAAAAGTACAAAATAATTTTTTATGAAAATTGTGTATTTTATATTTAAATATAAACAAAATTCTTATTATTTATAACCAGGGTTCGTATTTGGTGTCCATTTTTTATCAAAAATATGAAAAAATTTCTATATCTCGAAAACGGAGCGTCCAATCAAAAAACAAATATAGGCAGTCTTTCTAAATTTTTCATATTTTCGATCAAAAAATGGGGATGGGTTACCCTGGGTATCATATGTACGTTTAAGTTAATTTGTGTCATCCACAATAATAGGTCCTCCAGCCAAGTGCCCACAATTGTTTGAATGTGTTTGTGAAGGCGTCAATAGTGACGTCAGATTCAACGATTGTGTTTAAAAGTCTCACTTCACCTCAATTTATGATAACATTTATTCTGGCTGATATCTATAGACTTTATTGTTTTTTCACAACTTTGTTTATCACTTTCTATTTAAAATAATAGTTTTTCTGTAAAGTCCTCGTATAACATTCACCTATATGTAGTTTCTCTTCAACAGCAAAGCCTCTTGTGAAAAATCGAATACATAACTTTGTAACAAGAGTCTTTGCAACAGAAACTAAATTATGATTACAGTGACTAATATTTGAACACGAATTCTAATATTGTTCTTTTTGTTAGTTGTATCTTCCATTTCAGATGAATGAGGTTTTAGAAATACTCAAATTGGTTAATACAACTAAAGTTCGGTAGTAGAAACTTGTATTTAGTAAGACCTATTTTTAATCTATCAATAACATCGACAAATAATTCTGATTTTTGACAATTATGAATTCTAATCAAAATATAGACTTTACCATGGAATTTCCAATGCCTGAATTGATTTCCAACTAATCTTTTCCCTGTGTTTGTGGTGAGCTTGACCCTTTAAAAATTTGTCGCTGATATGATGTTCTTCCAGTCTTCAGTACCGGATAGGATTCGGTTGATATAAAATCATTAACCGCCGTATTCATAAAAGGTTGTGAGATGTTTGAGAGACGGTTTTTGTATGATAAATCGTCTCTCAAACCTCTTCTAACTTTTAATGAACAAGGCCGTAAGTTTGTGGTTATGTTCACTGCTTTGGTTTTAGTAAATTTATTATAAAATGTGACTGAGCAATTGGCGAAAACCATTGAAAATATTTTGTGTCTGTGTTGTTTCTGATATAGTCACATCCTTAAGGTACCTAAAAGGGACAGATATCATGGTAACTATGCACATTTGGAGCACAGTTTTGCAGAATGGCAAATGAAATCTTTAACCTGTCAAATTAAAATGAAACATACCTCTGTCTTGTAAACTAAAAATATCTCAGAAATGCCCATATACCACTTAATTTACCACATAAACCACTAAACAAATTACACCACTAAACTGTGGTCCTGAATCTTTTAGAACTTCTGATAAGGACTTCTATTTAACAATAGTTTTAAAGTTGTATGCGGTTTTTAACTGAATATACAATTTGTTTATTTATTCGATATGTCGAAAACTATTTCGGATTTAGTGAAGTATATTTCGTAACCGTTTGTTGATTCTCAGAATTGAACCTCCTATCTTATAAATGTTTGTGCATGGCAGTGAGACGCAGTCACGTTCCCTTTGACACGATCGTTACTATCGTACACTTTCTATATGTAATTCGCAATTCCTTTCTAAAAAGCCAACTTTTCTATTTAGTGGAATTTGGTATGCGACAAAAGTTACCTGGTTACTCTAGCACTTGTGGTATTCGGCGTCGGAGGCCTGTTGGGGAATTATATATTCGGCTATTTGCAAGATATGTGGGGAAGACGACCTAGCTTTTATGCATATCTTTTGCTTGAAATTGCCGCGTGTGCTGCTAGTGCCTTTGCATGGAATTTTGAGGTGTGGCTGGGACTACGTTTTGTGGTTGGTCTGACAGTACCAGCCATTCTGGCAAGTCCTTATGTTTTAGGTAAGTTTTTCTTTTATACATAAGTATGTACATATTTATTTATTATCGTGTTTTTCCAGCAATTGAAATGGTTGGTCCTGAAAAACGTGTCTTCTGTACAATCGTCTCAAATATCGCATATTCATGCGGTTTGGTTTTATTAGCTGGCATAGTATATATCGTACGAGATTGGAGGTACTTAACTTTGGCCGTTTCCCTACCTCTGCTTTTATTGTTTTCCTGCTTTTTTGTTTTGCCCGAATCACCAAGATGGTTAATGGCTGTAAATCAACCGAAAAGAGCGGCAAAAATACTAAAAACAATAGCCAGAGTAAATGGTCTAACAGTTGTGCCGAATTTCGTTGAATTAGTGGAACAACGACATCAAAGAGCCCAGGGTCCGAGCAAAACAACTACTTCTCCTGGCATTTTGGACTTGTTTAGAACTAAGAATATGTGTCGTAAAACAATGATAATAACTATAATATGGTTTGCTAACACTAGTGTTTATGTAGGTTTAAGTTATTATGCCCCTGCCTTGGGGGGCGATGAAATGTGGAATTTCTTTTTAGCAGGAGTGGTGGAATTGCCCACTTATATTCTTTTGTGGCCAGGTTTAAGTTATTGTGGCAGACGTTCTATACTATGTATCTCCATGTTGTTGGGTGGCATTGCTTGTGTCACAACGTCGGTCTACAGCGAAGATTCAAATATTATGCTCATACTGTATTGTATTGGGAAAATGGGAATTTCGTCGGCATTCGTGGTTTTGCCTTTATTAGCTTCCGAAATATACCCAACAGTAGTGCGCGGCTTGGGCATGAGTTTCAGCTCAGTCATTGCTATGATTGGTCCTATTGTAATACCAATTATTAATCATATGGGTCAGCAAATGTTGGTTTTGCCCTTGATTATCATGGGGTCCCTCTTAATAGTGGGTGGTGCGGCTAGTCTCTTCTTACCCGAAACAAGAGGAAAAAATTTGCCACAAACAATTGAGGAAAGCGAAGCGATACCTTTAAGTTTTCTTTCCAATTGTTGCGAGGATAGAAATCATCCTAAGAATAATGTAGCTGGTACTACATGTACAAATTCTAGATATGATAATAAAAATCGTCCGAACGTGGTATGCAGTATCTGTAGGTCGGAAATAAGAAATCGTAGATTTTAGTTATAAGACAATTTAATGTTTATTACTTATTCGTCATGTTTAAGTTTCAAGAAATTGTTAATAAGGCTAATTTTGTTTTTGTAACACTATAATATATATATATGTATGTAATGTATGGTTATATTGGTCGATCTTACCAGACATGAAAATATATATCGCAATTTCAAAGCAATATATTGTAAGAAGTTGAGCAAGTGCTGACTCCCTTGTACCTAAACGCTGAAGTTCAACAAGTGTTTTTTTTTACCCGTTTCCATTATATATTATTCGTATACTACAACATGGATGTTACAACCAAAAATACTAACCAGACTTCCATTATTTTAGGTATGGTAATATCAAACGAGAATATTTGACAAATCATGAACACAATTTAAAATATTAGTATTTTCTCGGTTACTTTTTTTTATAGAAATTCGCTATGGCTAATTTCTTTTCTGTGTTTTTAGGATAAATGATATAAAAACCACTCTATGTCACACATACCTGCGTACACAAAAAAAATATTTATATACAAAATGTATCTAGCGCAGATTTTAATTTTTAAAATAAGTTTTAGGAAAAGTATAATAACAGATTTGGTAAAGACTTCCTAGCGGAGCAAGTTTTTGTAGTTAACGTGTCATGGTTTATGTCGGTTTTACTGAATCCTGTATTAGATAAATATTGAAGTTTAACATCTTGGCTTTCATCTTACTTTTACTTTACTTTTATTGACTATATTACAACCTCATGAGGTCAGACGTCTTACACATATTAATTAAACAAACAAATTAAACAAATTTCAACATATTCTTCCAACTGGCTCTATCCTTCGCCTTTTCTCGCCAGTTGGTAACACCAAGGATACGGAGGGATTCTTCTGCCTGGTCTTTACAGCGGAGTCTTGGTCGTCCTCTTTTCCTGCTTCCATCGGGTACGTTATCAAAAATCTTTCGCGCTGGCTCATCTTCATCCATTCTGATAACATGGCCTAGCCAACGCAATTGGCCACTTTGATTCGTCTAGCTATGTCCACGTCAGAATAGAGATTATATAGCTCTGCGTTCCAGCTACGTCGGTACTCGCCGTTTTCCCTAACAGGACCATATATTTTACGGAGAATTTTTCTCTCTAAAACTCCCAGGTGTTTTTCATCCGCTTGCGATATCACCCAAGTTTCGGAGCCATATGTCAAGACAGGTAAAATGAGTCTGATATAGCTGGACTTTTGTCCGTCGAGAGACTTCCTAAACTGCTTGCTGAGCCCAAAATAACATCTATTTGCAAGCACAATTGTCCTATCTATCTACAGGCTGACGTTGTTGTCCTTGTTCAGGGCGGATCCAAGGTAGACAAATTAATCTATCACTTCAAAATTAAATCGGTTGTCAACGTTCACGTGCGGACAAGTCGAGAGGTTTCTCTAGTCGTTGACACCATCAATTTTGTCTTGCCCTCATTAACAGCAAGACCCACCTTCGCTGATTCCTTTTCGATTCTTGAAAATACTGCAGTAACCTCTCGCAAATTTCGCCCAATGATGTCTATGTCGTCAGCATACGCCAGCAACATATGGCTTTTCGTGTTAATGGTCTTGTTCGTATTTACTGCAGCTTTTCTCATTATTATCTCCATTAAGATGTTGAAGAGATTGCATGAAAGTGTGTCGCCTTGTCTAAGTCCTCGCTTGGTACAGAATGGTTCAGTGAGGTCTTTCTCCACTTTCACTGCTGATTTGGTGTTGGTCAGCGTCATTCTACAGAGGCGAATCAGTTTTGCCGGAATACCAAGTTCAGACATAGCTTCGTACAGTTTTCCCCGTATGGGGCTATCGAAAGCAGCTTTGTAATCGACAAAAAGGTGGTATGTATCGATTTGCTTTCCGTGGGTCTTTTCCAGGATTTGGCGTAGCGTGAATATTTGGTCAGTTGTGGACTTGCCTGGTCTAAACTCACACTGATAAGGTCCAATCAGGTTTTCAATAATTGGCTTTAGTCTTTCACATAATACGCTCGACAAGACCTTATACGCGATGGATAAAAGACTGATACCGCGATAGTTGGAACAGACACACGGATCGCCCTTTTTGAATACAGGACATAATACACTGAGACTCCAATCGTCGGGCATAGATTCCCCCAGCCATATACCGCATATCAGGTGATGCATGTGGGCTATCAGTCCTTCGCCACCTGCCTCAAAAAGTTCAGCGGGTAGGCCATCCGCACCAGCGGCTTTATTATTCTTTAGGCGGGAGATCGCCGTTCTAATCTCGTTTTGGTTGGGAGGGGGAGGTACAATCTATACTATCTTCCACTATCATTACCTCCTGATCTTCAGTGGAAGAATCTGGGTGGAGTAGTCTTGAAAAGTGGTCTCTCCACATTTTCAGCACACACTGCTTCTCAGTCACCAGATCCCCATTCTCGTCCTTGCAGGAGGGCAGCCCATTATTAGGCCCGTTGGTCGATCTTCTTACCCTCTGGAAAAACTTTCGGGATTCACCATTCATCCTGCACTTTTCGGTTATTTCACTCTCTCTCTGCACCCACTGCCATTTTTTTCGCCTAAAGAGATGGTTTTCCTCCCTTCTCAGTTTCTTCTACCGCTCACTCGCAGCAGTTGTAACTGACTGTTTCGTTTCCATACGTGCTGCGTCTTTTTCATCAGTTGCAATGCGACATTCTTCGTCGTACCATGGCTTATCCTTCTGCGGTTTTTGATAGCCAAGTTCAGTCATTGCAGCGATTTCCGAAGAATGGGAGATGTGCTTCCACTGCGCATCTGGGTCTTCGGGAGGGGGTGTATTCTGCTCTAGCAGGAGAGAGAGTTTCTGTCGATAGGACATTGATATCTCCGGTATTTGTAGCCTGTCAATATTCAGCTTTTCCTGTGTTCGGCTTCGTACGTTTTTCAACCTGCTCAACCTCGTGCGAACTTTCGCAGCCACCAGGTAATGATCCGAGTCGATATTGGCACCTCGAATCACACTAGAAGTGTGCCTGCCATCTAGTACCAAGTGATCAATCTGGTTCTTCGTCAGCGGATCAGGAGATATCCAGGTCTCTTTATGAATGTCCTTATGCTGGAATCGTGTGCTACTAACTACCATGTTCTTTGCAGCGGCGAAGTCTATCAGTCTTATTCCATTATCGGAGGTGGTATCATCTAGACTGTGATTACCGATGGTTGGTCGAAAGACACTTTCCTTTCCTAATTTGGCATTAAAATCGCCTAGAATAATCTTAATGTCGTGGTCAGGGCAGCGTTCATATACTTCCTCCAGGCGCTCATAAAATGTTTCTTTGACCTCATCATCTTTATCCTGTCGGTGCGTGCACACAAATTAACGAGATGTTGAAATATTGCGCTTTGATGCGAATGGTGGCTATGCTTTCATCACATTAAAGAAATACAACAAACTGTTCTTGTTATAAATAAAGAATTAGGTTTGGCAAAACAATAAGAATTGTGTTCAGAAAATGTAATACCCATAACTAGTTATACGAATATTCCTGGGGGACATTGCTCAAAACCCTTTCGGGATACATAATACTATAACACTATACTATTCACCTATAGTCGTAGGCATGCTTATACATAGGTATATTGCCATTTCGAACTTCGGTCCGTGTAATTCTTATCCGATAAAGCGAAAAACAAATTTTGGGCAGAACAAAGTTTGCGGGTTCAGCCAGCTAGTTACAAATAAAATTAACGAAGTTACGATGAAGCTTTAAATAAAGAGCGTCTAATGCTGATGGTCCTTAAAACGACCGGAAAAATTATCTTTTCTAATTGTTATACTATTTTGTGCTTTAACATACATAAAATGGCAAATAAAATGCGTATAATTTCTTGAATGCAAAAAAAGTTTTGAATTTAATATTTTTCAAAAATAAATTAATATCATATTTAAAGAAGGCATTCTTCTTCCATGCTTAATTGTATTTTAAGGGCTAATTTCATTGATTCCATAGTATATGTATGTATATGAAAACAAATATAGTGTTTATTTTTACAATATTTGCAATTATTTTCATGAAATACTTTATTTATTTTTAGCTTCTCTAGAAATAAGTTCAAGTATCCTTTGTATTGTAAGTATGTAACAGTGTAAATTCATTTTTTTATAAATAATTTAATGTAAGTCTATTAATAGATATTCATTAGATATTTGGTACAAGATAACAAAAAAAAAGTATCAATAACAAAAGAAGAATTAAGAGAGAAAAATTATAATTCCATAAATAACAACAAAATAAAGAGGCAAATGTTCACAATATTTGGTAATTCCTTAACTTAAACAGGTTAGTTAACAATAACTTGGTACGTAACATATCTTAAATACAATATTTGTAGATACAATATTTGGAAATATTTTAAACATGTGTAAGAATGACTTTATAAGTTACAAGTAATTGAAATCGATTGTGTTTTAAGACAGATATTTAACTGAGAAGAAATTTGTTAACCATTATTTAAATTAGTTACGCGCCCACACATAAAAGCCTCTGTTCTGAAATCGACACCAATCTAAAGTGAAATATATTCTTAAATTACGGTGTTTGTTTTTCCAAGCTACACCAATAAACATGTGCACAATAGATTCGTGTGAATATACAGAACAAAGCCTATAAATTCATATTTTGCTTATCCCATTAGTTTTAAGCAACATTAATTAATGGTTTTTATTGTTATGTTGTATAGAGACTGGGTTTATTTGTCATATTGTTTTTATTCCTCGTTCTAGTCCCTTGATGCTCCTATAATGGCCAGAATGTACATGAAGATATTAACAACGTCCAGATAAAGATTTAAAGCTGCAAATATGTATTCCTCGGGACTAATCGAATACTTGTGATCGCCGCCCATCATCAACTGGGTATCATACACCAAATAAATGGAGAAGAGCAACGCTCCAATCGATGAATAGACCAGTGTCATTATTTTCCCGGGCAAGAATATGGCCACAATGCCAAATATTATAAATACAACCATGCACACTAATAAAACGCCACCGCACATAGTAAAGTCGTACTTTGTTTGGAATGCGAACAGAGTCAGGGCTAAACATACCGCAGCAGTTATACCGACAGCCATAAGAATCTGAAAATATGAAAAGATAATAAAAACATTAAATTATTACAAATCGTTACTACTGCTAATTACTAATGAATTTGCTTATTCAGACTGCTAATTCTAATTATTAAATCAGTTTTTAATAATACTTAAAGAACTCGCATACATGATTCTGTAACCACAGACTTGCCAATCATGCGCATGAACATCAGCTACCGTTGTTGTTTATTGTCGTTTTAACTGCCCTTCTTAATACAAAAAAAAAGAGTGTAATCGAATCACTATTATGTACACGAAATTGTTTGGTAATATTTTTTCAAATTCATCAGTCAAATAAAAACTCATGCTCATGAATGACAAGTCTGTGGTTCACTTAAGTTATTCAATAATGTAGTTTCTATCATATGGTAAACCAATAATCCTCATGTAAAAAATTAAGTTTTTTAAATTTTTACTTTATACCTCACCAACAAATAATCATGATATATAGAAACATCTTTGTATCAAACGACTAAAGCAACAATTCAGAATCATGATCGTTAAAGGATACAAATAAGTGTTTATTTTAAAATACTTGCCTCATACGGTGCATACCGGCTTGCAGATAAGCCCAATAGAAATGATTCCGCTAGTGTAAACAGGCCCAGAAATATGAAATTCATTGGGGTTTTGCGTCGCACACCGTCACAACAAGCCATCGATATCATAGTCACCAAAAGTATAGCCAAGGCGATCCAAAATAGAGATGGATGACCCTTGACAAATTCCTTGGTACCTTGGTGTAAAGCAAACAAGGCTACAAATCCAAATGTAACCAACAATTGACCCTGCAAATTAAAGAAGGCAATTAAATTAATTGAAATTAAGTACATACAAATATTAATTTTACCTACCATTAAAATTATGTAGACTTTTCGTATAAATCCTTTGCGCACACTCTGATCATCAAAAGCAAAATTCTTTGGAGCTTCAGGATCCTCATAACCGCCATAATCGTTAGTAGGTGGTGGTTGTACAAACCCGGGCTGGGGTACAAAGCCACCTGGAGGATAACCGCCAGGAGCTCCATAACCGTCTTGTGGTGGAAAGCCAGCAGGTGGTGGATAACCACCGGGTGGTGGATAGCCGCCTTGTGGTGGTGGATATCCTCCTGGTTGTGGATAACCTCCTTGAGGTGGTGGATAACCACCTCCTTGAGGATAGGCACCTCCGCCATAGTATTGTTGATTTGGATCTGCAAACGCGACAACACATAAAACATTGTTACTATTTCAGAGTACAGAATTTGTATTATGTTAATAACATATGATGTTAAATAAATAAGACATGCGTAAATCATCATTACTGCAACCACTTGAATTCAGATAATTTATAATGTGTTGGTGATCTAAATACTTTCCTGGATTAGGTGGTACTGATTGATACATAATGCAAAACACTGTAACTATTAAATGATTCTATATTCGTCTCTATATAATATATTTCTATATTCCTTTGACGAATGCTGATCGGCTAACAACTTCTGTTTAGTCATTCATTAAAGAATTCGAGACTTTCCAGTAAAAAATCCACAATATACAAAAGAGAACTGGAAAACGACGTTTTATTATTGTTATCATGTATTGATAACAATACCAAGATATTAATATGAATGTGGGAGAGTGGTGGGTCAGCATGTATATGTCTGTATGTATAAGTATATGTACAAACGTATACAGCAACTAGAGAAGTTGTCAAAGGTTGTTTTTATTTCGATACAATTTCAAATTGGGTTAAAAAAGACGTTTATATTGTACATGTACATTAGGGTGTACTGAAAACATTTTTTTTTGGAGAGGAGGTGTCTCAAATTCGCGTATTGAAGAGCTGATTACGGTACCGTCAAACTTTTTTCAATTCCTAATGTATTTTGGCAAAAAAAAATCAATGAGTGTTCGAACTTACGGGCGATGTGTTAACACCTTTTTGTTACACAGTACCTGTTCGACTTCTATGAACACATTAGTAAATGTTACATTGGAGAATAAAAAAAAGAATAGTTTCTGTGCTGACGGCTCGTTTGCTATTGCACTTTCTTTTTTCTTACATCTGCTTTAACATTAGATGTAATATTGTTAAAATAAATAAAGCAATATTTAGCTCACTGAAATAATTGTTTTTGTTTTGTGATGTTTTTGTTTTGCGACGACAAAAAGTATTGAATAGTATAGAGAACTTATTGTACTCTTTTTCCGCTCTCATGTAGAGAGTCTGAGTAAAAGAGCATAAACGAGTCTTATTCTCTTTATGGAATATTTCAATATAAATGCACCATTTCTACAATGTTATTACATAAAACAATACACAAAGCATAAATGTTTTAAAAGACATCAATGTTCCATGAGTTCTCTATACTATTCAATACTCTTTGGCGACGACGACCTGCTTGTTTGTTCGCTGCCGCTACATCAATACCATCATACTTATTACTATCGTTGTACAATAACCACGAATGCGATGCTAACATTGTGTTGTTTGCCTGTGTTCACATTGATTTTTTGCCCTAACGGTGACTATAGATGTTAACACATCAAAAAAAAATAGTTTTTCGTTCAGCATGGTGCTCAAACGACGTGTCATTGAGCATAAATAGGTAAAAAATGTTTACGGTGTAACCATTGCAATTCGGACTTGAATATTCGCTATGTTCTAAACGATTATTCTTTGTCTAAATTTGACAAAGATTTGACGTACATATATTTTGAATTGAATTGAACAGATGGTCATCTCGGAAAAATTTTGGAAGTCCTGAGTAAGCATGCAAGTTTTGATGTTTAAGTCAGTGTTTGAATGTACTCAAGGAAAACGACTCAAATCACAAACAATTTTGATCTTTTCTGGATTTGGATTAGCACATTTTTGTAAATCATAATCTGTCGCTGAGTACTCAAAAAAATACAAATGAGTTCATGTTAGAGCAGCGATCCAAATCCATTTTCTGTTTGATTTTGCTCAAGTAGAAAATAAAACGACAATGCTCTAGTTGTGAGTCGGAGAATAAAAACAACGAACAGAAACCAAAAAAAAAAAAACGACGTAGTCACAATACGATTGTATGTTTATCTCTGCTACAGTAAAGAAACAAAATTTTTTTTATGAAATGGAAAAATAGAAAATGATGCATCGGGCTTAAGCGATAAATTCATATATTTTAACAAAACAAATATGTACATACAATGTAAAACCAAAAATACATACATAAATAAAAATTAAATAATGCACTACTAAAATTCTCTTCTCTTCACTATTTTAACAAAAACGATGTACAAGTAGAGAAGAAAAAACCGGCGCAATTTGGCAACCCTAGCAGAAGAGAAATAAAAAATTCGACGCGAGTCACTCAAACGTATTTCTTTCCCGCGTCATAACTTAATTATTTCATAGTTTTTACATACTTTATGTAATTTTATTTGAATATGGTTGGAACTTCTATAGTTCGATACAATAACATCACCAGAAAACTGTTCATGTATTGAAATATTCAACAAAGAGAGTAAGAGAGAAATCTGAGAAACGACGCGCTTCACTCGTTTTCTTTGTTGGCATACCACTCCATGAGTAAATTTTCTTCTCTATACCATAGTTGCTTTATGATTTTAAATTTTTGTGTGTTTTATTTTGCTTTACACTCATAATGTCGTTTCTTTCGACTCAAACTTTGAGTCTCAAAGCACGATTTTTCTTTTGATTGTGCGAAAAGAAAACACGATTGCATGTGGTTTCTCTGTGATCAACTCACATTGTTTTCGTATATTACTCAAAAATGGTAATCCAATTTCTAAAATCTATAAATACAACTCAAAAGAAATCCAAGTAATCCAAATTCATAGCCGAGTCGATCTCCGTGAATTTTGGATTTATATGTCGATGATCAAACTAAGATACATTTGAAATTGGATTTTGTGAGTGTTGAACGCATCATTCAACCTCTAATTGAGTACCCTTATTATTTGTTCTTTTTATTGTCATTTCTAATATTATTAATCTCATTTGTTTTTGTTAACTAGTATTAAGGTTCTGCATTAGCCTCCTTTTGTAATAACTAGTGGCATCCTTGTCACTCTTTTGCTATTAAGTAATTTTTGGATTTTGTTTCTAATTCCCGCTTGAAGCGCACGTTTCTTTATGTATGAGTTACTTCTCAAACGCCAATAAAGCAGGTTACTCCCTCGCATTGATTTCCACGAAGTCAAAGTTGTCGTTTAAATTAACTAAAAGGTCATAACAGTGGGTTCTACGAATCAACATCTCAAAGCTAAACTGAAATTTACCTACTCCTGGTTCACGACCTGGAGTAAACAGTGAGTAAATTCAAACACTGGTTTAAGTTAATCTTTGAAGTATTTTTCTTATAGCTCTAATATTTGTGTATATATGTAGTATGGTAAACTTACAGCATCTCAAACGAAAAGCTAAGCGAACTAACAGTACATTCGAAATAGTGAAACAAAAATTTGTACTGGAAGGTTTTGAAAAATTGTATGTTTTCATTCGACTTGAAACGACAATATTGTGGAGCCAAAATCAACTTTCTTTCGTCTAGGACACGAACGAAAGCTTTCGTTCAAATGGTCTCGATGCCCTGCGCCCTTTTTTATATTCTATAAATTTATTTATAAAATATGTATTCAATATAAATTCAATCACAAGTAAATTTTTTCCGAGTTTTCGCCTGTTCCTCATTGTATTTCGCGAATTATGTAAAATACAAAATAAATTGAAATTTTAATAGAAAAACTATGCTTAATCAAGATTTTGAAATGCGGCGTGAAAAGAACGGTCGGTAGGGGACTATAAATAAAAACTCGTATTAAAAAAGTTTGACGGTCCCGTAATCAGCTCTTCAAACCGTTTCTTCTGAGACCCCCACATGTCAAACTCCAAAAAACGCGGTTTTCAGTACACCCTAATGCACATACATCTAAACAATTGTTTGATAAGTACGAGTCTTTTTCTAAGAAAGAAGTGCTAACAGTCAACCGACAACTGTCTGCTTATTGGATATCGTGAGTATTTTGTGGTTTTACTCATAACGTCGTATAACTGTTGACTTTGATATGATTAATAAGAAATTCCGTTAATTGTGTTTCTTTTTGTATAGTAATAGGAATATATTTTAAGACTTTTTAATACTTTGAATAACAATTTGAAGTACCCTATCCTAAACAGGATTACAAACACAACAATTATTATCACAAACTTTTACAATTGGTATTTTAAGTTGGATGTGGTGTTTGTTATAACGAAAATTAAAAGTATAAATCACTTTATACCTTATTTCGATCCAGATTCACATCGATGTGCATTGAATGTGAGGAATTTAAAATGCTGCAATAATATAACTTAATTTCTTTGGGATTTCAACTGGCACGAAGACCTTTTATACGTCAACCACTTCAGCTGATTATTATGTACATGTATAATCAATATTTTAGTATATCAATGATTGTAAAAATATATTGTACTTATTTATGTATTCCTTTAAAGATTTATTAATTTTTTTTTTTGTAATAAGATTTTGTAGATAATAGTGTACATTGCTTTCCTAATGGTAAAAGCTCATAGAACTAATTCTAAAAAAAAATATTTTCTTGCTCCAAAAAAAATGTTATCATTAATTAGATTAAGAAATGTTTTTTACACCATTCTGTGAAAATTAATCATATCGACCAAATTTATAACGTGTTAGATGGTTTCTTTAACTCATATAAAAATAATATTACGGAAGCAAAATGCAGCAGGTGGAATGAGTAATAAATTTTCACGTTCACATTGAATTAGTTGTTGTGAATCATAAAGAATGCACGTTTCTACAAGAATTAAGATCAGTTATCATTTAATTTAAACTTTTAGAAAACCTAGAATATGTTACACGTCATAGATTAGGAAATAACCTACATTTACTGGGGCATTTGTGTGTTTAGTTGATAATTTAATTAACCCCAAACGTGTTTATGTGTTTTGTAAACAAATGGTACAAAGATAAACTTGAAATAAAACTAAGTAGAATTCCAAATAGGAACAAAATCAACTTCTACAATAAATTATCTACATATATAAAATATAACGAAATACAACTAGGTTTTTTTGTATCATGACGCTAATCAAAAATTGTTAATAATTTAAATAACCAAACTACAATGCTTAACATCTAATTTAATTAGTATATAATTGTTAGTATTAATAACTAAATATGCATACTTCGAACAACATGCACACTTATGTTTGTAATAATTTAGGAGATTATGGGAATATGTAGGAAGGAGAGAAATAAGTAAAACTAAAACCTTGATAACCGCCTTGCCAAGACATTTTTTATTGTATAGAAATGCGAAAGTTGAGAAGCAGCTGCTCTACTTGTTTTTGTTTAGAATTTCGAATCGTTTGCCACCAAAATTATGCTGAAAATTAACAAGTACACAAAATATTAGCAAAGTTTCATGAACTGTTACTCACCAGCCATATTGCGGTTGTTAATTAACTATCCACTATTATGCAATTTTAGCTGTAATACCTAAAAGCGAAAGAGGAATACTGTTAATAGCTTTTTAATATTATCAAAAGTAACTTTTTTGTAAAAAAAAAACAATTATATTATGAACAGTAAATTTTGATTTTGAAATAATGATTGAGTAAATTTTTGATATTCCAGCGCAATTGTACTCTTAAGCGAACCCCAGACTTGTCATTCATGAGTATGAACATCACCTAACGTTGATATTTATTGTCGGCTTACCGTCCCTCATGATACCAAATCAGAATGTACTCAAAGTTGTTGGCATCACTATCATGTTTACAAAATTTTTTGGTAATATTTTTTCAAATTCATGAGCTTGATAAAAAGATACCGACCAAGCTCATGCTCATGAATGACAAGTCTGTGGATCGCTTTAATACTCTAAAAAAATCAAATTCATGATTTCGGAAGAAACAATTAAGCTGTCAAATTTGATTTGGTTCGTTTATTAAAATTTGGTTGGTTGATAAAAATTAAAGAATGTCAAATAAGATGCATTTAACACGTAAACGTTGTATCACATAAGAAATTTTGTGCACATAGCGGCAATAGAGAATTTTATTCTCTCAATAATTTTTACTTCATAAGCCCGGCATTCACTTTTTATGAAATTTTCGTTGCCATAAGAAGTACGTGTATAAAAAATAACGAAAATTTCATAAAGCGAAAATTTCGCTCACTTTTCATTTGCCTAGTACTCAGCTCATTTCGAAAATTTCGTAAGCAAAATCAATTCCAGAGTTGTTACGCCAAAGTTATTTCGTACGAAAACAATTGTTTGGGACCGGAATTTTGACATATCGATCATTTTAGCAAACTAAAGTAATATCACATATCACAAATAAAATGGAGTGCGAAGAGGAATTATTATTGAATTATTTGGAAGGTAAATCAAAGATACGATAGGTAATAACACTCTGGAACAAAATTTTCTGTTTAGAGATAAATGGCAAAATTTCATACGAAAATTGCGCTAGAACTGAATACGGGGCTTTAGGTTTGATTGCACGTAAACGTTGACTGTTTCCAGGCATGGGTTATACCCAACTTAACTTTTTATTTTCAACAAAAAAAATAATACTAAAATAAAAAATTTCTTTCACGTTCTTCAATAATCGTTCGGTTCAAGATCGAAAATATTAAAAGCAAATATGCATGTGAAATTGATTATTATGGTGGATGGTTGGGAATATAGGTATTTCAATGCACACCAAGGCATATCATCAGCTCCCTTCTTCACAAGTATTTAGGTATGTCTTCATACATTATAGGGATAAACAAAACTCATCTTATCGCAATTGTCTCAACACTCCTGCTTGTGCGAAAACATCCACAATAAATACTTTACCATAACCATCAATGTCACAACATTTCCTTTCTATGCATGCTTGCATAGATGTTGTTGTTTCAAAAAAAAACAATGAGTGTTCGAACTCACGGGCGATGTGTTAACACCTTTTTGCTACACGGTACCTGTTCGATTTCTATGAACACATTCGTAAATGTTACATTGGAAAATAAAAAACAGCGTTCAATCATATGATGACGTTACAGTTAAATAATATTAATACTTAAAATTATATAAAGACCCAGTGCAAGCACATGTGTCATTATTTTCTTGCTCAATACTTTTTGTTTTATTCCCACAAAAGTCAAAGAATGCAAAGCAACAGACACTTGTACATACATACATACATTGTTATATTCGTACGATATAACCGAAGATCAACATAAAATACTTTTTTAATATTACTCCAAATTAATACTCCAAATTAAAACACTTCAATCTCGGCTCGCCGATATCGGATCGCCTTAATTTTTGGCCTAAACTCTTCGTCGAAACCCGCACTAGCTTTTTAATCCAAAAATTAATAAAATCGGCTATGAATTTCCGGAGAAAATCGCGTGGGAAAATTATATGAAAATCGCCCAATAATCACTTTCAATACCGGTCAAGCAACGAACAAACAAACGATGATAAGACAAAAGCGAAGATCAACATAAAACACTTTTTTAATATTACTCCAAACTAATACTCCAAATTAAAACACTTAAATCTCGGCTCGCCGATATCGGATCGCCTTAATTTTTGGCCTAAACTCTTCTTCGAAACCCGCACTAGCATTTTAATCCAAAAATTAATAAAATCGGCTATGAATTTCCGGAGAAAATCGCGTGGGAAAATGATATGAAAATCGCCCAATAATCACTTTCAATACCGACTGCCAAGCAACGAACACACAAACGATGATTTACTCTTAAAAACCTAACACTTGCGTATGTATTAATTTATAGTTTACTGCCCTAGAGGCGCGCGTATAGATGTTAACACATCAAAAAGAAACAAAGATTGCCATGAGAATTGGCGGTACAGTGTACCGTCTTCGTATTATTTCCGTTCCAATTTATATTATTCGATCTTTTCGTTTTCATGTTCTTCAATAATCGATAGTTGCCAACACAAATCAGCCAATAGCGCGTTAATGGAAGAAACTAACGAAATGTAAATAAAAATTTTTATGAATACAACCTCTGGTTTTTTTATATTTGAGACTAATTTCAGATGCATTTGTGTTTTGTCAAAATAACGAAAACTGGATTACAAAACGTGTTATAACTTATAAACCAGAAGTTTCCCACAAAAATGTTGTTTGAGAGCCTATAGTATTTTTTGCGAGAAACATTTCTCTCAAAGATACTACTCCAAAATTTCCACAATTTCCATAACTTTTAATGGATGCAATTTGTTTTTGTCGAGTTATTAGGGGTAAGGGGGGAGGAGAGGGGGTACAAACTTGAAGTTGGTATTCTTCTTAAGGTCCTCTACATTTCTTACTCAGAAGTCAAACTTCAATTTTGAAGCGTTCTGCCTCTAATTCAGTCTCAAAAATATTACAGTTTTTGACATCCCAGCAAACTTTGGGGTCAAATATCTCAAAATTTTGATGTGGTAAAGAAAAACGGTAAGTGCCATTAGATTCAGCGTATCAAAATTATGCAGGTTCGCTATGTTTCACTCAATTCAGATTTTTGGTCACACACAGTGTAATCGTTCAACACAAGAATTAACTTAAATCTCAAAAGAACGGCATAGAAATGATCGAAAATAATGGAAAATTAACAATGTGTTGGGCCACCATTTGCTTTTATTGTTTCTTTTAGGTGAGAAGGCATGGATAAGGCCAATATTTTTGTTATTTCTGTGGAAATTTTTTCCCATTCTTCCACTTACACTGTTTTCAGAGTTCGAACTAAAGTTACTTCTCTTTCCTTGACCCTCGTTTTAAAATGTGCCCTCAAATCACGTTGAGATCTGGAGATTGCGGGGGGTGATCCAGCTTTGATCGTACATTATACAGCAGCCATTCTTTAACCAAGCCAGAACTATGCTTGGAATCGTTGTCATACATGAACATTTCCGGTTAATTGGAGTTTTTCAATACTTGGTACGAAATTTCTTTTTAAAATGTCAATATACATGTGCCCGGTCCATTGTCCCTTCTATAAACCACAGTTCGCCAACTTCACTTTCAGCAATGCAGCCCCACCCCATTACAGAACCGCCTCCATGTTTCAATGTGGGGGAAACATTTTTTGGCTGAAGTGCAGTATTTGGTTTCCGCCACACTTGCAGGCTCATCTCTTCCAAAATCATAGAATTTACAGTTATCCGTAAAAATGACTCAAGTCCAAAAATTTGAATCTTCAATATGCTATTTTGTATGCTGTTTGGCCTAAAAGTCTCTTTTTTCTGTTTACTTCACTTATTAGAGGTTTCTTTCTTCCTTGTCATTCTGGAGGCTAGCTAGCCTGCATTTTTCAAGCAACGCCGGATACATTGAGCATATACTTAAATTCCGTCGGTCTCACGCAATGTTTTGCCAAGTTTGAAAACGCTAGTTGTCGGGTTTTCTGCAACGCTTCGCACTACTTTCCTCTGCATTCGCTCATCAAGTTTGCTGGGCCGACCACATCTTGTCTTAAGGGCACCTTAGCCCTGCTGTTAGCTTAGGACCATTTGGTCCAAATTTTTTCTGTTTTCCCTTGTAACTTTGGAACGGTGATATATACTGACTAAATTTTTCTGCTAATGGGGTCTTTTAATAAAACAATGTTATGTGCGAAAATTAAATTTTCTAACTTTATTCAGGACTGAGAAAAATACAAAATGACGAATCTTAGATTAGAGGACCATTTGGTCAATAGTACATTTTTTCCATTACCAAGCGAATGTAAATTCATGTCAAATATTTAGAAGATGTTTTTGATATGTCAAATACTTGCTTTAGAAATTATTGAACCAAAATAGTTACAAAGGATAAGATAAAATTATTATTTTGGATGAAAATTCCAGTATGGACCAAATGGTCCCTCAATCTAAGATTCGTAAGTTTTTTCATTACCAAGCGAATGTAAATTCATGTCAAATATTTAGAAGATGTTTTTGATATGTCAAATACTTGCTTTAGAAATTTTTGAACCAAAATAGTTACAAAGAATAAGATAAAATTATTATTTTGGATGAAAATTGCAGTATGGACCAAATGGTCCCTCAATCTAAGATTCGTAAGTTTTTTCTAATCTAACAGCAGGGTTAGACTTGCGGACCAGTCGGCCGACTATTAGTCAGGCCGACTTTTGTGTCGGGCATTGTTTCGCCTTTCACTAGCCGACTTTCTGAAAATCAAACTAGTTTTGATTTTTGCCCGACTAGTCGGCCAACTGCCCGACTACACCTTACACTGGGTGATGAGTCGGCCCGACTCGAAAGTCGGCACGACAATCCGCTGGTCTAAGGTGCCCCTTACTCTGGTACGATCCAGTAATATTGTAATTTGTAATTATTGTTTAGATGGTAGCCTTTCTCAATACAAAAATTTCACCAACTTTTGAAAACGGATTTCCCTTATGTTTAAGTTTTACAATCACTTCACCTAGCTGAGGATAAATTTATTTTCTTGTAGATATTTAAAGGCAAATATTTTCCAAAATTTTTACAAAAAGCACACAATTTAACTTTGATCTTCTTTTCATAAAGCAATTGAACTACTAGTGAAGAAAACGTGCTAGTTAGCGACCACCACTGTTCACTTTGTCGTGTGTAGACTTTCGTTAAATATTTACAGAGATGCTTTGTCGGTTTTAACATTTAAAAATTTGACAGAATAGACATTGCAGAATTTGCCTCTGCATTAAGTTGGTATATTTTATAAGTAATGCTTTAAAATTAAAAAATATTTTCGGTTAATGTATGAGAAATTCATACTACAAGCTTACAAGTCATGAACATTTTTCTAATTGAAAAATGGTAGGTTTTTGTTGGAAATAATAGACAATTCAGTTCAACACAAACTCTCACTGGGCATGACTAGTTTCGAACTCCGTTGATCATCAATCGTATATATACAAACTTAATTCTGCAATTCACATGTGCGAATTAGTATCGATCGAAGATCCCTAAGTATCAACATCACTGAAAGGCCTATAATTCCAACAACAAGAACAGACAGAAGACCGTGCTAGTATCAGTTACGTTTATTTGAATTTGAATTTTTATGACCGATTTTTGTTAGTTTTTGGTTAATGTATGAGAAATTCATACTAACTACAAGCTTACAAGTCATGAACATTTTTCTAATTGAAAAATGGTAGGTTTTTGTTGGAAATAACATGACTATGGAATGAAATGGAATGAAACTTTCTTCCATTTGCTTTCGGTTTACACTATCAGTTTTAGATAATGAAAGAAAATGGTATGGGAGACTGAAAAACCATATGACAAATAATTGTATGTGCAAAAATAGTTTTTTTTTCTTTCCGTCTAAAGCTAAAGTTAATTTAATTTTGACTATACAAAATTTCTTCTTTGGACTTTATTTGTGGTCCTGTTATGTATCTGAAGTTATGGCTGTAAGTTTGCAATTCAATATCAAACACTTACAATGAGCAGCTAAAGTCATTGTACCGCAGTCGAAATACGACATTTCCCCAAATTTCGCAAAATATGTGTCTGAAAACAGACGATATTAAATTTTGTTTTATGTCTTCGCTTATCTTTATATACATATATAATTCTACTGCACGTGTGTTGTGACTGAACTCCTCCTAAACTTCTGGACCGATTTGAATAATTGTTTTTGTATGCGTTTGGGTGGCGCCCTGGGAAGTTTAGATTTACTATTCGGTGCAATTGGACAAAGGGGCGTGGTACCTCCCATACAAACCACAAATTAAAAATCCATTATTTCTGCTCGCTTGAAATATTATGCAGGACAACGTCTGCCGCGTCAGCTAGTATACTATAAGAAACCACAAATACTTTTCAGTTATTCAACCAACTAAAAAAGAAAAAAAAATCGGATGTCGTTACGTCAGATTTATGTACAATATAAATCTTAGTACCCCTGGATTAAAGCAAAAATATTTTAAAAACTGGGTGATTATTGAACTGATTTTATTTACCTAGTATTTAGTAGGATGTATCTGAATTCGTAGCACTTCACAAGACATTGAGTACGCAAGTGTTTTTGTTTAATCTTCAGATATTTCCTCACATTCTGCCCAAACCAGATATTTAAGCTGAATTTTATTGGAAATTTGATGATTAGGGGGGATTTTTCCAATGTAATCCACCGAGTGATCAATGAGATTAATAGTGGCATTGTAATATTGAGATTAATATATCGGTTTTGTTTGTATCGGTGTTTTGTATGTTGTACAAGCATCTGAAGTCATGATCTCAGATTTTTTTATTTTATTTGGGTAAATAAGAGAGACATGTGGTTAGTGTGCGCGGCTGGTTTGCGAGAGAGCGTGGATTCGATCCCTTCTCTGACCACCTTACACTTCTTTCGACGACGGCCACCTCGCTTAGGGCCGGCGGCACTATCGAGTAATAAGCCATGAAATAGCTTCTCAAAAAACGGCGTAAAACTGTAGGTCCCAATGAGAGAGTGACAACTGGAAAGCGTACAGCGCAGTGATTGTGAGAAGCTGTCCCCTATCCCTTCATGGGATGTAATGGGAAAATATATATACATATATTTATAATAATTGAGAAATTTTTCTTTTATCTTCCCACTTGACATTTATTCCGCTTGCTGGCGAAGGTCCGCGCTGACGGGTTTAAATTGGATGTTTCATACCCTTTGTTTTTTTTTTGTTTGCATGCTCTCTAATTTTTCAGTTTAGTAGAAAAGTTTCTCTCGTGTGGATATCGGTGTTAGTGAAAAAGTGAAAAGCAAGTAAACGTATGAATAAAATGGAAAAAAAGACACTATTTAACTGAAGCAAAGCATATACATGCCAATATTCAATTGAAAGCTAATTTAAATATAAAAGAAAATATAAATTGTGAAGTAATTGAAGAGGAAAAAGAGGAAGAGTTAGATTCAAGTGTCTATGAAAATTTCAGCGAAGGCGATAATTTTAACTTACGTTTAGCAAAGTGGTTTTGTCGTAATAATATTTCTATAGTAGCGTCTAATGATTTTCTTGCGTTATTGTCCGAGAAAATATCAAACCTACCTAAAGATGGCCGAAATCTTTTGAAAAGTTCATGCGAATAGCGTGGAGGCAAATATTTGCTGACGAGTTGGGCAAGGGATATTCTTGGAGGGGAACCCAAAATAAGAAGTGCATACAAGGTTCTATTGTAACTTTAACCATCAAAAGTAATGCTTATTTTATACTTATTGTTTCAAATGCAGTTCTAAATCTTATCCATAAGTTTTCAGCTGCTTTTAAACAAAAATATTCTTTGGATGATGCGGATTTTGGTAAAATAACCCAAAACTATTTCCAACACGCGCACGATAGGGTGGTCAAAGCTACCAACAAAATTAAAACTGTTAACAAAACTAAAACTGTTAATAAAACTGTTAATAAAATTAAAACTGCAACAGACCGTAACTGCAATTATTTTTTGTTCCTTATAGCTTAAGTTGTACGATGTACCTTTTTCGTTTTATTATATTTTAGTACATTGAAGTACGTTCAATTTTAATTTTTCTAAAGAAAATGTGATAATTCATTTTAATTTTTTTTGACCAAAAAACCACTGTAGTGTGACTGAATGAAAACAAAAGAACTGAAATAAAAATGTAAACAAAATTAAATCAAAAGAGAATACGAATTTCATTTCTCATAGGAACATTTGGAAATGAAACACGAAAAACGTCCGCCTAGCTTCCGAAGGTGGATCCAAAAAGGGAAGATTGGCGGATACATAAACGGATAATTTTTTATTTATATTATATTAATCAACCAACGCCCTTAAGGACAACATGTTGATAGAATTATTAAAAAAAGGCAAAGAAAAAAAACAATAAAAAATTTATCTGTATAACAAACTCAAAAAAACTTAATACTAAATCCTAACGCACAATCTTTTATTTAACAAAAAGGGTTCAAAGTTTAAGAGTTAATAGAAGAAAAAAAATTGTCAGTGAATAAGAATTCAATATAACTGACCATGTTCCAAATAAGCAAAATAATCAAGCAAATTACGTTTAAAAGTGAATGGCTGCACCGAAAAATTTTTAAGACTATGTGGCAAAGTATTCCATAACCTAGCCACACGCACAGAAAATGATCGTTCCAACACCGTATGAGAGAAAGGTTCTAAAAGCACTTGAGTATTTCTACTGGAATGCAGAAAAGTGATGGAATTAAAAAGATACGATTTTGCTGCCACAAACAAGGCGACGATGTGTCATTTCTGGTATCCCTTTCGGATACTAAAACGGACATTTCATCCGCCAACAGTCCGATTTTTATTCCCTTTGGACACGTTTCCGGACTTTAATGTCAAGTGGGTTATAGTGTGTAAATGAACACATATGTATGTACAATAAAAATCAAAAATTTGTAGTCATAACTTTTCAGAAATTTGATAATAGCTTTGTTCCTTCACTTTTCGGGTAAAGTTCGGGTAAATGACAGTAAAAGCAAAATTCACTGTCAAATACTCAAATTTACCCAAAAGTAAAGGAACGCAAAAAACCAATTTTCTTACCCGAAAACAAATGTCACAACACAAAACATATGCTTGACAACAAATCGAGCACATCATGTTAATTTTCACTGTTCATTTGCACACTTCCCATCTTCTTTAAATAAGCACTCTCAAAGCAATACCTTTTCAAGTTAATAAAATTGTAAATTCAATAATTTTTTTTCACTTGTGTTGTTTTTTTCACAAATAATACATATGTTTTTATGTTGACGTTTCGGACAGCTAATTGTTTGACACTTTACCCAATCTTACCCGAAGAAAATGTTTGGGTAACTTTGGGAAAAAGAGAACCGCATTTTGACATTAAGAGAAACAAAAAGTCGCTCTCATTTACCCAATTCTTGCGTACGGGAACGCTTTTGGGTAAGTTTGGGTAAATTTGGGTTCCCGCGGTAAAGTAAAGGAACAAAGCTAATATGAATTAGTTCGGGTACCATGACTTTTGCTGCTCACTGTATACGTGCACAAGTAAACATTCGCGTTCCTGAAGCTGAAAAGTAAACAAACATAGCTGTTTTTCTTTTGTGTTCCAATACAACATATTTTCTCGTATGGGAGTAAATATGGCTTCTTTGAATATATGTATACATTTAAAGAACTATGTATGTATGTATTTTGTTCACAGTTTTGTTTCTAGTTGAAAATGCCACGTTGAAGATGATTTTCTGATGAGGAGCCCGGTAAAATTGAAGGAAATACACTTTCTGTCAAAAATGTTGGAGCAAATCTACTTTAGTCAGAATTCGCCTATTTTGTTTGGCCTGAATAAAACGCTGATAAAAAAGAAATACAAATTTGGCCGCAAGTCGATATTTTCGGAAAAATAAAGGCCACCAAAGCTATTTAGTAACCTATCCGGTTGAAATAGATTTCACTAGAAAGATCATTCTAAAATGCGTGTGTATATAAAAATATTTGGTTTTATTAACCCATTGGGGGCTAGTAGTAAACAAAACTATTTTTTAACCCCACTTTTTTGATAAGTTTATTAAAAAAAAAAAACACTAGTATAATAAATTTTTTCCTAGACTCCGATAACTTGGGTTATATCGCAAGCGGATGAAAAACACCTGAGAGTTTTCGAGAGAAAAAAAAGACTCCGATAAAGACAAGTCTTCAACCTATTCTTTAAGGTATAATACTCAACAATAACCCTTCAAAGACCGGAGATATTCAAGTTAAAAAATTTAACCCAAAGTCAAATTAACAATTACATATTATCGAAGTTATTGAAGTTAATTTCGAAGTTATCGAAAAAAGTTTTCTTTTTTTCCTCTTATTTTTACGATTTCTATAAGAAAATATAAAATTGTATTTTGTGTCATTAAGCTTTTTGCGTGGCCGGCCTTCGATCGGGTTTATGAATTTCCTCCCTGGGGTACGTCCAACCCCGGCTTCGGCACAATATTTTTGTGTAATAAAGCATTCTGCGTGGCCGGCCTTAGGGATTTTCTCCTCTGGAGTAGGTTATAAATCTTTGTGCTTTGCTGACCTTAGGGATTTTCTCCTACGGAGTAGGTCAAACACCGTCTTCGGCATAGTATGTTTGTGTTATAAATCTTTCTGCGAAACCGGCCTTTGGCTGGGCTTAGACATTTTTTCCTCTGGGGTAGGTCCAACACCGGCTTCGCGGCATCGGCATAGTATTGTTATTATATGTTGAAAAATGTATTTCAAAACTAAACATCTCCTGTATTTGAGGGGTTAATTCGAAGTGTTATACCTATAAAACAAAAGCTTAAAGTCTTGGCTATTATCGGAGACTAGGAAACAAATAAGACAACTAGGGATTTTTTTGAAAATAGGAAACTTAACAAAAAAGGTGGTTAAAAAATGTTTTTTTCAAATGGGCCCCCAATAGGTTAAAACAAAATAAATGTATACACGGATTTATACGATTTTAAAGAAGCCTTTGCAATGATGCCCATCTGAACCAGATCGGATAATAAATACCTGCCATACGACGAATTATATAAACTTAGCTCAAGAAGTTTGGTCGAGCGGAAATAACTTTTTCAAGTCAGCGCATCAAACATAGTCGATGGTGAAATTTTGGTATAGATCAGAGCATTCTGACTAAAGTAAATTTATGGCTCTTTTAATAAACCCCAGGGGAACCCAACAACCTTCAACACCTAGTACTCTCACCACTTAAATTTCATTATGTTATGTCCTTAACACACATATTTTTTTTAGAAATGTTGGTGACAAAACTTTTTTGGTTCACTGTATAGAACTTCTAACTAAGATAAGATAAACCAAAAATAAACGGAGAAGAACGCAAATAGTAACACAGACTACTAGCCTCAAATGCAAATTAGGTATAGGAAAAAATCAATTAAATGTCCCATAGAAATAGGTAAAAACAAATATTGTTCCTATTTCGTTCAAATGAATGGGCAACTCTCCTGCTCCGCCGCACCGCTCATAATTTCATGGCAAGTCAGTGTCTTTAATGAGTATGGTAGCCAAAAAAAGTTCAACTAATGTCGTCATACTGTAGGAAGTAAAGTAAATTAATGATGAGAACACTTCCAGACCAACCAACACCACCTTCGCATTTCGGCATCTTCATTGCAAAAGCAATAAATAAATCGCAACATTGTTTTCATTAAGTGGTGGCTGGTGGTGACTCATTTTTTAAAGCGGTTCACTTTATTTATACCGAGTGTTATAGATATTTCACATTAAAAAGCACTGCAGTTGTGATGTTTGATTGCATTCATTTTACTTTCACTTGAATTTTTAAAAATAATTTTTTGAGTAATCCATCTCAGTACTGCCATTATTACCTTGTAATTCGCACTTGCTATTATGTACTTAAAAATATTTTATTTCAGATTATTCCTTTTTAGGTTTCACTTTTTAGTATCGCTCAATGAGTTTGTTTTGGTAGATTGGATAATTCTCGACTAAAGTAAGAAAAACACAAACATCCAACCGACACGTACGAGAATGGGAATTAACTTGGTTACGTATCAGCTGATACATTCATGATAAAGACGTAGGTCGACAGTGATGGAAAATTAGATTTCTGAAAAGTACTAAGGACCGTGTTATACGGCATTCGCACTGACAATGGTTTTTCATCGAATTGATTTTTTTGGTGGGGAGGGGTAAAACTCGTTGTTTTAAGCAACAAATGTTAAATAAAAAATTCGGTCCCAACTCCTATTTTTGGAGTTATGGGCCCCTAAAGTTCGGCCATATGGGATGGAATTACCATAGATAGAGGAAATAATAGATACAGCGCGACCTTTGTCACCTTTGTTCTCTAGGTGCTGTCCCGTAATACTGTCACTTTCACTAAAGTTTCCCATAATTCTCATTAACGTTTATTCAAAATTGTGGGATATTTTTATGAAAGTAATTTAAACAATGGAAAATGTGACAAAATGTATGTGATTTTACATAATAACATTTGTTTCTTAAATAAAAAACAATTTCAAAGCCATGAGGCCGGTGTTGGGATATCAATAGGAGAAAATCCGTAAGACCACCCAAAAATTAACATCCCGGAACGCCTTTTTAATCTATAAACTTCCCCGGACAAAAACTGTAGCAACTTCTGTGGTCGCAGATGCCAAACCGTTAGAGTGTCTGAGGACTCTCAACAAGGAATGGTATCTGAACCGGATTAAGAGCCAATTTATTAGGGCTTTGCAATTCGATGGCCATCAGATATTCTACTTTAAGGAACGTGTTGTATTCTTGATATTTTTGTTGAAAATTATTTTTTCTTTTGATATGAAATTTTAGATTTTTAATGTCATATTTTTTGACTTTTTGTTTAGGGATCAAAAAAATCCCATTTATTGCTTTCAACGACATCTAGAAAATTACCCATTACACTAAAATTTTCCTAACACTTGTGCTTCATCTATTTGTTTACTTTATCTATGGGTATTACGAGTGTGGTGCCGTTTTCTTGCCTATACGCTGTAATTAGTTTGAAATTATTATTCCTTTTTATCGTCCACATTTTGTTAATCTGTTTTTATATCGTGAACTTATAATTGTTAAGCAGGTAATACACGATACATCAGCAACGTCAATCAGACCTAAATATAAAAATTATTTTGATATTTGCTTTGATTGATGAACACTTTTCTTATACGTGTGCACGCATACAACTTTATTTTTATTACACCAAAAAGACATGCATATTAAACATGTATTCCCCGCTTTAAACACTTTGAATTTTTATAAAAATCATTTATAGATTATAGTCAGCAGTGTAGTTTGATTTCTTTATGTTATTAATATAAACCATACTAATAACATGCTATATAATTTTATTTTTGTAATTTGAGGCGTTTCATATCTATATCAATTTGTAGTAGTATTTTGAAACCGAATGTGGTTCAAGGGGATCGGGTGCTACATGAGTACGATACCTATAAATAAATCAAAGCATCAACTTCTACAATTCTCGAAATTAAAGCCCCGTATTCAGTTCTTGCAAAATTTTCGTAAGAAATTTTGTCATTTATCTCGCGCAACAATCCTGTCATTGATTTTGCCTACGTAATTTTCGCAAAGAGCTGAGTACCATGCAAATGAAAAGTGGGAGAAATTTTCGGTTCAAGGAAATTTCGTTATTTTTATACACCTACTTCTTATGGCAACGAAAATTTAATAAAAACTGAATACCGGGCTTAAATAGAGGGAAAAAGAATAGAAACTGAAAACATCTAAAGTACCTTTTAGTTATACCGAGATTTAGCGGTTTTCGCGACTTCATTTCCGTAAACAGTTTATTTCTATACGGCGAAACATATGTTTGTCTCGAAAACTTCGAAATCTCGGTATACCTGAACGTTCCTTAAATATAATGCAGTGTTACGCCGTATTTATACACCCAAAAATAACGTATTTCGAGGATTAATTCTGTTATCCTTGTTCACTCTGCCGCGAAATTGAAGTAATTCGAAATTTCCTCTGAAATTGCTCAATTTTGCATACAGTTTTACTTACTTATCAGGTCTCGAACAACCCCGGGGGGTCAGGGACCTTATAAAACGAAGATAACATATTTTTCCAACCAGTTCGCCCCGTCGGTGGTGCAATGGTTAGTGTGTGCGGCTCTTGTGCATGAGAACGTGGGTGCGATCCCTGCTCAGACCACCTTACATTTCTTTCGACGACGGTCATCTCGCTTAGTGTTTACCAATGAAGAAGCTTCTTAAAATTCCGTTCGGAATCGGTGTGAAACTGTAGGTCCCAATCAGTGAGTGTAAAACTAGAAAGCGCACAGCTCACTGGTTGTGAGAAGCTCTCCCCAGTCCCTTCAAGGGATGTTATTGGAAAATATTTATTTTTTTAGTTCGATTCTTATCTCTCCAGTTGGCAACTCCAAGTGTACGCAGGGATTTGTCTACCTGATCCCTCCAGATCAGGTTGACGAATCCCTGCGTACACTTGGTATTGCCAACTGGAGAGATAAAGCAAATGATCGAACTGGTTGGCGAAATATGGTATCTTCGTTTTGTAAGGTCCCTGACCCCCCGGGGTTGTCCGAGACCGGATAAGTAAGTAAGATCCCTCCAGCGGAGTCTTGGTGTTCCCATTTTTCGTCTTCCTTCGAGTCGGTTTCGAAAACCCTTCGTGCTGGTTCGTCTTCATCCATTCTACTGACATGGCCTAGCAAGCGCAATCGCTTTATTTTGATCCGCTTAACTATGTCAATGTCGGGATATAGCTCATACTGCTCATGGTTGTGCACTATAGGGCCATATATTTTTCGGTTTATATTTCCTTCGAAGACTCCTAAAGATGATTCGTCTGCTTGCGATACGACCCAGGATTCTGCGCCATAAATCAAGAGAGGTTGTATGAGAGTCTGGTACAGCTGGTCTTTCTTACTCGAGAGAGAGCTTTATCTCTAATGTGCTTGCTTAGCCCAAAATAACATCTATTCGCCAGCACAATTCTCCGCTTGATCTCAAGGCTGTCGTTGTTGTTTTTGTTTACGGCAGATCCGAGGTATATAAATTCGTCCACCACCTCGAAATTATAACGGTTATCAACGTTAACTATTTGATGTAATCGTTGAAACTCGTGGAAATGTTAGCCGATTTTGCTAGCTTAGCCAATTTTAAAGGTCCGAGTTACTAAAAAACGGTCCAAATGTATTACAAATCTAATGAGATGAGCCTAAAAGTAGCCGCTGTCGAAAAATAACATTTAATAAAAACTCAGTTGCTGCGGCCGATTGAATTTGTTTTTGCTCCGCCACCGCCGATAATTAAGAGTTGGCTACGTTCACTTAACACGTAAAATGTCAACAAAAAACAAAAAAAAAAACAATTTTTTAATTTTTAATCGACATGGATTAGTGAGAAGAAAATATAAACTGTAAACCTGATTTGTATTCCCTGCTAAACTAATTTGTCTACCACTTTGTATGGGGAGCTAAGCGATATTAAGCGATTTTAAGCAGCTCCCCATACAAAGTCGCCGAAAAAATAGTTTAGCTGGTATTAAAAAAAAACAAGCTTTGTACAGAGTCAGTGCTTCATGTTAAGGTTCATGTACCATTTATATTTAGGTTGTTCACGCAGGGCTGCTTATCAGCTTATGTGCTGAAAAGATGAAAAATAAGCTCTGGGCTACGTGAACACCCTTCCATGTTGGTTATCTGCTTATTTTTTTCAATCAGCTGTTCGATAAATGAAATCAAAACCATCAACGTACAATTGAAATTGTTTGTAAAATGCCTAAGCAGAGCATTAAACAACAAATTATGGACTTCAGAGTCAATATGAGTACTTTGGAAATTGAATTCATTAAAGGTAAGTAGTCAGAAATGTATACGATGCAAATATTTATGGTTTTGCGTTTGTACACATAGGTTTCCCCGACCCCCCGACTTGCGCTCATTTTGATTGTTTTTTTTTAATAAACAAAAAACAGATGTAAATACCAGTGCTACCAATACTTAAATATAAAATTTGAGATGCCATTTGCTAAAACTTCGTGTTTTTAGTGTTGTCAGCAAGTTAAATTTTTGGTATTTTCCAACACTAAAAATAAGCTGATAAGCTGATAAGCTTTTGCCAAAGGCACAGGTTGCTCAAAGTTGCTTATTTTATTTCAATGTATTTTGTTGTTGGCGAGATAAGCACATAGCTGATAAGCAGTCCTTCGTGAACACCCTAATTATTTTCTTCTTTCATTTCCTAACAAAATTTTGGGTTCCTAACAAAATTCTACTCATGGAATATTTGCATTGTCATTTTATAACAAAATTGCTTCAATTTCGTTCGATAATTTCAATCCGAAATTGTTAATTTCGCGGCAGATTGTTAACAATTATGGCAACCCTTGTATTATTCTTATTGGAAAACATCTGTTTTGGGCTAAAGAACAAAGAGGAACAACCGAAAATCGAAATCTCAATTTAAGGTGTGCCTACAAGTTAACCAACCAATATTGGGTTGTAAAATCAATTTTAACCCTTGACTAAAAAACACAATTCGATATTTATGCTGGAGTTAATGTCGACGGTGTCAAATGTCAAAAAAAAGTTGAATCGTATGAAATTGTATGAGAGCAGTTAATCTCAATGCCGTAAGAAGTTCAACGCCGAAAAAGTTCAATCTGTTTCAACTTTTTCGGCGTCGTTGCGGCGTTGCGCAGACAAAAACATACTGCTGGAGTTAATGTCGACGTCGTTGACGGCGTCCAATGTAAAAAAAAAGTTGAATCGTATGAAATTGTATGAGAGCAGTTAATCTCAACGCGGTAAGAATGCAGTAGTACACAGCTGTGTTAACGTCGTCGACGGCGTTGACATTAACAGCAAAATAAAATTTTACGCCGAACATCACAATTTCGGCGTTGAGACGGCGTCAACATTAACTCCAGCATTAACCACATTTCAAGTTTCAAAACATTCACACTTTTTTACTAATACACTCACACTTTTTAAAATTCAAAAGGAACTTGCTTTCAATTTCTCTTTCAAGTCGTGTGTTTCAATTTTCTTTCAAGAAAACAGCTGATTACATTTGTTATGAACGGTTTCTCGTTTTCCTTCTTACAAATATTCTGCCGTCATAATATTTTGATTTCTACTTTTACAAATATATTAAAAATGTTTGTGAGTAGAGGTAATAAATGTAATGATGTGTTGCGATTCATAGAGCTATACAGAAGTCATGAAGTTTTATGGAACATGAATATTGCTTTCAAGTTGCGTGCAGCCTACGTCACAGCTATCAATTCACATGAATTTTGACAAGCAGTATGTGCACAAAACTTGAAATTGTGGCTGAAGCGTAAGGAACGAAGATCACCATTGACTGAAAATCTGGCCATAATTGTTTGCGAGCGAAATGTTGGCACCTCAACAAACGGAAAGAACGGAACGAACTGTGCTTGTAGTTTGATTTCATCATATATATGTGGAAGGAGTCAGTTTATATCTGTAAATGGAATGTCAAATATTTTACCTGTTAAAAGTGGAGTCCCTCAAGGCTCAGTTCTTGGCCCACTCCTTTTCATTATGTTTGTTAATGACCTTTTTAGTAGTTTAGGTGAGTTTTGTACAATGTACTCTTACGCTGATGATGTTCAAATTGTATTCAATGGCGATCGAGATTATTTGGACGTCATGCAGGCTAAAGTTGATTACACATTACATAAACTAAGCTTATGGATGTGTAATAACAGCTTGAGACAATAAATTAAATTCGTTGATAATATTAAATGTTTAGGGGTTATTATTGATAACAAGTTAAAATTTGACCTTCACGTGAACATGGTAGTTAAATGGATCTATTATTGTCTTCGTAGTTTGTATAATACTGATCTCATTTTACCTCGAGCTGCAAAGAATGTATTGGCGCATGCTCTAGTCATGACTAATCTTTTATACTATCTAGAGGTATATGCTGGAACTTGTAGTCGTAATATAAAAAAAGTACAGGTGGCTTTTAATGCAGCTATTCGTTATTTGTATTCACTTAATCGTTATAAACATGTTACTCCCTTCGTAATAGATTTTCTGGGCTGTACCTTTAGCAAGTTCGTAGAGTTCAGGTCTCTCCTATTTTTCTATAAAATTTATAAAAATAAGTGCACATTATTTTAGCTGAAACATTCTCAATTACACACTCCTCAAGAGTTAGAAATTTGGTTATACCTAAAATAACATGCCACATGGACAAATCTATTCTTGTTAGAGTAGTCCAGTCTTATAATATACTTCCTAGTAGTGTTAAGGACTTTAATATGTCAGTTTTAACTTTTCGAAAACATCTTCTGCAGCACTTCCGAACTTTGTGACTTAATATTAACGTTATATAATTACATATATTTTAATTAAATTTTTGCCTGTTTATCCTCCATTATTGGGGACAATATGCGACTATACTATCCATTGTTGGAAACATTATGCGACGGTCCTATCGACGTTTTTATATACACTTATATATTTTGCATATTTATTTATTATTCTCTGCTTTGTTAATTTTAGTAATCATTGAAATTTGTTTAGACTTACCCACACCTAAGAATGCCACATTTGTGGGTAACAGTCCTCATTGTAGTAGCTTATCTATCTTATTTAATTTTGTTTAACTATTTTTTTGAAGATTATTGTAATATATCTCTAATTGGCCACTAGGCTTCTAATTACAAGCCAATAAAGCAAAAAAAAATTGATGTCTAATGAAAATACACGATACATCACTATCGTCAATCACAGCGAAATTTTAAAATGATTATATTTTCTTTGATTGATGAGCACGCCATTTTCTTGTCCATGTGCACGCACACAACTTTATTTTTTTTATTGATTTTGAAAACTCAGGTAAATTATTATTTCAAAATCACATGCATCAAAATATCATATTTGTTCGTTTTGACTGGTCATTATTTTTTGTGTGGAGTTTGGCAACTCTATTTAATACCAACAAATTGCAACTGTGGTGTTAAACTAAAATTACACGTCAAATGTCAAACTTCATGCTCTCTCTTCACCAGGTAGTCTACTCCTCTTGAGCAACAGTCAGCCAGAACATTCATCTGTTTGGAAGTGTTGAGGATTATTTTTTTATTTCAAAAAGTTTAAGTAAAACTTCAATTAAAGTAAAGGTAAACTTGTGGTTGCTTGTTAATTAAGCTATTATGTGATATATACATATAAATATGTAGTTGTCAAGTATCTGGATCAAACACGGGTGAAATTATTGTGCAAAATGTAGAACATGTGCCAGGAAAAAATTTTAGGAAAACATTAGACCCAGATATTTTCCATCTAAAACAATTTTTATTTGAGTATATATTGCCAACTTGCTATTTGTTTAGTTTGTTATCGATCGGTATTTGTTTTATTTTATTCATAAAACCTATTATTTCCATTCACATGATGCAATCGTTTGCCCAAACTGTGCAAATGAGAAACCAAAGGAGAGCGGATATTGTAGAATTGGTCTTTATCTCTTTTCAGCCGGTCTGTTGGTTTGTGACTATCCGATTGTTTCTTATCAATGAATTGTGGTGGTAGCTCTATTTATTTGGTTGTGTGATTGCAATTGTGGTGCAATTTGCCGAATAATGTGGGGTTCTACTATATTTTTAATATTTATCGTTTGACGTTTTATTTCTTTTCTTTTACAGATAAACCAAGCCTCATCATCATGGTGACTGAAAACGAAACCTCCACCCAAGCCCAAAACGCCAATGAAGGCGAGGGAGAATCAACCTCCAAGAAAGCGGCTAAAAAGCAGGCCAAGGAAGCTTTAAAGGCAGCCAAAGTAAGTGTGCAAAAGAGCTGCTAACAATAACATTAGTAATTTGTAGAAATTTTCGTAGAAAGCCGAACATAAGGCAGCTGCCGGTAAAACTGACGACAATAACGTGGAAGATTCGTCGGAAGATAGTTCAGCGGGCCATTATGGCATGTACGGCCTTATCAATTCCAAAGATAAACACGATGAACGCAATTTTGTAGCTGTGACTGACTTAAAGCAAAACGTTGGCAAGCAATCTGTGTGGGTTAGAGGTCGTGTTCACACTTCCCGAGCAAAAGGCAAGCAGTGCTTCTTGATTTTGCGCCAACAAAGCAGTACCGTGCAATGTATTGTGGCAGTAGGTGATAATATTTCCAAGCAAATGGTAAAATTTGCCGGAAAGTGAGTGACCGATCGTTTTATTTTAAATATGAAATATACAAAAATTTAAATTTCTTACAGTTTGAATAAAGAGAGTATCATTGATATTGAAGCCTTGGCAGTGGCAGTTCCTAATAAAATCGAGTCATGTACTGAACAAGACCTGGAGTTATCCATTCAGCAGCTGTTTGTTATTTCCCAAGCCAAGGCTCAGTTGCCTTTGCAAATCGAAGATGCATCGCGTCCCGATAACCTTGATGATACGGAGGGTCTCAACATTCGTGTAAATCAGGATACACGTTTGGATAATCGTGTCCTGGATTTGAGAACCCCAGCTAATCAAGCTATTTTCCGTTTGGAAGCTGGTGTTTGCCGTTTATTCCGTGACATTCTTACCGACCAAGGCTTCACTGAAATTCATACACCGAAAATCATATCGGCTGCCAGTGAAGGAGGTGCTAACGTCTTTACTGTTAGCTATTTCAAAGGTAAATCATTAAGAATTTATAGTCGACAAAATATTTACAAACAACAAGATTTATTTTGTTGCTTCTCCAGCAATAGGTGTGAGTGTACATATTTCAATTTGTATATTGAAATGAGTACGTGTTAGAAGACACGTACACCAGTTTCGCAATTTAAAAGTAGAACGTTAGTCTGTTAAAATACACACGTTTGTCATATCCTTGCTTTGTTGCATTTAAGATGACGTTTATTTGACACAAGATTTTAAACACTATCCATTCATTTGCTAGCATTTATTTCATTTTGAATATTAACTTTTATTTTTTTTTTGTATCAGAATCTGCTTACTTGGCACAATCTCCTCAACTATATAAACAAATGGCTATTGCTGCTGATTTCGATAAAGTGTATACCGTGGGTGCTGTTTTCCGTGCAGAAGATTCCAATACACATAGACATTTGACTGAATTCGTTGGTCTCGATTTGGAAATGTCCTTCAAATATCACTATCATGAAGTTTTGCACACTATTGGCAACACATTCACCGCGATTTTCAAGGGGTTACGTGACCGTTATAGTCGTGAAATCGAAGCAGTGGGACAACAATACAAAGTGGAACCATTCAAATTCTTGGAACCTCCATTGATTTTGCAGTTTTCTGAAGGTGTTGCTATGTTACGTGAGGCTGGTGTTGAGACTGGCGATGAAGAAGATCTCTCAACGCCCAATGAAAAACTATTGGGTCGTTTAGTTAAAGCAAAATACGATACTGATTTCTACATTTTGGACAAATTCCCCTTGGCAATACGCCCCTTCTACACAATGCCGGATCCTATTAATCCCACCTATTCCAATTCCTACGACATGTTTATGAGAGGCGAAGAAATATTATCGGGCGCACAACGTATACACGATCCTGATTTCCTGACAGAGAGAGCCAAACATCATGCTATAGGTGAGAAATTATTAAAAACATAGACATTTCAAAATGTAAAAACTTTGTTTAAAATTAACCTTTGTTTGTTAGATATCAGCAAAATTGCTGCCTACATTGAATCCTTCCGCTTTGGATGTCCTCCACATGCTGGTGGTGGCATTGGTATGGAACGTGTTGTTATGTTGTATTTGGGACTTGACAACATTCGCAAGACCTCTATGTTCCCCCGTGACCCCAAGAGATTAACGCCTTAAATGATTTTCGATATGTCAACTACAACAACAACTTTAAGCTACAAATATGACCCCAGTTTCATAATATTATTTGTGTTTGATGTTTGTAGTTTCTCTCCACTTTTTTCTTTAGACATTTTTACAAAATATTAATAATTATAACTTTATTTAGTTTATTCAGTGGTTTTGCTTTCCCTTTCATCAAAATTGGTTTACTTAATTACACATAATGCATTTTTGTTGTTGTTTATTTTGTATCATTAATCGAAGTTGTTGAACAACATGAAATCGAAGAGCATTCGGAACTCTCTAAGGCTGATTTTATTTAAAGCCACAAAAGTGAAGATATCAAAATGTCTGAAATAAATACATTCAAATATATTTTATTTTCGACCAATAAATACTTTTTACAAAACCCAAAGATCAGTTTTTTTTTAGCGGCGTCTGTAATCCTTGATAGTCCGATTTTAGCATGTGTTGTAGGTGTCTTGAGATACGAAAAACAGATCTACCTGCAAAACACTTTAGTGTGGGTACTCAAATTAAAGGGAATGATGAATATATTTCATTGCCGTGTATACTTTGAATAAAAATATTAGTTTTTTTTATAAAATCGAGGTACAGAGCTGGCACAAAAAACATAATTCCGAATAATAACTATCCACACTTGCTTTTATGTGCCTATGTGTCCCTAGGAGAACAGGGTTAGGGCCCCATTTTTTTTTTATTTTAAGTATTCTTGTATTTTTCTCTAATTTCGGTTGTTTTTTTTGGGTATATCCTGTGGGCTAAAGGGTGTGCCGTGACGGCCATTCTTATATCCTACGAGTCTTTGTTATCCTCTGAGTGCTTGCGTTGTGCCGTGAGTCCTTGTTCTCCTGCGTGTCCTTAGGAATATATTGTGGGCTAAAGGAAGAGGGCGTGGGAGGCAATTCTTATATCCGGCAAGCCATTTTGATATTCTGTGAGTCCTTGTGTTGTCCTGTGAGTCCTTGTTATCCTGCGAGTCCTTAGGAATATCCTGTGGGCTAAAAAGGGGTGCCCTGCGCTGTCATTCTAATATCCAGCGAGTCCTTGTGTTGTCCTGTGAGTCCTTGTTAACCTGCGAGTCCTTTGGTGTATGCTGTGGCCTAAAAGAGTGTGCCGTAAGGGGCTATTCTTATATCCTGCAAGTCATGTTGATATACTGTGAGTTCGTGTGCTGTCTTATATACTGCAATCCATGTTGATATACTGCGAGTCATAGTGCTTTCCTGCGAGTCCTTGTTATCCGGAAAGTCCTTGGTAATATTCTGTGGGCTAAAGAGAGTGTGGCGTGAGAGGTTGCCCTAGATCCTGCGAGTCCTAGGTCCTATCAACAAAGAGAGTGTGACGTGAGAGTTCACTCTATAGTCAATGGGTGGCTTTAAGTTTTTCATGTAATATTCGAGGCATAACATCATCTTTTACTCTCAGTCACTGAACATAAATAATTATCTGTGACGATCTCTGGCCGCCACGTGCTTATCCCAGCAACGGGATGAAACTCGTGGTCACAGTATATGCTGATAAGACTATTGGTTGTTATTTTGTAAAATATGAATATATCTGCTGACCCTAATAGACTTTTTTACTTACTAACACAAGTCTTGAGCTTACCAGCCCAGCGGACCAAAACTTCGTATACGATATCGCATACGAGAGTTACGCGAAACTTTTGCGGGTAAAACTCTCGAAAACAGATCCGAAAACGATCGGAAAATGAATCATCAGTCGCTCAGTTTGTGGCAGTAAAAGTTTCGTTTACGATGTCTTGCAAGAGATTCGTTTGCGAGACTTTTGCAATATCTTTTGCGAGAACAACACGAAAAATAAAACAAATGCAATTGCGTGTGTGCCTCTGTTTGGCGCACGACACAACTACAACAATGTTTCTCTCTCTTTTCTCGTCCGTTTAGCACCCGTTTTTAAACCAGTTTGAGAACATTTGGGTGAGTTTAATTTCTCCCACGGTTTTGGTCCGGTAAATACTCGTTTCTGAGCCCGTTTGCGAGCATTTAGCGTAACACTCGCTAAGGCTCGGTGTTTTGCCCGCTGGGAGGGTTTCTTTTACGCATACATACATACATAGGTGTTCAACAAGTTAACAGAAACCGATGGAACTAGTGGTGAAGCCGTAGAACGTTTTACTTGGGATCCTCCATCAAACGCCTTTCAAAATGACAGCTTCAAAATGTTGCTTGCTGGCAGATCATCGGTACCTCAATTTGAATCAATGTAATGCTAAATGCAGTTGTGTCACTTAAATTTATTAAAAAAAGGAAGCTCAGTGAAAAAGATCCCAATTAACACACAAATTGTTAAAATTAAACCATAGACTAATTCTCATATATAGACTTAACGCTTCTCTCAGCAAATTGATGACATTGGTCCTGGTGTGATATGAACGTTGGATGTTGAAAAGAATTGTTTCAATAATACCAGATAGAGGCAATGGTTCAAATGGTTTGTGAGTCAAAATTATTATGTTAAATATACAACATAAATGTATGCTTACAATAACAGGCAATAAACAAATGTAAAACACATTTAAATTTCAAAATTCTTCAGCAAAACGACATGAAAAATTAAAGTCAGAAGTTCTTATAGGTACTTATAATTCCACCTGGTCGTCAAAGATCTCTATCACGCCCACCGCACCACGTAGAGTGTGAAAGGAAACGTCAGATGAGTAAAATTCTCTCTTTAATGAATTACCCCCTGGTTCTATGGCACAGCTGATCGGAAAGCCACTAGGGAAATGATGTACATAGATTGAGAGACCAAAGAAGACATACAGATTAGAGACCATGCAGCAAACTAAGTTTTAAAGTGTTTGCATCGAACGAAAAATCGCATTCCCTATTATTTCTGTCCGTGTTATGCCAACCAAAGAGTAAATTACCAAAGCAACTCGAACTCGATGTAATGGCCTACTAACTCGTCATCATGAAGAGGGATCGAAGAGAGTAATGGAGACTCTTTAGTATTGCTCTGTGATTAAACTGTTGTGCTTTTGATTAAAACACTCGTTGTGTATATTTATTCAAAGCACAATCATAATAGAGTTGTATTCCAATAGTGATGTATTATAACAGGTACTACACAATTAACATTTCTCTCATTCCACTCTCATTATCTTTATGTTTGCCATGTCTTTCACGGACTGGTTTCGAACATAAAACAGCTGTTGCAAACCATATAGTAATTCAAAACAAACCCCTCATGAGTCCTACCCGTACCCCGAGGTTAATGTTGCCAAAGGCATGCAGCCCTACCAATATCGGCCACCGAGGAACCGCGAGTTATTTGAACATACGTAAGTCATATGAACGAACAAAACATAAACACACAAAAAAAACTTCTTCCAATTCGAGGAACAACCAACAAAACATACTTAAGTTAGGCCATATAACGGGTTTTTCAATAAGAGCGCTACAAAAGTTTATTTAAATAAAACAAAACCGGTTTTAGATACCAATGAAATTCTTTATTCCTGTGAAAGTACGTTCGATGCCATTATGTATGGAACTCGATTTCTTTTGCAAGGCCACCACGGGCACGCTTGCAGAAGTCCAGACGCTGAACCCAATTTTCGACGGTTTTCAAGCATAAATCGGTCGATACTGCTGCAATTTCACGTTCGATATTCGTACGAAGTACATCAATCGTCGCTGGCTTGTTAGCATAGACCATAGACTTGGCGTAGCCCCACAGAAAATAATCTAACGGCGTCAAATCGCACGACCGAGGCGGCCAATCGACTGGGCCATTTCGTGAGATAACACGTTCACCAAACTTGGTTTCCAATAAATTGATTGTGGCATTCGCTGTGTGGCGCCGTCATGTTGGAACCACATGTCCTCCAAGTCATATTGATTACAATTTTTTATTATTGATTAAGCAAGAGTGTTGCAAATGTTTGGCTCGATTTTAAACAGTTCGATTCGAATACATATTAATTACTATTTTTGATAATATGCTACATATGTAAGCTGTTTGTATGATAAAGGGGTTTTCGACAGAGACGCTACAAAAGTAAATCGATAGGGACAGCAAACGACGCCATATTTTTTCCCGCTCTTTTGACATTTCTCTTCAGTAAGGTTTGCCATTTTATCATGGAAAGATATACGAGCCAACAACGAGCCGAAATTATTAAAATTTACTACCGAAATTTGGAGTCGGTGGCCTCAACTTTAAGAGCGCTACGTCCAATTTATGGGCGTCATAATCGTCCTACCAGATCAACAATTAAGCGTCTAGTGGAAACATTTGAATCTACAGGCACAGTACAAAATGTTCCCGTGCCAGTGAGACAAAGAAGTGTCTCTCACACGTCGTTCTCAAGCGTTGGGCATCTCTGTGACGTCGTTGTGGCGAATTTTGCGAAAAGATCTTGGCCTACATCCTTACACGATCAAATTGACGCAAGAACTGAAGCCGCTTGACCACAAATAAGCGTCGTATGTTCGTGAATTGGGCTGAGCTACAACTTGAAAATGATTCGGATTTTCATCGGAAAATCATCTTCAGCGATGAGGCTCATTTCTGGCTGAATGGCTTCGTCAATAAGCAAAATATGCGTTATTGGTCAGACAGCAAAATCGAAAAAATTACGGTTTGATGCGTTTTATGGGCCGGCGGCGTCATTGGGCCGTACTTCTTCCGTGATGATCAAGACCGGCACAGTACTGACAATGCGAATCGCTACCGTTCAATGATAACCGAATATTTTTGGCCCCAATTGGATAATATGGACTTGGAGGACATGTGGTTCCAACAGGACGGCGCCACAAGCCACACAGCGAATGCCACAATCAATTTATTGGAAACCAAGTTTGGTGAACGTGTTATCCCACGAAATGGCCCAGTCGAGTGGCCGCCTCGGTCGTGCGATTTGACGCCGTTAGATTATTTCCTGTGGGGCTACGTCAAGTCTTTGGTCTATGCCAACAAGCCAGCGACGATTGGTGAACTTGGTACGAATATCGAACGGGAAATTGCAGCAGTATCGGCCGATTTATGCTTGAAAACCGTCGAAAATTGGGTTCAGCGTCTGGACATCTGCAAGCGTGCCCGTGGTGGCCATGCAAAAGAAATCGAGTTCCATACATAATGGCATCGAACGTACTTTCACAGGAATAAAGAATTTCAGTGGTATCTAAAACCGGTTTTGTTTTATTTAAAAAAACTTTTGTAGCGCTCTTATTGAAAAACCCTTTACTTTTCAAGGCCAGCGATTCTCACACGACCCTCCTGAAGCCTTGTTACATACATATATGTATTTGTATAAATTAAAACAAGTGAGTCAAAAGAATAAAAAGTCAAATTAAAAGATATAGCGGTTTTTTTGAATTGGGAATCCATTAAAGATAACTTGATAACTCACTCCTTTGATAAAAGCAGTTGATAAGAGACCTACATGACCTAAGACAGAATGAACAATTCTATTGAGCAATTTTACGGGTCAGTAATTGAGATACAGTCGACTTACTTACTTATCCGGTCTCAACATCTCCGAACGAAGATAACATATTTCGCCAACCAGTGCGACATTTTCCCTTATCTCTCCAGTTGGCAATATCAAGTGTACGCAGGGATTCGTCAACCTGATCCCTCCAGCGGAGTCTTGGTCTTCCTATTTGTCGTCTTCCTTGGAGTTCGGTTTCGAAAACCCTTCGTGCTGGTTCGTCTTCATCCATTCTACTGACAGGACCTAGCCAGCGCTATAACGTTATTATGATCCGCTCATGGTTCATGCGTCGCCGATACTCGCCATTGTGCACTATATAGGGCCATACATTTTTCGGAGTATATTTCTCTCGAAGACTCCTACAGATGTTTCACCTGCTTGCGATAAGACACAGGTCTGGTATAGTTGGACTTTTGTTACTCGAGAGAGGGCTTTATCTCTAAAGTGCTTGCTTAGCCCAAAACAATATCTATTCGCAAGCACAATTCCCCGCTTCATCTCAAGGCTGACGTTGTTCTTTTTGTTTACGGCAGATCGAAATTATAACGGTTAGCAACGATCACGCTTTGGTCTAAACGCATGGAGGTCCTGCTCGTTGAAACCATTACTTTTGTCTTGTCCTCATTTACTGTCAGACCCACTTTTGCTGACTCCTAAATTCTCGAAAATGCCGCAATAACTTCTCTAACTTTGCGCCCAATGATATCTATATCATCAGCATACGCGAGCAGCATGGGACTTTTGCTGCTGATGGTTTTATTCATGATGACTGCAGTTTTTCTCATAATAATCTCTATTAAGGTGTTCAAGATATCGTACGATAGGGTGTCGCCTTGTCTGAGGCCTCGCTTAGTTTCGAAAGGTTCGGTACGATTCTTACCAACTTTCACTGCGAATTTTGTCAAGGCGTATGAGTTTTAGAGGAATACCAAGCTTAGACATTGCTTCATAGAGTTTCTCCCGTAACGGGCTATCGAAGGCCGCCTTATAATCGACAAATAGATGATAGGTGTCGATTTGTTTTTCGTGGGTCTTCTCCAGGATTTGACGTAGCGTGAAAATCTTGTCAGTTTTCCAGGCCTAAAGCCACACTGGTATGGTCCAATTAGGTCAGCGATAATTGGTTTTAGTGTTTCGCACATTATACTTGATAGAACCTTATATACTAAGATTAAAAGGCTTATTCCACGGTAGTTGGCACAGAGACTCGTTTCATAAGTCTTGTGCCTTTCTGGGCCACATTGTTTTAACAGAAGAAATTAGATCTAACACCGAAAAGGTAGCAGCAGTGAACAATTTTCCGGTTCCGAAATCTCGGAAAGACATAAAAAACTTTTTTAGGCCTTTTAGACTACTACCGGAAATTTAACAATGGCTTCGCTCAATTAACAAAGCCTTTAACCGTATGCTTAAAAACTCACGGGCGATGTGTTAATACCTTTTTGTTTTTGTATGAACACATTAGTAAATGTTACATTGGAAAATAAAAAACAGCTTTCAATCATATGATGACGTTACATATAAATAATATTAATACTTAAACTTATTTAAAGACCAGTGCAAGCACATGTGCCATTATTTTCTTGCTTAATACTTTTTGTTAATTAAATTATTTGTTTAGAGAATGCAAACAACTGGCACATGTACATACATATATTGTTATGTTCGTACATACGCTCCACAAGTTCACACAATTTTCGTTGCTCTCTTAATATCTCAGTTGTATATACGTCGGATAAATCTGTGTTCTATATAGGGGTGGGTCACCCTTATCATTTAGGGGTTTGAAAAATAGATGTTGGCCGATTCTGAGACCTACCCGATATGCACACAAAATTTCATATAAATCGGTCCAGCCGTTTCGGAGGAGTTTAACGCCAAACAATCTGTGTGATCGCAGTCGGACAAACTGTGTTTGGATGTGTTCATTTAGTGATTTAAGTCACTACCCGCGACTAAAGATGTTAACACATCAAAAAATAAGAAGATCGAATTGGATGACAAATACCTGCAAACGTTCGAAACTTGCAAGCATATTTTGACTAAAATATTATCCGAAAGTGTAATTGGTAATGATAATCCTATTTGCTACGCTAGCAGAATGCTAACAGATACTGAAACTAATTACACTGTGCAACAGTGGGTCTCGGGCCTCACCCAAACCAAAAAATTGTGAAAGTACTTGGAGTTTTTTACAGGCTGAAGAAAATTTTGGAGATGGGTCAGGGCCCAATTTCTGAGTTTATTTCAATAAATCCTAAAGAGCTTTAAATATTGGATTACAATCTTTGACAATAATGTAGCTATTTTCCTATTTCACAATTCCCTCTAATATATTTCTAATGAAAAGTACACCCTTAATTGATTATTTCACGAAACGCCATGAAAAATTGCATATATTTTATATGTTTTGACATTTCTTGCCTAACGGTAAATAAATTGCGGTAGCTGCAAGCGACAATTTTAAAAAAAATTAATATTTCTGAATTGTTGATTACCACACTGAGAACAATCACAGGGGTATCCAAGAAACTCTACATTTGAAACGTGATTATTACTTTCCATTCATGAAAAACAAAATCACTTCCATAATAAATAATTGCGATACCTGTCAGACATTGAAATACGAGAGGACCACACATGAGCCAAAATATGAAATACCTGAAACTCCTTTAAAACCCCTTGATATAATACATATATGTAGATAATACATTCAATTAATAAACGAAATATACTTACACTAATTGACAAGTTCTCAAAATATGCAACAGCTTATACCATACCATTAAGACATAGTATTAGCGTTTTAAAATGTTCGAACAATTATTTAAGCGTCCATGGTATTCCGAAATAGTATGCGATCAAGGTGCAGAATTCACCGCTAATATATTATCGACAAGACGAATATGCCCAGTTGATATATCTCACCACACTAGTTTCTAAATCGCATGTATTTTGTATTTTACTAGTATTACCATAATTGAGGTGACAAACATAATCGTTGAATCTGACGCCACTATTTACGCCCTCACAAACATATGCAAAAAACTAGAGGAACTATTATTAAATAGTTTAAATTAACTTAAACTTCAATTAACTTAATATGGTTGCAAACCGTAGCTACCCGAACGATGGGAAATTGCCCTGCACGATTATCCATGGGTAAGCGGCCTTTACCCATTACACACGGCGATGGTTTACCCAAGGTAACCCATCCCCAGGGTTCGTATTTACCCTCCATGTGTAGCCCATACACATCACCATGGGGAATTGGTAATGGACGTTTACTTATTACCCACAGGGTGTGGGAATTGGACCACTTTATGGATACCCCTTAGAAACTTTCAAAAATTAGTAATTTTTTCGATTCGACGCACCGTTTCCGAGATTAGACATTTTTTCTAATTTTTTCATATTTTCGATCAAAAATTGAGATGGGTTATCCAGGGTAAATAATAATAATTTTGTTTATGTTTCAATATAAAACTCATAATTTAAAAAAAAAAATTTTTTTGGTTTTTTTTTCTATAAATTTCATCAACAAATAGTTGTGACAGCCATTAAATTGAAGTAATTAGTTGAGCATGCCAGTGGAAACCCAATTTCGACTCTACAAAAATTGTTGCAACAACCGTACTTTCGAAAAATCGCTTGGCAATAATAATGATGAAAAGAACGCTGCACGTATGGCAATGCTTCAGTCAACTGCAACGCGAGCTGCGAATGAGCGGTATAGGGAGGAAAGAAAGGAGGTAAACCGTCTCTTAGGCGTCAGAAACGGCAGTGGAGAAAGAGAAAATGGAGACATACAGAAGGACGAACGAAGCCCGAAAATTCTAGCAAAAAGTCAGAAACGGAACTAATGGACAAGGTTCAGGGCCCCCTTCTGTAAAGACAAGGATGGAAATCTCATCGGGGATATGCAGAGCATGTTTGGAATATGGAAAGGTTATTACTCCGCGCTAATTCTACCTGAGATATCCAATGACGATGGGACAATCGATCACAATATGGACGACGACGTCGATTGCCCCCCTCTAACAAAGCCGCAGGAGCCGATGGATTACCGGCGGAGCTGTTTAAGGCTGGCGGCGATGAGCTGAAAAGGTGCATGCATCAGCTCATTAGCAAAATTTGGTTAGACGAATGCATGCCCGCCGATTGGAGTCTCAGTGTACTATGTCCCATATTTAAAATAGGTGATCCGAGTCTCTGTGCCAACTACCATGGAATAAGCCTTTTATCCATACCATATAAGGTTCTATCAAGTATAATGTGCGAAAGACTAAAACCAATTATCGCTGACCTGATTGGACTATACCAGTGTGGCTTTAGGCCTGGAAAATCGACAACTGACCAGATTTTCACGCTACGCCAAATCCTGGAGAAGACCCGTGAAAAACAAATCGACACCAATCATCTATTTGTCGATTATAAGGTGACCTAGTCCGATACGGGAGAAACTCTACGAAGCAATGTCTAAGCTTGGTATTCCTGCAAAACTTATACGTCTTTGCAGGATGACCTTGACGAACACCAAATACGCAATGAAAGTTGTTAAGGATCTTGCCGAACCTTTCGAAATTAAACGAGGCCTCAGGCAAGGCGTCACTCTATCGTGCGATCTCTTTAACATCTTAATTGAGATCATTATGAGAAAAGCTGCAGTCAACATGAATAAAACCATCAGCAGCAAAAGTCACATGCTGCTCGCGTCTGCTGATGATATAGATATCATTGGGCGCACAGTTAGAGACGTTACTGTGGTTTTTTTTCGAGAATTGAGAAGGAGTCAGCAAAAGTGGGTCTAACGGTAAATAAGGATTAAACAAAATTAATGGTTTCAACGAACAGGTCCTTCACGCGATTAGACCAAAGCGTGAACGTTGCTAACCGTTATAACTTCGAGGTAGTGGATGAATTTATTTATATACCTCGGATCTGCTGTAAACAAAAACAAAAACGTCAGCCTTGAGATCAAGCGCAGAATTGTGCTTGCGAATATATGTTATTTGGGCTAAGCAAGCACTTCTGTCTAGTAACAGTAACAAAAGTCCAACTGTACCAGACTCATTCACTCTGTTTTACTTTATGGCGCAGAATCCTGGGTCCTATCGCAAGCAGACGAAGCATCTGTAGGAGTCTTCGAGAGAAAAATACTCCGAATGAACCATGAGCTGTATGAACTTTTTCCTGACATTGACATAGTTAAGCGGATCAAAATAACGCGATTGCGCTGGCTAGGCCATGTTAGTAGAATGGATGAAGACGATGGCTTAGTGGATATATGGAAGGCAGGTTTGCAAAACAATTCACCTAGTGCCTCATTTTCCTCATACGGCAAATACACAGAGGACAGCATCAAGCTCGATCCAGGTTTCGTCTCCACGTATGCCGTTGCAATGTCTCCTGTACTGAAGTTAGAAGAAAGATTAAGTTAACGTCTTTCCTAGCTACGATACAGGCTCATAACTTTTCAGATGTATTGTTATAGAGGATACTTAGGTCAGCATTTCCTAGCCCCTTGACCCTACCACATCCAAGGCAAACCTGAGATCCGCACCACTACCTCCTAACTGGAGACAGTGGATAGAACCATCCATGATTGGGTATTCAACTCGATTTGACTCTCCAAAAGTCCAGTGATCCTATCGATAGCAACAAGGGGGGGCATCCAAACTGTAAAATTAGCCAAAGCCCTTGACTGCCTCCTTAAGAAATACTGTCAATTTCATATTGAAGCAGTCAATGACCTTGACGCCTTTGGACCATTTGATGCGACTAAACCGTATCACCTCCCCGTTTCTTCAAATATCTTGTTGAGAACCGCCTCCTCGATCAGCAGCGTGTCCCAAGACTCCCTTGTTTCCTCTGCCTTTTTGAGGAAAGATCTCCCCATTGTGGTGACCTTGTCACTGCGTGAACTGTCACCGGGAGACTTAATTTGGATTTTGCATTGGATTCACCAGATGTGGAAAGCCCACCACACTCTTTGGCGCAGTCAGCCTTCGTGCTCTGTTCGCGCTTGGGGAATACAGAGGTGGAAGGTCCACTGCGCTCTTTGGCGCTGTCAGTCTTCGGTCCCTGTCTAAGAATTTGAGTAGGAGAGGTTGAAAGCCCACCGCGCTCTTTGGTGCAGTCAACCTTCTACCCCTGCTCGCGATTTACCAGCCCACCGCCCTCTATGGAGTAGTCAGGCATCCCTCTCTGATTCTGAGAAGATGCCTGAGACTTCCTGGAGGATACCTTAACGTGCAAATCCCCGAGGACCCAGGAATCCCCTTCTAAAATTCGACTTAAGAGACGTTGTCTTTCGGCTACTTACGCCACTGTTCGCCACCACTTTACCTTTCACGGAAGTTGCAGCGGGTCGGTCCTGAATTTGGTTAAGCGAGGCTATGCCTTGGCTGCACTTCTTTGCATTAAGGTACAATCTCTCGTACCTTGGAATGCTTTTAAAGCACATGCCTCTCCTTAACAGAGAGAAAAACGGAATTGCCTTCCTGAAGCCGATTCACTTCAGCACAAGCTCTGCGATAGCTGTGTCGCTCTCTTTAAGCAACGGATCTTACCTTCTTTTTGAGTGGCTTGACCGTTTCAGGAGGATCACTGAGCACCTCACCTAAGGTGGGGCCTTGCCTCACAAGGGAAAATGTTGATCCCTGCTCAAACTGTCCAGTGCTCCGGCTGCTGACAATGGTAATGTTGCTGCCCTCATCAGAGAGAGGCGATAACGAATCATCATCATTGGCCAGTGTACAGTTTCCAAAGTATAATATTTTTAGTAGAGCATTTGTTGTTTACTATTTACGCTCGAATAAATTACCTACGAGAACTCATAATTATTATTTGTCATGTATTATATGTTCACTAATTGAACTTTGTTATAAACTACTGTTTTGATCTTGCTAGTTAATTAAAAATTCTAATCATTATATAAATTCTTATTTAATGAAATATATAATTTATGTTATACATAGTGTATTTCTTTTGTAATTTATATGAATCGTCCGGAAGGCATAAAATTACAAGTCTGAATAAATAAACAAAGAAATAAGAACTCATAATTATTATTAATCATGAATGATATTATCACTGTTTAAAGTTTCTTATTAACTATTTTTTATCTTGCTATTTAATTAAAACATTTAATTATTATAAGTATAATTTCTTATTTAACCCACTTTAAGCCACTGCTCGAGTTTTCGAACAGCAATTTTACAAGATTATTCTAGTACGATGTATACGCGATGCAAAACTCAAAGGATATTTTGTTGGCCTTCAAAAAATAATTACATTGCTCATCCCCCTCCCTTTATGGCCTCTGGGGGTGTTGAAAAAACCCCTATATTTAGACCAAATTTCTAAAAGAAAATTATGAGAGCAATATAGACAAACGACATAGGTCCAGTCGAAAAAAAGAATATATTTTTCGTGTTGTTACAGCCTCGCGTGAACACTGGCAATTCAGCAAAGATTTCTGTCCATTCCTGCAACAAGTGCAATAAGTTAAAATGCTGAGATGTTGTTTGCATTTTATGCTTAATTAAATAACTAAAAATTAATTAAAAATTTAATAAAAATTGCGCATTAAATGAAAATGCCCATCTACATACATCCGACATTTGTCATTCAATTTGTAATTTATTCAACTAATGTCGCATTTAAACCGCAGTTTATCGGGCCACGTTAGCGATAACCTTGTTCTACTATTTGAGATTAAATTGACATTTCAGGTGACAACTTTGTGCTTAAACCAATTTATAGGAACTCCGTGCAGAGATAAAATTATCGAAGGCGACGGAACGGCAGAAAAATTAAATTGGCGGCCCTTGGTTTTGCCAGTTTTGTACTAATTTTGGATGTTTTTGAAATAAATTAACGTTTAAAATTGGTTCAGTCTATTAAATCAGGCCAGTGGGTTAAATCGGTACACATTTTAAATCGATGCTACCTGAGCTTCAAAAAAAATTATGTCGGCTGCTATGTGAGCTTCAAAAAAAATTTTGATGGGGCGACGCGTTGGAAAATTTTCGATCAGCTTCCATCTGTCAACAGTTGATTTTTTGTGTATGTTTTTATTACGGTTGCATTTTTTGAGACTTAACAGAGTTGTATCACATTGTATATCAGTTTAAAGTGAGGTTTGAAATTAAACTCCAGTTTTTACCGATTAAAATGATATGAGAAATCTTATGGGTTAGCGAGGGTTAACAGAAGCGCTAATCTTGGTCGGTGTAAATGCCGTGTAACCTTCTGGGTTAACGTCGGGTAATATACCGGTGTCGGTGTAAATACCATATAACTCAACACAGACAATCACGGACATAACCAAAACGACAAAAGTAACGCGAAGTAATTTATTCACGACATATAGAATAACACCTTTATAATGCATTTACAACGCCATTTATCGCGTCCAGATTAGCGATAACCTTGTTATGTTATCTTTGCTGTTTATACCATCCAATTTGAGATTAAATTGGCATTTCAGTTGGCAACTCCGTGCATAAACAAACTCCGCGCCGAGACAAAATTATCGAAGACAGCGGCACAACAGAAAAATTAGGTTGGCTGCTATTGGTTTGGCCAGTCTTGTACAAATTTGGAATGTTTTTGAAATAACTGCACCTTTAAAATTGGATCAGTGAGTCTTCAGTCTTAGCGGGTTAACGGAGTTAACCTTCGAAATGCGTTAATCTTGTTTGGTGTAAATGTCGTGCTACTCACTGATGATGCTATAGAAAATATCCAACGAGGTAGTTTCTTTTAAAAATTGTTTAATATAATAAGTTTATTTTTCTTATTCCCTGCTAAACGGATTTTTCCACTCTTTGTATGGAGAGCTAAGCCATATCAAGTGGCTCTCCATACAAAGTCGTAGGAAAACAGAAAAAAAACACTCGTAATAATTAATTTAATCTGGGTAATTATTGGAAAACATATATTTTAGATAATGTTTAAGAGATACCCAGTTCTATGTCTGACTATAATATCAATGTAATATTGGTCGTGGGTGGGGCAATGGTTAGTGTGTGCGGCTCTTGTACATGAGAGCTTATGGCCATTTCTTTCGACTTATGGCCAGTTTTTCAGTCAGTGGTGATCTTCGTTTCTTAGTTAAATTGTGGTTAAACATCGAATTGTGTTTTTTAGTCATTGTTTAACTATGATTTAACCACCCAATGTTGGTTAGTTAACTTATAGTCAGAAATATATTATTTTGACAATCAAATTACTGACTGTCAAAGTGAGAAATGAAGATTGTATAAAATACATGTTTCAGATTTGCGTATTTGTACACATACGTTGAGTCTAGATCGTTAAATTGTTGCGCCTATATAGTTTTTTACGCGTTTTTGTTAAAATGACTTCGATTTTATGCATGTATTTATTATTTTACATAATTCCATTTTGTTTGTTCCCCTTTGTTGTTTTTGTATTTATCCTAAAACACACGTTTTTTCCAATAAGAATACAAGGGTTGCCATATTAGATGACAATATGGGGACTTACATTAACTCACCACTGAAAAACAAAATGCAAAGTTAACCTGTAATTAACTTAGAATTACGATTAAGTAATCCAATAGTTAACTACCCACTTTTAGTGGTGGCGACACTATCGAGTACTTAGCCATGAAAAATCTACTCAGAATACCATTCGGCACCGTTGTAAAACTGTAGTTGCCAATCAGGGAGTGTAAAACTGGAACGCGAACAGCTCACTAGTTGTGAGAAGCTCTCACCACTCCCTTCATGGAATCTAATGGGAAAGCTTTTTTTTTTAAATTAATGTAGTTTCATAAAATAAATATCCTGATTTTATCCTTCTCAATAGAAATACATTTACACTTAGTACATTTACAAATTTATACACCTACCTAGTTTTATCATTCACGTTCTTTATCATTCATTTTGCGTGTGATTTACTTTCTCAAGGTCCATTTTAAATTAAACTCTCCCAATAAATCATAAGTAGCAAATGCTTTCGTTGCAGTTTCGAGTTCCCATAAGAGAATTTCTTACAGAATGTAATCCATTAGTTAATGAGCAGTCGGCTTATAGACACTTTAAATACCAATTGCAACCACAACCTCATACACAAACAAAGCGAATTAAAATAAAAAAAACAAAGAGAAAAGGCAGCGGCAGACAGCCATGCAAGCAAATACATATACGAACATGTATGGCACATTGTTTCTCAGCTTATTTGCATGGACGAGGTAAACAATAGGAAAGCAATGTAAACGAGCGAACAGAAAAATGAAGACAAAAGAAACAAAAAAAAAATACAGAGAAAAACACGGGGAAAACAGAAATATAAGTTTATCATGCAACAACAGCTTAACAATAACATTAATGTGGCCAACAACAGCAATAGTGCAGGCCAAGAATATGCAACGGAAATTAAAGTCACACCATTTTATTTTAACTCTTCCACATAACAAAAGAGAAAAAGAATCATTTATAAACACACACACACCATTCATGAGCGCAGCTAATGAAGGAAGGAATAGGCAAGATGTCTCGTATGATTGTGTACAAGAAAGACAAAGAGAGTAATGGCGGTTTGTGAAAAGACAGGAGGAGTTGGAAAAATAATAAATAATTAAGCACAGTTTAGAGTGTGTGTGTAAGAGAGTAAACATTTGCAAAAAAATTTAAAGCCAGCCAATAGCAAACTGTTAACAGTTGTGAGTATTTAGTTGTCTCTTTTTCTCCTTTGTGTTTTAAACAATGTGGTAGTTGTAAGTGAAGAGTGTAGATATATTTAATATAAATTCCGTCCCCCACGTCTTGTTAAACGATGTAGTATTCATATGTATACGGCATGTGTGTATTCACGCTCTTTGGCATCGTGGAAGTGGCGTAAATATTTCTGTCATATTAGGCAGTTGCTTGTTTAAATACGGCGAATGCGCACGTCTCTCACACAACGGACGGGTTCGTTAGCGTTTAATAAGTGAATACCACAATAAAAATCATTGGTTGAAACACAAAACTTGAAATATTTTCATTTGAATTTAGTTGTTCGAAACAACAAGAATTGGATGTGAATAAATCCCAACAATTACCCACCCCATCTCCCCTTAATAAACAACAAATCGATAACAAGATTCTAAATGTGAATTGGAATTCGTTCGTTACGGAATAAATAAAAATTCGAACAGTCGCGTGCGTTTTGAAAATTCCAAACGTAATATCGTGTTCAAAAACACTCCGGCTACATGTGTTTGAGTTATAAACAATAGAATGAAATATTTTTCATATTTTACCGAATATCTAATGTGTGTCGAAGCAAAAATTTAACAACAACAATAATACAACAAAAAAATAAATTAAAAAATTTCAAAAAAAGTTGTACATGATTGTGTCTAATAAAATCTGCTTAACAGACGAGCTGGGCGGCCTGACGAACTTTTTTCGCATTTCGAATTCTTTGATTTCCGCAACATTTGAAAGCAACAAAACACACATGTGTACACGCGCGTGTGTTTTTGTATGAATCGAAAAAATTCACGTGAGAATTTTAATTAGTTGCAATTTTAAATATTTCAATAAATTGTTAATGTTTTTGCATTCAATGCTATAAAAGTGATTCAGTTCTTGGTGAATTAAAAAAAAATATCAAAATACTTTCATAACTCAATGGATTAACAAAACAAAACATAAAATTAAAAAACAAAAACAATCGATACTCATTGGTATTATGGATTAGCAGTGATATATAACGGTAGGAAACTGTTACGGATATTATATAGATTCCTGTAAATTTAACTATTCGAAAGCTAAATACATAATGAATGCTCAATAATTCACATATTAGTTTGGACCATAGATAAAGTAAACAAATAGATGAAGCACAAGTGTTGGGAATATTTTAGTGTAATGGGTAATTTTCTAGATGTCGTTGAAAGCAATGAATGGAATTTTTTTTGTTCCCAAAAAAAAGTCAAAAATATGACAATAAAAATCTAAAATTTCATATCAAAAGAAAAAATAATTTTCAACAAAAATATCAAGAATACAACACGTTACTTGAAGTAGAATATCTGATAGCCATCGAATTGCAAAGCCATGTCACCATCATCTATGTCCTAATAAATTGGTTCTTCTTCCGGTTCAGCCACCATTCCTTGTTGAGAGTCCTCAGGCACTCTAACGGTTTTCGCATCTGCGACCACAGAAGTTGCTACAGTTTTTGGGCGGGGAAGTTTTTAGATTAAAAAGGTGTTCCGGGATGTCCATCTTTGGGCGGTCTTACGGGGTTTCTCCTATTGATATCCCAACACTTTTGGCGCTTTGAAACGGTTTTTTATATAAGAAACAAATGCTATTATGTAAAATCACATAAATTTTGTCACATTTTCCGTTGTTTACATTACTTTCACTAAAATTTCCCACAATTTTGAATAAACGTCAATGAGAATTATGGGAAACTTCAGTGAAAGTGACAGTAGTACAGGACAGCACCTAGTGAATAAAGTTGACAATGGTTGCGCTATATCCACTATTTCCTTTATCTATGGTTTGGACTACTTCTCGGCAGTGTTAGGATATTTTAATTTGCATTGGATTTTAATTTGCATTACTTTAGCTAATGCAAATGCAAAAGAATTACCATTATTCGCAAATGAAAATTCAAAAAAATTGAATTTCCATTTACTCCGAAAATGCAAAAGCAGGTTGTGGAATCGGATGCCAATTGTAATGAAATATGGGAATGCTTTTGAAATTTTGAATTGGTTTGGATACTGGCAATTCTGTTTTCAAAGTATTTTATAAGTAGAGGTTTCTGGTCTTCGATGGGTGTGGCCTCGTAGTACTTTTAAATTCATAAATCTGTACATATAAAATATTTGAAAGCCAAAACTGCCCGATGTGAAGGAAATGCTTTGAAAATAAGTAATATTGCAAATACAAATTTAATTGTCATATAATAAAATTGACTCATGTATGTTTCTCGGTCTTTGTTCAATAGTTTGAACATTAATTCGGAAGAAATCGAGCTTCAAGCCCCATATTCAGTTCTTATGACATTCTCGTTCCCATACGAAGTACGTGTATAAAAAATAATAAAAATGTTGCTACATTTTCATTCGTTGGTACTCAGTTCTATGTGAAAATTTCATAAGCAAAATCAACTATGTACAGAATTGTTATGCCCACGTTATTTACATAGAATAATACATCCATAGATAAACTTATTCTCTCATCTGACGTTTCATTTCACACTCTCTATCGTAGGTTTGTGGAAATGAGAGCAATTCAATTTAAAATTACCTTACACCAGGTGGAGTTACAAAATATGTTCACTTAACTTTTTCCTGTCGTTTTGGTGTAGAACTGAAAAATTTAAATATATTTTGCACTTTTTTGTTGACTTTTATCGTTGGTATACATTTGTATTGTATTTAACACAACTAGTTTGCCACAAAAACACGAAATTCGGTTGTTGTTCCTTTGTTGATCGCTGTATACTATTGCCACTATCTGGTATTATTGAACCCATATTTTCCACCATCCAATGTTTACTTTCCATCGTACCTATGACATTTAATTTATTGAGCGAATAAAACTTCTATGGTATGTGTTATTCTATGGTTATTTACTACTAAAATAATTGTTTGACAGTTGTTAGGGAACGAAATTTCAACATTTCGATTATCACTACGTGCGTTAAAATTAAAATCTGGTATACAGATGAATTATTCATGAAATATTTGCTCTGCAACAAAAAAAAATCCGGTTCCGAGATAAATAACAAAATTTCTTAAAAAAAGGTCTCAAGAACTGAATACGGGGCTTCAGATTTCAAGTACACTTTCTGCTTGACCGAACGTAAATATTCTTCATGAGTTACTCTTCATGGGATTATCCTGTTGTGGTCATTCTTTGTCAGGCTCTCAAATGAATATACATTTCCAACTAAAGGCCACTTTAGAAGAGAAATCGTTGGATATGTCAAAATTGTCATTACATCTCATGAAGAAATTGGGGAGAGCTTCTCACAACCAGTGAGCTGTGCGCGTTCTAGTTGTATACTCACTGATTGGGACCAACAGTTTTACACCGGTTCCGAACGGTATTTTGAGAAGCTTTTCATGGCTAAATACTCGATAGTGTCGCCATCACTATGCGAGGTGACCGCCGCCGAAAGAAATTTAAGGTGGTCAGAGCAGGGATCGAACCCAGGATCTCAAGTACAAGAGGCGGGCACACTAGCCATTGCACCACCGACGGAGAGCGAATGGAATAGACTTAACTTGAGAAGAACGAATTTTAAAAAAACATTGGCAGATCTTTAGCTTTCTCTCATTTTATGATTTTACTCAAAAATCACCGATCAGGGTTGCATTTGGTATGTAACGAACAAAAGCAAATAAACAGACAATAAAAAGAATTATTTAGTCGCTTTTTGTCAAATCCTAAATCTTTGTTCACAATTTCTCCTTTTCTGTATTCTATTTTTAGTTTACAATTGTTTTATTTAGTTTGTTACTTTGCAGATACATGTTTTTGCATTCTTCAAAACGCATAGTGTAAATCGAAAACAGACTGATCTTACGATTTCATCCAAATGGAAGATAATTTCATTACATTTCTCTTCGCATATCGCTCTATTTGCATTGATAGTCTAACATGGCATTAAGACACTACAATTTCAGCCCTTCAGAGATGCCTTTTCCGAAATCAATTGTTAACCTTCTACCATGATATCTTACACTTAAGTCAATCGTGAACTCAGCATCACATATCGTTGACATTTAATGTCGTTATACCGCCGTCGGTGGTGCAATGGTAGTGTGCGCGGCTCTTGTATTTACATGAGAAAGTGGGTCCGGTACCTGCTCTGACCACCTTATATTCTTTCGGCGACGGCCGTCACGCTTAGTGGTGCCGAGACTATCTGGTACTTAAAAAGCTTCTCAAAATACCGTTGGGAACCGGTGTAAAAATTTAGGTCCCAATCAGTGAGTGTAAAACAAGAAGCGCACAGTTCACTGGCTGTGAGAAGCTCTCCCCAGTCCCTTAATAGGATATAATGGGGAAACATTTTTTTATACCACCGCTCTTGATACCAAGAGAGAATGGAATCGATGTTATTCGCATCACTATCCACGCTTACTGTTTGATAATATTTTTCCGATTTCATCAGCCAGGTAAAAAGTTATCAACCAAGCTCATGCTAATGCATGACAACACTGTGGTCCGCTTTAGTTATTTAAGATGACGTTAAACAACAGACACCTGTCTTTGAATTACAACCATAGAGAAATATATACATATCGTGCATGAGTGTTTCACTTCTACACGCTGAAAAAAACGACACCTCCAATATATTGCAGGAACCATGCACATGTTTGCAAGCATTGTTTTAATGAATTGAAGATTTGCTGCTTCTTGTTTTTTTCGCTGTCTGTCAAGTTTTTCTTCCACCCGTTTTCAATAAACAAATCCACATTTGGGTCACAAAAACATATTTTAACGTATTAATCATCGTGTATCCAACATGTAATATTGAATAGCAAACACAATGTGTTTGGGCACAAGTATACTTTATTTGCGACAAGCTACAAACACGTTACATTTACATCCAAACAACAAAAAACACAGATTTTTCAACGTGTACCAAATTCTCGTCGAAAATCACTATGCTAAAGTTTTGATACAGTTTTTATTTATGCAAGAATTTGAACGTAATAAAAAATAAAAATGAATTGTTGTCTTCGTTCAAATCAAAACTTAGTTTTTCATATAAAGTTTTGTTAAAAGTCATAAGTGCTAATAAAATCGAATTTAAAGTCACTTTTGTCAATTCACCTATCATCGCCCACTCTCCTTCATATTCTATCCTGTATCAAATTTGCAGATACAAGCTGAAAATCTGTTCTACTTTGCTGTGTGGATACAAATATAACGTGTTTGTAGCTTGTTGCAAATATGGTATACTTGTGTCCAAACGCATTGTGTTTGCTATTCAATATTGAGACCGAAATGTGTCTTTTTTTTGTTGAAAACAGCTGAAAACTATAACGTGAAAGACAACAAAGAAACAAAAATACAGCAGATCTTCAATTCATGAAAACTATGCTTCTAAACATGTACATGGTTCCTGCAATATGTTGCTGGGGCCGTTATTTTCCAGCGTGTAGGAGGTCTAAGAACTGTTGCATCGAAACCCCCTAATTAAAACAGACAGGGTTGTTTGTTTGTTTGATTCTGTTTTTGAATATCACAAGTTCTGTTTTTTATACGCTGCTAGTTTAATAACTCGCTAAATTTGTATGGGGGTAATGCCGCTTAAGTTTATATAAGTATAAGATCAGCTTAAAATAAAACAGGCCTGTACTATATCGTCGTCATCTAATGAATATCCGATTAGCAGTTCGTTTAAGGCCAACGAGACAAAATCATGTAAGACATCGGCAAGATATCACCGTCGGAAGGTGCTTATCGGACCATTGAATGGCTGTCACGATTACAATTATTTGTTACTCTTAGCAAATACTCAGACGAACTTTATAAACCGAATTCTTTCCATTTTTTTACGATTTTTTAAGGAAAGTTATATTTTATCTTCCTACAGTACAAAGTTTCTTCGAAAAAAGTCATGAAAATCAAAAAACCACCATCGGTGTTGCAATGCGTAGTGTACATGAGAACGGGAGTTCGATCCCTGCCCAGATTACCTTAAATTTCTTTCGACAACGGTCCCCACGCGTGGTGACGGAAAACACTATCAAGTAATAGACCATGTAAAAACTTCTCAAAAGACAACTCGAACCGATGAAATCTGTGTAAACCGTAAACCGCTTGAAATATTGCATTATAACCTTTGACAATATTGTAGCTATTATCCTATTTCACAATGCCCTCTAATATATTTCTAAGAAAAAGTACACTGTTAATCGATTATTTCACGAAACGTCATGAAAAATTTCACATATTTTATATGTTTTGACGTTTATTGCCTAACGGTAAGTAAATTGCGGTAGTTGTCTTCAAAAGAATTGTAGCTTATAAATTTCTTGATAACTTTTCTAAATACACTAATCTACAAAAATTTAATTTATAGCTCCATAATTGGTGTAGAAATGCTGCGTTTAACCATATTCTTTAAATATACATCTATATGTATTCAATATTAAACAAATTAGAACTTTATATCTTCTACAAAATTGTACAACTTAAGGCTTTCGACAAAATTGACAAATACAACAACGTCTTAAAACTTCACATGTGATCATATCATATGCCCTTTTAAAAGAAACTTGAGCATCGTATAGGGTGACTCGATTGTTGTTTTGTTTACTTGAAAAAGCTTTAAAAGATACGATAATTATGCACAAAACGCTAAAAATAACCATATTTTTGAATTATTCGACCATTTGAGATCATATATGTCATTTTAGGACGTTGATATATTTGGCAATTTCGTCGAAAGCCTTAAGTTTTACAACTTTCGAGAACATTATTACATTCCTGTGTTAATAGTATACAAATTGTAAGCGAAAATTTCAAACAAATTTATTATTTCTGAATTGGTACAATCATTTTGGAACCCAAAATGTCATTTTTGTTCATTAGTGTGTTTGACAATATTGTTAAGTATATTAAGCACTACAACTGTCTAGAAGATATAAATTTCTAATTGGCTTAATATTGAATACATATAGGTGGATATTTAAAGAATATGGTTAAACGCAGCGTTTCTACACCAATTATGGAGCTATAAATATAATTTCTGTTGATTAGTGTATTTAGAAAAGTTATCAAGAAATTTATAAGCTACAATTCTTTTAAAGACAGCTACCGCAATTTATTTACCGTTAGGCAAGAAACGTCAAAACATATAAAATATGTGAAATTTTTCATGACGTTTCGTGAAATAATCGATTAACAGTGTACTTTTCCTTAGAAATATAATAGAGGGAATTGTAAAATGGTAAAATAGGTACAATATTGTCAAACGTTGTAATCCAATATTTCAAGCTGTTTAGGATTTATTGAAGTAAAATCTGAAATAGGTCCCTGACATTTTCCCATGATAATTTTCTTCGGCCTGTAAAAACAAAATTGTTACGTATAGGGTCAAAACCGAGCAAGGGTTTGTGATACCACGTCCAACTACTTTCACAATTTTTTGGTTTGGTTGAGGCCCGAGACCCACTGTTGCACAGTGCAGTTTATTCATTTATATTTTTCTAAATTTGTTCTATTCATTTAATTGAATTTACATTTAAATAATAAAGATGGACCGGAATAGCAAGCAATATTTGCTACTAATCAACAGGCAGTTTGGCCGCTATTACAACAAATTTACTGCCAAAACAACAAAATGTTTGCAGAGTTGATAAAATACCTGACACAGTTTTTACTAAAACAAAAAACATATGTTTTCTGAAATAGCAAACATGGTTTCCTAATTCTTTTCAGCAGATTTTTATGCTGTGGCTGCTGACATATTTTTTTGAGTGTACTAACATATGTAGAGTTTCTTCCATCAAATATAAAAGCAAACTTGAAACAATAAATATAAAACAGTTTTCTAATTCCACTCATATTAAAATCCACCACCCGTTCTATTGACTGTCTCCTTGAAATTATAATTTCTGACAACTACAACCTGAAAAAGCGGACTCTGTAAAATAAACTCTCAAACACATTCTGCAAGAATCATGTATATGTTTGGAACCCACTCTAAATATTCATATATTTTCAAGTCCTAAACTCACTTATATTTAAATGCAAACATTAGCAAGTTTACTGGCAAAGATGCATACTTTTTCGTGGAGCCATATACGTGTTTCATCCCAAAAATACATATACTTACGTCGAAGGATTCGCGTGTTTCCTCCCACAGGAAAGATTGACAAAAAAGATCAGTAAACATAATAAAAACACGCATTCAGGAATATTTATGAATCACAGACTGAAAAAATTATGCAAAAATTCAATTATACATTTGCAATAACAAAGACGATCAAGAGGTAGACGACCAGAAGATGTGCGCAATTTGGCAACCTTCGTAAAAGAGCACCAAAAATTGGTCACAATTCACTCAAACGCATTTCTCTCTCGCATCATATCTTGATTATTTCATACTTTTTGCATAGTTTACGTAATGTTACTTCAACATGGTTGGAATTTACGTTGTTCTATATCTACTATAACACTATCAAAAAGCTGCTCGTGTATTGAAATATTCAATGAAGAGAGTAAGAGAGAGAGAGAGAGAGAGAGAGAGACCAGATAATGATCAAGACTTCATTCGTTTTGTTTGTTGGCATTCGAGTGAAGAGAAATTTTTACTGTCTACTTTAGAACATCGGTTTTGGCAATACCATTGACTTAGGCTGAGAACAATCTCTCTTTACCTCTCTTTTATTATTTTGCTCTCAACAGAGCATAACAACAAAAAAGCAAGTAAACAGTGCACCAAACACAGCTGTGTATTTGTATCACAAACAAAGCTGTAGTTGGATCACAAGCATATATATTGTAACATATTAATCATTGTGTCTCAGACATGTAATGTTTGAAGTGCAAACGCACTCTTTGGACACAAGTATACTATATTTGTGACAAGCTCCACACACACGTTATATATGCATCCAAATAAGGAAAAAGAAAGATTTTCAGCGTGTACGATATTCGGACCGAATTCAATACAAAAATTAGAATTATTTTGCTAGAAACCGACCAAACTTTGAGCTAATTTCTATGAGCTAACAGGGGGTTTCTCTCAATTAGTGAAAAATATAAACATTCCGAACTGGGATTTGAACTCATGTTGGCGTATAACCGTTTCAAAGTTTGTGACTATTCTAGGCTTTCGTTGAATATCGTCTCCTCTTTCTCACTCTCGTGGGAATGGTTAAAAATATTCTTCTACAGGACCGTGCGCAGGAATTTCATAGATTCAATGAAATATTTTCATAGATTCTATGACACGAAATCTATGAAATTGTTTATTACATGTATAAAGGCTTTTCTTAGATTCTATGAAATTTGTTCATAAAATTTGTTTGTGGGCAAATTTAGTAAATTTGTTCATAACATTTATGAAACATTTTCGTAGATTTAATGAAACCTATGATCTTTATGATTTGGATATCAGAAACTGTAATACCTCATCAGAGACTGTTCAGAATGATTAAAAACTGCATCGGGCTAAAGTGATTTTTTTCCTATTTGGATTTTCATTGTTAAGTTTTTGCAAGTTCACGTGTGATTCGTCACATGTGTCAAAGACGAAAATGTTCAGTTTGCCTTCCCATTTCATCAGGAACCGACTTACAAACGATCAAAGGTTGCAAGTCATTGAGTTTTATGATCAAAATTCGTGCTCTGTGAAAACTGTGCTTCGCAAGTTACGCCCATTTTATGGTCTTCAGCGACGACGCTCATTTTGGCTCAATAGGTACATCAATAAACAGAATTGACGTACATCGTGCTGTATGCAACGAAAACTCGAAATGTAATGAGAATTCGTTAGTATGTAATTGCTCGGAAAAAATGCTGGCACCCAAACACAAGTTACCAAAAATTAAAAATTTCCATTAAATTAATGAAGAACATTTTAAAGAACTTTTTATGAATACATTTTGTAAATTAATTTTGAATAAAATTTATTCGTATTCTCTACGAAATTTAGTAAAAACTTCATATTAATGAAACTTCTAACAGTTGACAATTTGGCTTGATTTAATGATTTAAGACCATCATCGTTGGTGGTGCAATGGTTAGTGTGTGCTAGCACGTACATGAGAGCATGGGTCCGATCATCGCTTTCACCATCTAACATTTCTTTCAACGACGGTTACCTCACCTGGTGACGGCCACACTAACGAGTAATCATCCATGAAAAAGTTTCGCAACTAAATTCCGTCGAAACCGGTGTAAAAGTGTGGATTCCAATCATTATATGTAAAACTAGAAAGCGTTCAAGATATAGTGAGAAAATATTTATTTTGTTATCTTTAAAAGTTCTAACCATTTAAAGTTTTAAAAAAACTGGTTGAGATTTATAAGAATTTGTGCGCTGTTTATTTAATATTTGTTCACGGTTTCCAAGTCTGGATTAAGAAAAGGGGAAAAAGATTCAGTACACTTCGTAGATAAATCCAGAAAATATACAATTCTCATATCAGTAATAAATAGAAAACGGAAATCTAATATCAGCCGTTTATGTAAATTTTGCAGTGTTTTAGCTACGAAAATTAGTTGCCTCAATATTATTGCGTTTTTGGATTTTTTTCTGTGTATCTCAGTAGCTATTGAAGATATAATTTTGGCTTTGACACTTTAGCTTCACTTTTTATATTTATTATGGATTTCCCATGTAGAATGGGCAATGGATTATTTATATTTTATTATACACAATTAATATAAATAATACTTAATATTAAGTGTGTTTTTTTTTACCCCGCTAGAGTTAATTATAGCTTAATTTGTACGGGACAGCTAAGCGATATTAAGTGGCATTTCAATTTTCCACTTAAATTCCGACTTGAGCAATGACAATGTTGCCACATGTTAAATTTCAAGAAATGACAACAAAAAGTTATCTTAGATAAATTTTGTTATCATTTTTTGTGAATGAAAATGTTATCAAGGAGAGACTCAAAATCAGAAATTTGCAAAATGGCTTATACATTTTAAGTTTACAATATTTAACAATTAAAACAAAATAACAATTGTGAAAAAATTATGTCAATTTAAAAATGTTCAAACAAATTTTCCTGCCTTTTTCAAAATTGTCTGAACTTTTTACGTACATTATTTGTTTGTGTAACTTTAGAAAATTTTGAAAAAGGCGGGAAAATTTGTTTGAACATATTTAAATTGACATAATTTTTTCACAATTGTTATTTTGTTTTAATTGTTAAATATTGTTTATATATCCTGATGATGCTACACCATGTGGAGTAGCGAAATATCGAGGAAAATAAATACAAGAACAGCAAATCTGACCTCAAGCTCGGAGAATATTGATTATTTATATAGAATTTTGTTATGGTAATCGTTTTGAAAATGAATTCATGAGAAATTCAATTACAGGAATCGAATTAACGCCAAATTCTGTGGTTGCAACTGGCCTGTTGGCCAAGTTCGGTTACTGCGAACGAATTGATACCAAATTCGATAGGTGCAACCGAATTTATGCAAAATTCCGTTGTTGCACCTGAATTGATGTCACATTCGGGTGTTGGATCCGAATTCATTCCAAATTTGGTTGTTGCAATAATAGAAAATTTAGCTGAAAAAACGAATATAATAGAATATTCAGTTGTTGCAATCGAATCAATTATGAAACGAGGTTGCTTCAACCTAACTTCAGTTGTTGGGACTAAATTCAGTCGTGACAACCTCAATTCGGTTGTGGCAACCTATTTTCAAAGCAATTATTCTATTAGTGTAGGATTTGAAAAATCCCCACGATAACGCTTTTTAATACGATCCTGTCATGAGCTGCTTATTTCTGAGGCACAACACGGATAATAGCGCTCCTGTGGGCATTGTACTTTTAATTGTTCATTTAATTTCTTGACCATTTGCAGACGGAACAGCTGTTTTAATTCAGTTTGTGATGTTAAAATCACGTTCGAAAACGATGATTCTAGCAACACGAAACTTTCAACACATTGAAATTTAAATCTCAAGTGAATTAAAAACAGAATTAGAGCCGGAACGTAGCTGATAAAACTATTTTACAGCACTTTTTTAATGAATAAGATTCTAAGAAGTGCGAGTTTTACAACCGACATTCAAAAGCTCCCAGAAAATTTTAATGTTAAATAACAAACATCGGGCATTGAAAGTTCATTTAAATGAAACAGACAATAATGATCAGTTTCACAGTTGAAAATTCTCCATTTAAATGTACTTTAAATGCCCGACGTTTGTCATTTAAATGTCATTTAATATGAAAATGTTCTATAAGCTTTTAAATTGGGCTTTTAAATGACGAGTGTGAAACTCGCCTTAAGTATTGAAATTAAAGCAACAAAATTCAAATTTAATAGTTCACGCTGAAGAATTCGCCGCAGCAACATACACTCCGGTTCACTTATTTCAAGTCACTCAAAATTCCATATTCAGCAGCCGGTATCTTTTGCAATTTGTAACCGATTACAGAACTTTAAAATGGAAATGGAAGCAAGACATCTTGAGATATAAAAAAAATCATAACAATAGTGGTTTCTTAACTAAAGAACTCAAAAAATGTGCTATTTTTTTGGTTCACTTGAATAAAGGCACTTTAACTAATTTTAAAGAAAAACAGTTTTTCTTGTTTTTTTATTTTTTTTACTTTATTTAAGAACTATTAGTAATGGGTACAACCTCCTTTGTTTTTAATAACTTCAAATATACGGGTTTTCATTGAGAGATAAAGAGAATTTTTGTAATCCAACGAAATTTGGTTCCAAGCATCCTTAACGGCCTGAATTAGTGACTGCTTGTCATCAAATTGTCTACCTCCTTCATAGACCTTACGGGATAACCAACCCCAGACATTTTCGATAATTTTTAGATCTAGCGAATAGGGTGGCCAGTCAAGAATATATTAACATTTTGACTTGCAATGAACTCCTTTACTACTCTGGCGTTGTGTATAGGGGCATTATATTGTTGCAATATCCAAGATATGGCACCAAATAGTTCACTGAATTTCGGAAAAGCCGATTCCAATAACGTTTTATAGCTTGCACCAGTCTTGTTTGCACTTTGAAATTCAAGATCGATGGTGCCATAGTACGTAATAGTACCCCACACCAAAACGCCGCCCTCTTGGCTGTGATGTAGGTTCAAAGAACGCTTTTCTTTGCGCAGATCATGGAAATAATAGTTGTAGCCATCAGGCCCATCCAAATTAAGCTTCTTCTCATCCGTAAATACAACGGTTCTCCAGTCATTTACATGACCTCTTGGCTGCACATCCCATAGCATATAGCCTCTTGCGAATTGAAGGCGCTTTTCCTTACGAGGAGCATTAAGTGGCGGCTTGGTTTTGTAATTTCAGGTATTTAAAATACTCACAGCTCTAAATTACTCTGCGTACTGATGACTTGCTCGCTTCCACTCCAGCTTGAGCTCTTATTTTTGACAAGATTAAGGCAGAATTAGAAGCAATTCTGAAGATGTTTCTTTTCTCATACGTAGATATAGACAATGAAACCCTTCTTTTAAAATTGTTTTCATACCCCTCGGGGTCCTTGATGTAATTGTCGACAACTGTTTGGGCTTCGTCCAATTTTTTTAGCTATTGCGCGGTTAGAATACACTTCAGCACGGTAAACATCGATTTTAGTTTTTCCCGATAGATTTAAAATTTTTTGTTTTACTATTTTGACTCGTAAAATGATTGAGATGTAATAAATTGTAATAAACAAACACTCCCTACAAAAAATCAGCGCTTACTTTAAAAATAATAAAAAAATAAATAAATGGTTTCCCATTACATCCCATGAAGGGACCGGGGAGAACTTCTCACAATCACTGAGCTGTGCGCTTTCCGGTTTTCACTCACTGATTGGGACCTACAGTTTTACACCGATTCCGAACCGTATTTTGAGAAGCTTTTTCATGGCTATATACTCGATAGTGTCGCCGTCACTAAGCGAGGTGACCGTCGTCGAAAGAAATTTTAAGGTGGTTGGAGCAGGGATCGAACCCAGGATCTCCTGTACAAGAGGCGCGCACACTACCCATTGCACCACCGACGGTCATATAAAAAAATAATAGAGTGCCTTTATTCAAGTGAACCAAAAAAAAAATAGCACATTTTTTACTTTTTTTTATAAATTGCTCAAAAAAGTTCTTTAGTTAAGAAACCACTATTGTCATGATTTTTTTTCTATCTCAAGATGTCTTGCTTCCATTGCTATTTTAAAATTCTGCAATCGGTTACAAATTGCAAAAGATACAGGCTGCTGAATATGTAATTTTTAGTGCCTTAAGTGAACCGGAGTGTATTGCAAGAAAAGTGTACATGTTTGCACGCATTGTTTTCATTAATTGAAGATCTGCTGCTTTTTTTCTTTGTTGTCTGTCACGACTTTGTTTGCAGCGGCTTTCAATAAATAAATCCACATTTGGGTCACTGCAACATATATTATAGCCTATTAATTATTGTGTCTCGTTTTCGTAATATTGAATAGCAAACATAATGTGTTTGGACACAAGTAGTCTATATTTGCTACAAACATGTTATATTTGCATCCAAACAAGAAAAAATACAGATTTGTCAATGTGTGGTGACAAAATTGTCCGTTTTTTTGTTGCTGTTCATTTCATAGCAAATGTAATCCTTTTTTGTCAATATAATCAAGAAGTGAGAAACATTTTACAAGTCTGTATATTTTCTTCTTCTTCAAATTGTTCTTCTTGTGTTTACACCATATGATTCGCTCTCCGCAAACACATACAATTTATGGCATATCCAATGATTTCTTTGACAGTGTAACATTTGCTTAAGTTCTTTTTTAAACCATAAATATTTTTTTTTTTAAATGTAAATTATTAATTCAATCTCATTTCTTTCTTTATAATTGCAGGATAATCCAACAAAAATAAATATATCAGACCCAATTCTCAAAGTTCTGTGATTGCAAATATATGATGAATATGAGTGTTTCGTGGAAGTGAATGTTAATGTGAATATGTACATGAATGTGCATGTGATTGTGATTCTGAATGTGAAATGAAAGCCAATTCAATTCACCTCAGCAGCTATGTATGTATATAATAGTGTATGTAATTGAATTTCATTGCAACGGATTGCATTAATCGGTAACAACTTTAACTACAACTGTTGTTAGTTAAAACACAACCAACAAAACATATGTACAATGAAAACTTGATTCAATTACATTGAAAATTAAAAGGAGAAAAAACAGCGAACAATGTTTTAAGTGATGATTGAAATAAATAATTAAACTGCAAGAAATCCAAGTCAAGGCAGAAAAATAAAACGTGAAACGCAACAAAAGAAACATAACATATGTTCAACATCAACAACATCATCATCATCATTATCGTCATATGTAAATTTAAAAACGGAACGATGGATTTCTTTCTTAGAATCTAATTTGAAAAAAAATACAAAAAACTACCATAATTACAAACGTCTAAAATTAAAAAAAAAAAAAAAAGAAAATAATACATACTTAAATACAATTAAAGTCATAATTGCATGAGAAGAGCTTAAAGAGTAAAATAATACAAAAGAAAAAAGAAATTACATTAGGAAAGCTTTAAACTCAAGCCAACAATCCACCAGCGGCAGACAGGCAGTGCTAAGCAATTGATGAACGAGTTTTGTTTGCCAACTCTAGGTGGAACTCGTTCATCCAGCCATTTATCCATCCGCGGATACATACCCGCGTAGTTCGACATAGTAAGATTCCACCGACTGTCTTACTTGGTTTGGATTTAACCTTATCACATCATTGTATACTGTGTAGCTTCTTTGTAGCATATACAGATAGAAGTGCAACATCTTATACACATACAACAATAATACAATTTTGAGGAAGTTATCAATTAATTGCATAAACGTGTTCTTGGATCTAGAAAAAAACAACACAGAATTTTGAACCACGTTAGAGAAGCCTACAATGGCAGTGTCCTGCCCTGAAGTTATGTACGGTGCTTATTATCCATATTTATATGGCCGTGCTGGACCAAGTCGTTCATTCTATCAATATGAAAGGGTAAGTTTACAATTGCAAATAGTTTATTAAATTAAGAAATTATAAATAAAATATGGTAACGCTAAAAAACATATAAGAACAGTATTAGGCTTATATAGATAGTGTAAGTCGCTTCAATTTAAGCGAAATGCTAAACAATCAGTTTAAAATGAAACCGGTAAATCAACCTCATCATAAGAAATTTTATCATTTATCTCTAAATGGAAAATTTTCCTGCGGAGAGTTACCACATATCTTTGATTCATTTTGCAAATATTTCATTTATAATTCCTCTACGCGCTTCATTTTATTTGTAACGCATGTCGTGTTGCTTTTAGTTGTTAAAATTATCAAAATGTTAAAATTCCGGTCCCAAACAATTATGAAACAAATGTTTTCGTGCGAAATAAATTTAGCGTAACAACCCTGTACTTGATTTTGCCTACGAAATTTTCGCAAAGAGCTCAGGACCAAGCAAATGAAAAGTGAGCGAAATTTCTGGTACATGAAATTTTCGTTATTTTTTATACACGTACTTCTTATGGCAACGAAAATTTCATTAAAATTTAATACCTGTCTGTAGATGGGAGATGTGTCGGAATTTTGCACAATCTTACGCCGCAGCCGTTGTATGTGGCTTACTACACTGTGCCTCAGAAAAAACGCCATATTTTGAATTTTTTTCTCTGGGATATGTCCAATATCGGTTCGGTGGCAGCGTCCCGAAATTCAGGATATATGGGAGGTGGGCGTGTCCTTTGACCGATTTCCACAAAACTTGGTTTTTTTTCTTTCCTACCTATAAAAGCAGTGTGTGCCAATTTTCATTCTGCTATGATAACTCCTTCTAGTTTTGGCCACCGTTTATATGAAATCACGACAGTGTGCGACGGTGATTCAACCGAATTTTGGTTGTGGGGACTAAATTCAGTCGTGACAACCTCAATTCGGTTGCGACAACCGCAATTCAGTGGCAACAGCTGAATTTATGGTTGCTACAACCTTGTTTCATATAACTAGTTCTATGAGTGGAGACACCACTATATTTCATACAGTACTACCACTGCTCTTTTCTACTGTGGTTTGGTCTCCAAAACACATAATTCAATATATTTTTTTAATTGTTAGTTTTTAATTTTTAATAATTCTTTTTTAATTATGTACTTATGTGGCAGTCGGTGGTGCGACAGTTAGTATGCTTGTAATGGGACACAATTTAATTTAGTTATTAATTAATTTTAATAATATTATTACTCTGTTTTTGATTTTTTCGAAAGAATGCATTTAGTTGTTATATTTCTCGAGAATTAAATATTGGCGGCAAACGAACACTTATATTTATCAGAAACCAAGAACTCCTTTTTTCGCTGTCATCTAAATAATTTATGCAGAATTGACATCTAACTAAAACTGATCGTTTGTTTGGATGGGAATCGTCGTGTTAACAAAGCCTCCAATCAAATTTCATCGCGAAAATGAAAGGCGATTAGTTCAAGAAAATTGAATTTTCTTATCATACGTTTATACACGCTGAAAAAAAGGACCCAGCAACATATTACAGGAAACATATACATGTTTGCAAGCACTGTTTTCATGAACTTTTGATTCTTTGTTGTCTATAACGTTTTTCAGCAGTATTCAACAAACAAAGCCACATTTGGGTCACAAAAATATATATTATAACCTATTAATCATTGTGCCACCAACATGTAATATTGAATAGCAAACAGAATATGTTTGGACACAAGTATACTATATTTGCGACAAGCTACAAACACATAATATATACATTCAAACAACAACAAAAATACCGATATTTCTGTGGTCACAAACCATAACAGCCCAACTCAAGTTAGGACAAATAAATATTGAGAAGTCACCGCAACTCTATTTTTGTTAAGAAGTAAGTAAAAGAATTCGTTTCCTTGTTATCTGTAACAAAGTTATCACAAAATCTCCGACTCCTGATTTCCAGTAAAGATATTGTTACGAATTTCCTTATTCGTCCCTTTTGCGTTGTTTTATTCCCAATAATAAAACAAGATTCGTTTTAAATTACGATAATTACAACGGTTTAACTTCCTTTTATTTTACTTATATAGTACAACAGTTTACTTTATTTATAACACTTTAACAAGTCTTGTATTTTACTGTTAACTCGCGTTGTTTACTTTACGGGGTTTAATCACAAACTGAACTCTCCACTCCAAAGACCTCCGCTATTTATACCAACTCACCATACTCAAATGAAGGTATATCTAGCGAATTCAAGAACCTTCTAGAATCTGGATGTTGTTGTTGTTGCTTATCTTTGTAGAACAATCTCGAAGGGCGGAGAGTTATCTTTACTGAGGTGAATTCATGCTACTGGTTTAGCGAGCTGGTACGTTGTTACAATGCATACTTTCAGGCGAAGCACTAACCGCCTGTTACTTACATACTGTTAGTAGAGTCATTAACAGCAAGCAAAAGCTTTTACTTATTCGTAACAATATTAAACTTTAAACTGCTCTCCCTGTAAAATTTTAGAATCGACTTAGGCTGTTGTGACTTGTGACCACCGATTTAAGCGTGAAGCTTTTACAAATTTAATTTCGATAACGTACCCGATGGAAGCAGGAAAAGAGGACGACGAAGACTCCGCTGGAAAGACTAGGGAGAAGAATCCCTCCGTATCCTTGGTGTTACCAACTGGCGAGAAAAGGCGAAGGATAGAGCCAGTTGAAGGAATATATTGAAATTTGTTAATTTAAATGTGTAAGACGTCTGACTTCATGAGGTTGTAAAATAGTCAATAAAAGTAAAAAGTAAAGTAGCTTTTATTAATATTTAATCTAAATAATTAAGATTGAGGCACGAAAGTATTCCTTATGTGTCCTAAAGCTCACCAAATGCTATAAGTGGACATCACATTATCGATTACAAATGACAGCGCATTTGTCAGTACAATATTGAATATAAATTCCCTAGAATAATGACAGTATAGAGCTGCAATTTTTCTCATCTGACATTTCCTTTTACCCTATTCGTGGTGCAGTCGGTGTGATAGAAAGCTGTTTGACGTAAATTGACTTACACCAGGCGGAATTACAAAAATTTTAGACTTACAATGGCGTTTTGATGACAAACTGTGAAATTTAAACGTATTTTGGACTGTTTTTGATATATTTTATTGTTACTATATATTTGTGGCGTATTTACACAAAATTTTTAACGCACAAATCGAAATGCCGTTTCTGGTTTATTGCTGGATGGTTTGAGCCATTGCCTCTATGTGGTATTATTAAAGCAATACTTCCTACTTCCAACCGCCCATCTGCAACACACCAAAAGTCATCAATTAACGGAGAGAGTAAGTGTCTCTATACGTTATTACTCTATGACAAACTCATTTGTACATATAGCAATTTTTAAATTAAAACAGAAATATAAAATAGTGAGATCGACACTCGAGATTTTGCCAAGCAAATTGTGATGGAAGTTTAATAAAATACAAAATTGCGAAATATTATTTAATATGTCTTAAAGCAATAGAAAATTTTTCCCGTTTTTTTTATCTACTATCATTGGTACTTTTGGTGAAGATACTCCTTCTTTCGTACTAAGTCCACTGGTTCTCCTAACTAAATATAAACTGAATACAGAGAGAGAAACGAGATATATGTATGTATTGTTACGAATTTCCTTATTCGTCCTTCTTGCGTTGTTTTATTCCCAATAATAAAACAAGGTTCGTTTTTAATTACGATAATTACAACGGTATCACTTCCTTTTATTTATTTATACAGTACAACAGTTTACTTTATTTATAACACGTTAACAAGTCTTGTATTTTACTATCAATTCGCGTTGCTTACTTTACGGGGTTTAATCACAAACTAAACTCTCCATTCCAAAGACCTCCGCTATTTATACCAACTCACCATACACAAATGAAGGTACATATATCTAGCGAATTCAAGAACCTTCTAGAAAATGGATGTTGTTGTTGTTGTTTATCTTTGTAGAACATTCTCCTACACAGGAGAATTATCTTTACTGAGGTGAATTCATGCTACTGGTTTAGCGAGCTGGTACGTTGTTACAATGCATACTTTCAGGCGCAGCACTAACCGCCTGATGTTTACATACTGTTAGTAGAGTCATTAACAGTAAGCAAAAGCTTTTACTTATTCGTAACACTGCCCCCCACTTAAGCCTGTTCGTCCCGAGCAGGCTCAACCCTCCGTTTTCCATACAGAGCTAGTCTTTCCAAATGCACGACTTTCATTTTAGCTCTTGGACTTTGGCTTTTCTGGATTCGATAAACCACGTCATTTATTCGTTTGACAACCTTGTAAGGGCCTTCCCAGTGAGTCTGAAGTTTTGGAGATAAACCCTTCTTGCGCTGTGGGTTGAACAGTAAAACTAGCTGGCCTTCATGAAATCCTTCTGAATTTGCCGCTCGATCGTATCTGGCTTTCATTTTGTTACTGACCATTTTTAATTTGTTGCGCACAAATTCATGGAGATCATTAAGATCCCCCGTATCATGGTAATTGACATCACTGTTCGCAGGGTCAGACGCTGGTATGGTACCGAACTCTAAATCTCCAGGCAGCTTCAGCTCATTTCCAAAAATTACTTTAGCGGGTGTTCGCGAAGAGGAGTCATGGGTGGCCGTCCTATATGCCAACAGGAACTGCGGTATGTGTGCATCCCAATCTCTTTGATCTGCGCTGACTACTTTTCTTAGGAATTCTTCAAGAGTTCGGTTGAATCTTTCAACCATTCCGTCAGACTGAGGATGCAATGGTGTTGTTCTTGTTTTCCGAATACCATATGACTCACACATTTCTTTGAAGATGGTTGATTCAAAATTCCTACCCTGGTCCGAATGGAGCTCCGAGGGGACACCAAAACGGCATATCCAGTTATCAACAAACACTTTAATTATAGTCTTCGCTTCCTGATTTGGAACAGGGTATACTTCGGGCCATTTACTGAAGTAATCCATAACCACTAAGACGTACTGGTTTCCAGAGCTACTGACGGGAAATGGACCAGCCACATCCATAGCTATACGCTCAAAGGGTGCACCTGAGTTGTATTGCTGCATGTGGCCATGACTTCTTCGCGTTGGACCCTTAGCTGTCATGCATTGGGTGCAATTTGCTATCCAATCGGCTACCGCTTGTTGACAGCCAATCCAGTAGAACCGTTGCTTTAGCTTTTCAATGGTCTTGGTTATTCCTAGATGTCCTCCGCTCGGGCCATTATGGAATTCTGTCATTATCTCTTTTTCCTTGGAGGAAGGTACCACTATTAACTTTTTGACTATTTTACCATCCTCACTTTCCCATAACCGGTATAGGCAACCATCCAATAATTTTAGGCTGTTCCACTGGGCCCAGTATGCTTTCATCAGGGGGCTCTCTGAGGCGATGTCATTGCGTGTTGGTCTTTCACCATTTTCTTTTGCAGAAATGATTTTTGCCAGTATAGGGTCGCTTCTTTGTGCTGTTGACCAGTCTTCGTTGGATTCTAGTCGAAGCAGACGTACGTCAATGATGTTTTCTTTCACCTCTGCTTTTGAGCAGTGTTTGCATTCCAGCTTGCATGGACGACGTGACAGGGCATCAGCATTACCGTGTTTTCCTCCTTTTCTATGCTCAATGCTGAAGTCATAGCTCTGCAGTCTTTCAATCCAACGAGCAAGTTGGCCTTCGGGGTTCTTAAATTGCAGTAGCCACCTTAGCGCCGCATGATCGGTTCTTAACTGGAAAGGCTGGCCGTACAGATACTTGTGGTAGTGTTTGACACACTCTATGACGGCCAGTAGCTCTCGTCTCGTAACACAGTAATTTTTCTCTGGCTTTGAGAGTATTCTGCTGTAGTACCCAATAACTTTTTCTTGGCCATTGATTTCCTGCGAGAGCACGCCACCTATTCCGTAACCACTCGCGTCAGTATCCAACACGAATTTCTCTCCAGCAACAGGATATGCAAGCAAAGGAGCCGTGCATAAATATTGCTTCAGTTGGTGGAATGACTCTTCTTGTTTTTCGCTCCAACAGTACGGCCGACTTTTCATTGTCAGCTCGTGAAGACTTGCAGCCACTGTGGCGAAACCCGGCACAAACCGTCTGTAGTACGTACAGAGTCCTAGAAAACTGCGTAATTCATGGAGATTCTGCGGTCGTGGCCAATCCTTCACTGTCAGGATTTTGTCTTCATCGGTGGAAATGCCATCTGCTGTCACTCGATGTCCCAAGTATTTTACTTCTTTCTGGAACAGAGAACACTTCTTCGGGCTGAGTTTCAACCCAGCCGCGGTTATACGTTGAAGGACTTCTTTAAGATTCTTCAGGTGTTCATCGAATGTTTTCCCCATGACAATGATGTCGTCTAGGTACACCAAGCATGTTCGCCAATGAAGTCCTTTCAACACGCACTCCATTAATCGCTCGAAGGTGGCTGGAGCGTTACATAGTCCAAATGGCATTACTTTAAACTGCCACAGACCATCCCCTACGCTGAATGCAGTTTTCTCCTTATCTTTCTCGCTGAGTTCTACTTGCCAATAACCACTTTGCAAGTCCAGCGTGGAGAACCATTTTGTTCCTGACAACGTATCCAATGTGTCATCAATTCTTGGTAGTGGATAACTGTCCTTTTTGGTGACGTCGTTGAGCTTTCTATAATCCACACAAAATCGGGTACTTCCATCTTTCTTCTTAACTAGTACCACCGGCGAGCTCCATGGACTTGAAGAAGGTTCGATTACACCATCCTTCTGCATTTCAGCTACCAGTTTCTTTACCTCATCTCTTTTTGCAAGTGGAAGACTTCTGGGCGCCTGTTTTATTGGTCTCGCTTCCCCTGTATTGATGTCATGCTTTACCATTGATGTTCTACCTTGGCATTCTTTTTTCAGGGCGAAGGCAGACGCATGCTTCCACAGTATTTTCTTTGCTTTGTTCCTATCAGAAGGCTTTAGTTCTCGCACCCACTCACTGAGATGCGACTCCAGCACTTTCTGCTCCTTTTCTGATAGTTTGCTGCAGTCAGAATTAACTTCACAGTTGATGACCGCCTCGACTGGTGTACATTCTGCAATTTCTGTGCGGTCGCCGATCACCTCCTCGTTGTTGGACAAATTTAGAACTCGTACAGGCAAGTATCCTTCATTATTAGTTCTTACTAGAGCTTTGGCAGTGATGATGTTATAGTTGTTTATACTTGCCGGTTCAACTACCCACAAACCGCCGATCTCACAATCTCCCTCCATTCGGGCCCATACTATGGTTTCTGATTTTGGTGGCAATTTTACATCTTTGTAAGCGATCAGCCTTTTAATCTGTGTTGTATTGTCGTATCCCACATTGAGACTAATTTCCACATTAGCCCACGTCAAAATTTGCTGCCCCATATCTAACTTGAGGCCTTGGGCAATCATAAAATCTGCGCCAATTATCACTTCATCTACAATGTCGGCGACAATAAACACGTGTTCGATGCTCATGTTGGCAATGGCTAACTTCAATTTAACTTTACCATGTACAGTTGCTGGTTCACCCGTTGCTGTGCGGAGTCTTACACCATGTAACGATTCTATTGGTCCATTTATCAAATCAGATCTGATGATAGATTGTGACGCGCCTGTGTCCATAGTCAATATGCGCTTCCGACCACCGATAGCTCCGTAGACAGTGAGGTTGTTGTTTTTCTGTTGTATTATTGAGATGGAGATCGTGGGGCCCTCGGTTGTGGGAGCTAGTCCATGCCCCTCTGGGCTAGCTCGTTTTAGTTTAACGGAGATTCATTTTGTGTAGTAAAATTTACCCGTTTATTGCCACGTTGGGGTGAGCTCGATCTTGATCGTTTTCGTGGCTCTCTGCAGTTTCGTGAAATATGACCAGGTTTGTCGCAATTGTAGCACTTTGGTCTGGGCTTACTTCCGCCTGGTAACGCCTTGCTGAGGGTTTGGGTGATTTCTTTAAGATCGTTTATGGCACCCTTCAAATCTCCTGCCTCCGACTCCATTTCAATTTTTCTAACTCTTTGTATTTGAGGCTTGGACACAAATTTTGCTGTTTCCTGTGCCAATGCGAACGAAACAGTTTCGGCGAATGTAGCTTTTTGTGTGGCACAAGTCACGTATTTTATGTCAGGATCACGGATGCCGTTGACGAATGCTTCAATCTTAAATTGATCCAAGAATGGGTGGGACTCACCAGGATAAGTCATCAACACCAAACGTTCCACCTCGGTTGCGAAGTCCTGAAGCGTTTCATTATGCTTTTGCACTCGGCCTCTCAATTCCATGCGATATAAATCCTTCTTGTGATCGCCACCATACTTGCGTTGTAACGCAGCCAGTATATCCTCGTAGTTGTTTCTGGCACTGACGGGAATGCTCTGAAGGACTTCTGCTGCGTTGCCTTTTAGTGCTAAAATTAGCTCAACGGCTTTGTCGTTGCTGTTCCACAAGTTCTTAATTGCGACCATTTCGAATTGGAATTTAAAAACATCGAAAGGTGTAGAGCCATCGAAACTGGGAGCTTTCAATCTACTAGAGCCTTCAGAAATTACTCGCACCGGACCCTCTTGCAACTGAAGTTCATTCATTTTCCTTTGCAATTCGCTTACATCGTTTTTTAGTTCCCGTTCGACTTCCTCGAACTTATGTTCGACTTCTTCAATCTTCTGCCCCATTTCCTCGATTTTTTCTTCAACCTTTTCGAATTTATCGTTCACTTGAATCTCCATATTGCTCACAACTTCGGAGATTTCTTGCAGTTTCTCATTTGTGGCATTTGATGTTTCTTGAATAATTCTAGAATTTTCGCTTAATTTCTCATTCAGTTTGTCGTTAATTATTCGAGAATTTTCGCTCAATTTCTCGTCCACAATTCTAGAATTCTCGTTCATAATTCTAGAATTCTCACCAAATTTCTCATTCAATTTGTCGTTAATTATTCGAGAATTTTCGCTCAATTTCTCGTCCACAATTCTAGAATTCTCGTTCATAATTCTAGAATTTTCGTCCAATTTGGCCATCATGGCAGCAAACATTGTAGAAACATCTACATTACCAGTTGCTTCTTTTGCACAAACCTCCATTTCGTCTTTGCACTCGAACTGATATGTGTCAATGTTGATGTTTCGGCGTTTAAATTCTTCTATTAATCGCCTCTGCAGCTCTACTTTATTACCAGCTGTCGGTTGATCCAATTTGCTCAACTCCTTTTTTAGCTGTTCAACTTTGAGTTCCTCAAACTTCATCGTTGTCCTTAATTCGTAATTTCACTTCTGACACCAATGTTACGAATTTCCTTATTCGTCCTTCTTGCGTTGTTTTATTCCCAATAATAAAACAAGGTTCGTTTTTAATTACGATAATTACAACGGTATCACTTCCTTTTATTTATTTATACAGTACAACAGTTTACTTTATTTATAACACGTTAACAAGTCTTGTATTTTACTATCAATTCGCGTTGCTTACTTTACGGGGTTTAATCACAAACTAAACTCTCCATTCCAAAGACCTCCGCTATTTATACCAACTCACCATACACAAATGAAGGTACATATATCTAGCGAATTCAAGAACCTTCTAGAAAATGGATGTTGTTGTTGTTGTTTATCTTTGTAGAACATTCTCCTACACAGGAGAATTATCTTTACTGAGGTGAATTCATGCTACTGGTTTAGCGAGCTGGTACGTTGTTACAATGCATACTTTCAGGCGCAGCACTAACCGCCTGATGTTTACATACTGTTAGTAGAGTCATTAACAGTAAGCAAAAGCTTTTACTTATTCGTAACAGTATTAAGGTTTTGTTTGTTTAGAAAATCATATCAATATATTAACAACAAACAAAATAAAGGTCAACATTTAGTTATCAAAACCACTAAGCAATTGTTCTCTTGGTCTTCCTTTGAAATTTGGAACTCCTTAAAAATTTCTCACGGTTACCATATATGTGAATCTTTGGACGCACGTCTGTCTGTCTATTCTACCTGTAGTACCGGCAAAATGTACATTAAAGAGAATCCTGTTTCTTCTGTTCGATTTAGCATTTTTTTCCATTTTGTTAGCTTTATGCCTTTTGGGCTAAACCACCATCACCACCATCAGCACCAAAAAAAGTGTCGCATCAATACAAAGGGATTCCTGTGTCTAAAGGCCCCAATTATACAAGGCCATAGCATTAACTAAGAATTGGCATTTCTTGCCAAAGCTCAAAATCAAAATTGGAACGAAGAGCAGGGAGAACGCGTTGCCTTTTGCATAACATCTCCTTTGCAATTCTTATTTAAAGAAGGAGCAACCAACCAGGCCATTCTCCTCCAACGATAACAACGGCTACCACGAGTAGTTAACTACATCGAAAGGTAGACCTCAGTGGAAATTGTTGATTTTCAGAAAAAAAAACCTGAAATGGGACAAAAAAGGAAGAGAACGAAACCAAAAGCAAAAATCGAAGTACAAAACGTTGCTGTTTGTTGGTATCATGTTTTGGTAATTTATAGTCTTTGCCGCCATTAGGTTGGACGCTGTTTTGATCAACCATTCAAATTCGACATGTGTGAGTCAGAAATTGGCGGTATCCACCAAGTCAGCCAGCCGATTGCAACAAAACCGACTCAATGAACATTTATTGTTTGGGGAATATTGGGGGTATGGGATGCGTTTAAGGTACCGCCACAAGCGGAGGAGACAATTTGGTGCAGAAATGAAAATTTGTCATTTCAGTCAAAGACGTGGTTAAAAATTATTTCTGAGTGGGATGGGTTAAAGGGGTTGGGGAATGAAGTATTTGTGTGAAACTTTCAAAGCCTTATACCGCGTTTATGCTGCAACCGAAATCTCGATTGTCTAGATTTCATTCACACGAACAGCTGATTTGTGTATGAAAAATTAGATGTTTATGCCACTAGATATCTCTAGATTTTGAATGCGGTATAAAAATGTTTTTACATACAAGTAGTGACAATATGTGGTCTAGTCATTATAATGTGGCGGAGTTAGAGTTGCTAAAGAATTGGGGTTTCCACAGTGTTACCGTACCAACATACATTTTGTAAGAAAACACTCAAAAATATACATAAAGGGCGAATCAATAAGTCCGTAACTTTTTGAATGAAACACAGTTTTTTTGGGAAAAAATTATTTATTCAACATAATCTCCTTTTAGCTCAATACACTTAGTCCAACGTTTCTCCAATGTTTGAATCCCTTCCAAAAAAATAAGTCCATAAAATAAGCATTTTTTTGATCAATAATTTCATCGTTGGCGCTAAATCTCTTTCCACCAAGCCATTTCTTAGGTTTGGAAATAGGAAATAGTCACTGGGGGCTAAATTCGGAGAATATGGGGGTACCAATTCGTAGCCCAATTAAACAACTCCAAACAATCCTTTGAAGTTGTCACACGATTACATTTATGGTCAATTGCGAGCAAACGCGGCACACATCTTGCAGACAGCTTTCTTAAACCCAACTGATCTTTTAAAATCGAAACCGCACTACCACATGATATGCCTAGGCCATCAACAATCTCACGCACTTTTACTCTTCGATCGGCCAACACCATATCGTTGATTTTTTCCAACATTTTCGGGTGTATTGACGTCAATTGGCCGTCCAGAACGTTCAGTGTCATTTGTACTTGTGCAACCATAAGGAAAGTCAGTAAACCACTTTTTACCATTGAAATCGATGGTGCAGAGTTCCCATAGTATTTATCAAGCTTTTCCTTGGTTTGATTGACGGCTTTTTTTTTCGTAAAAAATAATGTTTAATGAGATCTCGAAATTCACTTTTTTCCATTTTTATAGAAATGCACGAGGTTGTATGTTTTGAACAGCTGTTAAACGCAAAGTAAATGACGGAACTTGCTCAAAATTTGACAGTAGTCTACTAACAGGTGGTACTTGATGGGAGCAGTGTTGCATTTCATATAACCACGAGGAAAGGTCGAAAAGTCACGGACTTATTGATCCACCCGGAAATATTTTGAATGACATATTGAACACTAACTACATAAGATTCGTAACTCAAAATTTTTTAAAGATGATAAACTAATGCATTTGTAATGTTAAATTATTTATTAAAATACTCAATAATGGAGAGATACATAACATATTTATTTTTACAATAGCGTAAAGTGGTTGAAATTGGTCCTTGCATATTGTTTTGGTTTGAAAACTTTAAGTTATGACACTTTTCTAGTTGGTTTGCGATACGAAAGCAATTACCAGAGTTTCTGCAGAAGTACTGCAACTATTTCATAGAACTAATGAAATTATTTCTTAACTGTTAATGCTAATAACTGTTCTTCGCTTCGATGAATCTTTACTTCGAAAATGAACTAATTCATGTCCGCAACGAAAATGGGTTCATTAATTGCAATGAATACGTTTCACTTCTGCGATGAAAGTGTTTCATTGTTGCGATGCATATGTTTCATTGATGTGATGAATATATTTCACTGCTGCAATAGATTCTCATTGCTGGATTTAAGTGGTGCAATTTTACGTTTCTTAATATGCATATGCTTACAAAGAAACCCGTAAAAAACCCCGTTTCCCATTAGAAGGGATTGGGGAAAGCCTCTCAAAACAGTGAGCTGTGCGCTTTTTAATTTTTCACTCACTGATTGGGACCTACAGTTTTACACCGATTGCGAACGGAATTTCGAGAGCTTTTTCATGGCTAAGTACTCGATAGTGACGCCATCACTAAGGGAGGTGACCGTCGTCGAAAGAAATGTAAGGTGGTCTGAGCAGGGATCGAATCCACGTTCTCATGTACAAGAGCCGCGCACACTAACCATTGCACCACCGACACCAAACAACAAACATTTTAAATCACGATAATCAATATGCGTGTGGCCGTCGATAGTGCAATGGTTAGTGTGCGCGGCTCTTGTACATGAGATTCTGAGTTCGAAGCCTGCTCTGACCACCTTCAAATTTCTTTCGGCGACGGTCACCTCGCATAGTGACGGCGACACTATGGAGTATATGCCATGAAAAAGCTTCTCAAAATACCGTTCGGAATCGGTGTAAAACTGTAGGTCCCAATCAGTGAGTGAAACGTGGAAAGCGCACAGCTCAGTGATTGTGAGAAGTTCTCCCAGGTCCCTTCATGGGATGTAATGGGAAATCATTTATTTTTTTAATCACTACGCGTTGATACACAAACAATAAACTTACTTATATACAAAGCTCGTTCTTGCAGGCCAAGCGCGGTTTAAATACTGGGTGTTTTTTTTTATTATATTTCACAAATGGTACGCCGCTCCGATTTTCTCAGTAAAGGCTCGGGCAGACAAAAAGAGGCTTCACGTTGTTACTCTTTTCAGTTTATTTCCTCAACATCGTTTATCACTTTGAGTAGCACACATATGTATAAACGAAAGCCATATACAAAAACCAAGCAACATAACACACCATTAAACCGTCCGGGCTCTTATTTATTAATTTTTACTGATCACAAATATTTTCTACTAAGCGCCGACCAAGCGCATATATAAAATACGCTCTATCCGATGAACCGTTGACAACTGAATGCAAGAAATTAAAACGCAATACTTCATCCAAAATAAGAAACACTCACTTCATCTGCAATTTACACACACATTCAGGAATATTTATGAATCAATGACTGACAGAATAATGTAAAACTATACTTCCGCACTCACAAGAAAGACTGTGAGTAATCTCTCGATGCCCGTCTTTTATCCTCTTGCTCTCGAGAGAGCTTAAACAGTGCAGCAGACACAGCTGTGTTTGTATCACAAACATGGATATATTTGCAACACAAACACATATATTATAACATTTTAATGCAATGGAATATTCAATAGCAAACACCAAAAGGCAGATTTTTTAGCGTGTAATATTATTTTTTTCCACAGCATGCTTACTTAATCCTCTGTCCGATTCACGATTGAATACATGAAACTCAAATACAACACACGTTAGAAATACTCACTTCATCTACATTTGACCACGCATTCAGAAATTTGCATGAATCACTGACTGCAAAATAATGAAAAACACAGCTTGCTTTCAATAGAGAGTAAATAGTGCAACAAACACAGCTTTATTTGTAACCCAAACACATATATACTTGGGTTACAAACACATATATTATAACATATTTATCCTTGTGTCCTCAACATGTAATATTGAATAGCAAACACTTTGTGTTTGGACACAAGTATACTATATTTGCTACAAGCTCCAAACTCACGTTATATTTGCTGATATTATACTGATTTTTCAGCGTGTGATAATAAATTAGTAAAATTTTAAAAATACCATAAGATAAACCAACAATAGTTTAAATTTTAAAGATTATTCTCCAAAATGTTCAATAAATGTATTTGTTGCGGCAACCAAAATTAATTTGCAGCAGCAAAGCCATGGCTGGGGCCAAATTGTTTCGTTGTAGCAACTACAAAATTGTCGGATGTAAGAAACTTTTTATTGCATCATAATCGCACTAACGCATATGTGTCATCCTTGCAAAGACTCGTGTTTCTATCAGAAACTTAGTCCCATCGCGGCTACATAGAACTGACGTGCCAGTGTGCAAGATAAGTTATCAAATCAAAAATTCCTATGACACAGCAAATTTTCAGAAAGTGTAATTCATTTTAAGCTAACAGAGCCGTTTTTATGGTTAGTGAACAAAATGTAAATAGCCGCTGGTAGGATTCAAAATCGCTTTCACTGGACGAACGTTTCGGTGTTTGTGAAGCACCACTTTCTGCAGTTTCTAACCGAAGTTTTCGGTTTATAAGAAGAGAATACCATTTGTTTTGATATCGTTCACAACCAAATCACACCATGTAGCCAAACCAAATGTTCTCATCAACTTGAGACCGACTATACCAATTATGTATCTACCTCAATTAATGTTTGCAGTTTATATTAAGTTAGATACTCGTATAACAACTGAAATGTAACACCACAATTTCACAACGATTTCAAGTATTGTTCCTTATGTCCTCTTAAGAAAAAAACCGAAACTTATCTTCCCATGTATCTCATGACGAACATGACTCCAAAATAAATAAAAAGAGAAAACCCAGCAACAAAAAAAAAAAGTTGACAAAAAGAAATGCAATACATTGTGGGCTTTACTGTAAGCAAATCGCATTGTGTCAACGACAAATAGCTCTGCTTGCATTTATTCCGCTGGACGCGATTTGGGATTTTGTGATCCTCCGATCTGTCAGTTGTTTTAAGCACATAATCAATGTTTTGTCTTATCGCAAGACACGATCGGTACGAAAGCCCACAAAAGCCAAACACTGCGCTCGCTGACTAACTCGATGTCGGTCTCAGGCTCGGTAAATGGAGATGACCAAAAATCAGTATAAACCTCCCTCCCCCAGAGGAAACAAAAAGTGCAGTAGCACAGATGCCGACAAGTAAGCAGCATCACAGCCAGCCTCCACTAAAGCGGGGGAACTGCAGAAAAAAAATTTAAAATCCATCGATGAATTGCGGGTGCAGAGAGCAGGAGGTGCATGGGAATTCCATTCTTAAACTATGCACTTTACCTCCGCGTCTTTGCCTCTATTCCTCCTTCCTCACAAGTGGAGTATGATACGATTCCTCTGGCAGGCACACGGTGGTGTGGTTTTAGCTTCTTTGCTTTTGGTCCAAACCAGGGAGAAGAGCATTTGAGGCAACAACAAAAAGTATTCAATCTTTTTGTAGTTAGTTGTCTTTTTGGGCCAATCGATCGTATTGATATTTTTGCTTTGCTTTTGCTTTCGGTTTGTCTTATGTGATTCTTTTGTTGTTTCCTTTTCGAAATGGCTAAAAGTATTTTGCCAAGTTATTAGGTGAATTGATATTTCGATAATGTTCTACCAGTCACAAACGAAATCACACGGCATAAATCACGCGCTTTTTCCCCCTTGTTTTTCTAAGATTAGTTTGTGCGTTTCTTGGGAGATTTTTTTTTAAATTTTCGTTTTTTTCTTGGGGTCTGATACCTTTAGTCTGTCTGACCAGTCATTGATGTGTATCTTCTTCGAAAAGTTTGCCCAAATAAACTTCACACATTCGTCGGTACGTCGGTAGTATCCAGAGAGACTGTGCCAAAGGCTGGAGTTGAGAATATTCTTGTGAAGCAGGCACGCACAATTTCAATATACTGGCTAATGCAGTGGCGGGGGTGTTGAATGTAATCTTTGGGGACATGTACATTAGAGCGACTCAATAAAAAAAGTGATTTTGTTACCCCTCTGAATATAAAGTTTGATATGTTTTATGATGATTCCCAAATTATTTTGGTTCTAGCTTTGACCATCCGTGAGCTGGACCATTTTAAAAAAAGGTCTTTTTTTCAGTTTTTCGAATTTTTTGGTACTTTGCTCCAAGGCGACATAAATAAAATTTGGTATAATCAAAAAGGGTTTTTGAAGCAGCTTCCAATGGTATATAAAACTTGACAACTTGCGACCTACTAATTGAGATATTTAACTACATACATTTTTTCGTTTCGGGTTTTCATATAAACTCTACGTTTGTGGAAATAATGTTGTTGTAAGCCAATCATGTCTTTCTGTTATCGAAAGTAATCGACCAGGTCATATTGCAAACAAAATGGAATCGGCAAACTTTATACAAAGATAGAATCGCGTAAAGATTTGTTATGTGAATAATTAAATAAAAAAAAAATTAACATTTTTGAAAATCACAACCTTATTTTTACATACGTAGAATTTGTATGAATTTGTTTTAATATTACATATATATGGAAAAGATAAAACATATTGGGATTTTCGCTTTTTATGTAAATAATTACAAAAAATAAATAAATTAACATTATTTTAAAACAGATTCAATTTGAAAATCAGAACATTATTTCCACAAACGTAGAGTTTATATGAAAACCCGAAACGAAAAAATGTATGTAGTTAAATATCTCAATTAGTAGGTCGCAAGTTGTCAAGTTTTATATACCATTGGAAGCTGCTTCAAAAACCCTTTTTGATTATACCAAATTTTATTTATGTCGCCTTGGAGCAAAGTACCAAAAAATTCGAAAAACTGAAAAAAATACCTTTTTTTAAAATGGTCCAGCTCACGGATGGTCAAAGCTAGAACCAAAATAATTTGGGAATCATCATAAAACATATCAAACTTTATTTTCAGAGGGGTAACAAAATCACTTTTTGCCGCTCCATACAAAATGAGTCGGTCTAATGTACATACATATATTGATTTTTGGTTGTCGTCTGGAAGTTGAGGAAATTGCCAATATAGATTAGACTAATTGATAGATTTAAATAGCTAATTTATGGCTACTCTTGCAGAATTGATAGCCATTAATGGACAGTCGCTGTGATCTATAGTTTACCAGTAAATCCATGATTACCTCATTTGAAATGGCAAACATTTTCTAGTTTATGTATCAATATATGATTGGAAATTCAAGTATATGTTTAATCTATTTCAATACTAAGCAGAAGTGTCACAGCCATAAAAGCAATTAACGGTACACTCAAAAACGACATATTATTTATGAAAAAGTACAATATCGCTACGAAAAGCTCAAACTCATTAAAAAGATGAAAAATATTTCATCAAACGTCGCCTTTTTGAAAATTATTCTATAAGTCAAGAAATCTGTCAATGTAAATCTTCATAAATCTTAACGAAAAACTTCACGCTGAAAAATCTGTCTTTTTTGTTATTTGGACGCAAATATAACGTATTTGTAGTTTGTCACAAGTATAGTATAGTTGCTTCCAAAACACATTGTGTTTGCTATTCAATGTTACATGTTTGATACACAATGATTTGCAATCGCAACTTCTTGGAGGTCATTCAATGTCACAGTTTCTGGAAATAATCCAATCTCCAAACTTTTCTCGCAATAATTCGGTTGTTGCCAATGGCAAAGATCCAATAGCTGCAGTTCTTGAGTAATAACAACTTTATACGGATGCAAGTCAAAATCCTTTCTCAAAATCCGCCAGGTTGTGGTTTGACACAGTCCCAATTCTTGACAACATTTTGGAATCGATAAATTGCTGTCTTCAGCAACACTTGCCTGAACGGCAGTAATATTTTCATTACTTCATTATTACAAACGTTCTCGATTTGCGACAATTCGACGAATAGCGAGCACAGGACGACCATAAAATGGCAAAAGCACACGAAAAGTTGCAATTGGAGAATGATTATTTTGATAAAAAATATATACACCCCGGTTCACTTATTTAAGGGCACTAAACATTCCATATTCATCAGCCTGTATCTTTTGCAATTTGTAACCGATTGAAGAATTTTAAAATGGAAATGGAAGCTAGACATCTTGAGATATAAAAAAATTATGACAATAGTGGTTTCTTAACTAATGAACTTTTTTTTGAACAATTTATAAAAAAAAGTCGAAAAATGTGCTATTTTTTTGGTTTGCTTGAATTAAGACACTTTAACTAATTTTAATGAACAACAGTTTTTCTTGTTTTTTTAATTTATTTTACTTTATTTAATAACTATTAGTAATGGGTACAACCCCCTTTCTTTTTAATAACTTCAAATACACGGGATTTCATTGAGAAATAAAGAGAATTTATGTAATCCAACGAAATTTGATTCCAAGCTTCCTTAATGGCCTGAATTAGTGACTGCTTGTCATCAAATTGTCTACCTTTACATTTTCGCTAATGTTTAGATCTGGCGAATAGGGTGGCCAGTCAAGAATATTAACATTTTGGCTTGCAATGAACTCCTTTACTACTCTGGCGTTGTGTATAGGGGCATTATCCTGTTGCAATATCCAAGATATGGGACCAAATAGTTCACTGAACTTCGGAAAAGCCGATTCCAATAACGTTCTATAGCTTGCACCAGTCATTTTTGCACTTTGAAATTTAAGATCGATGGTGCTATAGTACGTAATAGTACCCCATACCATAACGCCGCCCTCTCGGCTGTGATGTCGGTTCAAAGAACGCTTTTCTTTGCGCATATCATGGAAATAATAGTTGTATCCATCAGGCCTATCCAAATTAAACTTCTTCTCATCCGTAAATACAACGGTTCTCGAGTCATTTACATGACCTCTTGGCTGCACATCCCATACCATGTAATCTCTTACGAATTGAAGCCGCTTTTACTTACGAGGAGCATTAAGTGGCGGCTTGGTTTTGTAATTTCAGGTATTTAAAATACTCACAGCTCTTAATTACTTGCTCGCTTCCACTCCAGCTTGAGCTCTTATTTTTGACAAGGATAAGGCAGAATTAGAAGCAATTCTGATGATTTTTCTTTTCTCATACGTAGATAAAGCTACTGAATATGGAATTTTTTAGTGCCTTTAAATAAGTAAACTGGAGTGTATATCTTTATGATGAAATTGTAAACATTACTGAATACAATTGAAAAAAATGGCAGATCATGACGTACTAGAAATGGCCGAAACGTCACTTAGAAATCATATCACTCAAATTGGAAAACCCTTTATATGTTTTTGTGACCCACATGTGGCTTTGTTTGTTGAAAACTGCTGTAAACAAAAACGTGTCAGATAACACAGAAACCAAAAAGCATCGGATCTTCAATTCATGAAAACCATTATTGCAAACATCTAAAAGTTTGATGAAATATGGAGGTGGAGTCGTTTTTTCCACCGTGTTCACACACAGAGAAGAGATTCGTTGTTACAACTATATTTACGGCCAACTAAAATTTGGCGGTTCCTTGGACTATCACATTATTCAGTAGTGATCACCAATAATTGTGTTCAGTATCACCAAATGTTGTGAATATCAATTGATTTGTAATTCTGTTTTGGTTGCAAAAACTGAAATATTTAGTTGAAGCAACAGCAACAAGAAATAAATGTGATCTGTCATCAAGTTTTAGTTGTAGCAATCAAATTATCCTGTTGTGGTGAAGATTCTATTTGTTGGACCAACGAAAAATGTGAAAACTAATTCGGTTGTACCAAATAATAAATTGGTATGCTTAACTAATTACTTGAATTTGATGGATGTCCCAACCACCTGGTGATGCTTTTTTGTAGAAAAAAATTTTATATTTTTATTTCATAGAAAAAAGGTAAAAAAAATTTAACTTTTTATTGAAATTGTGTATTTTATATTTAAATATAAACAAAATTATTATTATTTATAACCAGGGTTCGTATTTCGTGCCCATTTTTGATCGAAAATATGAAAAAGTTTCTAAATAAAACAATATACAAATAAAAAATTGTTATGCGTTTCTAAGGGTTTTTCACAGTGTTCCAATTTGCATGAAATAAGTTTTTTTTTCAAAAAATCGACAAAATAAGAATATGTACTATCTTTAAAATAAAAAAATGGCGATAACTCGGAAATGTTGCGTCCAATCGCAAAAATATTGAATTTCTTACTTCCAAAGGAGGCTGTAACCAATGGATGTCTTTACTACGGCATCACTTTTTTTAAACAAAAAAAGCATTAATCGGTGTATATATGTTAGATTATATGTTTAACTGAAACACTTTTGTTCTATGTTTGGTTTTCAATTCAAGTTTTTGTATTTATTCGTTCTTATTTCTTTTCGTATATTGCTCACAACTTATCCTCATTACACTTCGTACACGACTAAATTAACAGAATCATCTATCCCTCCTTTGTACACAAAATAGTGCAAAGCCTACTACTTAAACTAACGGAACAACTCCGTTAGTCACAAACAAAGGAGAGTGGAAAGAAAAATAAAAAAGAACTATGAATAAGATAGAGAAAAAGTAATACATATAGATCAATGTATTTTTGCATGTAAAGAAAAAGAAACAATTCATATATGTATGTTTATCCAACACACCCCCTCAAAAATATATTGATAATTACAAGTATGTATATCATATTAATTCACCAATATCATAACAATATCTATCGTCGTAATGGGACAAGCTGTGATTTCTGGGAAATTACAATATTATGGCCCAACATTTGTTGCAAGGATTAGGGAAAACCCAGAAAAACCTAATCAGACCAAAAAAAAAAAAAAAAAAAATATTACATGTTAAAAGGTACTATTCGACATCTCTCAAGCCAAGTTGACATCTCAAATCCAAAAAACGAGTTGCTGGTAGCGGCTTCGTTAATATGTCAGCTATCTGGTTATCTGTAAGAATATACTCAATGGTAATTAGATTATTCTCAACCTGTTCCCTTGAAAAATGATATTTAATATCGATATGTTTCGATCGTTTGTGGCATGATGGATTTTTCGCTATACTTATGCAACCCTGATTGTCCTCGTAGATTTTAATTGGTGTATTCAACTCTATCCTAATACCAATCAACAATGACTTTAACCATAAAGCCTCCCTTACTGCTTCAAACAAAGCCATATATTCAGCTTCTGTGGATGAAGCTGCAACCGAATTCTGTCTCCTCGCATTCCAACAAATCAAGCAAGTCTCAAACATTTTGAACAAATATCCGGTTGTGCTTTTCCGATCAAGCTCACTTCCACCCCAATCAGAGTCCACATAGCCAGTAAACACATCTTTGCACCGCGCGTTCCTAACGTAAACCAATTTCAAGTCAATAGAACCCTTAAGGTATCTTAGAACACGTTTAAGACACTGCCACAACTCTTTATTGTTCTTGTTACTATACCGGCTCAAGATATTAATAGATGTACTTAAATCTGGACGCGTACATAACATAACATACATCAAACACCCAATTAAGTTACGACATGGTGCATCATATTTTTCATCAGATTCCAGTGCTTCATAATTCAGTTTACTTGGAAGTGGAGTGCTAACTGGTTTACAGTCACCCATTTTGAATCTCCTTAAAATATTTCCAATGTAAGCTGACTGACTGAAATGAACTGTGTCGTCATGTCTCCCAATCTTTATCCCAATGAAAAATTTAATCTCAAATAAATCTGTCATCTTAAACCGATTCATTAGATATTTCTTGAAATTGCTAATTGTCTCATTGTTTGCCGTAGCCACTACCAAGTCATCTACATATAACAACACATACAGATTTTCGAGTTTATTACCCTTGTCGTCATTGTCTATGGACGGTGTGGATATTGATGAATCAGACGCTCTTGATGTTCTGGGCAAAACATGTATTTGAAGTGTCGAAAGATGCATTCAAGTGTCTAGGCTTTTTTAAAGCGGTGCAAGAAATACTTCACTCCCTCTGATCTTCTCAATATCTACACCACCTACATCAGGCCAAAGATGGAGTATAACTCCCATATATGGGCAGGTGCTCCTAGGACTTCTTTGGAGCTTCTCGACCGTGTCCAGAAGAGAGCGACGGTGTTAATAGGGGACAGTAGGGTATCCAACTCTATTGCCTCCCTTGAGCATCGTCGAAATGTGGGTTGCGTGTCACTTTTCTATCGATATTTCCACGGTATGTGTTCCTCGGACATCCGTCAACTTATGCCGGACGTGAGGATATTTAACCGAAGTACGCGGCTTTCCAGGAATTGTCATCCGTTTTTTATCGAATGGCCGATTGACCGCACTACACACTATAGAGAAAATTCGTTCTTCAGCCGTACAGTCCGTATGTGGAATAAACTTCCGGCTAGTGTATTTCCCACCAATTGTGACATACAAACATTCAAGGCAAATGTCAACAGTCACTACTCCCTCTTTCCACCCTCTACTATCTCAATTTTCCTTCGCCAACACAATGCACTGCATTTATAGGGGGCATCCCCTGAGTGTTGGTTTGATAAAAAAAAAAAAACCTCAAACCAACACCTGGCAGACTGCTTTAGTCCATAAATGGACTTATTTAATTTACAGACTTTCTCACCATCCCATACCAAACCCTGAGGAACTTTCATATAAATCTCCTCTTTCAACGTGCCATTCAAAAATGCTGTTTTCACATCCATATGATGAACTTTTAAATTAAATTGGTTTGCGAAAGACATTAGAAAACGGAAGCTAGAAATTCTTGCCACAGGAGCAAATGTTTCATCGTAATCAATCAAGTATTCCTGTGTGAAACCACGAGCAACAAGCCTGGCCTTGTATCTAATTGGGTGGCCCATTTCGTCATGTTTTAATGTAAAAACCCATTTACTGTCAACAATATTTTTATCCACGGGTTTTGGTACAAGGGACCAGGTCTCGTTCTGAAAATGTGAACTAAGCTCTTCCTTGATTGCTTTCTCCCAATGTGATCTATCGCTCCTATTTCTAAGTTCATCAAATGAGCTTGGTGTGTTGTCAATATAAGTTTGGGCTCCCATTATACAACTATTGAATAAAGTATCATCTTCTCCGTACGAAACTTGTGGTTTTACTTTTAGCCTTTCACTCCTCCTGACCTCTGCTCCAATTTCACTTTGGCTCAGTTCCAAATTGGGCGACTGATTATTGTGTTCATCTGTATTTTCAAATACAGTTTCACCAGTTTCAACTGGATCGGCATTACTTGTTACCTCATTCATGGACTGTTCACTTATTTTCCTTTCCTTACTTGCATTCGGGAAAACTGGAGTTCGTTCCGTACTATCATTCGGGATTTCAATTTCATTTCCAGAACTACTTGGTTCAACTCTCTCTCTCATGACAGTCCTAGAATTTATCATATTTGTTTCATCTATGATAACATCTCTGGCTATCGAAAATTTTGCACTTTCCATATCCCACACCTTATATCCATTTGGCTCATATCCGACTAGTATGGCCTTCAATGATTTCTCATCAAATTTTCGTTTTCTTATCTTATTGTGTATATACACCGTCGAACCAAAAACTTTTAAATATTTCAAATTAGGCTTTCTGCCATGCCACTTTTCATAAGGTGTTTTTGTGTCATTCCGCAACGCTTTACTTGGACTTCTGTTTATTAAATAAGTTGCTGTCAGAACAGCTTCGCCCCAAAAGGACTTGTCCAATTTAGCTCCACTAACCATAGCACGAGCTTTTTCGGTTATTGTCCTTATCATGCGTTCAGACACACCGTTTAGTTGAGGAGTATGTGGCACTGTTAAATGGTAACTGATGCCTTTCTGAACACAATAATCCTTCATCTCAGAAGACAAATATTCCCTACCATTGTCTATATACAAATTGGCAACTAGCAAGTTAAAGTGGGACTCGCTTTTAGCTACAAAATCTTTGAAAACAGAAAAGACATCAGACTTGTACGCTACTAAGTAAGTGACACAATAATGCGTATATTGGTCGACGAAGATTACATAATAATTCTTCCCATCAACTGTCGAAGGTGTTATCGGACCACAGACATCCGAATGAACCACAAATAAAGGTCTTTTTATATATTGCTTGTCTTTACTTTTATTAAATGGCAATCTAGTCTGCTTACCATCTATACAAGCTTCGCACAAGTCACTATCAGGATGTATTTTCCCCAGGAGACTAATGTCACTAAACATATTCTTGGCCTTTATTTCTAAAAACTTGCCCTTGCTCATATGCCCCAACCTCTCATGCCACAATCGATAATCACCGTCCCCTATAGCCTTGGATGCATAACATTTTCTGTAGGGTTCAAAATCAACAATGGGTACATTATCGTTATATTTACCTTCTATAATTACTTGCCCGTCTTTGCTGACCTTGACACCCCCTGAACCGAATTCAATTGTCATTCCAGCATCCTGCATCCTTTTTACAGAAAGTAAATTCCGAGGAACTTCTTGGCAATATAAGACATTCTCCAGGGTAATTTGTTCTTGAAATTTGCCACATAGTCTTACTATTCCCTTCCTTGTGGCATATATAAATTCTCCATGCTTTGCTATTGCAATTTTGACGGGAAACTCCAGGTGAATAGAATCAGTAAACAAACTGGCGTCATTTATTAAGTGATCAGAGGCTCCAGAGTCCAAAAGGAATGAAATGTTTCCAGCTGTGATAGTTTTGTGACGTTTTATCATGAATGCAAATCCTTTCTCTGTTTGAGCCGTTGCACTTTGAATTGTTTTACCGCTTTCATGATTTTTATCGTTCAATAGTTTTTTATAGCCAAAACAATCCTTTTTAATGTGCCCTTTTTTTCCACAGTAATGACACTTCACATTCATTTTGAAATTATTTTTAAAGGATTTGAAATTGTTTTTGTTTTTAAATTTATGCGTGAAATTTTTACTATTGTACCTTTGATTGTTAACCACGGCATGTAATATTTTCGAGCTTGTGTCTCGACTGTCACTTTTCAATTTTATTTCATGATCAAGTAAACGAGTTTTCACAAACGCCAATGTTAGATTATCCTCAGATAATGTCTCAATCGCAGTTATAACACCATCATAGGATGGAGGCAATGTCAGCAACAAATGTGATACTTTATCCATTTCCTCGATCTTGGCTCCAGAAGCCAACAGTTCAGTAATTAGGTCGTCGAATAAAATGAAATGATTCAATAACGTGGTATCACCCTTCAATTTCAGCGATAGTAATTTCTTTCGTACGGCTAATTGTGATGCCAAACTTTTTCGCTCATATATAGCATCCAGGTCCTTGAAAATCTGTTTTGCTGTACCTACAGTACTCGCAAAACCAAGAAATGAATCTCCCAAATATTCAATAATTATGCTCTTCGCGTTTCGTTCACTTTTTTTCCATTCTTCTGTTATCACTTTTGGAATTTCACAATCTATAACTTTCAATGCGTCAGTCTCTTCCAAGAGTGCTCTTACTCTAAACTTCCACACCGAATATCTATCACCATCAAAAGGCTTTATATTTCTTTTCATTTTCTCCATTTTTATTGGTTATTTTATCGGGCGTAATCTGGGCCCATAACCTGTTAGATTATATGTTTAACTGAAACACTTTTGTTCTATGTTTGGTTTTCAATTCAAGTTTTTGTATTTATTCGTTCTTATTTCTTTTCGTATATTGCTCACAACTTATCCTCATTACACTTCGTACATGACTAAATTAACAGAATCATCTATCCCTCCTTTGTACACAAAATAATGCAAAGCCTACTACTTAAACTAACGGAACAACTCCGTTAGTCACAAACAAAGGAGAGTGGAAAGAAAAATAAAAAAGAACTATGAATAAGATAGAGAAAAAGTAATACATATAGATCAATGTATTTTTGCATGTAAAGAAAAAGAAACAATTCATATATGTATGTATGTTTATCCAACAATATATTTCGCAAACGGAGCGTTCAATCGAAATATAACTAAGTTTTTCGGGTTTCTTAGGGTTTTTCACAAAGTGGTCCAGTTCGTACGGATTTTTGTTTCTAAAAATCGCCAAAATAAGTAAATCGCTAAAATGAAAAAATAGGTATAACTCGGAAACGGTGCGTCCAATAATTTGTTTACCTCCTTAAGAGGCTTTAACATATGGATGCCTCTCATACCGCATCACTTAAAATCGCACACGTACATATCGTCACCTAAAATGCAAAATGACATAACAACAAAATTGCAAAATTTTCTTTCTGATTGATTACGATATGTTTGACTAAAATACACGATTTGACAAAGTTGTAAACACCTAAGTTCAAAATCAACGCTTTTATTAAAAAGATAAAATAGATGAAGTTTTTGATAAATCCACGTTTTTTCTTTGAATTGTAATTTTATATAAAATTTCGATGCCCCTATACTTACAATTGACTACACTACATATTCCCACAAACTTTTAGACATCTACCGCCCAAAATGGTAATTTTATTAACAAAATTCCGATTCTATATCTAACTATTTGTTGCCTCTCCTGTAAAATGATGAAAATGTTGTTACGTCTTTTTGCATTTTAGGTGACGATAAGTATGTGTTAGCGATTTTTTTTTAAATAAGTGATGTCGTATTAAAGACATGCATGGGTTAAAGTCTTTTGTAGATGTAACAAATTTATTATTTTTGCGATTGGACGTACCGTTTCCGAGTTATAGCCATTTTTATTTCAGCGATTTTCATATTTTGACGAGTTTTTGAACAAAATTTCGTCCATACGAAAAATCCTTAGAAACTCGTATACAATAGTTTTGTTTTCAATTGGACGCTCCGTTTCCGAGATATTTTTTTTTAAATAAATGTGATGCACTATTGAAGACATCCATAGGCCAAAGTCTCCTAAGGAGGTAAAAAATTTATTATTTTTGCGATTTTCCGAGATATAACCTTTTTTATTTTGCGATTTTCTTATTTTGGCAATTTTTTGAAAAAAAAAAAATTATTTCATGCGAATTGTAACACTTTGTGAGAAACACCTAAGCGAACCACAGACTTGTTATTCAAGAGCTTGAAGATGACCTATCGATGATGTTTATTGTCAGTTTACCGTCCTTCTTGATACTAAATAAGAATGTAATCGAAGTCGTGCGCCTTACTATCATGTTCGCAAAATATTTTGGAACACATTTTTTAAATTCATCAGTCTGATAACAAGTTTTTCTAAATTTCATAATAAATGGGGATGGGTTATCCTGGGTATCATTTCTGTGGTGACAAGGCATAACAACATAACTCGAGTTATGTTCAAATTAAATTTTTCGATAATCGAGCTGTATATATCGTACTGCACACTATATTATCCAAATATGAATAATCCAATTTGTAGTTCCCAAGATATTGGAAAAGGTTTTATTAGCAAATCTCGATCAATCACTACATTACAAATTAAATTTGAACTCTTAAAACGTTCTCCTCTCGCCTTGTGATCACAGATATGTAAGTTCCATTGGATAATACAACTAAAGTTTGGTAGTAGCAACTTGTATTTACTAAGACCGATTTTTAATCTATCAACAACATTGACAAATAATACTGATGTTTGACAATTATGAATTCTAATCAAAATATGTATAGACTTTATCATGGAATTTCCAATGCCTGAATTGATTTTCAACTAATCTTTTCCCTGTGTGCGTATATTTAATAAACGTGTTCTTGGGTTGCTTTTTATGAAATTGTACGTAAATAGTAATGCAAATATTCTTAATTATTATGAATTTATTCTTTGACTGTTTATGTATGAAAACGTCCGTAAACATTACGAAGTGTTTACTAACATAATTACATTTTACTTAAATTAGGGTAATTTTCTCAAAGCTCGGTTAAAGTCTTTGCTTAGTAATAGGTATTTGAATTTATCTTACGCCTAATGAGACGGTTTACCTCCTTTCTTTTCTTTCTATACCGCACAGTCGCAGCTCGCGTTGCTGCTATTGACTGAAGCATGGCCATACGTGCAGCGTTCTTTTCATCATTTGCAATGCGATCGTATCAAAACCAAGTACAGTTGTCGCGGTAGTTTTTATAGAGTCGGAAATTGCGCTTTAGGATCGTCACCGGGAGGGGGTGGGTTCTGTGCCAAAAGTTGCGAGAGCTTCATGGAGTAGGATGTGGCTATCTCTGGTAATTTCAGCTTTCCGATGTCGAGATTTCTCTGCGTCTGATTTCGTTCGATTCGTTTTGCGGAGACAATAGCAAAACATTCAAACTTTCTTATAATACTCTTACACTCCTCTCAATGCCTTCGTCACTGTCTCTGATTTTTCAAATACAGTAAATTCGGCAAATGAATTGATGTAAGCGGCCAATTCGGTGAAGTTTCGTTCTAATTTGTGAAAAGGAAGCAACATAACATAATCACAAAAGGCCGCATAATTTGGAAAAATTTATTTTTATTTGTAGATTTTGGTAAATAATAATGCTGTTTTTGTATTCCATTAAGCTATCGCCACTTACGACTTTCCAAATAAAACAATCCACACTTAATACTACGCAGTGTGGCAACATTTGCTTTAATGGGTGAAAAAAAACGATACGGCAACTCGTTTGTAGCCAGTGCCAACAAATACATGGTAGCAAATACAAATACATGGTAGATGTTATTGTAGTTGTAAGCAGCAACAACAGACTTTTTATTTTCGTCCATTCGTTTCAGTTGTCAAACTCTACACAAAAATATACCAACAATAAAAGAATACAAAAAAGTATAAAAACAAAATACATATGATTTTGACAAGTGAAACGAAAAATGACATGGAAAAAGTTGCAGCACCTGTTTAAGCGACTATACCTGATAGATTATTCTACCATAATCAATATGTACAACATTAACCGCGTGTTGTTGTTAACAATTTAATTCAATTTTTGTTTTCAATCGGAAATAAACATCTATCCTTCAAGTTTGGAGATATAAAAATACACGTAGTCTTCCATTAAGTAAAATAATGTTAATGAACTTAAAAAACATAACATTGATAATATTTTCATTCGCAGGAAAGGATAATAAAATTTATCTAATGCCTTGTTCACGCTGCCGTGAAATTGAAGCATTTCGCAATTTGGGCTGAAATTGAGTTGAAATTGCTCAATTTCGCATATATTTTGACAACTACGAAATTGAGCTATTTTCAACAATTTCGTTGAAATTGACTTGAAATTGTCGTATACCTCGCGGTTTTTAGTCAACAAAATTAACTTAATACTCTTTTTTGCATATATGCAGGAGAATGGAGCCGACAGAAACTTTTCCGGTGTGCCGCCGTCGTAGATAATTTTTTGAAGTTCAGGCCGCCGTCATTAAGGCACGCTTCGACTTAAAATCTTGGCCGATATTATCGCCTAAGCCGCATTTAAAGGCCCGAATTACTAAAAAAATATCTAATATCTTTACAAAGCCAACTTGATGAGCCTAAAAGTAGCGTCTGCCGAAAAATCACTTTTAATAAAAACTCAGTTGCCGCCGTCGATTAATTTTTGTTGTCACCGAACACGTGGTTACTAAAATTACAAAAAAAACAATTGTATGCCGCCTCATTCATCAAATTGAAATTTTAAGTTTTAATCGACATAGAGTAGTGAAAATAAACTATAAACTGTGGTGGTGAATCAGTGCTTCAAGTTAAAGTTTATTCATTTATTGTTTATTTCATTTCCTAACACAATTTTGGTTAATTTATTGTTTTATTCATTTCCTAACAGAATTTTGGTTATTGTGCACTAAAATTTTACTAATGGCAATATTTGTAAACAAACAATTGTCATTTTTCAACGAAATTGCAATTTCGTGACAGCGAAATCCGAAATTGTCAATTTCGTGACAGCGTGAACAAGGTATAAGATATATTTTTGTTGCCATTTCTTGAAATTTAACGTGTGGGTACGTCGTCGTTGCTCAAGTCGGAATTTAAGTGGGAAATTGAAATGCCACTTAATATCGCTTAGCTGTTCCGTACAAATTAAGCTGTAATTAACTTTAGCGGGGTAAAAAAAAACCCACTTAATATTGAATTCACAGCTGATCGACAATGTAGTAGAAAAATTAAAGAGAAAACAGAGTGGATAGGCGAGAGAGCGATAAGCAACTAGAAGTAAACCATGCAGCAAACTAAGTTTAAATAGTGATTGATTGATACTAATGACAGTTAAATTATGTTTTATGTTGGTTGCATCGAACGAAAATACGCATTCGCTTATATTTCTGTCCGTTTTATATGCAACCAAAGTGTAAAATACAAAAGCAACTCGAACTCGATGAAATGGCCTACTACCTCGTCGTTATCTAGAGAACGTTAAGAGGGGGATAGAAACTCTTATCAATTTCTCTATGATTCACGTGAAACGAGACTGACGGCGGTTGATTACCCAGCAGGAAAAGGGAAAGAATAGGAAGCGAGAAGGTAATGTGTAGCGTGTATTAAACGTTGATTCCAGAACGCATTATTCTTAACACAGGGATGTCCTAGGAAAAGAATGAATTATTTTAATGTGTCCAGAGAATGCATTATATAATGCATTATTTTTAATGCATTATTTAACATGTTATCAAGAATGCATTCTATTGTTAATGAATTAAGAATGTGTTCTACAATGCATTCTCCCGACATACATACATGGATTAAATAAACTATATTGTACATATACATACATTAAAGTTAAAAAAAACATTTGGTATAAAAAAAACAAAATGTATCTACTTCACAATTGAAATTTAAAATAAAATTCACAAAGGAAACATTAGTGATGTTACAGCATAATTTATTGTACGTTATCAGGCTGTTTATTAGCAAATTGTTTTTTTTTTTAAACTGCCGCGTTTTAATGAGGTGGAACGCTTTTTCATCGTATCCTTCCTTCTGCAATTGTATAATTCACATATTATAAAGAAGTTAAATATACGAGCATTGAAAAAGTATACGTACCATACATTATCTTATTCAAGTTTTGAAAAGACTTGAAAGAAGACTTTCTTTTTATGCCCTCATAATTGTAATCCGTAACTAATTTCTCCGATATAATTTTGCACAAATTTTTTTTCAGCTTTGACAAAATTTTCAAGAAATAAAACAACAAAGCAAAACGTAAATTCCGAACGCAATACATTCCATCTTCGCAGATGTGCGAATGCACTAGGGAATCAATGTGAAATTTTGTCAAATGACATTACCACCTCACTTCTTTGGAATGTTTTATATAATGTAATTATTAGAATCCATTATATAATTCATTCTCAATGTAATGCATTCTTCACTTTCCTGCTGGGTAAAAGTGTATTGTCTTTATAATTATCTGGACGCTTACATTATTGTATCTCTTCTTTGACAACTAATACATATTCTCATCGCCTTGACTCGTATGAATGCAGGATTAGCAACAGGATGTTAAACTGTTTGTTTAACTACTTTAACTGTAATGACGAAGGGGTAGAAACTCTTCCCTAGAACAAACTGAGTGTTTCTAATTAAGATGCAGAAACAAATTTTTGGTTTCGAAGGAGCTGTCAAACATCTTTAAACAATTCAGTTTTCACAGAAAATAAAAAGCAATGACAAGGCAGATTCACACCTCAAGCAATTACTTTCAAAGAGGAGCACTTAATTTTCTCAAACAAAGTAAATTGTTTGCAGTTACATTATAATTATCGTTAATATATTGAAAATTGTCGTAACTCTTAATACAACTACAATAAAACTACAGTTAAGTACCAACTATAAACATTGATTTTTACATTGAAAAAGTGTCAGGGGTATTATGAGAGGGGCGTGTGTCTGCTGCAACCCTGACCATAAATCAATTATTCTGGGTGACAGTCATATGCCGTATGCACTGAGTGGAAACGATAAATCTGATATTAGATGATCGTTTTGGGTTAACCCATTATCGCTGTTCCCTAATGCGCAAACAAAGGGTATTTAAGGTGCTATATTTAGTACAACACTACAAATTAAATGATGCTTCGAGTGTTATGCTCGAATTGTAACAAAGTATGTTTGAGGTTCGTGCAACTTAGGGAAAAATGGAAGAATCGTAAATTTCCTTAACATATGAGTGAGTGTGCGACACCACCACCCTCCAGTAATGAGGTGCCACCAGGAGGGGACAATATTCAATGTAATGGCATGATAAACATGACCTCGACCCCTCTTTACTATATTATAGATATACAATGTCTCGACCCCATATATATTATAATTAGGTGGTTATAGATAATACTTTTGTTTTAACTTAACACTTAGGATTGAAATGAACAACACTTTTGTGCATTATATTTAACGCTTCCCATCCAAGCGTGAAGAGAGCGCGCGGTGGCAAATAATCTTGCAAGACACCTAAAAGCTATAAATTATTATGACATGACATGTTTTATAGACCTTTTTTCCATTTTCATAAATTAGCTTAAAAGTGTCGTATGCAATTAACTTGGGAACGGCGACAGCGCCAATGCATGTTAATGAACTGTTTACAGTCAAATACATACTAACTAAGATTTCTATTATTCTGTTCATTTACAGTTCAATCAGGATCTATACTCATCGTCAGGTGTTCAATTGGCCTCGTCCAGTGCATCGGGCAGTTCACATTCACCCTGCAGTCCTATACTACCGCCATCGGTGAGTGCCAATGCAGCGGCAGCTGCTGTGGCCGCTGCCCATAATACAGCGGCCGCTGTGGTGGCAGCCGCTGCGCAACAGACGGCGAATCAGGCCTCTTCATCCTCTAGTTTAAGTGCAAATTTACCTTTGAGTGCGAGCAGTGCCGGTAGTGGCAGCGCGGGAGGTGGCGGTGGAGGCGGCGGCCCTAGTGTCGGTGGCCTTGGTGCCAACATCGCTGGATCGGTGGTGCATGGCAGTGCGACGGGAGCAAGCATAATGGGTGGTACATCAAGTATTGGCAATACTTTACACAGCAGTAGAACACATACCAAAGAAGAGGATCTAGGAGCAGTTGCACGTAATGAAGCTGAAGGTAGGTAAAATATCGACTAATTTATCGTAATATATACATGCAAAACGGAACCAGCTAAATATTGCCGGAAACATGTATATGTTTGCAAGCCTTGTTTTCATGAATTGAACATCTGCTGCTTTTTTGTTTCTTTGTTGTCTGATACGTTTTTATTTACCGCAGTTTTCAACAAACAAAGCCACATTTGAGTTATAAAAATATATGTATATTATAACATATTAATCATTATGTCTCAGACATGTAATCTTGAACAGCAAACACGAAGTGTTTGAACACAAGTATACTATATTTAGGACAAGCTACAAACACATAATATTTGCATCCATACAAAAATAAAAGAGAAGTTTTTGTAGAATTGCAGGTGTGGATACCCCCACCACATCTTATTCACTGCAGGCTTATACCTTCATAAGATGTTGAAGTTATCGTTGGCTATACAACTATTAAATGTAAATCATGTGCTTCACGCTGAAAAACGGCCTCTGTGGCATTATGCGGGAACCATGTATATGTTTGAAACATTGTTTTCATGAATTGAAGATCTGCTGCTCTTTTGTTTCTTTGTCGTGATTCAGGTTTTTGTTTTCAGCAGTTTTCAACAAACAAAGCTATATTTGGATCACAAAACCATAAATTATAACATATTAATCATTGTGTCTCCAACAGGTAATATTGAATAGCAAACAGAATGTGTTAGGACACAAGCATACCATATTTGCGACAAGCTATATAATAACTATAATTAATTTCATACAATGGGTTGGTTAGTTGGTTGAAAAGGCTGCAAGACAGCACGCTGTCTGGCACACTTAGGCTAAAGAAGCCCATTGTGATACCTGCAGTTTCCTCTATAGCAACTATTGACTAGTCGTCTAGCCAATTTGCCCTTTCAATGAATTTGTCTATAAGACCTACAGGAATATCCTGTAGGGCTACGGTGCTAACTAAATGTATTCCGAATATCGTACTTCTCAGTCCAGCCAGAGCAGGGCAATCGTCCTCTTCCTCAGACAATGGGTATAAAGCTTTAAAATGGTATAACTCTGGAACAGTAACTGCAAATTCATAACTTTTTTTTACAAAATTGATTCGAATGTAGCCGTCTTTTAAAGTGCATTTTTCGTTTTTAAAATTTTCATAGGAATTTTAAAAGTTAGAAAGCGTTATTTTCAAAATTTAATACTCGTACATGGTACCTTATTGAGTAAAATCATTGCCAAAACTGGCCGTTTATGCATATTCAATAAAAGTTTGGACGTTTTGTTTTAATAATGTTGACTTATAAACTATGAAAGTCGTGGTTATTGACCGAGTTTTAAGTAAAATTCAAAAAACGTCCGGAATACCCGAGTTTTGGGAGATATTCGACTTGCGCGACCTTTAATCCTCTTCCGAAATATCTGAAAAAAGCTCAAAAATATTTTACCCCATAAGCTTTGCAATTAAGCTTGAGCAACCATTAAAATCGAAAAAGAAATCCGTAATCTACAGCTCCGAAAACTGAAGAAAAAGCCTCCACTGAATGCAGTTCGTCAACAACAACGCCTTCAATTTGCTAAAGACCACTGGGCGTGGGATGTGCAAAGCAACTTACGTGATAGGGACTGGCGAAATGTAACTTTTTCGGATGAAAAAAATTAGGTCTAAATTAGGTCCCTATGCCTATAACTTTTATTTTCACAATGTGCGTGGAAACATTTTCGACCCGTCGTCACAGTAAAGAGGACGATGTTATTTATGGTATGGGCCGCAGTTACATACTACCGAACTATTGACCATGTCGTACAAAGTACCCGAATGGTGGGTACTTACATTAGAAAAATCTTCTGCAACAAGTTTTTCCTAAGATTAAATACACTTTTAACCACTAGAGTGGATGTATCAATATAATAATGCAACTTATACATACGGCAATTGTAGTAAAAACATGGATTTTTAGCTAAAATATTGAAATCTTAATTTGGCCGACCTACTCACCCGACCTTAACGTTATTCAAAATGTTTGGGATTGGCTAAACCGCAAGGTCTGTGAGGGAGGAAAGCAGTAAGATACAAGACATGAGCTTATTGAAGGAATAAAATCAGCATGGCCTGAAATTTATCCTGATTCCCTATACGAGTCGTTAAAAGATAGAATATTTATAGTTATTCTGAATCATGGTAAAAGTACATACTACTAAATTAATATACAGATAAAATAATTGCGATAAATAATTGCATAAATATACAATAATTTTTATTTAAAACTTTGTTCTATAGCGCCAAAAAGTATGCAATACTTTGCGGTAATAATGTAACCAACATGGAAAATTATTTGTTTAATGCTGCAAATATACCTTGTCATACGTAACTTTTCCGTTTTTGAATAAAACTGTATACTTGCAAAGCAAAATGTTATCGGTTTTTAAGGGGCTTTAATCTTAGAATTTTTTTAAATTATAGGGGTAGAAACTGCATTAAATGAGGCCTTCATTAGAAGATGATATCGCACGTCAGCGACATCTACAGAGCAAATGTAGTACTAATCGAAACCTATACAATCATGTCTTGCATGTTACGATCGAGCCACAAACAAAAACTACAATAAAAAAACAATTTTGGCTGTTTTTCACGGGCTCGGATTTTGAAATTGTCTCGGGGTGATCTTTAATATTTGCTCTCGACTTTGGCAATTGTTTTATATGGAGGCCGACCCGGTCTACTGAGCATAAGAATTTGGAAAAACGTGGTGAAATAAATGTTTGCATTACCATTTTCTATGGCTTTGTTCGTTTCATTCCAAATGCAACCCGGATCGCATAATTTATTGAGGGAAATCAAAAAATTAAAGAAATTGAACAGATCTGTGAAAAATATTTCTGAAAATCGTTCTCCTCAAGTTCCTCATGTTTGCATATCCAACGCATATCCGAGTGTTAGAAAAGTCTAACCTGACCTTTTGCAGTGACGTGTGCATTATGCCCTGTCTTGATGGAAGATCACATTTTTCTTCGTTGGGGTTTGAAGAGGTTTTCCTTCAAATTATCATTGAAACGATTCTATATTTTTCAATATTATCATTAATTGTCCTGATTACATTAGAGCAACGTCAAGATTCTTAAAGTTGACACGCGATTCAGTTAGTGGTAAATCAGCTACATACATAAATCTTGCATACTTAATTGATCAAGACCACTGAGTTCTAATATATGCACATGCCCCATATGCATGCTTAGGGTGCGGAAATTATATTATGGATAACACTATTTGGGGATGCCGGGTGGTTTAGAACGCCTAACTGAAAAGGAAACCAGAAATACACAGTGCAACCATAAAAGACCAAAAAAAAAACAGACCCGTGTTTTCCAAATTTGCCCAAAGTCATTCACTTTTTTTATGGGCCCCCAAAGATTTGGGGCCTCGGTGTCATTTTTGCAAAAAAGTGCTAATTTTGTCAGGCTCATATCTTGCAAACCGTTCGGAATTTTGATTTACACTCTGAGGGAAAGTTGTAGCTCGTGAACATATAAAACCAAAAAAACTTCATCTTCAAGGTTAAAATGGCAAAAAACTTTAAAAAATTCGATTTTATACCTTTTTTCCCCTGTTCAGGTCCATAGGTAGCAAACCGTTCAAAATTCAAGGAAACAATCAACTATAAAAATGTACCTAAGATCTCAATAAACAACTTTCTAGAACATATGAACTTCCGACGAATGATTCTTAACACCGTTAAGATTCTTAACACCGCGCACACTACCATTACACCACCGACAGCCACTACACAAACAACTGTTAATATTTAAATATTAGTTCAAACCAAGTGGAATGTATTTTTCGTAACCTTGCATGGAATTGTCAATGGTGTTACGGTTTCCAATCCAAAACATAAATTTCCACCAAAATTGACTATGGTTCATTAGCTTCAACAAAAATCCTAATGTGTTTTACTCTACGTATTGCTGCTGAAAGTATTAATAAATGTGACGGCCAGTGCTCTTATCTTATAAAAAATTAACACTTGTTATACATACACATGTACGTATGTATGTAGGTCCACTGCCTACCTAACTGATAGATTGACAAAAATTCCTACAATTCCTAAACATTATCCATACCCGTTCATTTCCATGTTCGTACCAGTATCTTCGGAATGTTTGAATCTTAGCAAAATCAGCTCAGCTCAACACATTTTAATAAATCATTTGCGAAAAAAAAAACAGATCCAACGAATACAAAACCGAAACAAAAAGATAAATCTCACATTTTTCCCAATCAGTCAAATATGATTTAATTTTTCTCCGCTTGTAAATCAATGTTTCTTCTCTCAATCATTTTCCACTGGTGGATAGATTCCATATGGACAGAGTAGGCTGCTGGGTGGTGCAAGTCGAATCGACGTGCGTGTGTGTGTGTTTATGTGTGTATCACCAGCCGGAGGAGAGCCGGACCAGAGTCACTCAGTGACTGAGTACTTGTTTAAAATGCTTGGAATGTCGTTTTGTTTAATATGGTGTCGAAGTCCAGTCAAACGTTTAGCATTTTCTGACATCAAATGTAGCAGACAAGCGAGCAGCCCGAAGCCAGCGATTTCCCAATGAATAGCGAAGCGAGCGTTTTGTCAAGTTGTGATTAAGCGCAAAACGACAAGTCAAATATGATAAATAAATATATACATAAACATAAATTGTAGTGGAAAACATTAAACGGATGAATGGGATGAAATTCACAGATCCAAAGAGGCTTCATTCAAAATGCGAATGTATGTATGTGATATCTGAATTGTAAATAAATTCAAATACAGCTGTTCTTTGTAGCTGGCGAACTTATGTACATACATATGTATATTTAGATGTAGAATAGAGTCCGAAACAAGATTGCCAGGTTTCAGTATGAAAAAAGTGCAAAAATTTAAAAGGACACAGAATAATTTAATCAAATATTTTAACAACTTCTGTTGAACAATGGACCAACGACTGTTTTTTTATGTGTCCCTGCTATATACAGGGTGTCTGGTAGCAGATTTATATTTTCAAACTTAAATAAAAAACATAATAATTGACATAAAGATTTATTAAGAGCATTGAACGATAGAATGGAAATGCGGATTTTATTTTTTAAAGAGTATGTCATCCAGATGTCTTCCGTCGAGTTGAACACACTGTTCAAAACGGAGCCTTGTGTTCTGCGCCACACGCTGCAGAAAACTTGGTTCAATTGAGCAGATTTCTCGACGAATATTTTCCTTTAAAGCCACAAGAGATTGGGGATTGTCATTATAAAACCTCTGTTTGAGGTAGCCCCATAAAATAATCCATAGCAATTAGATCGGGCGACCTCGGTGGCCATGGGATGTCCCCAAAACGGCTGAACAGTTTTTGGGGGAAATTTTCCCGGAGCAAATTCATCGAAGCTCTGGCTGTGTGTGCAGTCGCCCCATCCTGTTGAAACCACGTATGTGAAGATTACGATGGATGAACTCGCAGGTTTGGCAAAAAGAATTCCGTTATCATCCGTCGATAATTTTCACCGTTTACATTCGTCGCCTGGGCTCGAGAATTTTCGAAAAAAAAATGGTCCAATTATCTCATGCGTGGATAAGGCACACCAAACAGTTACCCTGGGGCAATGCAATGGTTTTTGATGTTACGGCAGTTTTGCTTGTTCAAGTGAAAATGAGCCTCGTCGCTCCAAAAAATGGGATTTACGGTGCGAAAACGTTCCAATATCGTTTCACAAAAATTTTCACAAAATTCAAATCTTGAACGATTTGAATTTTAAAAGGATGGAACATTAGATCCTTTTTTAAAATTGCATGAATAATATCTCTTGGAAGTCCCAGTGAGGCTGCTCTTTTCCGAATTGAAAGTCGCGGATGTTCACGTAAACTGCTTTCAACCAGTTCAATGTTTTCGGGAGTCCTTGAAGATCGACTGGGCCCTGGCCGTGGGACATTCATAGCCGAAGCAGTTGCGCGGAATATCTGCACCCAGGAACGAATTAAATTTACACTCGGTCCATCACTTATACGCCGAATACCGAACTTTAAGCAAAATTTTCGACGAGCAATTACGTAAGAATCATTACTCTTAAAAAATGTCTCCACAGCGATCGCACGATGCTCACTCGACCACTGCGACATCGTGATTAACAAATCCGCACAATCGATAATTCCAACGGCGTCACCCTCCCTCCGCACCGTTTATTACTTTTTGAAATAATCGTATTTAAAAATATAAATTTGCCACCAGACACCCTGTACCTGGTCTATTAAGAGAAGCCCAGTTATTTTCCCATATGATATTTCCTCCGCGTTGTGCGATCACTACAACATCTTCACTTTTTTTTTCAACTTAAGTTCACAATTAATTGGAAAAGATTAGCAAAGCAGGGTGTTATGAAGACACGCAGTAGAAGCGAAACTTCAGGCGTGTATTTCTACATTCATTCATTCTTTGGTGCGATATGTGTGTAGGGAAGTTTCAATACGTCTGTTTGTTAATTTTAACGACTTCGTAGGGGTGGGTTCGTTGATATCGAAATGAAATCTTTGCTGTTCGTCTTGCACAGTGAGTGATGGTGTACGTCTTTAGTCAGTTAAAATTTGGGAGTGTATTGGAGTACGGATAGCGGATTTTATGTAAGTTTGCTGGTTTGTTTGTCTCAATATGTTTTATGGGTGCAGAATGCTTTTATCTGACATAAAACTATTTCAGCAGCAAAATCAGATCTGCACCAAAATTTCACCAACGCTAGGTCCAACTTCTTGAGATATAGGCCTTTAAAGCTTGAGTATACAATCGGTCATATCTCAGGTATTTATCATCGGATCTGCTTTAAGTATGTATCATTACAAAGTCCTTGTGAAACTCTATAACTCTGTGTATAAATATATTTTCTTTTATTAACCCATTGAGGGCTCATTTAACAAATGTTTTTTAACCTCACTTTTTTGGTTTAATCAAGTTGTTGTTCTCGTCTTTTGGTGTTGTTGTCTTTTGTCGTTGTTGTATTTGTCTTTTATTTCTGTTGTCCTTTTGTGTAGTTTTTACACACCAAAATAAAAAGATTATTTTTAAAAACTCGCGCGATTTTTCTGATTTTGTCACACATCGCCTTAAGCTACAGAGGGAAGTTGATTCTCCATGCGACTAATTGCAATATGAATTTAACGATTTAAAAAATTTATTTCACGAGGATCGGATAATAAATGGCAGAGTTCTGCGCGATTACACATTCAAGCTTTGGAGATCTATATTTCGGAAAATATGAACTTCCGCAAACTTTTTCTTTTTTTTTAAATTTTAAATCTACCAGGCAAAAAAAAACGAAAAAATTTCAATTTTGCTGCTAAAAAACATTTTCTCTTACACCTTTTGTATTTTTGTGTACCGCTGTACAATAAATTTACATATGATTGGATCTTAATTATCTCATTCGATTCTAAAAATTGATCTAAGCAGACCTAATTGGGTTTCATTGGATCTGAAAATGGATAATAGGATAAAAGTTGAACAGAACTGTTCTGTAAGTATCTAATTAATTCTAGTTAGATCACATTTGATCTTAAATTCGAACCCTCCAGTATATACTAGAATGTTATGTGAAATATTGTTATGTCTGGCGAGATACAAGCTTATGTATAGGTCCCGATATAGCATATCTTCTTAGATATTATCAGATATTAGACTAGATATAGCTTTATTTCGCAGCAAACCTAATTATATCTCACATTATCTAACATTAGATCCAATTATAGCTGCCCGGGTTAAATTTGAGATAAAATTAGACCTATTTAAATGGTTTTAGTTTAGTTGTGATCAAATTTAATCTAATTACATTTTCAAAATTTTCGGCCATAAGAAGTTTTACTTCAATATTTTTATTGATTAGATTGATAGAATTGTAACTGGAGGTGATATCAATTTTAATTGAAATATATTCAATTACCTACCAACAGTTTCTGTACTTGGCTTTACAATTTTCAGCTACAAACCAAAACCCTTGTTTATAAAAAGTTACGAGAAGTTTGAGAGACGATTTATAATACAAAAATCGTCTCTCAAATCTCTCGCAAATTTTTATGAATAAGGCCGTAAATATATAAGCTCGTGTTTGAATTCCAGGACTGATTTGAGTATGAATTTGTTCCTGAGGATAAATTTGACAGACAAAAATAGCGAAACAAATATAATGGGTGTTTTTAAGCCCCATCGAAATTAAAATTGAATAAATAATACAAAAATTCAAATTTTAATCAAAAAAAAAGTTTATTAGAAAGATCAATACATGGCATTAACATTTGAAAATGATATCGGGCATATAGCCACCGCGGCGGCTGAGACAGAAATGATAGAATATTGCTGTTGCGTCAATAGTCATATGTAGGTAAGATAACCAACTTTTGTGGGCCAGATTATTAGGACTTGCGAAACTATTGATCTATATTTATTACTATGTTATATACAGCATTTTTAAAACTTAAACTCACAAATAAACCACATTTCAATTTACACCACATTTAAATTTGACATTTTAATCATACCAAGGTAACATTTTCATCACAGTAAATAAAACATTTGCATTGTAGTAATGAAACCATATTCGTTGCAGAGATGAATCGTTACGTTAGATCACTATCGATGAAACTATTCGTCGAGGCGACGAACAATTTTACTCGTGTGACGAAGCTTTTCTTTTTAGTGTATCTACTGCCATGTTTTGATGCTGTGGCCACCATGTACCTACACGAAAAGAAAAAAACGTTTATTGTTCGGTTGCCGCAACAATACTTTGATTGATTTGTATTAGTTTATTAATCGCAACCGTTCATGTAGTTCTCCAAAATAATCTCGTATGTCGCAAATGTCTATCATATTGTTGCAAAGGAATTCTCGGTTGCTTCTACCTTGTCAATATATCTTGGGTGGACAATTGACGCGTTGTAGTTTGCTGCTCTTCTAGTTGCTACTTGAATGCTACTTGAATTACAACTTTTTTAAAACAAACTTTTTGGGTACAACCAAAATCATAAAAGTTGGAAATTTAAACAAAAAAGAGCTTATGTACAACTAATGTTTCTCTATTTGAATTTGCATTTTTATGCCCGATTTTGTTTAGTTTTTGGTTAATGTATGAGAAATTCATACTACAAGCTTACAAGTCATGAACATTTTTCTTATTGAAAAATGGTTGGTTTTTGTTGGAAATAATAGACAATTCAGTTCAACACACACTGGCCACTGGCATGACTAGTTTCGAACTTCGTGACAAGTTCATCATCAGATGCCTAACTATTGTGCCTGCATTGATACCATCGGTTGATCATCAATCGTATATATACAAACTCAATTCTGCAATTCACATGTGCGAATTAGTATCGACCGAAGATCCCTAAGTATCAACATCACTGAAAGGCAAACGTTTTTTCAGTTCTAATTTTTCAGAACTCGTTTACTGCAAACGATTTTCAATTCTCGCAAACTTTTCTTAGTTTAGAGTAACTACAACTCGGTTGCTGTAACCGAAAGAACAGTTGGTGGAACCGTTTTTCGTTTCTCGCAAACGTTTTTTCAGCTTATATTTTCCATAACTCGTTTGCTGCAAACCTTTTTCGGCTCTCCCAAACGAAATGACATGTATGGCTTAACAGAAGTTCGTTTCTCCCAATTTCAGTCCCCAAACGAACTCGAGTTGTCTGGGATTTCGTTTGGGAGGATCGAGGTTTTTCTTTGCGTGTAGTTTCCGTTCACTTCATAACAGATGTTAAGGAACTTTTTTAAAATGATATCTTTATATTTGTTGCTCCGGCGTAGTTGTTTCATTCATACCAAAGGGAATTAAATGTTTCCTCCACATTGTTCCATTTTGCAATCCATAATATACATAAATTACTGAAAACCCACTAAAACAAAATATTTTGCATATGCCCAGGCAGCATCGAGACAAATGTGCTGTACTGGCAACACTGGCATTCAATACTCTGCCAGAAGAAGCAGAGTTCTGTTCATTTAACTCCTTCGCACGAAACGCGCGCGTCGCTAATTAATTTGCAAATTTTTTAGATAGTTTAGTAAAGGCGACATTTTTTTACTACGGATACAAACGACTGACTGTTGCTTTTAACTCTACATACATACATATGTACATTAAGATATACTGGTACACACACGCAGTCGCGTACTGTTAACATATAAATGTCGGTATGTATACTTATGTACACGAGTGTTATCTCTCACTGCCGGTGGCAGTGGCACTGCCAGTGTCAGTGGCAATGGTATGCCTGAACACATTCCAAACAAATTCTTTTGTGATATTTATTAAATTTGAGACAAAAAAAAGAAGAAACATTAAATATAAAAAAAAACGAAACAACAACAAAATATGGTGCTGGCGAACAACAACAACAACAACATCACAGCGTACCTGCTCATAAACAAACAACGCACAGATATCGACGTTAAACATGTTAAAATATTTTAATAAGTTGTTTCGCTGTTTCGCCATAATAGTTAATAACAATAAACAAATAATTATAATTATTAATATTTATACATATAAATTATACCTAATTTGCTAATTGTTAATCATTTTTCGCTTTCTTTCTTTTTTTTCTTACCCACAGCACGTTTAGTTGGTGGCGGCCATCATCATCACAATGAATCATCTTGTTCCTCTGGTCCCGATTCTCCGCGCCATCATTCAATGCACCAAAGTGGTCCGGGGACAAAAGATATGCCTCTGGATTCCACTACCAGCATAAATGCCGGCCAGGGGAGAGCACAGTATTTATCAGCAACCTGCGTAGTATTTACAAACTATTCCGGTGATACAGCGAGTGTGGTGGACGAACATTTTTCCCGAGCCCTAAATAGTAGTAAAGGTAAGTGTTGTTAGTTAAGTGGCCATGTACGGTCCAACTTTTAATGAAAGCTTGCAAATATTTTCATCGAAGTATCTCCAAATTCATTTAAACTTCCCAGTGGTCATTCAGAGTAAGAAAAGGTTGAGGGCAAGTTTTGGCTCACGCTCACGCACACTCACGAAAGGAAGACGATCCCTCACGCAAGAAGCTATTTTGGTCCTACTCACATTCAGGCGTGAATCATATTTTGATCCTACTCACAAATTTTGATCCTACTCATACTCACGCGTGATTCACGGCAATCACGTGACTCGCGCCCATCTCTAGTAGAAACACAATTACCGTCGCTGGTGATCAAACATAATTGAGAGCTTGCAATGAGGGACAAATCTTGTCAGTTATGCGTACATAGTGATTGAGTTTGATTCCATTACCATAAAGCAACTATCAAGAACGATGTACAAGTAGACAGTCAAAATTTCTCTTCACTCAAATGCCAACAAGCAAAACGAGTGAAACCCTAGTACTTCTCTACTCTCTCTCTTACTCTCTTCATTGAATATTTCAATACACGAGCAGTTTTCTGATGATGTTATTCTATCTAAATATAGAAATTCCAACCATATTTAAATAAAAAGTATGTAAAAAGTGTGAAATAATCAATTTATGACGCTTTTTGATAGTGTTATTGTATATAACTATACAAATTCCAACCATGTTGAAGTAAAATTACATAAACTATGCAAAAAGTATGAAATAAGCAAGATATGACGCGAGAGAGAAATGCGTTTGAGTGAACTCCTAGCACTTTTTGGTTCTCTTTTACCAGGGTTGCCAAGTTTCGCACATCTTCTGGTCGTCTAATTGTAAATCGTCTTTGCAACTATTGTATAGAGAAGAAAATTTACTCATGGAGTGGAATGCCAACAATGAAAACGAGTGAAACGCGTCGTTTCTCTGCTCTCTCTCTTACTCTCTTCGTTGAATATTTCAATACACGAGGAGTTTTTTGACGATGTTATTGTATCTTACTATAGAAATTCCAATCATATTTCAATAAAATTACATAAAGTATGAAATAATCAAGTTATGACGGGGAAAGAAATGCGTTTGATTGAATCGCGTCGACTTTTTTGGTGGTCTTGCCAAATTGCAGCGGTTTTTCTTCTCTACTCGTACATCCTTTTTGTCATTACCGTCGAGTTGGGTAGAGAAGAAAATTTACTCATGGAGTGGAATGCCAACAAAGAAAACGAGTGAAGCGTGTCGTTTCTCTGCTCGCTCTCTTACTCTCTTCGTTGAATTGTTCAATACGCGAGCAGTTTTCTGATGATGTTATTCTATCTAACTATAGAAATTCCAACCATATTTAAATAAAAAGTATGTCAAAAGTGTGAAATAATCAATTTATGACGCGGAAAAGAAATGCGTTTGAGGGAATCGCGTCGACTTTTTTGGTTCTCTTCTACTAGAGTTGCCAAATTGCTGGGTTTTCTACTTCTCTACCTGTACATCCTTTTTGAGTTGGGTTTTCAGCCATGTCACAGAGGGCAATTTCATTCGAAAGTCATATCAATTTCGTTTTGTCCCTCTACAGAAAATCAAAGACGCAAAAATATTGCGTATTCAAAACAGTTGGTAAAACTGCAGTGAAATTGACAACTGTAAAGAGAAAACACTATAAAAAACACTGCTTATCATATTTTTATTTATTAAAGTATTTGTCTAGTTTAATAGTATTTTTGAAAATATAATTTTCCAAAACTATTTCTTTAATAAAACATTTTGTTTTAAAAGATTTACTAGCGAAAATGCACGAAGCGCAAAAAGTTGTCATACTTCTGCGTTGCCACGTACGATTTTGTACAACATTGCCACATATGTTGATGCGTCTCTTAAACTTCGCCGGTTAAATTTTTGAACAAAATTCTGACTCCTTTGGTGGTCGATAACTGCTACTACTGAAACTCCTGGCATACTCCTTTCTATGTGTAATACAGCACTTGAAGTAATTTAATTGTTCACATTCGCCTAAAGTTACTTTTTTCTTTTAGTTTCTAACGAATTTCTTCGTGGTCCCTTATTTTGTTTTTCTTGTTTATGTTTTGTTTATTCTTTTCTCATGGAGCTAGCAGATGTTCGGTCGAAAAGAATGTATTCAGTTTTTTTTCGCTTTTACCAAAACGTACGAAAGTCGTAGAAGCAAAATGTTACGAAACGGTATTTACGAATTCATTTCATTTTCGTGCGAAAGCCGTGACGGCTGTATATTTGTATTCCGGGTATCATCTCTTTGTTGCTGTACCTGGCGTGCGATGCCGTTGATGGTTCCATTTAAGGACTATTCTAACAATACCTGTTAGAGGCCGCCTACATATATGACGGAACCAATTCAATTTTGTCATATGCATGTCCAATTCAATAGGCCAGAGTTTTTCCTTAGAAATTGTATTAAGCCAATAAATACGCAGTATTTGGCTCATGCAACGATTGACAAATTTTCTTTATTACTGGCTTCGTCAAGCTCCAAGTAATGCAACCGTATAGCAGTATAGTTTTCACACTCAAGTTGAATATTCTGAATTTAGAGAGGATCAATACGTCCGTGACTTTTTGAATGAAACACAGTTTGCATTTCAAAAAAAGATTATTTTTCAACATAATCTCCTTTTAGCTCAATACACTTAGTCCAACGTTTCTCCAATTTTTGTATCCCTTCCAAAAAAATAGGATTTTCGAGGTCCATAAAATAGGCATTTGTTTGATCAATAATTTCATCGTTGGAGCTAAATCTCTTTCCATCGGAACGTTTCATTAGGTTTGGAAATAGAAAATAGTCACTGGGGGCTACATCCGGAGAATACGGCGGATGAGATACCAATTTGTAGCCCAATTCATGGAATTTTGCCATTGAGACTACACACGTGTGCATCCGTACGTTTATGCTCAATTGAGAGTAAACGCGGCACCCATCTTGCAGACAGCTTTTTAAAACCCAACTGATCATTTAAAATCGAAACCACACTGCCACATGAAATGCCTAGGCCATCAACAATCTCACGCACTTTTACTCTTCGATCGGCCAACACCATATCGTGCATTTCTTCAACATTTTCGGGTTCGTTCAGCGTCATTTGTACTTGTGCAACCATAAGGAAAGTCAGTAAACCACTTTTTTTTACGATTGAAATCGATGGTGCAGAGTCCCCATAGTATTTATCAAGCTTTTCCTTGGTTTGAGTGACGGTTGTTTTTCGCAAAAAATAATGTTTAATGAGAACTCGAAATTCACTATTTTCCATTTTTAAAAAAATGCACGAGGTTGTATATTTTGAACAGCTGTTAAACGCAAAATTTGACAGTAGTCTATTAAAAGGTGGTACTTGATGACAGGTGGCATTTCATATAACTACGAGGGAAGTTCGAAAAATTACGGACTTATTGATCCTTATTGATACATATAATGTTCCACTGAATACCATACGGTGCATCCGTAATGGTAGCTTCCATAACATTGTCTATGAGTAGAATATATAACGTGAGGGACAAGACACATTCTTGCCTAATGCCCGCATATATGATGAAAGCATGGCTTTCTTCTCCGCTAAAATGAGTTCTGTCATAGAGTAATACTTAAGAGTTTCCATTACAATCTTCGATGCCTCTTCATGACGACGAGATAGTAGGCCATTTCATAGAGTTTTATTTGGTGCTGTATTTTACGAATTTTACACTTTTTCTTTTCGTATTTTCGTTTAATGCAAACAACATAAAACATAATTTAGCTGTCATTGGTATCAATAAACACTATTTAAAATTAGTTCCTCTCTTCTTTGGTCTCTCATTCTACATCATTTCCCTAGTACCTTTACGATCAGCTGTGCCACAGACACCCCCTGATTCTGTATATGTTTACAGTGCTTACAGCTCCTTAGCATATAAGGAAAAGGGTTGCCCCATATCCGAATTCAGTCTATTCGCACTGCCAAATAGTTTCCTGATTTCGTATCAAATACCCTAACAAAATCTGAGGTGTTCGCATTGTTTTTTTTCCTGATTTGATTGAAAGTCAATGCGCATTGACGAGGTAGTGTTACTACGACAACAAACACATCAAGCCTGCAACAATAGGCATTTTTGTTTGTCTGGTATTTTTCAACCATCAAATTCAGCACAAATGTATTACAAGAATAAAAGTAAACAAAAGAGTATATAAAATATATGTTTGAGAAACAATAAATACGTAAGAAATGAGAAAAGTAAATAATTATAAGTCGCCTATTCTAATGGTGCCACCTCATCAATGCGCCGTATTTGAAATGGTTGTATACAAAAGTACTATTCGTTCGTTCGTTCAGCGTTGCATAAAGCAAATCAAGCATTTTTTTCCTAACTCCGAGCCAAATAGGAAAAAATACCCGATTTGTCGTCTGTCAAAACGTATGGGAAATAAAGAAAATTTTCTTGATTTCTGATTAAAATCAACAAAAGTGGCAAAATCAAGAAATTCTATGCCAGTGCGAATGCTGTATAAGTCTATAATAGCGCTTCAATATACTGGTGACAGTGACACTGGTGAAAACTCTTTTCTGATGTCTGACGACGAAGAGGATGTGATGGTGGTGGAGAAGCCAACAAATGCTGCGTTTTTCTCAGATCACGTGGTCTTAATCCTAGAGCCCTGGATTGCTAACGGCTGGGTTTGTCGGTCGAGGAAAAGCGATACAGGATAACTGCTGTAAATCTCTCAACGAGATGGACCAGCAGTACGATAGTCACCTCATGTCAGGGCACAGAGATATTCCGGGGAATATCAGAATGAATGACTTGACCAGAATAAGGACTACCCTATAAGTTCTACAGAAATTGGAGTGTGTTGACGTGCGACGTGTAAGCATATCCTGCAAGAACACTTCTATATGATGATGCAGGAGAGATGGATGAGGGGCACATATTCTGACTCGCAAGACAAATTTGGCTCATAGGGATAGCAGGAGATCCATTAACCTTCTGACCTTAACCAGGACTAAGGTATCAATACTTGTTTAAGTTTTGACGGGACACTATCTGATTGATTGATATGCGGCGAGGGTAAAGGTCAAGGCAAATGATTTCTTTATAGCTGTAACGATAAGGAAGGGGAAGAATTTACTGAACATCTCTTTGCATGTTTTCAGCACTAGCCGGCAGGAGAATATGTACTATGGGACCCTACCTATTTAGGGACCTGGAAGAGTTATGCTCCCATATTCAATAGCAGAGTGACATTGAGTAAAATAGTATCTATCACCTAAATTAATTAGTATCCTAAGTGGTTTGGGGATTTATCGTGATTATCAGCCAATTGTCTGCTAATATTTGTATGGAAGGTAAAAATACCAAATTTCATTAAGATCGGTTATTGCAGTTCAACATTTGTATGGGAGTACCCAGAATGGGAATTGTAAACCACTAATATTCCACAGAAGTTTAGTATCTGACTAAATATTGCCTAATACCAGAGATCACAAAGATTGGTTCGGTTTTGAGGGAGTTATAATTTTTTTATTTTTTTTAACCAAACCAACTCTCAGGGATGCTCCCTATAAATGCAGTGCGTTGTGTTGCCGAAGGAAAATTGTGGTAGTGGAAAGAGGGAGTAGTGTCTGTTGACATTGAATCTTTGTGTGTCATAATTGGTGGGAAATACAATAGCCGGAAGTTTATTCCACATACGGACTGTACGGCTGAAGAACGAATTTTCTCTATAGTACGCAGTGCAGTCAACCAGCCACCCTATAAAAAACGGATGAGAATTCCTGGAAAGCCGCGTACTTCGTCTAAATATCCTGACGACTGGCATAAGTTGACAGATGTCCGGGGAACACATACCGTGGAAGTATCAATATAACAGTGACACGTAACCCACATTTCGACGATGCTCAAGGGAGGCAATGGAGTTGGATACTCTATTGCCCCCTATCAACATCATCGCTTTCCTCTGGACATGGTCGAGAAGCTCCAAAAATGTCCTAGGTGCACCTGCCCATATATGGGAGTTATATTCCATCTTTGGCCTGATGTAGGTGGTGTAAATATTAGGAATAGAAGATGGAGTTAAGTATTTATTGCACCGCTTTAAAAAGCTTAGATACTTGAATGCATCTTTCGACACTTCAAATACATGTGCTCAACGGACATCACGTTGTATTTTCATGCCCAGAACATCAAGAGCGTCTGATTCATCATAGACATGACGACACACCTGGCTCAGCAAATCGTTTATGCGACAACAAACAACACTGGGTTTTACCCGCACTAAAATCTACTCTATTCATTCGACCCCATTCAACAATGAACACCAGACCCCGGTCGAGTGTTTCATTCATCGGCCGGCGTTTGACTTCAATCTCTTGAAGACTTGGTCTACGGTCAAATGAATAAGAATGACCCAGGAGATCTTCAATGAAAATAAGAAAAAGAGAAGTAGAAAGAACAGAGCCCTGTGGTACACCTGCAGTCAATTTATGCCCGTCGGATGAAACCTCATCTACAACAACTCGAATAGTGCGATCTCTGAGAAAACTCGATATAAATCGAGTGAAGTTAGTACCGACACCAAAAGCAGCGAGCTTCGACAAGAGTGCATCGTGCCATACTCTGCCAAAGGCCAAGCCGGTGGATGGATCCACTCCACTGTTTCGAAAGGAACGCCATCAGATCTCCAGTAGATCTCATTTTAAGGAAGCCATAAGAAGGTGATTGGACTCAAGATATTTCACAAGATGGTGGTTAACCATGCTCTCCATAACCATCAGATCTCCAGTAGATCTAATTTTAAGGAAGCCATAAGAAGGTGATTGGACTCAAGATATTTGACATAACCTTCGAGAGCGCAGAACAATTTGCAATTGGGCGGTAATATGCAGGGTTACTTGCATCACCTTTTTTAGGGATTGGCTGGACATTAGCAACCTTCCAGCGTGCCGGGAAGACTCCCGCACGGCATGCAAGATTGAAGAGGTTGCGCAGTGGACGTGCTAGTGTCGAAGAGCACCTACTCAAGACCAGTGCAGATATGCCATCCGGGCCCGGGGATTTATTTATGACGAGATTCGCAAGAACGTTTTTAAATCCTCGCGTTTGCAAAAATATCTTGTGCATGGAACAAGATACGTAATTGATCACGGGGAGTGGTTGATTGCTATCCGGCAAGGAAGAGTTCCTTGCAAACATTTCAGCCAGGAGGTTAGCTTTATCAACCGGTTCTGTGAATGACACAATCAAACAACAACCATTTTGGGGTAAATGAAATTTCGTTTGTAGCAATACACACGACGTTTTGGAAAAAAGTTACTATTTGGTGGAAATATTTCAACTTTGCAGGTGACGTTGAGCGTAAGTAGCAAAGGAAATACTTTTTCAGTTAAAGACCAGCAAACGTCTTTTTCTTTGCGTGCAGAATTGTGACGGAAGATCCAGCTATCTAACTCTGTCAAGACGTCTTTTAGAGATTTCATGGATTCAGTAGACATATTTTATTTGATCATGGTTCTAAAATAGAACCAATTTGACCACTCCTAGGTTGTCCGTTGACACCTGTATGACAAAATGTAAAACCATTCAAACAAGCCTTGGGTGCAAGTCTAAATGACCTTTAAGAATGGCTACATTTGGTTACAGTATTGATGTATCAAATATATATGTGAACGTACATGTGTACACTAATAATTACATAGTACATATAGTATTGAATCACATGTCCCTCCAACATTTGATCAAAGTCATGTGAACGAATGTATAATATCTTACAGAAGCCGCCAGCACAGAAACTACTACCACAAAATGATGGTCCCTATTAAACGCTTTGTATTAAGATGTGTCAGTGCCGGTGTCGGTCGGTGTCTCATTGCTGGTGATGCCTCACACTCACGCTCACGGTGACGTTGACAACCACAAACATTAGGTGTTATTGCGTTGCGCTGATGTTGTAGATGTCATGTTGCCACTTTTTCTTAGAAACCAAAAAAAAACACAAAAAACAGACACAAAAAAAAACAAAATAAAATAAATACTGGCATAATGTGGCTGTCTGCTACTCGTACCACTCTACCCGCATCTTTCTGCTCCAAACTGGGGAGGAGGCCCTTCCCGATTGTTAATGAGCAAATGATATGTGTAATTTCTTTCATATCATAAAGGATTTAACAGCTACCGAAATCTGTGTGTGACAGTTACATGACAGCGAAAAACACTTTTGATCTTACAGATGATATACTCACAATATTTTGGAAGCGGAGAAGTGGAGATGAGGAAACATGTAGATGTCTTAATAAGAACATTTATTGTGCATCTGGAGAAAGGAGCCAACTGAGGGAGCGCCATTAGTGGGAAAAATTAATTTGAATATAAGTGACTAGGCAGTATTTAATAGGGATTTGATGGTTTTAAATTATTTTCAACAAATGAGTCAAGTTTAAGGTTTTGTTTGTTTATTTACATGATATTTATTTCGATATCAAAAAGAAGACATCCTTTGGACAGCCCAGTGCCAAAATAAATAATATAAAAATAAACATCTAAGGCCTCAAACTAGACTAATTACTCTACACGCTAAAAAATCTGTATATTTTTCATACGTGGAGGCAAATATAACGTGTTTTTGAAGATTGTCGCAAATATAGTATAATTGTGTTCAAACACATTGTATTTGCTATTCAATATTACATGTTTGAGACACAACGATTAATATATTATGATATGTGTGTTTGTGATCCAAATGCAGTTTTTCTTGTGATACAAAAACAGCAGTGTTTTGTGCACTGTTTACATCACTTTCTGGTCGCTATGAGGGACGAAGGGAGATTATTCTCAGGCTAAAGCTCGGATCACACGATTTGTACATTTGGCTAAAAATTTGTCATATTCATAGACAAATCGTGTGATCTCTAAATTGAATTTGTCATTTATCAGAAATGCCAAATATTTGGCTTTTTGTGACAAATCAAAAACAACCATAAATGCCAAATCGTGTGAACGCAATGCTGCCACAGAAGCCAAATCAAATTTATGAAAATGGCCAAATTTCTGATTTGCCACTTGAAGACAAATGCAAGTGGCAAATAGACAAATATTGTAGACAAGTGTAAGTGTTGCCAATATGTTGATTTTTTCGTACTTGTTATGGCTTCAATTTCTTTGCCATTTTGATTAATAATTTGGCATAACTACACTTTAGTTGCTCCTCACCGATTTCATAGAATTTTTTAAACGATTAAAAATGACCGACAATTTTTTTGGCGGTCGGTCCAACTTTTTGAAATATAGGCCTTCAAAGCTTGAGTATATAATCGGCTATATCTCAGGTATGTATGGTCCGATCTTGGTCAAGTGAGTATCATTAGAAAGCCCATACAAAAAAAGTTAACAAAAATAATTTGTTAACCTCACTTTTTTGATAGAAACCTATTTTCCTCAAAAAATGGACGTCGTAAAGTTACAACACTTCAAGCTTTTTTTTGCAGTAACCCTTTAAACTCCAGAGATCTGGGTCAAGAGATATCAAAGTTATAAAAGAGAAAAAAATGTAGCATGTCACAGTGATCAGTAACATAATAACATAGCACATTGAAAATAGGGGATCCCCGACTTGAGACTCCCTTGTTATTAATTTACTTTGTAGACAAACCGGAAAACCCCTTCCGGCCCGAATTTTGCTATCAAACTTTATCTCTGGGCATTTTAGGCTTTTTGAACGTGAATATCTACGGCTCAATATCTTTTGAGAAAAATAGGTTTCTATCAAAAAAGTGAGGTTAATAAAAATGAAAAAATGTACATAAAGTAATTTATAGAATTTTTGTACGAGCTTTCTAATGATACTCACTTGACCCAGATCGGACCATAAATACCTGAGATATAGCCGATTATATACTCAAGCTCTGAAGGCCTATATATCAAAAAGTTGGACCGACCGCCAAAAAAATTGTCGGTAATTTTTAATCATTTAAAAGGTTCTATCGATAGTGAAACTTTGGTGTAAATCGGTGAGTAGCAAAATTTCAATCAAAATGGCAAAGAAATTAAAACCATAACAAGTACGAAAAAATCAACATATTGGCAACACTGTCTCCTCTCGCGACTCAGCAGGTGTTTTGACAAGTAAAAGCAAAACATTGATTCAGTTGATTTTACCATTTTACTTAATGTCTTAATGTCTACGAGTAACTTTATTTTTGACACTTTTCATTATTCTTTCAGTCAGTGATTCATAAATATTCCTGAAAGCGTGTGAAAATGAATTGTTGAATGATCTATTATGTTTTAGTTTCACGCATTCAGTTGTTAAACGTTTGTTTGGGAGGAAACACACGAATGCTTCGATGTTAGTAGGGGGATGTTTAGGCTGAAACACGAATATGGTTCTTATGTAAAAGTATGCATCTTTGCAAGTAATCATGCTAATGTAAGCATTTAAATATAAGTGAGTTTAGGGCTTGCAAATATATGAATATTTGGGGAGTGTTCCAAACATATAAACGGTTCCTGCAGAATATGTTTGAGGGAATATATTACAGAGTCCGTTTATTTTCAGCGTGTACGTAATAACCAAAATGTGAACCAGTAGCCATTATACACTTTTTATTTTTAAAATATTTTTTAAATATGTACCAGAAATTTTACTGGGACCCAAAAACGAATTGTTCAATCTGCTGAAACAATTTACCCAAAAAAAAACCGAAATTCAATTAACGAAGCAATAAAGCAGGAAATTCAGTAAGAGGTAAGAATAACCCACATTCGAAAATAAGATGCACCATAAGGAAAAAGAATAGCGTAAATCCTGTGAGGCAGTCTGGATGTGTACACACCTAGTTGCTTAATTATGTGGGGCAAACTCAAGCATAGTCGACTTATGGGTATTCTAAATTGACACGTCGGTACCAATAACACTTCGATACAAAATAATAATGATCGATTCAGGAAGGCAGACTCAATTACATGACTAAACTCCGTGACAAATTCATCATTATATACCAGACTTCTGCTCCTGAAACAAATTAATAAATTAATAACAACAAATAGCAAACAATTAATAAAGTATTAATAATTAATAAATAGCAACAAATTAATAAAGTTTTTAATAACTTAAGGCGATTATTAGACTTAGTCTTTGTTAGTAATGATTAGTGGTTTTCTGCAGTTAAGTGCAATTTTCCTGTTTCTCCTGAAACTGTTCATCATTCTGCAATTTGTATTAACTTACAATTTTATAATTTTTCTAAATCTCACATTTCAGCGTTAGCTATTGATTTTGACTATAATTCCTGTAACTTCAATTCTTTAAATGTATTGTTTTCAGACATTGATTGGTTTTCTGTTTTAGATATTGTTGCTATTTGTTATGAAGAGTTTTTAAAAAAAGTTAATTTTATAGTTGAGCAGAATATTACTCGGATCAAACCAAAGGTTTATAAACTTCCTTGGTACACCAGAGGTTTGAAAAAATTAAAAAATTTAAGGAATAGATTTTATAATAAATTTGTTATTTCTAATTCTCCCGTAGATGAAATGTGGTATATTCATTGCGTTGACATTGGGTCGCTTGATATTAGTGATGAGGATATTTTATCTGCGATCTCTAAGCTTAAAAATTCTTTCTTGAAATCTGATTCACATGGAATTTCTTCGTTTCTTCTGAAAAAATGCTCAACAACATTTTTGTTTCCTCTAAAAATTATGTTTCAAAAATCTCTTTCTTCTGGATATTTTATTCAGAAGTGGAAATCGTCGACAGTTTTTCCAGTTCTTAAATCTGGAGATAAAACCTTGGTTACTAACTATAGGCCTATTTCAAAATTGCCTAATATTGCTAAAGTTTTTGAACATATTATGCACGAAAAAATATTTTTTTCAAGTCAGCATCGGTTCGTTTCTGGACGTTCTACAACCACTAATATAGCGTTTTTTTCAAGTTTTTGTATAAATCAGTTTGAAAGTTGTGCTCATGTTGACACGATATACACTGATTTTGCGAAAGCTTTTGATAGAATTCGCCATGATATTATTTTATTTAAGCTTTCGCCGTCGGTGGTGCAATGGTTAGTGTGCGCGGCTCTTGTACATGAGATCCGGGGTTCGAACCCGGCTCTGACCACCTTCAAATTTTCTTTCGGCGGCGGTCACCTCGCATAGTGACGGCGACACTATCGAGTATCTAGCCATGAAAAAGCTTCTCAAATTACCGTTCGGAAACTGTAGGTCCCAATCAGTGAGTGAAAACTGGAAAGCGCACAGCTCAGTGATTGTGAGAAGTTCTCCCCAGTCCCTTCATGGGATGTAATGGGAAACCATTTATTTATTTATTTAAGCTTTATAAGTTTGGTTTTCATTCTAAGGTTTTAAATTGGTTGAGTTCGTATTTGTGTAATCGGGTATGTACCGTATCTGTTGATGGTTATTATTCAAGTTCTTATTTCCCTACCTCTGGTGTTCCGCAAGGAAGTATTCTAGGCCCATTACTGTTTAATATTTTTGTAAATGATATTGGCATGTGTTTAAAAAATTGGCAACATCTTATGTATGCGGATGATTTACAAATTTTTAAATCATGATGTCGCTTTGTTACAGGATGATTTGGATAGAATTGCTACTATGTACTTGGTCTAAAGGTAATGATTTGCCATTCAATACTAATAAATGTTTTATAATGACATTTCATCGTTTTAGAGCTGCTATTAATTCGTCATATCACATTTATTGTCAAAATTTGGATGAAATTTTTAAGTATTCTGATTTGGGTGTAGGTTTTGATTTCAAATTTACATTCAGAAGTCACCTAGATTTCATCATCTCTAAAGCATACTCGATGTTTTATTTTATTCGCAGAAATATTTCTACATTTTCTGATTCTTACACAAAAAAGGCTTTGTTTTCTGCTTTTGTCCGATCCAAGCTCGAATATGCATCGATTATTTGGAATCCAGTTGCAGCAATTCACTCCTTGCGGATTGAAAAAGTACAGAAAGTTTTCTTAAAGTTTGCCTTATTATCACTAAATTTTACTTTACCATTGCCAACATATTTCGTTAAAAACTTTAGATGCCAGAAGGAAAATAGCATCTATTATATTTCTCCATGCCATTGTTTCAGGATCTATTGATTGTCGAATGTTACTTTCACTTATACGCTTTAATGCTCCATCTCGCTCTTTCCGTCATATGTATACATTTAATATATAATTGCATTCGACAAATTATGCTTCCAATGGGCCTATTAATAGATCTATGATATTTTGAAATTCATTTTGTAATAACATTGACTTTTGTCTGCCTCAAAATAATTTTAGACAACTGCTATGTAATTTAATTAATTAGTTAAGTTTTATTTTGTTATTCTTGTTAAATAGTTATGTAAGATATTTGCTGGTGTGTAAGGATATAATTCCATAGACTTAAATAAAAGAAATGAAATGAAATGAATTGATGCCATCGACAGATCATTAATCATGGATGATTCTATTGCTATTTGGTTTTGGAAAATTTAAGAAAAAATATATACAAGTGAAAGAAATATTTATTTGGATCTATAAATCAATGTCAGTCATTTACTCTTTAAATATTATATCATGCAAATGTTAATCATGGCTACGATTCACGTAATCCATTCTGAAAGTCCAATGTTGTCACACCTTTTTCAACATTTCGACCGGTATCTAACCAATGACACCTGTAATGTTGTCTTCCAAGGCAGAAATAAGAGACTTCTCGTGTCCCCACAAAAACTAGCGTAGTGGGGTCAAATCGCACGAACGAGGCTGTCAATTGCCAGAGCCACAACGAGAGAATAATTGCTCACCAAACTCGCTCTCTCCATTGGTTCATGGTATCACGTGCAGTGTGGCATAAGTCATCGTTCTGTTAAAACCACATATCAACCAAGTCCAATTCTTCAATTTTGAGTAAAAACAAGTCCGTGATCATTGAACAGTACCTTGCACTACTGACCCTAACGCTGCAGTCAGCATCGTCTTCGAAGAAGTACGGTCCAATGATGCCGCCGGCCCATAAACCGCACCAAACAGTGCGTTGTTTAGGGTGCGTTGGCAGCTCTTGAACAGCTTCTGGCTGCTCTTCGGACGCAATTCGGCAATTTTGATAATTGACGTACCCATTGAACCAAAAATGAGCCTCGTCGCTGAAGACACTTTTTCGATACAAAAAAGGTGATCTTCGTTCAGCTTTTCTAAGGCCCATTCCATAGAATAATACATCCATAGATAAACTTATTCTCTCATCTGACGTTTCATTTCACACTCTCCATCGTAGGTTTGTGGAAATGAGAGCAATTAAATTTAAAATTACCTTACACCAGGTGGAGTTACAAAATATGTTCACTTAACTTTTTCCTGTCGTTTTGGTGTAGAACTGAAAAATTTAAATATATTTTGCACTTTTTTGTTGACTTTTATCGTTGGTATACATTTGTATTGTATTTAACACAACTAGTTTGCCACAAAAACACGAAATTCGGTTGTTGTTCCTTTGTTGATCGCTGTATACTATTGTCACTATCTGGTATTATTGAACCCATATTTTCCACCATCCAATGTTTACTTTCCATCGTACCTATGACATTTAATTTATTGAGCGAATAAAAGCTTCTATGGTATGTGTTATTCTAAGGCCCATTCACTCAATGTTCATTATAAGTCTATTCATGATGAAATGTCAAGGCAGCCTGAACATTTTCGATTTTGACACATGTCACGAATCACGCTTTAAGTGTCAAAAACTGAACACTGAAAAATCAAATACTAAGAAAAATCACCCCTTACATATAATTACAATTTCCTATATGATATCACATGTTCGAATTAGTATCGAACAAATATGCCAAGTGCCAACTCACACTTTACTTTTATTGACTATTTTATAACCCCGTGAGGTCAGACGTCTTACACATATTAATTAAACAAACAAATTAAAACAATTTCAACATATTCCTCCAACTGGCTCCTTTTCTGGCTTTTTTCGCCAGTTGGTAACACCAAGGATACGGAGGAATTCTTCTGCTGGTCTTCCAGCGGAGTCTTGGTCGTCCTCTTTTCCTGCTTCCATCGGGTACGTTATCGAAAACCTTTCGCGCTGGTTCATCTTCATCCATTCTGATAACGTGGCCTAGCCAACGCATTGGTCTAATTTGATCCGCCTAGCTATGTATGTTCAAGTCAGAATATAAATTATATAGCTCTTGGTTAGAGCGACGTCGGTACTCGCCGTTTATAGAACAGGTTATCGCTAACCTGGCCGCGATAAACGGCGGTGTAAATGCGTTATTAATGTTACATATAAAGGTGTATGAATAATCGAAATATCTTTATGTAGATACATCATTTGCAAATATTGGCCCATAATCTATGTTGCCAACACAGATGCAACTACAAGTATCAATTTTTTTCGTTTTTTTGTTGAAAACAAAATCTTTTTTGTCGGTTAAATCCTGATAAAAATAGACTCTGGTATGTGTTCGTTTGTCTAAAAACAGAAAAGTCATATAATGCAAGGAATTTGCATTTGCGACTGACTGCAAGCGAGTGAGTGTGTGTTTGATTGTGATTGTATTTGTGACTGTGAGTATATCAAAGCGGCATCTAATTAAATTGTTGTTTCTTATCGAAATGTTGATACACAAGTGCGATTGTAATGTTAACCCAGAGTACCAGCACCAAACATGCCACAAGAGTATCGCAGTCGACCAAACGACCGATCGCATTCATTGCATCTGCAGAACTAGGGACCGACCTACCGATTGAACGTCCGACCGACCATCTTATTCCCCTCTCCAAGTCACAAGATATTTTTAGTTGAATAACAAATGTGATCGCTTTTAAATTGTTTGAGTTTTCTTTGCTTTGCTTTGCTTTGCTTGTTTTGTCCTTTACTTTCGATTTGTCTTACAAAAATCTGAGCAAAAATCGGCAAAAATGAAGTAGAATACGTAAGAGGAAGACGGCGAAAAATCTATAATCATTACAGTGCGGAGACCAGGCACATGTTTTGGGTTGGCTGAGACGGGGCCGGCCAAATGGTTGGTTGGTTGGCTGGCTGGCTCGTCATTTTGTTTCTTTTGCTCTAGCAGGGCCGGTCGCTTGGTCTCTCGGTCGGTTGGTTAGTGAGGCTGGCTAATTGAGTAATGAATGCATTTAAAAACCGCCATGAATCCAAGTGGCATGTGATGGTATTCGCCATTGGCATATGAACAGAGCAAACTGCCAAGCGTTTAGAATTCCGGCGACATTTTACAACGAAATGCCAGTGCAAAAACAACAACCATATGATAACAACAAAACAATACAAAACATTCGTTTATATTTTGTCAACACCAAACCGCCAACACCGGCAACAGCCTCTATCAAGCCCCCTCTGCCCGCAGCAGACCCATCCATCCTCATCTTCATAAGCACCAAATAAAAATTGTAAATACCTTAATGTAACATGTAAATGTAAACGTAAATGAAAATGTAAATGTAAATGTTAATTTTGTTAATTGCACATTCTGCTCTGCGGTTCTGTTCGTTTGCCTCTTGAAAATTTAGCAATAAAATGCAAATAGCTCGTGTAAGTGATCATAAAAAATCAATTCCTAATTTTCAATTCGTTCAAAGTATTTTTGCTAAATAATTTGTGTTTTTGTGCCATTCGCGTTTACAAATTAAACCACCCTCTTCTCTCTCCACTCATCCCTCGATGTGGTCCATTTGTGGCCTCATCAGGTGCACGTACATGCTACGTCTACATCGTTGGAATACTAACGATTTGTTTAATAGTTTTTGGTTAAATATCTCAGATTTAAAATTGTTAAATATTCTGGGGATTCTTGTGAAATTTCTTTTAATGAAGATGTAACAAATGGAATGATATGGAGATGTACATAAGTTTATTTTACGCTGAAAACTCTGTCCCATTTTGTTGTTTGGATGCAAATATAACGTGTTTGTAGCTTGTCGCAAATATTTTATACTTGCGCCCAAACAAAAAGTGACAGACAACAAAAAAGCAGCAGATCATAAAATCATGAAAACAATGTTTGTAAACATGTGCATGGTCCCTCCAAATACAATAATATTTACAAACGAATTATTCTTCGATTTCAATATATACATATGTATTATTTATTATAATTAATGTTAACAATATCAATCCACATTTATAAATAATTAATACAAAAAATATATAGATTTAAAACGGCCCTTTTTACATTTATTTGCATTATTATTTGTTTTTTTTTTTCATGAAATGAGAATCTGCCTGTCTTTTGCTTCTCCTTTCTTTGTTGTCTCTCAAGTTTTTGTTTTCAGAAGGTTTCAGCTATGCATAGGTACACAAACAAGATATTTATATACACAGAAAAAAAAGACAACTGTAAAATGTTAACAAAAAAATTGGTACGTGAAAAATCTCAGCACTCAATTATATTTTTCATTGATATACTGACAAATTACTCAAATACTGAAATGAAAATCGATAAAAAAAAAGTACCAACAAAAAAATTCATAAGAAATACCCCAATACCCAAGTAAATACGATACGAAGAACCACATAACTTCAGTTAGAGATAAGTTTGTACAGTCGTAACGGGCTAGGCGCTGCCCGAAACGACGCTGTGTCACAAACATCGAATCGATCTTCCAATGGATGTGAGTTCGTATCCTACCGCGGCTGTTTAATTTTTTTTAAATAAACAAAATTTCTAAAAATACTTCGGATCGAAAACAAAACGAAAACTGAGATACAATTTAGTTTGTTAATATGTCAAATTCTTCATCGACTAAAAACGAAAATATTTTTGATAAATAACGTACAAATATTTTCGTGGATGGGTGAAATTTAGCATCGATTGAAAAATAATATTTTTCCAATAAAAAAAAAAACAAAAAACCGTTTCCCATTACATCCCATGAAGGGATTGGGGAGAGCTTCTCACAACCAGTGAACTGTGCGCTTTCTAATTTTTCACTCACGGTATTTTGAGAAGCCTTTTCATGGCTAAATACTCGATAGTGTCGCCGTCACTATGCGAGGTGACCGCCGCCGACAGAAATTTTTAAAGTGGTCAGAGCAGCGATCGAACCCAGGATCTCATGTACAAGAGGCGAGCACACTACCCATTGCACCACCGACGGCCCATAAACAACCTACAAATATGGTAGCTGATATGTGATTTTTTTTATCACAGGATATTTTGTTTGAATTTTCGAATTTTTTAATTTAATTGAAAAATTATTTTTTTCTGTGTACAAATCAAGTTCATGCACGCCAAGCGTGGATTAATTACTTGTTTTGTTTTATTACTCCTACTTCACAAATGGTCCGCCGTTCCAATTTCGTTAGTAAAGGCTCGGACAGACAAAGGGCTTCACGTTGTTGCCCTTTCCAGTTTCTTTCCTTAAACTCGTTTCTCACTTTGGTAGCACACATAAATATATACGAAACACATACACAAAAACCAAAGTAAGTTCATATGGATCCGCCTCGAACTCGTAACGAACTACATACTCGAATCCGTTTCGGATTCGTTTTTTGGAAATAAAATGAATTCGGGACGGATCCGCTTTTATCAGTTTTTGCGGATTACTTTTGAATTCGCATTCCTCTCGAAAACTGCCATATAGCGATTCCACTGATCCGCCAAATCGCAATTTCACTGATTCGAGAGGGATTCGCCAAATCACAATTTCACTGATTCGCCTGCATATGGGTTTACGGACTCGTAGCGTTTTCGAGACGAAACCGTCAAATCACACTTCACTGATTCGCTTTTTTACGTTTTTACGAACTCGTAACGGGTTCGAAACGAATTCGAGAACGCACATTTCGCCTTTTTCTGATTTTACGATCTCGTTACGAGTTCGAAACGGATCCGCATCCGTTTTTGTGCACATTGGGATCACAAACCATTTAAGCGTCCGAACCTTCGTTTATACTCTTTATTATGTTTTTACGGAATCGTAACGGATTCGAGACGAATCCGCCAAATCGCAATTCACTGATTCGCTTTTTTACGTTTTTACGAACTCGTAACGGGTTCGAAACGAATTCGAAAACGCATATTTCGTTTTTTTCTGATTTTACGAACTCGTTACGAGTTCGAAACGGATCCGCATTCGTTTTTGTGCACATTGGGATCACAAGCCATTTAACCGTCCGAACCTTCGTTTATTCTTTTTTCACTGATCAAGCGCTTTTGATATCCCCTGTCCGATGAACCATTGACGACTGAATACATGAAACCATGGCAAAATAAGTAAGGTAGAAGCAGTAGGAATTGAAGGCATTTTGTTTTTATTTCAGGAGCCGACCTTGTCAAATTCAGTCGATCGAACTTGTCAAGATGTATTTATTTCAGGTTATATCAGAAAGAATTGTTGTAATTTTCGGCAACAACCACAAGGACAAGAAAAAAATTCGTCTGCTATTTTAACCCTACCACCTGTATTAGATACATCTTGGAATTAGTATAAACAACATTTGACAAGGTCGGACCACAACGACAAGAAAAAATTTAAATCAGCTGTTCTAAAGCTTCCACCCGTAATAGATACATCTTGCATGAAACTAAAACGCAATACATCAGCCAAAATAAGAAACACTGATTTCATCTGCAATTTACACGCACATTCAGGAATATTTATGACTCACTGACTGAGAGAATAATGCAACAATTCAGATTCACACTTACAAGATATACTCTCTCGTTGTCCCTATTTTATTCTCTAGCTTTCGAGAGAGCATAAACAGTGCAACAAACACAGCTGTATTTGTATTACAAACATAAATATATGTGGGTCGCAAACACATATATTATAACTTATTAATGATTGTGCCTCCAACATGTAATATTGAATAGTAAACACAATGTGTTTGGACACAAGTATATTATGTTTGCGACAAGCTCTAAACACACTTTATATTTGCATGCAAACAACAAAAAAAGACAGATTTTTCAGCGAGTAGGTGGCAGAGGTATCCTTCTGGTGTCACTAACAGGAAGTCTATTTATATTTCTTAGGTACATATGTCTAAATTAAGGTCATGAGATAAATTAAATACACAAAAGTTTATGCACAGAAATGACGAAATATTATTTAATTTTACTTAAATTTACTTAATGACAATTCTTGATAAAAAAAATATGGATTATATTGATAATACTTATAAGATGTTTATTAGATAATGTTTGTCTGAAAATTGATCTTATTAATCGTTTCGTTTCAATACGAATTCAAAACAAGTGCTAAATATTAACATGTCCTTTATTTAAAAAGGCATCCTGCCCTTTTACAATCTATAAATTACACTTCTTAACGACAAGCAATTGGCAGTCCATTCACATTTTGCATTTATGTCCCGTAGTCACCACCAACCAACCAGCCAGCCAACCACATCTGCTATGGCCTGATATATCCATAAGAATCATAGCCATAAGAAGTATTCAATAGAACGCTCATTTATTATTCACGTACGGCGAAATGCGTTTTATTACAATGAAAATGACGTTAAAGAATTTTCATTAAAAACGACAATCACCATACGCACATACACGCATGAATGCCATGTCACGCACACAAAGTTAACATAAATAACACAGATCCAAATACAAACTATGAGGACGTGTGTTTTCGTTTTAACTTTGAAGGCGGTTACGATGCCAAAGGAGACGACGATAACGAGACAGTCCCCTTACTCAATGAATACGACAATCCCAACAACGTTTACTTTCAACCAAATACATTTAAGGCCAATAAATAGGAAATTACCGCTTGGCTAACGGTAACACAAAGGAATAATCATTATCACCGACTTCTACCATTAACTACCGCAAACAACATTTATAAAGATCGATCTGAAATGATGCCAAAACTCTTGATGTCTTGACTCTACGATATCGACAAGGACTTTCTTTGCCTGTGTAAAAAAAAAGATCACCACTCAGATATAGCCATCAACGAATGGTCTAAACGACCACCTAAGTGGCAAAAGGAACTCTTTCTTATCTCGAAAAATGTCCTTTGAATGTAACACACATTTCGGTGATTGCCCGTAAAGGATACTACGACTTCATTAGTGTAAAGGTCTAGATACAAATCTAATGTCAAGTGAGTAGACAATTGAAAAATTCGGTTGGGTTAAATGGAAAATTATGGACTGAAATTAAAATTATTTTTCGAAAGATTAATATGACTACAGTGAGATTTCAATACAAAAACATTTGTGTGAATAAGGATCGTGAATTTTTAAAGAAGTCATTACGAACACTCCACACGGCAAGGTAAATGACTGCAACGATTTTGGTTAAATAATCGTTAATTTCGATACTAAACCAATGACATGGTATTCCAAGCAAAAAACTTCTCCCATTGAAGCAAAAATCAACACAACTCCCATTAATTTAATATAGGGTTTTCATAGGTGGAAATCACTTTTGAATGGAGCCTATTCTCTATATATTCCTGACATTTTTAAAAAGTTAAAACTGAATTCAATTACTGTTCGTTTTAAATTTTTGTTTTTGTTTTACAAAGAACGAACGTTACCTGCTGAAAATCGGTGTTTTTTTGTTTGGATGCAAATATAATGTTTTTGTAGCGTGTCGCAAATATCGTATACTTGAGGCCAAACACTTTGTGTTTGCTATTCAATATTACGTGTTGGGGACACAATGATTGATATATTGTAATATATGTTTTTATAACCCAAATTTTTACAATTCATCATATTACTAATCCCATGATTTTGTTTGTTGAAAACTTCTGCAAACGTGACAGACAACAAAGAAACAACAAAGTAGCAGACCTTCAATTCATGAAAACAATCCTTCCACGTAAGTTAATGGATGTACTGAATATATACTATATATACTATACATTGTGCCTGCATAATGTTACAGGCGCCGTTTTTTTTAGCGTGTACTTACAATGGTTATTACACGCAAAGAAAAATCTTATTCCTCCCACACGAAATCTCAGATAACTGAAGTTCGTTTGGGGACTGTAGTTGGGAGAAACGAACTTCTGTTAATACATACATGCCTTTTCGTTTGGGAGAACCGAAAAATGTTTGCAGTAAACGAGTTATGAGAAATGAGAGCGGAAAAAGCCTTTACAATAAGCGAAAAACGTTTCCGCCAACTGTTGTTTCGGTTACAGCAACTGTGTTGTAGTTGCTTACAATTACACATAAAAAACTTCGCCATGCCCATTTGTGTACCTCCCACACAAATGTTGGGCGGACAATTGGCTGGTAGTCACGATATATCCCCAAAACCATTTAGGATTAGGTAATATTTCACTATTGTCACTCTGCTATTGAATATAGTAGCATATGCCACCCTCATTCGTCTAACTGAAGAGCGAATATGAACCTTTTTTGAGGAAACTCGGGCCAAATAGATGACTTAGGATGAGGGTATGTTTAAGTCAATTCACCTGACAGATATTTCTGTACTGGTTTTATTTTTCGCTGGATTATAATATAATATAAATTTATGGGTAAAATATGTAAAATATGAGATGGGTAAATGATGAGCACGGGATTTATTGAACTGATGCAGATACAAATTAGATGGAAAAATCTATGCCGGGTTGTAACACATAGAGTCTTCATGAAATGAATTCTTAAATGTGTTTTAATTTCATTTTTACTACGGAAAATTAAAGCATAGAATGACTCGATTTTTAGAACATATTATGTTGTTAAAATTCAAGATTTCCTCAGCGATGATTTTAATTTTTCGGCCTTTTTACTGGCACCTTTTTATTTTATTATTCAAGCTCAAGACAATTAATAGATTAAAGCTCAAAATTAATAGATTTCAAGATTTCATATTGAATTTTCTTATTTAAAACTTTGATTTTAATTACACTTTTGTAGTTTTTGGCATGCAATTTTTGTATCAACGTTCTAGTAAATTGTATCCGTAATAGGCAAGTCTACTGAGTTGGTCGGTATCCATGAAATGTCTGTATCCAGTCAAATCGATATTTACCAATTCTCAGATTTTCCTGTAGTTTTTTTTTTTTTTTGAATAACAAGTTTTTTCACATTTTTCAGCATAACTTCAAGAGACTTCAAATTTTTCACTGACAATATTAGGCAAAATTGTAGCCATGGTAAAGCTGAACAACTTTTGTGAACATATTAATACAATCTGAACGTGTGTAGCCAAGGTATTACCAAGGTATTGCAATTGTAAATTTTTTAAAATTTATTCAAACAGATTCGGAGACATTGTTTTCGAGTAATGACGACATATACACACAAATTACCATTTTTAAGACACAAAGTGGTCTTTATTTATTCTTTAGGGTGACTAGACACATCAGATTGTATTAATATGTTCACAAAGGTGGCTCAGCTTTAAAATGGCTACAATTTTGCCAAATATTGTTGGAGACCTAGAAGTTATGCTGAAAAAAGTGTTCTAACTCACGGGCGATGTGTTAACAATTTTTTGTTACACGGTACCTGTTCGATTTCTATGAACACATTAGTAAATGTTTCATTGGAAAATAAAAAAAAGAATATTTTTGTGCTGAAGGCTCTTTTGCTATTGCACTTTCTTTTTTCTTACATCTGCTTTTACATTAGATGTTACTTACTTATCCGGTCTCGAACAACCCCGTGGGGTCAGGGACCTTACAAAACCAAAATAACATATTTCGCAAACCAGTTCGATCTTTTGCTTTATCTCTCCAATTGGTAATACCACGTGTACCCAGTTATTCGTCAACTTGATCTTGGTCTTCCTATTTTTCGCCTTCCTTCAAGTTCGGTTTCGAAAATCCTTCGTGCTGGGTAACATTAACATTAGGTATTGTGGCCGTCGGTGGTGCAATGGGTAGTGTGCGCGGCTCTTGTACATGAGGTCCTGGGTTCGAACCCTGCTCTGACCACCTTAAAATTTTTTTCGGCAGCGGTCACCTCGCATAGTGACGGCGACACTATCGAGTATATAGCCATGAAAAAGCTTCTCAATATACCGTTCGGAATCGGTGTAAAACTGTAGGTCCCAATCAGTGAGTGAAAACTGGAAAGCGTACAGCTCAGTGATTGTGAGAAGCTTCTCCCCTGTCCCTTCATGGGATGTAATGGGAAACAATTTATTTTTTTTATAATAAATAAATAATCAATATTCTCCGAGCTTGAGGTCAGATTTGTTGTTCCTGTATTTATTTTCCTCGATATTTCCCTACTCCATTGTTTCTATTATATATTATTGTTTATATCTCCTGATGATGCTACACAATGGAGTAGCGAAATATCGAGGAAAATAAATATAACAACAACAAATCTGACCTCAAGCTCGGAGAATATCGATTATTTATTGATAAAGAAAAGGTCGAACAAAAGAATAAAAATATTAGGTATAATATTGTTAAAACAAATAAAGCAAAATGTAGCTCACTGAAATAATTATTTTTGTTTTGACATAAACAGAGCGACGATAAAAAGTATTTAATAGTATAGAGAACTTATTGCACTCTTTTTCTGCTCTCATGTAGAGAGTCTGAGTAAAAGAGGATAAACGAGTCTTATTCTCATTATAGAATATTTCAACATAAATGCAATATTTCGACAATATTATTACATAAAACAATACAAAATGAATAAATGTTTCAAAAGGCATCAATGTTTCACACCAACATTATGAATGGACCAAGTTATGACAAAAAGAGAGTAATTCGTGTTGAATCTATCGCCAGATTTCCCCAGTGCTATTGAGTCATACAATTCGTTCCATGAGTTCTCTATACTATTCAATACTTTGTGGCGACGACGACCTAGTTGTTTGTTCGCTGCCGCTACATCAATACCATCATACTTATTTTCAGGCAGAGCCTATTGTTGTACAACAACCACGTATGTGATGCTAACGCTGTGTATTGCTTGCATGTGTTCACTTTGATAGATTGCCATACCCTGTCCTATAGATGTTAATACATCAAAAAAGTGCACGAAAATCTGAGAATTGGTACCGATCAACTCACTAGACTTGCTTCTAACCGATAAAATTTTCTAGAACGTGGATACATTTTTTCGACTACAACTAATGTGATCTATGTTGTCTCAGTGGATGTTCTCTATTTCACTTTAACCTAGAGCGGAATTCTGAAATCGTTCTAGAAACTATGGAAGTTTTGTATCCCATTTACATCACTTGATTTACTGGAACATCTGAACAAATTTCGTTAAAGCTGGAGGACAAAATCCATTTTTTCGTGAAAGAATACATAACACCTCCTTATACTCGTATAATCATTTTGCAATCACAATGTTTATATTTTCTGCGATTACTACATGTTCAGCAGTTCAAAAAAAAACTGCAAGATTTCCATGCGTACAAATATCTAGGTTAAGTTTAACATTTTCTTCTTAACCCAATTTGATAGAAAGTTATTACGAACAATTTTATGTTGTCCTTCCATCTAATCGTTTGCACAACGTTTTCGTTGCAATGTTGGAACAAAGCCGCAATTGGAATAATCGAGTGTATCCTTTGGCCTGAATATCCAAAACGCACTTTAATGATGATGGCCTTTATTTAATTGCATTAAAACCAAACGATTTATTTTCGGCTTAAAAGAAACGCATCAAAGCATCACAATTCAATTTCACAAATACATGAAGTTAAAGTAGACGACGATGCATTATGCGTGCAAACTTGAATACAAATCGAAAAGAAATGACAAAAGGATGGATGGACGGATGGATGGATGAATATGTGTTGGCAATTGGAGTTTGGGGCCGGGGATGTTGCTGCTGCACGGCGGCACCCCACTCACTACGTAGCAACAACAACAACCTAAATAATGGCAACAACATGAAGGCAGCAACAGCAACATCACATGCATAAACATCACATGAAAATTGTATGAAAAGAAGTTGCCAGGAATGTTGTCATCAATGTTGAATGTTCCACAAGAACATACGTACGAGTATCCTCATCCTATGTATGTATGTATGTACGATATTTAGCATTTTACAATGTCTACAACATTTTGGCGGTCCTCACTTGTATTGCCACAACAGCAGTGTAAAGTGGATTGTATTGCGGAGGGATGACTTAATGTAAGAGTTCACACAAAATCTGTACGCAATTGTAAAATTTAGATAGTAAACATTTCAAGAAGAGTCTAAAGGATGTCGCAATAAAAGTGCACGATTTCATTTAAAAACGAATTAAAGTCGATATGGTCTGATTAAGTATGGAATTAAAACACCCGAAAAATTTCCACCCCGGCTCTATTCGATGACATTTTGACAAAGATGTGGCTCTATCTCACCGATCACGTGCTGGATATCGGCCTTGAGCTGAAGAATTGTATGTGGTTTGCTCGCATAGACCAAAGATTTCAAAAAACCTTAAAGAAAGAAAGCTCACGACGTTATATCGCACCATCTTGGTGGTCAGTTGATATCATAATTTCGGAAAATGATTCGGTCTGAAAATCTTTGCTCCAATAAATCGATTGCCTCATGTACGGTGTTACAGGTAAACATCTGCATGAATCCAAATAAATGCCCATAAAACGCTCAAAAAAAAGAAATGGTACAAATTCATTCACTTCACCCTCAGTGAAAAGCAATGAGTGAGTGCAAAAAAGACTTGAATTGCTTAAAGTATGAAAGCATCGAACTAGTTTAACATGAAGCATTCAAATAAATCACGATTCACACTCGGTACCACTCAGTAAGCATTGAATGCTTCCGTATGAATGAATGTTGTACGTGTACGAAGATGAATATATTTTGTTGCCTTCGTTATGTACAATGAGTGGCAAGGGCGCATTCGAATCATTCAATATTATTCTAGTAATACCCAAATTAATCGAAGAACTTGTATGAAGGAAAAACATAATTTTTACTTTCTCATACTCTTTAATTATTTCTTTGTAATGTTGTTATAACAGAAATGTCTATAAAACAAAGAAGTATATAACATAAAAGTAAATAAATATTCTATTCAGAAATAACTTAAATAAATATAAACAAAAAATCGAAAACAATTTAAATATTAATTCATATTTAAATGCAAACACATTATCCTTCCTACCGAAACAGTGTTGGAAGTAAACATATGGATGAATTCATTCGAATATTTCCTCATTCATGAATATTTCTTGTATTCAGGAATGCAGTTATTGAAGTTGTATTGTACCATAGAGAAATACTTAAGAGTTTCCATTACTCTCTTCGATGCCTCTTCATGAAGACGAGGTAGTAGGCCATTTCATAGAGTTCTATTTGCTGCTGTATTTTACCAATATAACACTCTCGTTGGACATAAAACGGACAGAAATCAAAGGAAATGCGTATTTTCATTCAATGCAAACAACATAAAACATAATTTAGCTGTCATTAGTATCAATAAACAATAGTGGTATTCATGCAAACAAGAAAACCTAGAACTTTTGCGCAGCGTAAGTTTACCCCGAAGCGTTTCATGAGGCACCAAATAAAGTTGCTCAGTGTATCTATGCAGCAATTGTCAAAAAAAGGCTGATAAAGTAAATAAACAAAGTAAAATTAAAAGTATATGCTTTTCCTATTCCATTATTTTATTTTTTTCACATAAATCAAAAACCCTCTCTTTTTTTAATACAAAAATATTGACATTGAAATTTCAAAAGTTTTCACGTTTCTTTTTCCAGGTTTGCTCAGCAAATTTGCCTCGAAATCTTTCCACTTTTGTGCAAGTCGCTTTGTATGGGAAATTTGTTTGTTTTGACGTTTGCTGTGCAAGTTTACGATGTTTTCGAGTTTACGAGGTTCTTTCGAGCTTTCATGAAGACCACTAATATTTAAAATTAGTTCCTGTCTTCTTTGCTCTCTCATTCGCCATCATCGGCCTAGTACCTTTTCTATCAACTGTGCCATAGAAACCCCCTGGTACAACTAGGGAAATGATGTAAAATGAGAGACCAAAGAAGACATAGAGATTATAGACCATGCAGTAAACTAAGTTTAAATAGTGTTTGATTGAAACTAATAACAGCTAAATTATTCCCTTTTATTTCTGTCCAACCAAAGAGTAAATAAAAATAGCAACTCAAGCTCGATGAAATGGCCCACTACCTCGACGTCATCAAGAGAACGTGAAGAGAACGATAGCGGTTCTTGTATATGTCTCTATAGTTGTACTCTTTGTGCTCTCTCACTCTCTCATTGGTCTCATTGCAAGTAGCTCTTGCCTTTTTCTCTCTTTTATTGAATATTGTGAGTTCGAGTTTGATCGTTTTATAGGACGAATAACTACAATATCCGAAAGACGAAACACAAAGAAGTACAACAAAACTTTAGTGGCTGTATTCATTCAAAGATACAAAGGTATTCAACTGTACACTGAGGAACAAGCAATATTCATGAATGCGGCTGTCCATTCACTGTACGAATGAATTCATGCAGATGTTTAGTGGCCATTCTGATGAAACCACATGTCGTCCAGATCCATACGGTCCAGTTAAGACCTAAATAACTCTGCTATCATTTCATGTAACGAATTCCATTCATAGTCACTGCATTTCCGGCCTCATTGTCAAAGAAGTACGGCCCAATCACGCCGCCCGACTAAAATACGCACCAGACGGTTGCTTGTTGTGGATGAATTTGGTTCACATGGATCAGGTGCGGATTTTCTGAACCCAAAATTTGAGAATTTTGTTGTCTGACGAACACTTTGTGTCTCATCGGTGAAGATGATTTGTTTAGAAAAACCATTTATTTACTTCACTTTGCTCCGTCACCCATTGAACGAATTGCATTGTCGATGTGCATTGTCTGCTAGGTTGAGCCACCTGAGTGAGATGAATCTTGTACGGGTGAAAGTTGAGATCTTTCGTCAAAATTCCGCGAACTTTGAAGTTGGTGTGAACGATGCCGAATTGATGCTCCGGGGGTGTTGGCGACACATGTTTACAAGAGCAATGTTTACGACAGTCCGGATGCACAGGATAGTGTCCATAATCAACCGAGTTTGTTGATATATTTTTTTAAATCTTTAGCGCTCCATTTTCAAAAATTGGAACAATTAAAGAATGATTTATTCCAGGTTATAGCAGAAGGTATTGGTGTAATTGTAGTCAATAACAACATGCATATAGTTTTTGTTTGTGAAATTCAATCAGATATTCTAATGCTGCCACCTGTACTGAGATACATCTTGAATCAATTGTAGCAGGGGGTATCCATGACACAGCTAATCTACTATGAAGTAGGAAATTGGTAGAAAACAGAGTAGATATAGGCGAGAGAGTGATAAGAAACCAGAAACAAACCATGCAGCAAACTAAGTTTAATTAGTGTTTGTTTGATACTAATGATAGCTAAATGATGTTTTATGTTGGTTGTATCGCACGGAAATACACATTTCCTTTTATTTCTGTCCGTTTTGTGTCCAACAAAAGAGTAACATACAACAGCAACTCGCGCTCATTGAAATGACCTACTACCTCGTCGTCATCGAGAGAACGTAAGGAGAGGAATAGCGACTCTTATCTATTGCTTTATGATTCTAGACGACAGCTATCAAATTTCAGGGCTGCCGCTTGCACAGAAAAAAATTGCACGTCCTTTACTTTCTCAACGATTGGATAATACTTGCGATTTGTACAGTTGGATATTTCATGAGATTGTATCATAAATTATATATATGTCCATATATATGGATGATTCATTTACCTATAGAAATTTTATGGCAGATCAAACTGGCAAATTGGCATAGCATTTCTGTTTGGTATTGTTTGACATTTCATAATGGATAGATTTAACACGACACAACGTTTACAAATTATTCTTCAAAATCTTAAAAAAGATCGACAGTTTTGGACCAAAATTTTGGTTCAGCGAGTTCGTCCAATTCTGGCTTGATGGTTTACGACAATAAGCCGCAACATTGCGCATATTGGGTGAAGAGCAACCCTAAGAGATTAAAGAGCTGCAATGACATCCAGGAAAACAACTGCTTAAATTGATCAACGGTCCTTTGGCCGCTGCTGCTGTAGTGACAGTCACGTCGCTTAATGACGCAGACACTATGGAGTAATTAACCATCAAAAAGCTACCCTTAAAACCCTTTTCCCAATCGGTATTAAACTGTAGGTCCCTATCAGTGATTGTAAAACTACACCATTTCCAATTGAAATTTAAAAAAAATGTATTGAAATTTAGAAATTGTATTTGAATTTCAAAATCAATCAATTAATATTTAAAAATTCTATTTGAAATTCGAAATACATCAGTTGAATTTTAAAAGAAATCAATTGAAACTTAAAAGACATCAATTGAAATTTAAAAATCTAATACATAAAATCGGTTAATGATTTTTAAATTTCAACTGACGAATATTAAATTTCAATTGACGTATTTTAAATTGCAATTGCTGTCTTTTAAATTTCAATTGATGTGTTTCAAATTTCATTTGATGTGATTCAAATTTTCAATTTATGTATTTTAGATTTCAATCGATGTGTTTCAAATAGAAATTTTAAATTCCAATTGATGTATTTTAAATTTCAAATATAATTTTCAAATTTCAATTGATATTTTTCAAAATTAAATTGATATTTTATAATTTTCAATTGGTAGAAAATGCACAGCTCATTGATTGTGAGAGGGAACTTTATGGGATGTAATGGGAAATCATTTAGTTATTTTTAATCGGTTCTTGGAATCATCGGTCCATTTTTCTTCAAAAATGGGGCCGTGACTGTGAATGGCGCTAGTTATTGCTCCGTGATAACAAACTATTTGCCGCCTGAAATTGGTGCCCGTAATCTCGACGACAGTTAATTACACATTTCGAACTGGTGAATTGACTGCCTAAAACATGTGATACCACGGCTCTAGACTTTTTCCGTTGGGGCTACGCAAAGTTCAAGGTCTTCATGGAAAAGCCGGCTATGGTTGAGGAATGGAAAGCCAACATTACACGTGTCATTCGCCAAATACCACTAGAAATCTTCGAAATCGGCATCGCAAATTGGAACCTTAGAATGGTCCGTGTTAGCCCCAATTGCGGCCCATATTTGAAATAAATAATTGTACAAGATAAATGCACGCTAATAAAGATTACCTGAAAAAATTGATATTTTTTAATTTCTGAAAAAATCTACTAGAAATGTGTCACCCTTTACGGTGGTAATTATATCCTCATATAAAACAGTGACGGCAAAAACTACTAAAATGGTCCAGAACTAAAGAAAAATTAACTTCGTACGGATCCAAAGATTTGATTCTAACTCAAACAGAGTTCCTCTTATTGCTGAGATTTAGTGCGTACAGATTTCACCCCAACCCTATGGCACTATCAGCCGCGCATATAGTGTGTGTGCCCTTAAACGCATTCCTTTAATGTACTGCTTCAGGAAAAAACTGTGTACTTTCAATTTTCAATGGAGTCTTAGTTGGAATACTAAAGAAGCTTCATTTTTTCTTTGGTTCCTTGTATTGAATGCTGCAAAGAGAATTTCCCCATCTTATTTTCCTGGTGGAGATGAAATGATGAAGAAACATTCTTAAGTACTCGTTAGTGAAGGCACACTTTTCACATGTTGGCAAATTTTCGTGGTAATTTTTTGTTTTTTTTTCGTTTTCTTTTGCTTCCCCTTTTCAAGAAGTTTGGGCAAGTGGAAACTTGTTGGCAGTTTGGCAAAGTTCTGGCTGGGTGCAACAAGCCATAACAATGCAACGGTACAACAGTTTCAAGGCATTAGGTCTTAATCAGGCGTTTATTGTCAAATAATGATGTTGATGATGACTCATTTTCATACATGAACGCATTGCGTTATCTGTATCGTACATATGTATATTGGAGAATTTGCTTTGATAAATCATTTAAATTAAGTTAATTTTTGTATGTGACCTTATCATTGCAGACACAACAACTCCTATGTCAACACGCAATTTCCCACCTTCATTTTGGAACAGCAATTATGTTCATCCAGTGACAGCCACAACACATCCCCAGGTAAGGAACACACAGTAGATTCTTCGTTTATTTTTATAGTATAACTATAATTGTGTCCAATTTTTCCTCTTTTACAGATGAGTGATTTGTATTCATCCGATGGCGGTTATGCCACAGATCCTTGGGTGCCCCATGCAGCAGCGGCTCATTATGGCACCTATGCCCATGCAGCTCATGCTCATGCTGCCCACGCCCATGCCTATCATCATAATATGGCCCAGTATGGCAGTCTTCTGCGCCTGCCCCAACAATATGGCCACAGTTCAAGGTAACTTTGAATACTTTGCAAATTAAAAAACCCCAACTGTGTCTACATTTTCATCTAAATTATAATATAAAGCTGTAACTTTTTCGTAATTGTTGTATTGTTGTTGTTTCGTTTCGTTTCTCTAGACTGCATCATGACCAACAAACCGCCCATGCGTTAGAAAGTGCTGCTGCCTACTCCAGTTACCCCACAATGGCCGGTAAGTTCGACACATGTATTCGTCTTTTATGCACTCGGTTATGAACTTTTATTGAACGTGTGCAAGGGAAATGTCGCCGTGGCAACCGTCATAGTAACGGTAGACAAGCAAAAGTGACCCCTTTTTGTAATAAATCTTCAAAGGTCCTTTTTATTGTATTCAAGCTTTTCTCTTTGCATATTTCTAATAAGAATTTAACATACATATGTACATTCTAACATACCCTCCCCCTTTGTACAGAATATGTTGAATTTGGAGTTATACTTGTAATAGCAACAACAAAACACAGTTTTTCCATATTCTTGTATGAAGTTCCCAAACTATTGTGCCAAATCCTGGCAAGGATTTTAAAGCAATCATCTTTCGTAAAGAAAGAAACCCATGGCCCCATTATATCTCTCTTGTATACATTATACTTTTAGAACTATTCAAACTTTTTCAATGAATCAGATTAATCTAGACCTCAAAGTATCTACATGCTTGAATTTGAACCCTGGACACTATGACGTTTTTGTAGAATTCTCCTCAATTACTCATGCTGATAGAGGTTGCATTTCTATCTGTCCTTTTACTAAACGCACTTGGCGGTTTAAACACCATCAATAGAATTTTGTACTTTTACAAACGTCAGTGTAATTGCCCTCGGTTTTGATTTTGATAAAGGTAACGAAAGAGACGGCTGTTCCAAGTTTGTGAGTCTCGATCCTCAGATTGTTCGAGGGAACTACAAATCTTGTAAATTTCTTCATGTGCAGCTGTCGATTAGTTTAGGCTGCGAATCAGGAGTCCAAGTATTGGTGATTCGCCATACGACTCATCTCTAGACATACACGTAAGCCATTATGTTAACCTTCGTGGCAATACCTCATCGTATTAGCAGGAGTACCTGAACATTTCATAGGAAATGTATACTGGACAAAAGTTTCGTCATTGTTCTCTAAACTTATTGTATCATCGGAGAGGAGTTGAAGTTATAAACTCTCGAAGAAAATTGTTAGTAGTTAGTCGATGTGCTTCCGACACGCCCACACATTCGTTTGTGTCGGCTCGATTAATTAGATGTGACTGCCTCCTAGGAGCCGAGGAACCGATTGAAATACCCATGAATCGAGTAACTTGGAGTTTTTGAAGCTTCGTTAATTATTTAGTACTTCTTTCATCCAGGGCATCCTAGAGGATCTTCGCTGCGTCTTCTAATTCCTCTTACATTTTTTTGATGTACTTATTCTGTTGTAGTTTAACCGTTACTGATTGAAAAGCCCTTATATTTGTGGCCGTCGGTGGTGCAGTGGCTAGTGTTCGCGGCTCTTGTACATGAAAATGTGCGTTCAATCCCTGCTCAGACCACCTTACATTTCTTTCGATGACGATCACCTCGCTTAGTGATGGCGACACTATCGAGTATATAGCCATGAAAAATCTTCTCAAAATACCGTTCGGAACCGGTGTAAAAACTGTAGGTTTCAATCAATGAGTATAAAACTAGAAAGCGCACATCTCACTGATTGTGAGAAGCTCTCCTTAATCCCTTCATGGGATGATATGGGACACCTTTTTTTACATTCCCCAAGTTTACTGTCCACTATTTTGAGCCTACCCTACCCAGCTAGTCTTAGCCTTCCGCTTCCAAAGATGTTGCAGGAGTCTACGTGATTTCCAGAACTTATTTACAGAAAGAAAAATTTGCCAGCTCGATGACTAGTTTCATCTAAAGTGAGCTAACGTACATAGTTTATCGTTCCTACGTAAATTTTCATTCCAGCAATACATCTGATGATTTTGAAGTTGCTGATGATTTTGAAGTTGCTGCTATGAATATTTGTGACAATTGACAATGAATTTATTCGTTAGCTCTCTTCTAATGACATTTTTTGATCAGTGCTTATATCCTCTTTTATTAGAGTCCCGTAAGATGTCTCAAACTTTGTGACGAAATCACCTCTTGACACTCACACTTGTATGTCCACTATCGCTGTGCAACCATCTCCAACACTCCGTGATTGCTTTAAGGTATTTTAAACTGGGTTTTAGTTTTGTGGTCAGGAACACAAAGACCATACACATCGCCGTGAGGAATGGGTAACGATTGTTGGCCCATTGCCCAAACGATATGGGGGCAATAATGTGTAGTTACCCACGACGATAGGGAATTACCCGTCACGACTATCCATTAGCCACAGGTTATGGGGAAAATAATGGGTAGTTACCCACGACGATGCGAAATTACCCATCACGTTGTCGCATGAACCACTGGGTACGTGGAAAATAATGGGTAAGATACCAACAGCGATGGGGAATTTCCCATCATGATTACCCATCACCCGCAGAGCATAGGGAAGCGACCTTTACACATTACCCACGACGATGGGTAATGTGTTACCCATGGTAACCCATCCCCATTTTTGATTCAAAATATGCCAAATTTAGAAAAAACGTCTAGACCTCCCATAACATGTGGGTAATGGGTAAACGATCGCTACCCATTCCCCATGACGATGGTTAATGAGTTACCCAGGGTAACACATTACCCACGAAATGCGAACACTGGTTTAGGTCTTCGATAAACAGTCCTACACCCATAGAAAAATTCGATTGAGACAACCGCATTAGCCGTAACCGAATTTAGCTGTTACGTCACACTGGAGGTCATCACAACCTACTTATAATTGTTTTTAATATTTTAAACATTAGGTCGGTGTTGTTGTATCCGACTTGAAAATAAATTCGTTTGCACCAATAGAATTCATGAGCAATTTAGTTGCTGCTACAATATTTTTCAAAAATGCGGTTTGGCAACCGAATGAATTAACTCCAAATTCGGTTATTTCAACCGAACTAAAGCGAAATTCGGTTATTGCAACTGAACTTATAGAAAATTAAGTTGATAGAACGGATATAGTTGAAAACACGGTTGTCACAACCGAATTTCAGTTGTGGGTACTAAATTCTGTCGTGACAACCTCTATTCGGTTGTGGCAACCGACATTCGGTGGCATCAGACGAATTTACGGTTGCTGCAACTTCTTTTCCATCAATTAGTTCTGTGAGTGTACTCTTGCAGTGTATTCCTCGCCGGCCGTTGATTTAACAATTATCCGACCACGATCCTCTCTATGGATAATTGTATAGCAGTTTGCCAAAACCATTTGTCCTGAATGTCATGTACAAGAAAATCATTTATAAATCAGTAATATATTGGCGAAAGGATGTAGCATTTATAGATCCATTATATATAGGTGAAAGGATATGTGATCCTTACAAACTCTTTGGCTGCAGCCAACAAGGTGTCCTCGCATTTTATTTTTACCCCAATGGTGTTCAGTGATATATGTATATATTGTTAGCACATATTGTCCTCATAATGTGGTTCCTATTATCCCGCTGATACCCAAACTGCACATGCGTTGAACCTTTGTTAATTACCATATGTTGATTTTCTTCTCCACTGAGGTCCACCACACACTCACAGAAAAAAGACTTGAATTAGCCGTAATAAAATTTAAAAAGAAAGTGCAAGAGCCTTCAGCACGAAAACTATTCTTTTTTTTATTTTCCCATTTAACATTTACTAATGTTTTCATAGAAATCGAACAGGTACCGTGTAACGAAAAGGTGTTAACACAACGCCCGTGAGTTCGAACACTCATTGATTTTTTTTTATCACAAGATTTTCAATTAATATTTAGTTTGATTTTCGAATTCTTTAATTGAATCGAAAAACTATTTTTTTCTGTGTACACTAAATACTCAAGAAGATATATTTATTTATTTACTTTATGAATTCAATTTAAACAATTCAGTTTATAACTTCTATTTAATGTTACCTTACCAATTTTCATTTCAGGTCTAGAAGCACAAGTTCAAGAATCTTCCAAGGATTTGTATTGGTTTTAAACTAGTTAGGACGACTTAAAGATTTAATTGCAACTGGAACTGAAGTATAATAAAGTCACTAGTGGATATTTATTTTTTGTTTTTGTGAATCGACAGAAACGAAGAAGTGTAATTAGACCAGAGAACAGGATCAGCATATTCCGTTCGAACAAAGTATTTCAAAGGATTGTACTTAAGTATAAATTACTCGTATATAAATATAAATGTAAAATGGATAAAAAAAAGAAGAGAAAATGTGCAACAATTTTATGTTTAAACCTAGACTACTAAATAGTGTTAGGCAATTTTGAGTTTCGAACAAATTTGAATGAAACGAAAACTTTACGGACACAGCCCAAGAAATGACCGGTTCTCAATGAAAGAATGGTATGATTTTTGTATTACTATATATGTATATGAGAGATGAGCGTAATTATGCTGAAGATGATGATAATGATGAATTTAATTTAAATTTAATTTTATTTGTTTAATAATAACTCCCCTCCCCAAACAAATTGTATTAGAATACTTAGTCTTATCTAAAATATTAAATAATTATTATTATTATTATTATTAATATATGTAGTTTAGTTATGATGACTTTTATGAAATTTAAACGATGATGATGAAGCAGAAGAAAACGAACGAAGATAAACAACAGAAGCCTAAGTTAAATTGATTACAAGATAAAAACAAAATTTATTTTAAAAACCAAAATTCAAAAAAGACAAAAATTAAAACAAATAAAGCAAAAAAGAAGAAAATCAAAAGCCAATATTGAAGTGGACAAAATGTACCTGAATCGAGTTTTATTAAACAAAAAGGGAAAGAACCTAAGAAGCAAATTACATCACCATCTATCAATTCTTTCAATTATGAATGAATGAATGAATTTAGCTGCCTGCCTTGCTGGGATGGGACGCCTGGCGTTATCAGTCCAAATCAGAACACAGAACTAATTTTCCCCTTTGATTCGTTGTTAAGCATCATTAGCGCAGGCGCCTGATGCTTTTTGCCCGATTATTTATTATCTTTGGCTGTTGTGACTGTTGCTTATATAGTGACTAAATCCGATTTTAACTTCTCCTGAGTAGAATTGCGTTCCAAAGATGCATAATTAATGGAAACTGTAAACGAGATTGTCAGATATAAAGTTAAAAAATCCATACCATGATTGCGAACGCCGCAAACAACGAGGATGATGTGGTAAGTTGGGTAATATTGTGATGCAAATATTTTTTTGTTCCAAGATAATAGGCCTGTCTTAAATACCCGACTAAACTAACGTTTCGACCACTTTGGATTGGGAACTTAGCAATTTTAAGCGGCTCACCATACAAAGTCGTCGAAAAATTAGTTTATCTGTAAATAAAAAACATGCTCAATATTTGACACTGTCTTTTCAATTCCACAAACCTATCGAAAACGTAAACTGAATTCTTCAACTAACCGTTATATGCTACATAAATAATAAATGGAATTCTGTAACTTTTTAACGATAAAACTCGGTAGCTGTTAAATTGTCAAATTCATAAAATTTCAATACAAAATTTTCGAATTTTGTCAGATTCGTTTCTAAGTTAGAATCGGTGAAACAGGAACCCCGATTTGTTGACACACTGGGTCCATTTCTTCACTCCAGGTCACATATAATTTTTATTTTAAAGTCCCGTACTCAGTTCATGCGAAAAGTTCATAAGAAATTTTGTCATTTATCTCTAGACGGGTGTTTTTTGTTGCACAGAGTTACCACCCATCTCGGATTTACCTTGCAAATATTTCATGAATACTTCCTATTCGTACTCCATTTTTGGTTTTACACATGTTCTGTTACTTTTGTTTGTTCAAAGAATCGAAATGTCAGAATTCCGGTCCCAAAATAATTATCAAACTACTGTTTTCGTACGAAATAACTTTGTCATAACAACCCTGTAATTGATTTTGGGTAAGAAGTGTTCACAATGATCTATGTACCAAGCAAATAAAAATCCAGTACAATTTTCGGTTCACGAAATATTCGTTATTTTTTATACACGTCTTTCGTATGAGAACGAAAATTTCATAAAACCTGAATACGAGGCTTAACTCATAAACTTGTTATCCACGGCAGCAAATCACATCGACTAACAGTGGCGACAACATTTTTGTGGTTGGAATGGTAAAGCTTTTATTTTAACAGCAACATTTTGAAATCTATGATGATCGACTGAGCTTTTAAAGGCTCCTTTGGATTTAGACCGAACTGTTTATAGTGTAACGAAGCTAACTGACATATTTTCGCCCATTCTGATATATAAAAATATGTATTGGTCAGAATTGGCTGTAAGTTTCTGTACTGTGCGTTCAAGGTTATAGCAAAACCAAATCGATGTTTTTAAAACGCACTGGATTCGACGTCCACAATTTTCCTAAACTTTTTTCTTTCATCATATCCAAATTTTACGCGGCATTTGAGGGATATTATGCCAAAAATTTCCAAAATTCTCATTTTAGGGGGACCCCTCACCGTACTGGTTTATGACTTTGGTAAGTGTTGCCAACCATTATTTATCAAATCCATAAACTTATGCATATACAATACTTTACAATCCAAACGGTTGGCAATCAAACAATTAAAAAAACATTGACAAATTTACATTACACACAACAAATAAAATCAGGGATGATATTTAAATATGAAATGAAATGTTTAAATGTGAATATAAATTATTGAACTTTTTTTTGCATTTGAATCAGATTAAGTAATGCAAATTAAAATCTAATGCAAATTAAAATCTAATGCAAATTAAAACATCCCAACACTGACCTATTCAGATCTGTACATACAACCATTTACCTACACACTGCAAAAAACGGCATCTGTAACATATTCTCCCAAACATATTCCGCAGGAACCATGTACATGTTTGGAACAGACTTCAAACATTCATATGTTTGCAAGTCCCAAACTCACTTTTATTTAAAAGCAAACAGTAGCATGTTTACTGGCTTTTACCTGGAAACATATGTGTAATTCATCCCAAACATAATAATATTTAGAAACGAAGTTTTCTTTGAATTATATATACGTGTTATTTATTATAATTAATATGTATTATTAATATAAAAAAATAAAAATAAATGGTTTCCGATTACATCCCGTGAAGGGACCGGAGAGAACTTCTCACAATCACTGAGCTGTGCGCTTTCCAGTTTTCACTCAGTGATTGGGACCTACAGTTTTACACCGATTCCGAACGGTATTTTGAGAAGCTTTTTCATGGCTATATACTCGATAGTGTCGCCGTCACTAAGCGAGGTGACCGTCGTCGAAAGAAATTTTAAGGTGGTTGGAGCAGGGATCGAACCCAGGATCTCATGTACAAGAGCCGCGCACACTAACCATTGCACCACCGACGGCCACATTATAATAAATCATTTTTAAATAATTAATACAAAAAATTAAAAGATTTACAACGGTAATTTTTACATTTATTTGCATTGAATGCATTATTATTAATGAAATGAGAAGCTGCTGCTCTTTTCCTTCTCCTTTCTTTGTTTTGTCTCACGTCTTTGTTTTCAGAAGGTTTCAACTATGCAATGGTTATCACTATGCGTTTGTACACAAACAATACACTTATATACAAATCCAGTTCGTGCAAGCCAAGCGTGTTTGAATTACTTGTGTTTTTTCTATTATATCTCACAAATGGTCCGAGCCATTGTTTATTATTTTTTCACTGATCAAGCGCTTTTGATATCCTCTGTCCGATGAACCATTAACGACTGAATACATGAAACTAAAACGCTATACATCAGCCAAAATAAGAAACACTGATTTACACAGAATAATGCAAAAAATACAGATACACACTTACAAGATAGACTCTCCCGTTGTCCCTCTTTTATTCTCTAGGTTTCGAGAGAGTATAAAAAGTGCACCAAATACAACTGTATTTGTTTCACAAACACATATATATCATATATTAATCATTATGTGTGAAACATAATATTGCATAGCAAACACAATATGTTTGCACACAAGTATATTATATTTGCGACAACACACGTTATATTTGCATCCAAACAAAAAAAAAAAACGACAGATTTTTCAGCGTGTTTGGAATTAGTTCATACGTAGTTTTCCATGCAAATATTGTAATTTTTGTGCATATATTTTAGTTTCCTGTCCGAAAATTATGTATTTGCAATATTTATTTTGCCAGAAGTATAATTTAAAAAAAATTAAACCATTCCATGAATGATTTGGGAAGAGGTTCTTTGAGCCGTGCCCTTTCTAGTTTTACACTCACTGATTGGGACTTACAGTTTTACACCGGTTCCGAAAGCCACTTTGGGAAGCATTTTCATGGCTCAACATTCTATAGTTTCGACGTGACTAAGCGAGGTTGCCGTCACCGAAAGAAATGTAAAGTGCTCGGAGCAGGGATCGATCCCAACTTTATTTTATTTTGAGTAATCACACACAGGCTATGCTTCCGCACTAATTGCCACCAAAGGATAAGAAGGGAAAAAGTCAAAATTTCACAAAAAATTTAAACAGAACGCGAGAAAAAATTTTGTATTTCTGTGCCTTTGTATTTCTGTGCCTAGACTTTTTCTCTGCTCAGCACACAACAACAATAATATTTTGGGAAAATCCGTCATGTCGCCTCCCTTCATGTTCTTTTTTTCCCCCCGATAAAGGCTTGTTAAAGAACATTAGAAATCTCACTAGTTTTTTTTACGTCCCTGTTTGCGAATATATAGCGAAATTCAATTCCGTGCTCTTATTTTGCCCGCTAAAGTCTTGTTTTTAAGTCTGTTTGCCAACATATAGGAAATATCGATTTCTTGCCCGAATTCTGTGCCCAAAAAGTGGTTTCTTATCTCGAACATTTTGGCGGAATGCTTGCTTAAGTCTGGGTAATTTCGTCCGTTTCGACATTGACTTTTGATAGTTCCGCCAATGTTTTTGACAGTGTATAATGCAAAAATTATAAGGAACAGGCGCAAGAAATTGAAATTAATTTCTAGAGGAAAAGCTTGTTTCTTTAACTAAAAGTTTTGTAACCTAATTAAATATATTATATTTTGAATCAAGCTTAATATGATTATATTTTAATACACGCCAAATTTAACATGCTCTCTCTTTCCAATTATACAAAAGTTTGTAAAATTTTGCTAACCGTACACACAAGTCGTACCCGTAAAAATATTTTTGGGAGTACATTTTTCCTCCTGCACGGAACATTGACTCTGTCTGAACAGATAATACAATTTTAAAAATTGCATAATAATGTTATTTCATTATATGTATAAATTAATAGTACACAGATTCAGAAGTACTTGATTGCGTCGAATTTTTGCGGTAAAAAATTACGGATTTGCTAAACGCAAAGAAAAAACTCGTTCCTCCCAACCGAAATCTCAGATAACTGAAGTTCGACTGGGGACTGTAGTTGGGAGAAACTAGCTTCTGTTAAGCTATACATGTCATTTCGTTTGAGAGAACCGAAAAATGTTTGCAGCAAACGAGTTATGAAAAACATAAGCTGAAAAAACGTTTGCGAGAAACGAAAAACGGTTCCGCCAACTGTTCCCTCGGTTACAGTAACCGAGTTGTTGTTGATCCTAACTAAAAAAACGTTTGCGAGAACTGAAAAACGTTTGCAGTAAACGAGTTAAATTTCCAACTTTTTTGATTTTGGTTTTACCCATAAAGTGTTTTAAAAAAATTGGAATTTTTTATCTATTTTTTCACTGTCTACATACACGTCTGTCTCGCTTTGCATTTAAATAACAACTAAAGGCGCAGCAAACTACAACGCCTCATTTGTCCATCCAAGATATATCGACAAGGTAGAAGCATTAGAGTGTGTGATCACTATAATGTGTATGCGTGAGTGTGTATGCCAAACGAGTGGATAAGACTGTGTATACAGTCGACAGAATGAGAGAAGGACCGAAATTTACGTTCTTCGTAATCTGTGTTCTCATTAGAAAAATGGCTAATTTCAGTTATCGCAAACGGTTTTTAACTTGCGGCAAATTTAATTTTGTACTCGTTTAATGCAAACGAAAACTCGTTTGCGACAACATGATACACATTTGCGATATATGAGTTTATTTGGGAGAACTACATGAACGGTTGCGATTAATAAATTAATACAAATCAATCAAAGTATTGTTGCGGGAACCGAGCAATAAACGTTTTTTTTTCTTTGGGTGTAGCAATATATCGAAATTTATGAAAAGCTCATCATATATGTACAGAATTTATTACTTTACTTACTATTTAATTACTTGCATTTGTACACGTTGATGCCAATATAACGTGATTGTAGTTTGTCGCAAAAGTAGTATACTTGTGTCCAAACACATTGTGTTTGCTATTCAATATTATATGTTGGAGACACAATATTATAATAACGGATGGCGCACCAATAACTCTTTTTTTAATCAATGTATTTCATTTATTTTTTTTATTGTTTATTTTATTTTATATAACTAATTGGTTTTGAAGATTAAAAACCGTAAATTACCTCCATGCGCATCCACGCATATGCGTCACCTGATCAGAGAATTATTCATTGCGGCCTAAAGGGTTGAAATCAGGATCGCCTCAATTATTGTTTTAATGGGCTGCTTCAATTCATTCAAATTAATTGGTTTCATTTTGTACACTTCTTGCTTGAAATGACCCCATACTTCTAGTACAGTCAGGTCAGGTGACCTTTCTGGATATTAATTTGTTTTACAATTTCGTTGGAGGTCCGCCATAACCGGGCTGGCCATGTGTCCAGCTCATAATGGTCCATCTGCTCGAGAGAGTCCCTTTCCCTTTCGTGCGAAATGAAAGACTACAAAGCATGGTACCGCTACACATCCAAATTCTCTTTTCGGTATCCCAAGCATTCATTTTAATAAATCTAAACAGTAACGCGGAAAATAAAAAAAATAAGCCGATTACTCACGGAGAAAACAAAGTTATTACGTTTTGTTTTGTAGCATGATTCGCGCGCCACCCTGTATATCTTTTTGTAACCCAAATATGACTTTGTTGGTTAAAAGCTGCTGAAAACAAAAACGTGACAGACAATAAAGTAGCCGATCTTCAATTCGTGTAATAAATGCTTGCACGTAAGTATGTGGATGTTCCAAACATATACATGGTTCCTGCATAATTTTACAGGGGCCGTTGTTTTCAGCGTGTATACAAGACGTTCATGTGACAGCCCTCAGTCTGCAGTTCCCAATATTGTGCAAGTTCATAGGATTATTTATAACAAAATATTTTTTAAATAATCAAAAATTGCAAAAAATAGCTTAAATTGTTATACCTTAAATAAATATAATATAGTTCGCATTAAACAAATGTGGCCGTCGGTGGTGCAATGGTTAGTGTGCGCGGCTCTTGTACATGAGATCCTGGGTTCGAACCCTGCTCTGTCCACCTTCAAATTTCTTTCGGCGGCGGTCACCTCGCATAGTGACGGCGACACTATCGAGTATATAGCCATGAAAAAGCTTCTCAAAATACCGTTCGGAATCGGTGTAAAACTGTAGGTCCCAATCAGTGAGTGAAAACTGGAATGCGCACAGCTCAGTGATTGTGAGAAGTTCTCCCCGGTCCCAGTTTTCAAAAACAAAGCCAAATTTGGGTCACAAATACATATGTATATTATAACCTATTAAGAATTGTGTCCCAAACATGTTATATTGAATAGCAAACACAATGTGTTTGAACACATGTTTACTATATTTTTGACAAGCTACATACACGTTATATTTCCATCCAAACAGCAAAAAAAAATGCAAATTTTTCAGCGTGCAAAAACCAAAGTTCTCTTGGAAACTAACCCTCATTATTTGACCATTTTTTAAGTTTTATCTAAACTTGATGATACTTGTTATCCTTACTTCTTATACCACCCTCATACAATCAGATCTCTCTTCGATTCCAAGTTATTAACAGTAGTACGAGTATGAGTAGCCAGTAGTTTTTAACGTTTTTAAATTACACACATCTTCTGTTGCGACATGTCTGTGGTTTCTTCCTCTGTTCCATGATAAACACTTTCAGATTTTTGCTGTTGTTTGTTTTATATACCAGGTAAACAACGTGAGTTTAACTCTGAGCGAAAAAAACCCCTACAAGCTACTGATCCAGATGTATTTGAGTTCATCGTTCCACGCTTTTCACTTAAACTCATGAATTAAACAATCTCATATCGAAGAATCTTTATGACTTTTGATGACCATATGGATGGATGGATGGATGGATCGATGAACGGATTTAAGACAACTCTTTTTGTTTTTAGTAGTTGCTGTTGAATAAAACGTTTTATTTATCGAAATCATTCATATCGAGGATATTTAGTTATTACACTCGAACAATGGTCACAGTTTACACAGTTCATAACTGAAATTCAGGTTTGCATGAGAAGTACATTTAAAAAAATTTCAGATTCGGTAGACTTTAAGTCGACAATCCGTTTGGTAAATGGGAACATTCAGTTCGTTTTATAGATGTGCGATTAAGCGATTAATTAAAATTCTGATTAATCGATATCGTGATTAATCAGTTAATCGAATAATCAAAAATTATGATTAATCAAAACTATGATTAATCAATTAACTTGACCATTGATTAATCAAAATTTTAATAATTTTATTCATCAATCAAATAAAATTTGGAAAACATACAAGTACAAATCATAGATAAAGTAAACAAATAGATGAAGCACAAGTGTTGGGAATATTTTAGTGTAATGGCTAATTTTCTAGGTGTCGTTGAAAGCAATAAATCGGATTTTTTTGTTCCAAAAAAAAAAAAGTCAAAAATATGACAATAAAAATCTAAAATTTCATATCAAAAGAAAAAAATAATTTTCAACAAAAATATCAAGAATACAAGAATACAACTCGTTACTTAAAGTAGAATATCTGATGGCCATCGAATTGCAAAGCCATGTCTCACCACCTTCTATGTCCTAATAAATTGGTTCTTCCTCCGGTTCAGCTACCATTCCTTGTTGTGAGTCCTCAGACACTCTAACGGTTTTGGCATCTGCGACCACAGAAGTTGCTACAGTTTCTGGGCGGGGAAGTTTTTAGATTAAAAAGGCGTTCCGGGATGTTCATCTTTGGGCGGTCTTACGGGTTTTCTCCTATTGATATCCCAACACCGGCCACATGGCTTTGAAATAGTTTTTTATATATGTAAGAAACATATGCTATTATGTAAAATCACACAAATTTTGTCACATTTTCCATTTTTAAATTTACTTTCACAAATATATCCCACACTTTTGAATAAACGCCACTGAGAATTATGGGACACTTCAGTGAAAGGCACCTAGTGAACAACGTTGACAATGGGCGCGCTATATCTATTATTTCCTTTATATATGGTACAAATTATACAAACAAAAGGAAACATTTGAACATTTTGAGTAAAGAAGGTTGTAGAAAAATTCAAACTGAAAAATCCTAAAACCACGAATTGCTCAATTATTCGAATTTTGATTAATCAATTTTTAGATAAATCAATTAATCATGAATATTGTTTAATGACCGTCGGTGGTGCAATGGGTAGTGTGCGCGCCTCTTGTACAGGAGATCCTGGGTTCGATCCCTGCTGCAACCACCTTAAAATTTCTTTCGACGACGGTCACCTCGCTTAGTGACGGCGACACTATCGAGTATATAGCCATGAAAAATCTTCTCAAAATACCGTTCAGAATCGGTGTAAAACTGTAGGTCCCAATCAGTGAGTGAAAACTGGAAACCGCACAGCTCAGTGATTGTGAGAAGTTCTCCCCGGTCCCTTCATGGGATGTAATGGGAAACCATTCATTCATTCATTGTTTAATCAAAATGAACATTAATAGATTAATCATAAATATGATTAATTTAAATATATGATTAATCAATTATTCGATTAATCAGAGTGTCGATTAATAATTAATTAATCCTGATTAACAAATTAATCGCACACCCAAGTTCGTATGAAATTTTCGATCCCATAATTGTATAAAAAATTACAAAAAAAAACAATTTAGCTCATTCTCCATTTGCTTGGTACTCCGCTCGTTGCGAAAATTTCGTAAACAAAATCAATTACAGGGATGTTATGCCAAAGTTATTTTCTACGACAACAATTCGTTTACCAAAAACAGATATATCCACTTTGTTGGCAATACTGTTCTCCGCACATACATATGTATATGCCATTGGCAAACGGTGATTTGTTCACCTGGACATATCCAGATTGAATTACTGTTAGTAAACCACAAACTGACTAGACTGGACATTTCAGCTTTTGGGATACCATAGAAACAATAACATACAATCATTGGAGAAAAATTAATATTAAAAAAGTGGACTTATCTGCTTTTGGCAAACGGCCACAGATTTATTTGACAATTCTTTGGGACCAGAATTTTAAAATTTCGATTATTTTAACAAACAAAAGTAACACCACATGCGTCAAAAATAAAATGGAGTGCGAAAATAAATTATTAATAAAATATTTGCAAGGTACAACAGAGGTAGGTGGTAATTCTCTGCAACAAAATTTTCCGTTTAGAGATAAATGACAAAATTTCTCACGAAAATTTCGCAAGAACTGAATAAGCAGCCGGAAAGGAAACAAAATTTTTGTGAGTTGATCTCTATTACAGGGATGTTTACAACAAGTAGTGAATACTCTTTTGCGTCTCCTCAAATATAACGTAATGTGCTTATAATTGTTTGGTCAAGGAATGTGTGACATTTGTAAATCAAATCGCTATTTTGCGAAATAGTTAAATGCAACCAGCTCACAACTACATACGTAAGTCTAAATATTGATTTTTACAGTTTAAAGCCCGGTATTCAGTTGTTATGAAATTTTCGTTACCATAAAAAGTACGTGGATACAAAATAACGAAAATTTCATGAACCGAAAATTTTGTTCGCTTTTTTTCATTTGCTTTGTACTCAGCTCTTTGCGTAAATTTCATAGATAAATTCAATCACAGGGTTGTTACGCGAAAGTTACTTCGTACGAAAACAATAGTTTGATAATTGGTTTTGACCAAAATTTTGACATTTTGATGATTTTAACAACGTTAAACAGCGTTAAAGATAAAATGGAGTGCAAGCAATTAATAATGAAATATTTGCAAGATAAATCAGAGATAGGTGGTAACTCTCCGCAATAAAATTTTCCGTTTAGAGATAAATGGGATTTCGCAAGAACTGAATACAGGGCTTAAAGATAAATAAAAATTATCGAATCTGAAATTCAGGTTCAAGTTAGAACAACTCTGTATTATCAGTAGTTGTTCAAATGGCATTGTAAGTTACTGAAATGCAATGTTAATGTTTACGTGGTGGATTTAACGTTTTTGGGTTGTAGACTTCAAACGATGGAGAATATTAGATGTTTCTATTTGCAAGATGATATGACTTCCTTCACAGGAAGGTTGATGAATTCGCTAACTATAGAGCATGCTGGAAAGTACTAGATAACGTATTGTAGAGAGTTGTGACTTCTATAAATATACAGCGCATTTCGACTCAGTTTGTTTTGAAATAGCGAATAATTAAAGTTATATCGTCCAATAATAGAAATAGGGAACAATGATTTTAGTGATATTTTGTACAAGTAATTGTCCTCAAATGCAAGTTACACTTTTCTTAAAATGTTCTTCTACAAAAGTTCTTTTAAAAGTTTTTGTAATTGTATATTTTATAATACAAAAGTTATTTTAGAACATTTTGTATACATTTTCATCTACACAAGTACATTGAATATTCGTTTATAGACAAGTTCATTGAAATTTCACTTATAGAAAGTTCAATTATAGAAAGGTTGAAGTTCACTGAAATTTTGTCATTAAAATTCTAATACCTCCAGTAATTATTCAAGTCAAAATGTTCGTTCGACGTACTCTATGTTTGTTCCCAACTCGTCGCCTGAATCTCAATTTGCCGTATACGCCATTTTCACGTTTTTTTGTTAGAAACGGATGTGGAACGAGAAACACTCAAATTTTAAGGCACGCTGATCCTCATTCTTCTATCTTCATTGGTTTCAGAGATATAGAGCATTGCTTTTGCCGTATAAGCCCGATGGTTATCAGATTTTAAACTTTGAAATTGTTTTTCTCAAAACGGCAATTTGGCGTACACGGCAAATCAAAATTTAGGCGACGAACTGACAGCACATTCGAAATAGAGAAACCAATATTTGTACTGAAAAGTTTTGAAATAGTGCATGTTTTCATTGGACTTGTGGAACTCAAATCATCTTTCTTTTGCCTAGAACATGACCGAAATCTTTCGTTCGAGATAGAGAAACAGGCTGATAAAATATAATTTTTTTAACTTGACTTTGCAGAAAACTTTTATATTTTGAACCATTCTTAAACAGAACAAGTTGATATTTAAGTTTTCTACAACTTTTCCTACGGACATTTTCAACAAACCTTTGCTTTGTATTGAAATTATGGAAAATTTTTGCAATTCGTATTTTAAATTCTATAGAACGCACAGGAAAAAACTGAAACCAGGTCAAATTAATATTCACATATTGAGTCAAAGTATTGCAATGTCATATTGCCATGACAGGACAGGAATGTTACGTTAACCCTTGACAGCAGATCCATTCATTGTGTGTTACTTCCTATCACCAACATCATTCGCTGTCCATTGATGATGATCGCTTCAAATTTTTCTGAATTTATTACTGTTTGCACTGGGAGAGCATGTGACGTTGAGGTGACTCTGAGGCCATGGCACAAGATTCATGATAGTATTTATATATTTCATTTTATATATTTTAACTCCCGTGTTATTCAATATTTTTCGAATCGAACAAGATACGGGAGCAGCAACAATAGGGGACGTGGCAGTAGAAATCCAACAACAATTGATGGACGGATGACTGAATGTGCTAAAGGAGAGAGTGCATAAAAAGTCAGGAAGATCGATCCATTCAATGGGTTTTTGCTGTAGTTTCATCATGCTTGTTGTTTGTTGCATGGACAACATGTACGAGAGATATGCTTTTGGGGTTTCATGGTTGTGTTGTCGTGGCAGTGGCACTTGTTGTGCCATGTTCCTTCCTCTACAATAACGTGGCTGTTGGCTGAGGCTTTGGATGTCCGTCGTCAAGGTGTTCAACAATTCGCAAATGACTGAGTTTATCGCTTTTTAATAAGTTCTTGGTTGCTCTTGGAGTGGTCTTAGTATGACTATCACAAGTGAGTGGCGGAGTGAGCAAATTTGCAGTTTATCTGTTGGTGGTGTCTGTCGCGCTGTGCGCGTTTGCGGTGCTTCCTCCAACAGCAGGACCATGGTGACCTCAACTTAGTTAGTTGCTGCTGCTGCCTGTTGTTGTTCGACAACAAAACCTAAAAAGGATACAAATGACAGATGTTGTTGTTAGTAGTACTTAGTTCGAAACCGATGAGGACAACTAAAATATGCTTCCGACTTTTTTCCCTGTGTGTTGACAGTCGCAAAGATGAATAAATTTAGATTTTTTTGTTCATTGTGTTTAACTTTGCCAGTTGCAAAGTTTCCTTGCCGTGTGTGTCACATTCTGAGCTGCCGCTTGTAGCCGGTTGACAAGGTTCGAAGGAGGAGATAACGAATTTATGAGTTGTTTCAAATGAAATTCATGAAGTTTTATGTTTAGATAACTAAATGTGTTGTAATGTCACGGTGTTTTTTGTATAAATGGTACATCATGCACACAGATGTACAAAGGAGAACAAACGGTCCGTGGATATGGAAATTGTATTTTCTACAATGAAATATAAATAATTTTTTGGAAAAATTTTTTCTTGTACGGTTTGAGACTCAAAATGAGGCAAATTTAAAGAAAATTTTACGGATATTTCGCATCATGTGAAAGTCATCCATGTTACTTCAAAAGTTCCCTATGGAACTTCAAAATAATGACGAATTTTCTTAGCTTTAGTAACATTTATCTTACTTCCATTTAATTGACAAAAATTTTCCAGCAAATTCATGAAATTCTTAGTATAAACGTACACGCTGAAAAATAACGGCCCCAGCAACATATTGCAGGAACCATGTACATGTTTACAAGCATTGTTTTCATAAATTGAAAACCTGCTGCTTTTTGTTTCTTCATTGGGGCAGACAGCAATGTTTTCAACAAACAAAGCCACATTTGGGTCACAAGTACATATATTATAACCTATTAATCATTGTGTCCCAAAAAAGTTATATTGAATAGCAAACACAATGTGTTTGAACACAAGTATACTATATTTGCGACAAGCTACAAACACGTTATATTTGTATCCAAACAACAACGAAAGGCATGTTTTGGCGATTCAGCATGTATTGGCGATAATCAATGTACAATGTAGATTTTTGATGAAACATTGATAAAACACTTTCAATCAATTGAAAATATTGTTTACCAATTCATTTTATTAGTGGTGGAAAATTTTGGAAAAATCCTTTAAAATATTCTTACAGAAAGATCTTAGAAATTCTCTCATAAAAAATTTCATTGATTTCATTTTCTTATAGAAAAGTTATAAGATATTTTCGCATAGAACAGTTCTTCAAAGTTCTTAGAAATTTTCTCATAGTTAAGTACATTGACATTTTCTTATAGAAAAGTTCTAAGATATTACAGTTCTTAAATGTTCTTAGAAATTTTCTCACAGTAAAGTTCACTGACATCTTCTTATAGAAAAGTTCTAAGATATTTTCTTATAGAAATTACCCGTTTCCCATTACATCCCATGAAGGGATTGGGGAGAGCTTCTCACAACCAATGAGCTGTGCGCTTTCTAATTTTTCACTCACTGATTGGGCCCTACACCGATTCCGAACGGTATTTTTGAGAAGCTTTTTCATGGCTAAATACTCAATAGTGTCGCCGCCACTATGCGAGGTGAGCGCCGCCGAAAGAAACTTTTACGGTGGTCAGAGCAGGGATCGAACCCAGGATCTCGTGTTCAAGAGGCGCGCACACTACCTATTGCACCACCGACGGCAACAGTCTTATGGAACAGTTCGTAAAAATTAGTTTCTCGTAAAGATTTTAGAAATTTTCTAATAGGGAAGCTTTAAGAATTTTCGTCCAGAAAAGTTCATAGAAATGTTTTTCTAGAAAGTACCTACAAACTTCTTATAGAAAAGTTTTTAGAAATATTCTTACAAAATAATTCTTAAAAATTTTGGTATAGAAAAGTTCTTAGACATGTTCTTGTAGTAAAGTTCATAGAAATTGTATTATATAAAAGTTCTTACCGATTTTATTATGGAAAAGTGCTTCCAATTTTTGTTATGGGAAAGTTCCTACCAATTGTCTTAAAGAAAAGTTCTTAGATAGTTTATTGTAAATAAAATAAATAAGTAAAATAAGTAAATAAAAAGTTCTTTAACATTATCTTACAAAAAGTTCTTAAAAATTTTCTCATAAAAAGAAGTATAATTCTTCTCCTAAAGAAATATTCTTCTGACAGTTTGTATAGAAAATTATTTGAAAATTTGTATAGCAAATATTTTGGAATTTTCATTGACTTTTTCTTATAGACAAGTTCTTTGATAGTTTCTCAAAGAAAATTCTTGAACGCTTTTTAGAAAACTTCGTTTTTCTTTTTTAAAGACTTTACTAAAGTTTCTTATGCAAAAGTTCAGTGAAATTTAATGTAGAAAAGTTCATAGAAATTTTCCTTTAGAAAAGTTCTTCGAATCTTTCTCAAAGAAAAGTTCTTTTGAATATTTTTTTGAAAAGTTCTTTTGAAATTGTCTTCAGAAAATTTCTTTGAATATATCTCAAAGAAAAGTTCTTCTGATTATTTGTTGTAGAAACGTTCTTTTGAAATTTTCGTACAGAAAAGTTCTTAGAAATTTTCTTATAATAAAGTTCTTACAAATCTTCATATAAAAAAATTCTTAGAAATTGTTTATGGAAAATTTCATTAAAATTTTGTAATAGAAAATTTAGTACAAGAAAAATTTTGTTAATAAAATTTTCCTTTGCTATAGAAAAGTTCATTGAAATGTTCTTATAGAAATGTTCATGGAAATTTGCCTATAGAGAAGTTCCTTGAAATGTTCTCATAGAATCGTTTACTAAAATATTCTTATAGAAAAGTCAATTGTAATTTTCTTATATGTAGAACAATTCACTGAAAATTTCTTATTGGAAAATTTATTAAAATTTACTTGGACAAAAATTCATTGAAATTTTCTTATTTAATAATTCATTGATATTTCTTTTTGAATTATTCATTGAAATTTTCTTATAGAAAACATCATTGAAATTTTCATATAAAGAGCTTATTGGAATTATTTTATAGAAAAGTTTATTAAAATTTTCTGACAGAACAGATATTAAAAATTTCTTATAGGAATTTAATTGCAATTTTCTTAGAGAAAAGTTCATTGAAATTTTCTTATAGAAAAGTTCATTTAAATTTTCGTATAGAAAAGTTCATTGAAGTTTTCTTATAGAAAAGTTCATTGAAGTTTTCTTATAGAAAAGTTCATTGAAGTTTTCTTATAGAAAAGTTCATTGAAGTTTTCTTATAGAAAAGTTCATTGAAGTTTTCTTATAGAAAAGTTTATTGAAGTTTTCTTATAGAAATGTTCATTGAAGTTTTCTTATAGAAAAGTTCATTGAAGTTTTCGTATAGAAAAGTTCATGGAAGTTTTCGTATAGAAAAGTTCACGGAAATTGTCTTATAGAAAAGTTAATTCAAATTTTCTTATAGAACAAGTTTCTTACAGAAAAGTTCATTCAAATTTTCTGATACAAAAGATCATTGAAGATTTCTTATAGAAAAGTTCATTGAAGTTTTCTTATAGAAAAGTTCATTGAAGTTTTCTTATAGAAAAGTTCATTGAAATTTTCTTATAGAAAAGTTCATTGAAGTTTTCTTATAGAAAAGTTCATTGAAGTTTACTTATTGAAAAGTTTATTGAAGTTTTCGTATAGGAAAGTTCATTGAAGTTTTCTTATAGAAAAGTGCATTGAAATTTTCTTATAGAAAAGTTCATTGAAATTTTCTTATAGAAAAGTTCATTGAAGTTTTCTTATAGAAAAGTTCATGGAAATTGTCTTATAGAAAAGTTCATTCAAATTTTCTTGTAGAACAAGTTTCTTACAGAAAAGTTCATTCAAATTTTCTGATAGAACAGGTCATTGAAATTTTCTGATGGAAAAGTTCGTTGAAATTTTCTGAGAGAAAAGTTCATGGAAATTGTCTTATAGAAAAGTTCATTGAAGTTTTCTGATACAAAAGATCATTGAAATTGTATTACAGAAAAGTTCATTGAAATTCTCTTATAGAAAAGTTCGTTGAAATTTTCGTATAGACAAGTTCATTGAAATTTTCTTATGGACAAGTTCATTGAAATTTTCTTATAGACAAGTTCATGAAAATTGTCTTATAGACAAGTTCATGGAAATTGTCTTATAGAAATTTTCTTACAGAAAAGTTCATTTAAATTTTCTTATAGAAAAGTTCATTGAAATTTTCTTATAGAAAAGTTCATTCAAATTTTCTGATAGAAAAGTTCATTGAAATTTTCTGATAGAAAAGTTCATTGAAATTTTGTGATAGAAAGTTCATTGAAATATTCTGATAGAAAAGTTCACTGAAATTTTCTGATAGAAAAGTTCATTGAAATTTTCTGATAAAAAAGTTCATTGAAATTGTCTTATAGAAAAGTTCATGGATCATTTTCTTACAGAAAAGTTCGTTGAAATTTTCTTATAAAAATTCATAAAAATTGTCTTAGAGAAAAGTTTTAAAATTTTTTTTATTATAGAAAAGTTCATTCAAAGTTTCTTATAGAACAAGTTTCTTACAGAAATTTCATTCAAATTTTCTGATAGAAAAGTTCATGGATCATTTTCTTACAGAAAAGTTCGTTGAAGTTTTCTTATAGAAAAGTTCATTGAAGTTTTCTTATAGAAAAGTTCATTGAAGTTTTCTTATAGAAAAGTTCATTGCAGTTTTCTTATAGAAAAGTTCATTGCAGTTTTCTTATAGAAAAGTTCATTGAAGTTTACTTATTGAAAAGATTATTAAAGTTTTCTTATAGAAAAGTTCATTGAAGTTTTCTTATAGAAAAGTTCATTGAAATTTTCTTATGGACAAGTTCATTGAAATTTTCTTATAGACAAGTTCATGAAAGTTGTCTTATAGACAAGTTCATGGAAATTGTCTTATAGACAAGTTCATGGAAATTGTCTTATAGAAATTTTCTTATAGAAAAGTTCATTGAAATTTTCTTATAGAAAAGTTCATTGAAATTTTCTTATAGAAAGGTTCATTGAAATTTTCTTATAGAAAAGTTCGTTGAAATTTTCTTATAGAAAAGTTCGTTGAAATTTTCGTATAGACAAGTTCATTGAAATTTTCTTATGGACAAGTTCCTTGAAATTTGCTTATAGACAAGTTCATGAAAGTTGTCTTATAGACAAGTTCATGGAAATTGTCTTTTAGACAAGTTCATGGAAATTGTCTTATAGAAATTTTCTTACAGAAAAGTTCATTGAAATTTTCTTATAGAAAAGTTCATTGAAATTTTCTTATAGAAGAGTTCATTGAAATTTTCTTATAGAAAAGTTCGTTGAAATTTTCGTTTAGACAAGTTCATTGAAATTTTCTTATGGACAAGTTCATTGAAATTTTCTTATAGACAAGTTCATGAAAGTTGTCTTATAGACAAGTTCATGGAAATTGTCTTATAGACAAGTTCATGGAAATTGTCTTATAGAAATTTTCTTACAGAAAAGTTCATTGAAATTTTCTTATAGAAAAGTTCATTGAAATTTTCTGATAGAAAAGTTCATTGAAATTTTGTGATAGAAAAGTTCATTGAAATATTCTGATAGAAAAGTTCATTGAAATTTTCTGATAGAAAAGTTCATTGAAATTGTCTTATAGAAAAGTTCATGGATCATTTTCTTACAGAAAAGTTCATTGAAATTCTCTTACAGAAAAGTTCATTGAAATTTTCTTATAAAAAATTCATAGAAATTGTCTTACAGAAAAGTTCATTGAAAATTTTTTTATTATAGAAAAGTTCTTAAAAACTTGTAGAGGAAAGTTTTTATAAATGCTCTTGCAGAAAATTTCTTTGAAATGTTCTTATAGGAAATACATAAGATATATTCTTTTAGAAAAGTTCATGGAAATCCACTCACAGGTTTTTTATATAGAATTGTTATGTTCTCATAGAGGAAGTTTTTAACAATTTTCTTATAGGAAATCTCATTGAAATTTTCATATAGAAAAGTCTATAGGCGTGTTTCATAAAAAAGCGAAGTGAAAATTTCTTATGCGAAGTTTTCTTATAGAAAAGTTATATGGCATTTTCATATTGAAAAGTTCTTTGGAAAGTTTCTTATATAAGTGGTAAATTTGCAAACACGTTTTACCATGAAAATGTGAGCCCCATTTATATGATTTGAAAATAAATTACATTAACACAAAATTTACAAATGAACAAGGTTGTAAATGTGAATACCAATATATGTGTGCATGTGTACAAGTTCGGGTGTTGCATCTACCAAAAACACTTAAATAAATTTGTCAGATTGATTCCCCATACAATATGGAAGGGAAGATATTTAAATGCATCCAACAACCCAAAATTCTTTAGTTGCTTATACTTCTGTTGTTATTGTGGGGAATTTTAAAAATAAATTTCAAATGCATTCGATTGATTTTATTATGATGTTGGTGATTGTGTTGTGTTACGATATGATGCGATGCGACGATGCATCGCAGTGCCTTGATATTTTTAGTATCTCCCATTGTCACACTTTGTTGCGACGACACCAAGGGTGTAGATAGGTAGAGTAGCAAATCATCGTCGCTTGGTATGTCACGAGATATGAAAACTTTTAGTTTTCAATTCGAGGGTATTTTAACATTCCACAGAAAATCGAAAATAGAGTCAATTCTCTTGACTCGCGTCGGTTGTAGCATTAAGAATTGCTGGTCGATGTTGTTGTTGTTGTTTGATTGGTTCATTGGCAACAATGGTACTACAATAGTTTATGGCTTTTGGTTTTTGTTTTTCTAAATAAACAATTTTCGATTGTTTATGGGCCCAAAGGTGTTTGACGTTACATGCTCCGTCCAAGTCACGCGTCTAAGTAATCGGACGATATATGACAACAACGACGACGACCCAAGAACGACGTGACAAAACCAAATCTCTAATAGCAAATGGGCGCTTTATGAGGTGGTGAACCCTCAATTGCCTATTAGCGGCCAATTTTCCACAATCGTAAATTTTTATAACACTATTTTGATCTTAATGGATTAGGAAATAGATAGATATTGTTGCATGCGAGAATCATCTTAAATAAAGTGTAACTAATGGGTGGCAGTATTAATTTGTCGTATCATTAAGATGGAACAGGAGAAAATGTATTTAAGAACATAATGAGGTCACGGCATTTGATGCTTTTTCATCCTTGAATGTCATGGGTCTGCATACACTTATATACATAGTATATGAAAGAGTTCAGTGAAAAATAACAGAGGTTAGACTGACTTAAATGTCTTTCAAGAGATCTTCATCATTTCTCAAAGACGAGGAAATATTTTTTAAACACAACAAATAGTTAAAAATATTACAACATCTACCAGAGAAAAGACCAGAGATTTTAGAACTTGCAGTGAAACAATTTGTACTTCCATTAAAAATATATGTTAGTGAACAGAACAAAAAGTCTGTTAAAAAGGGGAAGGCAAACATATTTAGAATTTCAGCAAACATAGGTTTGTTGTTGCAGCAAACAGTATGTCAGGTATTTTATCAACCCTGCAAAAAGTTGTTTTTTATGGCAGTACATTTGTGTAGTATTACTGATTTCGCAAAATAATGACCCACAAGGAGTCATTTGTCATACGTTTTTAAGTAGAATTGAATATTGGTCTTAGGTGCTTCCAAAAAAACTGATATTATTATTGTGTTACTCGCAGGAATGGCTAAACTATTCAAGAACGTCGTAGTAATATTGTGTTTTTTTGGTTGTAGCACTCATTTGAACCTATTTCGACCAATTTTAAAATGTACTATGATCAGACACAAGAAATTTGCGAGCAACCCCAATCATAATATGATCAGCCACCATCATAATATGTCAGCAACATACGACTCACTATGCTCTTTATATTTCTTACACGCTTCGCAAACTTATGACATGTTTGCCTTTTCATACTATTAAAAATCGGCGACTCATAGACTAAATCTTATATAGAGTCTTAACATTTCTCTCAGCAAATTTATGACATTTGGCTTGGTATGATATGAACGTTGGATGTTGAAAGAATTACTTCAATAATACCAGATAGAGGCAATGGTTCAAAACAACCAACAAAATAACAACAAAAGTATTTCTTTTTGTGTGTTAAAATTATTGTGTTGAATACAACACAAATGTATGATGCTAACAATAACAGTCAATAAAAAGTTTAAATTTCACAGTTTTTCACCAAAACGACATGAAAAATTAAAGTCAGAAGTTATTATAATTCCACCTGGTGTAAATCATTTTTCATCAAACACCTCTCTATCTCACCGACCGCACCAAGAAGAGTGTGGAAGGAAAAGTCAAATGAATCAAATTTTCTCTCTTTAAAGATTTACTCTATGCGGCGACTGCTTCAACTTCGTGAGTTTGCCTGTTATTATATTCTAGAATTTGGATCTCTTCTTCTTTTATCAAAGCTACTAAAAAATTGGTGTCCAATAACATCCCATGAAGGGATATTATGATCAATGAGTTTTACACTCACTGATTGGGACCTACAGTTTGACACCGGTTCTGAACGGTATTTTGATAAGCTTTTTCATGGCTAAGTACTCGATAGTCTCGCCATCACTAAGCGAGGTGACCGTCGTCGAAAGAAATGTTAGGTGATCTGAGCAGGGATCGAACCCACGTTCTAATATATTACAAAAGCCGTTTGCATTAGCCATTGACGGCCACAATTACCATTTTATTTGAGTCAATTATTTGTGTATTTGGAATTACAAAATTCGAGATTGAATTTACTTTTAAACAATTTCAGCAGGTGAGCATTATTTTTGATGTTTGCGTAATAGCATGTGTTGAAAAAAATTCTCATTAGGTTGAGTTTTCATATACCCAAATACTTGTAGAGATGGAGCTGATGAGATGTCGTTGTGAGCATCGAAATAGCTAAATACCTAACAATCCAACAGAATAATTAACATTTTTATTAACATTGAAATCGTATTGATTACACTGTTGTAGTTTTTGGCATGCAATTTTTGTATCAACGTTCTAGTAAATTGTATCGGTTAGACGCAAGTCTACTGAGTTGATCGGTACCCATGAAATGTTTGTATTAAGTCAAATTATTGAAAAAATCGATTTTTACCAATTCTCAGATTTTCCTGCGCGTTTTTTTTTTGAAAAAAGAAAAATTTTTTTTTCACTTTTTCAGTATAAATTCAAGGGGCTTCAAATATTTCACTAATAAAGAAATTTATAAAAATGATTCTGGAATCAAGGAGCCTTTGCACCCCTATTTTCTACCTCTGGTGTACAACTTTCATACCCGCGAACATTGTCAAACGTTCGAAAGATAGAGCCAACGGACTACTATCATATCTGAGGCTAACTTTTATGAACAGCGCGTCAAACTCCTAATTAGAATGATAAATAATAATATTAATTCTCTTCGCAATGGTAAATGGAATAAACTGCGGACGAGTTTAAGACCTGGCGACAAATCCTTCTGGAAAATCAGCAGAAGTTTACGTGGAAAGCGAAAAAGAAGTATCCCTTATTTTGTGCAAGGCAATAGGAAAATTGTGACGGATATGGAAAAGGCACAACAATTGTCTAATACGAGTACATTTTCCGCGTCCAATAACACGGTGTTACAAAAAATAGATATTTTTCTGTCCTATGAACCAAATGCACATATTCGGAAAGAGGGGAAAAAATAAAAATACACGTGTATCGTCGATTTTCATGTACACGTCAGAATTTTTTTTTTTAAGTTTGAAGTATAAAGCTCGTAGTGGCCTGTGTGAAAGCCTTTGGACCGATTTTTAACCCTTTTTCAGTGATCCAATCGAGCTCATTTTTTGCAGGCAGACTCGTGGAAATGACTGTATCACGTCAAATTTTTTAAAAACTATTTTTATCAATTCTCAGATTTTCCCAAATTTTTATTATTTTTGAAAAAAAATATTTTTTTCACTTTTCTTAGCATAACTTGAAGGGACTCCAAATTTTTAAACTACTTAAGCGTTACGAAAAAAAAATGTTTTTTGACCCATCCTACTCGATATAGTTGTAGTTAATCAATAGTAACCTTCTAACACTAAACAGTTTTTGACTTTTACAACACTTACAACTGGTCTGACAGATGAAATAAGGAATTGCAAAATTGTTTTAAGTTCTGTTGTGGGAAAACGTATTTGTATATATTTCATCTGAAAAAAATGCAGTGTCCGACGCGAAATAACTTTTGTTACGTTTGTGGCTTATTCGCACCAAGTAAAAATTTGAAAAATATTACTAAAACAGTGGTGAATTCGTTTCAGAAAATATTTAAGACTGCTTATGTTCCTTACTTGTGGTATACTCCGGAAGTCGTGTGCGACTATTGCTATAGAAACTTGTGCAAGTTTACTGATGGAAGGTCAACAATAAAGTACGCTGTACCAACAATTTGGCTACCACGCACGGAGCACTGCAATGAATTGTGCTACTTTTGTGTAATTTTTGCTCAAACAAAAGGGTAATAATACATTCACCGCAACAAAATTCGCTACGCTAATGTAGAATCGGTAATTCCAGCAGTTCAATACCCACCAGAAGAGCGTGTAGCGGCTTCAGTGGAGATTTTTGATAATGTTCCCGAAATAAGCGATGCAGAATCAACAGTTGTACCAACACTGCTATCAACTTTTCTTGCATCGAATGCGAGATGCGAGAGTCCACAAGTATCGGAATTTGTGGCAACACCCAGTGAAATTGGGACTGCAATGCCGCATTTAATAACGCAAACCGACTTCAATGACCTCGTACGAGACGGAAATTTGTCGAGGAGAACAGCAGAACTCGTTGCATCACGCTTTAAGCAGTGGAATATAGTGGCGGCTGAATTTAAAATAACAGCCGCTCGTGGTCGAGGTACCACTATTCCATATGACGAATTTTTTAAATTGCACGAAGATCGGGGAAAAAAACCTAGCTTATTGTTATGATATTGATTTGATGTTTGCAAAAATTGGTTACCCTCATATATCAGAGGAGTGGCGACTTTTCATCGATGCATCGGTCAACAGTCTTAAAGTCGTGCTGCTTCATATCGGTAACATACACCCATCTGTCCCGATCGCATATGCCACAAACCTCAAGGAAACATAGGAAGGCATGGAATTAATATTACAGCTGATAAAGTACAAAGAGCATAATTGGAAAATATGCTGCGATCTGAAAGTGGTCGGTTTACTCATGGGTGTTAAGCGTGGATTTCCAACCCACCAGTGCTTTTTGTGTACATGGGAAGGTCGAAAAAGAGATGAGCATTACACTGAATTTAAGTGGAAGCCGCGAACATGCTACAAAGTAGGCGTAGAAAGTATAGAGAATCTACCATTGGTGCAGCTGTCTCAAATCATTTTGCCTCCACTACACATTAAGCTCGGTCTCGTATCAAATTTTGTTAAACTTTGCGCAAAATTTTTCCGAAATTGAGCGGCGCAAAGATTCATGCAGGTATTTTTTTTAAGAAGTCATTCAGTAACTTTATGTTTTTTAATGATTTTTTTTGATTTAAGGTGTTTTCAATGGTCCGCAGATAAAAAACATATTTGCAAGTTCCGAATTTTCATCAAAATTAAATGCTATCGAACAACGTGCATGGAAAGGTACAGTTGCCGTTATTGAGCAGTTTCTTGGCAACAAACGAGCTGGCAATTATAGAAATATTGTAGCAGAAATGGTTTCGGCATATGGCGAAATGGGCATATTAATGTCGCTAAAGATCCATTTTCTTCACAATCATTTAGATTTTTTCCCTGATGATTTAGGAGCTTGTAGCGATGAGCATGGCGAAAGGTTCCATCAGGACATTGCGGCTATTGAAAAGCGCTTTAAAGGAAAAGACATTGCATATGCTTGGCGAATACTGTTGGTCTATTTGTCGCGATACTGAAGCAAATGCTTACAACCGCAAAACTAAAAGGCCTAAATGTCTTTAAACACATTAAAATTTTTAATGTAATAATTCTTTATTTTTATAAAACAAAAGTAATAAAAAAAAATTGTTTTTTTAACGAACTGAAACCTTAAAAAAAACGATAACCATTTTAAAAAAAAAAATTTAGGAGAATCTGAGAATTGATAAAAAACTATTTTTTAAAAAATTTGACGTGATACAGACATTTCCACGAGTCTGCCTGCAAAAAATCAGCTCGATTGGCTCACTGAAAAAGGGTTAAAAATTGGTCCAAAGGCTTTCACACAGGCCACTACGAGCTTTATACTTCAAACTTAAAAAAAAAATTCTGACGTGTACATGAAAATCGCCGATATTTTTATTTTGTATCCCCTTTCCGAAAAAGTAAATTTGGTTCATAGGACAGAATGTGTGTAACACGGTGTAATCTTACATCTACTTACAAGCATTCGATTGATGAAGTTGTTAATTCGGAGGTAGATCTTCTTAAATGCGCAGAAGTCGACAGTCCCGAAATATCATCTACATCATTAGATAAATTGAATTTCTTAATCGCTTGGCCTTGATGATGTATCTAACGTCCTGATTAAAAATCGGTCACCTAATGCAGTACAATTACTAGTAATTACTTTTAATTGCTGCTTACAAATGAACTATTTCCCAAAACATTTCAAAAACGCCAAAGTTATTGCCATTTTAAAACCAAACAAGCCGAAATACGATCCCAGCAGTTACAGACCCATCAGTCTATTGAGTAATTTGGCAAAACTGTTTGAAAAAAATCATTCAAAAGCGGCTTTACGATGTCATTGGAAATACGTCGATAATCGACAGCGAACAATTTGGTTTTAAGAAACAGCACAGTGCAGTTCACCAAGTTAATCGTATAACAAATATAATCAAAGGTAACAAGGTCAGAAAATTTTCGACAGGTCTGATAATTCTGGATATAGAGAAGGTGTTTGACACTGTATGGCATAATGGATTAATATATAAACTGCATAAGGCTAATATATCAAAATATTTGTGTAAACTTATTGCAAATATCCTCGCCGATAGAACATTTGCTGTCGCAGTTAATGATACAATATCTCCTCCAAACCAATCGTAACTGGCCTACCTCAAGGTTCAATATTATCTCCAATATTGTACTCTATTTATTCGTCTAATTTTTCCCGTCCCACATATGTAAAGACCGCATTCTATGCCGATGACACTGCTCTAATTACTTTCCCTATACAACTCTCCCAAACTATTACCAAACCGTGAGCTAAATCTTGAAAATGAAAGTCCAGTATCCAAAATGATGTCAAATATCTAGGGGTGTGTTTGGACTAGAATTTAAATTTTGCAAAGCACATCGCGGAAACCTGTAAGATGTCCCTAAGAACGATTAGAGCTCCTTGGCCAATATTAAGCAAGCGCTCGACAATGAATATAAAAAATAAAAATTTAATTTAAAAGTGTGTCATAAGACCAACATTAACATATGGAAGTCCAATTAGGTACAAAGCTGCGAAAACGCATAGAAAGAAACTCCAGATAATTCCAAATAAATGCTTGAAGATTATAAACAAGAAGCATTGGAGATATTCTACGCACCTTCTTCACAGCGAAACTGGTTTTGAACGAATTTGATGACTTCGTAAAGAAAGTGATTAAAAGCGACCAAAGCGGGTGAGAAAAGGTATTTAACTTTTTTTTGAAAAATTTTATCCTTTGAAAATTTATAGTCCTTTTATGGGTTAACAGGATAAGAAAATGAAAAACTGAAAACGCCAATTAACTCAATTTTACCTATAGTTTCAGACGTATATCATCCGGTTCAAGTGTAACGACTTTTTTTTAAATTGCCGTACGGTTATAATTATAAATCTCATACGCTTGTAATATATATCGATAAAATCTCGTAAATTAAAATTTAGTATTTAAATAAAAACTGAATAAAAATTAATTATAAAAAGTAAGTAAGTAAAGTCAAATTTTTCACTTACAATATTTGGAAAAATTGTAGCCATGGTAAAGCTGAACAACATTGTGATTGTTTGCTTGGGTTGCATCTGATGAGAAATACAATTGTTGACAAAATTATATACCTTCCCTAAATTGTGAATAAGAGCAAAAGCGTCCATTGATTTTTATGATCTGTGTCTCATTTTGTTCATAGGTCATGTGACTTTAGGATACACTATAATAGAACTTTACACTTGTTTCCGTTTCTTATGTTTTTTGTTTTTTTAATAATAAAATATTTGAAGTTTTTAAGCAAAAAATATTTTTTTTCGCCATTCTTTTTTTTATAGCTGCAAAACTGTTGATTATATTGAGAAATAGTGTAGGATAGGTTAAAGCTATTATAATTCTAAATTTATTCGGACAAAATCGGACTCGTCGTTCAGGAGTAATGATGACTTATACATACATACTTTACATACAAATGATAATTTTTTAGAAACAAAATGGTCTTCATGTGCTACTTACGATTGTATTAATACAATATTGTCAAATACAATATTGTCAAATATTGTGAATAAAAAATTTGGAGTCCCTTGAAGTTATGTTGGAAAAAGTAAAAAAAATCATATTTATCAAAAAAAAAGTGCAGGAAACTCTGAGAATTGGTAAAAACCGATTTGTTCATAAATTTGATGTTGGGTACCGATCAACTCAGTAGACTTTCGTCTAATCGATACAATTTACTAGCACGTTGATACATTTTTCGACTACAACAGTGTTATTGTTATTGATGCACTTTGGTTACACTGTGTATTATACTTTGTATCCAAAACACTTTGGAAATATGTTCAACATTTATAAATGAAATTGTATTCCATGTTTTTTAAGTTATGAAAATTATTCGAACGAAAAATATTGAGACGGGAAGTCATTAAATGTAAATCTAAATAAAACTAATTGTTGAATTTATAATTCTCGTGGTCTTTCAATTATTTAAAGCGGATAATTTCAAGAGTTATCCATGTAATTGAATATATATATAACATTTTGAATAACCCCGTACCCCAGTTGATTACATACGTAACGGGTGGTCCAAATACATATGTACATGTATATTTCATATATTGATACTGCTCAAGTTTTTCTGTTGGAAATATTGACTATCAGTTATAATATCTCCGCAGACCACAATGAGTCGCTTTACGCTTGATCAATGTTCAGAAAAGCTCAAAAAATTCCAATCTGACAAAAAATTTGGTAGAACAATCATACTTTCTGACGAGGCGCTTTTACATCTCGGCGTCTATATCAACAAAATTAACGCATCTGGGGATCGGAAATCCTGGACGTCCTTGTCGAGAAGCCAATACATCCAAGGAGAGTGACAGTTTTGTGTGGATTTAGGAATGGTGGCATCATTGGCCCATTTTTTTCGAAAATGCTGTTGGAAAGATCATTTCAGTCTTTTTATGGGCTGAAATGGAAGGTGTGACCTTGGATTATCTTTGGTTTCAGCAAGATGGCGCACTATGTCACACAGTTCATCAAACAATCAGTATTTTGAGATTTTGCAATCGAAATCGTGTTACCAGCCATCCGTCTTCGCGATGTCAATTTTATTTCTAGCCTATGGACCAAATGTATGTGATCTATTTTAAAACCCTGTGGGATTTATATTTATTATCACGACAAAACAAGAACTAAAGAGATTCAGAGTGTAATTTTAATTAATCAATCAATTAATTAATCAATCGATATATAAATTGAAGTTTTCTGAGAAATCTGTTTTAATCAGGCCCCAAATTTTATTGTCATTGTTGAATTCAGAGGGTTGAAATCTAGAAACATGTTTATTTTGTATTTAATGTCGTTGAATTCAAAGGGTCGAAATCAAGAAACATTTATGCAGTAGACCTTCAAGTTTTTGACGACATTCAGGCGGTTTAGGATGTGTGATTGATTCCATATTAATACAATTTTCAAATATTCAAATACCTCACATATTCTAAACATATCATTATTAAGTATTGCACCCGAGTTACACAAGGACTCCCCCTTCGCAACCACACGTTACCATACAATTTACCTCTTGAATGCTTCCCTGAGTTAACCATTTATTTATTTGGTGGCTTTTTCTTTATAAACTTAAACCAACCAGTTAGCTTTTGGTCGGTTAACTAAAATCAAATTCCAGCAAAAACTTAATCAGTTAACTTTATGAAAATCAACTTCAAAGACGCACAAATAAATACAAAAGGGCCGAAACTCCAAAGAAATCAACGTCTGAACAACCCACACAAGTTGAAAAAAGGAAAATGGAAATACAACCCAAACAGGCGACGCAACATGCCAAGGCAACAAACTTTAAAGGTCTTTAAAGCGCCAACTGGGGGGGGGGGGGGGGGAAATATGGTATAATATGGAAGTTTGAGTATTTTTTTCCTGTACTCATGGAAAATGTCGACAGTTTAATTTTAAATTAAATTACATATCAAAATGGGATGTGAACAGGCAATGGGGAGGGGAGTAGGGAAATTAATTGAAATTTCACTGAAGCATAATTTGGCAGACAGACGGAAAGAGACAAAGTAACATTCCCGGAAATGTCACTGTATTACATGTAAAATAGTAACCACCTACTTTTTCTTTCTGGTTGGCAAAGATTACCCACAAAATACTCGTATGTTTCCAAAACAATCACATCATTATAATGAATGATCCAAATACAACTGCGGGCCAAAATGAATGGAGAATCAATGTAACCGCACCACAACCCAATACAGCACATCACTTCCACCGAGGCACAACAAACATTGTGAGAACTAAGTCGCAGTGGCAAACGAAGGCGCAACAAACACCGAAACAAAGTCAACAGCGAAAAAAAAAACGGATAGTGTATCCTCCCAAATCAGAGACATATAAATCACACAAAACGCCATCCGACAGATCTGTACACAGCGCCAAAATCCCAATTCCAAATTCAAATTCAAATCGAAATGCAATGAACTGCAGGAAAATGATGAATTGCTCTTTTAACGCTACTGATCGTGAGTTGTATGCCCTTGTTCCCACATCCAAAACGTACGTACGTACATATGTTTGTGGCACCACCGTAGTATTAAAACTCGGTGGCATGCAACAGTGTCTTAATGAAGAAGGAAACAAAAAGTGGAAAGCCGCTTCTCTGCATGTGTCCGTCGGCCGGTAGCGCTCACTCTCACATATGTTCCAAATGTGTTTTATTTTGTCAAAAAATTATAAATTGATATTTTATATCTGTAGCATAATAGATCTTGCATTCATTGCAATGTCTGGGGAGGAGGGAAAGTCACACAAATACACAACAATAAAAGTACTTCTTAAAGGACATTGCTCCGGCTCCTTTGTGTTTTCATATAACAGACGATTTGTTTTTAATTCACGCCACTCTGGCTCTTTGATGTCTGAATCAAGGAAACTCATCAAGTCCAACCACAACTGATTGTTGTTGTATTTGTGCTACACTTTGTTGGAACAGATTTTTTCATGTGGAACATCATATTAACGAACTACATTCGCACCTCATGGGCATAATTGGATATCTGTTGGTAGATAGATTAAAATAACGCGTTCGTGGTCAGTCTCATTCGGTTATCCGGGACAACAAGCTTTGAAATATCAACGTAGACCTCGACAAATATTCTGCAAATAATCATGTCAAGTAATTCGTTGAAGTTGAGCCGGAAATATAATCGTAAAATGGAAGTCCTTTTAGACACGAGATTTATGAATTTAGATTCCCTGCTCGGGATCCAGCTCGCTGTTAAGTAGCACAACTCGGAGTCGAGAGCCTATTCAAATAGAGAAACAACTTCTTGTGCCATTTTATAATATTAAGGGATAAGAGAAAGATGCAATCAGTAAGCTGTCTATTTTCAGACGCACTGATTGGGACCTACACTATTACAATGATTTCGAACTTAGAGTAAATGCCCCTAGAGTAGCAACTTCTCTCAGTAAATATACGGCATTAGGTTTGATTGCATATCAACGTTGCATGTTGAAAAGTATTGATTTAATAATAGCAGATAGAGGCATTAGTTCAAAACAACAACCAACAAGAAAACAACAACGTCATTCCGTTTTGTGTATTAAAATTTTTGTGTTAAATAGAACACAAATGTATATCAACAATAAAAGGTAAAACAAAAAATTCAAAACTTAGTTGTCTTAGATCCTCGTTATGTTTAAAGTTGTAATTTCCTTTAGGGCTGTAAGAGATCATGTTTTCTCCGGTTAGTGAAAAAAATGTAAATGCCGCGGGTGGAATTCAAACTCACATTCGCTGGACGATCGTTTCGATGTTCGTGAAGCATCATCTTCAGCAGCGTCTAGCCCATTAAGCCACTGCGGTGTGTATTTACACAAGTCACTAACCGAAGACATTCACTGATTGTTTGCAGAGTGATTGTGTGCATGGTTTGTCGCTACTTACACATTACTGTAGTTGTCTTGATCTGTTTTGGTTTGGCCCTACCATATGTTTCAAATTTAGTTGTCTTAGATCCTCGTTATGTTTAAAGTTGTAATTTCCTTTAAGGCTGTAAGAGATCTTGTTTTCTCCGGTTAGTGAAAAAAATGTAAATGCCGCGGGTGGGATTCGAACTCATATTCGCGGGACGATCGTTTCGATGTTCGTGTAGCATCATATTCAGCAGCGTCTAGCCCGTTAAGCCACTGCGGTGTGTATTTACACAAGTCACTAAAACTTCTTTTAAATTTCCCAGTTCTCCACCAAAATTACATGACAAATATAAGTCAACAGTTCTTGTAACACCACCTGGTGTAAGTCAATTTACATTGAATATCTCCCTATCACACCGACCTCACCACGAAGAGTGTGAAATGAAACATCAGATGAGACAGATGTCACCTCTACGTCTACAATTACTCTATGATTTCGAACAGTGTTGTATTCCTAATTACACTAAGCCAGATGATCGTAGCCGAAAGAAATGAAAAGTGGTATATACGGGAATTGAACCCGCGTTCTTATGTCCGAGAGTCGTGCACGCCAACCATTGCATTATTAACCAACACATCTAAAGCAACGTTCACGTATAAGGAGATTTCGAAGTTTTTGGGAACATACGTTTTGCAGTACAAAAGTCAGCTGTTTATTGAAATGAAATCCCGTAAACTGCGAAATCCCGGTATACCTGTGTGTCCCTAAAAAGTTTTCTGTTTCGATTTTCAGGGTTGCTCAAGCTTAATTGGAAAGCTAATAGGGTAAAGTGTTTTTGAGATTTTTTTCCAGATTTTTCGGAAGAGGTTTAGGGGTCGCACAAGTCGAATTTCCCCCAAAAATCGGGTATTCCGAACGTCAATAAGGTACACATGTATTAAATTTGTTCGTAAATTTTGGATTAATTTTGTAAATAACGCTTTATATCTTTTAAAATTCCTATGAAACTTTACAAAACTAATGATGCATTTCAAAAGACACATAAATTCCAAGCAATTTTTAGAAAAAAATTTTGAATTTGCAGTTACTGTTTCAGAGTTATGCCATTTTAAAACTCTTTACCCATTGCATGAAACTAATAATACTATAAACTGTTTGCCATTTTTGCATCGGATTTGCATTAAATTTCTATGCAAATTTAAAAAACTAGTGATGCACTTTAAAAGACGTATAAATTCCAAGTAATTTTGTAGAAAAAAATTTTGAATTTGCAGTTACTGTTCCAGAGTTATGCCATTTTTAAACTCTTTACCCATTGCATGAAACTAATAACACTATATATAAACTGTTTGCCATTGTTTGCATCGGATTTACTTTAAACATTGTATTCATAAAAAAAATCTCGGATCGGATTTGCATTAAATTTCTATGCAAATTTAAAAAACTAATGATGCACTTTAAAAGACGTATAAATTCCAAGTAATTTTGTAGAAAAAAATTTTGAATTTGCAGTTACTGTTCCAGAGTTATGCCATTTTTAAACTCTTTACCCATTGCATGAAACTAATAATACTATAAACTGTTTGCCATTTTTGCATCGGATTTGCATTAAATTTCTAAGAAAATTTAAAAAACTAATGATGCACTTTAAAAGACGTATAAATTCCAAGTAATTTTGTAGAAAAACATTTTGAATTTGCAGTTACTGTTCCAGAGTTATGCCATTTTAAAACTCTTTACCCATCGCATGAAACTAATAATACTATATATAAACTGTTTGCCATTGTTTGCATCGGATTTACTTTAAACATTGTATTCATAAAAAAAATGCTAAGTAGCGATAAAGAGTTACACGCAGAAAGAACGACCCCAGCAACATATTACAGGAACCATATATATGTTTGTTATTACCTCTTTTCCACCAATTGGTTCTGTGAGTGTAGTAAAGTTCTTGAGGCACATCGCAGTATAGTGTTTTACGACGAAGTACTTTCCTCACCTATTTACAAGTTATAATCGCATTGCAAAATTATACCATAACAGCAGGGCTGTCGTCGTATTCGTATTTGTCTTCGCTGGGTTCGTGACTTACATCCACGGAAAAATCCCGGATTAGAGGTCATCATAACCACTTGAGAAATTTTCACATGCGTATTAGAGGTCACCACAACCGAATTAGAGGTTGTCACTACCGAATTGGAGGTTGTCACAACCTCATTAAAGGTTATCACAACCGCAATGGAGGTTGTTTTAAGAAGGTTATCACAACCGAAACAACCGAATTCCACACCGGCATTTAGAGGTCATCATACGTAATCAAATATTGTTATATTAATTAAAAACATATATAGTTAGAATTTTTGAATATTTTATTAATATACATTTTTTTCCTATATTCTCATAATTAGCTACAAAACGACGATTCAATGCCCTTTATATGGGACGATCTTTAGAGAAACAAATGAATTTTACACGCCATTTCCGATCATTTTTGAAGTCCCCGACTTCCGGGGACACAGCTCTAATCTACAGATTTATGTAGGTCTTAAACCCAACCATTCGATCTTTCTACCTTACATTGGCGTATATGTCAGCTCATTCCAAATGACCGGCCTTGAAAATACCCAGACCTGATGACAGCTGCTTCCTCTGCACGTGGATAAACATGTACATTAACTGTAAAATAAAACGTTTTAATGCAAAATCCATAATTACAATATTTGTACTTGCCAACAATTCTACGTTCTTTTACTTTTTAATATAAATATTGGTCATGGCAAAATAAGTAAGGTAGAAGCAGTAGGAATTGAAGGCATTTTGTTGTTATTTCAGCAGCCGACCTTGTCAAATTCAGTCGACCGAATTTGTCAATATATATTTATTTCAGGTTATATCAGGAGGAATTGTTGTAATCTTCGGCAACAACCATAAGGACAAGAACAAATATCGTCTGCTATTTTAACGCTACCACCTGTACTAGATACATCTTGGAATTAGTATAAACAACATTTGACAAGGTCGGCCCACAACAACAATAAAAAATTGAAATCAGCTGTTCTAACGATTCCACCTGTAATAGATACATCTTGGTTGCACCAATATCAGTTTTCAAAATTGCCGGCAAATTTAGTGGTTGCGGCTGTATTGTTATCACATTCGATGGTTGCAATCTAATTGATGTCAAATTCGGTTGTTGCAACCGAATTGGCCTCATATTCGATTGTTGTAGCAGAAATTATAGAACAGTTGGTTAATATATTGGTAATAATTGCAAATGCAATTATCAAAACCGAATCAATTATGAAACGAGGTTGTGTCAACCAAGTATCAATTGTGGGGACTAATTTCTGTGGTGAAACCTTAATTTCGTTGTGGCAACCGCAATTCCTTGGCAACAACCGTATTTACGGTTGCTCCAACCTCTTTTAAAACAAATTAAAGTAGTTATGTTGCAACCAAAATTGATTCCAAATTCCGTTGTTCGGTTCCACAACCGAATAAATTATGATAAGAGGTTGTTTCAACAGAATTTCAGTTGTGGGGACTAAATTTCGTGGTGACAATTTTAAATTGGTTGTGGCTACTAAAATGCGGTGGCAACAGACGAATTTACGATTGCTACAACCTCGTTTCAAACAATTAAATAGTACTGTGAGTGTAAGAAGTAATATCCGGCATGGTAATCCTGCTAAGCTGATACACACTTTCTGATTGAAACTGACAGACACAAACTTCGTAGAGAAGATTGGAGAAGATGTTAGCGAATCATTCTAGGCCTTAGTCAGAGAGACACTTTATCATGCGATCTATTCAACATCTCAACGACGATCATAATGAGAAACGCTGCTGTAAACACGAGTAAAACTATGAGCAGAAAATCCAAGTGCTGCAAAAGTAGGTTTATTAGTATATTAGGGCAAAACAAGCCAGTGGCAACAGACACATGGTAGCATCAAATATTGTTATAATTGTAAGCAGCAACAACAGGCAGTTTACTTTCGTTCATTCGTTTCAGATTTCAAATTCTACACTTATACATATATAACAACAATACAAGAATACAAAAAAGGATAAAAATAAAATACATATGATTTTGACAAGTGAAAAGAAAAATGAGATGGAAAAAATGTCATCACCTGTTTAAACGACTATACCTGGTAGATAATTCTACCATGATCAATATGTATAACATTTACTGAGCGTTGTTCTGAACAATTTATTTCCAATTTTGTTTTCTACCGGAAATAAAGGTCTATCCTTCAAACTTAGAGATATAAAAGTATACGTAGTCTTCTATTAATCAAAATCAAAATTTTAATGAACTTAAAATGTTTAAGCCATTTTGCCAATTTCTGCTTTTGAGTAACATTTTCATTCGCAAGAAATGATAACAAAATTTATCTAAGATAAAACTTTTTGTTGACATTTCTTGAAATTTAACATGTAGCAACATTGCTCATTGCTCAAGTCGGAATTGAAGTGGGAGATTGAAATGCCACTTAATATCGCTTAGCTGTCCCATACAAATTAAGCTATAATAACCTTTAGCGGGGTAAAAAAATAAATCTATGGACCTATATACTACACAAATGTGAGTATGTACGTCGTATGATCTGTATCCCGACATCGTCGTGGTTAAGCGAATCAAAATATCGTAACGCGATTACGTTGGCTATGCCATGTCAGTAGAATGTATTAGGATGCACCAATACGAAAAGTTTTCGAAGACATTCTCTTAGGTACCTGAAAAAGAGAAAGACTATTCATAAAAAGTTTGGAGAGATTTGAAAGACGTTTTTTGTATGATACATCGTCTTTCAAACCTCTCATAACTTCCCTGCGAAATCTACATAAGTGTAAGAAACTTTATATCAAGCTGCCATCAAATCCTTGAAAACTATAAATAAATAAATGGTTTCCCATTACAGCCAATCAAAGGACCGTGGAGAACTACTCACAATCACTGAGCTGTGCGCTTTCCAGTTTTCACTCACTGATTGGGACCTACAGTTTTACACCGATTCCGGACGGTATTTTGAGAAGCTTTTTCATGGCTATATACTCGATAGTGTCGCCGTCACTATTTTTTTGAAGGTGGTCAGAGCAGGGTTCGAACCCATGATCTTATGTACAAGAGCCGCGCACACTAACCATTGCACCACCGACGGTCACATCCTTGAAAACTGCTCTCCTGAATTCGAGAACTGCCCACGACTGTCGCAGATCTTTAAATGAGATGGTTGAACAGTTAAATATTCACCTTATTTGGGTGCCGGGACACAGGGTCATACCAGGAAACAGCAAAGCAGATGAAAAATAACACAAAATTCAAAAATCACCTATTAAAGAAATCACCCTGCGTACGTGCCTGGATTTTAGCATCCACCAACTCTTGAGCTTTTTGAAGTAATCAAACTGGTTCAACGTGAGGAATAAGGAAAATCTCATCCTTTTCCGTTTGGCCCTGTGGTATCACACTTGACCACAAAGTCTAAGTGAAGCTGACATACAGGTTGCCACTCCAACCTAACCTGACCTAGCAACTGGAGAGAAAAGGCAGTACATTGAGCCGGTTGCAGAAATATATTATCTTCATTTTGTAGGGAACCTATTCCTTCTAGGTTCACTCATAGAATTAATTATTTAAAAAGAGGTTGTATCAACCGAATTGTAGTTACCATAACCGCTCTGAAGTTGTCACGACGCAATTTAGTCCTCACACCGGAAATTCGGTTGAAATAACCTCTAATAGGTTGTGTCAACCTCTAATGCGGTTCTACCAACCTCTAACATGGTTGTAACAACCTCTAGTTCGGAAGTGTTGACAGCTAATGTGGTCGTGACAACCCCTTAATTTCGTTATATTTTCAGTGGGTGTTGCTTGTGACCAATTTGGTAAATAGCGGCATATCCGACAATCGTGGTCCTTGAAGCGTTAACGGGTGTGGAAATCCCAGAGTCGATCAATTGATTATTATGCCTGTTTTATTTTAAGCTCGTTTAAAGGAGTTACCATAATTAAATATGGAAGGAACTGAACTTACCTATGTATACAATTGCTAGTCACATAGAGATGGCGCTGAAGAAATTTTGATGTAATGATGATGATGATTTGGTCGCTAAAGCTGAGCTACATTTCCTCTACAAACAAAGTGAGTTGTTAAAAATCTTATACTTCAGACGCTAAATACGGAGCAGCTCATCAATATTCTATCTTCTTGATTGTAATGATGCTATCTCCTTGATCCATCTCCTTGATTGTAATGATGCTATATTTGATTCTAGCTGGTGACAAAGCCGGTTGAATTTAGATGAATCATGCATGATTTTAAACTTAGCTTGTCATTGAAGGGAATATGATTCTATAGAGAGATTCCTGTGTCTTTATTCATTTATGCTCTAACAATCAATGAATATTTGATGGCTTCAAATCTGGAGTCAACATTTCAATAAAGTAGCACCTTCTGGACACTCTCAGGTACACATCGTTCTGAACACAGTAACATTTCCAACCCAAACCAACCCAATCCCCCTTTGATGTTTATAATTATATTTCAGAAGCTTGTAGATTAATATCACACATGAATAATATATATAGGTGACGACTAAGTAATTTGTCACGTATGTTGAGAGAAATGTTCATAAAATCTTTCATCACAATTTATTATTTAAATTAATAAAAAAATATTCAATTCAATTTTTTTAATAAATGTTTCTCTTCATTTTATTTCATGGTATTCAGTGCAAAATACTTCAACAAAATCCACTCATTCATCAGCCAGGAGGTTCTATCCCGTCATCGGGAGAGGCACAATGTGAGATACTCGTATACGACCATGATATGTCACATGTGGAGGATACCCTCATATGTATGTGGATATACAAGTATGTGCGCATTACATATTTGTACTAGGTGAGATGCAAGATGAAGCGATATTTAATTAAAGTAATATAAAGTGCCAATTACAAAATCAAGTACATAAATATGATACGAACGAGAGTCGATTGACTACACTGACAAAAAAATATGGTGTACAAATTTAAACATTTGGCATAAAAACATTGTCTGAAAAGCCAAGGAAGGTACAGACATCGGACCGGTGACGAGGCCTTCGAGAAGGTGGTTTATCTTGAAAAAATTTTACTAAACTGTAGTGTTAAGACACGAGCACGAATGGATTTCCGTAAAGACCAGATGGTCGTAACTCAAATTCGAGACAAAGGTGATTTGGAAACTATAGCATCCATCTCACTCGAACTGAGTTTTGAGGTCTTAAAAAGCTAATTTCAAATTTAAATTTAAATATATTAAATATAGTTATGCTGTTTAGATGGACAGGGAGAGTAACAGGAAACATTTTGTAGAATCATGAGTGAAACGTAGTGTCAACAAAAGTGAATTCAACGGATGATTACTTAAATATAAAGATATGCTATAGCAGGAAATTGGTTATTTATAGCCGATTATTGATTTTGATTAACACTTGTAGTACTTAGCTTTGACGAGAGACACATTTCTATTTATCTTTCGAATTCATTCCAGTGTGTGCGCTTTTTAGGCTCACTGATCGGAACCAACAGTCGTACACACTAATTTCGAATGGATTTGCTTTGAGAAGCTTACTTACTTACTTATCCGGTCACGAACAACCCCGAGGGGTCAGGGGCCTTACAAAACGAAGATACCATATTTCGCCAACCATTCCGATCTTTTGCCTTATCTTCCCAGTTGGCAATACCAAGTGTACGCAGGGATTCGTCAACCTGATCCCTCCTGCGGAGTCTTGCTCTTCCTATTTTTCGTCTTCCTTCGAGTTCGGTTTGGAAAACCCTTCGTGCTGGTTCGTCTTCAGCCATTCTACTGACATGACCTAGCCAGCGCAATCGCGTTATGTTTATCCGCTTAATTATGTCAATGTCGGGATAAAGCTCATACAGCTCATGGTTCATGCGTCGCCGATACCCGCCGTTGTGCACTATTTGGAGTATTTTTCTCTCGAAGACTCCTACAGATGTTTCATCTGCTTGGGATAAGACCCAGGATTCTGCGCCATAAAGCAAGACAGGTTGTATGAGAGTCTGGTATAGTTGGACTTTTGTTACTCGAGAGAGGGCTTTATCTCTAAAGTGCTTGCTTAGCCCAAAATAACATCTATTCGCAAGCACAATTCTCCGCTTGATCTCAAGGCTGACGCTGTTGCTTTTGTTTACGGCAGATCCAAGGTATATAAATTCGTCCTCCACCTCGAAATTATAACGGTTATCAACGTTCACGCTTTGGTCTAATCGCGTGGATGCCCGCTCGTTGAAACCATTAATTTTGTATATTCCTGATTAATTAATCAATATTAATTAATTCCTGATTAATTAACCAATAGTATCGAGATAACCGTCGCCAAAATGAAAGAAAACTACATAAAGCTAACAATAATTTGTGGAACTAGTTTCAATCATAATATGGTTGACTTTATGTTTGCTGCAACCTGGTATGCTTTCTATAATTTTCTTTCAAAGCTAGAAATGGATGTCATGTAGTCTAGTTCTATTGAGGATTGCCGCTGATCTTTTAAAATCGTCCCATGACAATGATGGGCTGGTAATCCATTGCGAGAAATGTATAAGGCAGATTGTCATTTGCCTTTGCAGCCACTTGGCTACCCATAAAATCTAGAGGTAACAGACGAGAATAACCCCCAAATTTTCCGTAGGGATTGTGCGAAGGATACACACCATTGTCATTCTCTGGACTTTTGTCAACAGATATGTATGTGTCAGTTACAAATGTTCACAAACGTTTCCCGTATTTGCCTCAAAATTAAATTATAGATTAAAACAATACGATAAACCTGTTTATTTGAAGGAATATTAGTTTGTCTACTGGGGTCATACCTGAAATAACGGTTCAACTTGAAATAAGTTCAGAGTTGAACTTCCGGAAAAACTTCAGAACAATCATACCGCATAGAGAAGAGTGAAAAACCACTCACCATTGCAGAACATAGACGTTTTTACTGATGAATATTTATTCATTGGAGTGGGAGCTGGGGTTTAACCCCAGAAGTGGGAGCTGGGGTTTAGTCAACGTCACTGGCTATAACACTATCAAAGGTATCCCTGTTTGTTAGCAGTTCACTCCAAGCGAAAGTATTGACAATATTGGAGGCAGTTGCGAAATCACGTTATAGTAGGGAAGAGGATAAATATCTTATCGGATAGCCAACCGGCGAAAAGGGCTCGATCCTCAGAGGAGAATAGATCAACACTGGATCGTGAATCAGGTATCTGCAAGACGAGGCGAGCGTCACGATAATTCTTTCCCTAGTATGGGTTTCGGGTCATACGAACATAGGCGGAAAAGAAGCCGTGGAAGGGATGGCCAGAAAAGGCTCAAGTGAAAATGCGGATAGACGAAACGTGATTGAAAGAGTAGTGGGTAGGTAACCTGATTGATTTCTACTTCCACCAGGAGGTAGATAGAAGCTGGAGAGAATTCACTTTTCGCATATCACGGGGTATATGGCCTAGATATGGCAGTAAGAGCACCGAGTTCCTGATGACTCTGAACAGGAATGCAATATTCAGAATGGCAGCTGGAATACAATAGACACAATGGCAGCTGTTATAACCGGCCACTGGGCGATTGGTACACATGCCGCTTACATTGGAATACAACACAGGCGTGACTGTTGTAGGTGCGACGACGAACATCTGGCGGTAATCGCTAAACACTATATCCTAGAGGGCCCAGCCTTGCGAAATAAAGGGTTTTCCAATTTGAGTGATATAATTTCTTTAAAAAAACACTCTAATTGTTAAGGAAATTCAAATGTTTTTTATTTAATGAGAAGTTCAATCGATACAATTAAGTTCTGAATAAAACGTCCTTCAATTGGGCTCCACGTCTTTTTTTGAATTCGATGAACCCAATATCGGGTACTTTTTCCACTAAATCAAGTCGAATGTAATGAATAGCACGTTCAATACTGACTTGTAAAGCTTGAAGAGAGTCTGATTCATTGCTAAAGACCAATGACTTCAAATAACCCCATAAGAAATAACCTAATGGCGTTAAATCACAACTTCTCGGAGGCCATTCAATGTCACATTTTCTTGAATAATCGAATCTCCAAAATTTTCTCGCAATAATTTGGTCGCAGCACGTGCTGTGTGGCACATAGCCCTGTCTTGTTGGAATCAGATGTTGTCAAGATCAACTTCTTCCAATTTCGGCCATAAAAAGTTGGTTAACGATGTTACCGGCTTCATTTCGAACAAAGTACGGACCGATAATTCCACCAGGCCAAAAACCACACCAAACTGTCAATTTAGGTGGATGTAATGGTTGTTCAGGTGACGCGTCATAACGCCCATGGACATAACGCCCATGGGCGTTATGTCACACCTAAAATGGACATAAAGCCCGTGGGCATTATGTCGCACCTAAAATGGACATAATGGGCTTTGTGTCACACCGGTCATGGACTTTATGTCCATATTAGGTGTGACATAACGTCCACGGACTTTATGGCCTTTTACGGAGACCATATTTACAAAGTTGTGGACGTTATGTCGCACCTAGAATGGTCATAACGCCCATGGGCTTTATGTCACACCGGTCATGGGCTTTATGTCCATGGGCGTTATGACGCATCACCGGTTGTTCATAAATAATTTGTGGATTTTCTTCGCATCATCAACACTGTTAGTTACTAACAAATTTAAACCCTAATAAAAACATACACAAAAAAATTCAACTGTTTGGCAGTCGGAAGCTGGAAGGAAATTTTCCGACGCGCCACCAAAAGTTTTTTAAGCTCAGGCCGCCGCCGATATAGTTGATCCGCAACGGTTTAAAATGACTGCCGATTTTGACTGACTGGCCCGATTTGATAGACTCAACCAATTTTAAAAGTTCAGTTCGTTCAAAAATATCACAAATTTGTACAAAACTGGCAAAACCAATAGCCGCCAATTTAATTTTTTCTCGGCGCGAAATTTGTCTAAGCACGGAGTTGCCACCTGAAATCTCAATGTAATCTAAAATTGGGTGGTGTAAACGGTAAAGATTAGAGAACAAGGTTATAGCTAACATGGCCGCGATAAACTGAGATGTAAATGCGACATTAGCCTCATCGGTATTCGTAGAATTCATCTTCCTAAGCAAGCAGAATTTTAATTCTTCAGGTCTTCTTATCAAACAACCGGGTGTAGTATTTTTTTCTGTGTATTGACGTACAATAAATATGAAATGAATATTGGAATGCAGTTGAAAATGTGTGAATTTCAGATGAAGATACTCCTGTTGCCATTCATCGCAGTTGTGGAATTATATGATAAATACAAACAGACAGCCCGACAGACTATCAGTCAGACTGTGTAAGCCAACAACAACATCTGTGATATGGATACGCGAGTGTGTGATAGACCAACGATCCATAGCAGGGGAGTGGTGCTGCCCAGAGAGTGTAACAGTAGCGACTACTATATTGGTCGCAACAATTAAAAACAGAAACAGAGAGAAGAAAAAAATGTAGCCAGACATCATTTTTAGTTGGGGAAAAAAGAAGGAAATCACACATTTCCTATACGGCACACGAAGGATGGATGGATGGTGGCATTCAATCACACGAACCTTAATAACACAGGCGGCTATACAACCACCATTATCATGACCGCCACTGCCACCAACAACATTACCACTACTCATACTCAACCTACTACACCACTACCAACACCAACAACAAAACAGTACTTCCTTTAATAACTTCCCCCTCTAACAGAAAGAGAGAATATGAAATGTTGAACTTCGGGTTGAGAGAGGCAATGGTCGTTACATGTATTCAAATAACCCAAGAAGAAAAGAGACAGACAGTGTAGTGTGTAATACTTAATATGTTTGAGAGTGCATGAGTGCTCGAGTGTCGTTTGGTAGTAGAAAAGTCTCCGCCCTTTGGGCTGAAATAAACTGGCTCTTTCACATTAATTTACCACAAACAACAACGTTCCACAGAGAACCGGTTTATGGCACACAGTGTGTAAACTAACATTGAATCGTAATGCAAAAGCGGACATCTTTTTGTAAGGGTTGGACTTGACAACTGCAATGAAAACGAATCATTTTCACCTTAATCAGTTCAAAGAGGTAGGTAGGCAGGCAGTTAGTCAGTCAGGCAGTTGCCATTTATCCCAAGTTGCTCAGTTTGTCACAGTTTCAAGGTGTAAATGAAGTTATCACCGCCACATTTTGGGTGATTCCCCATCAAATTGTATAACCTTTCCAATTTCCTACTCACTTACCACTTCAAAATATTAAAAACAAATAGGGGGTTATCGTTGAATTTGCTCCTCCAAGAAGAAGATGTATTTGATTTACACACAACATTGCTGCCTAACTGGACATTCAGACCACTGACCCCCTGTAAAATTAACTGGTGGTTAGTTTGGCTATAAATTTCGTGACATGGCATGGCCATTTTATGTTTGTAAAATCGTGGCTTTTACTCGTTCATTCAAACACAGTTTGGCATAAAAATAAAAATTATTGCTGCTGTTGGTCAATAGGGTCATGTTTAACATTTTGTTATCACTCGAGGTTTATCATAATTAAATGGCCGTCTACTTGGAGTTGTCATAAAAATTCTCCCTTATTAGTTGTTTTTCGTTGGTTTCGTTCGGTCTGACCAGTGTGAAACAAATGTTTAATTAACATGCAATAGTTGAGGCCCAGAGAACGCACGCACGTTCGTATTATCTTGAGTCCTTTTGGTAAAAATGCGATGAACATGACTTCGTTCAATGAAATTTATAACCACAAATTGGTCGTAAAATCATCTTTGTTCTATGCTTTATCGCATTGCAAATTTTAAAAAATGTAGAAATCATAACTACACCATTTCCAATTGAAATTTAAAAAGTATCCATTTAATTTTGAAAAATATCAATTGATATTTGAAAATTCTAATTGAAATTTAAAATATGTAGATCAAATGTAATTTAAAAATTCCATTAAAATACATCAATTGCAATTTGAAAAACATTAGTTCAAATTTAAATGACATCAATTGAAATTTATAAGATATCAATTGAAATTTGAAACACATCAATTTAAATTTAAAATTCGTCAGTTGAAATTTAAAAATTATTAAGAGGTTTTATGCATCAGATTTTTAAATTTCAAGTAACGTCTTTTAAATTTCAATCGATGCCTTTTAAAAACCAATTGATGTGTTTCAAATTGCAATTGATGTGTTTTAAAATTCAATTGAAGTGTTTTCAATTTAAATTGATCTATATTAAATTTCCATTGATGTGTTTTAAATGTCAATTGACGTTTTTTTAATTACAGTTGATATAATTCAAATTTCAAATGGAATTTTCAAATTTTAATTGATGCATTTCAAATAGAACTTTCAAATTTCAATAGATTTTTATAAATTTCAATTGTCGAGCCCATAGACTAATACATACATAGATATATTTATTCTCTCATCTGACGTTTCATTTCACACTCATCGTCGTAGGTTTGTGGAAATGAGAGCAATTAAATTTAAAATTAACTTACACCAGGTGTAGTTACAAAATATGTTCACTTAACTTTTTTATGTCGATTTGGTATAGAACTTTAAAATTGAAATGTATTTTGTATTTAAATATATTTAACACAACTAGTTTGCCACAAAAACACGAAATTCGGTTGTTGTTCCTTTGTTGGACGTTGTTTACTATTGCCTCTATCTGGTATTATTGAACCCATGTTTTCCCCCATCCAATGTTTTCCACCATCCACCTATGACGTTTAATTTATTGAGAGAATAAATGTATCTATGATGTATTAGTCTATGTGCGAGCCTGTTTGATACTGACAGCAATCAACTAACATAAAATGTATAGCAAACGCATAATCTACGAAAACTACCTTCGTTAAGCTGCATCAGTATGAGTAAAAATTACACGGGCCTTTTTTCTGCATTCGTTTCCTATCCGAATGCATTGTTTTAATTCGTTGTTAAGTCGTAATTTGGTCCGTAAATATAGGAAATTAATATTTGTTTATTATATTTGATAAAGACAATCTTTATCAAGTAATGGTGCAAACGTTAGTCCACGCTAATAAAAACGGTTGCAGCAACATATTGCAGGAACCATGTATATGATTGCAGGCATAGTTTAAATGAATCGAATATTTGCTGCCGTTTTCTTTCTTTGTTGTCTGTCTCGATTTGGTTTTCAGCAGTTTCCAACAAACACAGCCACAATTGGGCCGCAAAAACATATATTATAGCCTATTAATCATTGTGTCTCCAACATGTAATATTGCACAGCAAACACAATGTGTTTGGACACAAGTATGCTATATTTGCAACAAGCTACAAACACGTTATATTTGCATCCAAACAACAAAAAATACAGATTTGTCAGCGTGGATGCGTGACTTCCGTAAATGACAATGTGCGTTCAATCCCTGCTCTGACAACCTTACATTTCTTTCGACCACTGTTAGTAATGACGGCGGCACTATCGAGAAATTATCAATGAAAAAAGCTTCTCAAAATACCATTCGGAACCGGTGTAAAACTGTAGGTGCAATAAGTGAATGTAAAAGTATAAAGGGCAAAGTTCACTGATTGTGCGGAGCTCTCCTCTATACTTTTATAGGATGTAATGGGAATCTACATTTATATACTTATATGTATATAAGGGATTTTCAACAGAGACGCTACAAAAGTAAATCGATAGGGACAGCAAACGACGCCATATTTTTGCCCGCTCTTTTGACATTTCTCTTCAGTAAGGTTTGCCATTTCATCATGGAAGGATATACGAGCCAACAACGAGTCGAAATTATTAAAATTTACTACCGAAATTTGGAGTCAGTGGCCTCAACTTTAACCCTCTAATGCTGAATTCTAAACTATTGTGTCAAAATTATGAGAATATTTTTTTTTGGGTACATTTGGGTCTCTGATTTCAACAAAATGATTTGGAAGTCAGTACGAACAACCGTTTACCTTCCATGCGGCAAAATATAAATAAGCACCTTAGGCACTCTTGGGGCTTTAGTGGCAAAAAATATAGTAAATTTTTAATGAATACTGTATGTAGGGTTTCGTTGAGAACATTTGAAATTAATTACAAGATCATATGAGAATTGAGAAACACATTATTTATTTATGGTTATGATAATAAAGCTAACAATTGTTATAATTCGAACAGTATAAATTAAGTTTATCCCAAATCTATGTGCCTAGCACAAAGCGGAAAAAAACTGATAAAAGGGAGCGTTTAAGGGCTTGAAAAGCTTTTACAAATATATTGCTACATCTGTTAGCAACTGTAAAAAAAGCTTCCTTCCTAAAAAAGTCGTTCCATTTGCCATCACTATGTCTTTTGTGACGACTTCCTTAAGGCACTCTTAGGCATTAGAGGGTTAAGAGCGCTACGTCCAATTTATCGTCGTCATAATCGTCCTACCAGATCAACAATTGAGCGTCTAGTGGAAACATTTGAATCCACAGGCACAGTACAAAATGTTCCCGTGCCAGTGAGACAAAGAAGTGCCCGTAGTGTCGAGAATATTGCTGCCGCTGAGGCTTCAGTTCAAGAATGCCCAAATGTGTCTCTCACACGTCGTTCTCCAGCGTTGGGCATCTCTGTGAGGTCGTTGTGGCGAATTTTGCGAAAAGATCTTGGCCTACATCCTTACAAGATCAAATTGACGCAAGAACTGAAGCCGCTTGACCACCATAAGCGTCGTATGTTCGTGAATTGGGCTGAGCAACAACTTGAAAATGATTCGGATTTTCATCGGAAAATCATCTTCAGCGATGAGGCTCATTTCTGGCTGAATGACTTCGTCAATAAGCAACATATGCGTTATTGGTCAGACAGCAATCCACACGTAATCCATGAGTCATCATTGCATCCCGAAAAAATTACGGTTTGGTGCGGTTTATGGGCCGGCGGCGTCATTGGGCCGTACTTCTTCCGTGATGATCAAGACCGGAACATTACTGTGAATGCGAATCGCTACCGTTCAATGATAACCGAATATTTTTGGTCCCAATTGGACATGTGGGCTTTGGACTTGGAGGACATGTGGTTCCAACAGGACTGCGCCACAAGCCACACAACGAATGCCACAATCAATTTATTGGAAACCAAGTTTGGTGAACGTGTTATCTCACGAAATGGCCCAGTCGATTGACCGCCTCGGTCGTGCGATTTGACGCCGTTAGATTATTTCCTGTAGGGCTACGTCAAGTCTATGGTCTATGCCAACAAGCCAGCGACGATTGATGAACTTCGTACGAATATCGAACGTGAAATTGCAGCAGTATCGACCGATTTATGCTTGAAAACCGTCGAAAATTGGGTTCAGCGTCTGGACTTCTGCAAGCGTGCCCGTGGTGGCCATGCAAAAGAAATCGAGTTCCATACATAATGGCATCGAACGTACTTTCACAGGAATAAAGAATTTCATTGGTATCTAAAACCGGTTTTGTTTTATTTAAAAAAACTTTTGTAGCGCTCTTATTGAAAAAACCGATACATTATTCGAATGACACTTTTCGATCTAAATTGTACTTCATCGATATAGGTCACATAAAATTCGGTATATTTCCTAAGGAAATAAGTCAATCCCTTGTAATTCTAGATGCATGTAATGTTCGGTCGAATTAGCTGTTACTTAGAACAATGAGGACCGCGTTGATACCACGGGAAGTCATGTTCCGTGTTCTGAAAACAGTAGTGCGTTATAATTTGTGTTCTGCAACAAGGTTTTAACAGCGTTCAGCGTAACTCCCTGAATGTTGGTTAGATTCAAAAATAAGTAAGATCCTAGATATTATCTTCTACTTATCCAATAGGCGCTACAGGAGCATAGCAAATTTGGGAGTTCTCGTTATACTCTTCATAACGTAGTTTCTGCTGTAAACATGAGCTAAATCTCGATGCGTGTCTGCCAATGAAACTATGAGTGGATATCAAGTTTTCGAATAACCATAACTTGGTCACACCTGTCTGGTGATATTGTTATTGGTCCCTCCAGAACAACTGTCATGCGCATGTTCAAGAGCCCACACCCATAGGAAAAAATAACCAAATAAACCGTAACAGAATTTAGAGATCGTAACACCCACATTAGATGCCATCATATCTGAATTAGACGTCGTCCCAACCGAATTAAACGTTGTTACAACCGCATTGGAGATTGTCACAATCGCATTAGAGGTTGTCACAAACTATTAAAGGTTACATCAATTACATTCAGTCTGACAAACTCTCTTCGGTAGTGTCAACTGCAATTTGGTGGCAGCAACCGAATTTACGGTTGCTACAACTCTTTTCAAACAATTATGCTCCATATCTAGTAGAGTATCCACATGGGCGGTCATATCGACGCTTCTATCCTCCACTCCGTCCAATTCCGGTCTAATTCGACTTGTTCTGTGTCACGCTTGACTTCTTAGTCGCTCTTATACTTATACACCTTTAGATTAATCCGACCGAATAAGTACGTAATGACATCTTCAGTTTTTCAGTGCATCAAAAGTAATTCAGTGTTGATGCCAAATATGATTTGTCGCCGAAATACTTTCAGGTTCTTCAACCTTTCAACTGATAGACGGAAGGTCACGTTACAGACCTTTACTAGACGAAGGGCAGACATGTATCAATAGAAGCTTCGATTTGTGTGTTCTGTTCTTTGTTTTTCAGATGACTTTGTCCCATTAATTAAATATTTCTTATCGTTCCATACAGATCTCACAAAATATTGGTGCAATTGGTTCTGGTCTTAATAACGGGTTTGGAAAATTTTCAACATGTGGAAATTATAATTTAATTTTTCTCACGTTTAAGACCTCCTGAAACCGTCTCCTTAGGCAATGGAATCTGACCATTAGATCATTTAAAGTATATGACGATTTCTTTAAACACTTTAATTACTTCCACGTAGATAAATGTCTATATGAAGTCAAATTGCTGTAACTGGCGTCTGATAAAATAAAGTCTGACTTTTGTTCCTCACAAAGTTTCCCTGTCCATCACGAAAAGCCTATTTAGCTCAAAAGAAATTGGAAAAAATATTCTTCTAAGAAAAATTAGTTTGTCGCAAACGTTTTTCGTTTCTCGTAAAAGCTCTTTCAGTTTGGATTTACTATAACTCGTTTGTGGTGAAGTAAATAGCAGTTAATGGACACGTTGCTCATTTCTCTTAAACGTGTTTTGTTAAATTTAGAGTTGCCAAAGATTTATGCCATTATTCTAGAGATGATTACACTGAGGAAAAATTAATTTTGTTGTCGATTTTGATAAAATCGGGACATGTGGTCACGAGATATTGGGATGAACAATTGAACAAACACTACGAAAATCAATATGTCTTTTTCAGTTAATTTCTCCTACAAAAAAATATTGTTCCATAAATGTTCCTTTCGAAAGCATTAAGAATCAACTCTTACGGTAACAAATTTGAACAAAAATCATTGATGCTAGCGGTTGAATAGAATATACATACATTGATGAATATACATATTGTTACGAATTTCCTTATTCGTCCTTTTTGCGTTGTTTTATTCCCAATAAGAAAACAAGGTTCGTTTTGAATTACGATAATTACAACGGTTTAACTTCCTTTTATTTTACTTATATAGTACAAAAGTTTACTTTATTTACACCACTTTAATAAGTCTTATATTTTACAATCAATTCGCGTTGCTCACTTTACGGGGTTTAATCACAAACTGAACTCTCCATTCCAAAGACCTCCGCTATTTATACCAACTCACCATACTCAAATGAAGGTAGATCTAGCGAATTCAAGAACCTTCCAGACGTTGTTGTTGTTGCTTATCTTTGTAGAGCAATCTCGAATGGCGGAAATTATCTTTACTGAGGTGAATTCATGCTACTGGTTTAGCGAGCTGGTACGTTGTTACAATGCATACTTTCAGGCGCAGCACTAACCGCCTGTTATTTACATACTGTTAGTAGAGTCATTAACAGCACGCAAAAGCTTTTACTTATTCGTAACAATATTGAAGAATTAGCCATTTTTGGATCTCTATGTTGCGCCATACAGCACATGGTTAGATAATACTGCTCGTTAAGAAATTGGAGTGAAGATTCTCAATAATCAAAGTTCGACATCTTTAAATACAAAAATTTAACGGTATTAGGCTGTACTGAAAAGAATATTTTGTCGTAACAAAGTGATGAATATTTTAGCAAAAAAATCAAGTTATTTTTTCATCAATATGGGGTTTTTATGGGGGCGAGTGAGTATAAAACTAGAAAGAGCACAGCTCCTTCATGGGATGTAATGGGAAACCATTTATTTATAGTATATGCAAAGTTGGTACTACACAGGCACAGGAAAATTTCCCCCAGGAAAGTAGTGCGTGGTGAAAAGCCACATCGATAAAAAATAAAAAATAACATTTTTGGCAGCCCCAGTACTAGGATCGGATGCTGTGCTCTAATGAGTCACTCGTCTTAAGTTTCAATCATTATAGAAACGTTAATAAATTCCAAGAAAGCACATCCTCCCTCGATAACGACATTTGGCTATAAAAAACGGGTTATGATTGGCACCTGGAACTCTCTCTCTCTCCGAACAATCTAAACTCGAACAGGTTAGACGAGTTCCGCTACAATGTGGACATCATACGCTGGTTAAATAGTGGCAACTCTCAACTACCCTCTTGGCACTGCTTTATATACTCCGGCAATGATACACAGCGTATAAACGAAGTCGGCTTTCAACTTTCACCTAGTCTATAAATTCTCTAGTATCATACAAGGCTATATCAAATCGCAACGTCATTGCGAGTTTTCATTCCGGAGGATTTCCGTGGCACCTACTGAGCCTGATGAGGACAGTGTTAAGGATGAGTTTTACAGCCAACTGCATTTTGCTGTAAGCTGAAATTAAAATATTTCTAGGAGATTTCAATGCCAAAGTGGGCATCGACAATAACAACCTACAGGAAGTGATGGGAAGACATCGTCTTGGAACTGTGAGAAATGACAATGGTCACAAGCTCATAGATTTCAGTACTCGCTATCAACTGTTTATCAGCGGAACTAAATTCCCCCATATACATATACACAAGTATACATGAGAATCGTCTGATGGTCAAATCTTCAGTAATATATATACATATATATATACATATACTTGTCAGCAAGATGATTTTGGCATCCCTGATGGACGTCAAGCAAAATCGTAAGTTACTATACAGAACGTCTGCAGAACCCATCCATATCAATGATGTACGATCAAACTCTACGCTCCAATTTGGCACAGGTCACTCAAAATACTTGGTCAGGCATTGTTCGAACGTTGAAGGAAACAACCATGGAGGTCCTTGGTGAGATAAGATGTTTGAATAAACCTTGGATTAGTGCAGAATACGAGACAGAATTCGGAATCGTGGACGCGTGCACAATGTGCGTATACGATAGAAGACGCCAACTTTGAAGAGGCAGTTAAAATCAGACTTTCGGAAATCCGCACGTGCAGTGGGTTACATGGTCCGTTCATAATACAACAAGTATCTATTCCTCCGCTATAAAACCGAAAAAGCTGAAAATACAGGTAGTCTCCGTATTATGTAGATACTCTTCAGTAAAAAGGCTGAGGGGGAACAACATCAGGAGTACTACATTGTTAAAAGCTAATGATGGCACGGAGATATCATCACCAGATTAGCAAATGGAGCGATGCCGAGAATTCTTTATGACGCATGCTAGACTTCCGGATGATGATGATCATTGTACCCTTTCGGCAGCATACTCACGTCGCAACCGGAGAAGGGATATTTCAACGGAACTCCCGTCGCTAGCAGAGATCGAGGCGACACTATGTAAAGTGAAGGATCACAAATCTTCTGGTCCTGATAATATTCCAGCGGATCTTTTGAAATATGGCGCATCAGCGTTAGCAGATGTCATTACGTCGGTCATCAGAAGTGTATGGATAGACAACAAAATCCCTACGGAGTGGAAAGATTGAGTGGCTATCACTATCCCGAAGAGAGGCTATCTAACGCAGTGCAGGAACTGGAGAGGTAATTACATTGCTAAATGCAATAGGCAAAGTAATTGCGGTCCTTAGCGGATCTTGCCAGGGGTGGACCAAATTGTACGGTAGGAGCACCCGGGTTTCAGGCCTGGTCGTTTGTGGGCCGACCACGTTGAACTACACTCGCCTCTGTTTCTACTTTTCGGAGACTTTGGCGAAAAAGACATTGGCGAAAAAGGCGATACCGGATAAGATCCAAGTGTCCATGATCCGTGAACTGCGCATAGATGCAACGTGTAAAGTTCGTTTTAATGAGATGGAAAGCCAAACTTCTGCGGGCGTTAGACAAGGACGTGTCTTGTCCCCAATATTATTTCTTCTACTTATGTATGAGGTAATGGAGGCAACTAATGCAGAAGCACCGTTCGGCATTCAGTGGAGTATGTATGAGCATCTACATGATATCGACTACGCACATGGCATATGTCTTATAGCCCACAAATTTGATGACATCAAGGTCAAGTTAACAGAAAATGCGGAAAAAGTAGGATTTACAACAACTAAAGACCCATCTAATGCGTATTCGAACAGAACGGAATACTCCCCTAACATTTGATGGTTCGGTAATTGAAGATGTGAATTCAGTCAACTATTTAGGATGCAAGATTTCCAAGGATGGTGGCTCCGCGGCGGATATAGGTAGGTGGTCGTATAAATTAGGCCGGTGTTGCATTCCTAAACCTGCAAAAAATCGGGCGCAATAAAAGAATATCGGATAAGACGAAATTGCAAATATTCAATTGCAGTGTGACGTATGTACTGTTGTACGGTTGAATTACTTGGAGTTTGACGAAGCTGAGAATGAAAAAAGTCCAAACGTTTTTCAATCGTTATGTGAGACAAATACTCCGTATCGACTGGCCAAGACCGCTTCTGTCATGCAATAGTCCTATCGAATTGAATATACGTAGAAGAAAATGGACAGAAACTCGTATTGCTACACGATGAAAAATCTGTCTTTTTGTTGTTGTTTGGTTGTAAATATAACGTGTTTGTAGCTTGTTGCAAATATACTATACTTGTTTGTGCCTAACCACATTGTGTATGCTATTCAATATAACATGTTTGAGACACAATGATTAATAGGCTATAATATATGTTTTTGAGACATAAATGTGGCTCTTTTTGTTCAAAACTGCTAAAAACAAATACGAGACAGACAACAAAGAAACAAAAAAGCAACAGATCTTAAATTTATGAAAACAGTGCTTGCAAGAATATTCATGTTTCCTGCAATATGTTGCTGAGGCCGATATTTTTCAGCGTGGAGAGTGGCATTAGAGTCTAAGAAGGGAGGAAAAACCAACGGAAAAAATTGCAGTTTGAGCAGAGAGAGGGTGAGAAAAACGAAATGTGCAGGATGAATGGTGAATCCCGACAGGTTTTCCAGAGGGTAAGAAGATCGAATAACGGCCCTAATAATGGGCTGCCCTCCTGCAAGGACGAAAATGGGAATCTGCTGACTGAGAAGCAGTGTGTGCTCAAAATGTGGAGAGACCACTTTTTAGCACTACTCCACTCAGATTCTTCCACTGAAGATCAGGAGGTAATGATAGTGGAAGATAGTGTAGATTGTACCCCCCCCCCCCCCCCGGGCGATCACCGGGCTTATGTGTATGTGTTTTATGTCCTGTATTCAAAAAGGGTGATCCGTGTGTCTGTTCCAACTATCGCGGTATCAGTATTTAAGGTCTTGTCGAGCGTATTATGTGAAAGACTAAAGCCAATTATTGAAAACCTGATTGGACCTTATCAGTATGGGTTTAGACCAGGCACGTCCACGACTGACCAAATATTCACGGTACGCCAAATCCTGGAAAAGACCCAAGGCCCACAAAGCTGCTTTCGATACGGGGAAAACTGTACGAAGCTATGTCTAAACTTGGTATTCCGGCAAAACTGATCCGCCTCTGTAGAATGACGCTGACCAACACCGAATCAGCAGTGAAAGACCTCACTGAACCATTATGTACCAAGCGAGGACTTAGCCAAGGCGACACACTTTCGTGCAATCTCTTCAACATGTTAATGGAGATGATAATAAGAAAGGCTGCAGTAAATACGAACAAGACCATTAACACGAAAAGCCATATGTTGCTGGCGTATGCTGACGACATAGACACCATTGGGCGAAATTTGCGAGAGGTGACTGCAGTATTTTCAAGAATCGAAAAGGAATCAGCGATGGTGGGTCTTGCTGTTAATGCGGGCAAGACAAAATTGATGGTGTCAACGACTAGAGAAACCTCTCGACTTGGTCAGCACTTGAACGTTGACAACCGATTTAATTTTGAAGTGATACAATCCGCCGTGAACAAGGACAACACGTCAGCCTGGAGATAGATAGGAGAATTGTGCTTGCAAATAGATGTTATTTTGGGCTCAGCAAGAAAGTTTAGGGACAAAGCCCTCTCTCTTTACATATGGCTCCGAAACTTGGGTCATACCGCAAGTTGATGAAAAACACATGGGAGTATTCGAGAGAAAAATTCTACGTAAAATATATGGTCCTGTTAGAGAAAACGGAGAGTAACCGACGTCGCGGGAACGCAGAGCTATATAATCTATATTCTAACGTGGACATAGCTAGGCGAATCAAATTAGGCCAATTGCGTTGGCTATGTCATGCTATCAGAATGGATGAAGATGAGCCAGCGCGAAAGGTTTTCGATAGCGTACCCGATGGAAGCAGGAAAAGAGGACGACCAAGTCTCCGCTGGAAAGACCAGGCAGAAGAATCCCTCCGTACCAACTGGCGAGAAAAGGCGAAGGATAGAGCCAGTTGGAAGAATATGTTGAAATTTGTTTAATTTGTTTGTTTAATTAATATGTGTAAGATGAGATTGTAAAATAGTCAATAAAAGTAAGTAAAGAGCGGCACTTGAAGGAAAGTCGCAGGGGTGTCGAAGGCCAGGAAGACCACCAAATACACCTAAGCTGTGCCTGGAGAAGGAATACAAACAAACTCGTCTATCGTGGAACAAAATTAAATCACTTGCCAGATACAGAAATCGATGGAGAGAATTCGTTGACGCCCTATGTTCTTCGTGAACCTTTTATATAAACTTTGTATCGTAATATTGTTGTATATTCTTATATTCTGTTTAAATAAATAAAGGATATATATATATATATATATATATATATATATGTATATATGGGGTTTAAACGACGTATCATGACAAGCATATAATGTACAGAATATTTTTTTAACATGGACCGACACTTCGCGGATGTATTTTGAAATTCAAATCATATTGAAATTTAAGTAAAAACTTATAAAAATTCGCTAAATATCTTAAATTCCATTTAAATTTCAATGAATTATTTCAAATTTTGAGAATTATCTTTTAGGGACTAAGTCAGTAAGGATCGTCCTGCATTTTTCCAACTGAACCAACCTGAAACTTTGCAATGGCTACGCCTGCCACACTTAAGGATTGGTAATACAATTAATTACTCACCGTAGAAAAGAATGAATATGGTTAAGAAAACCTTTCGCGTTATGGAATTTCTGCCACTCTTTCTGCCAGTCAACATATAGCACATTTCTTGCCTACAATTTTAAATTTTTGTATATTCCGGATCAAAACTTAAATGGAATTACAAGCGACTACTATTTTCTCACAGATCACCAACGATGGACTCTGACTGCAAGGCATTTAACCTCTTGTTGCCTATAGACTTTTAAGTTTACCGCTGATTAGTGATTTTAGTGTTGTTTCTTCTTCTTCTGCAACATCTTCTGCTTCTTCTTCAACTTCTTCTTTTTGGTTTTGTTCTTTTTCTGCTACTACTCAGCTGACAATGAGTGCACAAACGTAATTAGAAAGGATATCGTCTGTCGCTTTCGCAAACTCAGCACTCAGATAAAACAGAACAAAAGAGAACAGAACAGGGCAGAGCAGAGCAGAAAATATATTTTGAAGAGGAGACAAGTCAAAGTTCCCATTATAATCATAGTTTTGTAGAAGAGAAGCGTAAAATATGGTGACTCGCCTGTCAGCGTTTGTGGTAGTGCCGAGTATACGTCAAAACGGCTGGTTACACCGGCTGCTGTTGTTGCTGCAACAGCTCAACCAGTCATCAGTCAGTCAGCACTGGCAGGGAGTGCAAAGTGGCAGCCAGACCAATTTTGCCAATGAGTGGACAAAAATTCTTGTAGACATTGAAATTGAACGTACGAACGAAATGGTCCAACGGTCGGTCGGTGGGTCTACCTGACATCTTAGCGGGTCTTTTGACTTCAAAAGCCGCCATTCAAAAGAAGTTGCAACGACGAGAACAAAAACAAAACGAAAATACCAGCCGCAGCAACAGCAGCCACGATACAACAACAAAGCTCCTCCAAATGCCGAACAAGAAATATTTTCAAATTAATTTCAGTTTTTCTTATCGCGGTGGTCATTGGGAAAACGCATTCATTTAGCCACCACCACCACCACCACCCGTTCCCATTCACATGCCCCTAAAACTGGAATGAGCGTTCAAGCGTTGACCAATGTTTTTGGTTATTTGAACGCACACGGTCGTAGCTGAGGGCAAAGTGGGATAGTTGGCCAAAAAGTCCGCATGGCCATTCTTTTTTTTGCTTTGTTTTCTTTTTTAAAACAGTCCGTGTGTGTTTTTTTGTAGACCGGATGAACGTGCTCAAACGTAAAGATGCATTTAAGATTCTTCCGATTGGTCATTATTGCCTTCAAGCCGCTTGCAATGCTGTTGCAATGTTTTTTCGTTGTTTTTGTTGCAAACCCCAACGATTTGTCTGTCTTAAAAGGACCACGGCTTAAAGCCGCTTTTAATTTCTTCCACTGCTGCCACTCCAGTAGGCTAGATGGCTGGTTAACTGGCTGGCAGGCTGGTTGACTGCGTTGGTTACTTTCTTTGCGGCTGCAAAATGCTTTTGTGAGGTAAGGAAACTTTTGATTGATCTACTCCTGACATCGGCATGGATGGAAAATGACAAACGTACAAACGTTCAAATTATCGTCAGTCAAAGTGGCTCTCAACGGCAGCAGTAGCTGAGTACAGCTGAAGTGCCCAAACAGAACTCTTAAACACTTAACGCTAAACGCTAACCACAACAGACCCAGTTTAAATTTCTACAACTTTAACTGGTTCTTGCTGAGCAACATTGGGTTAACTATGACGATGCAAGCGAGTAGAGGTGCTGCATCTCAACCACATCAAACCGTCTAAATATAAATACATAAATGCCTTGTGTAAATGGTTGAATGAAGATGCCACAGCAGATGTTATGGTCATACCAATATCGACAATAACACCAACAACATCGATTGCATATACATATGTACAGATGATATTGACAATATGGAGTTTCAAGGCTACACGAGAAGTATCGATCGCTGCTGTAGTCTCCCGGTCTTCGCAAAGACTGGAGGAAAACGTTTTAAGCTACAGCTACAAACATACATACATACATATCTACGTGCCACATTGGACTAGATCAACTTCATTAAATGCGAACGAGCGCACAATGCGGCTCTACTTGTACGTGTTTTGCAAACTGAAAATTTGCGTTTTGTAATGTTTTATTTAAATCGATAATATTTACTAAAGGATGGCTCGTTTTTTATATTTATCCCCAATTCATCAAATCGTTGTACGAAACAAACGTTGTTCAAGTCTAAGGAAAATGGTGTTCCTCTCACACTACACTGAAAGAAAATCGTTACATCAAATCCATGATAAATGTTCATCAATTGTTCTTCATTGAATTGATGACAAATTTTATCAATTCCATGAAAAAGTTCTTCAGTTTGCAGAATGTGTGTTTCTTCACCTTTTTCAGTTTCATTAATTTGATGATCGTTTTTACATCAATCGTTATCATTGGAATTTGGAAATAGTTAGTGGGATCGATTAAAAGTATGGACGTAGTATTGAAAAAATAAGGGAAAAAAGAAAAAAAATAGTAGTAGAAAATTTAAAATAAATACATAATATAAAATACTGCAATGAACAGAAAATATTATCTTCGCTCTGAGTATTTGTCATGTGGTCTCATTCCCTGTTCTTGTGGTTTTTTTTACCATGAATATTGGGCCAAGGATTTTGGCTACTTATTAACAAACAATTTACATAAAAATGATTACCAATTTACATCAAATTTTTGACAAGTTTACATCAAATGGATGACAACCTAACATCTAATTGAAATTGTGAAAAAGGTACTCCCAATTGATGGCAAACTTACATCAAATTGATGAAAAATTTTCATCAACTTGATATAACACTGTCTTTGAATCAACGTAAACTATTGATGGAATATGGATGGAGATTGATGAAATGTTCTTCATCAATTCAATGCAATATGTCGTAGGTTGGAATATGGAAAATGAATTCATTCATCAATTTGATGAAGCTTTTCCTTATTTCTAGGGCCAACAATGCGACATTTGCTTCTGAGCGTACACTATTTTTCAAGGATCATTGATACCAGATTCCGAAAAATATCTTCGGGTTGAACTTCGAAACAAACACTTCAGTATTACTATCGAAATAAAATAAATAAATGGTTTCCCATTACATCCCATGAAGGGACCGGGGAGAACTCACAATCAATGAGCTGTGCGCTTTCCAGTTTTCACTCACTGATTGGACCTACAGTTTTACACCGATTCCGAACGGTATTTTGAGAAGCTTTTTTATGGCTATATACGCGATAGTGTCGCCGTCATTATGCGAGGTGACCACCGCCGAAAGAAATTTGAAGGTGGTCAGAGCAGGGTTCGAACCCAGGATCTCATGTACAAGAGCCTCGCACACTAACCATTGCACCACCGACGACCACACTATCGAAATCATGACTCGTTAAACTGAGAAAATCGTTAAGCGACGTTCAGGTATACCGAGATTTTGAAGTTTTCAAAATTTCAACCCCTCAATACTACTGAAACTAGGACTATCAAGCGGAAACCCCCTGACCAAAAACTATTAAAAACTATTATTGATTTTTGATTACCGTCTCTGAAAATGTCACAAGAAAGTGGTTCGAGCAGGTAAGGAAAGCGCGTCATCATGTACAAGAGTCGAGCAAACTAGCTGTTAGGGCGAGGAGTAAGGGCTACCAGTGAGGAATTAGATTCAGAACGTTGCCTATGGAGGAGTAGAACCAGTCTCTTTCAATGACAAAACAAAATCAAAGAAGTATTGCCTTTGAAATTGTCGCTCCACAATAATGTCGGAACAGAATATCCACAGAATATCCAGCATTTGGGTATTGGAATAGAGAGTGAAATAAAATAACACACATGATATTAGATTTTGCTAGGATTTCCTTTATTTCTTTGGATTAAGAATAACTTACCTCGCATAGTGACGGCGACACTATCGAGTATTTATCCATGAAAAGGCTTCTCAAAATACCGATCGGAAATGTCGACCTTTTAAATTAACTAGCGAAGCTTTATTGTTGCCGATCAAGAAACGTAGAGGACGTTTCTGCGTGGCCAACTTATTAATCAAATAACTCGAAAGTCTACTGATTCGATTACCGATTGACTCGAATAGTTTGAGTCGAATAATCGTGAATATATGTAACATGTTTACTGAATAAGTAGATGATCTTGTAGAAAACGATGGTCTTTCAGAACTGTCTTCGTCAATGAATCATGATATATTGGATCCTTAAAAATAAATAATCTTATTATTAGTTTAAAACAAGAAACAAATAAAATAAAATATTCTTTATTAATTGATTAAGAATACTATTTTTCAGTATGTTGTGTTGGATGCATTGGATGCCAACCAAAACGATGTACTAAAGTAGACAGTCCAAATTTGTTTTCACTCAAATGCCAACAAACAAAACGAGTGAAACGTTAATCGTTCTCTGCTCTCTATTACTCTCTTCATTGAAAATTTCAATACACTAGCAGATTTTTGATAGTGTTATTTTTTATAACTATACAAATTGTAACCATGTTGAAGTAAAATTACATAACCATGCAAAAAGTATGAAATAATCAAGATATGACGCGAGAGAGAAGTGTGTTTGAGTGAATTGTTACCACTTTTTGGTTCTCTTTTACGAGGGTCGCCAAATTGCGTACATCTCTTGCCGTCTACTTCTTGTTCGTCTTTGGCCGGCCTTAATTTTCAGGCTATTGTGTTCTAAACAATTCGTTCGATTTCGTTACATATAAAATGATTCAATTTCTAATATAATCATTTACAACAATCGCTGATAAGCTACTGTGGCAAGATGTGAAGTTTCTGTACGATTTGCCAGTGATCATAAATATGAATCAACGTTGAGAGGCTTCATAAAATCTAGTAATTATAAACTAATTTCATAAATTTCGTTTCACAGAATCTATGAAAATGTTTCATAGATGTTATGAACAAATTTCACAGGTAGGGTGGAGTATACAAAATACATAGAGTACACAGAAGGATTGGTATAGGGTTGGGACACTTAAAACAAGTGCAGACGTCTTACGCATATTTATTAAACAAACAAATTAAACAAATTTCAACATATTCTTCCAACTGGCTCTATCCTTCGCCTTTTCTCGCCATTTGGTAACACCAAAGATACGGAGGGATTCTTCTGCCTGGTCTTTCCAGCGGAGTCTTGGTCGTCCTCTTTTCCTGCTTCCATCGGGTACGCTATCGAAATCCTTTCGCGCTGGCTCATCTTCATCCATTCTGATAGCATGACATAGCCAACGCAATTGGCCTAATTTGATTCGCCTTGCTATGTCCACGTTAGAATATAGATTATATAGCTCTGCGTTCCAGCGACGTCGGTTACTCTCCGTTTTCTCTAACAGGACCATATATTTTACGTAGAATTTTTCTCTCGAATACTCCCAGGTGTTTTTCATCCGCTTGCGATATGACCCAAGTTATGTCGTCAGCATACGCCAGCAACATATGGCTTTTCGTGTTAATGGTCTTGTTCGTAGTTACTGCAGCCCTTCTCATTATTATCTCCATTAAGATGTTGAAGAGATTGCACGAAAGTGTGTCGCCTTGTCTAAGTCCTCGCTTGGTACAGAATGGTTCAGTGATGTCTTTCCCCATTTTCACTGCTGATTTGGTGTTGGTCAGCGTCATTCTACAGAGGCGGATCAGTTTTGCGGGAATATCAAGTTCAGACATAGCTTCCTACAGTTTTCCTCGTATGGGGCTATCGAAATCAGCTTTGTAATCGACAAAAAGGTGGCATGTATCGATTTGCTTTTCGTGGGTCTTTTCAGTCGTGGACTTGCCTGGTCTAAAACCACAATATACACTATCTTCCACTATCATTACCTCCTGATCTTCAGTGGGAGAATCCGAGAGGAGTAGAGCTGAAAAGTGGTCTCTCCACATTTTGAGCACACACTGCTTCTCGGTCACCAGATTCCCATTCTCGTCCTTGCAGGAGGGCAGCCGATTATTAGGCCCGTTATTCAATCTTCTTACCCTTTGGAAAAACTTACCCTTTGGAAAAACATTTCGGTTTTCTCACTCTCTCTCTCTGCTCCCACTGCCATTTTCTCCGCCTAAATAGTTGGTTTTCCTCCCGTAGGAACAGTTGTACTAAATTTAAATTTAAATATTTCCTCTTTTTATGTATAGTTTCCTACCTGCAAGGAAAAAATTAACTAAATTTGAATTCAAAACTCATTGGATCCATACCAAGCATAATTCATCTTAGGTTTAGTCCATTTGTATTTAAATTTAGTTCTCCAGTTTTTTGACTGCAGAAATAAGATTCAGCTAAAAAAATACCTTACCATAGCAAACATCTGTTAAAGAATGCTGAAAAAACGAGCCATCATATACACATACATATGTATACTGGATGTATTCCCCTCCCTTATGTTAACATTTGGTTTACATATGTTCAATTCGTTTGTGAGTTGGAAATACCTAATCAATACTAAAGTTATCTATTGATAAATACACTGTACAACAATGATTTTTTTTACAGGTGGCCAGCATATATAGTTACAAAAAATATAAGCTGAAAAAAAACGTTTACGAGAAACGAAAAACGGTTCCGTCAACTGTTGATTCGGTTACAGCAACCGAGTTCTAGTTACTACAAAACAAAAATTCGTTTCAGGGAATTGAAAAATATTTGCAGTACGCGAGTTATGAAAAATTTGAGCTGCAAAAACGTTTGCGAGAAACACAAAATGGTTCCACCAACTTGCGACAACTGAAAAACTTACAGTAACCGAGTTGTATTTACTCTAAACTAAGAAAAAGTTTGCGAGAATTGAAAATCGTTTGCAGTAAACGAGTTATGTAAAATTAGAGTTGAAAAAACGTTTGCGAGAAACATTACTTTTATTTACAACTTCCATAAGCTCTTTTTTGTTTAAATTTCCAACGTTTATGATTTTGGTTTTACCCATAAAATTTGTTTTAAAAAAAGTTGAAATTTACTTACTTTAATACTTACACGTCTGTCTCGCCTTGCATTCGAATAACAACTAAAAGCGCAGCAAACTACGACGCGTCAATTGTCCATCCAAGATATGTATTGACCAGGTAGAAGCATTAGAGTGTGTGATCACTTTTATGTGTGTGTGCCTGAGTGTATACGCCAAACGAGTGGATACAGTCGACAGAATGAGAGAAATTGACGTTCTTCGTAATCTGTGCTCTCATTAGAAAAATGGCTAATTTCAGTTATCGCAAACGTTTTTTAAATTTGCGGCAAATGTAATTTTGTACGCCTTTAATGCAAACGAGAACTCGTTTGCAACAACATGATACACATTTGAGGTATACGAGTTTATTTGGGAGAACTACATGAACGCTTGCGATTAATAAATTAATACAAATCAATCAAAGTATTGTTGCGGCAACCTTTGCGTGTACGAAATATAAATATGAACGAAATTATTCTTTGTATAATGATTGATTGTATTATCCAAACTGTTAAGATTCTGACATCATATCAATTATCGTACTTTGCTGCGCCATAGTATGCGAACGACAAACAAAATATAATCATTGCCCTACGATATCACAAACAAGGACGCGACATGGTAAGCAATAAATATTAATTTAAGTTTGGCCGAATTTTGGTTCACGCTGACAAATCTGTCTTTTTTTGTATTTTGGATGCAAATATAACGTGTTTGCAGAGATTGTATACTTGTGTCCAAATACATTGTGTTTGCTCTTCAATATTTCATGTTGGAGACACAATGATATATATATGTATAATATATGTTTTTGTAACACAAATGTTGCTTTGTTTCTTGAAAACAGCTGAAGACAAAAAAGTGACAGACAACAAAATAGCAGCAGATCTTCAATTCATTAAAAAAACAATGCTTGCAAACATATACCTGTTCCTGCTAAATGTTGCTGGGGCCGTTATTTTTCAGCGTATGATCAGTAGTGTTACATGAAATACTACGCCTTACTTTATTGCATTTTTATAGGTTAATACATACAAAAATGTTGATCATGCATCCAAAAGCTTACAAATTTGTTGGTTGGCTCTTTCATTAACAAATTAAGCGTTGTGACTGTTTACAGCGTATGGATAGGTGATGTTCGATGTTGCGATAGAGATTAAGCAGGTTGTTTAGGCTGTGTATATATGTATGGACAGATCGACAAATATATGGACAGATTTACTTGAATTAACCCTAAGACGATCGACATTTTTTAATAATTTTTTATATCAATTTTAACCTGAGAGTCCTTTGAAAACTTCGACGAAACTGTTTATAACGAAACGAACCCGATTTTGGGCATACTAGCCTCATTACGGTTAATTAGACACTTTTTCATCCAGAGTGACAGTAGATTGCAATACTTGGCCTTATAGTTTGAAAGAACTAACCCATCCACACCTTTTTTGAACCCATTGATGGGAAATATATTTTATGCCAGTAAGTTGCCATAATGAATTTCAGAAAGCCAGTTCTAGGTGTATTATGACACCATTTTATTATTATAAAGTGTGTTTTTTCAAGCCCGATAGAACTTCAAATTGTAAAAAATAACACAAAAAATTAAATTTTAATAAAAAAATTTCTATTATTTGTTTCAGTATACTCTAGCAAATCATCATGAATAGACTCACGCTTGAACAACGCTGCCAAATTGTCCAAATTTACTTTGAAAATCAGTCGTCGATTCGCGCAACTTATAGACGACTTCGGGTTCGGGTTTGTTAATAACGGGTTTGTTAATAAGCAAAATTGCCGTATATGGAGTGAGAACAATCCACAAGAGACCCTCCAGACTCCATTACATCCAGAAAAATGCACCGTTTGGTGCGGCTTACACGCTGGTGGCATCATCGGACCTTATTTCTTTACGGTCAATGGAGATCGTTACCGCACCATGATCAATGATTTTCTCTTTGAAAATATGGATGACATTGATCCAGACGAGATGTGGTTTCAACAGGATGGCGCTACGTGCCATACGGCGATCGCAACCATCGACTTATTGAAATCAAAATTTGGCGATAAGTTGATTTCGAGAAATGGACCTGTCAATTGGTCTCCAAGGTCGTGCAATTTGACACCTCTCGATTATTTCCTGTGGGGCTACGTGAAGGCACTGGTTTATGCTGATAAACTAGCAACAATTGACGCCTTGGAGGCCAACATTGTTCGTGTTCTTCGTGACATACGGCCAGCAGTGCTCGAAAAAGTGGCCAAAAATTGGACGTCCAGAATGCGCTTCGTCAAGAACAGCCGCGGTGCCCATATGCCCGAAATCATTTTCAAATGTTAGTGCCACGTATTGGTCTTTCGAATAAAAAAAAACTTTATTAAAATTTAATTTTTTGTGTTATATTTTTACAATTTGAAGTTCTATCGGGCTTGAAAAAACACCCTTATATTTTTACGAATTTCCTTATTCATCCTTTTTGCGTTGTTTTATTCCCAATAATAAAACAAGGTTCGTTTTAAATTACGATAATTACAACGGTTTAACTTCCTCTTATTTTACTTATATAGTACAACAGTTTACTTTATTTACGACACTTTAACAAGTCTTATATTTTACTATCAAATCGCGTTGCTTACTTTACGGCGGTTAATCACAAACTGAATTCTCCATTCCAAAGACCTCCGCTATTTATACCAACTCACCATACTCAAATGAAGTTATATCTAGCGAATTCAAGAACTTTCTAGACATTGTTGTTGTTGCTTATCTTTGTAGAATCATCTCGAATGGTGGAGAAATATCTTAACTGAGGTGAATTCATGCTACTGGTTTAGCGAGCTGGTACGTTGTTACAATGCATACTTTCAGGCGCAGCACTAACCGCCTGTTATTTAAATACTGTTAGTAGAGTCATTAACAGCAAGCTAAAGCTTTTACTAATTCGTAACAATATTATAAAAATAGATTCTGCAAAATTTGGGCGGGCCTCAGCTAGCCCAGTTGTTCTTAAGACACATCTTTTGTACTAGATCTAACGAGATCTGGTAGAATGGATTAGTACACGCAAAGAAAGAACTCGTTCCTCCCAAACCAAATCTCAGATAACTGAAGTTCGTTTGGGGACTGTAGTTGGGAGAAACGAAACGAAAAAAGTTTGCAGCAAACGAGTTATGAAAAATTAGGCTGAAAAAGCGTTTGCGAGAAAAGAAAAACGGTTTCACCAACTGTTCTTTCGGTTACAGCAACCGAGTTGTAGTTACAGCAACAGAATTGTAGTTACAGCAACCGAGTTGTAGTTGTAATTACTCTACTCAGTAAAACATTACTTGTACATTAAAACTGTTATTTATGGCTTCCATAAGCTCTTTTTTGTGTAAATTTCCAACATTTATGATTTTGGTTTTACTCATAAAGTTTGTTTTGGCTAAATGGCTAATTTCTGTTATCGCAAACGTTTTTTTAAATTTGCGACAAATGTAATTTTGTACGCATTTAATGCAAATGAGAACTCGTTTGCAACAACATGATACACATTGGCGATATACGAGTTTATTCGAGAGAACTACATGAACGGTTGCGATTAATAAATTTATACAAATCAAAGTATTGTTGCGGCAACCGAGCGAGCAATAAACGTTTTTGTATCTTTGCGTGTGCGTGTCCTACACTGAAAAAATAAAATTCATAAAAGTTCATATTATCTGTTCATAAACTTTTATTTCATTAATTTTATGAACAAATTCCATAAACTTCTGAGTAGTTCTGTAAATTTAATGTATACGTTCACAAATATATATAATGATCGATTCATTGAAAAAGCTCATAAATCCGGTAATTTTTTCATAAATTTGTGTACACAAACACAACAGTTTTTTATGTTTTCTGGTTTTACAAATTTTTCAATATTCAATTACGTACAAATTCTCATTGTATTTAGAGTTTTCCTTACATATAGTTTATTGATTATTTCAATCCCATCATTAGAAGCAACATCTGATAAGGGATTGGAGCTAGATCGTAAATGGGGTAATTCATTAAATTTTGAGGTCTTTTTCTAAAACTATTAAATTAAGAAAAAAGTTAATTTTATTAGTGAGCCCTTCAAAGATTTTGAACATTTTCAGAAAAAGATAAAGAATGAAAAAATTCAGAATAATTATGAACAGTTTCGTTACCGTTGATGTACGATTTCATGAAAATGCATCCAAAGAACAGTTTCATTAAATATATGAATGCTTCCATTAAGATTTATGAAAGTTTCATAGAATTATTGTTTTGTTTCCTAATGAATAATTTTCATAAAAGTGTTGTTTTATGAAACATGATTCATAATTTTAATGAATGTATTCTTTGGTTTCTTTTTAAGAAAAAGTTCATTACGAAGATGTACTTTTTCATTAATAATATGTACCTTTAATTTTGAGGGTACGTCTCTAACATTGATGCAACTATATTAACATTTGCAACTCGATTACCACAACAAAAAGACTTTATAATTATTAAGTGTGGCTGAAGTTTATTATGCATTATTATAACCTTCTAACCAAATGTTAAGGAAGAAACTAAATTCAACTCAACTTGCAAAATATCCCCCTTTTTACCGAAGATTCTAAACAGAAATCACCAAACCCAAAAAGAACCGAAATTGAAATTGATAAACCTTTTCCACACGAACTACTCTGACTGCATGAAGTAGCTGGATGACTGGTTGGCTGGCTGCCTCCATCCGACAGACATAATCGTAGCGTATTGTTTTTCCATTCACTGAATTTTCACATAATTTTCTAAGAAAATATTTTTTATTAACAAATTCATTACAACAATATTGACACAATACGAGTACTTTCTTCCATGGCAACCAAGAACGACCCAACCAGGCGGAAGGTTGACACGGTGGAAGTTCACAATGTAGCCAGGGAACAAGGGAGAGAGAGAGAGAGAGGAAGTTATCGGAAACCAACTTAACCACTTAAAAAGCGGAAAATATGGCAAAATCAACCAAACAACAGGCGTTGTACAACCGTAAACAAAAGAATGAATGCCAACGGCAACTAACTACGTTGTTAAATAAGGTTCAAATAAAATATGGATGCACTATCATATTTATGTTTAAGGGGAAATCAAAATGAAATGTAAAAGGTTGCGGTAAAATAAAATTAGTTTATTAAATTTAACCTCTGTTCCAATGCTGAAGATTATATGATTTAGTAAATAAATTACAATTTTACTGAAATGTGAGGTGAGAGAACACATTTTGATGGAAGTTGATAGATGTTGTTCAGTCACTATAAATTTGTATGTGACAATTAATAGGATATTTGGTTTCCCAACTAACACTGTGAGTACGAGTAAGAGTCCGACTCCTCTCATACAATAAGAATAGGACTTACTAGGTGAGTTGTAAATATAGGGTGTTCCAATAAAAGTGCACGAATTCTGGCATTTCCCCTGTGCAACTGGCAGCTCTGAAATGTTCGAGCTGTCGTCAACGATTATTCTGATTATTAAAAATTAAAGATTAATTATCATTGTCAAAACCTATTTCAAATATGGGGAAACTGACGCTGAAACCGCTTGCAAACTTCGCGGTGTTTTTGCGGTGGAAGTGCATCTAATGTGATTCGAAGAGTGATCAACAAATTTTAAGAAACTGGGTTGATTATGCACAGTGAGTCTCCAGTGCGTTGACGTACCGGCCGTTCTCTCGAAAACATAACTGCTGGAAACGAGGGTGTCGCCGAAAACTCGAGCACATCAATTCGGCATCGTTCACAAAAAAATGCCTTCCCATTACTTCCCATGAAAGGATTGGGGAGAGCTTCTCACACCCACTCAGCTGTGCGCTTTCTAGTTTGATTCTCACTGACTGCTACCTAAAGTTTTACACCGGTTCCGAACAGTATTTTGAAAAGCTTTTCCATGGTTAAATGCTCGATAGTGTGGCCGTCACTAAACGAAGCGAACGTCGTCGAAAGAAATTTGAAATGGTCAGTGTAAGGACAGAACCCACAATCTCTTCTACTAGAGCAGCCCATACTCGTACTACCGTTGCACCACCGACAACCACATCGTTTCAACAACTTCAAATATGGTGAAGCAAGGGCATGTGATCAGAGTCGCGGGGACCATTTGCGGGATATTTTATCCCATACTTATTCGGAACATGTCTTCTTCACAATTCAATATAAATGTCACCACTTGGTTAAAACCTACGCGTTTTATGTTTAAATTAAATCGTGCACTTTTGTTGGGACTCCCTTTATGTTAAAAAAATATATATAACTGCAATAGAGAGAAGTTGACTTTGGTTATTATACGTTTTTCTATTAGCTTGGTAATGTAATCTCATTGATTTTCTTAATTGCTGTTCTCACAATCGATATATATATATATAAGAAGAAAAACATTGTCAATGTCCATCTATTGGTGAATACTCGCAGTCGATCATGCTAGGGTTAACTGCGATTTAGTTACACAATTTATTTGAATCCATATGAAGACATTTACTATTAAGTTTTTCAAGTCAATATCGCCGACGACAATCGCAAACAACATTTTTCATTGAAACGCAAAAGTGTTCTGAACTATAAAATAAATTTTTTTCAATGTTGCATTTGCGGTAAATTTTCGGTTTCATACCCATCTTATTTGCGTTTTATAAAATAACACGTTTACTCAAATAAAGAGTCCACACGGAACCAAACACGCTACAGACGACGAAGTGGTTTTACATAGGTTTCTTGTGAGTCGAAACATAATCAATCACGCTACATGCGACGACATTTTTTAACACAGGTTTCTTATGGCTGGAAAAATCGTCCGCTTCTGTCGACAATAATCTTTTCTAATGTCTTCTTGGCTCTCTTGGATTTCACGAAATCTCTCAATTGAGAGAATGGAGTTGCCACAATTTCATGAAAATCATAAGAACAACCAACACATGCATGTGGTTACAAAAATAAAAAAAAAAAGTTAATGCTTTTAACGATAACACGAGATAATAAATGTAAATGAAAAATTGTTAAAAGCTGTAAAACCAATTTAAATCCTTTACAACTGTAATGGCCAGTTTTTTAGAGCGAGTTTAAAACTAAGATTACTAAAACTAAGATTAGATTTAATCTTAGTTTAACTGTCCATTCTGTTTTTCAGTGCACAGTTAAATACATCTCAATTTTTAAACTCTGTCATGGCAACTTTGTGCAAATGTCATATATATCAACAGTTTTTTGTTGTTATTTGTCTCTTTGTTTTGTTTTTTGTTTTGGTAATTGTTATATGTGGTTGCAGCTTCTTTTCTTCAACTGAGGTAAGTAATTTGCATCATTTGAAATTGGTGTAATAAAATATAACTGTGTTACCAATTTGTTTTGTTTTTTATATGTGGCCCAATCAATTCAAGAACTGCATATGCAGATGCTTTTGTTAGACTGAATCTTACATAGAAGTCATTATCGCCAAGCAAATTGGAGTGATTTGTCCGGGTCATTATTAGTGGTCCTCATGCAAACTCGAAAGAGCCTCGTAAACGCGTAAACCTCGCAAACTTACGCGGCAAACGTCAAAACAAAGAAATTTCCCGTACAAAGCGACTTGCACAAAAGTAGAAAGTCTTCAAGTCAGATCTGCTGCGCAAACGTGGAATGGCGAAACGTGCAAACTTTTGACATTTCGTTGTCAGCTGACTCGGATGGATAAATAAGGTGATAGCACTAGAACAGTAGAAACAGTACACAGACATAATACATGCAATTGCTACTGCTACCACCTTATATATCCATCTTGGTCAGCTGATATGGTTTTGAGCACAAATACGCTGAGCAAATTTACTTGGTGCCTCATGCAACGGTGCGAGGGAAACTTGCGCTGAGCAAAAGTTCTCGGCTTTCACGTTTGCATGAATGCCGCTATTGTGCGTTGTTTTCTTGTAACTCATAACAAAATTCTTCGAACACTTCTTGGTCACTAATGTCTTCTAGATCCGAGGAAAAACTAATTTTCAAAACTCCAAAAAATATCAACAAAATGTTTTATTGTTTACATACACAAAATTCTTCTTCTTGTTTTTCATTGCTGCTGTCAAAAGCCAACACAATATAAACTTAGTTTAACTCGCACAAATTGGAGAGTTAAATGTAGTTTTACCTTTGACTGAAAAAATGAAAATCTGGTTTAAACGTAGTTTAACTCATATCCGAATATGATCTCCGACTGAAAAACTGGCCATAAGACTATTTTACTGAGCTTTCTAGCAAATTCCAGAAGAGAGCCGGACATATGTATATACGACGCAGAGAGTAAAAAACAACTGAAGTTGCCAGAAGCTCTCTCCCATTTCGTTTAGACTCAATAGATTGTTCTCATCGCCATCGGACGCGTGTCGGGTTGTATTTGAACTAATGCTGGAGTTAATGTCGACGTCGTTGACGGCGTCTCAACGCCGAAATTGTGATGTTCGGCGTAAAATTTCATTTGACTGTTAATGTCAAAGCCGTCGACGACGTTAACACAGCTGTGTACAACTGCATTGAATATACAGCTGTTCATTTGGAAAAGTTATTTAGTGAAATATTCTTAATAAATTAAATAAAAGTGAAATATTAAAATTATATTTGTTTTGCTTCATCTGTTTTGACGTTTCATCATATGTTTTTGTCTGAGCAACGCCGCAACGACGCCGAAAAAGTTGAAACAGATTGAACTTTTTCGGCGTCGAATTTCTTACGGCGTTGAGATTAACTGCTCTCATACAATTTCATACGATTCAACTTTTTTTGACATTTGACGCCGTCGACGACGTCGACATAAATGCTGGAGTTAATGTCGACGTCGTTGACGGCGTCTCAACGCCGAAGTTGTGATATTCGGCGTAAAATTTAATTTTGCTGTTAATGTCAACGCCGTCGACGACGTTAACACAGCTGTGTACTACTGCATTCTTACGGCGTTGAGATTAACTGCTCTCATACAATTTCATACGATTCAACTTTTTTTTGCCAGATGGCGGTTGCGAAAAGTCGGGATAACCATTACTAAAAGGCCGGATGTCTCTGGATAAGCAAATACATCATATTGTATGGGTTTTTACCTCTTAGATTAACAAATTGGAGAGTAAACGGCAAAGATTAGAGAACTAGGTTATCGCTAACCTCGCCTCGTTGAACTGCGACATAAACCTCTCTAACACCACGAAATACCCATAATCCAAGCGACGTAGCTTGTCGATCGATAAAACTCGATGCATTAATTGAATTTTGTACGGGAATATCTTTAAATCAGCACTAATTGTGCGACAGAAAGATGTGTGAGGGATGCCCAACTGCAAAGAACGTCGACGACTGGATGTTGAAGGCGACCTCTCAACACTGGCTTCTACAGTCTGAATGTTCTCGTAATATGGCATTTACACCGCGATAACACAGAAGATTTTAATCTGTACAAACTGAAGTTTAATTTTTAGCTTCATTTTAAACAGGTGTACATTTTGATGCAACCTGTTAGCTACTAAAAAATGCAACCATAATAAAAATATACACAAAAAATCAACTGTTGATAGATGAAAGCTGATCGAAAATTTTCCGACGCGTCGGCGCACCAAACCTGTTTTGAAGCACACGCTCCGCCGCTAATATAAATGGCTCTTATTGGTTTAAACTATGAGCAAACTTTGTTATCGACTGGCACGATTTGATTCACAGATACAATTATAAAGGTTCACTTATTTCAAAAACATCCCAAATTTGTACAAAACTGGCAAAACCGATAACTGCCAACTTAATTTTTCTGTTGTGCCGCGGTTTTCGAGAATTTTGTCTCAGCGCGGAGTTTGTCTTATCACGACGGACGACGTCGGCCTTGATGACTGGCATTACCAAGTTTGCCGGTGATGACAAATTTTTCGTGTAAATGCTTAATAGTGTGGTTTGAAGGCGCTCACCTCACTCGATATTTTGTACGTTACGCACGTTGCATTCTAACAATTGAGAACATGTATTGCTGCACGATAACAGCTGAAGCTTAGAACGCGATCTGGGTTGAATATTTTCAAATTATTAACGTTGATATAGTTTTTCAATGGCCGTCGATGGTGCAAAGGCAGTGTACATGAGATCTTGGGTACGATCCCTGCTCTGACCACCTTAAATTTCTTTCGATGGCGGTCACCTCGCATAGTGACGGCGACACTATCGAGTATTTAGCCATGAGAAAAAGCTTCTCAAAATACCGTTCGGAATCGTATAAAAACTGTAGATCACAATCAGTGAGTATAAAACTAGAAAGCGCACAGCTCACTGACTGTGAGAAGCTCTCCCCAATTCATTTGTGGGATGTAATGGGAAACCATGTTTTGTTTTATAGTTTTTCAATACGAAGTCTCCATAGATATAAAGTTAGACGAGCGCATGTAAGAATAGTACTATTTTTTCGTATTTTCTTTTTTACTGAATTGCAATTCCAACTTCCAACTTTGAAGAATAAATTAAAGAACCAAAATTATCTCAATACTCGGGACTTTTAAAAAGAGGGGGAAGTCGGGAAAATTTCGATGAATTCAGATGATATGGCAAATTCAGTATAGGTTTAAATGATTTTCTTCCATTCACAATAATAGTTCTTCCACATATGCTGACAAGTTCGAACCGTATTGCGCTAAATTTGTCAAAATCCGTATACTTGGAATAAAATTGTGTTGTCTAATCCAAAGATCGTGTAAAATGTTCCGACAGCACCTCAATTTATAATACTACTAGTTAAAGCAACAAATTGAACGGAATCTCAGAGAAAAAAATTTCTGGATTCAGAAAATGCAGAAGATCAGGCACTCTGGCTTTCAGGAAACCGAAATTGGCATCACTAGTCTTTATTTCGAATTTAGAATCCTAAAACCTATTATCCTTTCAAAAATCTCAACAAATGACATCAAGTAATGAACTCCCTACATATTATCAACAATAAACTGCGTGCAGATATTGCACTAGCCGTTCTTTATACACTAGATCCTAACGTTGAAGTAAACGAAGACAATTCAGCACTTGGCATCCAGCGTAGACATTGAATTAAGGAACTTTTGCAACTTCTCGAGTATATTATCCAAAGAAGACAAGTGAATGGAGGAGGTACGGCACAGAAAACAAAATAAAAATATTGTAGTAAGGAGTATTACGATGAGAGTTACCCGTAACCCATAACAACAAACGGCGACAAATTGCAATAATGAAAATGATTTTGAGAAAATACGTGGTGGTACTTCAAAAAGGAAATCAAATAAAGTGAAATGCGCGGATGAAATAATATTCCCTTCCATGATCCACTAAATGAAAAAAATAAAATAAAACATACGGAAAAATGTTAACGATGAAGAAACAATTTATACTTTTGAATGTGGGTAACAGTGGGTGAATGATAAAAGGGAGCGTTTTTCCCCTCAACAGAACAAAAAATACTCGAGTTATGTAAATTATCAAATTTTCATTAAATAATTTTCCAAATAAAAACGTTTTGCCAAAATGAGCCAACCACACCCCTCCAAAAGTGGTGAGCGGGAAGGGATAAATATTTAACAGAATCAGGAAAACAAGATAAACAACTCCTTTTTACAGCTTACGGGGAAGGGCTAAGGTATGTAAGAGCACTGGATCTTTGGTTGCTTGCATCATGCTGTTGATTTGGTGGAAAAATTGTTGAAAGGCGCGAAACAAGTCGCTATTTTTAAGAATTTCTCAGGTAACAACAGAAGAAACAACATCTTTTTAAACATCATCTTTTTAAACACCAGCATTTTCAGGGGGCACTGTGGTGTGCGAGGGTTAATGAATTTGAAACAATTTTCAAAAATTAAAGAATGGCGCTTAAACGAAGATTTTCACCTGACAACCGCTGAACAAAACAGCGCAATGGCAACGCTGCAATCAGTTGCAACGTGTTCTGCAATTAAGTAATATTATGTGAACAGTAAAAAAAAACAGAAAAGGATAACCAGTGAGAATATGGATAGCAAAAGGTGTAAAAAGTGGGTCATTTTATGTAGCACATGAAAGAAGTAGACTGAAAATGGGAACATGTGTTTTAAAGTTGACAAAGCCTCCAGATTCATACTAACAATTCGCATACGCTTTCAAGGAATAATAAACATTAATAAAAGACATTCATTTAGTTGTTAATAGTTAAAGTTGTGGGCGCAGCTCCATTCTTGTTAGCCTTGGTTAAGTTGACAAAGAGGATTTGGAGCATTGGTGCTTTGATTCATGACCTATTTCTAGGTGTAGGCCTAAAGTGGCGTTTAGGTATACTGCAAATTCGAAGTTTTCGACCTCCCACTAATACATGCCGGAACATGTCTACAGGTTGTGTGCCCTTCGTGTTCCTGCGAAAAACGTCAAGTTATAACATAGCTCGTGCTGCCGAGAAATGTCATCAGTGCTCTCCAAACCGTTCCCCTTAGATTTCCCAAACTATTGCATTGCCAAAGAGTTGTTGGAGTCTTTATCATGCTCTAGTGCGGATTATCCACATTTCGTATCATTCCCCGATACTGATATCTCTTCGTGACGAAGACGCTATCGACTGATTAGCCAAGAAAACGTTCTCAAAGCATAACTATTCAGAATGAGATTTATGTTAGGTTGAAAAAGAGAAGTCGAAGTTTTGAAGCTTAGATCCATACCCCATATCTGGGCATACAACAATAAGCATAGTTAGGTTCACTGTGCGCTTTTTGAAGTCCTTCCTCAGATTATCAAATCTCTTCACCTGAAATCCCACAAACTGTGTATTGTAACAGTGGAGAAGTGTAGGAGTCTTAAATCCAAATCAGGCAACCGTTAACGGTGCCAAAAAATCAGATGATTCAACCTGGCTTATGATAAATTGTAGGGTAGTGACAATTACGATTTTTACGTACAAACGTAGCGACCTACAGAAAATATGTATAAAGTAGAGGACAACGTCTAAGAGAGCGGGAGACCAGCAAATGAGCGCAGTTTGGCACGAATACTAACTATAACAGGGATGTTGAATGGTTTCGGGAAGACGAATGAGTGCACAAAGCAAATTAAAAATAATATATGTACATTTCGTATTTATGTATATCCCTGTTGATTTCAGTTTGTATATTTATAAAATATCAGTATTCAAATATTTGTCGAAAGTAACGAAACTGAATACCAAAACAAAATCAAACCCAAAAAAAGCGAACAGGGTAATTGGCAAAACCAAGAATCACGTTTACATTTGATGACTGTTTGCTGCTCTTCGATTACGCTAACGCTACTTTTGTTAAAGCTTGACTAATTAAGGCTAAATTCTCGCAAAAGTAAGACGATCATCCATAGTTGATCTATAGTTTGGATGTTCTCCCCACACGACCTCATTCGTTTGTGTCGGGTGGATGTATAAGTAGATGTAATCAGAGTGGAATGTACAATTGTAACACCCATGAAAGAACTAAGTGATCCAGGCCGCCCACATGATGTTTGACAATACAATGTAACTGCAAAATATGTTTGTTATATTTTCTTAAGTTTGACCTCATTCTAGCCAACTTATCTGTCATTTCGCCCCGGAGTCCATATGACTGCAAATGTTTTAGAAGTTGTTCATATTCTCCTTACACTCGAGCACCGTTGGCGATTTCACACTTGGTGATATGTCCACTATCGTTGTTTAGACATCGCACACATTCCGCGATGACTTTAACTCTGTTATGGTTAGGAAGGCAAAAGGTACACGATAAAGACTCCTGCTCCTGTTCCCCTATCCATTCCAGATCGGTCCGAATACCATTAGATACTAGAGCGTGGCACCGATACACATTTTTGCATATCCGAAAACTTTCGTGCGTTACATACACATATGACTTCAGTTCAGTTTAGCAAACGTAGAGCGGTACAAAGCCATACCGGTCGGTCTACGGCACAAACAGAAACGAAACGAGAACAGCGACAGTACACTGATGTATTTGTATTCGTAAGCAGCGGGTAAAACGAGATAAAAGTAGCCGGTCACATCTGTACCTGCAGCGAATGTATGAGTAATTTTCGGTAGTTGAATAGAAGTATTCTATTAGAAGAGAATACGTTTTAACTCATTTAATTATTATCAAAAAAAAAATGGTGCCCCTTAACATCCCATGAAGGGATTGGGGAGAGCTTCTCACAATCAGTGAGATGTGCGCTTTCTAGTTTTACACTCGCTGATTGTGACCTACAATTTTACACCGATTCCGAACGGTATTTTGAGAAGCATTTTCATGGCGAAGTACTCGATAGTGTCGCCATCACTAAGCGAGGTGACCGTCGTAGAAAGAAATGTAAGGTGGTCTAAGCAGGGATTGTACCCACGTTCTCATGTACAAGAGCCGCGCACACTAGCCATTGCACCACCGACTGCCACTTATTAGCCACAATTATTATCTATACATTTGTAAAGTGAGCTGATAAGTACAGACAGATAAGAAGTAAAACAATTTAAATTAATTCATTTCCATCTTCGTCCTAATATTCTTATAGATTTTTAATAGAGTGTTTTTATTGTGTCACACTGAACATTGCAAAGGAAAGTAAGTAAAGACAATTACGGTATTTTAGCCACATTTGGTGTAGCTGCCCTGTCTTCGATTACTATATAAAATTCTCGAATACGAATAAAGCTCTGTTTACGATTAACGAGAATCAGTGCATGGCAAGCGAAGCGACTACAATTCCATAACCGGTCCGATAAGCTGTGTTTCTCTTCGCTATTCGTTTTGCAGTGTACATTCTTCGGTCGTAGAGTGATGCTTCAACATGTACAGAAGTACAATCAACAAACAGAATATATATATATGTACATGCAGAGCTTTACTAGATACCTCATCACGCTGTTCATTTGGAAACCGCTTCCCACGGCAGTCTTGTACCCATAAACATTTCTTCGCGATGCGTTCGGTTATCAGAGCCGGTATAAAACTGTATATCCCATTCAGTGAATTTATAATTACAAAATGCATAGGGCATGTTGAGACTATATTCGTATTAAAACGATGAAGACTTCGCTCAATTTTCAAGATAAAGTATGTTAAAGTTTGAAAAACTTATCAAAAATGTAGATCTTGGAAAATAAAAATAGGAATAGTAATTTTCGTGAGGAGATCAAGATTACAAATATTAACTCATTTAAGCGAGCAACACATTTGCCAATCAAGACCATAAGCATCAGTTATCGTTTATATTTATTGTAAATTTACCGCTCTTATTGATACCACATTAGAATGAAATCGCATCACTATGATGTTTACAAAAATTTTTGGTAATATTTTTTCAAATTAGTTTAGTTCGTCGGTTTATCGGAAGTTTAAACTTGGAAAATCGATAAAAATATGTAATAAATTTAAAAATTCTAGATAGGTCTAACAACACGTTTGTTACCAGTGAAACATTAGTCGTGTTTTGGTTACAAGCTAGCGATTATCGCTTGCTAAGTTGCAAAGAAAACAGTTATTTAGCGATAAGTGCTTTTGTTCGAAAATATGAAAAAAGATTGAAAACGGTAAAAGATGTCAAAAAAAATTTTTTCTTAACCTTAGCGAAAATGATTCGGGTCGCTAAGTCTTCTCTAAGTACTTCATACAAAACAAGCGATTATATAAGCAAGCGGTGTAACCAAAACACTCTTATTAATTGCAATTTTATTTTCAATCGAAAATAACAATGGATCCTTAAAATGTAAACATTGTGTGTGTGTTCATTTGGGATCCAATTTTATTCACACAATTGTAATAAAATCTTATTTTAAGAAATTTTTAATGTTTAAGACACTCATATTTGTGTAATACTATTTAAAATATTAATAATAATTAACTAATTATAATAAATACTCTGGTAAGAGTTTCTCTTCAAGATCCTCGTCGGATGGTAGTGTAAAGTAGCATGCAAAATTCAATATTTTCGATAAAGTTGGGAGCGAATGCCATACAAGGATGACACGGGACATAGTAGGTACGATATTATCGCCTTGTTGCCGAACAACTCATGTAACTCGCCCATTTAAGGAGACAAGCAAAGACTCGCACCTGTTTTGCTGGGATTGTCCTTTCCGTATTTATATGCTTGCAACAACGTTCTCATTTGTTCCTCTAAAGATTCCCATATCACCTTGGTATCCTATCAAGCCAATGTTACTGATTTGGAAAATCATACAATTTGATTTAAAAATGTACCAAAAATATTTATTTAAATAAAATTTTAATTCAAATTCATCAGGGATGATTTTCTCTATAATGCAAGTGTTCGAAAAATATCGCAAGCAAAACAAACAAGAAAACATTTGCAGGAACTTCTTTCCATCTCCAGAGAACCATCGGCCCTCATTTGAATAATGTGGCAACATTGTCATTGTTTAAGTCGGAATTTAAAGCCCCGTATTCACTTCTTGCGAAATTTTCGTAAGAAATTTTGTCGTTTATCTCTAAACGGAAAATTTTGTTACAGCGAATTACCACATACATATATATCTGATTTCCCTTGTAAATATTTCATTAATAAGTCATTTTTGCACTCTATTTTGTTTTTAACGCATGTGGTATTACATTTGTTTACTAAAAGAATCGATATGTCAAAATTCGGGTCCGAAACAATTATCAAACAATTGTTTTCGTACGAAATAAGTTTAGCGTAACAACCCTGTAATTTTCGCAAAGAGCTGAGTACCAAGCAAATGGGAAATGAGAGAAATTTTCGGTTCATGAAATTTCATTCATTTCGGAAAATTTTATAAAAACTGAATACCGGGTTTAAGTAGGAAATTGAAATGACACTTAACATTAAAGTAGCGGGGTAAAGACACACAGCAGTGTTTCATTGGACATTTGTCCCGTATACATCTATGGATTTTGTACACATCTCCACTTTAACACGCAATGGCAAAACAAACCAGTGTGCACTACAAAATAAAGAGAAAAAAAAACATAAAACATACGAATATTCAAAAGAAACTTATTTCTTTTTGAAATAGTTGTTGTTTTGTTTATCATCTATCGGATCCGATTGAGCTTCATTTACGCCGGCAAAGAAACAAAAAGCAACAACATTCAACACCACCACCATCGTTGGAATCGGAATCGGCATCAGCAGCAGCCAGCATCCTCATCTCTCCATCATCATCGTCATCAGTATCCTCCACCTCATCGGCATCGGAATCGCCAACGTCATCGTTATTGAATAACCCTGCAACAACGAACGCGAAACAACCGCAAAGCGAATCCCGACCAACATTTGTGCACGTAGATGCTTTGAATCGCTGATATAAACAACAAAAACAGAACAAAGTAAAATTCGCCCAATACATTTGATTTGAGAACGAACTACAGAATCAACTACTACAACACAATATCAAAAATAACAACACACTCTTTAAGAGCAGCAGCAACAACACTATCGACAACTGCAGCAACAAAACATCAACAACAACTCTTTTCTTTTTTGTTTGTTGGTTTCTTTTTAAGAATCGGCAACAACTCCCAATAATCGCAACAACACACAAAATGAAACTCTCTCATATCGCTGCGAGTGGGTCGCTGGACCGAGGAAGGGAGGTATGGTGGAAATACATACAATATCTAAAGCAACAAAAAACACTACAAAGTGCAGATCGTTTTGGATCGGTTCGGTGTCTTTTGAACATTTTCGAATGGCTGGTAGAGTCATGGGAACCAAGTTTTTACATTCCTCAAATGCTTCTGTTTTGCTGCAACAAAACAGCAGCAACAACAACTGCAACAACAACAACAACACACGCACAACATTCAGTCAACTAGCCAGCAAGTCATCCCACCAATCGGCCAAGCAAACAGCCAGCAGCCAACGTTTGAACCAATGAACCACACAGCCATTTAGTCATCCATTTGAAGGAGCTGTTGTTGCCACAGTCAGCAGGCAGCTGAATATAACAACATTTAAAAATTGAACTTTTCATCGCTTTTATGTTTTTGCTATATCTACAACAGCGATATGTAATACTCAGGTACAGTGGGGCAAGATAAGTGAAAAGGTGAAAAATATGATAACACTGGAAATGGAATTCGAAGACACTTACCTGCACAGATTTGCGTAGCTGAATTGTAGCCTTTACTTATTCCTTTTGAAAAAAATTAGGAAGCACTGATTTCAAGCCCTTTTGAAAGTCCAAACTATCTTGTCAACCACAAAATAACAGATACAAAATGAAACTAAACTCTTTACAGGTACAACAATGGGAATCGAATATGACGTCTTGTGGTATTTATTCTCTATTTTATTTGTCCCTGGTGAAATCAATGCAGATGAAGTACTCGAGGTAATAGAAGACGACGATGCCGATTGTCCCTTTCTTAATCAAGACTAGGTAAGGACAGCAATTTTACCGACACAAAAACAATAAAGCCGCAAATGCTGATAGACTATCGGATGAGCTCCAGCTCATATGCAAAATTTTGTTGGTTAGAAAAATTTAGAGAGGAAACTTGATCAAATACTGGACGATGGTGTCGATTGCCCCTACCCAGGCAAATAGAAGTTAGAACCGCAATTTCCCGGCTTAAGAACAACAAAGCCGTAGGTGCTGAATGACTACTGTGCTGGTCCATGCTGGAGGCTATGAATTGGAATCAGATTACTTTGTCTAGTATCGGGTTTTTCAATAAGAGCGCTACAAAAGTTTTTTTAAATAAAATAAAACCGGTTTTAGATACCAATGAAATCCTTTATTCCTGTGAAAGTACGTTCGATGCCATTATGTATGGATTTCGATTTCTTTTGCATGGCCACCACGGGCACGCTTGCAGAAGTCCAGACGCTGAACCCAATTTTCGACGGTTTTCAAGCATAAATCGGCCGATACTGTACGAAGTTCATCAATCGTCGCTGGCTTGTTGGCATAGACCATAGACTTGACGTAGCCCCACAGGAAATAATCTAACGGCGTAAAATCGCACGACCAAGGCGGCCAATCGACTTGGCCATTTCGTGAGATAACACGTTCACCAAACTTGGTTTCCAATAAATTGATTGTGGCATTCGCTCTGTGGCTTGTGGCGCCGTCCTGTTGTAACCACATGTCCTCCAAGTACATATTATCCAATTGCGTTATCATTGAACGGTAGCGATTCGCATTCACAGTAATGTGCCGGTCTTGATTATCACGGAAGAAGTACGGCCCAATGACGCCGCCGGCTCATAAACCGCACCAAACCGTAATTTTTTCGGGATGTAATGATGACTCATGGATTACGTGTGGATTGCTGTCTGACCAATAACGCATATTTTGCTTATTGACGAAGCCATTCAGCCAGAAATGAAATTCAGAAACACGTAGCGCTCTTAAAGTTGAGGCCACTGACTCCAAATTTCGGTAGTAAATTTTAATAATTTCGACTCGTTGTTGGCTCGTATATCTTTCCATGATGAAATGGCAAACCTTACTGAAGAGAAATATCTAAAGAGCGGGGGAAAATATGGCGTCGTTTGCTGTCCCTATCGATTTACTTTTGTAGGGTCTCTGTTGAAAAACCCTTTATTTCAAAAATGTGACCTGAGAATACTTGTATGCCAACTATCGTGGAATAAACATTAGGGTGGAGTGCATATATTTTTTTTTTTAATTTGAAAGTTCTACACTCGTAGAGACATATAGTTTGGGATCCTTAATAAGGGGAAAATAAGGAAAAAATTTTTGAGGTCGCGCCACGCCATTGTAATTGGGAAATTTTCGTTATTATGGCGGTGATTTCAAAAAAATCTTAAAAATTAACGAATCAACTTATTCGAAAATTCAAAGTTTGAGCTTGTTCAGTACCCAAACAAAAGTATTTGAGGCAAATAATAAGATAATCGACCAATATGTGTAGCTTTGGTGTCCGTTTCAATGTTAGGTACATTTTTTGAAGAAGTGACGATTTGGCTTAATTTAGTTTTTTTCAATTTTTGGACCTGATTGGACTGATTGGTAGGATTATGATAATTTATTGACCAGCAACTTCAAAATCGGTTCAGGGGTTCAAAAGATAAAAGACTTCAAACATGCGTATTTTTAAATTTTCGTCAAAATTGCCATTTTCAGTCACTTCATAGAGTATAACCGATTTTGGAGTTTCCGGTCAATAAATGTTCATGATTTTGCTACCAATTAGACCCGCAACAAGTAAAATAAGCCAAATCGTCACTTCTTCAAAAAATTTGCTTAACATTGCATCGACACCAAAGCTACAAAAATTGGTCGATCATCCTCTTCTTTAGTACTTTTGCTTGGGTACTAAACAAGCGCAAACTTTGAAATTTCGAATAAGTTCATTCGTCAATTTTTAGGATTTTTTTTTCAAATCACCGCCAAAATAGTGAAAATTTACAAATTTCAAGAGCGTGGCGCCACCTCAAAAAAAAATTTAAACTGTTATCCTTATTTTTCCCTTATTTAGAATCCACACTACATATCTTTCCGAGTGTGACTTTTGTTTAATTTCACTCCGGCCTAATAAGGATACGAGTATTCTACATTGCATACAAGGTCCTGGAAAATCCACATCCACCCAGATATTCACATTGCGATAAATCCTCGACAAAACTCACAAAAACTACTGACCTACACGAAATTCTCACTCAAGATTGGTAAAGATCTTATGAAACCATTTAAAACGAGGCGAGGCCTCAGGCAACCTATCGTGCGATCTCTTCAACGTTTTGAGATCATAATGAGGAAAACTGCAGTTAACAAGAATAAACCAGCTGCAGCAAAAGCCACATGTTGTTTGCGTATGCTGATGATATAAATATCATTGGTCGAAACATCTAAAAAGTTATTTAATTTTCGCGGATTGAGAAGAAATCGGCAAAACAGGGCTTGGCAGTAAATGAGGACAAGACAAAATTAATTATATCAACATGCAGAGCCTCCACCCGTTTCCAAGAAAGGGTGAACGTTGATAACCGTTATAACTTGTGGACAGATCTGCCGTGACCAAACACAATAATGTCAGCCTAGAAATCAAAAGAAAATTGGGAGTACGAACAGGTATTATTTCGGGGTAACCAAGAACTTCAAAAAACCTCTTCCTCGGGAAAAGAAGATAATGCTATATCAGACTTGTTGTATAGTCCTGCTTTATGGCGCAGAATCCTGGATCGTATCGCACGCTAGCGACAAAGCCTTGGGAGTATTCGTGAGACAATAGCGAATATCGATGATTTATGAACCACCAACTTTATGAACTGTCTACCGACATTGTCATAGTTAAGCAAATCAAAATAACGCGATTACGCTTACCGGGACATATCAGTATCAGACGAACCAGCGCGAAAGGTATTCGAAGACGAACTTGAAGAACATCGAATAATAGGGCAAACAAGATTTCACTGGAAAGATAATTTTGACGATGTTGGTGTTAACAACTGGAAGAAAAGAGCAAAAGATCGAGCCGGTTGAAGAAATATGTTAACTTCTTTATGTAACCTCTTGTTAACTTCTTGGACGTGGCCCCCTAAGTCAATACGTAAGTATGGTGACGCAGTTGCCAGTTGCAACGCTAAAGCAGGTTCAGAAGAAAAATAAATGAGAAATTGAAACACGACAAATTATGGGAATGATAGAATTCCGAAGTATAAATAGCAATCAAAAATTCTCGGGCATCATTAAAATTTCTCTCCTGCAAAGCAGGTTCTCGGATATAAAATGTTGTGGAAAATGGACCCACTCAAAGTTTATGACGTTTAACCAAAACCCAGCCAACAACTTTCTTAGCGCCCAAAAATTCGGAGTCAGAAATGAGAGCATTTTCAGAGCGTTCATGAGTCGGAGTCCTAAAAAAAACACAGAAATTGGGACTCTAACGGGAATACGAACCCTGACTAACACTACCATAACCTATTATGACAGGAGTTATAACTGCCTATAATGTATAACGCTATGGCCAGGAAGCCAGCAAAGTGCCAGCTTGTGATAGCATGTTCAAAGCTCGTTTGAATTACTTAAACAGTTTCGATTTGCATGATTATCATGTGATTGTGGCTGTCGGTGGTGCAATGGTGCGCGGCTCTAGAATAAGAGATCGTTTGTTAGATCCGTGCTCGGACCACCTTAAATTTCTTATGACGTCGGTTTCTTCGCTTAGTGACGGCGACACTAACGAGTATTTAGCCAAGAAAAGCATTTCAAAATACCTTTCGGAACTGGTGTAAAACAGTACGTCCCTATCAGTGGGTATAAAACTAGAAAGTGCACAGTTCACTAGTTGTGAGTAGCTCTTTCCAATGCCTTCATTGTATTTAATGGGAAAATATTTTTTTTTGTTATATGATTGCATTAAGTGACGCTCTACCGTCTTCGAAGATAATAACATATCCTAAAGCAGATGAATCGAACTCAAGAAGCTCCATTGCAGTCCTCATGATTAACATAATTTTAGCTTGGACGTTAAGTTTAGATTAAGGAGATTACGGAATGTGTGAGATGGCTAGGGAGGGATAATAAATATACCAGTGTGAAGATTGTCACTGATAACCAATCGGCGGTCAAGGCGATATGGTCACAAAGACTGAAATCGCAATCGATATTCTAATGCAAGAAGGAAATCCACCTCAAATGAGTGCCGGGGCACAGCATGGGCAGGCAATATTAGGGACTACCTATGGAGAATGAGAGTATACCCATTTTTGTATGCAAGTGCATGCTTAAAACTGAAGCTTTCGGCATGTGAAAGATAGATGGTATGGAGGCACAAAATGCAGTATGGTCAAGATAACACCTGAATCGTACGCTAAACTTGATATCCTTCCCTAGACAAGATATCGTTATGCTAGTGCTATGATCACTGTTTAATAGGCAGGCCGGCGTCTCGACTTGGAATCTCAGCTCATGATTACTGCAGAAGCTTTGGGGATAAAGAGGACGACGAGAGCGTCGAGCATTTCATATACTGCTGCCCGGACTTATGTATGAGTAGGATACAATATCTGGGATCTTACTTCATGTTGGATCTAACAGAGACATTCAGGGAGTGAAGCTGAATGACCTTAGGATCTTTTTGCAGAGTTCGAATTGGTTCGCGAGGAAATAATGTACGTCTCTTCTGCAGCCACATCCCAGAAGTTATCATATGGCTTGAACGCCCGTTAACCATACGGGGTCAATTTACAGGTTCAACGATGAGGACGGAATATAACGTTCCGTGGTATCACAGCGGTTCTCATTGGACTAAGTGTGTCCATAGTGGCAGTCACTTCTACCTAACCTAATAAAGCTGCACAAACTCGCACGTCTACATCGAAAGTGAGGATTGTGGGCAGGATATCGAAACGATGGAACACTTTTTCTTCCACTGATTCCCTTTTATGAGATGAAGATACCAAAACCTCTTCAGTTTAAATTAGCTAAGCGGAATGAATTGAAGAACACAGAGGACAATTTTGGGGGTAAATGAGAAACTCTTGGGATGGCGAAGAGTGTACTGCCCGGGAATTTGTCATGAGTTGAAGCACCTAATCAAATAGTCGGCAATGCAATGGTTACAGTAACCGGAGTAACATAGTCATGTTAGTGAGTGTGCTTAACTAAATTGTCTGTTATTCCATCAAAAACCAACAATTTTTCAATTGGGAAAATGTTCCTGACCTTTTAAGCTTGTAGCATGAAAATGAAAAAATCGGTCACAAAATTCAAATTCGAAAACGTGACTGACACTGGCCCCATCATCGGAAAAGCTATATTAACATCGAAATACAACTCTGTGATATAGATTAAAACTCACCTAACTTGTGAGAATGCAAAAGGAAAAGAAGAACATGGAGGAAAAAAACTTTCTGTACTTGTGTTGGAATTATAGACTTTTCGGTGTTTGTTGGTACTGAGGGATCTTCGATCGATACTAACTCGCATATGTAAATTGCATATTAAAACTTTTATTTATACAATTGATGATCTACCGATGGTATCAATTCAGGCACAGTTGTAAGGCATCTGATGATGAACTTGTCACGGAGTTCGAAACTAGTCATGCCAGTGAGCATGGTTAACATAGTTAATAGGTGTTCAATTATACGTTTCAGCCTGTTAGTCCGCAGACAAACCTAAGGCATCGTCGGTATAATTACGATATAATCAGCTCAATCAATTTGGCAAACGAAATTGTTTGCATATGGCCCACTGTTTGTGCCAGAATTGATTTTCATCTTGTTGTTCGTTTTGGAAGGAACACAATGAATTCTGTTCAATAGCATTTTCCTTGCTCTGTATAGATCTTTGATCGAACGAACGAACACCAACATATTTGGCACTTCAAACATGGCGCTGTCTGTAAATAGTTTTATTTAGGAAAAATTCCTGTGATAATCTAGGGGACGGATCATTAAGTTGAGATGTTAAATTTTGGCATTACCAATTCTCTTTGAATTTGAGTTCAATACTAGTGGCCCACAATAATAACATTGGTTCCATTTCTATTAATTAGGTTAGTTAAATTAAAGTATTTTGCATTAATACATAAACTAAATTCATTAAATATCACCTGTTTTTCGATGTCACATGCGGCTAAATTGAAACTACCCATAAATTATGGAAAAGAGTATGTCCGTCGGCGAACACTGGCCAACAGTTGATAAAATGGGAACATTTACAATTTCGATTGTGTGTACGTGTGTGTGTGTGTTTCCTTTTTTTTAGAAAACCGCTGACCACCTGAGAGCAAATCCTTAAATGCGTCAATCGACGATTTGTGGACAGGACACAATCAGCGTGTTAATGTCTTATCTTAATTGCTACTGGCCTGCTTTGAATTTTCGAAATGCATCCTCAATGTAAAACCAGACAAGATGTTTGTTCTGAACACGATCAAGAAGCAGTTCAAACATTAAACGCCATTAAGGGGTAAGTAGGTATTGATGTGATCGGTAACGGTGGTAAAGCTGGTACCTGTGATGATGATGGTCATGGTGACGATGACGATGACGACGACGATGAAGGTGACTCAAATTGGGAACATGGCAAAAAATGTGGTCAAACATTTTATATGAAAACCATGCAGACATCTATCGACAATTAATCTCTCACCACTTAAATTCAAATTCAGTCCAATTCATTTTAAAAATCAAGTTTCAAAACTCTCCATTCCTCTTTCTTACACACATCTACCCGCTTTGGGTGGCATTCAATCGTCACTCCTCGCCTCATTAGTTGACAATAACTCCAACTTCAACTCCAACTGCGTCAGTAACTCCAACTCCAGCTCTCATAACAACGGCAGAAACTTAATGGCAATTGGTATGCAATAGATATGCATGGATGAATTTCATGATGCATCATCGTCCATGATCCTGACAAGCTTCACGGCGACACTGACCATATATTGAAAGTTGCATTTGCAACTCGTACGAGTACGAGCACGATATACGACTGTCGCTAGCTCACTCTGCACACGAAGCGAATTCTGAAGCCGTAATTCTATTGAAATAGAGTGTAAATTGCAATTCATCATTATACTACACGAGACTGTGTGTGCGAATTTAACTATTAAGTCTATATTAAGAGAACTAGTATGTGAAGTTGGCTATATTAGAAAAAAAAGAAGAAGATAGGAAATTTATAGAAGGCTAAGGTCGACTTAGTATGGCTGTCTAATAATGACCAATTTTTTAGTCAGTGGTGATCTTTGTTTCTTAGTTAAACTGTGGTTAAATATCAAATTGCCTTTTTCAGTCAATGATTAACAATGCTTTAACCATTGAGTAATACTTAAGAGCCTCTATTACTCTCTTCGCTGCCACTTCATGACGACGAGGTAGTAGGCCATTTCATCGAGTTCGATTTGCTGCTGTATTTTACCAATTTTAAACATTGGTTGGACAAAAAACGGACAGAAATCAAAGGGAATGCGTATTTTCGTTCAATGCAAATAAAAAACATAATTTAGCTGTCATTAGTATCAATAAACACTATTTAAACTTAGTTCCTCTCTTCTTTGGTCTCTCATTCTACATCATTTCCCTAGTACCTTTTCGATCAGCTGTGCCATAGAAACCCCCTGCTTTAACCATCCAATATTGGCTGGTAAACCTGTAGTCAGAACCATATGATGAAATGTAAGTTTGTGTAAAATGCATGGATCTCTTTCCTTATTTTTATATAGAGGGCGGATCAATAAGTCCGTGAAAAAATATTTTTATCATAATTTTTGTATCCCTTCCAAAAAATAGGATTTTTCGAGGTCCGTAGAATAGGCATTTGTTTGATATATAATTTCATCGCTGGAACTAAATCTCTTTCCACCGAGCCATTTCTTTAGGTTTGGAAATAGGAATAGTCACTGGGGGCAAAATCTGGAGAATATGGCGGATGACGTATCAATTCGTAGCCCAATTAAACAACTCCAAACAATCCTTTGAAGTTGTCACACGATGATGTTTATGGTCAATTGAGAGCAAACGCGGCACCCACCTTGCAGGCAGCTTCCTTAAACCCAACTGATCATTTAAAATCGAAACCACACCGCCATATGAAATGCCTATGGCATCAACCATCTCTCACGGCCAACACCATATCGTGGATTTTTTCGACATTTTCGGGTGTATTGACCTCAATTGGCCGTCCAGAATGTTCAGCGTCATTTGTACTTGTGTCAGTAAACCACTTTTTTACCATTGAAATCGATGGTGCAGAGTCGCCATAGTATTTATCAAGCTTTTCCTCGGTTTGATTGACGGTTTTTTTTCGCAAAAATAATGTTTAATGAGCCCTCGAAATTCCCCTTATCCATTTTTAAAAAATGCACGAGGTTGTATGTTTTGAACGGGCTGTTAAGCGCAAAGTAAATGGCGGAACTTGCTCAAAATTTGACAGTAGTCTATTAACAGTTGGTACTTGATGGGAGCAGTATTGCATTTCATATAACTACGAGGGAAGTTCCAAAAGTCACGGACTTATTGATCCGCCGTATATTTTGTGTCTAGTTCATGCATTTATTTCTTATCTAATATAATTGTCTTTCGGTTGTTCTCTTTGGTTGTTTTGGTACTTAGACAGAAATAGAAGTTCTCAAAATAAATTGGTGTCGGCTCAACTGCAACAAACAACTTTTGACAATAAATGCCATAACAGTTTGACGTTTAATTTAGGGTAAGAAATGTGATTTTTTCTGTTTTTTTACTCTTTGGCGATTTTGCCTTTTTGTGAGAGCATCTTTGGTTTATGCTCATTTTACCAAACTATACCCAAAAAGTAAAGAAATAGACCTAGTTACTCTGCACTGAAAACACAATGAATAGTTAACTTCTCATTAACTTACAATTAGGACTAAGTAATCCGATAGTTAACCATCCATTTAAGAACCGGACGTAATACAACATTTACACCGATCAAGATTAGCATATTTCAGATGATTACTCATTTTTTAACCTCAGTCCAAAGTGGTCTATAATTTGATGCAACATTGCTAAGTACCAAAAAATGCGTCGCCGCCACCAAATATTGTGTGAAGCTCATGCCACCTCCGATATAATTGGCTCTCATCGGTTTAAAATTAGTACCGATTTAATCGACAGGCCCGATTTGACCGACTGGTCCCATTTTAAATTAAAATATCCCAAATTTGTACAAAACTGGCAAAACCAGGAACCGCCAATTTAATTTGTATGTTGTGCCGCCGTCTTCAATAATTTGGTCTCGGCACGGAGTTCCTCTAAATTAGTCTAACCAAAAACGATGTACAAGTAGCCAGTCGAAATTTCTCTTTTCTCTCGAATGCTAACAAAAAACGAGTGAAACCCTAGCCATTCTCTGGTCTCTCTCTTACTCTCTTCATTGAATATTTCAATAGACGAACAGCATTTTGATAGTGTTATTAAGCGTGTTTTTTTACCCCGCTAAAGTTAATTATAGCTTACTTTGTACGGGACAGCTAAGAGATATTAAGTGGCATTTCAATTTCCCACTTAAATTCCGATTTGAGCAATGACAATGTTGCCACATGTTAAATTTCAAAACATTGCAACAAAAATTCATCTTAGATAAAATCAAGGAGAAATGTTATCAATGAGAGACTCAAAAGCAGAATTTTGCAAAATGGCTTACACATGGTCAGTTCATTTAAATTATTTTGTTTAATGGAAGGCTACGTATACTTTTACATCTCTAAATTTGAAGGATAGATTTTTATTTGCGATTGAAAACAAAATTGGAAATATATTGTTCACAACAAAGCACGGTAAATCAGGTATAGTCGTTTAAACATGTGATTACATTTTTTCCATGTCATTTTTCGTTTCACTTGTTAAAATCATATGTAGTTTGTTTTCATACTTTTTTGTATTCTTGTATTGTTGGCATATGTTTGTGTAGAGTTTGACAACTGAAAGAAATGAACGAAATTAAAATGTCTGTTGTTGCTGCTTACAACTACAACAACATTTGCTGCTCCCATGTATTTGTTGGCACTTGGTACAAACGTGTTACCGTATTGCATTTTTTTCGCCCATTACAGCAAATGTTGCCACATTACGTAGTATTAAGTGTGAATCGTTTTATTTGGAAAGCCGTAAGTGGCGATAGTTTAATTTAATAAAAAAAAGCCTTATTGTATATAACTATACAAAATCCAACCACGTTGAAGTATAATTCCAAAACTATGCAAAAATTATGAAATAATCAAGATATAAAGCGAGCGAGAAACAAAAACGATGTACAAGTAGACAGTCAAAATTTCTCTTCACTCAAATGCCGACAAACAAAACGAGTGAAACCCTAGTACTTCCCTACTCTCTCTCTTACTCTCTTCATTGAATATTTCAATACACGAGCAGCTTTTTGATAGTGTTATTGTATATAACTATACAAATTCCAACCATGTTGAAGTAAAATTACATAAACTATGCAAAAAGTACGAAATAATCAAGATGTGACACGAGAGAGCAATCCGTTTGAGTGAATATCTGGCACTTTTTGGTTCTATTTTACCAGGGTATTTAGAATTAGACGACCAGAAGATGTGCGCAACTTGGCAATCCTGGTAAAAGAGAACCAGAAAGTGCTAGGAGTTCACTCAAACGCATTTCTCTCTAGCGTCATATCTTGCTTATTTCATACTTATTGCATAGTTTATGTAATTTCATTTCAGCACGGTTGGAATTTGTATAGTTATATACAATAACACTATCAAAAAGCTCCTTGTGTATTGAAATATTCAATGAAGAGAGGCAGAGAAGTCCTAGGGTTTCACTCGTTTTGTTTGTTGGCATTTGAGTGAAGAGAAATGTTGACTGTCTATTTGTACATCGTTTTTGGTCTAACCCCAAAGCTGCCACCTGAAAAGTCAGTTTAATCTCAAATCGGGTGAAGTAAACGACAAAGATTAGAGAACAAGGTTATAAACTGCGGTCTAAATGCGGCATAAGAAACACTCGCCACGATAATCCAATCCAATTCATAACAAAACAAACCTGCGTAGGTTTCCTCTATGCGTTTTTCACCTAAAGGAAATTTGAGTAAATTGGCACTAATAGATAATTAAATTTCATGCTAATCTCACAATCACCGAGCTGTGGAATTTTTTATATTAAGATTAATTGATTGGGAGCCTAGAATTTACAAACAGGTTTTTGCTTTGGGAACCATTTTTCACCAAACTTTTGTGCCAACGTCACTAGCGAGGTAACTGCCGCCAAAACAAATGAATGGTGATCGTGTAGGACTTACAGCCAATTCATGTATATTATGCTAACGTTTCTTTCGCATGCTGCACGACAAACAGCTGATATTCGTTTCACCTAACAGTCATCAGAACGACAATGCGAAAGAAAATCAATGCGAATGAATACGTAAACCTTTTAGTACGATTTTTGATTTATCTATCTCTTATCGCTGTCATCTATGCGAACCTACATGTCAAAACAGTCACTTGTCTGTTTGTTATCGCGTAAACAACTACAAGTAATTGTTGTGGCATACTTAAATGATTGTACATACTTAAATGATTGTAAAACTATCTGGTTTGTTGGCATCTCCAGAACATTCGACATGTCTCTTAAATGTCTCCGTGGTACTTCCACAATGTCATCAATTTGGACCGCAAAATATATTCCAATAGAAATATCCATAATAATTTTGTTCACAAAAAACACAACACGAATAAAAAAAAATATTATTTGCTTTTTTGTTTGTTTGTATTTACCTTCTCATTTCTATCCAGCTGATTACTCTCAGACAGAGTTGTATTTTTTTATGATAAATCCCTTAAAATATCCCACTTTCTTAAGGGAATTATTGGGGAATTTATGAAATTGTTGATCTGGCCACAATGTAATATGACAACTTATAAATTGCTTACGTTACAGACGTAAAGCTGTGCGAAAGAACAAAAGAACCTTAGCTGAATCCAATTACGAACGAAAGTGAGTGACTGATTTTCTTTCGCATACATTTTCGTTTGAGTTACATGAATTGGCTGTTAACCCAGTGCCTAAAGGCTGGTACTAAGTTCGTTCACACCAAATAGTTCATACTACACTTATTTTTAAAAATCAAATTTTTTGAGAAAGTGAATGGGAATTGACCATTTATCATTTTTGTCGATATTTCGTAAGCATTTTGTTTTTGTATGGAGTTTTGTACAATTTCACGTGAAATGTTGATCTTAATACGGGGATTTATACACAAAAATCACGCAGGAAATATTGTTCAAAACTCTTCGCGATAACAGGAGAAAACTTATTGTGCGATCTCTTCAACTGCACAGCGGAAAGAATATTAACGGGACGCGGCACTCGCGTATAAGAATGATTGTGCTATCACTGACTTGGAAATGGTACAAGTTATGAAAGAAGTACCAAGTAATGAATTGAATACACTCACAGAAAAATTCGTTGAGATAGCCAAATTAGCCTTAACCGAATTTCGAGGTTATCATGGCCACACTAGAGGCCATCACAGCTGAATCAGAGGTAGTCTCAACCGAAATAGAGATTGTCACAGCACAGTTAGAGATTGTTACAACCAAATTACAGGTTGTCAGAGGCAATTTACCGGTTGTGACAACCGAATTTAGATAATGTCACAACATAATTTTGAAATATTTGTCTATTAATTTAGTGATGATTCTTGTTTTCTCATAAATAATTACAAAGCGAGGAAATAATTCACCGGAGGTAATCCTTAGTGTAACGAATTCATTATACAGCCATTTCCGATAATTTTTGAAGTCCCGGCCATCAGGGTCACCGCACCAATTCTGTCCAGCTCGCTCTGCCGATTTACCTTTCAATCAAAAGGCGATGCCAGACCATCTTGAAAACTGTTGACATCTGCTTGTACTACACGCTGATAAATGTGGGTATTTTAATGCAGAAACAATAATTTTACTTACCGTTTCTAATAACCACAAGAAAATCTTGATTCACCGCAACAGCAACAATTGTAAACTCCTTTTAGCTTGTTTAATACAGTATTTGCTTCGGGAATTTTAAGCGTCAGGTTTGAAATATATAGAACTATGTTGTGGCAACCGAATTGACGCCAAATTCGTTCGTTGCAACCGACTTCAGGCCAAATTCGGTCATTGCAACCGACTTCGGGCCAAATTCGATAGATTGAATTGATGCCAAATTCGGTTGCTGCACAGGAATTGATGCCGCATTCAGTTGTTGCAACCGAATTTTATATCAAATTTCGGTTGTTGCATCCGAATTAATTCCAAATTCGATTGTTGCAAGCGAAATACACCGCAGTGGCTTAACGGGCTAGACGCTGCTGAAGATGTTGCTTCACAAACATCGAAACGATCGTCCTGCGAATGTGAGTTCGAATCCCACTCGCGGCATTTAAATTTTTTTCACTAACCGGAGAAAATATGATCTCTTACCCTTAAAGGAAATTACAACTTTAAAAATAACTCGGATCTAAGACAACTAAATATTGAAAATTTATATATTGAATATAATTGAAGATTCAGTTGTCACAATCGAATCAGTTTTGGAACGAGATTGCTTCAACCGAAATTTAGTTATTTGGACTCAATTCAGCCGTGGCAACCTCAATTAAAAATTCGGTGGTTTCCAACGAATTGCGTTTGCTACAACCTCCATTTAAAACATTAGTTCTCTGAGTGCAGATGAAGGAAGTCCTTTTTATTCGTTGTGTGATTAAGCACGTACGAAAAACTCGGTTAATAATTATTTAATTCATAAGGACCCATAACTTGTGAATGACGGTTTCGTTTTAAAAAGAAAGAAGTCCCTTTTTTTTCAGGAATTAAATTTACAAATCTAATCTATAATTGCCTCATGTAGGGTATGCTAGATAACCAAACCATTATATTTTCCTACTCAATTTTCAATTGGGTTTCCGCAGAGCCTTTTACGAGCGTATGAATGTCGGTCGGTGGCTTTTGCCTGGAGCATTTTCTCCACAACTGCTCCGGTGGTGGGGGCATCAGCTAAACTCTTTGTGGATGTGTGTTCTTTTTCCTTTTAGCTTTTTGTCTTTTTGTTTTACCAACCAGACCATAGATGGCTTTACAAAAGGCATTTTCTTTGTAATGCCGCTACTTTAGAGTATAATTTTTTGAAATGGTTTTCCACACTTCATTTTTTTTCATTTTATATTGTTGGTGGTGTTGTTGGTCGGTCTAAGAGAAGTTTGTAAATATCTTGGCAAGTATGACAAAAAGTCTTTGTGTCGGTTGCAATAGCATTTCGTTGTTGTTGCTGCTGCTGCTGCTGCTGCTGTCGATGTTGGTGATGATACTGCCGGAGGTGCAAATAGATCGCTGCGTCTTAACTTTTATGGTATTGAAAATGTTAACTACATTTCAATGACTGAATGAATGCAAGCTTGGATATCCTGCAAATTTTTCAATTAAAGTTCTGTTCAAATCGCATAGGATTATCCGAAGAACTGGATTTTCTGGAAAATCCTCTATTATTAATATTATTTGAATGATATTGTAGCCACGCCCTCTAAATAGTCTTAAATTCATTTGTGTTGTAAAGTCTCCTAAAAGAGTCATCTAACAGGGATTTTGAATAAAACCATTAATTTTTCATAGCACACACAGTAGTTTTAACAACGAATTAGGTTAAATTATGCATATAATGGGGTTAACGTGGGACTGAATGTAATAATTTCTGATCAGGCTTATTAGCACCGTAATTTAATTAGCATTTGTGTGAATTGGTTTCGTAGAAGTGGCTATCACTATTTAATGAGGACCGTTGTAATACAACGCCGCCACCAATTCCGTCCTCATTTTTTAACGTGGACATTAACCTAGGGTGGTCAAGGGGCGTTCAAGCTATATGATACCTCATTCCGATATAGCAGGATGTGACTGAAGAAGACACCTAGAATGATCCCTGGCGACCCAATTAGTACTCCTGAATGTTTGTTAGATCCAACATTATGTAAGATCCTAAATATTGTCTCCTACGCATACAAATTCGACGCTCTCGACCTCCTCTTCATTTCCACAGCTTCTGCAGTAACCATGAGCTAAGATTCCAAGTCTAGACCAAACCAAACCAATGAAATCTTTTCTTTTAATCAAACCATAACAATTAAACTAAAAAAACACATTTTCACATGTTAATGTATGAGAGGTTCATATCACTCTAGCTAACTGGTTAAAAACATTTTTCTAAGCGGCAAATGGTTTGGTTTTTACTGGTATGATAAACATTTCAGGAGAGCTCCCTCATGAATATCGATATTCCGTGCCAATTTCATCATCAGAAGACAAACTATTGAGCCTGAAATAAAATGTATCACCACAACGTAAATATACATCACAGCAGTGAAAAGTTTCGCAGTGCATGTTGTGTCTGCACTGTGATGGTGGTGGTAGAGTTCGCGGTTCTTGTACATGAGATCGTCGGTTCCTTACCCGCCACCTTAATTTTTTTTTGGACAGAGGTCACCTCGGATAGTGATGGCGACATAAAACAGCTTCTCAAAATACCGTTCGGAACCGGTGCAAAACTGTAGGTCCCAATCAGTAAGTGTACATCTAGAAAGCGCTGGTTGTGAGAAGCTCACTTTAATCCCTTCATGGAATGTAATGGGAAACCATTTTTTTTTTAAATCCATTTACATGTCAGCTCAATTTCTATGAAACAAGCTTTGGTTTCACTGTACGAAGTTTTTCGTAATATTTACGAAGACTATTATTTAATTATAGAGTAGAAGATTAAACGATCAGTACTCGTGTGGTTTCAATTTTTAGACACACCGATCGGGACGCGCAGTTTCCCACTAATTCCGAACAGTTAAGCTTTCTTCACTCAAAGAAATTCAATTTGGTCCGTGCGAGGTTAAAACTGGCGTTCTTCTGTACACGAGCCATTGCATCACCAATTGGAGATTCATCAAGTTTGTCATTTATTGCGTCACACCTAATCCTTAGGTTAGGATAGATTAGGTTGAGAAGGCGAAGTCACATCTTCACCTCACCTCGTGGTCCATTCCTGTATAGTAGCATGGCCTACTGCGTGTATGTCCTAGTACCGGGAGTATCACGTCCTGTGCGATAGGGTCCATTTACAGAAAGTATTCAAGTGTTTCAATGTCTACCTCACACGCCTCTGCATTCGTTTGTGTCGACTCATTCAACTCAAGGTAGATGTGCGCTAAGAGTGGAGTGTTCACATAGAACACTCATAAATCGTCTAAAGTCCAGTTTGCCCAACTTTAGTAACCTTCTGGCATAAAAGAACTTCCCAGTCATACTACCATCTGATCCATTCCATGTTCTATTAAGGGTTATTCTTGCCAATTGTTGAAGTTCAGCTTTTATTGATTAAGAAAAATTAGCATTTTCCAGAGTTATCGTCTGTGCGGAAGGGAGCACCATTGGACTAGGTCTTGGTGTTTGTTTTCCATGATGTCACAGTGCCTGGGATTTTATATAATCTCCTGGCTGACAAAGATGGAGAACTTGTTTATCTCCTCCATGTACTCAAATTCTTCATGTTCTTTCATGTTCACTCATGTTCGATACGGCGGTTTTATGTCTAGGCAGCTTAATTCAGCGTTTAAAGAGTCTACCAAACTCTTAACAGAACACTTTTTGTACGACGATCAAATGTCGCAACTAACCCAAAATTCAAGAGTTAAATAAACGAAGAGACACTACACATGGAGTAATCGCAAACAAAACTCTATATAAAGTTCTTCGTCGAGCATATATACGAATAATGATATACGCACAATATAACAATAACAATAAGCGTGTTTTATATCCCTGCTAAACTAATTTGACGACCACTTTACGAGGGGGCTAACAAAAGATCGCTTAATAGAGTAGAAAAAACTAAACAAAAAATGTTTTAATTGTATATCTTTATTCTTCATCTCTTTGTATTTTTTCAACGTAATCGCCATTTATTTCGATACATTTTTGAAGTCGATAAATCCACCTTGAAAAACAGTCTTCAACAGCCTTAAAATTTGCACCTTCTGGGCTCCTTATCATGCTTTGTTGTTTGGTTTCAGGATCTTACTTGTAAAACCATGCTTCATCACCTGTTACAATTTTCTGAAAAGTGAAAGACTTTCCGTTTTTGAATTTGTCAAGAAAATATTGAGTAAAACGCACACGTGCCTCTTTTTGAGCTTCAGTTAAAATTCTAGGAACCCATCGTGCAGATTTTTTCGTGTATCCAAGATTATTTTTTAAAATTCGCTATACAGCCATGGCATTCAAGCCCAGTTCTTCAGCAATCATTTCCTGGGTCAGTCTTGGACATTCGTCAATTTTAGACTTCACCAGCGCTACACTTACATCGTCAGTCGCAGATTTTGGACGGCCTTCTATCCTCTGCTGATACTGCTTCACTAATTTTACGTTTTCTTGTCTCCATTTTGACCGATCTTTCTGAAAATTAGAGTGAGCAGCAGTATGTAATTTTTGATTTATTAAAAACTTATAATATGACAGCAACTACGCGAACTTTTGTTAGCCCCCACGTATATGTGTTCGAAAAATTTGTTCAGCTGTCGGTGGTGAAATGTTTAGTTTGAGCGGCTCTTTTACATGAGATTATGGGTTAGGTCCCACCTTGAATTTGTTTCGACGGCGGTCACCTCGCTTAGTGACGACAACACTGTCGAGTGTTTACCCATAAAAAGATTCTCAAAATACTGTTCGGAACCGGTGCAAAACTGTAGCACCCAGTCAGTGAGTGGCTGTAAAACTAGAAAACGCACAGCTCACTGGTTGTGAGAAGCTTTCCTCAATCCCATTCTTGGGATGTAATGGGAAACCACGTTTTTTGGGATAAAAACAAGACTACTATAGTTACTGCGTATATGAAGCGTGCTTTTTAATTTCCCACTAAACTATTTTTTTTTTGTATCGCTAAATATCACGGAACTCCCCACACAAAGTGGTCGAAAAATAAGTTTAGCAGGTAATAAAAACAGGACTATTATTGGGAAATTAAACTAAGAAACAAGATGAGTTCAATTATGTCGGCATGATTTAGGCAAGATTCTATCAGAATTTTGTTCTCATATCTACAATATATTTATTGAGATCGTATTAAGAGTGTTAGAGCGAGAGTTAGAAAACGAAGCAAGAGCGTTTTCAGACACTCTGACACATAGAGTGTGTGTAGCATTTGCTGCTCGTACAATCTGATGCACAGAGCTTTTTACATATTCTGTGCACGTTTTGGAGTTCTGTTCAAACGCTGCCTTAAGTGATCAAGTTAGAGAACAAGTGAACTAGATTGACTCAACTATATTAGACATCAGTGAGTATCTTCATATATTGCAGGATCTCCTTAATTTCTTTTTAAAAAAAAGACACATGCTTAGTTCTGTTTAATATTTAAGTCCTCGATAAAGAGACGCAACCGTCCTAGATCCGTCAGTATAGCAGTTAACCCTTCGTTAACTTTTTATTTTGAAGCCAAATGTTTCCCCGACCATTTCTGTGGAATATTTTTGTATCAGTTGCCATAACACTTTTCTCTGGAATGTAGTCGGTTCTGCGCTAAGAACAGTGAGAAGCCATTATCATTGCTTTCGAGACGACAAACTGATAGAACTTGCAACATAATTTCAAGTCCTTATAAATGCTCAATTATACTAACCATATTTACATCCTTTTTATGAATTTGAATAATTTCAAATGACTCCTAATATGGTGTCCAATATGATTTCATATCTAAGCAACCACGTCCGTAAATTTCAATGACTAATGTTATAAATATTAGACAATCTCCTTCAGATATTGTGAACAAATATGTATTTTATGTCAAATATATTTATAATACAATAACATTTTTATTAACATCTTTGAAGACACATAAGTTAAGGAACCCTTTATGTTATTTTTTTGTCATAAAACATTTTAATTAGCAATGATGACAACAAGAAACATATTAGATAACTGAACACTTAGATGATTAAATGGTCAGCGAAAGGACCTTTAAAAGCCGAGTGCTACAAAATGTTTTCAAAAAATAATAAATCATATTGAATAGAAGATCATACGGAGATAAAATAACATGTAACGTTTGTGTGGAAATGAATGAACCACAAAATAGTTTTATCCTCAGAGTGTTCTCAGTCCCCTTGTACACACACACAACTTGAAAACACAACTAATGAAAGGACATGTCAACACTTGGCATGCAACTTCTACGCCACCGTTGCAAGTCTAAACAAAAACCAACACGTTCCACGTTGATGCAAGGCATCGTGTTTTGTTTGGTACCCCTTTCGGCAATAAACATACCAGAGGACATTTTTATCTTGATTGTATTTAGTTGTTTACCATTCGTATTCTGTTCATTTTCAATTTCAAAGACTCCTATGTCCTTCATGTTTGGTTGATGGTACTGGAAGGTGGATTGTAAGGACATTACCAAGTTAAACTCTAGTCCTGTTACTTGCCCGCATAAACTTTTATATCTTCTATTCCTTTAAAACAAAAAACGTCTTAAGCAATACAAAACCGAAATTAACGTCAAAGGTCTTAATGAAAAGGATATAAAATGAAATGGTTGAAAACGGAAAGGAAAGGAAAGGAAAAGAAATTAAGTTGGTGGACCCATTGGAATGTTTATTACGACAAAATAAAATTCAATGGTTTATACACTCAGCTGGCAGTAACTGAATGCCAACGTCTGTTTATCTAATTTCACCTACTACTCCTTCTTCGTAAACCCTTTGTGATTACCGACTTTCGAAAACGAACCAGAATGAAGGGTTTATTTAATGTCTTAAATTTAAAAGTTTAAATTGAAATTCAAATTTTCATTTAAATAATTAAAGATTTCATTTCCAAAAATTTTAGATTTTTTTAAAGACCTCAAAGCTCTTAAAGATGAAATAAAATCAACCATGTTTTTAATTTTGAAACTAATTTAATAAATTTTCTCGTGCAACTTAAACTCGTAAAAGGGCATAATATTAACAAAGGTGACCAGATGACGTTCAAAGACCTGCCCTAAAGCATGGTGGGTAAAACACTATAAGAGCCGGCCATAATCATAATCATAAACACCGCAACTATGATAAATTGTGTTTAATCAATTCTCTACAAATGTATTTTGTTGTATGAAATCATAATTTGTTGCAACCATATTACGATTAATATTGCTACAAAAAAATTCTTTATATCATTTCTAACATAACTAACATTTAAGTCATAAGTCCGGTATTCAGTTTTTATGAAATTTTCGTTGCCATAAGAAGTACGTGTATAAAAAATAACGAAAATTTCATGAACCGAAAATTTCGCTCACTTTTCATTTGCCTGGTACTCAGCTCTTTTTCGAAAATTTCGTAAGCAAAACCAAATACAGGGTTGTTTCGCCACAGATATTTCGTATGAAAACAATTATTTGATAATTGTTTGTGACGGGAATTTTGACATTTTGATATTTCTAACAACTAAAAGCAACACGACATGCGTTAAAAATAAAATGGAGCGCGTAGAGGAAATATAAATGAAATTGTTACAAGGTAATTCAAAGATATGTGGTAACTCCCCGCAAGAAAATTTCCATTTAGATATAAATGGCAAAATTTCTTACGAAAATTTCGAAATTTAACTGAATACGGGGCTTTAACGCGCATTTACTTTTATGGTTGGCACTTGTATTGCAGCTTGATTGTTCCAACAGTTTAGTGAACCTTGAAGTTAGTTATGTCATCGCTATTAACCCTTTCGGAACATGTTTGTAGGTTCAGACCCTAAAATTCCAATTTTCTTATTATTTGGCCTTTAATATTTTTAATAAGATTATTTTTTTGTGCAAAAAGTTGACTCCAAAGTGGTTTTTTGGAATGATGCCATATGGCATCATTTGTACTACATTTGTACTTGGTGTAAAAAAAATGATTTTTTATTTTCTGTAATGTTATTTTCTATTTTTATGATGCCTTATGGCATCAATGTGTACTAGAATGTTAGCACTTTTATGATGCCATATGGCATCATAAAAATTTAAAAAAAAACACCACTACCTTATCAGATGTTTTTCGATTCAATAATAAATATAGTTATTTAATTACACTTTACTGCAAACTTTTGCATATTAAATTTTTATAAATTCATTAGGCAATGTAAAATATTTTGTTTTACAATGTTTTAGTAAAGTTTTAAATCGACAGGATTTCAGTCCAGAGTGGTAACACTGTATATATATTTTTTAATATTGCTTTCAAAACTTCAAAGTACTATATTGCATTAAAAAATTGATATTAAACGAGTCTAATTAAAAATGGAAGCCTTCAAACCCCTCCATATGGTTAAGCGACGTAATTTCGAAGTTTCCGAGATTTAAACCCACTAAACATATGTACGCGTTACAAAAATTTTTATGATATTGTGAAAACTGTCAACTCGCTTAATACTGTCAATAGCTTAAGCCCGGTATTCAGTTTGTATGAAATTTTCGTTGCCATAAGAAGTACGTGTATAAAAATAACGACAATTTCATGAACCGAAAATTTCTCTTACTTTTCATTTGCTTAGTACTCAGCTCTATGCGAAAATTTCGTAGCAAAATCTAGTACAGGGTTGTTACGCTAAACTTATTTCGTACGAACACAATTGTTTTTACATTTTGATTGATTTAGTATACACAAGTAATACCACATGCATTAAAAATAAAATGGTGCACAAAGATGAATTATTAATGAAATATTTGCAAGGTAAATCAGAGATATGTGGTAACTCTCTGTGACAAAATTTTCCATTTAGAGATAAATGACTAAATTTCTTACGAAACTTTCGCAAGAACTGAATGCGGGGCTTTAAGATGAAAGCTACCACATATGATATTACCACGAACGGTTGATGACATCGCTAAGGAACTTTCTGTATGAATCGAGAATATAAGTAGATGACGCAATTAAAAAGGGGGATCGAGAAAACATCTGGCTCACGTTTCCTGCGGTGTTGTGATTAATATAAATATCGATTAGCGACGCATATCGAGTCAGCCTGATTTCAAATACGTAATACAATGGCCGACATTTGTTTGAGCGCATACGATTTTTTAAATATTTAACTATTTATTTATTATTTAAGGAATTTAAAATCAAATACAAATCCAAAAAATTTTTCATAAATGTTTCGAAAAAAATAAATAATAGTTAAAAAATTGCAGGAAAATCGTTTCAGCGCAGCTCATTTTAAAGAAAAAAGTCATATAAAAAAAATCGCATGAGGTGTCATGGGACACCCGGTTGGAACGAAGTTTCTTTCGCTATATATTATGCACTAGTTAGTTCCAGCACGTATAAAGCGCCCGTTGGAAAGTACGATAATTTAAATGGATCTTTAAGAAAAGGTTTCTAAAATTAAAAACTTTTTTTAAGAAAATGTTTTTTCTGCAATGTATTTTAAAAAAATATATATATTTTTAGGTCCTTTTTGTAAGAATATGTATTGTATTTTCCGGAATATGTATTATATAGATTAATTTTTAAAGAGAGGATGTTTAAAGGGTAATTTTTTTTAAGAAAATGTAATATTTTTAAGTAGAAGTACTTTCTGTAAGAAAAAGCCATAGTATTATGACTTTTTTTTACAAAGAAGTACTTTTGTAAGAACAGATACTTTTTAAAGAAGTTGTACTCTTTTTAGGAAAAGGTAATTTTTTAACAAAATTTACTTATTTTCAGAAAGCCTACTTATCTCACGAAAAAAAGATAATATTTTATTTTTAAGAAAAGGAATTTTTGTAAGAGAACACAATAACAAGATACTTATTTTATAACAAGATATTTTTTTGAAGAAAAGGTATTTTTTAAGAAATGATAATTTTTTTAGAATTGGTCCTTTTTTCAAGAATAGGTAAATTTTTAGGAGTATGTAGGTACATAGTAGATATTGTCGTATTAAATGAGACAAAATTAAACTATATACACAATGTAATATTTAAAAATTATAAAATCAGAAGCAAGTATCGAATTGACGCAACAAGGGTTGGGGGAACTGGTATATTAATCAAGAATAACATACAATACTACAGTCGCGATAACAAAAGTAGATATTTGCTAGACGCTTTAGAGACATGCGCCATAAAAATACCCGTTGACTGCAACAACTTTTTAGTTATTATACCTGCGTACTATCCGGCCGGCAATATAAACTCAATACGAGCAGACTTGCAAAAACTATTTGATTTTATGAATCTTCAAAATTCAAATAACTACCATGTACTAGCGCGAGACTAGAACTGCAAGCACACAGAATGGGGTAATACTGTTAATAACGCAAAAGGCAACAACCTACAAAAAAGTCAACATCGAAGTCCTTACACTTCCAACATGTGCAGCGAAGCCCGCTTTCCTTACCCGTAATTATGTCATAATACTCGTATCTTCCATTGAAGCCAGCACACTTCACAATGGCATGACTATCACAAAGCCAACATGAAAGAACACAACCCTCATATACGTCCCTGACTGTACAAATCTAGTAATAATTACCAAATCCTAAAAGTATGCAGAATAATACTGGGTTGTATACTGGGTTATAGCATACTACGGTTAAAACAAAGTTGTTTAAAATTTTTTCATTTAGCCCCCATCCCGCAACGTGCGATAAGGAACTTCGTTCAAATAACTACAGTTTAAGATCTCACCACGAAGGGTTGAAGAATTCGCTAAGGAACTTTCGGGAAGAGTCGAGCCAAAACTTGATGACGCGAGAGAGAACGATTTATGACTACATTCTATGACTGAAGTTTTTTGACTGCTATAAATAGTCCGGTTAGCGATACACTTCGGATCAGTAAACTTTGCAAAAGTATACATCGTCGAGTACTCGTAATAATAAGATGGTAAATATCGAATAATTGTGAAGTGGTAATTTTGAAGTCTTAAGTTGATTGATTGAATGTTGAAGTTGATTAAGTTGAATGATTTCTATGTCATTATCGAAATGTAAAAAGAAACTGATTTTATTAACGATATATAGAGCAACGTTAAAGGGGATACATCATAAATTTCTAACAATATATTAAGTTTGTTTTCGGGACAATAGTTAAACAAAATTAAAAGTGGTCGGTAAAAACCATCTGAACGAACAAGTCTTGATAAGAAAAACGTGGCTCCAAATCTCCTTGGACTTCTGATATTTCACATTGGTATTATCTTCATATGGTCACCCTACTTCTGCTACAGCCCAAGAATTCATCATTTTGATTCCACTTGAAATAATATTGTAATAATTTGCCCTCATCATGAGCATACTGAGACTATTAATTTTGAACATATTTTTGTTATCTGTAAATGACTGAATAAGCCACTGCTGGATGGTGGTGAAATAAAATGAATACACAACAATAAATATATCCTTGGACAGGCAGCAGCCATCTAGCCAGCCTTATCGACGTGTGTGGTAGTGGTGGCGGCAAAGACCCTGCTGTATGATGAATACGGAATTCTTGTATGATGATATGGCAATCATTACAGCGCGAAGAGTTTTTATTAAATTCTCCCCCACATCCTTTGACATTTTCATCGTTTTGTATTCCATTCATACGCATCACAACGTAAGTACTACGATGTCCTTGTTTCCCTTTCAAGCTCTCAACAAAGTGAGAATTGCTTGATATTGTCTTTGAAGGACGATGAGGAGATATATGTATGTATATGTGAGTTTAAGTTTAGATAACAATTCAAGCTCTGGGTTCAGTTTTTAATATGTTTGTCCTTTTAATAGCATAAAAACACCATTAATCCTTATTTCACGGTATTGTTGTCAAATTACCACTTGTTCTTCTCCTGCTAGAAAGAACCTTCCCCTTTTGGCAACAGGAGCTTCATCTACAGCATCACCATCATACACCATGTCATTGGCATATAAAAGATATAATCGTGTCCGTCTGTAGGTCTGTCCGTCCATCTGGCTTTAGGGCGTTTAAATTGCGAAGATGATTCCCTTTTGCCATGCTAGTCGGTAGGTATTGTGGGTGGGTTGGCCAATGTTGATTGTCATTAATAGCAGCAATCATTGGTTGTCAGAGCATTATATTGGTTGGTAGTTCAAAAAAAGGGTGCCAATGACTTTTGATATGTAAAAGATATTAGAGCAATAAATGTCAAATGAATAAACGTTTATCAAAAAAAAACTACAAAGGACGAAAGCAAAAGCGAACAGCATCATAAATCTCTTGCGAGTCCTGATGAATTTAATAAATTTAATAATGAAATCTTTGGAATGAATTCGGAGTCTGTGCGTCGAGCATATATAAATTATTATTATGGTGCTTTAAATCAATTGAGAATTGTTTATTTTTAGATAGTGAAAAGTATTTAGTGATCAAGTTATCAGAGTTTGGAAAGAGGATCAACATTATTTTATAATGTAGCGCTACATTGTTATTGTGATTTTATAGAAGTGACATTTGTGGTATACAAATGCAGCTTACCCAACACACCATTTCCTGTATGATATTCGTTCGTTTCTTACGTTTTGGACTCAAAAAACCAAGCATCCATGCTCGTGTTATGATTAGATATCAATTATATTACGATTGTCGCTGATCATTTTATAATTGGGAGATAGACATATTACACCGTGTCACAAAACCTAACTTTCTCCGCTCCTAAAAACGAAACTATATACAAGTCAAATTATGGATCAGCTGTAGCAAAACTGCATACTAAGTTGTTTATTTCGTGATCGTTTAGCCATTTTACAGGACTTTTAAAATTCCAAGGATATCCATTTTTAAATAATTTTCTTGTCCCCAGTGACAATCCGAATAGCATCAGTAAGCACATCAACTGTAAGAGGACGATCATTACTATTTACCACAAATTGTTATTTAATTGTTCAAGGACCAAGGATGCGAAATACGGCCCTTTTAAAATGTTATCCTTGACTATTACTAAACTTTTAATGATAGAAGGTTGAAATTTTGACACAATATGTGATGATTCCAGCTCCTTAACGTAACTTTATTTCAGATTTTTCAATGCTATACTTTTAAAGACATTCAAGGATAACATTATTTCATATCATTGGTTTTTTAAACACAAATACAAATTTGTAGCAAATAGTGAGGATCATAATATTTCCTTTGATAAGCATATTGGTGCTATTTGCATTGTTACATTGGTAAATAAAATTATTTTAAAATGGATATCCTTTGAATATTAAAGGCAATACAAATGGACAAAATAAAAAAACTGCAAACGACGCCATATTTTTTCCCGCTCTTTTGACATTTCTCTTCAGTAAGGTTTGCCATTTCATCATGGAAAGATATACGAGCCAACAACGAGTCGAAATTATTAAAATTGACTACCGAAATTTGGAGTCAGTGGCCTCAACTTTAAGAGGTCAACTTTAAGAGGCCTCAACAATCAGCGATGAGGCTAATTTCTGGCTGAATGGCTTCGCCAATAAGCAAAATATGCGTTGTTGGTCAGACAGCAATCCACACGTAATCCATGAGTCATCATTGCATCCCGAAAAAATTACGGTTTGGTGCGGTTTATGGGCCGGCGGCGTCATTGGGCCGTACTTCTTCCGTGATGATCAAGACCGGCACATTACTGTGAATGCTACCGTTCAATGATAACCGAATATTTTTGGCCCCAATTGGATAATATGGTTCCAACAGGACTGCGCCACAAGCCACACAGCGAGTGCCACAATCAATTTATTGGAAACCAAGTTTGGTGAATATGTTATCTCACGAAATGGCCCAGTCGATTGGCCGCCTCGGTCGTGCGATTTTACGCCGTTAGATTATTTCCTGTGGGGCTACGTCAAGTCTATGGTCTATGCCAACAAGCCAGCGACGATTGATGAACTTCGTACGAATATCGAACGTGAAATTGCAGCAGTATCGGCCGATTTATGCTTGAAAACCGTCGAAAATTGGGTTCAGCGTCTGGACTTCTGCAAGCGTGCCCGTGGTGGCCATGCAAAAGAAATCGAGTTCCATACATAATGGCATCGAACGTACTTTCACAGGAATAATGGATTTCATTGGTATCTGAAACCGGTTTTGTTTTATTTAAAAAAAAATTTTTTGTAGCGCTCTTATTGAAAACCCCGTTACTTGCACCCTGAAAAATCTGTATTTATTTCTTGTTTGAATGCAAATAACGAGTGTTTACAGATTCTCGCAAATATAGTATACCTGTATCCAAACACATTATGTTTGCTATTCAATATTACATGTTTGAGACATAACGATTAATTTGTTTTAATGTATGTGTTTGTGATCCAAGTACAGCTTTGTTTGATATACAAATACAGCTGTGTTTGGTGCACTGTTTACTACATTTTTTGGCGCTATACTCTAGCGAGAGCAATATTCTAAAAGGGACACAAACGCAGAGTGTTCTCAGCTTGAGTTAATGATATTGCAAGTGTATAACTGTAATTTTTGGATTATTTGTTCAGTCAGTGACTCATAAATATTCCTGAATACGTGTGTATATGAATTGAGTGTTTCGTATGTTGGCTGATCTATTGCGTCTTAGTTTCATGCATTCAGTGGTCAATCGTTCGTATGCCTCTTTGCAAGTAAACATGATAATGTTTGCATTTAAATTTAAGTGTATTTAGGACTTGCACATAAATGTTTTTTTGGAGTGTGTTCCAAACATATACATGGTTCCTGCAGAATATCTTTGGGAGAATATATTACAGTGGCCGATTTTTGTCACCGTGTGTATATAGTTTCGTTCTAAGGAGGGAAGAAAAGTTGAATTTGGTAACACGATGTAAGATGTTTGTCTCCCAATTATAAAATGATCACTATCGTAATATAATTAATTTCCAAACATTATATTGTATAAAACGAAAAAAAACAGCCCCAGTAATATATTACAGGAACCGTGTGTATGTTTGCAGGCATTGGTTTCATGATTTGAAGATCTGTTGATTTTTTGTTTCTTCACTTTTTTACTTTCAACCTTTATCTACAAACAAAGAAATATTTGGCTCAAACAATATATATATATCCTACCAATTATTGACTCCAACATGTAATATTGAATAGAAAACACAATGTATTATCTACTATATTTGCAGCAAGCGACAAACACGTTATATTTGCATCCAAACTACAAAAACAGACAGATTTTCAGCGTGTAATCTCGTTCTTAGGAATTTAATCGTGTCACACGGTGTTAACATTATGTCCAGACATATTATTGTCTGCAGTGAAATGGTGAGTGTGCGTGAATCTCGTACATGAGATGGTGGGTTCGATCCCTGCTGTGAACACCTTACATTTCATTCGACAACGGTCACCTCGCTTAGTGAAGGCACGGAAAAAATTTCATCACCACAATCGACTAATTAGCCGTGAAAAAGTTCTCGAAAAACAGTACGGAACCGGTGGAAAGATGTATGTCCAAAACTAGAAAGCGCACAGCTCAATGATTATGAGAAGGTCTCCCCTGTCCCTTCATGAGCTATTTATTTTTATGACTGGTTTGGATCATAAAATATTTACATTATGATTAAAATATATTACATTATGTTAGAAGACAATCATATTTTAGGTCTGAAAGGCATCAAATCATATTATACAACATCAAGGCTGTTTTTTATTCCCTTAAGCTATCGCCACTTACGACTTTTCAAATAAAACGATCCACACTTAATACTACGCAGTACGGCAACATTTGCTGTAATGGGTGAAAAATGCGATACGGCAACACGTTTGTAGCCAGTGCCAACAAACACATGGTAGCTGAAGATGTTGTTGTAATTGTAAGCAGCAACAACAGATATTTTATTTTCGTTTATCCGTTTCAGTTGTTAAACTCTACACATATATATAACAACAATACAAGAATACAAAAAAGGATAAAAACAAAATACATAAGATTTTGACAAGTGACGCGAAATATGACACGGAAAATATTTCATCACCTGTTTAAACGACTACACCTGGTAGATAATTCTACCATGATCAATATGTATAACATTTACCGCACGTAGTTGTGAACAATTTATTTCCAATTTTGTTTTCTATCGGAAATAAAAGTCTATCCTTCAAATTTAGAGATGTAAAAGTATACGTAGTCTTCGATTAAAGAAAATAAATTTAATGAACTTAAAATGTGTAAGTCATTTTGCAAATTTCTGTTTTTGGGTCTCTCCTTGATAACATTTTCGTTCGCAACAAATGATAACAAAATTTATCTAAGATAAGTTTTTGTTGTCATTTCTTGAAATTTAACATGTGGCAACATTGTCATTGCACAAGTCGAAATTTAAGTGGGAAATTGAAATGCCACTTATGGCCAGTTTTTAAATGGGTAGTTAACTATCGGATTACTTAATCTTAATTCTAAGTTAATTAGAGGTTAACTTTGCATTTTGTTTTTCAGTGGTGAGTTAATGTAAGTCGCCATATTGTCACCTAATATGGCAACCCTTGTATTCTTATTGGAGAAAACGTGTGTCTTGGGATAAATACCAAAACAACAAAGGGGAACAAACAAAATGGAATTATGTAAAATAAAAAATAGATGCATAAAATCGAAGTAATTTTAACAAAAATGTGTAAAAAACTATATAGGCGCTACAATGTAACGATCTAGACTCAACGTATGTGTACAAATACGCAAATCTGAAACATGTATTTTATACAATCTTCATTTCTCACTTTGACAGTCAGTAATTTGATTGTCAAAATAATATGGTTCTGACTAGAAGTTAACCAACCAACATTGGGTGGTTAAATCATAGTTAAACAATGACTAAAAAACACAAATCGATGTTTAACCACAATTTAACTAAGAAACGAAGATCACCACTGACTGAAAAACTGGCCATTAATATCGCTTAGCTGTCCCGTACAAATTAAGCTATAATTAACTTTAGCGGGGTAAACAAAACACACTTATTATTAATTAGTGATCAGATTGTGATTGGAATAGTGCGACAACCATATGATGATGCCTTTGCAATTATTAATTGAAATAATTTTTATATGATAACCTCCAAACCTTAAATTAGGTTATGTTCGGTAAAGGATACTTACCTACGTAATAAAAACTTGCATTCGGACACTACAGTCGGTGGTCGATTGACTCATTGTAAATTTTCTAGGAAGAGAGATAAAATGGAGAGGTAAATAGTAGTTTTCCTCTACCCCTAACTCGTGGGTGAGTGGGAAAGGGTGAGAGCGATCAGGATACAAATAATAACATAGGCTTAACCATTTAGACCATAAGCAAAAACCAGTATGTAATCCCCAAAGTATGTAATCCCCAAATGGACGATAATGATCATACATGACTGGGCCCCACGCATTTCGAATTAGTGATTATGTGAACGCAAGTTTTTGAATCAAACGTTAAATCAATCAACGTCAAAAGGGACAAAATTGTCCACGATCATGACCCTAGGGAATTTTTAAGATTTGACTTAAAAGCTGCGGATATAACTTAAATAAAAGTACATTTCTTGGTTTAGTTCTAGCTCAACATTAAGAAGGAAATAAATAATTTGTAAAAACAACCAAAAAATAGAAAGACGTAGCCGTAAAGGTCACATACTTACTTTTACTTAGGCAGCCTCAAACAACCCAGAGGGACCAAGGGCCTTACAAAATGAGGATAACATGTTTCTCCAGTCGGCTCTATTTTCAACTTTTCTCCTTCAGATGGTAGCACCAAGCTCTCGCATACAATATTCCACCTGGGTTCTAATAAACGATAATCGTCCAAACGATACCGATTTATCGATAATGCTGGGACCTAATTCTGTATGACGATAATCGTCCAAACGATACTTATATGTCGATAATGACGGTTCATCTACCGTTTAAACTGCATGCGTTCATAAAACTACACTACCGACAAAACGATTATGAATTCGATATCGTTTCATACATAATTTCCGCCCTAATTTCCATCCCATGAAGGAATTAAGCGAACCACAGACTTATCATTCATGAGCATGGGCTTTGTCGATAAGTTTATATCTGACTGATGAATTTGAAAAAATATTACCAAAAAATTTTGTGAACATGATAGTGATGCGAACAACTTCGATTACATTCGTTTTTGGTATCAAGAAGGGTGGTAAACGGACAATAAACATCAACAATAGCTGATGTTCATGCTCATGAATGACAAGTCTGTGGTTCGCTTTAGGGAGAGCTTCTCACAAACCAGTGAGCTGTGCGCTTTCTAGTTTTACACTCACTGGTTGGGACCTACAATTTTACACCGGTTCCGAACGGTAATTTGAGAAGCTTTTTCATGGCTAAGTACTCGATAGTGTCGCCGTCACTAAGCGAGGTGACCGTCGTCGATAGAAATTTAAGGTGGTCAGAGCAGGGATCGAACCCACGTTCTCATGCACAAGAGCCGCGCACACTACCATTGCACCACCGTCAGACTTGGTCAGCCTATTTTTAGATGTTCTTCGAGTAGGTCTTCGAATACCTTTCGCGCTGGTTCATTCTGGTCCATTTATTGAAATTCCATCGGTTTTCTATTATAGACCACATATTTTTCGAAGCATTTTTCTCGCAAAGACTCCCTGGGATGTTTCATCAGCTTGCGATATGACCAAGGATTCTGCGCATGAGAGTATTTACGAGAGTCTGCTATAGTTAGCATACGCACACATGCTGACTTTCGCTCCTGATAGTTCTATTCGCGTAGACCGCAGCTTTTATCACTACATATGATCTCAATTAATATGTTGAAGAGATCGCATGATATGGTGTCGCCCTGCCTGAGGCCTCGCCCCGTACTAAATGGTTCAGTGAGATCCTAACCAATCTTTACTGAGGATTTCGTGTCGATCAGTGTCATTCTACAAAGGCGTATTTTCACCGTATCGGGCTATCGAAGACAGCCTTATAATCTATAAAGAGGTGGCAGGTGTCTATCTGTCCTTCGTGGGTTTCCCCCAGGATAGACGCCTCTCCAGGCCTAAAGCCACACTGCAACAAAAGGCTTTAGTTTTTCGCACATTGCGCTCGAGAGGACCTTGTATGTCATGGACAAAAGTTTTATTCAGGTCACATGAAGGTTAAAGGGTTTCTTCGCTAAAAACGGCCACTGGATGGATGTTGAGTCAAAAATAACGCACATTATCATAGACCGCTAACCAAGATCTATTCCAAAAAATCTATTGCAAAAGTATTAAGTAATCTCATATTTTATTCAACAAGAAGATAATTTTATCTCCTACCAAAACGAAAGTGATAAAATACAATTACATTGTATAAAAAAAATTTTACTAATATTTGTTTGAAATCATAAGAATCCTTCCCCCTCAAGTTCAAAGTGGCAAATAACATTCACAGCATTGACAAATGTGCGTCGAGAGTGTCCTTTTCAGCATATTGAATCGTTTAACATTGTAATGAAAAATGGTGCTCAACTTTGTGACCCAAGATTGACAACAACAACATCAACAGTACAACATCCTAACGTTGGGTTGAGATGCGGTGTTTTGTATCCTTTGATTTGGCATGCTTATGTGTACAAACACAAAGGGGTGAATTAGACCGACGACCATGCAGTTTAACTACGAAAGGACAGCAATAAAAGGGACTTTAAACGGAGGTATGTTCTTACGCTATGTTGCTTCGTTCCAGACATGAGAGCATGAATGGGCTGCGTGGTTTTGTGTCTGATGCGTAAGTAAAACTTTTGTGGAAAAGGTCGAGCACCTGTTTTATTAAAAATCAAATAAAACTCTAACCGTCATCCTTGCATGCGTCCCAAAATAACGGAGGAAGGGTAGACGATAGTAATTCGTTTGGCTTGTCCTTGTGTGTGTTTTGAATTAATGCTCTTAGATCCGTCCGTTTGCTAATCTAAACACTTGTCATTTGAAGTGGTGGTGTGTGGCTGTGTAATTGTCCGTGTATGGCATCATCATCATCAGCAACAACATCTAACACCATCCATCTACAGAACCCACCGTCCCAACTCATTTCATTCCATCCACCCTCAACCTATGTCCTTTTTGCTTTCTATTATTTGTTTTTTAATAAACATTTGGAACATGAACAAATCGTCATGGTATCGCACTGAACCGTACGATAACGAGAAGAGATAAATGAACACACAGGGATATCTATCCATCTACGAGCGTATCCTGGAGTGTGTGTGTGTATTCATATGGAAGCTGGCTAGTGAAACTATGAAATATTTAATTAAACGACAACATAATAAATTGTTGAAAATTTCTTTTGTTGATTTGTTTATTGCAATTCAGAGCGATAGATGCACATGGACGGTTTGCAAAGGGAGTAGAGAGTGTTGGTCGACAATTGAAATGACAATGCACGTGTTCAAACACACACTAGTCGACATTTGAGTTTTATTAAAACATTCGAAGGATTGTAAGGAACATCTGTTTTGTACCCACTAGTTTGTACCCACTGCAGAGTGAATTGTTTTCTATGTCCCCTACCCTGGAATAAGTAAGGGCGACCATAAACATTCCAAGACGTATAATATAATAATTATTATGGCAGAGTTGTGATTTTTATACGTATTCTAACTTTTGATTTAATCTTAATTACCTTTCAAGCAGTCTGATCAATTGCTGGACTGATCAACTTGGGACAGATCAACTTGGGACATTGGACTGTCCTTGGAGGTGGAAAGTTTCTGATAGCCATTCACTTGGGAGTGGCCAGAAATGATTTCTTCATTGGGCACTACACAGTATGTCCTGGGTAATGGCTTTATCGGAAACCTCCGTCAGCTAGCTAAAGCGAAAAGGCGAAACGTATAAGCAGCCATATTGGTTATGCGATCACTGATACGTCTCAAGCATATTTGATGACCCTGTCACTGTCTTCGAACTAGTGGACATATTCTTCTGTCCTTTGAAGACGGATGAGCCAACATCCATAATGGGTGGCTGAAACATGATCATCCTGATAGTAGGTAATATGCAAACCACGGTGGGCTGGGTTTGCCTCCCGCCATCGTTATATAGGCAATGAAAATACACAAGAAAAGTAAACGAACAAACCCCCTAACTGTTGACGGCCTTCACAAACGTTATAGGGACCACGATGTACCTGAAACGTGAGAACACCATATAGGACGGGTGCCACTTTCCAACTGGCGAATTGCCTCGATAAATATTAAGCTGACATCATAGCTATCCAGGAAATGCGATGGTCAGAAAGCAAAACTTCGATATTTACTACTGCTGCCATTAGCGAAAGCACGAATACGGGTGCGGATTTATAGTTGGCAAGAGACTGCGACATCTAGTTTCAAGGTTCAACCCAATGAGTGAACGCATTGCCACAATTCGCATCAATGCGAAATATTTCAACATTTCGGTAATTTGTGTGCACGCACCGACAGAAGAGGATAAACACGATGAGGTCAAAGAATTATTTGATGAGCATCTGCATTGGAATTCTGTAACTTTTAAACGACAAAAATCGGTCGTTAAATTGTCAAAATTCAAAAATTTCAACACAAAAATTTCCAATTTTGTCAATTTAACTACCGATTTTTATCGTTAAAAAGTTACAGAATTCCGGTGCTGGAGGAAATATACGATTGCTACTCTAACCACGACGTTAAAATGATTCTAGGTGATTTTAATACCAAATTGGTAAAGGAAAGTGTCTTTCGACCAACCATCGGCAATCACCGTCAACATGATACCACTTCCGATAATGGAATAAGACTGATAGTCTTCGCCGCTGCAAAGAACATAGTAGTTAGTAGCACACGATTCCAGCATAAGGACAGAGAACGAAGAACCAGATTGATCACTTGGTAATAGATGGCAGGCACTCGTCTTGGATGTACGTGTGATTTGAGGTGGCAGTATCGACTCAGATCATTACGCGGTGGTTGCTAAAGTTAGCACAAGACTGAGCAGGGCGAAACACAATAAATGCTAGATATCGACAAGCTGCAAAAACCGGAAATATCAAAGGCCTATCGGCAAAAGCTCACTCATCTGCTGGAGCAGAATACTCCCCATCCCGAGGATACAGAAGCGCAGAGGAAGCACATCTCCCATTCTTTGGAAACCGCTGCAAGGACTGAACAGGTGGCTGCGAAAGTTCGCACAAGACTGAGCAGAGCGAATAACCTGCGAACCCGAGCACGGGAAAAGCTGGACATCGATAAGCTGCAAATACCGGAAATATCAAAGGCCTATCGGCAAAACCTCCCTCTTCTGCTGGAGCAAAATACTCTCCCTCACGAGGACCTAGAAGCGCAGAGGAGCACATCTCCCATACTTTGGAAACCGCTGCAAGGACGGACCGTGGCTATAAAAAACCGCAGAGGATAAGCCATGGTACGACGAAGAATGTCGCATTGTAATTGATGAAAAAGGCGCTGCACGTATGGCAACGAAACAGTCAGTTACGACGCGTGCTGCGAATGAGCGGTGGTACAAGACCGTAAAAAGAGAGTAAAACCAACTATTTAGGTGGCATAAATGGCAGTGGGAGCAGAGAGAGTGTGCAAAGACGGAAATGTGCAGGATGAACAATGAATCCCGAAAATTTTTCCAGGGGGTAAGAAAATCGAATAACGGGCAGAATAATGGGCTGCCCGTCTGCAAGGACCAGAATGGAAATCTGGTGACAGATAAGCAGTATGTGGAGAGACCACTTTTCAGCACTACATAACTCAGATTCTTCCACTGAAGATCAGGAAATAATTATTGTGGAAGACAGTGTAGTTGTAGACAGGTGATCCGTGTGTATGTTCCAACTATCGCGGTGTCAGTCTTATGACCATCGCGTATAAGGTTTAGTCGAGCGTATTATATTAAAGCCAATTGTTGAAAACCTGATTGGACCTTATCAGTGTGGTTTTAGACCAGGCACGTGCACGACTGACTAAATATTCACGCTACGCCAAATCCTGGAAAACCCCACGAAGATACATACCATCTTTTTGTCGATTACAAAGCTACTTTCGATAGCCCCATACCGGGAAAACTGTACGAAGCTATGTCTGAACTTGGGATTCCGGCAAAACTGATCCGCCTGTGTAGAATGAAGCTGACCAACACCAAATCAGCAGTGAAAGTGGGGAAAGACCTCACTGAACCATTCTGTACCAGGCGAGAACTGAGACAAGGCGATACACTTTCGTGCAATCTCTTCAACATCTTAATGGAGATAATAATGAGAAAAGCTGCAGTAAATACGAACAAGACCTTAACAAGAAAAGCCATATGTTGCTGGCGTATGCTGACCACATAGACATCATTGGGCGAAATTTGCGAGAGGTTACTGTAGTATTTTCAAGAATAGAAAAGGAATCAGCGAAGGTGGATCTTGCTGTTAATGAGGGCAAGACAAAGATGATGTTGTCGACGACTATAGAAACCTCTCGACTTGGTCCGCACTTGAAATTCGACAATCGATTTAATTTTGAAGTGATAGATGAATTTATCTACCTTGGATCCGCAGTGAACAAGGACAACGAGATAAATAGGAGAATTGTGCTTGCAAGTAGATGCTATTTTGGGCTCAAAGAACAGTTTAAGAACAAAATCCTCTCTCGACAGACAAAAGTCCTACTATACCAGACTCTCATTTTACCCGTCCTAGCATATGGCTTCGAAACTTGGGTCATATCGCAAGCAAGAAAAATTCTCCGTAAAATATATGGTCCTGTTAAAGAAAACGGAGAGTATCGACGTCGTTGGGCACAGGAAAAATATGTATTCTGACGTGGACATAGCTCGGCGAATCAAATTGGGCCAATTGCGTTGGCTAGGCCTTGTTATCAGAATGGATGAAGATGAGCCAGCGCGAAAAGTTTACGATAACGTACCCGATTGAAGCAGACTAAGATGACGATCAAGACTCCAATAGAACGACCAGGCCGAAGAATCTCTCCGTATCCTTGGTGTTACCAACTGACGAGAAAAGGCGAAGGATAGAACCAGTTGGAGAAATATGTTAACATTTTTTTAATTTGTTTGTTTAATTAATATGTGTAAGACATCTGACCTCATGAGGTTACATATTAAACTTCTTCAGAAAGCGTAAAAACCTAAAAAAAAACTGCGGATTCAATCCAGTTGTTAAAACTGTTGTGGGCTGACCGTGGAGGTGGAAAGTTTCTTATAGCCACTCATTTGGGAGTGAATGATTCCTTCTTAGCAATGACTTTATCGGAACCATCCGTTAGCGAGCTAAAGTGCAAAGGCAAAACGAATGGGCAGCCTTATTGGTTATGCGATCACTAATGCGTCTTTCTAATTAAAACTCTCTCAAGCACTGCTAAATGAATGGCTTTAAAGAAAAGAACATACAGTCCGCAATTATTAAAATAGAAGAAGGCAATGACATCATGGCAATAGCCTTTATTTATGGTCCGCCCTCAGTAATTACCAACGAAAATAATTTTTCAAGCTACTTCCGCACTCTCGGTTCAAAGTTCTTGGTCGGCGGTGATTTTAACGCAAAGCATAAACTATGGGGCTCACGACTGGTAACTACAAGAGGTAGAGAACTGTATAATTCCATGCTGGCTGAAAATCTAAATCACCTGTCTACCGGCGAACCAACATATTGGCCATCTGACCCAAACAAAACAGCAGATCTAATAGAATTCTGCATTTTGAAAAATATAGACATAAAGAAATACATGCCTCGAATTGTCATCTGATCATTCGCCTTTTATTGTAATAATTCTATCTAGAGTAGTAGAAACCATACCTAAGCCTTCTCTGCATACAAGTGCAACTGACTGGGGTTTGTTCAAGCACAATATTGAAAACAGAATAAATGTAAATATTCCACTTAAAAAAGTCTGAGGATATAGAGGAAGCGTTCCATAACTATACTGCAGATATTCAACATGCAGCTTGGGAATCTACTAATGCAGACATTACTCGAGAAAATACAGAATCTGTAACAAAAGATATTATGACCTTAATACGAAAGAAACGCAAATTAAAAAATGTATCGCAAACAACGCGACATCGTAGAGACAAAACTCGCCTTAATGAAACTACAACTTAAAAAGGCACTCTCTCTCTCAGGATAATCTTGAGTATCACAAACATACTTTCTCCACGGATAACAACAAATATAACCTCTGGAAAGCCACGGAAAATTCAGTAATAATGGAAGTTGGTGTAAAACAGATAAAGACAAAGCTTATCAATTTGCCACGCATCTGTCAGAAGTTATTAAACCATTTCCACCAACTAGGAGTGATGAGCAAATAGAAGAGTATTTGATTTCCCCTGGACAAATGGATTTGCCTGTAAAAGAATACAACCTGCAACGAAATAAAAACTATTATAAAACACCTACCAAACAGAAAAAAGGCACCTAGTTTTGATTTAATCACAACAAAAATTGTAAAAGAGTTACCCGACATAGCGATTATCTACTTGAGAAACCTGATTAACTCAGTGTTCCGAGTTGGTTACTTTCGTGCCCAACATAAAGTATCAGAGATTAAACGATAAGCCTTCTTCCACTCATAGGCAAAATTATTGCAAAAATACTCCTAGTAGAATAAATCCTATAAGTTCCAAAAATTGAATACCTAACCACCAGTTTGGTTTTAGAGAGCGGCACGCAAAGATCGAACAAGTTCATAGAACCATAAAGGTTATAGGGACAGCATTTGAAAAAAGAGAGTACTGTTCAGCTGTATTCCTTGACATAAGCCAAGCCAAAGTGTATAAACTCAGGTGTACCACAAGGCAGCATACTAGGACCGGTTTTATATACCCTTTTCCTTGCTGATATTCCTACAAATATAAACACTACGATCGCTACGTTTGCAGACGACACAGTTTTGCTATCTACACACAAGGACAATATAATCGCTTCACATAATCTGCAAGGTCACTTAAATAAAATAGATGACTGGTGTCACTCTTGGAGGCTAAAGACAAATGCTACCAAATCAACTCATGTTACCTTCACTTTAAGAACCAAAACCTGCCCTCAAGTAACACTCGGTAACGATAAATTACCTCAAGCAGAAAGTGCTAAATATCTCGGAATTCACCTGGACCGAAAACTCACATGGAAAAAGCACATACCCTCGAAAAGAAAACAGCTAGGCCTTAAGCTTACCTCATATTACTGGATTATAGGACGAAATTCTAAACTATTAGTAGATAACAAATTACTGATAGATAAAACCCTTTTCAGACGTATCTGGTCATATGGATGTGCAATTTGGGGTACAGCTTCAAAAACAAATATTGATATTATCCAACGCTTCCAATCAAAATTCTTGCACATAATAACTAATTCTCCATGATATGTATCCAATAAAATTCTTCACATAGCCACCTAAGTACTGTCCAACAGGAAATCGATGAAGTTAATCAACGTTATGCGAGCAGATTATCAAGTCACAATAACCCATTTGCTCTACAGTTGCTGAACGTCTCATCATCCCTTCGACGACTACGACGATTTCAAAATACAAATCTTGTCACCACTAGATAATCTATATAAGATAAAGATGCAGTTGTTTTATAGCTACAATAACCTCAAAGGAGGATTGGCAATGGCCCACCCTTCACATGTTAAAACACTATGTTAAGCTTTTATTGGTTCTTTGTCTGGTTTAGCAACCATTCCTGGCTGAGAGCCCTCGGACACTCAAACCGTTTTGGCATCTGGGACCACAGAAGTTGCTACAATTTTTCGGCGGTGGAAGTTTTTAGATTGAAAAGTTTTAGAAGGAGAAGGCTTCATGTCTGTGAAATAGTTTTTTTTATATCAAAACAAGTTATGAAAAATTATTTAAAGCTTGGCACATTTTCTTGTTTAGATTATTTACACAAAAATTTCCTACAATTTTGAATAAACGTCATTGAGAATTATGGGACACTTCAGTGAAAGGACAGTAGTACAGGACAGCACCTAGTGAGCAAAGTTGACAATGGTCGTGCTTTATCTATTATTTTCTTTATCTGTGGTGCAATTTATATGGGAAGCTAAGCAATTTTAAGAGATTTTAAGCGTCTTCCCATACATTCATCGAAACATTAGTTAAGCGGGTAATGAAAAATCACGCTTAATATTATTAATCGAAATCGCAAAGGTATTATTTAAAGTATAAAGACAGTAATACGCTTGTTTTTTATTTCTCGCTAAACTAATTTTTCGACGACTTTGTATGGGGGAGCCGCTTAAAATCGCTTAATACCGCTTAGCTCCCCATACAAAATGGCCAAAAAATTAGTTTAACAGGGAATAAAAAACAGACCTAATGTATTTATTTTTTTAAAAACTTTAAATATTTGCTAATTGCATATTGCATTGGATTCAAATGTAAGTAAATTGCAAGTATAAACATTACAAAGGTGGGATAAACTTAATTTTGTATTTTAATATTTTTTCTCATCTGTTGTTATTTACCAAACTGAAAACAAAGATTTTGGTGGAAAATTTTGTGTTGTTACCTTACGATGTTTCAGTCGTATTCATTTGACGCTCAGTTTGAAGTTGCTTTCCGTTTAAAGCAATCACTGTCAATAAATGAGCTGCAAGCATTACAAATTGTTTTCTTCTTTATTGATTTGTATTCGCTGCTTAACTAATTTGTCAGCCACATTGTATGGGGAGATATCCTAAGCTATTTTATACGGTTCTCCATAGAAAGTCGTCGAAAAAACAGTTCAGCGGGAAATAAAAACAAACACGCTTATTGACATCTGTTGGCAAACAAACATGCATGGTAAAATAAGTAACGTAAACTCGTTAGAACAGCTGATTTCAACATTTTTCTTGCTTAGGTGTTTCTCTTACGTCAAATTCACATGCATTTTTTTTTTGTGTACTTTTTTGTTTACTTTTACAGTAGATACACACATGAAGAAAATTTGACAGATTATGGACACCAAACAAAAACAAAATGCCTGTGTTTGTTGTAACAATTCCTAGTGCGTTTACCTTACTAATTTTACCATGCAAACATGTTAAAAAAAATCAGCTGTTTCCGAGTAATATCGAAAATTCAAAATCACACCGAAATCGTTTAATTTGGGTGACCTGCAGAACTGGTGTAAATCACCTGAGTGATTTTAAACATGCAAGTAATTATGAAACAGTGTGATATTAGAACGGACCTGAATATCATATTTTCAGTTTTAATTAGCAAAGATTTTGAAAGATGCCCCAAAATGTTCTTGTTAAAGAAAACAAGACAGCGATGTATTAATCGTCAAAATTTTCGCATTTGGGGTTCAGAAAATACATGAGTGATTGTTGAGAAACAAATGCGTCAATAGATCTGTCTGTTTACTCGATAATTTGTACAAATTATTACTGGATGTTGTCTGTTTACTCCAAAAGCCAGTTTTTTTGACAGTTAATTGATAGAGAACTTACAAATTTTTACTGGAGATTTTTTCCCCAGTAAGAAAACATATGTTTTATGGAAGCAGCTGTTTTATGAAAACAGATGTTTTATGCAAATAAACAAATTTAGTTTAGTTGTTCCTAAATTGAATAGCATGGACCACATCATGTAGTTTCATCAAGATGGTGCCATCCTGAGAAACAATTCAATTACACTCAATCTTGCCTGAATTTTGGGATATCCTTTATAAGCTACAAGCTGAGAATATTTTTAATTTCAGAGTTGCCACACATTTAACAGAAACAATCGTATTCTGATTTGGTTCTTTATAGGACAACGTTCGGAAGCTGAATAAACAAAAGTAAAACGTTGCGAATTGACTACTTCGGAATCACTTCACGTGACCAATATTATATTCAAAAGTTACGTGTATTTCAAATAGACGTATTCTAAACTCTATGTATTTCCTGACATAAATACCACCCCAGTTTTATCTCGCATGATAACCAAAGAATTTTTGTTTGCACAGCTTAACTGATAACTACGAATAATTTAGAGAAGAATTAAGAAGTGTACAGCCATAGATATTTCATAAAAAAAATACAAACAATTTTTCGCAAGTTACTGGTATAAAAATTGATGTTAGTATATTATGAGTTTGTCCAAAAAAAAGTGCATACATTTAATATAACTAAATTAAAATACCAACTAGTCTAGGAATTACAGAGTCTTAAGGCAGGCAAGATGGATAATGAAGTAGACTGCTTAGAGTTCATCTTTATCATCAAACTGATAGTCCTCCTGAACGGGAGCGTCATCACAGTAGTGTGCGTCTTCAGAACAAATCCTAATATCCAAATGATCACCCAATGTTTCAGCTTGGAAATGCTTCAGCACAATATCTTCATGATTTTCTAAAAATTCAAGGCACTAATTGAAAAGCAGAAAGACTTGTTAATATATATCTGTACCGATATGACCAAGAACATCATCTAATACTTACATAGTGGCCCAAACTTTTATTTAAATCTCCATCCTGTACAAAATCTACCAGACTTGACTCTGGATTCATTTTGCCATCCACCATAATCTTCATTAAAGTAAATTTGCCAGTCTTCTTATATGTGGCTTTCAGGTAGTCTTCCATTTTGTCACAGATATTTTCCATGACTTCGCTGAGGTACGTTTCCGATTTAGACATAAGTACGGATTTGCCCACTGCATTGCCATCGACATCCAAACGAAAACCACTGACTTCAATTTTCTTTTTGGGATCCACTTTGGCCACTACTACCTCCATTTCACTGATCACAGCCTTGCATACTGTGGGGAGGAATACCGGAATGTTAAACATTAGGTTATAAATATAAACATCATTCACTTACCATGGCACTTTACATCATCCACAGTAAATGAGAAGGTTGAGGACCATAGAGAAAGGAATATCGTAAAGAGAAAGAACGTCGCTGTCTTACGCATGCTGCTCGTAGGTTTTCCACTTGTTGGTCTGAAGTTTTAAGGAAAGGTATTTTCTTTTAATAACATTAACATGCGAATTAATTACGTGGCCAAAAATGTTCAACAGGGCCATTTAACTGTCGGAAAATCAGCTGTCTAAAAAACATAAACAGTTAGTAAAACAGTGATGCCAGATGTTTATAATTTGATACTTGCTACAAAAACCATTTAAACGTAGGCAGGAAAAAATTTTCTTGAGTGGACTGTCAACAAACAAAATGAGTGGAACGTTAGATTTCTTCTTCCCCGCACTTACTCTTTTCATTTACTATTTCAATACATAATTTGTATTTGGATAATGTTATTGCATATAATAATACAAATTCAAATTTCGACATCTGACACGAAAATGAAGTATCCTCAACTAGTTTAGGAGTGTGAGGGCAAAATCGAAGTTGATGTGATCTTGAAGTCGAGCAACTTATCCACAGTTGTAAGGGTCAGCATTGTAATGGGAAGTTGCATCAACTTTCAGACCCATTTCCAAGAGAAACGTTTATGAGGCAACATTATCGGCAAAATGTAAATAAATGGACCAAGAAAAAAATGCCATAAACATCGGAAAAATATAAACTAAATTAATATTATTTGTAGTGTTATTTATAAATATTTAAAGAATATAAAAATAGTGTTTCCCTTGGAATTGGTGATATTTTTCCACTGCACTTACAAAAACATGAAGTTGCCTGAACTGGTTTGAGAGTGTAAGAGCAAAATCGAAGTTGATGTGAAATAACCGAAGTTGATGCCAACCAATACCAAAAGTCGGACTGACTTTTTGTCGGTCATGCAGATCTGCAAGTGTCGTCTGCTTTAAGTGTACAAATACAAAGATCATCAAGACGTAGACGGAGAAAATTAGCACGCAGTATGGCAACTCTCGTAAGAGAAACCCAAAAAGTCCAATCGACTCATGGTGTATTGACCAGCTATAATTCACGGCAATGTTCAATTCAATTGTTAGTGGAGACCGTTAATGTTCATATCATAACCTAAAAATCCAAATTTTTGGACAGAAATTCTACCATAAAGCCTGCCATTAATTTGAAGTTTCATTCGATTTTGACGTTTCAGTATTTTAAAATGGCGCAACTTAAATTAAATAAAACCGAAATTATTAATTTCATTAATATGTATCGCGAACAGTGATTATGGATTTAAAAAAGTAACAACTATAAAATAACTGATTTAAAAAGAAGAGCGTGGGAGGAAATTGGACAAAAATTTAATTGTACAGCAGCTTAAGTTGTTTACGGTTCAAAGGCAGTTTGGAAACGAAATGTCGTGACATAATTTGCCCACTTTTCGCGCTTTGACATTGAAACATTCTCTGACTTGAACATGAACATTGCCATGAATCAAATAGGAGGATAAGGCTAGAGAAGGAAAAAAGTGCGCAATTTGTCAACCCTAGTAGAAGAGAACCAAAAAGTCGACGCGATTCATACAAACGCATTTCTTTCTTGCGTGATAGTTTGATTATTTCTTACTTTTTTAAACACTTTATGTAATTTTATTTAAAAGTGGTTAGAATTTCTGTAGTTACATACTATATTCGTGTATTGAAATATTCAACGAAGAGAGAGAGCAGAGAAACGAGGCGCTTCACTCGTTTTCTTTGTTCGTATTCCACTCCATCCATTTTCTTTGATTCCACAAAAGAATTTCACCAAAAAGAATGTACAGCCGCAATGTCGCAACCCTCGTAGAAAAGAACAAAAACACGAGCGAAGTGCCTCATTTTTCTGCTCTCTCTCTCTCTTACTCTCTTCGTTTATTATTTCAATACACAAGCAGTTTTCTGATGATTGTACAGTGTCTAACTATAGAAATTCCAACCATGTTTATATAATAATATAATATATTAATAATAAGTTGTAATGTTGCTAAAGATTGTACTTGAGAACCCCCTGTGGGTCGATGTATAAATGCAAATTTTATAAATTTTCACTATTGTTTATTGTAGTATATAAATGTATGAAAAAAGAATTGAAAATAAATAAACAAACATAAAAAAAGAAATGCATTTGAGCGAATCGCGTCGACTTTTTTGGTTCTCTTCTATTAGGGTTGCCAAATTGCGCCGGGTTTTTCTTCTCTACTTGCACGTGCTTTTTGCTATTACCACTTATGACGACACACACTTAATACTACGAACTGTGGCAACATTTGCTGCAATGGGTGAAAAAATGCGATACGGCAACGCGTTCGTACCCAAAAACGATGTGCAAGTAGACAGTCAAAATTTCTCTTCACTCAAATGCCAACAAACAAAACGAGTGAAACCCTAGTACTTCTCTACTCTCTCTCTTACTCTCTTCATTGATTATTTCAATACACGAGCAGCTTTTTGATAGTTTTATTGTATATAACTATACAAATTCCAACCATGTTGAAGTAAAATTACATAAACTATGCAAAAAGTATGAAATAAGCAAGATATGACGCGAGAGAGAAATGCGTTTGAGTGAACTCTTAGCACTTTTTGGTTCTCTTTCACCAGGGTTGCCAAGTTGCGCACATCTTCTGGTCGTCTAATTCGTACCCAGTGCCAACAGAATTAGACAACCAGAAGATTTGCGCTATATGGCAACCCTGGTAAAAAAAGAACCAAAAAGTGCTAGAAACTCACTCAAACGTATTTCTCTCCCTCTTTATATCATGATTATTTCATACCTTTTGCATAGTTTATGTAATTTTACTTCAGCATGGTTGGAATTTGAATAATAATATACAATAACACTATCAAAAAACTGATTTTGTATTAAAATATTCAATGAAGAGAGTAAGAGAGAGGGCATAGAATAGGGTTTCACTCGTTTTGTTTGTTGGAATTAAGTGAAGAGAAATTTTGACTGTCTACTTATACATCGTTTTTGGCCAACAAATACATGGTAGCAGCGTCGACAACATACACTTTTTTTTGTTCACTGTTTTCAGTTGCCAAACTCTATACAAATTATACCAAGAATACAAAAAGTATAAACACGCAATACATATGAATTTGACAAGTGAAACGAAAAACACACGGAAAATGTAATCACCTATTTAAGCGACTATCAAGAATTAGACTAACGGAAAATGTGCGCAATTTTGCAACCCCGGTAAAAGAGATCCAAAAAGTGCTAGCAATTCACTCAAACGCATATTTCTCTCACGTTATATCTTGAATATTTCATACTATTTGCATAGTTTATGTAATTTTACTTCAACAAGGTTGGAATTTCTACCGTTATATACAATAATACTATCAAAACGCTGCCAGTGTATTGAAATATTCAATGAAGAAATATTTAATGACACACTCGTTGTGTTTGTTGGCATTTGAGTAAAGAGAAATTTTAACTGTCTATTGGTAGACGCCCAGAAGATGTGCGCAATTTGGCAACCTTCGTAAAAGAGAACCAAAAAGGGGTAACAATTCACTCAAACCAAACCACGCTTCACTCGTTTTGTTTGTTGGCATTAGAGTTATGAGCAATTTTGAATGTCTAAATCTAAACCAAAGATGATTCTAAACATCGTTTTTGGCTTGGTATAATAATAAATACATGGTTATAGCAGCATGCGTTGTTGTAGTTGAAGGCAGCAACAACAGGCATTTTGTTCTTGTTCTATTCGCTTCAGTTATCAAACTTTACAAAAATACATACCAACAACACAAGAATGCAAAAGAGTACAAAAACAAAATACATGTGAGTTTGACAGCTGAGGCGAAATATCGCATGAATAAAATGAAATCAGCTGTTGAAACGACTTTACCATGTATATATAATTGTACCATGGTTTATTGGTTTACATTTATTTCGATTTTCCAGTGTTGGAATGTTCGAAAAACTCGTGGACTTTTTATAATATATATAATTACTAAGTGCTATGAATTTTTCATCAACTTGGCAACACTCCCACCCGATTGACGAGATTACTTTTCTGGTATATTTTTTGTACACCACTAATTTTTGTTTCACTTGGATATTTGTCTTTGGAATTTCGTCTTTGTGCATTAATTCTGCAGTGAAATATATTTTACATAAAGGTAAGTCCACTAAAAAATTATAAAAAATCAAGGAAACTTCCATCGTAACAAAGAAGACATGTTTTGAAGTTTGTGGATACAAGACAAATTGAAAAATATTTATTTAATAAATATGTGTGAGTGCCAATGTGATTTCTGTCGTCGTTGCCATCGTCATATGTGTATTAGAAAAATGAGACAACAACGACGATGTCAAAGTTTTTTTATTTCTATACTCTGGGCTTGGCTGTTTGGCGGAAGCAGCCTTGAAATTAAAACAAAATCAATAATAGTCTGGAAATCATAATTTAAGCTGGGAAAAAACATAAATTTCAATAGAATATCTAACGGTAAAGCTTAGATGGTTGGGGAAAATCAATCTAACTCAACGATATCCGAAAAAAGATGTCTCGAGAAAGAAGAAATTGATTTGATTCAATCAAGATGGCGGCGTTAGTAGTTGGAGAAGAAAATTGTGTGCTTTGTGTTTTTCGTTTATTTTTGTGGAAAGAGAGACTTCTGAACTCACTCACTAACGACCAACTACATACCTACTACTACCTGCATTACAAGCCAAATGACTTGTGTGTATTTAGTTCCAAGTCGAAAGAAAGACATGAAGATTATATGGTGGAGAAAATCCCCGCCACTTTTGGATTTATGAGACAACACGACAAAGCAGCTCCAATTCCTTTAGCAGCACAAAAGTCTCTAAAAAATATTGAAATTAAAAAGTTTCACTTCATCATCATTTGATAAACGCGTGTTTGTGTGTATCCATACAAACACAATGTGTGTGTATGTGCGTCAGATTTGAGTCGTGTTGAAATTGTAGGGAAAAAACAGAACTTTGACCTCCATTTCAATGGAAGCAGTTGAAATTTCTTCAACGTTTGTGCAAGCGAATACAAAGCGTAATTTTAACGCTATGGAAAAATCGTTAAAGTATTTCGTATATATTGTCGAATTGGGGTCAAAATCACAAAGATGATGCAAAAGCAGCGCGAATTGTAGGTAGGGGATGAATTCGTATGTAGGTTGATGCATACAAAAGGGAGGTAGGTGGTTTGGTGGCAGGAAATGCGAAAAATAACCTCAAACATTGTTAGCATCCACTAGTTGTAAGTTTATCTTGAGACAAATTAAGTATTTCTTTTGTATTTTTAGAACATCATCCCTCTTTGTGAGGCCTTAGAGTTAGATTGTTTTTTTCCACCCCCACAAATGACAAAAACACCCCTAACAGCCATCAAACAAAAAGACCCTAATATTATTTATCTGTAGAGGAAGAAGACGACAAAAAAAGAAATCAATGACCTGTTTTTAGAAAAACCAGACTCACACGAACACATCCACACACCCCTTTTTTCGTTTCTTATTTATTCTCCCGACTTCTGTCACAACGCATTCGTTGTACCATTTATGCTTTGACATTTACATTAAAAATACGAATTTTGTTTGAAAAAATTACAATAGAATGAGAATCGCCGTCGTCGACAAAGTGATAGAGAGAAAAGGACAGTAGCAGAGAAGAAGAGCCTTTATGTGATCAAACAATTTCGTTTTGTTTTTCCAGTTATGAGATATTCTGGCCATTGGTTTTTTTTTGTTTCCTTTGTTTTCACACGGGAAGAACAAAGAAAGTTTTATACACAACAAAAGAAAACAAACAAACACTTCGACACACGCACACATCCACACAGTGAATGGACTTGAAAATGATTCATTAAACCACCACCACTGCTGGATATGTATGACTGGTACGGGTAAATTCTATTAACCTCAAAAGCAAATTAACATTCATTGGTGCTGTATTCTCTTTCTGTGCTCCGTGAGTGTGCGGATGTGACTGCGTTTTGTTAAACAAAAACAAAGTTTAAAAAAATTGTGTTTTGTGTTGTTGATCTTGAGGTAATTATTGTTTATGAAATTTTAAAAAAAAAAAAACTAAAAAGGCAATGAATTTTTATCGGGAAGCGTTAGCGATTTCATTGAATCTACTACTACTACAAGGAGAATTCTAGTAGTGACTCACATTTATTTCCAGGGAAGTTGTCTTAATCTTCTATTATCTTGTTTTATTGCAAATGAAAAGGGAGCAGGTTGGAATTAAAAACATCCTGTGGAATACAGCTGTGTTGTAACCCTCCTCAGCCTCATTTTTTTAAATAGCAAAATACAAATCTTTTGCTTGAATTCTCACAAAAAATTACAGTATAATTTTTTGTATCGATATAGGGATAATTGCGTTCTTTCGTCCATCAGTCGTTAAAGCTTTAGAACTTTGATGTAGCACTGACGTTTTAAGAGCGTGCAAGTTAGTCAAGATGCCAATTGGTACTTAGCAATTTTAATTCTAATTTTAAAGCTACTGAAGCCAAAGACGACGTATGTACATATGTCTCCAAAAAGACTGGCATTAGAGATACACATAGACACGATCTTAAGCCTGCATTTTAAATCCTAAGACTCACAACGCCAACCTTAAGTCATAAAACTCGTTAATTTTGACTATAAAAACAAAATTATTGAAGTTATTGCTTATTATTTGAAAAGATAAACTAGCTCTCAGTTGCATTGATGACGGAGATGGCTATCAATACACAACATTTCTTTCCAAAGTTGACTTGAAAATATATTAAATGTCATGGGGTTTATGTGGTATTTTAAATATCAAAGACGTCAATGGTTTTTTTTTAATATATTAACAGAAGTTATTGTTTTTAAAAACACTTCATTAAGTATATAAATCCAACTAAACATTTGATTACATATTCAATGCAGACTCTTCGTAGACAACTGTGAATTTTATCGTACAAGATGGGCGAAAGCAAATACAGATTTCTCACAAAAATGTTGTGGTAAATTAATTGAAACAACTACAAGGTTTGAAGCATGGTAGAATTATCTATCGGGTAAACGCGTCAGCCCAGCTGATTTGTGGTTTTTTCATCTTCGTGAGTAAGGTGTCAAATTTGATTTTGTTTCCATTTGTTAGATAATAAAATTCAAAGAATTTCAATTAAAATGTAATTTATAGCATAGACTTTGTATCTAGTAAGATAATCTTATTAACTTTTTCATCTTTTGTGTCGATAGTGTTTTTCATTATTCAGCTAATTATGACAGCTTAACCACGGAATTTCTAATGAGACTACCTAACAGATAATTCTAGCGCGATTTAAAGATTACGGCTTTGTAGGACCAAAAAACACCAGACGAATGATTTTACATTGACACTCATTTCTTGATAAAATAAATTCAAATCCCCCTGTGTCTCTTCACACGTGTAATGGTACACAGGGATGGTACGTGTGTGTACACATTTGTTGATGCGAGGAACCATGACATATCAGAGTATAATACTAATATCCAATATTTTTACACATTACCCTTTATTTTGTATTAATTTGTGCTCCTTGTTTTTCATGTCTCTTTTCAGGACTTCAAGACATCTATCTAGAGATAAATAATATTTTAAATAAGGGTTTATTACAAAATTCCTTTCTTAGCATATTATTAAAAATTTTAAGGCACATTTTTATTTTTAAATACTACGAAGTAATATCCGAAACAAAAATTTTTATTTGCTGGATTTTCCAACTTATTTAAAACAAAAAAAAATTATCGAGATTAAAAACACGACAGTCGTCTCTTGTATATCTTGTGTAATAGAAACAAACAAAAATTACCCGGAAATTAAACAGGAAAATACCTTGTTTTCTTGTTCATATCTAAGTGTGTAACTGTGTTTTTATTTATCCGTGTCGAAGTACAGTATTGTCCCTTCCTAACGTGTGCGGAACATTGCTGCGCTTCCGAAAGCGTAAAGACTTAAACAGACAAACTAAAAAGTGTACCCAGCAACGCAGAGTTGCCGGAGTCATTTACTCGTAAAGAGAACATTTTGCTGATCGTGTGTTATTTAGAAAGTTTTCACCATTCCTCATTCAACGTTAAATAGTCATTTCTCTCAGTCTTACGACGATACGCGACAGTGTTGGGACTCAGGAACCAACATTGTTCAAAAGCAAAACGCTGGTGAGAGTTTCGCATTGCAGGACCGCATATATAAAGCGAGCACCATTGAGGGAGGCAGTAGTACCGGTGATCCAAGCATCGGAGGCAGCCATTTGAAGCTAGCAATAACGGCTAATCAAGACAATTCTGAGTGCTTTAACGACAGCTTTAACAATCGAGGAGGAGGAGGCGGTGGCCAATCCCCGCCGACACCGTCTGTCGGGAAAACCCTGCTGAACACCAGTGCGAATCTATTGCCGATTACTACAGCGTCGGATACCTTCAATAACTTGAAGAATTTGCTAAAGATCGACAAGGGTTCGTCGCCGACGAGCAACAACGGTAGCGGAGGAAACCATCAGGGCGGAGTAGGTGGTCGTGGCAAGGAAGTTGGTGGTAACGGCAGTTACAAGCGCTCGCCCATCTCTGGCGAATCGAATCGCAGTACTCTGAACGGCGGTAGAACTGGAGCTCCTAGTGCTTCGGGACACTTTTCAACTGGTTATAACAAAAATTCCGCCAAAATTCGTCAACACGATTCAGAAGTAAGCCCTCGGCCTCGGCGATCTTTCCAGAACGATTCGTCGTCGTCGCGTTACTATAACAAAAATAGTGACAGTTTGGGAGGTTCTCAAGCTGGAGGTTTAGGTAACGGCAACAACTCCAACCCAACTGGCAACAGCAATCCGTATAACAGCAACGCTGGCGGACGCGGTGGCTCAGTGAACACTAACAGCAGCTCATATCACAATTCCCACTCGGAAGGCAACAGCGGCGGTCGACGTAACTATCAACCGCACAGTTCTGATGGCGGCTACTCGCGTAATTTGAATTCGAGCGGTTCTGGCAACACCTACCGCTCGCACCAAGGCTCACGCTACGAAAACGGCAATGGAAACGGACAACAGCGTCAGTACGGTTCCTCAACTAACGCTGGCTACAACAATTACCACAGCAACTACAATAACAACAAATCATACGGACCACGATCATCCGGTAACGATGGCAATGTAAACAGCTATCGCTCATCACACCAACGAGAGAGAGGAGGCGACAGAGACCGAGAAAGAGATCGTGAAGATTACGGAAATAACGGAGGCAACAGCAACAATTATCGCGACTACGACGATTCTCCCCGTGGCATAGGGGGTGGGGGAGGAGGAGGCGGTCGCTACATTAACGGTAATAGTGGCGGCGGCGGCCCAATAAACGGTTCGTCAGGCAGCAACACAAATAGTCTAGAACGTCGTTTGCCACCCTCTGCTCTACGTTCATCGGGAGGAGGAGGAGACAGAGGCGGTAGTTCATCATACGATCATCGAGAACCAAGAGACCGTTCAGCAAACGACAACACAAATCGTTCTTCAAATAACCGCTCACCACCCATACGCGTCGGAGGAGGAGAGAATGCGTTGGGTGGACAACAGACGTCGTCAGGACAGTCATCAACAGTAAATTCTTCATCATCATCGCGTGGCATCTCGCCGAATTCATCAGCTGTAGGTGGGGCTTCGGGTGCTACTGCAGGCGCGTCCAGTCAGCATCCCACACCGGTGCCTACTCCACCACCATCAACAGGACGTTGGGTCCCACCATCGTTACGTCCACAACATGGACTTAGCCAAGCCGAAAAGAACGATGCTGTTTTTAGAAAGGTAATTCGACATTAAATTGATGCTATCTATCTGATTAGGTAGTAATGAATGTTGAAAGCTTTTCTTTCGGAAAGAAACCTATTACTTTGCAATGGATATGATAGATAGATGGCCACATGTGAACTGTTTCCCTATAGAAACGTTCGCATGTAAAATCCTGAAATCACTTTTGTTTGTCTGAAACTCATTATCAATATTGGGGTTCCCCCTTTCTTTATAGGTCCGCGGTATTCTTAACAAATTGACTCCAGAGAAATTCCAAGAACTTAGTGATGAACTATTGAAGCTTGACTTAAATTCTATTGTCATCTTGAACGGTGTTATTCTACTAATTTTCGATAAAGCTTTGGATGAGCCGAAGTACTCGTCTATGTACGCACAGTTGTGCAAACGTCTATCAGAAGAAGCGCCCCCATTTGAAAAGGACCATAACGGTTTAAGTACATTCTTGAAATTACTAATTGCGGTTTGTCGTAACAAATTCAACAATCGCCTGAAGCGTGACGAAGGTGATACACAATTCAATAAGGTACATCGTCCTCAAGTTGTGGCCGAAAATGAAGCTGACGAGGAGGAACGCCGCCATTTGGTTAAGCAGCGAATGCTGGGCAATGTTAAGTTCATTGGAGAGTTACACAAGTTGGATATGTTGGCGAAAAATGTACTCCATCAATGTATTGTTGAGCTCTTGGATAAGAAGAACAAGCGCGCAGCCTCGAAGGAGGAGTTGTGTGAGGACATGGAGTGCTTGGCACAGTTGCTCAAGACTTGCGGCAAGAACCTGGATTCAGAACAGGGCGAAGAGCTGATGAACCAGGTGATGAACCAATTGGAACGACGATCAAAATCTAGTGATTATCCACCCAGGATACGTTTCATGCTAAAAGACATCATTGAGCTGCGTGAAAACAATTGGGTCCCCCGCAAAGTGGGCACCACTGAGGGACCAGTGCCAATTAAGCAAATTCGCTCCGATGATGAGCCAATAATTCGTACACCATTCGCAAATCGAAATCGAGATATGCGCAACAACCGCGATGACCGTGACAGTGATGGCTGGATGAATCGTTTGACTTTGAATCTCCAACCTGGAGGTTTGAATGATATGTTCTCGGGATTGAGTGTTACAGGAGCGTCACCAATCATATCACCGTAAGTCTCATATAAAATCTGGTAATTCGCACTACCTAGCATGAGTAGTTATGATGTTGTATCTAATTTCAAATATATTTTGCAATCGTTTATCCCTCAGGTTCACCACTCCCAATAGTAATAGGCAGTATAATTCCAATAACCGTGATCGCAACCAACAGAGCGGCAACAATTATAATAATAATCGTTACAACAAACATCATCAACAAAATGGCCCTAACAGCGGTGGCGGAGGCGGCGGCAGCGGCAGTGGCGGTGGCAATCGCGAAGATCGCCAACACAACAGAGGAGGAGATCAATCGAATCAGTACAGCAGCGGCGGTAATACATTGAACAAAGAAATGGCTCCACGTTTTAAGCGCAATCTCATTGCTCCCAATCAAGACTCTGTGGAAAACTTGCAAATGAGACCAGCGGCCAATTCATTGCTTTTCAAGGCGGCCTCACAAAATCAAAAGCTTCCATCAATGTTACCCATGTCAACACCACCAATGTCTAACAACATTAATTCCACATCAATGAACAGTGGCTTTGGCAGATTGGGTGGTTCGAAGGATACACAACTGTCGTCGAACACACAATACCCTTTGTTGGGCACACCAACAACACATTTGACATCCGCTCAACAACAACATCAGCAAAATTCCAGACCATCTTCCACACCATCAGCTGAACTTGACACTAGAAGCAGCCACAATGATAGATCTTTAAAAAGTACTTCATCGAATCCAGATTTTGGAAAGAATTCATCGTCCATCAGTGGTTCTGCAGGTAATCAGAAGAATGTCGATGGTTTAGATTCCAATGACGAGCAGGGCGATAAAAGATCTCGTCTTAACATGCCAACTCAGTTGGTTAGCAAACAAGGTTCGACAGATAAAGTGGCGGGTGCTAATTCAGCAGCAGTTTCTTCTGCCAAACAACAAAAGAAAGAAAAGGCTTTCAATAAGGATGAGGTGCTCAAGAAAACTGCCTCCTACATCAAAGAAAAATTCTTTTATGCAAAGGAAGAATGTGCTGAAGACGAAGAAAAACAGCTCATCAGTTTAGTTGAAGGCTTTATGGAATTGAAAGTGCCGGAAAAATGTATGAAGGACGTGTGCATCAATTGCATTTTAGATGTCTTGGAGAAGGCTGACGACCAATGCTTAGAAAGAGTCTTACAATTCCTTAAAGCCATCAAGAAACAAGCCAACTTGAAGACCAACATTTTGCTCGAAGTCTTCAAACAGGTGGTCAAGAAAATGAATGAAAGGGAAGCTCTGAACCCACGCATAACCACATTTGTAGCAATTCTATTGGCCAAAGCAGCCGTGGGCGAATCAAGCCTCATAAAACTGATTGATATTGCCAATTACACTGACAATGGTCAACATTATCCACTATTTTTATTGGTGCTACAACAACTCTGTAAGCTAATAGGCAAGGATCAACTGGAGGAGATATTCCGCGCTAGCAAAATTGATTTAATTAGCTGTTTGCCAGAGGCCGACCGCAGCAAAGTTCGTTTGGCTGAAATTCTGGAAGATCGTTCGTTGACTTTCCTCTATCCTTTGTTGAAAGTGCAGGCCGAAATGAGCAAACAATTAGCGGCCAATCCTGATCCATCAGTATTCTACAAGTGGATCAAAGCAAACGTTGATGCAAAACATTACAAAGAAGAAGGCTTCATCACCGCACTTGTGACTGTGGTCGTCAAGTATGTGACATCTCAAACCAGTTTCCCAGAAGGAATAGACATCAAAAATTTTCCCGATAAGTTGACCATTCAGAAGGAGGAAAGTTTGTTTGAAAAATACTGCCAAATCCTTAAATCGTTCTTGGGCCATAGTATTGATTTACAGTTAATAGCCATATACGCTCTACAAGTATTTTGTGTTAATGAAAATTTCCCCAAAGGTAAGTCACTTCTCGAAAAAGATATATAGGAAAGAGTAGATATGCATGTAAAACTACAATTTGTCAAAATTGCTCTTTTCTTCTTAGGTATGCTCTGCCGATGGTTTAAGTATTTATATGAATCTGAAGTTATTGATGAAGAGACATTTGTTAAATGGAAAGAAGAAATATCTGACAAGTATCCCGGCAAGGGTGACGCTTTATTCCAGGTTAATAATTGGTTGACTTGGTTGCAAGAAGCAGAATCAGAGGATGATGAAGACTAAAACATACTTGAAGAACGTTGATTATTGCAAATATTGCTACATCAAACAAAACAAAAGCAACACAACCCGTAGATTTTAACAAAATATAACTTAAAACACGAGCCAATATCCCAACTTTTTTCTCCCCTCTAATACTCTTCTTTTTTCTCTCTCAAATCACAATAATAAAAGGCTTCTGAACGAATTTCTTTTTACTTCTTCAATGATTATTTTAGAAAAATTTAACACCGACCAAATTTCCCAACTATACTTATAATCATCATTATTATTAATATTAAAACAAAAGATTTAAAAAAACGAGATCGCCACATTTTCCCTGTACCCCGGCAGGCACTCATAAAAACCTCTTATTTCTCTTTATTTTCTCCTTAAAGTAAAGTCGATGGAACTGACTTGCATTCTGTTAATCTGCCCTTCCTGATTTTAACCCTTAAATATATAATCATATTATTTTTATTACTGTAACTTAAAACCAATTGACAAAATTTAGCAAAAAATATACTAATTATGAAACAAACAAAAAGTACTTCTCCACAATTTGTATGAAAGAATAATGGATTCAATAGAACAACAACAAAAACAAATTCAAAATAGTAAAACTGTAATTCAATTAAATATTTAACAAACATAAAATAATAAAAAACTAAAGCGAAGACAACAGCTAATCGCAAAGTCCAAATTGATTTTACTATTCAAGCATTAATCGAGCGAAAACGAAACGCTGCGACTATTTTCACGATATTTAGGTATTCAACGATTTTAACATGTTTCATATAATACGTCGCTTCAAAGCTACGAAAGGGCCTGTTATGTTATGAAAGGGTCTAATATGTTTTCCATGAAGAGATTGGGGAGAGCTTCTCACAACTGCATTATACGAGTTCATTTCTTGGCTGAAGTTCAGGACCAGGGGCAGGCAAAAAAAATGTTTTTTAAAAACAAACCAAAATTAAAGAAATATTAAAGAATGTGAGAAAATTGAAAACTAGCCGTCGCACGGACCTATGGGGCCCATAGGGTATAAAAACCGTCACACCCAGGGACATTGGGTATGGATTAGTGTGGGTACTTCAACGAAAGGTATTTGTGCCACGATTTCCGTGGTGTCATTTTTTTTCGTGGGATGTCTGTAAGTCCATATAAGTCCACTTTTGTGCGTACAGTAACCATGAGATTGGTTATGGTAACCATCCAGAAAAATAATTTTTTTTAAAAGTATCGAGTGATTTTTCCGATTTTGCCACATCGATTTAAGGTACAGAGGGAATTTTAACCCCCCTGTCTGAGCCCGGCCGGGCGACTTAGTGCAATATAAATTTAACGATTTTCCAAAAGTTCTACCACACGGTACGAGCAACATAGGTCCCTGCGAGGGCTACTTTTCCAATTTCTTTAATTTTGGTTTATTTTTAAAAAAAATTTGTTTGCCTGCCCCATGTCCTGAATTTTTGCCCATTTCTTTAATACTGAAGGAAAATCTGATTTTTGAAATCGTTATCCTGCCTGAGTGTTGAGATGCAACGTTTTTTTTTAAACGCTTAATACGGCCCTGTTCGGAAATGCAGATACTTATTTGTTGCACATTTGGTTTGCAATTACCACCTAACTTTTATTAGATGTTGCATTTACGTACACGAATCAGACTTACACCTTAACTAAAATGCGTACTTGCGCATGGTTTTATTGTATGAATTTCATACAAAGTTCCCTAAATAATTCGATTTCGCGCAATGGCAAAAGTTCATTATTGGAATACTGACAGTGCAGAAAAGTGAAAGACTTGCATTTTGTCGCATTTAACAAAATTGTGCGTCATGATTTGTTTTTTCGAGGTTTACATTCACAAGACACCTGCACTCTAATTCAAACCTAATATTCTCTTTTTGAATTGTTTTGTAGAAACCTAATTATTCTGAAACGTTTTGTAGTTGTCTAGACCAAACTTTACATAACTCCATATGATGTGTAAAATACAAAACATATATTTGCCTTTTAAATAGATAAAATTGTTTTGTTTTTTTTCAAGTGTATTATGCTCCGACTTAGATACAACACTGTTATAGGGCTATTAAGGCAAATGGATTAGTTAACACCAAGAAGAAGAGCAAAATAACAAATTCATAAAATAGTTCCTACATCGAAAAAGGGTAAAGTATTTAATTTAAATAACGCTTTGCTCCAATAGTTTACATGACCATTTATTTAGAAACATAAATAACGGCCTAGCACAAATAGCGCCGTGCCGCCAATGACTCGACAGCAGAGTTGCTAACGTTAAAATAAGAATTTCTATAAACAACCTACACACACACCATGGCAGAAACAGAAACAAATCAATGTGGGGATTCGAACGCAACATTTACCTCCAGCCAGGGCCAGCTCCTGGTGGGAGAACAAAAATACACGATACGTTTATTAAAAATGAACGGTGCCACTATGATTTTTCTGAGTGCAGCGGAACCAGAATGTCTTGACGAAATGGCGGTGGCTATGAAAATACCACAAGATGGACAAATAATTGGCACGACAATTTTGGGATCTCAAAGCACCACCGAATCCCAACGTATGGCCGAGAAGTTGTCGAAACGATTCGGCCGTCAATTCTTTGTAAGCTACAATGTGCAGTTGGATCGCATGACAGCACCGCTACTGGAAAAACAATTTAGTGAATATGTACAGAATAATCGGGAACAATTTGTTTAGTTACATACAATACATTTGAATATTTATTGATTAAATACATGTACAACGCATTCTACAAATAAAATAAAGATATGAGAGAAAGAATTTCTAGATATTTGAAAAAGAAAATGTTTAGAGTTTTCGAGCTACTTAGTAAGAATATCAATGCCTTTGATTAGTTTGTTTGGAAGAAGCTGCTCCGGTATTGGTCTTTTGTACAATAAAAAATTATTGTCTAAAAGCAAACTACAAATTTTATGTTGAAATTCTATTCTTTGAAATCAAAATTTATAGTAACGAGTAAAAAAAATAAACGCCTTACCATAACACTAATAAAGGAAAGGTCTTCATTTTATAGAGAAATACAAATAGGTTAGCAACAATAACATATCCATATACTATATTTCGCTGAAAAGTATCACACATATTGCAAATAAGCTATAATACTCGGACCGGCAACAAAAACACATTGATTCAGTACATATTGCATATTTAACGTTCGCAAGCACAATAGTGGGAGACATTAAGTTCCCATAAAAGATATAAAAAAAAATTATGAGAATAGTAGTTTTATCTTGTAAAAAGGCTATGTTTAGCGCTCTGCACTTCGGCAATATATTGTCGTATTGTACAATATGCGTGTGCATGGCACCGTGGTGGGTCAACTATTGATAATGTGATGATGAGCTCCTCTGTTGTGATGTTTTTTTGTAGTTGTGTGCTTAAGGTGCGCCAGCCATATACGACTTTATTTTTGTATGCATGGCGAAGCTGGACCCCACGGACCTTGCTCATTCCAGCGGATCGTACCAACGATTGGTAGCAGTGTGGCTGATCGTTTAGTTAAATGCGATCAGTGTGCTTAGCAACTGATCGCTAAATACCTGCTTTTTAAAGCAAAGGAAACCATAAGAAGTAAATCATTTGAGACGGATGTTGTTGGTATGTTTGTCATTAAACATAATGGTGTAGTTGAAGTAAAGTTAAGCTAACCACTTCAATTGTTCGTGCACACAATAAAATATGTGTATATAAAGAATCCACCAAGCATTATCAATTATTAGGATATGTACACATTCATATTTCAAATAGTTTATGTCTAAACGTCGGGTTTGCACTTGTGAAACTAATATATGATTCTGCCAGAATATTAACAAATGTGTAACTGGCGAATTAATATTTTATTTAAAAATAGTTGTTCTGTGGAAATATGGGATTAAAATAAGTTAAACTGCAAATATTTGATAAAGGTAAAATGAAACATGTATAGACAATTGGCAATTTAGTGCAGAAAAAGTTAAAAGTTCAAGCCATGATAAATTATTTTTTAAAAAAAAAAAGCTTAATGAAAAAGTGAACACCAGAAATCGAGTGAAAATATGAAAACGCGAACGTAATAGGGCTACTCCGATGTGGCTACGACATAGGAACAATAACAATGGTTTTTACATACGACTTAATTATAATCCAATTAATTATAACCCAATATTGATTTGCTATTGAATTTGAAATATTTTTAAACAAAAGTAAAAAAGGACCCCAAAGAACACTTAAATACGATAGCAATCTACAGATAAATTAAATTTAATGTTTAAAATAAATAGTTTCCCATAACATCTCATGAAGGGAGAGCTTTATAGTGTTACACACACTGATTGGGACCTCTAGTTTTACACCGGTTCCTAAAGGTTTTTGAGAAGCTTTTTCATGGCTAAGTAATCGATAGAAAGTAAGGTGGTCTGAGTAGGGATCGAACCCACGTTCCCATGTACAAGAGCCGTGCACACTAACCATTTCACCACCGGCGACCATTGACCAGCCGCTTAAAATCCATAGAAAGTGGTCAACAAACTAGTTTAGCGGGGGATAAAAAAGAGACATACTGTTTAATTGGTGCTTTGTATATTGCATGTTTTTTAATGGAATTGCTTTTATACATATATAGGGTACTTATTGCAATGAATTAAAAGCATAAATAATTTGTAAACGAAAAGAATTTAAGATAAAAGTATTACATAAAGCTACTTACATAAAAAAAACATAGTTAATAATCAAAATTGTAACCACGCCGTTGGCTATATTCCCCTTATAGAGTAATTTATAAAGAGTGTGCAAGAGTGTTTCAGTTCCTCAAAATTTTCGTTCAAAGTCACTGGGCTAATGACAGTTTTGATACAGTTTGTGTTTATGCCAGAATTTGGACGTAATAAAAATAAAAGAAAATTGTTGTGTTTGTTCAAATCCAAAACAGATTTATTGCATATAAAGTTAATTTAAGTCACGTGTGAACAAAATCAAATTTATAATCAGTTTTTTTCAATTCTCCTATCTCACATTCTCCTTCACATTTTATCCTGTATCAAATTTGCCGCAGGAGGTCGATGGTTCGAAACCCCTCGATTTCCCTAACTATTGCATAGTTGATATGACTGATATTGGTAATGAAGCTGATGAAAAATTAATTTGTTGCCAAAACAGCAATAGTTGATTTAAATGAAAAAGTTTACATTAACAAAATAACCAAGTGCGTGGTAACAAATAACTTGACGTAGTAAACTTGAAATTGATTGATAAAAAATTTAAAGCTCAATAAGTTGTTATTTAATTTAAATTAAACATAAGAAATATTATTTTTAGAAGATTTTATCAAAAATATTCAATCTTCCACTACTAGTCTCTAAATAAATTTAAACATGATTTTGTCAGAATTGTTCTTGCTGGACACTTTATGCAGCAATACTTATAAGCGTATCCCCTTTGAATATCAATTTGGTTTTTAGACAATTAAATCTTTTTATGTAACTTTTTATAGAAATTTCGTTAATAATATTTATTCTTTTAAAAATCAACTACGTATTTGTTCAACTACCTTACTAATGATTCGGTGTAGTTTCGCTTGCTGCAAAATGTATTTTGGACACTTCTTAAACTGCGGGTCTGATTAAACTGCGAATTTTTCCTTGTGGGCTACTGTAGCATCTGGAATTGTACACTAGAAATAATCGATTTTAATGTAAATGGACTAGATATCTACATACCTCATTTAGTGGGTAAGTAAGCAATACATACTTACAATGTTTTTTACAAGTAGTTCTGCTGTTTTTAAAGATTTATTTAAAAAATTTTAACAGTAAAAAACAGTAACAATTACCTGCCCCCGCAGTTTTAGCTGATTTCAGTTTGTTAGCTTTTTTTTTGAAATGTATTAGCTGATATGTTCGTTATTATCTAATAATTTTGATAATAAATTCTAGCCTCTTGATAATAAAATATTTTAAAAAAAAATTAAAAAGAAAAGTGTGAAATTGATCATTATGGTGGAGATTGGGAATATAGCTATTTCAATGCCCACCAAGGCATATCATCAGCTCCCTTCTCCACAAGTATTTAGGTATATCATTACACATTATAGGGATAAACAACCCTCAACTTAGCGAGAATTGTCTCAACACTCCTACTTGTGCGAAAACATCCAAAACAAATACTTTCCCATAACCATCAATGTTCACAACATTTCCTTCCTATGCATGCTTTCATCGAAAGCCATTGCATAGTTGTTGTTGTTTCAATAAAGAAACAACGATTGCCGTGAGAAATGATCAAGATCAATATCTACTAAAAAGTATTTTTTCTATGAAAAAGTAAATTTTAATAGAAATATTAAGGAGGAAAGTGTGAAATTGATCATTATGGCGGATGCATGATACAAATACAAGGTAGTAGCGTCAGCCCATATGATTTCGTTTGTTTACATTTCATCGTACCCAGTAAATAAGTCCGTTCGCGTACTGGATAATTTGTACAAATTTGTACAAATTATTACTATTTCTTAATTGATAGTGTTCGTTTACACCAAAAAGCCAGTAACGAGAGAGCAAGAGAGAGATTATTTTGACAGTTCGATGATAGAGACTTGCAAGTTTTAACTGGAGAATGGTTTTCAACCATTATATTATATTTTTTAATAAAATGACATCGCTAAATTGCCGGTTTCTTTGCAAACCAAAACACGACTAATAATTAAAAGACATAACAAAAGACATAAAGATCGAATAATATAAACTTAAACGGAAATTTTTAAAGATGATTTTAAAAGCAACAGGATTTTTAAAATTTTTTTAAAGCAATTAATTTAAAGCGCCATTAAATAAAAAAGAATTTAACATTTACTTAAAATTAAAATGAATTTGATTTCTTCTAAAAATACACCGATAAAAGTCGTTTAGTTGTATAGTTAAACAAATACGTGAAGTGAGTCAGAGTGAAAATCATTCGCCTATATTTTATTCCGGCAGAGCTATATAGAAAATAAAACAATTAAAGTTTACGAACAATTTTTAGATCATATAAATATATAAATTTATATCATATACATAACAATAAACTTAAAATATATTTTTGTTGTTAATGTATGAGAAATTCATACAAAGAGCTTTCAAGGTCAGGAACATATTTCAGTCCTAATCAGGCAGTCCTAATTTTCCATCATTACCCCCGTTGGTCATTCCCGAGCGTCACCCAGCTGGCGATGTTACGTTCACCCATATATACCTCCGAAATATGCTATAATCTCCCGGCAACATTTATGTTCGGTGATCGAGGTGGTGTTCTAACGACCCTTGGACAATTATAGAGTAACCATTTGCCTGGGTAGAATAAAATGCAAGCCGAACACCCAGGTTTTTGGTACTTTCCCCAACATACCCATCAAGAAGGTCGAGACATATCCATTTGTCCATACTTCCCTTGAGAAAATTAAGATTCCCAAACCGTGACGCTGACATGCATTCCCAAGCATGTTCCTCTCCGCGTTTAACCGTTGCCCCATGTCTTCAATTTAAGTTTTCACCCGGTTTTCTCCACACATTAACGCGTATATCAGACTCATATTTAAAAATTACATTACGCGAATTATTGTATTGTCCTCCCCCATATTGAGACACTTCACTATTGTTTAATGTTTTTTGTGTCGATTTACTTGAACATTTAATTGAACATGGAAAAACTAGTTTACTTCCACGATCGAATAACCGGATTTGTATAAGAAAGTTATTGTATAATTTTACAAAAACCTTTTGAAAATTACGTGCAATATTTTCATTTGCCGTCGGTGGTGCTCTGACCACCTAACATTTCTTTCGACGGGGGTCACCTCGCTTAGTGACGGCAACACTATCGAGTACTTAGCCATGAAAAAGCTTCTCAAAATACCGTTCGGAATCGGTGTAAAATTGTAGGTCCCAATCAGTGAGTGTAAAACTAGAAACTAGTTCACGGGTTTGTGAGAAGCTCTCCCTAATCCCTTCATGGGATGTAACGGGAACCCATTTATTTTATTTTCATATCAATATTTTGATATTGTCAGTTGCTGTAGTTAATAGCCAAGCTTTCTAATTTATTTCAACTACAAAGCGTAGTTAAATTGAATTCAACTACCTCCAAGTTATCTGTTGCCACGTTTGATTTAATTTCATATCAAGTTCGCAGTGGTCAGGGTAATTTCACCTACGGCGTGGTTGAAATTTTGACTGATGCAAATGGTCAATCACATAGTACCTACTTTTCTCTCTTCGGGGCTGATTTATCGCTTTCATCCTTTGTCTCTAAATTGACTACTGAAGTTCATCTTAAATTAATACAAAATAATGTTTCGCTTGCAGCTTCTATTTTTGTTGCAATATTTTGTTACCCACGCAATGAGTAAATAATGCAAACATTTTACGAGCGACTGTTTTGTTGATGAATAAATACTTACAATGTTGGATTTTATAGTTTAGACGAATGCTAATACACCGCATATTAAGTAGGTATTTTAATTTCTCCGGTATTTTTAATTTTTGGACTAATGTTTTTGATAATTTCTAGCGTCTCGAATTTAAATATTTTTATCAAACTTCAAACGGACTTAAAACTAGCCCCTGTGTTCAAAGTTAAAAGTTTACCACAAGTGCCGATTTACTAACAACAAGAACTATCAGGGTTGTATTTAACTTAAACTTATACATTCATGTTATATTAACCCTCTAACCGGCCAATTTTTTTTCGATTAAAAAAAATTATTTATTGATTGTTTTTGGATAAATAAAACATACGGTATTGTTAAAAGATGAAAAAAATTTAAACCTTACCTTCCAGGTGAGAAAATATGTTGACCGCCGAAAGGCGGACCTGCCTGGTAACGTAATAAAACATTTTAATTAAGGAATGATTTTACTTGAAATTTTATTCAGTTTTTTTATTGTTTTGTGTGATAAATTTGGAAACATTTTTTATTGTTTGATAAGCATAGATTTAATTTACATTTAGTACAATACATTTGTGTTTCGGACTTACATCCCTGTAGTTTGCATACTTTTTTACCACTTCGGTCCAAAATATCAGGCATATGTCCAACTCCATCAAAACGAATGTCATCTGGTGGACCATACGATTTCTTTGGGTTTTGTATTTTTGGGCTGTTGCTCCTAATTCAGGGGTGTTGGGTAATACTTCATTATCGCCAGCTCCTTTGTATACTTCAAATTTGTACGAAAAGTCATGCGAGTCACAAAGGACAAATAGTTTCATGCCATATTTGTGGGGCCTTGCGGGCATATATTGCCGAAATTTTGTCAACATTTTTGTTGAACACATTTGTTCATCAATGCATATCCGAGGTGTTTTTGGCACAGCATCAAATTGCTTATTGAGTCTGTCAACAATTGGACGAATTTTATGCAGCTCATCATATCCTGCTTCCTGTGGTTTTTTCATTTTCGTGGTATCATTAAAGTGCAGATATTTTCTGATTAAAAAAAACTGTTTCGAAGTCATTGCGTTTCTAACTGGCTCGAAGGAATGTTTGGACCGGTAACTCTCAACATTGGGATACCGGTACACAGACATATAAATCAAAATTCCGATATATTTTTTTAAATCACACGTCGTTAGAATAAAATTTGTGTAAACATCTTGCTGTTTTGCATATAGATTGCCCTGAAACACAATTTCATTGAGCAAGTCATCGTTGAAAAAATAAGTAAAGCAACGGAATGGTGTGGTTAATTCTTTGAATTGTTGCGGCAATTCCTTGTCTCCTTGAAAAACTACATCGTTTTTTTCAAGTTCAAGGATTTTTTTTCCATAAAATGTTTTTGAACTCTGGGTTTTGGGAAGAAATATCTTTTACATTTCCTCTAAACCCCCCCGCATTGGACACTACTGCACTTCTCCAGCTTCAACTTCTGGTAGAGGAGATCTTGCTCTCTTTGTTTTTGTTTTCCCAGTTTTTGATGGTAAAGACTCTTCATAATGCTCCACGTTGTTGTTCACTTCTGGCAGAAGTTTTTCTGAGTTTTGAGAGATATTGATGATATCAGAAAGAAAATCATTGTTGTCTACATTATCCCACTCTTCTTCTAATGTGGCAAAGTCTACGTTTGGTAGTTGAAAGTCTGGGTTCTCCAAATCATTTTCGTTGTCAAAGTCGAAATCGTCTTCTGAATCTGCGCCATCCACTGATTCAGCCATGAGTGCTTCAATTTCCTCATCACTTAATTTTGAAAAATTAGAACTTTTTCTCTGTGAAAACATTTTCAAATGGTTAATTCGTTCCTACAATGTTTAAAACCGAACAATGGTTACAGAAAAATGAAACGAAAAAACACTAGGAACTAGAGCAATGTGTATGCAAAAGTTCCTTGTAACCGGCAGGTCCGCCTTTAGACGGTGTCCAATTTTCACCGGCTAAAAGCTAAGTTTTGGTAAAACCTTCATATTAAAAACATAGAACACGATAGAATATATATTTACCTGTATGAAAATAATTTTTTTACTCGCAAATTATGAATTAATAGGATTTTATACTTTTTTCAAAATTCCACTTGATACACAAATAATTAATTTACACACTTTGTGAAAAAAATGACTTTAGCACTCAACAGTTTGCAATCAAATCAGAAATGCTTGCTGCTATTGTTCTCAACAAGAGAATTGTTTGTTTCTCTGCTGATATTTCCCGTTAGAACAGAAAAAACAGAAATAGAGCTGCATATTAACGTATTTATATACCCCGTCTAAAGGCAGGCTCGCCGGTTAGAGGGTTAAGAGGGTAGACAGAAAACTACTATGAATCAAGAGTCGATTAACTTAACTAACGAATAACTTAGAACTAAAAACGTTCTAGTTACATACTCGTTGTACTGAACGTACATCCAGTGACTAACTTCTCGTTATAAATCCGGGGGAAAGATTGATATTAAGTCTAATTCAAGCATTATTCAAACACACAGACACAGCTAGACAAATCAAATTTCAGAGGTTATATTAAATCACTTACTTTAGTATTAAAAGCAAAGTCCAGTAAATAAACCTCAATTCGAAACATTAAAGAATCAAACTCTTATCTAGGTCTACTACATCCCATGCAATAAAATATGTTCTACGTCTTCGATTTCATCCTCATTCGTTGATACTTTTTTCACGTCTGCGGCGTTCTCACGCCGGTAAGAAGACGTATGATGAACTAGGTCAGTTGAATGAGGGACAAAATATTTAGAACACAGCCTATGCCATAATTTTCAAATGTGCTCTTGCTATCCAAGCGGTTTTAACAATGTCCATCCGTTGGGGGTCAGATCATCTTCTTGCAACAACGCCTGTTTCTTTGTTCCGAGGCATATAACTACGACCAAGGAATATTGTTATTATATATATTTATGTATAAAATATCATAATTACATTACAATTTAGCAGAGATGTATGTATTTTAAAATTTTAAAGTGAATTCCTTTTACACTTTATATCGCCTTGAAGAAATGGCGTCCTACTAGCAATCAGATAAACGTTTTATGTTTTTAAAGTCTAACTCTGGTCTAACTACTTGGATTTGAGAACCTCATAAGAAATTGTGATAAGTTTTCGGTACTAATGCACGCATAGCACACTATACAAAGTCCCCCAGATGGTGACAAAAAAGTTGTGTTTCATCTTTACAAATTTTATAAAATTATGTATATGTACATTTAACATAATTAAGTACATACGATATTGATTATAATTGAATACGCAATTCAGCATAATTAATACTATCAAGCTCTATCTTAGAGAAACCATATAAAAGGCAAAGTCAAATTGCTTATACATTTTATAATTGAATTCATTAAAACCACACCTCAACAACTGCAATTGTCCTTTTTTTTTATCTATTTTAAACTTCTTGCTTATATTCAAACATCAGTAACGTTTAATATTTATACATGAGTAAAGTAAAACTGTCCAAAATCTAGCAAAAATTATTTTATGTCTAGACGAGATATTGTCAAACAAAAAAAAATAATAAAGTAATCTATAATTTATTTGTTTTTTTTTTTTTTTTGGCAAAACTTCATAGAAACACAAACAATAACCAGCGATAGTCAAAAATATGATACGACCTTTAACAATACGCTAATGGGCAAGAGGAGATACATACATATGTATGTGGGACGGGGTCCCACCAACTCGTGTTGGGGCGTTTTTTTTTTGTGAAACTATTTGTTTATAAACATTACTCTCAGTTATGGACTTTGGACGTCTGCCAGCAGGCAGAAGGTTTCTTCCATGGTTGGTTAAATGAAAGCAAAATGTGCGACAGTATGTATGTAGTATATGATGGAAAAAAGAGAAAAGGAGGAACCAAGTACAAAGTCTGGGCATTACTATATGTGAATACATGCTACAGATAACACCCACAGCGAGACCTATGGATGGATGGTCGTATGAAGCTTACATGTCTGGCCTCCAGGCCAGTTTTTTTTATTTGTATTGTATTTCTTTTCAACAAACGATGTGATGATGTCTTTTATCAGTCTATACTTATAAACACAAAAATTGAAACGACGATCTGCTTTGCTCGGACGCACAATGTCTGTGGTCGATCGGTTGTTTATACATAGATCGTTTCTGGGAACGTGAACACCCTATGTTAATCAATCATTCGACGACGATGAATGTGATGAATATGAAGCAGCAAGCGCTCACACATGGTGGGACTGTGTTATCAGTCCATCGGAGCTATTAAAAATCTACATGAAATTGACTGTATTTTCTTTATAATTATATGTCCGAATGTTGAAACAGGTTCTAACCGGTTTCACAATTTAACATCCCGAGAACTTTGTTATAGATTATTAAGTTCAGTTCAATACTGTTTTTTTTATTTCGTAATAAACACAATTTGTTTGTAGTAGAATTCACCTTATCATCATGTTTCGTTTCAAAAAAACCTGAAAGCTGTTATTTGAAGCTAAAGGAACAAAAAAAAACATAAATAGCAACAAATCCGTTTTATTTTAATTTAAAATGCTATAGAGCTTTATATAAAATGTTATTCCACTGCACGAATGAGTCTTTCCCTTTTTTGCCTTTGCTAAAAAACATTATCATGGTTATTCGAAAGGTTGAAAGTTCATTACAGATTCTGAAATCAACTAAAACCGGATTTATAGATAGTGAGACTATTTATTCCCAGTTCGAAATTCTGAATTCTGCATGAGTAAATGTAAAACATTTACAGTACAATCAATTTAATTACTACTAAACTAAAAACCTGATTTGTTTGTTAGCTCTCAAGGAATTATACTGGATAAAAATTAAAATATATGAAATTTTGTTTAAAAAATAACCCAAAAACAACTTATGTTGTCAATATCTCGAGAACGGCATCAATTATTAAATATTATTTTGATGGAGAAATGAGTCAACTCATTAAGGCATTTATTAAAAGATCACGTAAGGTAAATACTATAACCTAAAAATTCTATTAATTTATTAATTTGACCTCTGAAATATCTATTATATGGGCATTTTCATAGAAAGTGCCACCCATGTCACATCAAGTCACCCTCTTTAATTGCTTATATTTTAGGAGCATGTAGTTCGATTGTTTTCTATTAGATTACTAAATACAGAATATATGTAGCTCTATATTTAGTAAAATAAGAGAAAACAATCAAACTGGTCCTAAAATATAAACAAGTAATCAGGGTAACGTTCGGAACCGGTGTAATACTGTAGGTCCCAATCAGTGAGTGTAAAACTAGAACGCGCACAGCTCACTGGTTGCGAGAAGCTCTCCCTAATCTCTACATGGGAGGTAACAGGAAACTATTTTATTTTATAACCAGGGTAACGAGAGGTGACAAAAGGTGGACCTTTCAATGGAACCGTATACACTTCAATTTTAGACGATTCGTTCATCTATAGCGAATTCGTTGTGAGATGGGGGCTAAATGAAAACAATTTAAAATTTTTAACACTATTATGCTACAACCCACTATTATCAAGTATATTGTTAACTCTTGCTTTGGTTTGTTTCTAGACTAACGGCTTGGATCATAGGGAAAGAAATTAACTAGATATCTCACATATCGCACCCGTTCAACAATACTGTATTAACTCAAAAACTTCAAAGTGTTCAGGAGAGACAAAAAACTGTTTTCTTAATGCTTAAGGAAATTTCCATTAACAAAAGTTACGCAATATTTAGAAACCCCATCAATTATTGTATTGCGCCACATAACCTTTTTATTTGTTTATTGTTTGCAGATGTGTTATGTATTGTTTTTTGCCAACAAGATAAAATAAAAAAATTTTGAGTTAATACAGTATTGTTGAACGGGTGCGATATGTTGGGAAATTTCTTGTTTAAGGGGAAGTTTTCTAGGTGGAGCGTGGACCCAATAAAAAGTAAATTTATGGCTTTTTCTTACAGAAAGTACTTCTTCTTAAAAAGAATACCCTTTCTTAAAAAAAACATTAGCTTTTAAAAAAAGAAGTACCTCTCTTTAAAAAATTAAATTTTCGGGAAAATATAATACATAGTTTTACAAAAAGGACCTAAAAATAGACTTTAAAAAAATACATTCTATTAAAAACAACATTTTTAAAACAGTTTATCAACGGGATCCTTAGCCGTGTTGGAACTAATATATAATATATAGCGAAAGAACATTCGTTCCAACCGTGTGTCCACTGACACCTATGTAATTTTTTAAAAACAAGCAGTAAATAGTACTCGTATATAACTGAAATGTCACAAACTATCAGAAAAGATGTAGACAAAAATCCTTTCCAGATTAGTTAGGAAATAACTCGCGGTTCATGTTTCGACCCGACTCATTTCCATAAGTCTTAACTCATTTGTAAGACATCAGACAATATTCCAGATGTATGGCAATTTTATTTCCAAACCGTTTCATTTTTCAACGCTAAGTATATACAAGTTCTACCAATCTCTTTTTCCTTAACATTACTAAGAATTGCGTTGAGCTCCAGGGGTACGAAGTACAGCATACGAAAATAATATGTGGAATACACGTAGTAGACAGCGTTATCAATTGCCCCCCAAAGCTTGATTGTTTGGTAGTGTTGTCGTGAATTCCCTGTGATTTCAGTTTGGCCAAAATAGATAAGAAACCGCAGAGGGTTCTTTTTTTACGAAATACAATACACATAAGATGAAATCGCTTATTTTGGCACGTAGTGAATTGAACAAAGTAGGCATGTGCATACCTTCGTTTTTTTAAGGTATGGCTGACTCATTACTATGGAACGGTTTATTTTAACACGATTATCCAGAATATATTAAAGAGATTTTTAAAACATTAAGCTCATATGTATTAAGAACTCAAAATATGTATGCAAGTTTTGCAAGTTCAATGTAAAGAATTTGTGATTCCAATTTCAAAAATGGACCTATTTAAAATATATAAACAACTATCATCATATTTTCATGTTGTATGTCCAATGGAATCAAATGCAAGAATTCAACCGCACATTACGCAGTCACACACTTTCATAATAAGAAAAGAAACTCATACTCCGCCACCTAGCAGAGAGCCCTCTTACCCGTCTAGCATGGTCTGAATGAGAAGGCCTAGAAATGATAAGAAATCGTTATCAACTCGATTCGCATAGAATATTAAAATCGAGTTGGGACACTATCACATCAGTCGCTAACAAAACTCGCTAGAGAAAATACGTTCGGTGGAACGTTTTGTGATTTAATACCAATATATACAGAAGAGATCTAGAGAAATATCGATTAAAACCATACAACAAAAATCCTTTAATAATGGAGGATCAAACGTTAATTTTTAGACACAATTCTTATAGGACGCCGCCTTCGCCGTTTTATGTTCCATACAATACACCACCTTATACATTGAATTTTGCCAACAACAATTCATGGTCGGAATATCCATATCACCCGCTTAGCATGTGTGAGGATGTTTTGCAAATGCAACAACAGCAGTTGAGATTTCCCACGCCACCCATAACTCCTCCGAGAAGCTATAACTCAGCTGCTGAACACCAACAAACACAACAAGAGGTAGAAGAGTACCAACCGCACAAAAAGGAAGAAAAGGCAATCAGTGTTCCATTGCGCACGCAATCGGTCATTATGAAAATTGGCCACGACCAAAGTCCACATCCTTTACCAGCCGAGTTACGCCAATATTCCGCCCACTTTACGCAGGAACATAATAGTGACACATTATTAAATCACCACCAGCATAATGATACCCCAAGCAGTGGAACATCATCCCCGACATCAAGCAATGATTTCGTCTGTGATTGGATCGAATGTGGAAGGTAAGAAAAATTAATGCTGCTCAGAAAATGTAATTCATAACTCAAGCAATTATTAAATGGAAAAATATGTATTGGGAAGAAGTCATTAAATCTAAATCTTCAATTATATACATATTTATTATTTAATTTTTTCGGAATTATCAATATGCACCTACAATCTTATGGTATTTTCTCTTCTTAATTTTGCAGATATTTCGAAAGCCTTGAATTATTGGCTATACATGTAACACAAATTCATGCAGTGGCTTCCCTTACGGACGGTCTCTACTATTGCCGTTGGTCGGGTTGTCAACGCACCGAACGTGGATTCAACGCCCGCTACAAAATGTTAGTTCACGTTCGCACGCACACCAAGGAAAAGCCCCATCAATGTCATTTGTGCGATAAACGCTTTTCGCGTGCCGAAAATCTTAAAATACACATACGTTCCCATTCGGGTGAGAAGCCATATATATGTACCTTTGAGGGATGCAATAAGGCCTATTCAAATTCGTCAGATCGCTTCAAACATACACGGACCCATTCTATGGAAAAACCTTATATGTGCAAAGTACAAGGTTGTCAAAAGCGTTACACAGATCCCTCGTCGTTAAGGAAGCACGTCAAGACCTTTAAGCACTCAATACAAATAATGGATTCTAAAACAACCACACCTCCGCCATACAACCACCAGACACTTCAATACCATCATCAACTTCAGAATACCTTAGATGAATCTCGCTTTTCGCCACAAGAACAATCTGAACACACAGCATATCCGTCATATCACCTAATAATGAAAGCCGGCCCAACGGTCTCGGCTGCGCAAGACTCATTTTGTATGGCCATGGAAGAAATGTGTCATATCCGAGCTACTTTAGACTGTTATAAAAGCTCGCCGTCAACACCTGTGGATACTGATAACTACTGGCTACACGACGACACAGATTCGAAACCTTCGCTGTTTAATTCAAACTATGCTCCGGCAATAACACGAAGTGCTGAGATCACTATGGATTTGACCACAGATAAACCTTTAGATTTAAGAGTTAAACGCTGTTGACGTCTTAATAGGAAACAACACCAAAGTCCCTTTAAGTATTAGCGTTCATTATATAAACCCCACAACAAAGAGCATTATCAAATTCTAGTCTGACTTTAGTCTTCCTATATGCTTTAGATTTATATGAATTGTTTAATTTGTTGCTTAATGTATTTCAATAAGTTTATAATTTGTTACACACTTGTTCTTATGAATTCTACAGGACAAATAAAGACTGTACTTTTAATACCAACTTCATACAGATGCAGACATATGTATGTATGCACATTTATAGATGTACATATGTATGTATGTACGTATATGTCGAATTAAAGATAGAACAATTGTTTTGTATAAAACCTTTTTTTACCAGGAAATATTTAATTAATTTCATCATGAATTATCAATAAATTCAGATAAGCCTTGGGTGAGATAACATGTAATTTAAGGGCGGAGTCTATAAAATACCAAAAAATCGACTTGCTATTTAGTGTCTCAATCAAAAGATATTTTAGAAACACACTACAATGCACAATACCCAAAGAAAAAAGACTTATTATACATATATCGGGAAAAGACATAAACGTCCTCCTTTGCAAGGTGGACTTGAAGTCTGTTGACTGTTGCTATTCACTGAAGCCTTGAAATCGAAAGTCTAGAGCTAAACGAAGGAATTTGAAATGTTTTATTTGTGAATTATTTTGTCCAATACCTCACTATGATCGTAATGAACTTAACTAAAAAAGATTTAGAGGTTCCGGTTTCAATATTCACCTACCAAACACTCTTTTCTGTACAATACTAAATAATTCCAACAGTTTAAGCTCATAATAATTTTCTATAATTTTGACATTTTTAAATTCCAATGATATCCATATTCCGTTATAAAAATTGATTTTTGACTTGTATAAATTTCTCCAAAAAAATGATTATCGTTTGAAATATACTAATTGACTAGATGAGAGTGTCACAAACTTCGAAACGATCGTTCGCCAACGTGAGTTCAAGTCCTGGTTCCGACTCATTACGTTTGTTCTAATTGCAGGAACCCCCTGATCAGTATAGCTCAAAGGAAACCGAAAAAATTCTTCTGATAAATAATTACAGATCGAATCATATACATGCTATAATGAAAATAACGATTATTGGTTGCTTTTTATTTATTTTTCACAAAATAATGATTAAGTTTTAAGTTTTAAACGGACCACACGTTAATCATTCTTGATCATGAGCATGTTCATAGTTGTACTAGTTCATAGTTCTCTAGCTTGTCAAATCGATTTATGTTTACCAAAGAATTTTGCCAACAAGATAGTAATGAAAACAGCAATAATAAAGCTCGGAAATACTATTGAAAATAGTTATTGAATTTTGAAATGAAGAGTTTGTCACAATCAACTACACAATAAGTAATAATTTGTGGCCGTCGGTGGTGCAATGGGTGGTGTGCGCGCCTCTTGTACATGAGATCCTGGGTTCGATCCCTGCCCTGACCACCTTAAAAATTTCTTTCGGCGGCGGTCACCTCGCATAGTGACGGCGACACTATCGAGTATTTAGCCATGAAAAAACTTCTCAAAATACCGTTCGGAATCGGTGTAAAAACTGTAGGTCCCAATCAGTGAGTGAAAAATTAGAAAGCGCACAGCTCACTTGTTGTGAGAAGCTCTCCCCAATCCCTTCATGGGATGTAATGGGAAACGGTTTTTTTTATAGTTTTCTCCAAATACGCGAGTCATTTTCTTCTCATCCATATCCTTTTTCATTTTAAAAAACACATATGCATGATTTATTTGATTAAAAATACGGAAATAATTATTATTTTCGGTCCCTCGTCTTCAGTGTAAGCCAATCACTAAATTAATGGGAAATATATATTTTTAAACATTACAATTACTAATAACAAAACAAAATTAAATAATATGACATTGCCTGAAAACCTTTTCAAGACTAGGAAATACTAACTTTTAATCAATATGATTATTTTAAACAGACTATGGGAAATCAAGTCCAGCATCATATTTGTAGGGTATGATCAATTTTCTTTTAATATAAAGTTTATAAAAGATATTAAATTGCTATAATTGTTGAGATATTTATTTCAAAAACTTTATAGCACCGCTGCTACTGCCAACAATACAAAAAGGCTTGTCATTTAAATGCCGTTCTCCATTGACATCCATCACAAGATTAAATTTATAGTCCACCATGGAATTCGGCGGGTTAATCACACCTTTATACTTTGACTGCAAGTAGTTCGTATCCACCGTGTAGATGCAACATATATTGTGCTCCTGGCAAAACGGCTTTATGCGCTGACATAATTTCTTGTAGTGTGTTGACATACGCAATAAATGACCATAACAATCTTCCCAGTAGAATGCATCTAGGCCATCAATGGCTATTAGAGAGACACCCTCATTATCCCATAGCAAGTCATCTATATCTTCCAGAACAAGATCGAATTGTTCAGCTGAATAGCAAGCCAAGTATATGACGGACTTTAAACAATTTTTTAAAACATCATGTTCCATAGGGGTATCACCATATGTGGTGTCTAACATCACATCTAGCAGACACTTTTTGAAATCAACACCACCATTCTTGTGGTTTGCATCTATAAATATGACTTTACATGATTTACCTCCATACTCCCTTGGAACCACAGCTCTTGCAATGATGTGATAAAGAAGTAAACTCTTGCCAGTTCCCGAATTCCCAGAAATTTCAGTTAATGTCTTTGGCCTTGGACCTCCTTCAGGAAAAACTTTATTCCAAATATCTTCCAAAAGTGGTCTTCGATCGGCTTTTTGTTTCACCACTATTTGATAGCCAGAAGCAATCATTTTGCCAAAGAAACCTAGAAATTGATAAATCCTCACTTAATTCAAAAATAATGACTCCCGCTTTTCCACTGATCAAAACAAAAACGCAGTTTAAAAGTATTCGCATGGTATCATGTTGGGAGGTAATCGCATTAGAACAACTGACTTAATAATCGCTTAGCTTCCCATACAAAGTGGTCGAAAAATTAGTTTAGCAGGGAATTAAAAATCAGGCTCGTTAAATGTAACTTGTGTAACAATAAGCTTGTTTTTTTAATTCCTGCTAAACTAATTTTTCGACGACTTTGTATGTGGAGACGCTTAAAATCGCTTAATATCTCTTAGCTCCTCATACAAAGTGGTCGAAAAATTAGTTTAGCAGGGAATAAAAAAACAGGCTCAATGTGTAACTTCTCGTCAAATTCATATATTTTGTTTTGAAATTGGCATTAGAGCCCAGATAAAAACCATATTGTTTGTTGCCCATGATTACAACAACCTAGCGTCTGTAGTTTTACCACGAAACGGTTTAACAGAGTGATCGACGATGTCTCATTTGAAGGCATAACCCTTCTGTCACACGTGAAAAAGCTTTTTTTTTATTCCCTACTAAACTGATTTTTCGACGAATTTGTATGGAATGCCGCTTAAAATCGCTTAGTTCTCCATACAAAGTCGTCGAAAAATTAATTTAGCAGGGAATAAAAAAACAGGCTTAAAGTAACAATAAGCGTGTTTTGGTTACACCGCTTGCTTATATAATCGCTTGTTTTGTATGAAGCACTTAGCGAAGACTTAGCGACACGAATCATTTTCGCTAAGTTTACATACAATTTTTTTTCACATCTTTTACCGTTTTCAACCCCTTTTCATATTTTTCAATAAAATCACTTATCGCTAAATAACCATTTTCGCTACAACTTACCAAGCGATAATCGCTAGCTTGAAACCAAAACACGACTAATGTTACCAAGTTAGCATAATTTGTGCAGTTTGGCACAATTTTTTATCGGCGTTGCTGAATCACCGGTTTGTTAACTTTACGCCATAGCTCAAAAATGAAATTCGGAGTTATTTGAAATTCAACCATGAAATGTAGTGTTACCACTTTATTAAGTTATTACAACGTTAATATTGCCCGGCAATACTGGATTGAGTTTAACCAAATTTTCTCTGAGAGAGTTCACAATGTCGCTCATATTTATCATTCTCTCTTTCAAAAATCTTAGTTAGAAACTCCCCATTTAGATTATGCTTGTTAGGCTGCAATTATCACGCTATTCTCTTTTAAAGAGCCTACGCAACTCACGATTACGTTACATTCTCCGATTTAGCTTGCAACCACTACTTCAATTTTTGACGTTTAATCTACTGATCTCTCATTCTTACCAGTAACGAACACCCAGTACCAAGATACTTGGTACTTGTACTCATTATGATGATTTGAACAACAATAAGGCCTAATAATTGAGTGGAAAATCATCGTTGATCAACAATCAAACATAATTTAAACTCCGTATTAGGTTAATAGTTAATTGCTGTTTAATCAGCCAAAGTTGAGCATTTAAACTACGATCAAGTGACCATATGATTTTGACAGAAACCAAAAAGAAGAGCAAACGTAAAGCGTCTTTAGACTTAGTACTTAATTTCTGCTGAAATACTTTCCATTTCATTAAATATTTTGTGTTTTATCACTTCACTTTTGTTTTGCAAATGGCGTCAGTTTGATACATTGTAACGATTAGCTGTAACGATTAGCTGATACCGGTTATTTTTGCCACGAAGGTAGTAAGGTTATTTGACAAATCACTGAAAAACTGTTTTCGTATTTAAAGTCAGATCCATAGAATAATACATACGTAGATAAACTTATTCTCTCATCTGACGTTTCATTTCACACTCTTCATCGTAGGTTTGTGGAAATGAGAGCAATTGAATTTAAAATTATCTTACTCCAGGTGGAGTTACAAAATATGTTCACTTAACTTTTTCCTGTCGTTTTGGTGTAGAACTGAAAAATTTAAATATATTTTGCACTTTTTTGTTGGTATACATTTGTATTGTATTTAACACAACTAGTTTGTCACAAAAACACGAAATTCGGTTGTTGTTCCTTTGTGGATCGCTGTATACTATTGCCACCATCTGGTATTATTGAACCCATATTTTCTACCATCCGTAAGGGAAATAATGAAAGCTGATTGCCAATTTAAATAACCAGTCAAAAATAATATCGCTTAGCTGTTCCGTACTTAGCTGTGCCCATAGTGTAATAATATAAGTGGAAGCATAAGCCCAGCTGATCAGGCATTTTGTTATTGGGTTGTTTCTTTTTATCATTCATTGTTTACGTAGTACACTCGAAGTGTCAAACTTGTCTCATCATTTGTTTTGATTCTTATTGTTCGTTATTAAACATTTGAATAGTGTTGTGCAAATTAAATTGAAATATAAATATAATTGTAAATTGTATAATTTCTGCCTATTACTTTTTTTAATACATGTAATTCTATGCATGTAATTATTTACTTTGGCGTTTTTCCTTTGCCTCTTCTTCGTATATAAATGAGTGTATTGTCATAACAATAGTACAACAAAATTCTGTCAAAATCGTTTCATATTACAACAACACGCCACGCGTCGACTTATATTATTAGGCTATGGCTGTGCCGCACAAATTAAAATCCGACAATCTTGGTAGGTCCCAATCCACACAGGGAAACTTTTGTCGCCGGCGACTCGAGTTCGTTGGAGAGAGAGGGACGACGTAAGTACCCCTCTTCTTATTTCTCGCCTCCCTCTCCCACGAACTCATGTCTCCGGCGACAAAAGATTCCGTGTGTGGATTGGGATTAGGTGTAGTTGAAGTTTTACACAAGGTAAGTTCTTTAAAATTATATTATTTAATGGAGGACTACTTTTATATCGCTAAATTTGAAGGATACATTTTTATTTCCGATTGAAAACAAAATTAGAATTAAATTGTTCACAACAACGCGCGGTAAATGTTATAAATACATATTGATCAAGGTAGAATTTTAAATTTTGATTAAATTATTTCCATGTCATTTTTCGTTTCACTTGTCAAACTCAAATGTGATTTGGTTTTTAACCTTTTTCTATTCTTGTATTGTTAGTATATATTTGTGTAGAGTTTGACAACTGAAACGAATGAACGAAAATAAAATGGTTGTTGGTGCTGCTTACAACTAGAACAACATCTGCTGCTACCATGTAATTGTTGGCACTGGCTACAAACGTCCCTACAAGAAATGAATGATGGAAACTAACACACACAATATTTTTGCACTGATACACTTGCAACTATTTTATACTGAGTTCCATTTGCAAGAGTGAAACAACCCTACAAGAATAGTTTCGGTCATTCGACTGTCAGTGTTGATGGAAACTTGAATTTGTTGACTTTTAAAAAGTAAAATTTGTGAATCCTCGGCAAAGTGCAACGACAAAAGTTTCATTATCGTTAAATATCGTGGAATAAAAATAAACAGTGGAAAAGAATAAACTTATGTGATCCAAAAAACAAAGATAATGATTCTGAAAAATGAGGCATTTAAAAGCCATCAAAAAGTAGTGGAAGATTCTGTCTGGCGTGCCTGGCCAAACTCAGGACAAAATCATTAATGAAGTCGGCAGCATGCTCCCTTTCCTCACCATTACAGCGGTGCAAGAGTTAGAGCAGAAATTGGGAACCCCAGATTTTGCTCAAGCAATATCAACAAACTAAAATGTATGGTTCGATATTTTAATATTTTGATATTTATACATACTTCTTCACAGAAAATATAGTGAAAGAGGCGTCAGAGGATGTCAGCAGTGTCTGCCCCCCAATGTTCACGGATAACCTGCTTGATATATACAATTGTTATGAGAGGTTGGAAAAGCATGCGATAGGGAAGCTTATGTGGTTCAACAAAACTGCGTGGTATGTACATATTTTTATCTATAAATGATTAAATAATTATTAATTTATATACATTCATATATACTTATTATTATTAATACATATATTTATATATCTCCTTTTCAAATTTTAGATGTGCTAAAAGACAATTGAACGAAGCCACCATAGGATGAAGTAGAAGATTTATTAAAAACAAATTGTAAATAAGTATTTTATTTTGCCCAGTTACTACTTTATTCATTTTGAATCGATTATTCTTATTCATTCACTCCGATTCTTGACTAAGAATCATTCATTGTCATTTATTATACAATTAGATATTAAAAATATATAAAAATAATAAAAATATACCATAAAATCATTAATAACATCGTCTTTTATTATAAAAGCTATACCCATCACCTTTGACTGATATATCCATCAAATTTGATTAGTCAACTGTGATGGGTATATCTATCAAGTATGATTAGTCAACTGTGATGCATATATCTATCAACTGTGACTAATATTCATATAATCTTTGATTAGTGAACAGCACTAGAGTGAGCAGCTCAGGTATATGTTTTATAGGCGACCGAACCCATAAGTTCGAGGGAGATACAAAATCACACGTACACAAAAGTTTCCATCAACTTTTTCATTTCGGCTTTAAGAATGTGATAGAAACTTTGATGGATATACCCATCAACAATGACAGTCAATTGACCGGTCAAATGACTGTCACTGTTCTTGTAGGGGTGTTGCCGTATCGCATTTTTTTCACACGTTACAGCAAATGTTGCCACATTTCGTAGTAATAATAGGGGATCGTTTTATTTGGAAACTCTTAAGTGGCAATAGCTTAATGGAATAAAAAAACAGTCATACCGCGTTTATGCTGCAACCGAAATCTCGATTGTCTAGATTTAATTCACATGAACAGCTGATGATGATAATCTTGGGAGGTGTAACTTCAGTTTTTCTGTTTAACATGACATGAGCAAAAGTTCCGTTATAAAACGAGAAAGACAGAAATATAAAAGTACAACAAATCTAAAGAAAGTGAAACTGACTCAGGAACAACCCAAAGAATTCGGAAAAGAACAAAACTGGAACGAACAAACGTCTAATTTTTCCAATTTCATTAACCCACTGTGGAGCGGTTTAAGGTTTTGCTCCAAACTGTTTAGGAGAATGCTCATATCAAAATATGAACCATGGTATAATATGTCTCATTAACCCTGGAAACACCAAAGGTAAAAAAGTTCAAAAACCCATATTTTTAAAAAATATATAATCTATATAAACCTATGCACCTCATAAATTCGACCCGATTCACTCAAACGCATTTCTATCCCGCGTCATAACTTCATTATTTTATACATTTTATATACCTTATGTAATTTTATATAAACATAGTTGGAATTTCCATGGTTAGAAACTGTAACATCATCAGAAAACTGCTGTATCAACAAAGGCAGTAAGAGAGAGAGAGAGCAGAGAAATGAGGCGCTTCACTCGTTTTTTGTTCTCTTCTACGAGGGTTGCTGCATTGCGCTGTTTTTTCTTCTCTACTTGTACATTCTCTTTGTAAACCGTAAAATAGACGCAAAGAATGCTAGACATCGGAAAGCTGCAATTACCAGAAGTAGCCAAAGCCTACTCAAGGAACCTCTCGCAACTTTTGGCACAGTACCCTCCCCCTCCCGATAACGATCCTGAAGCACAGTGGAAACCCATTTCCGACTCTATAAAAACTGCCGCAACAGCCGTAGTTGGGTTTGAAAAACCGCTTCGCAGCAAACCATGGTACGATGAAGATGAAGAGTGTCGAGCTGCGCCTGAGCGGTATAGGGAGAAAACAAAGGAGGTAAACCGTCTCTTTAGGCGTAAGTAACGGACGTGGAGAAAGGGCGAGAGTTAGAAAATGGAGTCATACAGAAGGAAGAACGAAGCCCGAAAATTCTGCCAAAAACGGAATTCTACCAAAAAGTCAAATACATGGATCAGGGCCCCCTTCTGTAAAGACAAGGACGGAAATCTCATCGCAGATGTGCAGAGTATGTTGGTAATATGGAGAGATCATTTCTCCGCGCTATTGGTACCTGTGATATACAATCGATCAAAATTTGGACGACGGCGTCGATTGCCCCCCTCCTAACCAAGACGAGGTCAGAACAGCTATTGCCCGGCTTAGGAACAACAAAGAACAACAGCTCATTTGCAAAATTTGGTTAGATGAATGCATGCCCGGCGATTGGAGTTTCAGTGTATTATGTCCCATATTTAAAAAAGGTGACCCGTGTCTCTGTGCCAACTACCGTGGAATAAGCCTTTTATCCAAAGCATATAAGACTCTATCAAGCATAATGTGCGAAAGACTAAAACCAATTATCGTTGGCCTGATTGGACAACACCAGTGTGTCTTTAGGCCTGGAAAATCGACAACCGTCCAGATTTCCTGGAGAAGACCCACGAAAAACAAATCGACACCTATCATCTATTTGTCGATTATAAGGCTTCCTTCGATAACCCGATACAGGGGAAACTCTACGAAGCAATGTCTGAGCTTGGTATTCCTGCAAAACTCATACGCCTTTGCAGGATGACCCTGACGAACACCAAATCCGCGGTGAAAGTTGGTAAGGATCTTACCGAATCTATCGAAACTAAGCGAGGCCTCAGACAAGGTGACACCCTATCGTGCGATCTCTTTAACATCTTAATAGAGATTATTCTGAGAAAATCTGCTGTCAACATGAATAAAACCATCAGCAGAAAAAGTCACATGCTGCTCGCGTATGCTGATGATATAGACATCATGGGACGCACAGTTAGAGAAGTTACTGCGGTGTTTTCGAGAATTGAGGAAAAGTGGGTCTGATGGTAAATGAGGACAAGACAAAATTAATGGTTTCAACGAGCAGGACCTCCACGCAATTAGACCAAAGCGTGAATGTTGATAACAGTTATAATTTCGAGGTGGTGGACGAATTTATATACCTCGGGTCTGCCGTAAGCAAAGACAACAACGTCAGCCTTGAGATCAAGCGGAGAATTGTGCTTGTGATTAGATGTTATTTTGGACTAAGCAAGAACTTTAGGGATAAAGCCCTCTCTCGAGTAACAAAAGTCAAACTATACCAGACTCTCATACAACCTGTCCTTGGGTCTTATCGCAAGCAGACGAAACATCTGAAAGTCGATGAAATTTTGAAAGTACAGCCCAGAAACTTCACAACATACGGTGTAATGTGCACACGTCGTCTAAGACAATACACATAATGCAATGCCCTGTTGAAGGCTAGAACTACAGGGTTCATATTTCGCTGATTAGCAGCAGAATACACCTCCAAACAGTTTAAAATATTAGGCATGACAAGCGTTTGCACAAGCCTTTTCCTCACAAAACACGGTAATGACAAATCAGTAACGTATAGTTGTCTTAGAACAGAATTTACCTTAGAAACAACAAAATTAACATGACGATTAAAACTTAGCTTGTCATCAAAATAAAGGCCCAAACACTTCCTGTCATTTACAAACTCCAATAAAATTCTATTATACACTACATTAACACTTACGTCGCCATGATTAGAAAACATTATTGCTTTAGACTAGAAGCATTTACACTGAGCCTATTCTCCGACATCCAATTATCTAAACTTTCAAGAGTGTAATCAATTTTCCCCTTCATAACATCCAAAAAGTGATAATCACCTTTAAATACTTGCTGAATGTCGTCTGCGAAGGCATACGGAATACACCAGTCATCCAATTTGGGAAAAAGATCATTTATATACAGAATAGGACCGAGGACAGAACCCTGTGGTACTCCACTTCTGACAGAAAGTATATTAGTATTTCTACCATCAATGCAAACCTATTGCCTCCTCCCTGTCAGGTAGGATGCCATTAAAGTGCAAGCACTACTCGACATCCGATAAAGGTTATATAATTTAGAGATTAATATTGAATAATCTACACGATCAAAGGCTTTTTTCAAATCCATTGTTCTCAAACAACAAGCTATGAGTCGTAGCCTTGGTCTTTCTAGTCTCCAATTTAGCCTTATTCCTTGTTCTACAAAATATTCTCCAATTTTCTCCGGTTCTACTTTCCACGTATGCCTTGTACGCCAAATCACATATTGACACATAATATGCAACATGTGGAGACTTTAACAGATCCTCAGAAGTATTCTGAACCATTTTTCCTCGAAGTGGAAAAATAGAACGGATTGACGAAAGACAAGTCATAAAAGTCTCTAACTGGACATTCACATTATTAGTGCAATAAAAAGCAGAAAAATAAAAGTACTCATAGATTTGGTCTGTGCAAGTTACACTAATGTCAAATGACAAGTAAATAAATGCATGATTAGATATGCATGGGCATATAAACTGATCAGATGCCACAACCGCATCTAGCATTGAAATAAGGAAAAAGTTAATTAAAGAAGATGGGAAGTGTGCAAATGAACAGTGAAAATTAACATGATATGCAAGATTTGTTGTCAAGCATATGTTTTGTGTTGTGACATTTGTTTTCGGGCTAGAAAAGTGGTTTTTTGCGTTCCTTTACTTTTGGGTAAATTTGAGTATTTGACAGTGAATTTTGCTTTTACTCTCATTTACCCGAAAAGTAAAGGAACAAAGCTATAAACTACGCACCATGATACAAATACAAGATAGTAGCGTCAGCCCATATGGTTTCCTTTGTTTACATTTCATCGTACCCAGTAAATGTCAAAGTTGTTTGTGTGAGTGGGTTCTCTTTTGATTTCATCCATAGATTAATACTTACAGTAGATCTACTAGTTCTCCGACCAAATTTATGACATTTGGCCTGGTGTGATATTTACGTTTGATGTTGAAAAGAAGTGCTTTACTAATACCAGATAGCGGCAATGGTTCAAAACAACGAACAAAATAACAACAGCGGCATTTCGTTTTGTGTGTTAAAATTATTGTGTTACATACAACACAAATGTATGCTAACAATAACAGTCAATAAAAAAGTTTAAAACACATTTAAATTTCACAGTTTTTCACCAAAATGGCATGAAAAATTAAAGCAAGAAGTTATTGTAATTCCACCTGGTGTATATCACTTTTCGTCAAACATCTCTCTATCACACCGACCGCATCACGAAGAGTGTGAAAGGAAACGTCAGATGAGCCAAATATCCAAATATATGTTCACATTTGCACATTTATGTGTACATTTTTATCAGCATATTTTGACAATAACTGGGTATGGAAATTACAACAATGCTAATGCCACTACCTTGTATTTGTATCATGCTACGCACCAAAGTCCCTTTTCCACGTGCAAACTTTTGTTTGCAAACTCCTGAGTTTGTAGACGAGAGGGGTGAGAGGAAGAGAAACAAAAAAGTTTCGATACGTGTTTGCCGTTCACCCAAACTCTGCTTTGCTCTCTTCGTTGAAACAAATGTTTTTGACATTTCGTTTTTAACGCATTCGTTGTTTATGTCGAGTTTTCTGACAAATTTGATTTGTGATTGTGATTAATTAAAAATGGCTAAACGTTTTTTATTAAATTTTTTTTGCACTCCTTGTCCATTTTTACACCGCTTTTATTGAATTATTTTCACGCTGTTTGCAAAGACTTTGAAATGTTATAATTTTTTTGACGTTTCTTTCTTTATTTTGTATTTTAATTCGCAAGAGTTTGCAAACAATAGTGGACAAACAAAATCAGAGTGCCGTTTGTAGTTGTCATAGAATAATACATACGTAGATAAACTTATTCTCTCATCTGACGTTTCATTTCACACTCTTCATCGTAGGTTTGTGGAAATGAGAGCAATTAAATTTAAAATTACCTTACACCAGGTGGAGTTACAAAATGTCTTCACTTAACTTTTTCATGTCGTTTTGGTGTAGAACTGAAAAATTTAAATATATTTTGCATTTTTTTGTTGAATTTTATCGTTGGTATACTTTTGTATTGTATTTAACACAACTAGTTTGTCACAAAAACACGAAATTCGCTTGTTGTTCCTTTGTTGATCGCTGTATACTATTGCCACCATCTGGTATTATTGAACCCATATTTTCCACCATCCAATGTTTATGTTCCATCGTACCTATGACGTTTAATTTATTGAGCGAATAAAAGTTTCTATGGTATGTATTATTCTATGGTAGTTGTCTTGTTGTAATTTTTGTAGTAATGCTTCTACCTTTTCAAGCTGTCTTGTTCTAGTGTTCGAGTAAAATTTTACCAAGGATTATTCATTCAGGTTGTATCAGTAGCACAGCTAATTTCATTGTTTCCATATTGTAAGTGTCTAATATGTCAAAGTTTATTTACATTTCTGTTTTTGATTACATAATTAGTTTTTTTCACAAAGTTTCAAATTTATAGTAAAGAAAATGGATTTATTTCTGAACATAATTGGTTAAATATTAAAGGCCTTTACAAAAATCGGCTTAAATCTTCATTATGAGCACTAATTTTAAAACAATGTTCACATTGTGTTTACATCAGCTGACTTTGACATATAGGCACTTTAATTTCTTGAACAGCTGCTGCTGTAACCCGAATAATAAAAACTTGGATTTGACGATTGCATGCCACTAAATGTCAAAATGATAAAAAAATGTTACCCCGTTAAAACTTTAATGGAAATTTACTGGACTACTGTAAAACCATGCAAAAACGATGAAAGTTGTGATGCACATGTCTGTTTCGATTTCATTTGGGTTTGAGCTGAAATCGAATTTGATTTCATATTCCATTTCGTTCTATGAAGATATGGATAAGAGTTTGATAGAAAACGAATTACCGTTTTGATTTTCGTTTTTAAATCGAGTAGTCTTTGGGTGACGATTTTACAAAAGCACATTTCTTTCTTCGCAACAAAAGTGATAAGTTGAAAGCAAAAGTTAAGAATTTGAAATGTAAGTACTTATATCTATTTGGAGTAATAAGGCACAGATTTATTAAGTATATTTCAGGGGAAAAAACATAAATTCAAGACAAGAGGATAATATAATATATTTTATGGGAAAATATTCAAATATCGCCAAGGGCGTTGTAAAAGGGGATAGAACAGAAGTTGAAAAACGTTTGCAAACCCTTGCAGCAGACTTAAATTGTATTGGTCCACCAACAAAAAACGCAGACACTTAGAAAAGGTATATTTTATGAATATCTTTAGGTTTGTTTTAATTTTCCTTTTGCAGGCATGAAGTGATAAGAAGTCACAAGTGAAAACAAAACTAAGTGATAACTGCTGTAGCTTACTTTTTTTCCGGCAAGTCTAAAGGTGAGAAGAGTCAACGCAACTTTTAACTTTTAATATTTTCTTCTTTGTTTATTTCGCTATTTAATATTGATGAAACTGCCAAAACAAATGTCATTTTAATAAAGAATTTATGAGCTAAAACTTTCAGCCCAATTCTCAACAGCAATTCCCTGGGATTTTTTCCCTGTTCCCGTTCCCCTATTCTTAATAAAATTTCCCAGTTAGTTTTGACCTATTCCATTTTCCCTTATTCTAAACAAACTTCGAAAAAGGAACATTTTTCCCGGGAAAAAAGTAGGTATTCTAAATGTCAATAAAATGGAGAATGTGAAAACAACTTTTGGGAGTAATTCCGCCAACAAATTGTTAGGAAGTGCTGCGCAAAAATGTAAGTATTTAATATTTTCTATAAAAAATTAAATAATTACTTTTATTTTAATCAATATTATGGCACTATTCTTCGGAATAAATTTACTTTATCTACACCAAACTCATTCCCTGGGAATATTTAGAAGTGGGCTGTTTTATTTTAGAATTGTATTCCTGTTGAGCAAAACGTAAACAAATGCTCAGTTATTTTTTAGAAGGAATATGGTGGAGATGAAACAAAAGTGGAAAATGAAATCGATACGTTTTCAGTCACAACTAAAATTAATCTGTTCGTTTTCATTTGAAAACGAATCGATTTGCATCACATACCCGTATGATATATTTCTTGAAATGCGCATGAAAAACGCAATTATAGATCATTAATATTATTAAAATAGTACTAATAAATGTTAATCGTTTCCCGAAAAATTTTCGTATATGAACTCGGTAACTCTATTTTATATGAACTATCAGTGGCATGTGTAAAGGCAAATGGCAAGAATCGACTATTTCGAAGTATTTTTCGTTGATAATACGTATACAATTGCATGCCACTACTTGCATGTGTAACCGCAGGGTAAAATCGCTTACCTCCCCACACAGTGGTCGAGAAATTAGTTTAGCGGAGAATAAAAGAACAGGCTTATTAATTACTGTTACTATTTTGTTAATTTTCATAGTGTTCACCATAAAAACTTATAGAATTCTTAAGCAAGTAGCTCAAACTCAAACTAATATTTCAATATTGCATTCCTTTATTGTTTTAAACCTTTTTGCTGAATAGTATAATTCTAGGTACGAACGATTTAATTTTTTACACGGTTTTATATATTATTTAATATTTCAAATTGGAATGGAAATCTCAAATAATTATCACTGTTATTACTAATATATATTTATATATAATAATTTATTAGTCTAAATTCTACTGAATTAACCATCGATTATAATTTAAAATTAAACGATAATTAAAATAAAACAGTTTCTGTTAATCGTGAAATATAACACATTTAAAGTTAGTAGTAACCATTTTTTGTTATTTTTTCCCCATCTCGTCTACTAATAAGGTTATGTGTGCTCACAAAACTGAAACAGAGATTGAGTTGGATTGGATTACCCTTTCAAAGGGTAACAAATTCTAATACAAAAATTAAATATATATAGAGTCAAAAAGAAGCAAATATCCTAAGCCCTAAAAAATCGCACCACCCTAACAATATACTGGCGACATATTGGACATTCACTTAATACTTTGCCGCAATTGGTACAGGTGGCCATGTGGCCGCACTCTAAGATAACACACTCAATGGGCGCGTCCATGCATATTTTGCACAATTCGTCTGTTGGAAGCTTCTCAACGGCTGTAGGAAGAAACGAAAATATGTGATCTAATGGAATGTGACAAGGATAATTGGCTGGTACAATATACCTGGCGTTGATTTAAGATTCTTCCACAATCTCTCTACGCGATCGAGTAGTTCTTGTTTTTCGCAGCAACCTTTGTAATCGACTCGGTGCAACATCAACACTTCTTTTAGTTGCTTTACACTCAGACTTTCCAATTGTTTGCTGTTATGGTAAACAATAAAATAATAATGATATTAAACCAAAACGTGCGTACTTACAACGAATCATAATCATCCAAATTTATAAATCTTGAACCCTTTTCATAGAGATTTGAGGAAGCATCCATTTCGGCATAATAAGCGTATGATGTGTCTGCAGCATTGTACTGTCTCTCAGGTAATGTCGCGTCTACTCTTCCTGTACTGGGAGTAGACGCGCCCGCATCAGAATCTGAGTATTCTACGGACTTTGTCCGTTGTTCCAGGTAGGCTAAAAATTCGCCCAGTTCCTGCTTTATATCCGCTTCTGACATCTGGGAACTCTCTAAATGTTGGCGCATTCTTTCTACTTGTTGACGTATATTGACTTTGTTCTTGCCACAACGCATGCAACACTGTTTCGCGGTTGTGGAGGCTGTTTGGGTCTCTTCTTCTATGCGTGTATGGGAGGGATTGCGATGAGATGCTGTACGCGTAGGTGCGGCTTCGTCCTCTTCATCATCCAGGCTATACTGAGGTCTTCTACGGTTAAGGTAACTCTCCGAACGTCTGCGCGTAACCTTTTTAACACGACCTGGTGGAGGTGCAGGTGCAGATTGTTGTGACTGAGGTGACGCCCGAGATGTATGTTGTGCTGTCGTTGTTGATGTGCCACCATCGGCAACTTCCATGGGCTGTTGCGATAGGGCTTCCTGCTTAAGGTCCAACATTTGCCATTGATCTGTGGTGTTACTTGTGGTATCTGTGGTAGTTTTACTATCATCGGATATTCCTCCTATGGCACCCAATTCTTCAAAAGAGGAGTGTGATGATTCTTCTTCATCATTTATATAGATTTCTAATTTGGAGTGCTGTGAGGATGGTTTTGAAGCGGACGCTGATGTTGAAGGACCACAAGTCGCTTGATCTCCTTCATCGTTACTCAAAGGCATAATTAACTCATTCGCCGACTTAGGCGATCTGGTTCTTGTACTAAATGTGGCTATCAGCTCATCGTCGGAGCACTCACAATCGCCTGCATTGGGTTGATCACTACTTGATCGTTCTACTTCAGGCTGTATTGAGGGATCTTCTGATGTACCCTCATTTGTCCGAACTGGTGATTGGGCTGGTGTTTGCACCACCAGCTGCTCTGCATGTCCAGAAGGTGTTGTTGGACTTCGAACTGACGGAGTGGTTTGCGACGAATTGGTGCCACTTGTACTCTGCTGCTGTCTGCTGGCATATGTAGGTATCTCCCTGGTCGCAACTCTAGGCTGTTCGGTGACATTTGTTTGATTTGTATTATCATTGCCGTCAGTGGCTCTTTCCGGCCTCGTTTTCGAGCAGGCTCTGCTCTCCAAGTTGGCAAAGGAATCACTTATATTATCACTTAAACTGCTAAAGAAATTTTGGCACGTTTGTTTAATATTATCAAAGGAATTTGCATTGTCAAATGATCGTCTGCCTGCACCATTCCCGCGACTACCATTAGTTGATAGTGGCGGTGCTGCATTATGCTGCGGCGTGGTGTTCTTACTGCTACTCTTGCTACTGCTTCCACTCGACGACTGATTGCTCTCCATTCGTTCAACGCATTGTATGACCAAATCAATCAAGTCCTCCTTTTCCACACAGCCAGCAGTAGAAATGTGCTTGGATTGCAAGTAAAATATCAAGTCTTTGGTTCTTAGCTTTACCAAATCCGAACGCTGCAGGGGTCTACGGCTAAAGAGTAGACACCTTTCACACAAAGAATGCTTGCGAGTGTTCACCAGACAATTGTGGCAGTAGTAGCGTTTGCAATCTTCGCAGCTGCGTTTACGCTTGAAGACAGTGAACTGAACCTGACACCCCTCACAAGGCATTGTACGGCGTCAGCTGTTCCCTCACAAATTGCGTCCTCACCTATCGCTATTTGTTATTATCACACTTGTTATGTTGCTCCGTCTGTCGTATAAAATCAATGAATCACTTTCTTCTTCTTCTGTTTTTGCACTTGCATTGAGCTATTGAGTTTTTTGGTGGCCGTCACAGTTGTTCCCATATCACTAATAAAATAACTAATGAAATCACACTCCTCTCTAACCATATTTCCCATGAATATTGTATTGCCCTGCTCGTAGTGTGATATCTACTCCAACAAAACAACACGACGACTCCTAACTAGTTATATCGGTTCTTATCATGCTGCTGTTGATAGATAGATAATCGTTCGTCGGGTTTGTTGACTATAAACTTTTTGTTTATTTATCAAAATTATTATATCAAAAAAAAAATGACTGGTAAATTTATTCAGCAGCAATAGGGGGATTTTTCACTTATTCCACAGCTATGCAAATTATTAGTGTAGAACACAAAAACGATAATATTCTATTATCGGCCTAAGCTGCGTTCACATGTTAAACATACGAAGTGTTATTGTAATGTCATCGATAGGTTAATGACATGTTCCCACCACAGCGCCAATTATGTAATTCGGTCTTTGAATTACTAATGCCTTGTTTGTACTACAGAATTATTCGTAATTCGCTCTCTCATTCGTAATTTAATCTCCAATTACAAAACGTATTACGTAAATCATTGCCTTCACTAATTTTTATCGAAAGTTTATCGAAATAACAGCAAAGAAAATACCAATATACAATGGATGGAAAATAGTAAGTTATTGATGACCAAAAACCCTATTGGCCACTGCGAAGTCAATGGAGGAAACGAAATTAAATGTAGAAAGGTTGTTGGTTATCCACAAATATTTACTTTAATATGTACTCACTTTTTGTTGTTTCCATTCTCAAAATTATTGAAACAAAACAAAAAAAAGTATTATGTATGTGTAATGGAAACGGGGTAATTCAGAATAGAAATTCAATTGGCGCTATAGTGGGAACATGGAATAACAGCCAAGGTCGATGTCAAAAGACAGCCTACACAGAAAAAAACCTTAGGTAATATAGCCTAGTTTGGGTTTGGTGATTTTTTTCTGTATGAGGACACGAAAAAGAGGCAATATTGCCAAAATCGAAAGTGAAAAACACACTACTAACGACAATGCTGAATTTACATATGTACGTTTGCAACTCTACTTGTTGTTATTACAATGTCAACAAATAAATTTGGGGTGAGATAAATACCACAACTGCGGAGTGTTTTTCTTCAGAATCTAAAGAACTTCAACAAACGCATTATTGCGATTTAACTCTTAAATTCCTCGTCAATTTGCAATTGAATGCACACCGTTTGGTGTTAAGTGCCTAAATCGATTATTTTAAACAGCGTTTTAAAACAGCAATTAAGCTGAACGACACTTTCGTGTATAAAAAGGAAGCCTCAATAAGATCAGAGCGTCGATTATGGTTATAATATATTTTAAGGTAGCACCTCAACAACAGTACCACATGGTTAAATACCCTTTTGAAAAACATTCAAAGGGATACAATAACAACAAAGAAAGATGCTAAATAGTTTGTATGGGGATGAAGGAGACTATAAATAAATAAATGGTTGCCCATTACATCCCATGTAGGGACTGGGGAGAACTTCTCACAATCACTGAGCTGTGTGCTTTCCAGTTTTCACTCACTGAATGGGACCTACAGTTTTACACCGATTCCGAACGGTAATTTGAGAAGCTTTTTCATGGCTAGATACTCGATACTGTCGCCGTCACTATGCGAGGTGACCGCCGCCGAAAGAAATTTTAAGGTGGTCAGAGCCGGGTTCGAACCCAGAATCTCATCTACAAGAGCCGCGCACACTAACCATTCCACCACCGACGGCCACTGAAGGACTATAAGGAAGGTATTATTCCCCCATTCAAGCATCCATAACAAACCAGTAGTCGGAATATCCACCTGGTACCACCACCATCATAGTAAATCACGATGGCCTTGACAAACCCCTCACCATTGTGGTGGAAGACAGTATAAACACCAAGATAAACTATGGTAAGATTATCTTAGAAGCTCTTAGATGATATCTCCATCTGGTGAATAGCAACAAGGTGTAGCAGCAGTCACAGTCGGACAGAGGTTGTCCGCTTTGCAGAAGATGAAAGAAAACAAAATACTACTAGACTTTCCTCCGGCTAGCAAACCAAAGCATCAACCAAAATGCATTAACTTCATTGAAGTTAAGTGGACAATTAACTCGTATTGATCCCTAAACTTGAGAATACATTAAACGTTGATGTAGTTTCCGACAAGTCGATGATTTCCAGAGTCGCTGGAATAAACCTGTTGATAAAATATGAGATATACACATAATCTACACAGAAAAAAAACTACTGTATTATTATCCACATTAATGGTCTGATATCAGCCATTAAGTAAGTATGTAAGTTGCTATTTGGCTATCCGATGATATTGTCATTTGGCTATCCGTGAAGATATTCGGTTCGGCTTGGCTTGTGTTATTGCCGAGCCATTTGATGCACTACGTAGTTGCCCAAACTTCCGCTTGATTCGAATTGTGATCCGGGAGGCGTAGGTGGGTTTCGGTTGCCGTATTTTCAATGGATATCCTAGACCCGTTCTTTTCCCTAAATTTGAGCCATCCGTGTAACAGCGGGTTTCATTTGGCGTTTGTGTCAGGGTCCTGCCAAGCGACCATAGATGGCGTCATAGTCAAACAGTTCGCCTTAACTCGGGTATTTGGTGGGATTCACTCGCATCTTGTGTTATCCGGCCAAAGCCTCCATTATTCGTTGGTGATTCGACTTATGATCCCTGTTGATCCATTCACCCATTGCCTGTAGGCGCTCTGCCTAAGGGCAGCCTCGTGTTTGACCACAAGCTCGATTGGTTGGCTAAATATAATAGTCTCCATAGCCCTGGTCGAGGTTGCCTTCATTGCACCGCTAATACCAATGCACTACATTCGTTGATAATACTAAATATATTAAATAAAACGTATTACTTTTTCTTTAATTCGTCTTCTTAATTCTTTTTTTTTAATAAATTTGGACGATTCTATATAAAATAAATATCTTCTGGTGAAACACAGCGTTGTCAAAAATAGAACTTAATGATAACCGGATATAAAATAACAGAGCTTTGTCACAGATTCTGGCCCAATTGAACGAAATCTAAAAAATATGTTGAGATTCCAGCACTATCAAAATGTATGCAGCATCTATGCATTTCGTTCGAAATCTCAAAAACTGTGAAATTTCGGTATACCTGAATGCCGCTTTGGCTTGCCGGGCACAACAGTGTTCAAAATCCGCTGGAAATCCCTAACCAATTTGGTTTACATGTGTGTGACCTGATCACACTAAGGACTGGCTTACTGTCAACGCAGATGACGGATTCACCCGATGGATATATGCACTAGTCCATTATCTCAGTCACAGCTCGCATAATCGCCACGATTTCCGCTTGAAAGACACTGCAGTTCGCACCCAATGTCATCGAAAGCCTGAGTTGAAGGTCCTCAAAGATCCCCGCTCTTGTGTCCATTTCCATTTTGGAGCCATCTGTAAACATCAGATGACCACAGAGTGAGGAATTTATACCATCCACCCAGACACTCCTATCTGGCATCATGATCTTCGGGCATCGCCCAAAGTCAACAGTCGCCAGTATGTAGTCGAAATCTCAACCACTCGTCCGGGTGATTCTCAATCATCGCCTGGAGAATGTTGGCATGTACCCAGTTTTCTCCTGCGAATGGCGCTTCTAACAGCACACCATCTCGCACAGACATCAGGACTAGTCAAATTCAGGATGATATCCAGGGCCGCCTGCGGAGTACTCCCCTCGCCTTACTGATGCACATTGACGGAGTTTGCTGAACCTTACTGAGCATTCTAACTGGTAGCTGTTCCCCAATGCGTTTCACCAAACTACGCAGCCATAGGTGATAATTGGGCGCACGATAGCCGAAAAAAGCCAATGCACGGAAAAAGACCCTACCTTTTGCCAATCGAATTCCAACAGGCGTAGAGCACGTTCAATTCTTTTTTCATACGCTCCTCACTATTTCACTTCCAGTTCAGTTTCTGATTAAGAACGATACCGAGATATTTCGCCTCAGAAGATAGAGATAGCTCTACGTCCTCCAACTTTGGTTTCCTAAAGCTTCCAATTTTTCGCCAGAGCAAACTAAAGAAACAGCTCCGTCTTTGCCGGATTAACACCCAGCCCACAGTGTCTAGTCTAATCTGAGTTTTGACACTTCGCCAACTGTAAATAATCTAGTGTGTCAGAAATAAACGTGTCTTTAGGAAGAAAAGTAAAAACTTTTTAATAATAATGATTAGTTCAGTTGAATTATTTTTTAACGAGGAAGACAAAGTACAAAAAATGGAATCTATTAGAAGGCACTTAAGAGACAACTAATCCTTTAGAATTGCCGGCTACACTGAGTGAATGTTATTGCTGAGAATAATTATTAATAAATAGTCCGTTATTTTCGCATATTTTCCTCTTGCGAAAGAGGGAATAGTATAATTTAGTGGATATTTTGGAAAATGACTTCAAACGAAGTCATCGGGCGACAGCCATACCTCCGCTCTTAAAAGTTTGTGCAGATTTAAGGTTTTTTGCTAGGGAACTTTCCAAAGGTCCCATGGCAACGACTTCAATCTTGGCATGGCTCAACCTACATTGTCGGTTGTTTCGAAGGAAGTTGTGCACCTAATGGAGATAGATGTGCATTATTTCAAAAATTACGGAGGAAGAAAAGACCCAAAAATAAAATCCGGCTTTACTAAAAAACGAAAGTTTCCTTGTGCTTTCGGATGTACGAGTAGAGATGGGGGACACACTTACTTATCATTGGAGCGAAGGAAGAAGTTCGCCATTTATACATAAATAGGAAAGGCTAGTTTAGTTTGAATGTTTTGCTGGTAAGTTATAATAATATAATCGGCCCTGTTCTGAAAACAGAATCCAGACAAAGAGAAAACGTTTAAGAATATTTGGGGTTCTGTAAAACAATTCAGAAGAAAAATATCAGTTTCGAATTAGAAAGCAAATGCCTTGTGATTTTAAAACAAACAATTTAGAAGAAAAATATTTCATGTTTTAAGAGCATCAAAATTGTAGACATTTTATTCTGAAAGAAAATTCTGATTGAAAATGATTCGGTATGCAGAAAAGGGCCGAATAATCTAATCTAAAAAAAAAATTCTTTCAGCGGCGACACTATCGAGTATTTAGCCATGAAAAAGCTTCTCAAAATACCGTTCGAAATCGGTGTAAAAACTTTAGGTTCCAATCAGTGAGTGAAAAATTAGAAAGTGCACAGCTCACTGGGTGTGAGAAGCTCTCCCCAATCCCTTCATGGGATATGCGACTACGAAATGCGAATCAGGTATGTGACGCCAGACATTCTGGTTCTACTCACAATGCCCTCATTTGGAACAAAAGTCCACTGGAGCAACAGGTTGCTGATTTCAGGGCAAACACATGGCTACTAGGGTTAAATTACCGGAGTTCGGGCACAGCTCAAAACTTGATAAAAAAAAAGGCCGAAATTACAGAAAAATATAGAGAATATAGGACCTATGTTCCAGGACTTTTATTTAAAGTCTGGAAAATTGTTCTTGAAAGTTTTTAAAATAACTAGCAATGAAGCAGATTCATCATTCCCTTTAATTTGAACACCCACACTAAATGTCAAGACATTGGGGTTATCTGGGTGCACAGATGCCGTCCCATAAAAATAAAGACACCATTAAATTTGGGATAAAATACCTTTCATTTGAGTACCCAAAGATGCCTGTTTCAGTCTGTCCGACAACAAAATATATTTTTCGTGTTCTTATATTTTTCTTTAATTTTGTGTTTTTCATAAGTTTTGAGCTGCCCGAGCTCCGACAATTTTGCCGCTGCTAGGTTCTTTTTTATATAAATAATATTATATTTATTAGTGGTATTCATGCAAACAAGAAAACCAAGAAAACAAGAAACCAGCGTAAGTTTCCCCGAAGCGTTTGAGGAGGCACCAAATAAAGTTGCTCAGTGTTTCTATGCAGCAATTGTCAAAAAAGACTGATAAAGTAAATAAACAAAGTAAAATTAAAAGTATATGCTTTACCTATTCCATTATTTTATTTTTTTCTCTTTTTTCAATACAAAAATATTGACGTTGAGATGTCAAAAGTTTTCACGTTTCTTTTTCCAGGTTTGCTCAGCAAATTTGCCTCGAAAACTTTCCACTTTTGTGCAAGTCGCTTTGTATGTGAAATTTGTTTGTTTTGACGTTTGCTGTGCAAGTTTACGATGTTTTCGAGTTTACGAGGTTCTTTCGAGCTTTCATGAAGACCACTATTATGCACAAATGTTTATAAACATTACAATTTAACAACAAAAATTATGATTTTATTTAGAACCACAGCTTTTGACTCCTTATCGTTCACCTGATCGTTTTTTGTTTTAAAAACTATAAGGCAACCAAAAATTCGTGGTTGCCAATAAAACCTCTATCAAGCAACTGATGTTGCTATCTGTCAGTCGCCATATGTAATAACTTTTCGGCAACTGGCAACACAACTGAGGTTCGGTTGCTATCGATAATCGACCCATGAGATTGCCACCACAGCACTTAAATCCCTATTGCCATTTCCGACATCCTATCTGTGTGAAGCGAGGTTTTCAGCAGTGACAGCAACCAAAACAAAACAACGGAATAAACTAAACATAAGTAACACACTTCGGGTGTCATCATCTCCTTGCAAAGAAACAAGCTCAGGGTTCTCATTGATTTAGCGTTCTAGTAAGTAAAAATGTTAAATCTGTTTATATGCGGGCATGTTTAAACTTACTTACTTATCCGGTCTCGGACAACCCCGGGGGTCAGGGACCTTACAAAACGAAGATAACATATTTCGCCAACCAGTTCGATCTTTTGCATTATTTCTCCAGTTGGCAATACCAAGTGTACGCAGGGATTCGTCAACCTGGTCCCTCCAGCGGAGTCTTGGTCTTCCTATTTTTCGTCTTCCTTCGAGTTCGGTTTCGAAAACCCTTCGCGCTGGTTCATCTTCATCCATTCTACTGACATGGCCTAGCCAGCGCAATCGCGTTATCTTGATCCGCTTAACTATGTCAATGCCAGGATAAAGCTCAGACAGCTCATGATTCATGCGTCGCCGATACTCGCCGTTGTGCACTATAGGGCCATACATTTTTCGGAGTATTTTTCTCTCCAAGACTCTTACAGATGTTTCGTCTGCTTGCGATAGGACCCAGGATTCTGCGCCATAAAGCAAGACAGGTTGAATGAGAGTCTGGTACAGCTGGACTTTTGTTACTCGAGAGAGGGCTTTATCTCTAAAGTGCTTGCTTAGCCCAAAATAACATCTATTCGCAAGCACAATTCGCCGCTTGATCTCAAGGCTGACGTTGTTGTTTTTGTTCACGGCAGATCCGAGGTATATAAATTCGTCCACTATCTCGAAGATATAACGGTTATCAACGTTCACGCTTTGGTCTAATCGCGTGGAGGCCCTGTTCGTTGAAACCATTAATTTTGTCTTGTCCTCACTTACTGTCAGACCCACTTTTGCTGACTCCTTCTCCATTCTCGAAAAAACCGCAGTAACTTCTCTAATTGTGCGCCCAATGATATCTATATCATTAGCATACGCGAGCAGCATGTGACTTTTGCTGCTGATGATTTTATTCATGTTGACTGCAGCTTTTCTCATAATGATCTCCATTAAGATGTTAAAGAGATCGCACGATAGGGTGTCGCCTTGCCTGAGGCCTCGCTTAATTTCGAAAGGTTCGGTAAGATCCTTACTAACTTTCACTGCGGATTTGGTGTTCGTCAAGGTCATCCTGCAAAGGCGTATGAGTTTTGCAGGAATACCAAGCTCAGACATTGCTTCATAAAGTTTCTCCCGTATCGGACTATCGAAGGCCGCTTTATAATCGATAAATAGATGATAGATGTCGATTTGTTTTTCGTGTATCTTCTCCTGGATTTGGCGTAGCGTGAAAAACTGGTCAGTTGTCGATTTTCCAGGCCTAAAGCCACACTGGTATGGTCCAATCAGGTCAGCGATAATTGGTTTTAGTCTTTCGCACATTATACTTGATAGAACCTTATATGCTATGGATAAAAGGCTTATTCCGCGGTAGTTGGCACAGATACTCGGGTCACCTTTTTAAATATGGGACATAGTACACTGAGACTCCAATCGCCGGGCATGCATTCATCTAACCAAATTTTGCTAATGAGCTGATGCGTGCACCTTATCAGCTCATCGCCGCCAGCCTTAAACAGCTCCGCCGGTAATCCATCGGCTCCTGCGGCTTTTTTGTTCTTAAGCCGGGCAATAGCTGTTCTGACCTCGTCTTGGTTAGGAGGGGGGCAATCGACGTCGTCGTCCATATTGTGATCGATTGTCCCATCGTCATTGAATATCTCCATATTCCCAACATGCTCTGCACATCTGCGACGAGATTTTCGTCCTTGTCTTTACAGAAGGAGGGCCCTGAACCATGTCCATTAGTTCCGTTTTTAACTTTTCGGTAGAATTTTCGGGCTTCGTTCTTCCTTCTGTATGTCTCAATTTAATCACTCTCGCGCTTTCTCCACTGCCGTTTCTTACGCCTAAAGAGACGGTTTACCTCCTTTCTCTACTCCCTATACCGCTCAGTTGCAGCTCGCGTTGCAATTGACTGAAGCATTACCATACGTGCAGCGTTCTTTTCGTCATTTGCTATGCGACACTCTTCATCATACCACGGTTTATTGCGAAGCGGTTTTTGAAACCAAGTACGGTTGTTGCGGCAGTTTTTATAGAGTCGGAAATGGGTTTCCACTGCGCATCAGGATCGTCATCGGGAGGGGGTGGGTTCTGTGCCAAAAGTTGCGAGAGCTTCCTTGAGTAGGCTGTGGCTACCTCTGGTAACTGCAGCTTTCCGATGTCCAGCTTCCTCTGCGTCTGGTTTCGTACGATTTTCGCTCTACTTAATCTTGTGCGAACCTTTGCTGCTACCAGGTAGTGATCAGAATCGATGTTAGCTCCTCTGATCACTCGTACGTCCATTACACTGGATGAGTGCCTTCCATCAATTTGGTTCTTAGTTCTTTGATCAGGGGATACCCAAGTAGCCTTGTGGATGTATCTATGCTGGAATCTTGTACCACTAATGACCATGTTTTTTGCCGCGGCAAAGTCAATCAGTCTCATACCGTTGTCGGAACTGTCAGCATGTAGACTGAAATTGCCAATAGTTGGATTAAACACATTCTCCCTTCCTACTTTGGCATTAAAATCTCCTAGTACAATCTTAATGTCATGGCCAGGGCAGCGGTCATACGTTTCCTCTAGGAGCTCATAGAATATGTCTTTGGCATCATCATCTTTCTCTTCCGACGGGGCATGCACACAAATTAGGGAAATATAAAAATATTTCGCTTTTATGCGTATTGTGGCTATTCGTTCACTCACAGGATTGAACCTAGAGACTAGATGTCGCAGTCTTTTGCCAACTACAAATCCGCAACCAATTTCATGTTTTTTTTTCATGGCAACTGTAGTATATATCGCAGTTTCTTTTTCTTGTGCGGTAATGTCAGCCTTATAACTTTCGAGGACATCTGCTAGTTGGATACTTGCACCGGATCTATATAGAGTTCTTACATTCCAAGTGCATATCCGTAAATCGTGGTCCTTATAACGTTTGCGGGGGTCGTCAACAAAAAGGGGTTGTTTATGTTTTCTGTTTATAAACACAATTCAATAAAAATTATTAAAAACGTTCTAAAAAAATTAACATGCAGTGTAACCCCCCGTTGCTGGTCCGCGGCAACAATAAGGTTGGGGACCACTGCTTTAAACCACAACACAATAATTTGTTTTTGCTCTTCACTTATTGTACGCAGGAAAATCAGCTGCTTTAATAATTAACAACATTTGACGTTTGATAAAAAGTGCTGCCAACTCATTTTATACTTTTATTCGAAAGCAATCCTAACGCGTGGCTACACTTTTTGGTCGATTCGAAAATTGTACATCGTACCAATTCAAATTCGAAAAGAACTTTCGAATAGTTTTAGCATTCGAAACGAGTTACAGCATAAGCGCAGTGTAATAAACGTGGTTAACAACATATGATTACCGGTTGAATTCAAGATTTTATTTCCGATGGATAAAACAACCACTGCTCCCGCCAATGCCATGTGTTAGTGCTAAATACGCCAACTGGGGACCATGGTAAAATAAGTAAGGTAAACGCAGTAGGAATTGTTACAACAAAAACAGGCATTTTGCTTTTGGTTGGTGTCCATAATCTGTCAAATTTTCTACATGTGTGTATGAACTGTAAAAATAAACAAAAAGGTACAAAAAAAGAATATGTACATGTGAATTTGACATAAGAGAAACACCTAAGCGAGAAAAATGTTCAAATCAGCTGTTCTAACGATTTTACCTTACTTATTTTACCATGCTGGGGACGTAGTATAATCTATTTCCAACTGAGTTAGTCATGCTTCTATATTTCTTTGGGCTCAGGACCTCAACTTCTTGTTCACCCATAATTAAAAAATGTTCCCACAAAAACTAAAAAATATTTAATTCGTCTTTTTTTCAATGTATTTATGTATATTACTATGTTTGTAAAATGCATTCAAATTTCTATGCAATTCATCGAAAACATGAATGAGCATGATTGGTTTTATGTAGTATGTATGTATGTTTCTATGCATGTATGTATGTATATAATGTATCTAATTATGAAATAAATACATAATTACCACGGTTTCGTTATGAATTACAATGATTTTTGTGTTTGTTTTATGTACAAAAATATGATTCTAATGTCAATTCGATAAGAAAAGTTATGTATAAAATAAAAAAGGGAACCATTCAAAGTTCGTGGGTTCGTTATATACTGACAGGGTTACCAGCACCAATGAAACGACTCCAATCGATCAGGATTAGGTTGGGGGGATGGGATACTTTAAAACAAACAATAAGGGAATGTTAAAATTTAACGATTATAGGATTGGGGGACAAGGGGATGTTATACGTAGTTAATTTCTAAGAATTAATTTACAATTGTACACATTTAGCTTTTAGTTTAAACGTCTGTCGAAAAGATTGTGTTGTGTTCATTAAATGCTAAGTGTTTTTCGTATCGTATCTTAATACTATAATACATTCATTGAGCTTGTATTATCTTGCAATTGTTTCTGTTGCAGAGGATCGTCATTATTATTATCATCGTCTGGCGTAACGCCACCATTCTCAATACGGCATTTCTCATAATCGACGAAATCGTCAAATAGACTTGGCCAAGCTTCGGTATCATCATAATTAGTGATATCACACTGTTCCGAAAAGTTTAAAAACATATTCCAAGTATCCTTGGGAATGCCTCTTATACTAGGATGTTGCTCCAGGAAATATATCCATTTACTGAGTAGCTGGGGCGCGTGCACAGTGAATACTAATTTCCATAATGAAATGGCCATGTCCAAGGTTAAAATACGTTGATCTGGTTCCAGGCCAAACCTAAATAAAAGAAATTAGTACAGTTTTAGTTCGAATTAATGACATGCAGTGACATTTCAGTTTACACACCTAAACGTAAATCGATATAATTGTTTAAACATTTCCGAATCGACCTTTAATGTTTCGATTGTCTGCTCCAGTCTTATGCGTATTGTGTCTATAGTATCGGCTCGCATTTTATGTAAGCCTTCTATAAATTCACTACGGGTAAAGCGACACATCTGTGACGCATCTAAGCACCAGGCTAGCACCAAAATGGCAAATTCATCTGGTTGATAATTGAGATCACGACATAAACGTTCAATACCTTCAGCCAATATCATGTCCTCGTCTGGCTCTTTATATTCCTCAAATAATTTATTTAAAGTATTATCGGACACTTCAGAGGTTTCTTTAACTGGAATAGAAAAAGCCCAACCCAATAGAATTAGCACAGATACCTCAATGATATATTGCACTTGACTTACCCGTTGTTGCTATAATATCGCTCATGGCGGCTGCGTTACCATTAAGCAATGCTAATGATTTCTTAAAACTACTACGTTTTGTATCACAATGGTTTGCTGGTTTGAGTGGACTTCTGGTAGAGAGCAATTCATCAGTTTCTACAAGGGCAGATGGAAGAATGGCTTAAAATTATAGTAGTTTAAAGGGGATACTTTACAAATTTAAAGTGTCTAATGGCTGAATATTTTTACAAACATTTATGCAATTAACTCTACAAGTCAGTTTACACTACTTCCAGAAAAGTGAGTAATGCATATTTTAACAGAAAATGTTTGAGAATACAATCGTCTTTTAAGAAAGGTTTCTTAAATCATCTTGTTTGTGAGAAACTATAAATTGGGTATCGAAGCTTAATAGTTTTGTGCAGAAAATACATAAAACTACATTATTGTTAGAATTAGACTGGATTGAAATTTTTTAAGAAATCGATGTCGCAGATAATCACTGTCCACAAAAAAGTTGAAACGAAATATAGGCGTAACATTTTTCCTTCTAGGGAAACTTGTTTGAAGGTGCATTTTTGACGACATTGTGGTTATAGTAAAGATGCTGATATCGTGTTATATTGAAAATCTAACAACAGATACTAGAGAACACTTTACTTGTACAAATATGTTCGACACTTTCCAGCAATTTTCTTTGGAATTTGAATTCTACAGCACCTCCAATTGAAATTACAAGAAAATCAATTGAATTTTAAAACACATCAATTACATTTTCAAAAAAATCAATTGAAATTTAAAAGACATCAATTGAAATTTTAAATCCTAATATATAGAATCCATTGATTTTTGAATTTCATCTGTCGAGTTTTAAATTTCAATTGACGAATTCTAAAGTTCAATTCATGTGTTTTAATGATGTTATATGTTTAACGCTGGCAAATCTGATGAAGTGTAATTATAGTAGTCACCACTGGAAGGTATCAGGTGGTTACGTTATCATTGTTTTTGTGCAGAGAAATTTATTCAAATTATGGCGGAAAACAATCAAAAAGACACCGTGGAAAGAACTTCAGTGGCCGAGGAACTTTTACTTGTGAACCTGGTGGAAGAACGCTAGTCAATTTTGGAAAAGCAAATACTTAAATCACAACAACATGAAAACAAAACAGCTGTTGGTTGGCAACAGTTGTCAGCAGTTTGAATTTGTCGTTTCATTTTATAAAAATTTGTAACCATATATTACCTTTAAAGCTCGGTTATTGAAATAATAATATTTAATTGAAATTGATTTTTTTAACATGAGGCGTGGATTTGTTACCCAAATCCAATTTTTATTATTTTTTAAGTTATTAGCCAATAATTGTAATTGAATTGAATTGATGAAGTAATCAATTGAAGGAATTATGGTAGAAATTTTGTAACCATATAAGGCCTAATGGCTCGATTATGTATATGAAGAGAAATAAAATAAATAAATAAAGTACTAACCAAGATTTATTCATTCAGGTTATATTAGTAGCACAGCTGATTTCATTGTTTTCGTTTTGTTTGTGCCTACTATGTCAAAGTCTGTTTACATTTCTGTTTTTGATTACATTAGGTCTGTCTGCGAACTGATAATTTGTGCCTAATAAGCACAAAAATTTCGAAAATTCAAATGTTTGAAGTTACAATTGAAATCAAATACAATAAACACCAAAATTCCGAAAATTTAAGTGTTTGAGTATTGCTTGAATTGAAACTTGATTTTAATCTTCGTTTTCAAACCAGTTTGAAGTTTTTTGAAAATATTTTATTTGAAATTGCCATCAATAATATTTGTCAGCTATGGGGATATTTAATAGTAATTTAATATTCGAATATATCGGAAAATGGACTAAATCAAAAACGGTGACTCTAAGGTCACTTTAAGGAATATGGTAAGTATTGATTTTGATTTCAATTAACAAATAAACAACATTTTGCAGCGCTTATTTATAGGACGAATAAGTGGAAGAGCTACAAACGAAACTCGTCACATGGACTGCAATAACCCATTTAGCGGCCCAGAATCCAATTTAGACGAGCCATAAATTAGTTAAGTAGATATCTAGACATCGAGGACCTGATTATGTTAATACTAGTTCTATCATTGCAGATAATCAAAGGACAAATTTGCAGCTCCATCAGACGCAGCTCCATCAGATAACTCATAAAATTGTATATTTTAAATTTATTTGTATTTACAAATTATCCATTCGCTCTTCCTAATTTATAGCGTTATATATGAATCATAACAATTTATATTCCAGTTAAACATATCGCACCCTAAATACAAAAGCGTCACAATCAAAATTTTGAGATTTTAATTTTTTGCTTAAAAACAATCGCCGAGGACCATTTTTTCTATCTGCTGTGAAAATCTGGAGTCAGTTTCTCTTCCCTTTCGCCAAACAAATCCAGTATTAATATGTCTATGTTTGGGACATTTCATATATTTTTTAACTTTCCACCTCAGTTTTTTGCCTCTACTGAAAATTTGTCAATTTTGAGTTGTGACACTTTTGTACTTAGGGTGCGATATGTATTTCTAATTATGGTCAATTCCAAGCAACTGTGCTCGTTCTAAATAGGGTGTTGAAAATAAAATACACGGCTGGAATTAGAATATATTAATACTGATTTAAAGCTGGAATTAAAATGTAATTCCTACCTTGAATTCCAGTGCACTGACTTACTTATATTGACTTGAATTCAACTGTAATTCGAGCCTTGAATTCAACTGTAATTACACTTTAATATTCGAATAGAATTCAATGGTTAATTTCCCTGGAGATTGCTATTGTTTTACAGTGTTATTGAAGTATAATTCAACACTTGAAATTGGAGGATATGTCTGGAATTAACTTGATTTCCAACACAAATGTTTATTGGGGTAACAATTTGTACAAATTCCCTACGGGAAATGTGTTGTCAATTGCCTAAAAGGATCTATACTGAGATAGGTGAAAAGAGGATATGTCTCCAAACTGTTTCCAAAGTGTTAAGGAAGAGTCAATTGTGCTGAACTGCCGTTGGTAGGGTGGGACTAAAAAAAAAGGAAACTGGAGATTGACTAAACGGATCGGACCCACGGGACCTACTAGATCGAAAATAAACGGGTCCTCCTAGAAACAAGGCACTGTGGGCACTTAAATTAAAGTCATTATCTTTAGGAATTAAATTGTGATTTTCTATAAAATTTAAAAGCTATAGAATTTTTTTTTTATATTTAATCCTTCCATAACTGAGCGAGTTATCGATTTATTTTAAATACATAATAAATTAATATTAGCGGTTTTATTACACTATTTGGAAGTTCTATCGTTCTCAAGGTGCATATCAATTTTGAATGTTTGTTTACGAAGTTAATTGGGGCTTTCTCTGGGACTGGTTCAAGTCGGACTTATTGTGTGACGGGTTATTTTAGACCAGTACGTTGATATATCGCAGGGTATCTAAGGAGTGCCAATTGACACCACCAATGACAAAGCCATGTTGAAGTTACTCGGTTCTTTTCATATAAAAGGGACGATACAGGGACCGGTCACTATCACTAATGGACATATCACGTGTACGTTCTGTACCGGTCTCATTTCCCGTAAGGTTGTTACTGGATGTTGTCTGTTTACACCAAAAAGCCAGTAAAGAGAGAAATTATTGTGAAATTTCGATGATAGAGAACATAAAAGTCTTTACTGGAGAATTTGCAAAAAATAACATATGTTTTTAAACATATGTATGTTTTATATAAACAAACAAAATTAGGTAATAGGTTTGTTCGAGAACGTGATAATTAGCACTAATTATCACTATTTTTTGCTGGAAAGTGTTCGATAACTCCCAGCAGCCAGCAACGAGAGAGCCAGAGAGTGAATATTTTGACAGTTCAATGATGGAGAAGTTGATGGTTTGTGCTGGGAAAATTTTTGCCAGCACGAATTAGCAAGCCAAACATAACAGCTGTTTTAAGTAAACAAACAAAATTAGGACGTAGAAAGAATATAAAATAATAAATTTATCATTGGAATTTTAGTTTTTAAGAGAAAATGTGATTTTTGAATGTTTTGTTATAAATCTTTAAGTATTTCTGTTGAAAAAGAAAACAGTTTTGGTGATTTGTAATGTTTTGTTCGAATTGCGTTTGTTGGTTCTTCCAATGTTTACATTGCATATCAGCTGTTTACATACAAAGTTCTTATTTCTTGCTACTTTTTGCTGGATGTCGTTCGCGTACTTTTTGTGCTATTTTTTTATTGAGAGAGTAAAATCATTCTTACTCTCCAGATAGTTTTTGCTTGCTATTTTTTGCTGGAAAAGTTCTCGAACAAACCTAATATAAAAAAATCCAATGAGTGTTCGAACTCACGGGCGATGTGTTAACACTTTTTTGCTACACGGTACCTGTTCGATTTCTATGAACACATTCGTAAATGTTACATTGGAAAATAAAAAACAGCGTTCAATCATATGATGGCGTTACAGTTAAATAATATTAATACTTAAAATTATTTAAAGACCCTGTGCAAGCACATGTGTCATTATTTTCTTGCTCAATACTTTTTGTTTTATTCCCACAAAAGTCAAAGAATGCAAAGCAACAGACACTTGTACATACATACATACATTGTTATATTCGTACGATATAACCGAAGATCAACATAAAATACTTTTGTAATATTACTCCAAATTAAAACACTTCAATCTCGGCTCGCCGATATCGGATCGCCTTAATTTTTGGCCTAAACTCTTCGTCGAAACCCGCACTAGCTTTTTAATCCAAAAATTAATAAAATCGGCTATGCATTTCCGGAGAAAATCGCGTGGGAAAATTATATGAAAATCGCCCAATAATCACTTTCAATACCGACAAGCAACGAACAAACAAACGATGATTTACTCTTACAAACCTAACACTTGCGTATGTATTAAATTTATAGTTTACTGCCCTAGAGGCGCGCGTATAGATGTTAACACATCAAAAATAATATAACAATCATTGGAATTTTAGAAAGAAAAAGTTTGTTATGCTCTGTAATGAATTTTTAACTATCTATTTTAAAAAAGAAGACAGTTTTAGCGATTTGTAATGTCTTGTTTAAACTGTGGTTGTTGGTTCTTTAGTTATTTACAATGCAAGTTTTTACTGGATGTCGTCTGTGTACTTTTGTGATATTTTTTACTGGGGGCGTAATATTTATCTTGCTCTCAAAAACAGTTACTGGATATTATTTACTGGAAAATACGCAGACAGACCTATTGTTACTTTTTCATACGTGTCAAAAAATTTGAAATAAAGTACAAAAATATGATTATGAGCACTAACTTTAACACATTTGAAATTAAATTGCAATTTTTACATAGTGTTTACATCAGCTGACTTTGACATATTAGGCACTTTAATTTCATCAACAGCTGCTGCTACAACCTGAATAAATTAATCTTGGCACTAACCAGCGTTAGCCCTCCTGTTAATGTTATCGGCCGCATAAATTTCAAGTATACATTGAGAAAATCCAATTCCAAAGATAACCAGATATTGAGGAAGTTATACTAAAATGGTAAAATCGCAGCTCCGAGACGGAAAATGGACACTGCCAAGATTGCTGATTTCAGCCATCCTGCTGAAACCAAAGATGATTATCTGAGTTAAAATCTCCCATTTCATCCCATAAAAGGGCCGTAATTATGGTTCAAACAGAAGAAATCTACCAGTATCAAAATAACATATTATTGAAAAAGATACCTGTATTTGGACCACCCGTTACTACTCAAGTGTTCTCTGATTGATGCCTAGTATTAGTGTTTAAATCAGAACTTTTACTTATATTCACAATTTCAACATGTTTTTTCTATGAATTTAAATATTGTACAATAGTATTTGCATTATTATTTCTTACCATGAGATCTTTCCTTGTAGAAAGTACTTCCTCTCACAGCCATGTGCAATTGATGTTGCAGTTGCTGATGATGAGGAAGATAGTTACTTTCGTTGGCGTTTATTGTTGTCGTCGTAGTGGTAGCTCCTTCAGTTGTCGTTAGACCTGTGTAGCGACCATCAACAATATGTGTGGGATGACAGCCGGAGTGTACGGATGAGGAAGTAGCAGCAGCAGCGCCACTACCCAATGTAGCTGACGGATGCTCTGATGTCGACTGGAAGCATTGCAGGCAGTTTCCCATAGCGGGAAAACAATGTATCAAATTGCACGATTGTATCCTTCACCTCGTGTTACTTTTTATTTTCCAAGCTCTTAAATGTTGGACTGATAAAGATCACTAGTAAGCTATAAAAAATGTCTTCTTTGCCGCTTTGGTTCCGAAATAGTTGTGGCAGTTGTTTCTCGTTTAAAGTCTAATTTGGAGTTTAAGTGCTAGAGGCGCTGATGATGGTGGTGGGGTGAGGAGCATGAGTTGTTGGTAATGATATTGATGCTTCGAGGGGGGCTGTTGGTACTGTTATTGTGTGGTCGACGTTGTTGTTGCTTGGTGGTGTTGAATTGTGGAAATTGTACATAAACGCTCATACATGCATATATGAAAGATTAGATCCCTGGATTTGTTGGTTGCTGTTTACGTCTCTACTTTGTTCTTAATTGTGGTTGGCTTTCTTGCTTTTTCTTACTATTGGAAATTGGCACTACGTTTCTGGTAAAACTACATTATCCTACAAAAAAAATAACAAAATACGATATATTCCACCACACCATATGTACATATATACATATGTATGCATGTTTCCACTTTGACAATAGAAATACAATTAATTTCATCATTACCTGGTATGATCGGGGAGATGTCCTCGTCACCTAGAGGGGATTATCAGACGTTCCTTATGGTGATCACAAGCATTGCGATTTATATATACATATGTATATCACTGGCCCTGGATGTGTCCAGTGATGATGGAGTTTATACAGAAAGATATCAACTTCAAGGATTTCTCTCAGTATTCTAGTGGAAAATATTGCACATACGCACACACATGCACCATGATTTCTGTTTTTCTCTGGTTTCTGCTTCTTTTGTTTCACTTTTTCTGCATTAAATGGAAACCCTTTGATTCACTTTCGATCTTCATTGCCCTTTCAGGAATAGTTGTAAAAAATGTTATATTTCTCTCAGACGTTCTTTTTTATTGCACGGGATTAACAATCATTTATTACAATAAATATAATAGTGTTTCCCTATTGCAAACAAGTGAAAATAAACCAAAAAAGTATGTATTTATTCTTTTCGCCATCAACTGCAAAGCCCGTGCATACGTTACAAGTTTAAGCCGTTGCTACAGGGACCATGAGCGGCGGCTCAAGTGCTTTGTAGTGATAATAAACGATAAAGAAGTGATACAAATTATAGGGATTAATAAAAATTTAGATCCTCAAGTTTGATTTGAAGTTTATAAATCTTAGTTTTACATGTATTTCATTGTAATTATTTAATGTAGTTTTTGTTTACTCTTCTAACGGCGTTGGTTTCCCGTACATCAAGCTTAGTACTATTCATTGTGTCTCGTTGTTCTCTTTTCTATGACATTTATTGCCATAATGCATAAACCACATCGTTCTTCTCGTTACTAACTTTTATTATGACATTTTTAGCGAATAGAGGGTGAATCTAACATTCTAAATCCCTATCGGCGGACGAAAATTTTTTCTATTTAGCATAGTCTCAAACCAACATAACAACAGGGGGTTTCGATGAAACAGCTGTTCGACTTGGTAGTTGAAGGTCTATGGTTGAAGTACTACATACACAGAAAAAAAACCTAGTGTAATATTACCCAAATTCATGGTGTGATATCAGCCAATGTACTGAACATCATAGGGTCAGTTATTTAATTTGGCAATATTACCAATAAACGCAGGCAATTTCACGTTGACAAACCCTACAGAAATTTGCCTTGCATATTTGTAGATTTACCCAATGCAAAAAGACAATGAACAAAATTTACTGATTTAAAATGTGAATTTTGGCAAAAAAGATTGTTGTTTATTTATTTATACATACATATATATTTTTTATTGTATACATACCTATGTATATATTGCTATTAAGCTTATAACCACAATGTAAAAGACAAACACATGTAAAACTTTGGAAATAAAAATGTATTTAAATCAAATAAACATCGACTTGTCGGAAACTAGATCAACGTTTGATGTCTTCTAAAGTTTGAGGATCAAAACGTATTAATTACCCACTTAATTGAAATGCGGCTAAAACACTTTGGTTAGCTTCTCGGAGGAAAGGTCTGGTACGAGTAGTACTTTGTTTTCTTCCATCTTCGACAAAACAGACAACTTCCGTCCGGTTGTGAATGCTGCTGCACCAACACTGGGTGGGTTTTCAGTTTCAGCTGGCTCCTTCTAATTAACATCTTCTGCGGTTGACCCCTGGGTTTGGAATGATTAGCAATTTAATATTCTTGTTGCTATTCACAGATAGGGATATTGTCTAACAACTTCTAAGATAATCTTACCATATCATCTTGGAGTTGAACAGCCTTTCGCCACAATGTATTTATCAGGGCCATTGTGACTTACTATGATGGTGGTGGTACCGAATTCTGTTGTGTTATGGATGTTTGAATGACAGCTGTAGTGCTTAAGGACGCGGAGGTATCTTCGTCCATAATGCCTGCACCATAGTCTCCATCACCCCATATTCGGCGGCAATTGTTTACTGCTCAGAAAACTAGTTAACATCTTTCTAAGTTGTGCACAAGGGTATGTAACGATGTGGTACTGCTGTTGAGTTGACTTCTTTAATATATTATAACCACCACCGAGGGAGGTTCTCATCTTGTTTAGGCTCCTGTTTGATACGCGTAAATTTTGTTCAGCTTTGCTGTTTCACGGGTATAAGGCTTCTACAGAATGTGAAAAGGCTTTACTCTCTTGACATAGTAAATCTCTCCGATTACATTACTGGCCATTACAATTTTCTGTGGATGTATTTCCATTGTACCAGTACGCGCATAGAACAACTTTAATAAGTCAATCATTTTCTGTATTTAGATGCCCGTCATTGCCGATTATACATATGTATATTTTAAGCTCAAATTCCAGGACGGAGACGGAAAACCGCACAACGCAACCCGAATTCTTCCAGTCACCTATCAGCGTTTCTTCTTTGACAGTTCTTACTTTCTTGATCAGCTGTCTCATCGGTACCCCTTGGGTTCTATGCCACAGCTGATCAACCATAGAGTTGGGGAAACATGCAGAATAAATTAAGAAAGAGAAATAGCGATAGATGAATGGAAGTATTTAGGGTTGCTCAATGGATCATAAACTGAGATTATTTTTATGGTAATTAAATCGAGGAACCATTTTATTTACAAGAAACCGAACCCGAAACGTTTTCGAATATGAAGTCCGTTACGAATTGGAGACGGAATTTCGTACGCAACCGGATTCGTGTCCGTAACTGATTTTGTTGCTGTTGCAAAAAACGAAATACACTGCGATTTGGGTGCGACACGATTTTCGCACGGGAGCCGCATTGGTTTGACATGTGCTTAAATGTTTACGAGTAATAATGTTTAAATAAAATTTGTTTTTTTGCTCTCCTGAACAATTGTGTTTTATTATAGAGCCCTTATTGAATATAAGCCCTCGATATAGATCCGTAAAGAGACGTGTTTTGGATACACTCCTTGCTTAGATTATCACGAAGTTTGTATGCGGAGCTAAGCAATATTAAGCGGCACTTGCAATTACCGCTTCCATTTCTGTCTTAAGCAGGCATAAAAAAGTCTGAAAAATGTAGCAAAATGGCCATTAGATATCGCCGTCGTGAATTCAATGATAAGAAGATAAACATATGTACAAATCTGCATGAATGACTAAGAATGCGGACCACACATTTGTCCATCTCGAGCATGTGCTTCGGTTATACAAGAATGCAATCCTTGTTGTTCATATAACTAACTTGCTCGCAAAAGTTATAATCCATGAAAAAAATAATAGGCAAAGCTCATGCTCATGATGGACAAGTCTGTGTGGCCCTTTAGAGCAAGAGGATTACATATTTAGTTCTTGTGAAATTTTTTTCAACTGTTTTGTTATTTATCTTTAAGCACCGTATTCAGTTCTTGCGAAATTTTCGTTCTCATAGGAAGCACGTGTATAAAAAATTACAAATATTTCGTGAACAGTTTTAAGTTGCTTGGTCCTCAGCTCTATGCGAAATTTTCGGGTACAACACCAATTACAGGGTTGATATGCCAATAATTATTTCGTACGAAAACAATTGTTTGGGAACGAAATTGCAACATTTCGATAATTTTAACAAACAGAGGTAACACCATGTGCGCTAAAAGTAAAATGGAGTGCGAAGAGGAAATATTCATGAAATATTTAGTAGGTGAATCAGAGAAATTTTTGTGTAGAGATAAAGATAAATGGCAAAATTTCTTACGAAAATTTCACAAGAACTGATTACGGGGCTTTTCACGTTTTTTTTGTTGCTGAGAGTTACCAGCTTTCTCTAATTTACTTACAAGTATTTTATACTTTGGCATTGACACCAGACTGCCGCACATGAGCTCGCACATGTTTTCGACGCTTCGTTGCGCATCTCGTCGTTAATTTGAAGATCGAAATTCGACGTTTTCATGCGAACTCTGTGTAAAATTTCGTCAGCCATCTCGTCCTTATATTTGTCCCACAATGCGGACGGGTTCGATATATGACATGTGGCTATGATGATCGCAAACAGTGTACGAATTGGATTCGCTGGCGCAGAAACAGTTGCATCGGCGAGAGTGGAGTCCCAATGTGTATCGTTTTCGAGCAAATTCAAACGATGGCACGCCTCCCGAAACGTGGCGCACAGCACACCATCTACAGAACGCAGGTTCACCAAAAGCAAGCGAAGATAGAAGCATTCGTCTTGGCATAAATGAACTGTGTATATTCCTCCGAGAGCATCGGTCGAATAGACATCAGCGAAGCCAGCAACAACATCACATTTTTCCGGCGTTGAAACCTCTTCGATGCAGCGTTCCATGTATAATAGCGTGGTTGTTCTGCTCTTTGCGTCCGTAAAGTAGACACGTTGGCCGTTCTCCAAGTGAACTGCCAAATGTACGACAGTCCGGTGATGTTCATCAATCGGAAATGAAAACAGCCGCCAAATTGCCTCGTTACAACTCACGTAACGTCCAAGTTGAAATTTCGTTACCTCGTCGTTTGCATTCGGTTCAACAATGCCAAATACCGCCATGTCGCTCCCTTTGTTCACATATTTGCAAACGTATTTGATGGATTTAATGGAATTGCAGTACTCAACATTGCAGTGGGTTGAGAACGTTTTCGATAAAAGCGGTCAATATGGAACGATCCAGCGGTTATCGACGACGACATCGTTTCCTTTCACTTTCATCACGATTGATCTGCCGTTGTCATCTGGAGAACGACGCCGATACAATGGCTATCCGTCGATTCCACTGATTGTGTCAGGGGGAAACGCTTTGTGCAATTTGCGTTTTCCATGCACGGCGAGTCTGGGTTGTGGACTCCGCAAGGGCCACGGAATACAGCTCCGGATCAGTTTCTAGATCTGGTATTTTGCCTGAAATGGTCTAATCAATATGATCTGGACAGATCTTGCCGAGCATCCAAAGCAGAATGTGTGCATGTGGTAAGCCATTCAACCGAGTACATCCAACAACCGATTCTGCCAAAAACCCTCTGCTTAACGATGTAATCCATGAGTACTCTGATCTTTTGTTTGAATAAATGTCCGCAATCCAATAAGATAACCTCACTTTTTACACGCAAATTTATTTTATTAAAAAATTATCGAATTGATAAATATCGCAATGGAATTTCAATTGATCGTAATGCTTGTACCGTTTCTGGATACGATATGCGATATATGACTATCCGAAATTAGTGTACTAATATGGAAAACTCGAATCAATTGCAGCAAGAAAAATGCACATTTGTTTAATAGAAAATGACAATACGAAAAGTGCACCTGTCAATTTGCGCTCAGCCTAAGCCTGGTTTGTATTCGGCTGTTTTCCGAATTCTTCTTTGATGATATGCGAAAAGTGCACCTGTAAAATTGCGCTTAGTCTAAGTCAACGAATAACGCCATCTATGGGGTTGTGGCATTGATCATGTTATTTATCTCGTTAACTTCTGCACCCAAAATTCACGCAAAACGTATTTTATCACAATGAATTTCACAATTATCCGAAATTTTCTATGCTGCACAACGTAGCTTTTCATCGTCCAAAATCATCAAATCATGCGATAAAAATTTTCACGTTTTTCCGGAATTTTCCGAGTTTTTCATTAAAAGTTTTCTATTTTGCCATTCTGGAACAATTGCACACAAAATTCTATACTAAAAATCTGTTTTCCATTTTTCCAATTTCCCGACTTTTCCGCATGGAAAAGTACTCCATTTGTACTCCATTTCAATTCTGACGGAGTCTCGACAACCCTCGCATCTCCAAGAGTCTGAAAGGATAAGAATAGATAAATTTGGATTAAAATTTGACGGCAATCCTAAAAATCTGTCAGTGGAAGATTTTATCTTTCGATTGGAGCATCTACAAGTGGTGTACAGAATACCATGGTCTGAAGTAATTAGAGATTTTCGTGTTCTCCTTGCTGGTAATGCAGATCAGTGGTACTGGCTCTATCTGACAACTAATAGGTTTCCAGATTGGGCTGCAGTTCGCTTTGCCCTACTGAGTCAGTACCAAATGCCGCTGTCAAACTTCTACATAATGCATGACCTAGTAGAAAGACGGCAGATGCCAGGAGAAACTATTGATTCATATTTTCATCACCTGAATTTGCTCAGATCCAGATTAGGCCAACCAGTGGCTGAATTTGATATGATAAAAATCGCTAAGAGAAACCTACGAGAAAGTATAGGGCGCATTGTTTACCCGATGAGCGTATCTTCAGTCGAACAATTGAGGATAGCGTGTAACGAAGCAGAGAGGAACTTCCCGAGAAAAGAGGTTAGGGCAGTCGCTCCTCCAGTTTCACGCCCATATCGACAAGTAAACGAGGCCGTAGTTGATCTAGAACCCGAAGGGGAAGATTGTGAACCAGATGGGTTGATATCAGCCATAGGCACTATCGTGTGCTGGAACTGCCAGGGCGCAGGCCATGTTTTTATGGAATGCCCATCCCCTGAGAGGGCTTTATTCTGTTACAAATGTGGTCGTCCAAAAGTCACAACACCAAAGTGCCCTAAATATAATCCGGGAAACGTCAAACGGAATGTGATTCGGACGGGGAATCACGTTCGCCAGCAAATCCCGGCAATTAGATAATCCCACACTATGTTCCCAGAAACCCAGCTATACTAAAATTCGGCACTACTTGCCGCTCGAAGTCAGAGAAAAAAACTACGCCCAAATACGTGAACGCATTTTCGACAATGACCCCGAACAGGAGGATATTGAAATTTCAGAAGGTGTACCCCTACACCCGTCACCACAAAAAAAGATCTCTAGAAGAATTGAGAAAGTAAGAATGAAGAGGACAAAAAGAAAACAGATAATGAGCCAGATATGTGAATCCGTCCTAAGGGTTTGCAGACGCTCTGATCCTCGACCTTACGCCAAAATAGAGATCAATGGAATTCCTTATGAGGGCCTCCTAGATTCTGGTGCATCAGTATCCTTGTTGGGTAGGGGATGTAGAGAGATGTTAGAAGATATTAATGTCAATATTCAAACATTCTATACAAAGCGATCCTAAATGTTTCTTATAAGGACGCAATCATGCCAATCACATTTTTTTTATGTCCAGACTTAGACCAGCCCATGTATCTCGGAGTAGATTTTTGGCAGGCCTTTAAACTAGCACCAGAAATTTTTGAAGTATCGGAAATTAGAGACGACGTAATTGGAGCAACTGGGGAAAATGTGGAATGCCATAAGATGCATATGCACGATCTAGAGAAAGATCAGAGAGATAAACTCAATAGAGTTATAGAGAAGTTTGCCACATTTGAGGAAAAAGGATTAGGTTGCACAATGATGGAAAAACATAGTATTAAATTAATTGATAATGCCGTTCCTGTGAAGGATAAACATTACCCGCTATCACCCGCCGTTCAGGAGATAGTATACAAAGAAATTGACATTATGTTGTCTTTGAATGTGATCGAAGAAAGTGATAGTCCATGGAGCCATCGCACCACAGATGTGAGAAAACCAGGGAAGAATAGATTTTGTCTTGATGCTAGAAAGCTGAATGCTCTCACCATAAAAGACGCGTATCCCCTACAGAACATCGACGGTATCCTGAGCCGGATTGACCAGACTTACTATATTAGTAGCGTAGATCTGAAGTATGCATTTTGGCAAATTGAACTGGAAGAGGATGCGAAACCGTATACTGCATTCACAGTTCCAGGGCGTCCTCTTTATCAATTCAGAGTAATGCCCTTCGGGCTATGCAATGCGGCTCAGCGATTATGCCGATTGATGGATAAAGTCATTCCTGGTCGTCTTAAATCCAACGTTTTCGTGTATCTTGATGACTTATTGATTATTGCGGACGACTTCGATACTCACATCCATATTCTGGAACAGGTAGCAGAGTGTCTATCGAATGCTAATTTGACAATCAGTCTCAAAAAGTCCATGTTTGGTTTCAAGGAGCTTAGGTATTTAGGTTTTATTATCGGAGGCGGTATGTTGAAAACTGATCCAGAAAATGTGTCTGCCATCCAGCGAATACGACTTCCTAAGACCACCAGAGAAGTTCGAAGCTTTTTGGGAACTGCTGGATGGTATCGCCGATTCATTAGAGATTTTGCCTCCATTTCAGCTCCTTTAACAAGCACCCTTAAGAAGGGAAAAAAGTTTTCTATGACAGATGAGTCCACTTGTGCGTTCAGCGAACTAAAACACGCGCTTACCACTGCACCCGTTCTGCGCCACCCTGACTTTTCGAGAAAATTTTTTATACAATGTGATGCATCGGAGTTTGGAGTTGGAGCAGTCCTGTTCCAAAGGAACAGTGACGGTGAGGAAAACCCAGTAGCTTTTTACTCGCAGAAGCTAAACTCATGTCAGAAGAACTACTCGGTAACCGAAAAGGAGTGCCTTGCTGCCGTCCTTGCAGTCAAACGCTTTAGGCCATATGTAGAAATGATGAGCTTCACGGTGATCACCGATCACGCCAGTCTGAAGTGGCTAATGTCGCTCAAAGACCTCAGTGGACCGTTAGCAAGGTGGTCGCTTCAACTCCAAGCTTTCGACTTCACTATCGAGCACAGAAAGGGTTCGGAAAACGTGGTGGCAGATATGCTATCGAGAATGACCGAAGACATTCCAGTTGAAGAGATAAGAGAAGATTCCCTGTTAGACTTCGAAACCACTGCATTCGATAGTGATGAGTATCTTGCAATTATGAAGGACATAGAGAACAATAGAGAGAAGTTACCAGACTTGAAAATTATAGATGGCAAAATATACAAAAAGACGCTACCCAAGAATTTCGAAATGGAAGAGTTTCCATGGAAGTTATGGGTGCCAGAGGAGATTACGCATACCATAATTCAGGGTGCCCACGATTCTCCAATAACAGCCCATGGAGGTATCCTAAAGACGTTAAACATGATAAGGGAAAAATTTTATTGGCCGAAAATGGTAAGCCAGATTCGACAATATGTAACCGATTGCCGAATTTGTAAGGAGACGAAGCCTTCTAACCAGCATCTGAGACCAGCTATAGGTGATGAAGTGGTAACTGATAGGCCTTTTCAAAAACTTTATATAGACTTCTTGGGAAAGTATCCCCGTTCAAAAAGTGGCAATGCCTATATATTCATCGTGAGCGATAATTTTTCCAAGTTTATATTCCTTAAGGCAATGAAAGAAGCAACCTCGAAAAATGTCATACACTTCCTAGTACACGAAATTTTTCATAAATTCGGTGTACCAGAAATAATTCACAGTGATAGATAGAGACGTACCATATCACTCACATGAAAACAGCTTTCTACTCACCCCAATCTAACGCGACGGAAAGGGTAAATCAATCCGTATTAGCCGCCATTAGGGCGTACCTGGAAAGCGATCACCGAGATTGGGATCTCTATCTCTCCGAAATAGAATGTGCCTTAAGAACGTCGGTTCACTTGGCAACTGGGATAACGTCGTTCTTCGCCCTGTTTGGTTATAATATGTTTTTAAACGGAGCGGATTATAGACTAGCAAGAAAATTGAAATCCTTAGTTGATCATCAGGTAGAAAATCTCCCGAATGAAGATCGCCTTAAACTCATCCGAGAAAAGATAAAAGAGAACATTCATAATGCATACGAGGGTAGCGCGAAAAGGTATAACGAGAGGGCACGTATGACAAGATTCAAACCGGGACAAGAGGGGTATAGGAAAAACCAGGTTCTGAGCGATTTCAAGAACAATATTAATGCCAAATTCTGCCGGAAGTACATAAAATGCAGAATTGTAAAACCTATTGGAAACAATATGTATGAGATTGAAGATCTTCAGGGCAGACGCATCGGAGTTTTCCACTCAAAGGACATCAAAATATAGGACAATAAATACCAAGTGCAATATGAGTTAATTACATAGGTATGTGTACTAGTCTTTATATGTGCGTTAATGCCAAATGTGATAAACCCAGGTGCAATATAAATTAAGTCATCATTATTTTCTTCTCCGTTTGGGAAATGGAATGGAAAACTTCGTGAATACAGTGGACTTAAAACATCTTGTCCATAAGTGCAATACATTCGAATTGGGTGAGAGAGCAATCGCAAAAGTATGGAATTCCCCGATGTCTAACATAGATCGATGTACATCACTAGGGATAAAGTCATCACTTAACTTGGGTATACTAGAAGCTAACGTATTCCGGCCAGCTGCATTTGCAGCCTTGACTCTTTGCAACCATATGTGGTGGTTCATTATAGTAGCATGTCGGAGCTATGCCATAGCGTACTAGAAACCATTAGGCCACTGGCACAAAGGTCGACTACCGGATACCGAATATTACAGCAAGTTTACCCATAGTGATGACAGTTCCCAAACTTTAGAGGCAATTTGACGTGCATATGATTATGAAGCGATGGCGGGGAAACGATTATTTATGGAATATTATTATTCTTTGGAGAGTGTGTAAAGTGGAGTTGAGCCGCTTGGCAGCTGAACGCCTCCGAGGTGTAGCGAGATTTTCAGTGGCAACCCTTTATTTTCCTAATCGATGGACTTACCTGTTCAAAGCCCGGCTTGAGACCTTACAGGGCGTGGGAGTTCCCCACGTGGTTAACCTTTTACAGGGGCCGAGCACAACAACCCGCCCGCACACCGTCTCTTTCTGCGCCAACTGTAAAGATACGGAGTTTTGTTGCGGCTGGGAGTGCCTAATATGGATCTGAAAATGCGGAGAAAAGATTAGTAAAAACTTCCCAAATGACTTTTAATAAAAGGTGAAAAGTTCACTACAGAGCAATACCATATGTTTTCTTCATAAAAACATAAAATTCCAATGATTAATTGTAATACTGTTTTTATATTTCGTAATTTAGTTTGTTTATATAAAACATGTTTGAAAACATATGTTATTGCTTGCAAACTCTTACTGGCAGAAATTTCTCCAGTAGAATTAAGAAGAAAGAAAAGAAAAACTTATATGTTCTATATCGTTGAACTGTCAAAATGTTCTCTCTCATTACTTGATTTTTGGAGTAAATGAACCATAGAATGATACATACATAGATAAACGTATTCTCTCATCTGACACTCACACTCTTCATAGTTGGTTCGTGGAAACGAGAGCAATTAAATTTTAAAAAACATGTTCACTTCACTTTTGCTGTCGCTTTGGTGTGGAACTGAAAAATTTAAATGTATTTTGGACTTTTGTCGTTGGTATACATCGGTATTGTATTTAACAAAACTAGTTTGCCACAAAAACATGAAATTCGGTTGTTGTTTCTTTGTTGATCGTTGTATACTATCGCCACTGTAGGGTATTATTGAACCCATATTTTCCACCATCCAATAATGACTTTCCATCGTACCTATGACGTTTAACTTATTGAGCGAATAAAAGTTTCTATGTATGTATTGTTCTATGAACCGAACACTAGCGGGTGGGAAATAGTAGTAATTTGTACAAATTATCACTGTTTCGAACACACCTTAAATTTGTAGCCCGTTTTGCTAAAAGCTGAAATTTCAGCGTATTTCGGTTATATTTTATTGTTAGTGTTTAGTAATTTTTTTTTTGAATTAGGAGCCCTAAAGTTAATACGTGGGCCCCCCCATGGAACACAAGGTTGGCCCTCGCGGACTACCATCTTACCTTACCATGTGTTGCCGGCATGATTTTGCAGCGGAACACTCCTTCTGCTGGGGTTTACCTGGCAATAGTCCTCCGCTCCTTTGTGGTCCACTCCATTCGTTGTTTTAGTCCCCTTTGTATTTCCGTATTTTTCCATAAAATCGGGTTCTTACGGATAACCAAAGGGGAACTTGTGTGTGGCTGTCAGATGGCAAAGATATAAATGATGTATACGCAAATTGTAATAGAATAGTAGTGAGTTGATGAATGCTGCCAGATCGATGGTTATATATCAGTGATATCAGAGTTGAAATTTGAGATGGCAGAATTCATTCATAAACACAGTGGGCGGGTAAAATATTTTGGCACTCATAATTTGCGTTTTTCAAAATGTTTGAGATTTTGTAAGCAAAATGAAGGACAGTGGAAAATAATTGGAAGGCGGTAAAAATGTATTCTCAGTGAGCGGCGAATGAGGGGGTATATAAGGAAGAACTTGCAATGAGTTTCGTCATTCAAGTAAAATTTCAAATTCAAGCGGAAGCCGTACTTACTGTGTGTTCGAGTGAAAGTTCTCAAGAGTAAAAAAGTTCAAAAGTGTTGGTGTTGTGTGTGTTTATTAAGTTAGCGAACTGTGTAGAGAAAGGTAAATCATTTAATAATTACCTTGTAAATAATTTCTAAAGCTAAAAAAGGGTAAACGATTTATTTTTAAATTAAGCATTAGCAAGCCAGTGGACAAGTAAATATTGTGGTGCGAAGGTGCTGACAGGCAATAGTGGCAAACTCCATCATGTTAGCGGCCGTAAGAGGTAACCAAAGCCAGAGGCCAAGGAATATAAAAGATCGTCTCGGAAACCTATGCAAAAGTTCGCAATAAATACACAACCTTTAAGCCAGTCCGACGACGCAAATTGCCAAATTTTAAAGGATCGTATTAAAATCGATACCATATCCAGTGTACAGGAGCTTATCTAACCGAAATAAAAGTTAGTTAGTCAGTCGTTTATGTTGGAGGGTTTAAAGTGAATTTATACCTTTGCGAAGAGCTACGTGCAAACCCCAAACCGTCCACCAACTTCCAGCCGCAAAAGAAAGTAAATCTGGGAATAGAAAAAAAAACAAAAATTATCAAGTTTTTTGTCGTTATTTGGCAGTATTAGGGGCGTTTGAATAATTTTACCTTTCTGACGCTATAAAGAAGTTGCCAGGCAATTGGTACCAGTGCCAATTCTACTCCGGCATTTGACCCTTCCCCCCTTCCGATGAAACGCATCCGGTTCAATTGTGCCTAAAGAGAAGAGATAAGTTTTTTTAGTAGTTCGAAGTAGATTTAAGTTTCTTTTAACATTTCTTTCGTATTTTTGTTTATTTTTTTTTTGTTTTCTACGTTTTCTTGTTAATTTAAATTTCGTGTCTTTTTATCGATTTTGTGATAGGATTTAGTGCAAAGTTTTGAAAAGAGTGTATAAGTAGAGTAACGTCAATTTTTTTTTGCGTGGACAAAGTGGTCCTTTAATGTTCCATCTAAAAGAGCTCATTTAGGTAGGAAAATTTAAGTGTTTAATTTTTTTTTTGCTTGTGTTTGCAGACTCGAAAAGGAGTCAAACTCTTAAAAAAATACTTTGGTAGGTCCTAAAGTTTCTTCTTGTTTGGTGTTCTGTGTAATAGTTTAAGTTTTGCAAATAGGATAGAATAAGTCTTGTGTTAGTTAAGATAGAGCCAATAAAATATGTAAATTAGGGTAAGAAAAATTTAAATATGTCTGGTTAGTTTTTTGTGTTAAAAGGGCGGGCTAATATGGCGTGGTAAGTGTAGTGTTTGTGTGTGTTTACGGGGCCATAGAAAAATCGTTTAAGGAAGAAACTATGGTCATGGTTGGGAGGGCCATGTGGAGAAAATTCCATCGTTTCTCCCTCTTGAGTGTGTTGCCGTTTTATGTAAGTGTTTATTTTTGTTGTGAGTAACTTCATGATTGCTTCTTGTCTCTGGGCTGAGGCGTGGGTTGGAACCTGAACCCTCGAGCGCGGGAGCTAGCCGCGGAACCGCCTCAGTGCCATTTTTAGGGGCACGTAACAACTGTCTACAGATAAGACGGATCATGCTTGCTGGCTAGCTTTACTGCAGCAAGAGCAATAGCATTAGAGATAATACCATCTTCTGAATATCGAGATCTGTACGTTATATAGCGTAGAACCTGGGCCATCTGGCCAGAAGATGAATCTGCTTTGGGGTCATTTCTAGCTTTTCTGTAAGAAACAAATTCTCTGGAAAATTTAGGGACCCAGTAATATTAATGTCGGGATTTGCAAGTATGTACTATAAGAAAAAATGTTATGATCTAGGCTTTGCTCGAAGGATCAGGTACTCGAAAAAGTTGCTTGAGAAATTCCTGTTTGTCATTGTTTTTTTTTTTTTTGAAGCTCTTAACCAAATCGTGTTGTTGTTAATGATCAATAAAAAAGAGACTCAGACTCGTATCCAAAGGTGTGGTGTTTTCTGGGAAAGGGCTGCACAAACTTCAATATAAATATTCGCTAATGTTTAAGTTCTCAGCACTATTCCAGAATCTTGTAGTGAAGATCACGGGGATTTTGATTGGGGATAACGGTGTAGATTATCCCCCTTCCAGCCAAGACGAGATTAGAACGGCAATCTCCCTGCTTAAGAGTACTAACGCGGCGGATGCGAAATGACGCTTACCAACACCAAAGGGGAAGATCTCACTAAACTATTCTCTATCAAGCAAGACCTTCCAATCTCTTCAACATCTTATTATAAATAATAATGAAAACAGCTGCAGTAAATATGAACAAGACCATCAACATATAAACACATATGTTGATCGCGTTTACTGACGACATAGATATCATTGGGCCAAAGCTGCGTGGGGTTACTGCAGTATTTTCCAGAATCGACGAAGGTGAGTCTTGAGGCCAAGACAAAATTGATGGTTGTCAACCTTGAACGTCGACTACCGATTTAATTTTGTCCTGGTAGACGAATTTATCTAATTTGGGTCCGTCGTGAACACCAACAACGTCAGCCTGGAGATAAATAGGAGATCTGTGCTGGCAAATATATGATATTTTTGGGCTCAATAAGCAGTTTAAGAACAAAGCCTTCTCCCCGACAAACAGGAGTTCAGCTATACAAGACTCTCAGTTTACCTGCCTGGCATACGGCTCCGAATCTTGGATCACATCGCAGGCGGATGAGAAACACCTGGGAGTATTGTAGAGAAAAATTATACGTAAAATAAATGATCCTGTTAAAAAAAACCGGCGAGTACCGACGTCGTTGGAACCAAGAGCTATATATTTTGTATTCCGACGTAGATATTCAAGAAACATTCCCGTTATATCCTGGTTGTGCACTTTCTAGTTTTGTTTGGTATTTTTGAGAAGCTTTTTTCATTGCTAAATACTCGATAATATCGCCGTCACTAGGCTAGGTCATGTTATGAGAATGGATAAAAGATGAACCAGCGCGAAAGATTTTCGATGGCGTACTCCCCTGGAAAGACATAGATTTCCATTAGACTGCAGCACAGTTTATTCTAACAGACTGGTTTGGGACTTCGTGTGTCCTCATCAATCAATTTCCAATTATATTTCAAGACGTAAAACCTTTGTGGAAGACGTCAAGAATTCTTACGAATATATACTACATATATTTGAATGTTCAAAACCATCAATTTGTATTCATAACATTTTTAAAATTGTTCCTAACTATTATAATAAAACATACCAACAACATCAAAACATCCAACTTTATTTTGTTATTAGAGCGACTGGGAAACTATTGATAACAGCTGGAACTCACTTCAACTTCACTCACTTGTACTTCAACTCTCTGGCTCTGTATTTAGACAAGTGCTAACTAACCACTCTCTCTCTCTCTCTATCTCTGCCTGTGTATCCAGTATATTGTCAGGTTGCTGGGCCAAACAAAAGTGTGGCTAAAACTCACGTTGTAAGCCAAATTTGGAGTTAGTCTGGTTCTTTCATTCTCCGCTGAAGTAACATAAAATCGGGGGAAAATCACAGCGCAGTGACTGTTTAAGTTTTCATTGACTGTTCGGTGTCGGGACCAGGTTTAGACGAAACTCTATCACCTGAGTGAGCGTTTTACTTAGTACGTGCATGTGTGCGTGCGAGCGATACAAAAGTGTTACCACTATCACTTCTTGCCACCACCGGGTATTGTTGATACACGTTTTGCAAGAAATCACACAAAAGAAAAGAAAATAAAACGGAAATAGTTCCATGAAAAGAAAACTAAACTGGTGGCCCTTTGAACTTGTCTGCCACTGCCAGTCTCTTTGCATTGCAAGCGAAACTCGAGGCAGAGTCTTGGAACACACAGTGAGCGAACCAGTGACTGAGACATGAATGGTAATGGTTGAGTGGAGTTGATGAGATACAAAAGTACATGGATTTATGTTAATATTTTACCAGAGTACAAGTTGGATACTACGCGTCAGTACTTACAATCAAATAACCAACTACCAATAATTATTAGGTATTGTTCTTCAGTGAACATTGAAATTAACAACAACATAAATTGTAACCTCGGTTGGAAGGCAATCAATATGTATATGTGCAAGGTATGGTAGTTACTGAGTTCAACAGAACCCAACTACCAACTGATCTTGCGCACGTTGTCGGTTACTTACTTTCCGAGTTGGGCAAATAGATGATCTTACTTATTGACGCTGTCGTTGTGGTTGTGGGATACTGAAGTGTCCACACGAATTGTATTCGGGTCAGTGATAACCGAATTTTCAACATCCATCCACGTACTTCAAACATACGACGCCGCATCAAACATTGACAGAGCCGTCCAATTAGGCACAGTGGTCGTACATTGTCTTAACTCGCAGCAGAACGTGCTTGAAGCGTTAAATTACTCCCAACTTCGTCCGTCCCTTAGCGAAATGTTGACAACTGCTTGATTGGACAGCTTATACATATGTAACTCGTACAGTGTTATTGTGGTACCTTTGAGCATCAAGTGGCGAAAAGGAAAGTGTTTTGTGTCAGTAATAAAAATTCGCCCTAACCCCCTGTTACCTCTTTGCGACCCAGCATGTCATACGATCGATTCCACAAGTTAGTATAGCATTTGCCAATTGTTTATCTTATCATCTTTGCAGTACCCAAGTCGTGTTTTGGTATCTGTTAGATGCTTCCATGAAGTTGTAATTATGCGTCATTTGTTTTTGCTGTGTTTGTAGGGCTGCCAAAGATGGCCTATTGGATGTTTTGAAGGAGGCCACTCGCAAAGATGCTAATTCCAAGGATGATGATTCAATGACACCTGTATTATGGGCTGCTTTTGAGGGTCATTTGGAAGCCTTGCGTTTATTGTGTGGCAGAGGGTAAGTTAAAATGGAATATCACACACTCTGATCAATTAAGTAAACGTTCGAAAAATATGATGCTATCTGAAACTAAGCTCTACGTCCCAAGGAGAAAGAAAAGAAATATTTCGAATAATCAGCAGAAGACTTGTTTATTTTGGAACATTTAATCCCAGCTGGGTTAGGTTAGGTTAAGTAGACAAAGAAGAGTGTTTAGCACGGGTGCATCGCTTAACGACTAACCTGGAAAACTATCCTGCCTTTGGCGGGATTGATCGATGTCTCAGCCCGCCGTAAAGATCAATCCCACTTTTTACATATAAATCCCGCTTTTTCTGCATATATGAAAATCTGGTAGCATTACAAATTTCTGCTTTTTAAAGCTCTTGGTACATTTTTGTAAAACAGATTCGAGATTTCGACCCAAAGAGAATATGGATGACCTAAAGCATAGAGTAAAATACACAGAGTGTGCAACAGCTGTTTTTCTTGGACCGGAAACATTTGAATGCTACTGGAAAAGTTGGAGTTCTCATAGAATTCGAACTTTAGACGGCAACACAAGCATCAAAAATAATTTAATGGATACGACATTATCATTAATCAAACGTAATTTAAAATGCATTGTCATCAATCAAACGTCCATAAATATCATTTAAATGTTTTTTTAAAACCTGGCTTACTTCCTGTCAGTTATCGCTTATTTTTTCGTTAAACTCCTTTTTCGGTTACTACTCCAAATACCAAGTCGAACAGCTGTTTCCTCAAAACCCCCTAACCTAGAGTGTCTATAACTCTCATCTGTAAACAAAACTAAAAATTCACATCTCACTAGGTGGGAGAACCAGGGGGTTTCTATGGCACAGCTGATCGAAAAGTTACTAGGGAAATTATGTAGAATGAGAGACCAAAGAAGACAGGAACCAAGTTTAAATAGTGTTTATTAATACTAATGACCGCCGGTGGTGCAATGGTTAGTGTGCGCGGCTCTTGTACATGAGATCCTGGGTTCGATCCCTGCTCTGACCACCTTAAAAAAAAAAAAAAATTCTTTCGGCGGCGGTCACCTCGCATAGTGACGGCGACACTATCGAGTATATAGCCATGAAAAAGCTTCTCAAAATACCGTTCGGAATCGGTGTAAAACTGTAGGTCCCAATCAGTGAGTGAAAACTGGAAAGCGCACAGCTCAGTGATTGTGAGAAGTTCTCCCCGGTCCCTTCATGGGATGTAATGGGAAACCATTTATTTATTTATTTTTTTTTTTTAATACTAATGACAGCAAAATTATATTGTATGTTGTTTGCATTCAAATTCAAAATACGCATTCCCTTTGAGTTTTAGCCACACTTTTGTTTGTGTGAAAATTGGTAAAATACAGTAGCAAATCGAACTCGATGAAATGGCCTACTACCTCGTCGTCATGAAGAGGCAGCGAAGAGAGTAATAGAGCCTCTTAAGTATTACTCTATGGGAGAATACAACTTTTGTTGACAAGTTTAAAAATGTCGGTCAACTAATGCCAGTTGTTGTGTGATTTAGTGAAATCAATTGAACTGTTGTTAGATGATTTTTGGAGTTACAAAAAAAATTGCATATCTTCCGATTACTTTTTTATAATTTCTTTTTGATTATTAAACGAAATGTATGCACTCGTATTTGCACTGATTGAACAAAAATATCTATGAACAGCTCTCAAATTTCCAGGCAGAAGTGTTCACATCGCCCTCCCTTCGTGAAGTAAAAAGGGATGAGTTCAACCGACACACCCTGTTTCAACCCCCAGACATATGTTTTGCAGTACAAACTAAATTTTTGTTGCAGAGCGTTCCATCTCTGATCTCTCTGTCTCTGATTTACAGTGCAAATACTTCATGAATAAGTCCTCTCCATATTCCATTTTGGATTTTACGCGTGTGATGTTACTTACGTTTCCCTGCCAAAATATTCGAAATATCTATATTTCGGTCCAAACGATTGGTGTCGTACGAAATACCCTTGGCATAACAGCCCTGTAATTGATTTTGAGAATGAAATTACTAAAGCAATTGTTTTGGTACGAAACAGCTTTGGCATAACAACACAGTAATTGATTTTGTTGACGAAATTAACAAGTAAAGCCCTGTATTCAGATGTTGCGAAATTTTCGTCAGAAATTTTGTCATTTATCTCAAAACGGAAAATTTTGTTGCGGAGTGTTACCACCTAACTTTTATTTACCTTGCAAAGATTTCATTTATAATTCCTCTACGCACTCCATCTTATTTTTAACTCACGTGGGTTACTTTTATTTGTTAAAATAATTGAAATGTCAAAATTCCGGTCACAAACAATTGTCAAACAATTGTTTCCGTGCGAAATAACATTGGCGTAACAACTCTGTAATTGAGTTTGCTAAGTACCAAGCAAATGAAAAGTGAGCAACATTTTCGGTTCATGAAATTTTCGTTATTTTTTATACGTACTTCTTATGGCACGTATTCAGTATAAAAACTGAATACCGGGCTTAAGACTGTGGGCGGATAAAACACTTTTAGTCCGTGGTAAAGTTTAGTGACTTAATTTTGGAATGGTAGATACAATTTTGTCATTTTGCTGTGCGGATTAATGTGATGAAATTTTGACAGATCATGAACAAAAAAAAAAATACAAAAATCAGTGAGTTCCACATATTTTTGCGGCTTTGGAAGAATTGAGGAAGTTACGGTTCAACCAAAGGATGGTTTTTATTTAAAGTAATTTTTTAATTTTCCGCACAAAAAACAAAACCAAAACAAATAAATAATTTGTGTCCCTGTTTAGCAGGATGTATTCAATAAGGTGGTGGGAGCAGTATATGTTGTTGCTGTTGTATAACAAACTTCGGTTTTAATATGAAATGGAAGCGAAACTGTAAAAATTACTTAAAATTGCAGATCTTTATATTTTTAATTTTTCATCATTTCCCTTACGGAAATTTTTATTCGGTCCGTTTTCTAAAACTTACAAATTTATTCAAGCTCAAGACCTTTTTAAATAATATAAAGCTTATTAGCTTTATATTACTTTCAAAAAAGTCGAGCATAAAAATGCTCCGATGATACCAAGGCTGTCTGTCTAGCTATTTCGGATCTTGCCAAGATCTTCTTCAGCAGACGTTTTTGGTATGTTTTTGGTGAATTCTTCAAAAATATATATCCAGAAACACTCATCATATTAATGAGAATTCCTTTACATACACGTTTGAAGAATACCAAGCACTACCATTGGAACACTTTCATGCACAACTCTTTTTATCATGTCGAAAAACCATTGGTTTTAAACAGACATGATTTGTTGTTGCGCTTGTTGTTATGGACCTAGTAACAGTATGTAAATAACAGGCGGTTAGTGCTGCGCCTGAAAGTATGCATTGTAACAACTTACCAGCTCGCTAAACCAGTAGCATTGATTCACTTCAGTTAAGATAATTCTCCACCATTCGAGATGATTCTACAAAGATAAGCAACAACAACAAGGACTAGAAGGTTCTTGAATTCGCTAGATATAACTTCATTTGAGTATGGTGAGTTGGTATAAATAGCGGAGGTCTTTGGAATGGAGAGTTCAGTGTGTAAAGTAAAGTTTGCCGTAAAGTAAGCAACGCGATTTGATAGTAAAATATAAGACTTATTAAAGTGGTGTAAATAAAGTAAACTGTTGTACTATATAAGTAAAATAAAAGGAAGTGATCGCATGGAATTAAGAGGCCGAGTGCAAAAGCATGATGAAACGCTACAAGATTTCGCAACGTATGTGGAACGCTTGGTATTGGAGGCATATCCTGGAGAACCTCAAACTTTCTTAGAGCAATTTTAGATAGAGGCATTTGTTAGAGGCATTAACGATCCTGATGTTAGATATGCGGTATTTGCCTCACAAAGAGCTACATTTGTGGAAACAGTTTCATTTGCTTTGGCGAATGAAACGGCGAGGGTTGTTTCCAGTCAACAGACACATCATGTGCGAAGGGTAGAAATGGAAGGCAAATCAAAAGATTTGAAAGGCGCCGTTAGCGAACTGAAAGAAGTGATTCAGATTCTCACGAAAGCACCATGGCAAGCAACAAAATTGAAAGGTGACAATCATGGCGAACGTGGCCATATAGGGCGGGACTGTAGAGACCTGAGAAAACAGTCAAGACCTCCAGCGATAACGGCCGATACCGGACGAGTAAATGACGGTCCACACGCAGGATTCTAAGCCTGAGACAAAAGAGCAAATTATTGACGTCCGATCCCTGCGAATTGAATCAGACGACGAGTGGTTCACGGCACAGAGAAAAGTAATACTATTTATACATTTTATAATACAGTAATGTTCACATAAAGTAGAAATATTAAATCGAACAAAATTTTAAAATATTTTTAGACCATTTAATTTGTTTATTATTAACCTATTTGTTTTTATAAAAAAAATATAAATAGTATTACTTTTCACAATTTGTCAAAAATTTTAATTTTAATTTGTATTGATGTTTGTCTGTTATTATTAATATTAAAAATTATCCTGAAGAAGATTTCCAAAGGAAATCGAAATATCGAGAGAGAAAAGAGAAGAACAAAAAGTTTTATAAAATCAGAAGTGACCTTAAGCTTGGATAATTAGTCAAGAATAATTAAAATAAAGGTCGAAAAATTAGAAACAAATTCTTCCGAGTTTCTTTATGCCAGGCTTTAGTAGACATCCGAAATTGACATCAAACTGTTTGGGAAATAGATTTCAATGCAATTTTACATGTCTAATTGGAATATATATATTACTCATACTTGGGACAAATTAATTACTATATGAGAATTCTAATTTGTGGTTTAATTTGAATTACCTCTTCAAATGCAAATTCAAAAAAATTTAAATATTATTGGCAATTGTACTGATTTTCAAATCATTTCATATCTGGCAGATTTGGTTTTAAAATATTTTATACAGTACAGGTTTATGAATTTGAAAGTACTACGAGGACATATCTATCGAAGCCACAAACCTCTAGATCTAAAATACTTTACAAACAGCATTGCCAGCTGTCAAACAAATTAAAATAATTAAAAGCATTCCCATATTTCAATACAATTGGCATCCAATTCCACAACCAGCAATTAATTGCATTGCCTGTTCACATGCAAATTCGACATTTTTTAATTGTCATTGCGAACAATGGTAATGCTTTTACATTTGCATTAGATAAAGTAATGCAAATAGTACTATATCAGCACTAATTACTCTAAATGCCTCTATTCCGATTAATAATTTTATGCAATCAGAACTTGGAGATGGTCCTCAAAATCGGCAACCTACGTTCATGAGAGATTCGCGATAAAATCATGATAGCGTATAGGCGTCCTAGTTTTACCAAAATTCATTATTTCCACGAAAATCATTTGGCTAGATACATCACTAAACTTAGTTTTTGATTACATCCCACGCAGAGATTTATATTTGGGACTCACTGGTCAGGACCTATTTTTTACACAAATTTCGAACGTCTGTACTTGATAAGGTTATGTAATTGTAATCAATTCATTTCAAGTGGCGATCCAGACAAATGTGATCAATTTGGTAATACGGCGCTGCACCTGTCGTCAGCCAAGGGCCATTTAAGATGCGTGGATTTCTTGGTGAAATTTGGAGTCAACATTTATGCCCTGGATATTGATAAGCACAGCGCTAAAGATTTGGCAGCTATAAATAATCGTGATGAAATTTTGCGTTACTTGGATGCAGCTACGGCAAATTTCGAGACCAACGAAAGGTTAGTAATCCTGAATTCGAATTTAAATTAATCTTTTAACTTAATAAACCGGCCGATATTTCCAGGAAAAAGTCGCGAGCCATGAAAGAGTTGGCTGAAAAGAATTGTGAGAAACGGATAAAGGACTATATGAAACGTCAACAAAAGCAAGATCATGATTTCAGAGAGGTCAAGTCTCCACCAAACAACAACGGAAAATCGGGCAAAATGTTGTCGACCCTTAAGCAAAAGATATGGTCAAGTCAGGGCAATTTACACAAGATGTCCAAGGAGACTTCGCCACCTGCAACTAGTGCTGGCGTCAAATTCAGCGAACTGGTACAATCGGGTAGTACCGGAAGTTGTGGTGGCTCTGTAGCTAGTCGCAGAGGAAATACATTATCGAAATCGAAAGGATGTGGTGGTTCAGATACGGGTTTTAAAATCGGCGAAATCGAACCAGATGGTAGAAGAACCATTACTTCGCTGAGTGGCGTACAAAGAGATTCGGAAGTTTTATATGTTGGTACATTTAGTTCCAATGAAGACAATTGTAAAAGAGGCAAGATCAATGGTTTGTTTGAAGTGGATGAAGCGGTTAATTCCGATTTTGAATTGACAAATACAAAATCGGCATATGGAACACTGTCGAGATCATTTTCCCAGCCCGATATATTGGGGGACAATGAGCCTTGTGATACTCTCAGATCGGAAATGAACCTACAGCGACCTTCGGGTTTATTTGATCGTCCTATGTTGGGTAGCATAGCTTTTCGACGTTCGGTCACAGCGGCTTTAAGTCAACTTAACACAGATGTCTACACCGGAATCGATCAAACTACGTCAACACAACCTTCGACTAGAACTAATTCGATATGTTCCAAAACAAGATCCGTTAAACAGAGATCGTTCCTCAACCTCACAGATTCAGATTCTGATGGTGGCGATGGTTTCAGTGATGAGGATGATCAAGATGTGGCTGGAGGTCCTATACAACGTTTCCTAACAGTTTGGGGATTGGAGGAGTATTTGCAAATGTGAGTTAACTAAATGGGGTAAATGGCTCTAATTGATTTAATTGGATTCTTCTTTTCTTTTAGCTTCCAGAAGCAACAAATAGATTTGGACACATTGCTTCTATTGACTGAGGCCGATCTAAAATCTTTGGGCTTGCCATTGGGTCCTTTCCGTAAACTTAGTTTTGCTATACAAGAGCGTAAGAATGCTCTTATCAATCCGGGTCCAATCAAGGACTCGCACTTATAGGCTCAAGGAGGTGTTAACGCATTTCCCTACAATATTGAAATTATCTCTTATTTGTTGTCTATATAGTAAATCATGTATAATTTTCCTTATTATATTTAAGAATTTTCAATGTCTTCATTCCGCTTTTCATTGAAAATATATAAGAATTACATATGTATGTATATTTACTATTTACTACTAAAACCTTAATTATGTAATGAGAGTTTTCCTATAGACGTTGGAGCATTTTAGGCCACCGGTTGCATCATATACAGGTCGTAGTACAATCCCTGCTGGGACATCAATTCATCGTGCGTACCCTTCTCGACAATAATTCCCTTCTTGAGGACACAAATTAAATCTGCGTCTCGTACTGTTGTCAATCGATGAGCTATTGTCACGCAAGTGCGTCCGCTACGAGCGGCGTCAAGAGCTTCTTGGACGACTTTTTCACTTTCCATATCCAGCGCTGATGTTGCTTCGTCCAGTATTAGGATTTTGGGATTTCTAACCATTGCTCGGGCAATAGCGATACGTTGTCTTTGACCACCTGACAGTTGGGTGCCCTTGCTGCCCAGTGATGTGCTATATCCCTGCGGTAGTGAGGTTATAAAGTTATGGATATTAGACTTCTTGGCGGCCTCAATTATTTCCACCATAGGTATATTCTCCCGGAAATTATCCCCATATGCGATATTTTCCGCTATTGTGCGATCAAAGAGCACCGGTTCTTGGGAAACCAAACCCATTTTGGAACGTAGCGTATCAAAGTTGAACTCTGTGGTGGGGGTGTTTCTCAAATTTACAGAGCCCCTCACAGGATCGTAGTAGCGCAGCAATAACTGGACACAAGTGGATTTTCCTGAACCAGAAGGACCCACCAATGCAACTGTAGTGCCTTTTTCGATTTCCAAATCGAAGTTCTCCAGGATGGGTATACCTTTACGGGTGGGATATTCGAAGTAGATTTGTTCGTAGGTAATATCGCCCTCGCATTTCTAAAATAAAACATCAAGATACTTGATATTTGTTATCGAATGGAAAGGGGCGCTTAACTTACATCTACTGTGTTAAATGGCTTCATTTGAGGATTTTGCATAGCTGGGACACGGTCAAATAACTTCATAAGACGTCCGGCCGACAAAATAGCTTCACCAACATTTGGTGCATAAGCCAAGGCCTGTCCCAACATCCAGGAACCAAATATCAAGGCCTCGGAGACCCTAAAATATTGTAACGAATTAAAATGTAAGCATTGGCAACATCCACTTTAAGCAGCACCTACTTAATAATATTCTCGTATGGCAACTTCCCATCAGCCACCAATAGTCCTCCATAATACAGGGATATACCATAAGCCAGGAAGGGAGCAGATTGCCCTAAGCCAAAAACCAGACCGCGATATCGTAATTTATTTGCACACGCCTTATCCACCAAATCGATTTGTTCATCATAACGCTGCAGCACACTCTTCTCTTGTCCCAAACTGGTGACAGTGCGAATGTTGGCTATCGCCTCCACAGCCACTTGGGAGGCCTTCTCAATGGCGGTTTTTTCTGCCGCTACAAATGATTCGGTTAATCTGGCTTCCAAATATATGGAAAAGCACACAAACGGTATCGTAACCATGGTGACCAGTGTCAGCTTCCACGAGAATATAAAGGCGACAATCACGCCCACTACCAACGTAGACATAGCTTGTACAATAATGCCAATACGAGCTCCAGTAGCCTAAAAGATAAAATTTTCTCAATGGGTGATTTGGATCACAAGTCCAATACTCTTATTTTGTACATACGCCCTGAACGTTGGAACAGTCTCCCGCCAACCTGGCACACAATGCCCCCACTGAATTTTTCTCATCATCGAAATAGGCTACCTCCTGCGTTAGTATCGTTTTGAATGCTGTTTTTCTTAGACGTGAGGTCATTTTTACACCGGCCGTATTGAACATATACGTTTGGAGCAGCGTCCCCAAACCCGCTATCAAGCCAATTACAATGAACATGTAGGAAAGGAAATTGGCCTCGGACTGAACGTAGTCACTGTCTCCATCTGCTAATATCTAAAAAACAGCAAAGTTTATAGTTCGATTACTATGAGTTAATGATTTGGTTTAGAATATTGGTTCATACTCACCCCAAAGAAGTCACCAAACAGCACCGCCCATATGGGAAATGTAGCACCATGCATCATCGCAGCAACACAACCGGCCACAATAAATTTCCATTCCGGTGAATTCATGCGCATCAATTGCATGAATGTTATGTTATACTTTTCGGAATCCTTAGATTTATTTTTCTTGGACTTCCCTGCAAACGATAGAGGAAACAACAACCTGGTTAAATATGTCACATTTTCAACGAATTGCGAGTTGGTTTACTTCTCTTCACGGCGCCCTTTTCATCGTTTGATGCTTCAAAGCCTTTGTTTGTCTGTCCCAACTCCTGACCTGTTTCCTCCAAATCATCTTCGCTTTCATCCCCCTCCTCGTCATCGTCGTCGACATCATTAGATTTTTTATTGAATTTATGATGAGATTTGTCTATACTTCCATTTTCTTCCTCACTACGTTTTGTTATCCTAACGAGCTGATAATATAAACCACCCTTAGCCATTAACTCGTCATGGGTTCCCTGTTCAGCCACCACTCCATCTTTGACAAACACAATGTTATCGGCATTTGTTATGGTCGAAAGACGATGTGAGACAACCAGTGTGGTCCTACCTTGGCTGGCAACTTCCAAAGCATCCTGCACTCGCTTTTCAGAAGTGGGATCTAAAGCTGAGGTGGCTTCGTCTAGCAACAAAATCTTAGGATCCCTCACCAAAGCTCTGGCAATAGCTATACGTTGCTTTTGTCCACCTGCCATTTGGGCACCACGTTCACCTACCATTGTCTTATATCCTTTGGGTAGTTTCGTTATAAAGTCGTGGCAGTTGGCAGTCCGGGCAGCTCTCTCTATATCTGCCTGAGTACAGCCCGGCTGGCCGTAGCGTATATTATCCTCTATGGTGGTAGCAAACAACACGGGTTCCTGCCCCACTACACCAATTTGTGAACGCAGCCATGCCACATTCAGTTTACGTAACTCCCAGCCATCTAACTTTACCGAACCTTGCAGGGGATCATAGAAGCGCTGCATCAACTGCAGTGTTGTCGATTTTCCACATCCTGAGGGACCAACAAAAGCCACGGTTTGACCATGCTTGATTTTCAGCGACAAACCCTGCAGTACTGCGACATCCGATCTAGCCGGATAGCGAAAGTAGAGATTTTCGAACTCTATATCGCCCACGACACTGGTGGGTTTCTCCCCAAGATTTTCTAATGGATCAATATGTGATTTTCGACCAATAATGGCAAACACATTTCGAGCAGCTCCTCTGGCCGTAGCAAAGGATTCAATGTGGGGCGAAGAGAATCCCAGATTTTGAGCTCCCACAATGACACCAAATAAAATAATAACCAAGGCGGCGGGAGTGTAATGTTTGTCTTCAAGATCACGTTCCGATAGAATTAATTTTACGCCGTACCACATGGCAACGGCATAACAGCAATAGATGATGAACCACATAGTTCCGCCTCCAATGCCGGAGTATAGACCTTTTTTGCGGCCTGTCTTTTCGGCGGGTACCAAAAGCTTTGTGAAGCGTTGCTCTTCCTTACGTTCGCCACTAAACGCGAATACAGTGCGTATGCCGGAAAATACTTCCTCAGCTACTGAGCCAGCTCCAGAATACGCTTTTAGTTCCTTTTCCGTCAGGGAGCTTTGAATTTTTGCCACCATGGCTGTGGAAACAATGATAAAGGGACAGCAAGTCAATACCACCAAGGTAAGTTTCCAGCCATACACGAAGGATGCAATTATACCCACGACAAATGTCATGATGAGGAACACAAAGATGGCAATTTTCTCATTGAGTCCTTCTTTCATTTTGTTTAAATCCCTGAAACGACAGAGACAGTTTCCTTAAACCCTTTATATACCATTAAATGTCCTCTAACATACTCTGTCATTCTGCTGGCAAAATTATTGCCGGATGATGTGTCGAACCATGACATATCTTGTCTTAGAATAGCTTCCAGGAACAATTTACGTATACGACCAATCTAAAACCAACCAGGTTAATTGGAATTTATTAAACGACATGTGAAGTGACGACTGACTGACCTGTCTCAAAGCCACTCGATTAAAAATGTCCACAGCCGAAGGAATTAAAATCATAAGTACTAAAGCTCCAGTCAAGTAGCCCAAACCGAAAGCTGAAGCATCTTCTCGTATCGCCTGCATGTTTTCCACATAGGAAGCATTAGTCCTGTAAAAAAGTTTTGAAATCGTTTATTGAAACTGCAATTTATTTTATCTCATAAGGATCTTACAACTTCTTGCCACCCCCGAAAATTGGCAATATGAATGTCGGCGACGAAGTGCCCTCCATCACTGTGCGATCAATCAGCAGAGAAGAGAATTCACCATAAATAACAATAGAATAGGGTATACCCACGGAAGCCAAAGATGCCAATATCACACCTATTAACATAAGAACTCGTTCACACCCTGTTGAGTAACGAAACTGGGGAATTTTGAAAATTGGTATCCGGTGTAATGGCGAATGTAGTTCGCGTAACTTACCAATTGAAAGAATGAAATTTTCGCCGATTTTTCTGGCTTTTGTGGAGTGGTTCCTTGTTCTTTCTGGAAATCTGTGGGTCGGGGCAAACTATATTTCCTTTTTGATCCTTTCGCTGCCATTTTGTCCGTGTTAGTCCTACTTAACTAAAAGTGAAAAATAAATAGGATATTTTTTTATAAGTCTTGGTTAATTGATACGTGACGTTGCTTTTTATTGGAGTGATGGAAATGTCAAACGTGGATTACATCTGGGGCGAGAACAAAAACCGACCTATAAGCACTTCCAATTTTAGGAGTTTTTTCCATATGACGTTCATTTAATTATAGAAGCCAACACAATCTCGTATATAATTTCCAAAAATATGGGCTAAGTACACAAAAATGTAAATTGTACGGTGGTCATCGTAGTACCAATAATCAAGTTCTTCCTAAGTGCAGTAACGTCGTTTTTCCCTTTTGGCACAGACATTTAAAGACATACATATATCAAAAGTAGTTGTTATAGTTTCTGTATGATCTGCAAGGTTGCTTTAAATGAAATAAATTGGAAACTTATCATGCGGAAATTTGGAGTAACATCTGCTGCCTAGTGTAAATTGCCATGGTGTTAAATAATCTTGATCTAAAGCAAAGGATTTTTGTTGTTGCACTGCATAAAAGCTTCCCGACTGTGATAAACAGTTTCGTTGAAAGTAAGATAACGTATAAATATATCGCCACAATGTGAGTATTCATTGCAACAATGATAAGACTAGATCTCCAAAAATCTGTGATTAAAAAATCGCTGACTATTTTCGGGCAATTAACCACGCAAATTGTTTTTAAATGAAATGTGTCTGTTTTAATGGCAGGTACTTCGATAAGATCACGTCTAAGGAAAGTGGTCTTCGTTGGGCTTGTTGGAATTGTAGAGATTATGATGTTGATTTTTATAAATTGTTTAAAGAGGCGAAAAAGGGGTTCTCTAACTTGAATGTTGATTTTAACTCCCTATTTGCTAAATTTAAACAGATGGAGGAAATGTTTAGCAAGTTTAAATGACCGGAGAATTTGTTATCGTCTCCCTAAAGGAAAAAGGCTTCTGGGGAACGAATTGTGGATTGTCGTGTAGATGATATTCCATTGGCAATATGTTTTTATCACCCTTGCCGTCATCTATTCCTCCTGCTAGGGCTGCTGCTTTAATTGCTGCTAACCCGACTACTGACTCATCTCTGAAATCATCAGATGCTGGTACTGATGCTATTATTGCACCAGTTACTATTTCTTCTGTCGATTTTCAGTCTAGTTCGAATTGTATTCCGCCTTCAAGTTCGAACTCCAGCGCAAAGGCGGATTTTTTGCCGGAGTCTGATCTTGTGTCTGGACCCGCTTTGCCGTCTGGGGACTTAACTGGTATTGTTACTGTACCAATCGTTCCAGCTCTCCATGAGCTGCCTAGGGATGATGTTTTGATTGTTGTGCACCCTCGAAGAACTGTTTTTGTGTCTCGTATCTCTGCGGATACTTCTGTTGATAGAATTGTAAATTATATAAAGTCACACTCGCCTAACTTTAAGGACAATGATTGTAGGGTGCTTAAGTTTAATAACTTACAGAATAGAGACATATCGTCGTTTAAAATTATTGTTCCGGAAAAGATGTTTCATATTTTAGTTGATCAATCTTTTTGGCCAATGGGTGTTCTCGTGAGAGAGTTTACTCATCGTATCAGACCTCGTCACTCCGTTCCTGTTGATCTACAATCTTCAAAAAACTAGTGAATTGTTTTTCTTTCCTTTATCAAAATGTTAGGGGAATTAATTCGAAATTGTCTAATTTATATCTAAAGAGCTTTTTTTCTGATTATTCTGTAATTGTTTTTACTGAGTCATGACTTATAATTTTTTTGTGATAAATATCAGGTTTATAGAAAGGATCGTTTGGTACGTAGAGGAGGTGGTGTTTTAGTTGCAGTTTAATCTTCAATTCCATCTTTACTGATTTCAGTCTCGCATGATCCATGTGTGGAATTCTTGTGTGTTCGCGTGTCTATTGCGGGTATTCAACTTTTTATAACTTGTTCTTATATTCACGTATTATAGGCACGCACGTATTATAGGCAATGTAATGGAAATGATGTCTATACGAGACATTATTCTTGTGTGTGGTGACTTCAATATTCCAGATGTATCATGGCGTTTTTGTTTGGAAAGTGGATTTATAGTTCCAGCGAACTTTGTTCAGAATAATACTTTTTTCGATGCATTATCTGAACTGGCTCTTATGCAATTGAATAATTCTTTTAATATTTCTAATAGACTTCTTGACCTAGTATATTCTAATGTTTCTGATTTAACTGTAATGAGAACAGAACCTTTTGTTACCTCAGAGGACGGATATCATCCAACATTACGTATAGATGTTGACCTGGGTGATGATTATTCTCATAGGGGATCATCTGGACAAATTTTAACGTCTTATAACTTCAAACGTGCAAATTTTTGTGTTTTGCAAGACTTTCTTCTGAGCGTTAGATGGCCATTATTTGAAGGTGATTTTTTTTCCGACTGTGATAATTTTTATGATGTGCTGAATTCCATTTTTCGTTCGACTGTTCCTATATTTTTTGGGAAAACTGACTCTTCCTTTTCTCCGTGGTCGACAAAAGAGTTACGTGGCCTGAGAAACCGCAGAAATAGATTATATAAGAGGTTTAAGAGAACTGGAAATAGTGTAGACTTCATGCATTACTCTATAGCTATGCATAAATGTGATGTAGTAAACCGTCGAAGCTATGCTAATTATATTGTAAGGATAACGGGGGTTTGTTAATTCGAAGAGAAATGTAAGAGGTTATCCTAACTCACTTACATATAGAGGTGTGTCGAAGTCGGTTGATGGTGAAATTGCTGACCTTTTTGCTGATTTTTTTTTCAATCTACTTACGTTAAATGTGTGATTTATTATGTGATTTTTCTTTTTCTTTTAATGAAGTGTATGTGGGACTTCTATCCCTTAAGTCCAATTATTCCCCTGGCCCTGATGGAGTACCGTCTATTGTTCTTAAGAATTGTGCTGAGGCATTGTATATTCCCTTGACGAGAATGTTTCATCGCTCACTTTCCTCTGGTGTGTTTCCTTCTCTTTGGAAGCAAAGCTTCATTGCTCCGTTGCATAAAAATGGTTCTAGGTCAAATGTCGAAAATTATAGGGGTATTACTAAGTTGAGTGCAATTCCTAAGCTTTTCGAAAAATTAGTTGCGGCTAAAGTTGTGCATTTACTAAAGAGTATTATTTCCCCCCAACAACATGGGTTTATAACATGGGTCTAACAACTGTTACTAATTTGTTAGAATTTGTTTCACATGTTTTTCAGCATTTTCTTCGAAACTTCAGACGGATGTGATATATACAGATTTTAGTAAAGCTTTTGATAAGGTTAATCATAATCTTCTTCTTTTGAAGCTTGATATGATGGGTTTTTGCATTGCATTGGTTGTCTTCTTATTTAATTGGCCGAACTCAGTCAGTGTTATTTAAAGGGTGTTTATTGCGACAGATTTTTGTTTCTTCTGGTGTTCCTCAGGGCAGTCATTTAGGGCCTCTTCTTTTTAACTTGTTTTTAAATGACCTGCCGTCGGTTATTAATCATTCAAAGATTCTAATGTACGCAGATGATGTCAAATTGTATTTGTCTATGAAGTCTGTGAATGAATGTCATTTACTGCAGGAGGATTTGATTAGTTTTGTTAAATGGTATGATTGTAATTTTATGCTTCTTAACTTGAGTAAATGTAAAAAAAATGTCGTTTAACAGAACGATGTGTTGGGAAACTTTTTACAAGATTGGTGATAATGTGTTGGATAATGTGTCTCAGTTTTGCGACTTAGGTGTGACTCTTGATAGTAAACTTACTTTTTCGTCACATATTGATACTTGTATAGGTAGGGCATCTTGTTTGTTAGGATTTATAAAACGTTGGTCCAGGGAATTTGATGATCCGTATTTGTCAAAGCGACTGTATACTAGCCTTGTAAGGCCGATTCTTGAGTACGGTTCAATAGTTTGGCTTCCACATTATAGGTGCTATATTGATAGAATCGAATCTGTTCAGAAGCAGTTTTTACTTTTTGCTCTACGCAATCTTGGTTGGAGTTCTTCTTCGAACCTACCTCCCTATATTCATAGATTACAACTCATTGATTTACCTACTTTAGAGCTTCGTAGGGCAATGTTGTCTGTATGTTTTATGGTTAAACTAATCAATGGAGAAATTAATTCACCATATTTGGTCTCTTCACTGAACATCTCTCTTAGAGCTTCTAGACAATATGTTCCATTTTATCTACCCGCGTTCAAACATAACTACGAATCCTTTAGTCCAGTTTTTACTCTTTGCAATACTTTTAATAAGTTCCACCACCTATTCTCTCTATCGGATTCGATTGAAGTAATTAAACGGGCGATTATTTTTTTAATGAATGTTAATGCTTAGAATTGCCAGATTTAAGATTTCTCTCGAGAAATCATGTGAACGTATTTTGGTTCCGAACTAAATTTCCTGCTTCATATGTCCTGTTTCATCTGTTCCTGCTTCATTCTCATCTTGATGTATCTGTTTGTCCTGCTTCATCTGTCCTTATTCATCTGTTCCTGCTTAATCTGTTTCGGTGTCGTTTGTTCTCGCTTCATCTGTTCCTGGTTCATCAGCTCCTACTTCATTTGTCTTGCTACATATGTTCCTGCTCCATCTGTTCCGGCTTTATCTGTTCCTGCTTCATCTATTCCTGTGACACTGTTCTTGCTTCATCTGTTCTTGCTCCATCTAAATCATCAGTTTCTCCTTCATATGTCCTGCTGCATGTGTGCCTGCTTCAATGTCATCCTGCTGTATCTGTTCCTGCTTCATCTGTTCCTGTGACACTGTTCTTGCTTTATCTGTTCCTGCTTCACCCGTTTCATCAGATTCTGCTTATTCTGTCCTTATTCATCTGTTCCTGCTAATTCTGTTTCTATATCATCTGTTCCCGCTTCATTTGTTCCTGCTTCATCAGTTCCTACTTCATCTGTCCTGCTACATCTGTTCCTGCTCCATCTGTTCCTGCTTTATCTGTTCATGTGTCATCTGTTCTTGCTTCACCTGTTCCTGTTTCTCCTGCATCATATTCCTGCTTCATATGTTCTTACTCTATCTATTCCACCTTCATCTGTTCCTGCTTCATCAGTTTCTGCTTCATCTGTCATTCTTCATCTGTTCCTGCTTTATCGGTTTCCGTGTCATCTGTTCCTGCTTCATCTGCTCCTGCCTCATCAATTCCTGCTTCCTCAGTCCTGCTACAACTGTTCCAGCTTCATCTGTTCCTGCTTTATCTGTTCCTGTGTCATATGTTTTTACTTCATTTGTTCCTGCTCCACATATGTACTTCACCAGTTCCTACTCTTTCTATCCTGCTGCATCTGTTGCAACTTTATTTGTTACTGTTTTTGTTGCATTCCTATTCCATTCTTATCTTCATAGTAGTCTTTTTGTACTTATATAATAATTCTGTTAATATCGTCCATGTTCAATCTATTATCTCCTGCATGAATTTATTACTATTTGTTTTTAATTTTGTTCCTGATCACTCTTTTAATTTAATTATTATACTTTAGTTTTGTATTTAGTTTGTAACTGAAGACATGCAAAATGATATTTTTCCAGCTGTTTTTAGCTGAGTAAATAAATAAATAAATAAATAAATAAATAAATAAATAAATAAATCAAAACCGGAAGGAATTGGTGAATTGAAATCAAAACCAATTGAAATCAATTACATTTTGATATCAATTACTTTTCGAAAAATATCAACTGAAATTAGAAAATTATATTTGAAATTTAAAAACCATCAATTAAAATTGAAAATTTCTATTTGAAATTTGAAATACATTAATTGACGTTTAAAAAATCATCAATTTAAATTTAAAAGAGAATTGATATTTAAAATACATTAATAGGTCTTTAAATGACTAAAATTTAAAAAAGAACATTAATAGAAATTTAGAACACATCAATCTAAATTTAAAACACATCAATTGAGATTTAAAATTCTTTGGTTGAAACTCAAAAATTTTAACCGAGTTTATTAGATTTTTATTGGGCATGTGCGATTAATTGATTAATCAGGTTTACTCACCGATTAATCGAATAATTGATTAATCATACATTTTGATTAGTCATATTTACAATTAATCTATTACTCTTCATTTGATTAATAAATATTATTCATGATTAATAGATTTATCTAAAATTTGATTAAATATAATTGATTAAAAATAATTTTTGTATAAGTGGTTAAAAACCGCCTCCGAAATAAAATCCTGCGGACCGGCACTGCCTTGGATTAAACTACGTTAATGGAATAATCTACACCAACGATTTACGTGGAATAGATAAATCTGAAATTTTATCTGAACTAAAAGATCTTTTTATTACACGGTATCTGTTCGATTTCTATGAACACATTAGTAAATTTTATATTGGAAAATAAAAAAAAGAATGGTTTTTGTGCTGAGGCTCTTTTGCTATTGCACTTTCTTTTTTCTGACATCTGCTTTAACATTAGATATAATATTGTTAAAACAAAGTTCACTGAAATAATTGTGTTTGTTATAAACAGACCGACGACAAAAAGTATTGAATAGTATAGAGAACTTATTACACTCATTTTCCGCTCTCATGTAGAGAGTCTGCGTAAAAGAGCATAAACTAATCTTACTCTCTTTATAGAATATTTCAATATAAACCAGGAACAGCCAAAAAATGTTGGGTTGTGTATTAGTGAGCAAGAGAGAGTAAACAAATTGAGAGAATTTATTTATTTACAGCCATAGGAAAATGTTAGTAACAGACGCCATTCTGATATTCATACAAAATAAAAGAAATAATAAAGATAATCAAATTCACCTGGTTAAAAATAACCCTAACCGCAGATTCTACACATATTCCTAATTGAACAGTACGACGACCTACAATATGACTGGACAGGGGAAGAGACTATAAATTTTGTTTTATAATTAAGCCTTTTCCAAATTTTGTTCACCAATTGCTTAGTAAAAACATCATCACACACATCTACGTTTCCTGGCAATTTCCAAGCTTACTAAATTTGAAATCTCCTTTTTTTTAATTTGGGACGGATTTGGTTTCTCTCCTAACAACAATTCTTTCAATTTTTCAAAAAAAAAATGTTTCTATAAAACAGGTTTTCTCTTTCCTTATCATTTAAATTATTTATATAACTATGATAACGATCGCAATGTCTTTTAATAATATATTCCGTACCTTCCTTAAACGTTTATAACAAATAAGGGGGTGGATGTTACCAAAAGAATTTTTGATCATACACTATTTTTTGAGTGTCATCATTAAGTTTTTTCTGTTAACCTGAAAAAAATATCGTGGCATCCGCTGGCCATGTACACTTGTCGAAGTCTCATCGACGACTAAACGAAAGAGCATAAGAATATGTGTGAGGTAGTGAAATTCACAATTGTGCAAGATAAAAATGCACAATTTCGACAATGTTATTACATAAAACAATACAAAAAGCATAAATGTTTTAAATGGCATCAATGTTTCACATTAAAATTATTAATGGACCATGTTACGACAAAAAGATAGTAATACGTTTTGAATCATTCGCCAGATGTCGCCTGTGCTTTTGAGTCATACAATTCGTTCCATGAGTTCTCTATACTATTCAATACTCTTTGGTGACGACGACCAGCTTGTTTGTTCGCTGCCGCACATCAATACCATCATACTTATTTTCAGGCAGAGACTATTGTTGTACAGCAACCACGTATGTGATGCTAACGTTGTGTGTTGTTTGCATGTGTTCACTTTGATAGATTGCCCAACCTACTGCAAATTTGAATGAAAGAAACCTAGAAAATGTATTCCTACCCCTTAACACTTCATCACATATTGCTTGTGACTTTAACAGTCTACACAAAAACTGGGCTTCAACTTCTAATATTCTCTCTGCATTCATCAACATCTCCAATTTCGTCTTATTAAACGAAAAAACTCCAACTCATCTAAATACACATGGAACAGTTTCACATATTGGCATAACTATTTGCTCACCAAGCTTAGCCGCCCAAGCACAATGGAATATTGAAAATACTCTTTGTGGACGTGACCACTTTCCAATTCTTATCGCATTATTCCCAATCGAGACTATTCAAAACACGTTGGTTAACCCTAAATTTATTACAAAGAATGTCAAATGGGATAAATACCAACTTTACTGTGACCAATTCGAGGCAATCAGACCAATGTCAAAAAATATTAATAAAGAGACTTCAAATAGTTGTAAATTTATATTACAAACCACAAACTTGTACCAACAAACCCAGAAAAGTCCCATGGCGGAACAGTGAGTTAGAAAAACTTAAATCGGTAAAAAATAGTCTTTGGAACCTGTTTAAAAGAAATATTACTCAGAGCAATTTATTAAATTACAAACGTGCAGCCGCTTATACAAAAGGAAAATAAAGATGCTAAAAAAGAATCCATTAACTCATTGACCTCGTCCATTAACCTAAATACCGCCACAGCACAAATCTGGTCAAACATTCGCAATTTTAGCGGTTATAAAACAAGGCACTGTATCCACTGTATATCTTGGATCGATAATCCGGACATAAATATTACTGACTTCAGGAAAATGGCTAATGAATTTTGCAAGATTTGGTCAAACAATTCATCTGATTCAAACTATTCCAACAGTTTTCAATCAAATAATGACAATATGATAACAAACCCCCCTTCATTTTCTCCGTGCACCACGGCGATGCAAATAGAGACAGAAATAACCTATATAGAACTAAGTTCGACTTCGTTACTGAGGCCGGTGTAATCTCAAGCAGGCACGGGATCGGGAATATACTCCGAACCCCTAAATCTCAGAATTTTTCCACCAGACTTCCAAACAAATGTACGGTCTTTCAGGCAGAGATGTATGTCATTAACATTGCAGCAAAACAGATTTTGGAACAGGATTTATCTCCAACGAAACTCAAAATCTACGTCGACAGCAGGGCAGCCCTCAAGGCCTTAGACTCAAGAATCATCAAATTACGTTGTACAATGGACTGCTTCTTATCCCTAACACAAATTCAGGCCCACGAAATCACGCTCTGCGGGGTACCGGGACATAGCAACATTCACGGCAACGAAACAGCAGACGAATGCGCCAGAACGGGCTCCTGTGTGCGGAAGACACTGCAACCCAGGGCGTGCATATTCCGTTTGTGGAACTGAGGAACCAAGTCGACGAACTGGGAGTAGTGTTAGCCAAGTCGAGATGGGAATCGGTACAGAACTGTAGGATAGCTCGATCTCTTTGGTCGGCCATTGATGGAACACGTACCAAAGGGCTGCTCTCCCTTGGGAAGAACACTCTCAGCACTCTCACAGGAGTCATAACTGGACACTGTGTGATAGGCCACATGGCTGCACGTATGAAACTTCCATATGAAGACTTCTGCGGAAGTTGTTTAGATGAAGAAGATGAGGAGTCAGTCAAGCACTTGCTTTGTTCATGTAAAGGACCGGAAGAGTATCGTCTAGCCTTCCTGGGAGGCAGGCTCTTCGAAAACCTCAATGACCCAGCAGACGTGCCAATTACACCCCTCGTCAAATTCATAGAAAATTCTCGCTGGTTCAGCAGAGCACAAGAGGACAACTTGGAAAAAAAATTTCCGCTAGACTTTCTCCTTTAACTTTCCCTATCTACTACTTTCTTCCTCTTCTCTTCAACTATTCCTTTCTTTTTTCAATTCTTTATAATGGAACCACAATGGACCGAAAATACGGTCTCGGGTGAACTCGCTATTTGTTTCTAACTCAAATGACGGGCTTCCCTTTCAACCTACCCTAACCTAATTTTGACTTTAAATAAATTAAAGGGAAAAACCGCTGGTAGAGACAGAATCCCTTATCCCATGTTGAAAATGCTACCACAATTTGTTAAGATAAGACAGCTCAAACTATATGATAATATATTCTCACACTATATACTCCAACAATTTAAAAACAGTACTGTTCTACACTGAATTTATGAATTCCTTCATCAATTTGATGAAACATTTCATCATTTTCCAACCTACGACACCTTTCATGGAATTGATGAAGAACATTTGATCAATCTTTCATCCATATTTCGTCAATCGTTTATGTTGATTCAACGACAATGTTACATCAAGTTGATGTAAATTTTTCATAAATTTACTGTGCATTTTTCATCAATTAGATGTAAGGTTCTTGTACTTGAGATCCTGGGCTCGAACCCTGCTCAGACCATCTTAAAATTTCTTTCAGCGGCGGTCACCTCGCATAGTGACGGCGACACTATCGAGTATTTAGCCACGAAAAAGCTTCTCAAAATACCGTTCGGAATCGGTGTAAAACCGTAGGTCCCAATCAGTGAGTGAAAACTGGAAAGCGCACAGCTCAGTGATTGTGAGAAGCTCTCTTCTGTCCCTTCATGGGATGTAATGGGAAACCATTTATTTATTTTAGATGTAAGGTTGTTATCAATTTGATGTAAATTGGTAATCATTTTGATGTAAATTGTTTCTTAATCTGTAGCCAAACTCCTTGGACTATTTTTCATTGTAAAAAATCCACAACAACAAGGTATAAGACCTTCACCTTACACTTTATACTACTATGTATTTATATTCAATTTTCTTCTAGTTGTTTTCCAATCGATCCCACTAATTATTTCTAAATTCCAATGATGAAGATTGATGTAAAAAAGAACATCAATTCCATGAAGCTGAAAAAGGTGAAGAAACCCACAATCTTCAAATTGAAGAGCCTCTGTTGAAATGAAATGGATAAGGCTAATACCAGCAAACTCTCAGTAGCCGAAACAAAATCGAATTGTGGATCTCAAATTGATCTTGAACAGAGAAAATTTCAATACAGAACGATCAAATGGAAATAAAACAATGGAATTAGAATATGTGTTGGAATTAATTTATTGACAGGAAAATATCTACCAGTGCCAATGAAGTCGCCAAACAGAAAGAACCTCTTTCTTTTGCGGAAGTCTTTGTTGAATCAAAATGGCATTTAACTTGACGATGCATGGTTGCAGTAAAACCAACTAAATAGATGACAACAGTACCGACTGTTAGGTATTCGGTGATTTACTTTAATTTATTTAGGAATTGACGTGTTTGTAGTTTGTAGTTGATGAAAATTACCATCAATTCAATGAAGAACAATTGGTGAACATTTAGCATCGATTTGATGTAAAGATTTTCTTTCAGTGTATCAATACTCAAAATGGAGACCAACAAAACAATATTAAAATCATACCGCGCCATTTCCTTAAACTCTTGGCTATTAAAAGTAATGGATATAATCATAGCCAATAGATTATGGTGGCTTGTTACAGACAATAAACTTATTTATAACCCGCAATTTGGTGTTAAAAATGGAAGCTCGACAATTGACAGTCTACGTACTTTATATTGACTATCTAATTACCAATAATCTGTCGCTACGAAACCACTCGCTATCATATCACTTGACTTGGAACGAGTATTTGATAATGTAGGAATTCACTCAATCGTAGAGCAACTAACTGAATAGAAAGTAGGCCCACCAATTATCAGATACGTTACTAACTTTATAACAAATAGACAAATATCTGTTCAAGTCAATAACACTTAATCAAATTCCCTGCCTTTACGCAATGGGATCCCTCAAGGTTCCCCTTTATCGGTTGTTCTTTTTGTCATTGCCTACAATAAATTAAGTTCAATTATTGAAAACAATCAGGAAGTGGATTTCTCTGCATGCGCAGATGACTTTAATTTAATAATACGCTCTACCAGAGAAATTAAATTAAATCTTAAATTCAATAATATAAACATACGGTGTGACAATTCTGGAGCAACGCTCTCTCTCTTCAACTAAATGTAAATAATTGCATATATGTAGGATGAAAAATTGCAGCTGTATCATTCCTTCCTCCAAATTTCTATTAACACAGGTTGATTCATTAAGAATATTAGGTACTATATTTATTAACAATATTTATAAAATGGAACAATCACCTAGAATACTTAACAACTTATCTATCTAATCGCCATAATATTATAAAATGTCTTGCAATTCGAGAATTTAACTGCAATACGGTCACCCTTATTTCAGTAATTAAAGCCTTAATTATCTCCAAAATTAATTATGGGTTGTCAATTTTTGGCTCAGCTCCAAATACTTTACTTAAGAAAATAACTACTCTAATGAATTCGGCAAGAACATTACTACGATCTACACCAATAAACAACCTAACAATATTTTAACATTGAACACTCAAATAAAATTGCAATAGACAAACAATTTTCGCTCATTCCTTTATGGAACTAACAGTCCCATAAGCCAAATTGTCAAGAAAATAAGAAAATCTAATAAAATCCCAAAAACACCTTCAGCAATTTACAGAACAATAGTTAACTGCAATGAAATCAGCGTACACACAGGGAAAAGATTAGTTGGAAATCAATTCAGGCATTAGAAATTCCATGCTAAAGTCTATATTTTCAACAAAATATGTTCAGAAGTTTTATAGAAAAGATTCAGATAAACATTTTTGTGGAACAAATTAACCCTCTAACTGTCACGTATAACCATAATTTTTACTTTTTTTTGAAAACTCGCAAAAAACAGCTCCAAAATGACGGGGGGCATGGTCAAAATGTTCTACAAAAATGGTCCCCATAAAAATTCACTATATGTGTCCGAACACTCCAAAACACAAATCTTAGCCCAAGTGCTAGATAAAAGATGACAAAAGTCATTATATTATGTGGACTATTTTTAATGGAAACAGCAAAATGACAAAATTCATTATTAACCCTTAGAAGGCAGTTAGTTTTTGCTTATTATCTAGTCCTTGGGCTAAGATTTGTGTTTTGGAGTGTTCGGAGACATATAGTCAAATTTTATGGCGATAAGAGTTTTCAAAAGGTGAAGAGAAGCTCTCTTCTGTCCCTTCATGGGATGTAATGGGAAACCATTTATTTATTTTAGATGTAAGGTTGTTATCAATTTGATGTAAATTGGTAATCATTTTGATGTAAATTGTTTCTTAATCTGTAGCCAAACTCCTTGGACTATTTTTCATTGTAAAAAATCCACAACAACAAGGTATAAGACCTTCACCTTACACTTTATACTACTATGTATTTATATTCAATTTTCTTCTAGTTGTTTTCCAATCGATCCCACTAATTATTTCTAAATTCCAATGATGAAGATTGATGTAAAAAAGAACATCAATTCCATGAAGCTGAAAAAGGTGAAGAAACCCACAATCTTCAAATTGAAGAGCCTCTGTTGAAATGAAATGGATAAGGCTAATACCAGCAAACTCTCAGTAGCCGAAACAAAATCGAATTGTGGATCTCAAATTGATCTTGAACAGAGAAAATTTCAATACAGAACGATCAAATGGAAATAAAACAATGGAATTAGAATATGTGTTGGAATTAATTTATTGACAGGAAAATATCTACCAGTGCCAATGAAGTCGCCAAACAGAAAGAACCTCTTTCTTTTGCGGAAGTCTTTGTTGAATCAAAATGGCATTTAACTTGACGATGCATGGTTGCAGTAAAACCAACTAAATAGATGACAACAGTACCGACTGTTAGGTATTCGGTGATTTACTTTAATTTATTTAGGAATTGACGTGTTTGTAGTTTGTAGTTGATGAAAATTACCATCAATTCAATGAAGAACAATTGGTGAACATTTAGCATCGATTTGATGTAAAGATTTTCTTTCAGTGTATCAATACTCAAAATGGAGACCAACAAAACAATATTAAAATCATACCGCGCCATTTCCTTAAACTCTTGGCTATTAAAAGTAATGGATATAATCATAGCCAATAGATTATGGTGGCTTGTTACAGACAATAAACTTATTTATAACCCGCAATTTGGTGTTAAAAATGGAAGCTCGACAATTGACAGTCTACGTACTTTATATTGACTATCTAATTACCAATAATCTGTCGCTACGAAACCACTCGCTATCATATCACTTGACTTGGAACGAGTATTTGATAATGTAGGAATTCACTCAATCGTAGAGCAACTAACTGAATAGAAAGTAGGCCCACCAATTATCAGATACGTTACTAACTTTATAACAAATAGACAAATATCTGTTCAAGTCAATAACACTTAATCAAATTCCCTGCCTTTACGCAATGGGATCCCTCAAGGTTCCCCTTTATCGGTTGTTCTTTTTGTCATTGCCTACAATAAATTAAGTTCAATTATTGAAAACAATCAGGAAGTGGATTTCTCTGCATGCGCAGATGACTTTAATTTAATAATACGCTCTACCAGAGAAATTAAATTAAATCTTAAATTCAATAATATAAACATACGGTGTGACAATTCTGGAGCAACGCTCTCTCTCTTCAACTAAATGTAAATAATTGCATATATGTAGGATGAAAAATTGCAGCTGTATCATTCCTTCCTCCAAATTTCTATTAACACAGGTTGATTCATTAAGAATATTAGGTACTATATTTATTAACAATATTTATAAAATGGAACAATCACCTAGAATACTTAACAACTTATCTATCTAATCGCCATAATATTATAAAATGTCTTGCAATTCGAGAATTTAACTGCAATACGGTCACCCTTATTTCAGTAATTAAAGCCTTAATTATCTCCAAAATTAATTATGGGTTGTCAATTTTTGGCTCAGCTCCAAATACTTTACTTAAGAAAATAACTACTCTAATGAATTCGGCAAGAACATTACTACGATCTACACCAATAAACAACCTAACAATATTTTAACATTGAACACTCAAATAAAATTGCAATAGACAAACAATTTTCGCTCATTCCTTTATGGAACTAACAGTCCCATAAGCCAAATTGTCAAGAAAATAAGAAAATCTAATAAAATCCCAAAAACACCTTCAGCAATTTACAGAACAATAGTTAACTGCAATGAAATCAGCGTACACACAGGGAAAAGATTAGTTGGAAATCAATTCAGGCATTAGAAATTCCATGCTAAAGTCTATATTTTCAACAAAATATGTTCAGAAGTTTTATAGAAAAGATTCAGATAAACATTTTTGTGGAACAAATTAACCCTCTAACTGTCACGTATAACCATAATTTTTACTTTTTTTTGAAAACTCGCAAAAAACAGCTCCAAAATGACGGGGGGCATGGTCAAAATGTTCTACAAAAATGGTCCCCATAAAAATTCACTATATGTGTCCGAACACTCCAAAACACAAATCTTAGCCCAAGTGCTAGATAAAAGATGACAAAAGTCATTATATTATGTGGACTATTTTTAATGGAAACAGCAAAATGACAAAATTCATTATTAACCCTTAGAAGGCAGTTAGTTTTTGCTTATTATCTAGTCCTTGGGCTAAGATTTGTGTTTTGGAGTGTTCGGAGACATATAGTCAAATTTTATGGCGATAAGAGTTTTCAAAAAAAAAGTAAAAATTATGGTTATACGTAACAGTTAGAGGGTTAATTTGTCCCACAAAAATGTTTATCTGAATCTTTTCTATTAAACTTCTGAACATATTTTGTACGTCAGAAGTAAGGAACACACAATTTCCTAGGGGCGGAAACTTTGACCCGCCGTAAAAAAAATTATAATCAGATCTTGCAAAACGCCGATACACGTATATTTTTTTAGACATTTCTACCAGAATCCGTTGACAGAACCCCATCATTTTGAAAAAAATCTAATTTTGTCCCACAGTGATATTAGTCTCTGTAATCATAATTTAGTTTCTGTCACAAAAACACTTGTTACAAAGTTATGTATTCGGTTTTTTCACAAGAGGCTTTGTTGTTAAAGAGACTATAGGTATATTTGAATGTTACACGAGGACTTTATAGGTAAACAATTATTTTAAACAGAAAGTGATAAACCAAGTTGTGAAAAAACAATAAAGTGTATAGATATAATCCACCGAAAAATATGATAAGTATACCTACGAGTATTCACATTTTACGTCGCATAGCCCCAGAATTTTGATATGCTTTAGACAAAAACAATGGTTGACATATATTTTTCTATACGAAATACAAAAGGTCATTAAAGTCCATGTATTCGACAAGACGAATATACCCAGTTGATATATATCACCATTTTATTTTTTATTTTTCTAGTACTTAGTACTTATACACTGAAAGAAAAACCCTTCATAGCATCAATGAATGGTTTACGTTAATAGGTTTACATTGATGCAATGAAAAGTTTCTTTGATGCTATAAAATGTTACATTACTTCAATGAACTCCTTCATTGCTGCAGATTTTGAATTTGTGGACCGTCATTAATGCAGTAGTTGCGACACAATATATGAGTGCTAGTATGAGATAAGGAATAAATAAGAACAAATAAAAGTGTGAAATGCAGAATCGAGCAAAATAAGGGGATTTGAAAAACCAAAATTGTTTTGTCGGCCGGCATTTTTTCCAAACATGATTGTGTGGCAAAAGTTAAAATTGCATTTACTTATGGAAACTATCTTGGAAATATGTATGTATGTAGCATTATGCTAAATTGTGGTCATATGTAAAATATGTATATAATTGTGACAATATTACGATGGACGTACATACTACATACGTACATATGTATTTCGGTAGAAAATATCCATCGGACTTTTTTGGATAAACGTCGTTGGCCGACGCTCTAGTTTAAGACGGATCTTTAAAAAATTGCATTATGTATGTACATATGTAAGTACACCTAATCATAAAGAATGTGAAATTCATAGCATCTCCTAATAGCATTTGCAAAAGCATTGTTACATACGTATGTACATACATAAATATTTTTTATTTCTTATGCCTTTCTTATGAGAGTCATCGATCGGCTTGTATACCTTGTAAACCTGTTCATATATGTAAACCTGTTCATAGTATACTATCAGTGAAACCTATTCATACCAACAATGAAACTTGTTCATACCATCAATGAAACATGTTTATACCGTCAATGAAACGTGTTATACCATCAATGAAATATGTTCATACAATCAATGAAACATATTCAGACCATCAATCAAACATGTTCATACCATCAATGAAACATGTTCATTGCATTAATGAAACATGCTCATAGCATCAATGAAACATGTTCACAGCATCAATGTAACATGTTCATATTTCATTACATCAATGAAACGGTTTATAATATCAATGTAACATATTTCTTTAATACAATGATAATGTTTCATTCCGGTTAGAAAGTTTACATTACTTTGAGGTGTATGAAACATTTTTCGTTTAATGTAACATTGTTCATAACATTAATGAAGCCCGACATTGGCTCAAAAACAATGACACTTTTCATTGATGCAATATAAGAATTCATTAATGGTATGAAGATTTTTCTTTCAGTGTATTACCATAAATTGAGGTGAAGTGAGACTTTAAAACACAATCGTTGAATCCGACGCCACTATTGACGCCTTCACAAACACATGCAAACAATTGTCGACACTTGGCTGGAGGAATTATTATTGTGGGTGACACAAATCAGTACCTCGGAGGTAAACTATACTATGTCGTTTTCGTTAACTTTTCAGTAGAGCAGTTTTAATGTTGTCGTACACCTTTTGACCTCCATAATTACGAAATATTGTGACAACAATTGGTTCCAACTGCATTTCTGGTGGTCGAAACATAAGTACCATACGTAATTATGGAGCTCAAAAGGTGTTCGACAACATTAAAACTGCTCTACTGAAAAGTTAACGAAAACGACATAGTGTAGTTTACCTCCGACGTACTGAAATCAACTTTAACCTGCATATGATACCCAGGGTAACCCATCCCCATTTTTGAACGAAAATATGAAAAATTTAGAAAAAATGTCTATATCTCGAAAACGAAGTGTCCAATCGAAAAAATAACAAATTTTTACGGGATTCTCACAAAGTTAAGTTTGAAATAATTGAAATAATGAAGACATGAAATAATTTTTTTTCAAAAAATCGCCAATATAAAAAAATCGCTAAAATTAAAAAATGCCTATAACTCGGAAACGATGCGTCCAATCGCAAAAATTACAAATTTTGTACCTCATTGAGAGGCTTTCACCTATGAATGTCTTCAATACGGCATCACTTTTATTTTTATTTTTAAAAACTCCCTAAAACTAAAACCTCTGGAATCAAAAATCGCTAAAACGCCCCTATGCTAATATCTCGGAAACGGAGCGTCCAATCCAAAAAAAAAAAAAAACAATTTTTTACGAGTTTCTAATGGGTTTTCATAAAGTGGAAATTAAATAAAAATCATTCCTGATGAACGTGGCAACAACAAAAAACATGTGTAGTGGGAACCGATGGTTCTCTGGAGATGGAAAGAAGTTTCTGTAAATTTTTCCGATATTTTTCGAACACTTGCATTGTGGTGAATTCTCAATTTAAATGAGATGTTGTTTGCATTTAGTTTGATGAATTTTTCAAAAGCATCATTCCAAACAACCGCTGATGAAAGTCTGTGGCTAGATCTGAAATAGCTATACGGTTTGCCAGGAATCATAAGATAGCATTGTGCAAAACTTCTTTTAAAAAACTATACTACTATTAATTGAAACATAGAATGGTTTAGAACTTGAATATTAAAATTAAAAAGTACCACTAAAAAGGTCGAATAATTAAATAGAAATCATCCCGTGGGTCAATCGTATCGAAGAAATTTTGTTTCAAAAATTGTCAAAATATGAAAAATCCCTGAAATAAAAAATGGCTATAAGTCTGAAACGGTGCGCCCAATCGTAAAAATAATAACTTTGTTATCTCTAAAAGAAGCTTTAACCAATGGATGGATGTCTTGAATACATCACTTATTAAAAAAAAATCGCAAACACATACATATGTGTGTTTTAGCAATTTTTTTATTTGAAAAATGTTAGTTTAACGGATTTTAAGTGATGCCGTATGAGAGGTGTCTATTGGTTAAAGCCTCCGATAGATGTAAAAAATTTATTATTTTTGCGGTTGGACTCACCGTTTCCGAGTTATAGCTATTTTTTTATTTTAGCGATTTACTTATTTTGGCGATTCTTTAAAAAAAAAAGCTCATACAAATTGGACCACTTTATGAAAAATCCTTGGGGAAGCCGAAAAAATTAGTTATATTTCGATTGATCCCTCCGTTTTCGAAATATGTATATACATAATGGGGTTTTAACGATTTTTTAATCGAAAAAGAATTAATGGTTTAAAGGACTTGCCGTATTAGACACATCCATTGTTTACAGTTTCCAACGGAGATAACAAATTTATTATTTTTCCGATTGGACGCACGGTTTCTGAGTTATGACACTTTTTTTATTTTAGCGATTTTCGTACTTTGGCGATTTTTTGAAAAAAAAATTATTTAATGTGAATTGGAACACTTTGTGAGAAACCCTTAGGAACACGTAAAAATGCACTATTGTTTCGATTGGACGCTGCTTTTCCGACATATAGAAATTTTTTTCAAATTTTTTCCACATTTTCGATCAAAAATGGGGTTGGGTTACCCATGGTAACCCATTGGCCACGAAATGCGAACCCTTTCATTTCACACTCTTCGTCGTAGGTTTGTGCAAATGAGAGCAATTAAATTTAAAATTAACTTACACCAGGTGGAGTTACAAAATATGTTCACTTAACTTTTTCATGTCGTTTTGGTGTAGAACTGAAAAATTAAAATGTATTTTGCACTTTTTTGTTAACTTTTATCGTTTGTATACATTTGTATTGTATTTAACACAACTATTTTGCCACAACAACACGAAATTCGGTTGTTGTTCCTTTGTTAGACGTTGTTTACTATTGCCTCTATCTGGTATTATTGAACCCATGTTTTCCACCATCCAATGTTTACTTTCCATAGTACCTATGACGTTTAATTTATTGAGAGAGTAAAAGTATCTATGTATGTATTAGTCTATGGAACTAATACTCGATTGACAGATCACATTTGTTTCTTGTTGCTGTGGCTTCAACTAAATATTTCAGTTCTCTCAACCAAAACTGAATTACAAATCAATTGATATGCACAGCATAGGGTGATACAGAACACACTTATTGGTATTCCCAACTGAATGATGTGATAGTCCAAGGAACCGTCAAAATTTGGTTGGCTGAAAATATAGTTGTGACCATAGAGTAAATTTATAGTAGAGCCGCCATTTGTCTCATCTGACGTTTCCTTTCACACTCTTCGTGATGCGGTCGTGTGATAGAGAGATGTTTGACGAAAAGTGATATACACCAGGTGGAATTACTATAACTTCTTGCTTTAATTTTTCATGCCATTTTGGTGAAAAACTGTGAAATTTAAATGTGTTTTAAACTTTTTTATTGACTGTTATTGTTAGCATACATTTGTGTTGTATTTAGTACATTAATTTTAACAAACAAAACGAAATGCCGTTGTTGTTATTTTGTTCGTTGTTTTGAACCATTGCCTCTATCTGGGATTAGTAAAGCAATTCTTTTCAACATCAAACGTATACATCACACGAGGACAAATGTCAGAAATTTGGTGAGTGAAAGATTTTCTCTACTCATATTTACTCTATGGTTGTGACAACGAATCTCTTCTTTGTGTGCATGCAGTGAGAATGAGGCATACGCTGGCAATTATTTGCGGCAATTAACACATGTTGCCAAGGGCACTAAAAATAAGTACACTGAAAAAATTTAGTTGAGTGCCATTGGTTGTTTAAACACTCTTTATTATTATTATTACGTTTTTTTATGGACAGCGATATAAAACGATACATTTCAAAGAGCTTTTGTTCTATGGCGTAGTTTTTCAAATGCAATTTTCACATATCAGATACGACAACAACTCACAAATTGATAACATTTTAATATTTGCAAATATAATTAATTATAAAAATCCATTTGGTGCATTCGCGTTTTTCGTATAAAAAACCAACCTTTTTTTTATTTGTAAAATTGAGTAAATTTTTAATTTATGTGACTTTATATCTAAAACACACAGGTACTACTTAGAAGCCTTCGCGATCAAATAACACATGAGAAAAGTATAGTTAGTAAACAACTTGGTATTTAATTCAAATTTGCGACGCGACATTAGAACAAACAACTGGTTAAACAACTAAGTCAATGAATTTTAAAGCTATCAAAATATAATTTAAAAATGTTCCCCGAAAAACTCACCACACAACAATCATCCTGTCCACAAGGTTAGTGTTAAAGTTGTTGTTTGTGCTGTGAGGGTTGTCTTTCGATGCGTGCGAGAACGGCGACGAGTTTTACCATATTAACTATCCGATAAATTAATAAGGGTATTCATGGATTGACGTAAAGGGATATACATACATATGTATGTAAATAAAGTCGACAAAATTTTAAAATTTCAGCAAAACGCACTTTGTACAAATTTCCCAAAATTTAGTATTGGTTTGATCCATTTAGAAGACTTTTTAGTCACGCATTTACCCAGGAAGCCATTTCTCGTTACCTGCCATAATAAAAATACTCATGGTAGACGCAGTAGGTGTTGTTGTAGCTGAGGGCAAATTGATGCCTACAACAATATACATTTTGTTTTTGCTTCTCACTTACGTTGTGTCAAATTCAACACATACAATAAATGCAAACAAACACATACAAAAAAAAAACAAGTAAAAGTGTTAAATTCGGCTGTGCCGAATCTTTGATACCCTCCACCTTAGTGTTAACCAGCAAAATATTAAATTTTAAAAAGGACCTTTTTTAAGAAAATTTACTTTTTTAAAAAAAATAAAAATAAGTTAGTTGTTCACAAAAGCAATTACTTGTTCACAAATGCTCACAAACGCATGATGCTCACAAATGCTCACAAATGCATTGCTCACAATGCTCACATTGAAAATGTACTTAAGAAAATGTACATTGAAATGTACTTTGAAATGTTCTTAATGAACTTTATGTACTTTGATATGTACTTTCAAATGTACTTAAGAAATGTACATTTCTTAAGTACTTAAGAAGAAATGTACTTAAGAAGAAATGTACTTAAGAAATGTTTTTAAAAATAAATGTACTTAAGAAATATACTTAAGAAAGAAATGTACTTAAGAAATGTACTTAAGAAATGTACTTAATGAAATGTACTTAAGAAATGTACTTAATGTACTGAATGTACTTTGAAATGTACTTTGAAATGTACTTTGAAATGTACTTAAGAAATGTACTTTTTTTTAAGAAAATGTACTTTTTTAAAAACAATAAAAATAAGTTATTTGTTCACAAGTAAAATAAAAAAGCATTTTTTAAAAATAAAAAAGCATTTTTTGAAGAACTGTTAAAAAAAAAAAAAAGCATTTTTTAAAAATAAAAAATCATTTTTTGAAGAACTGTAAAAAAAAACACAAGCTGGGACGAGAGTTGAACAAACAACCCTCAGAGCCCAACACGCAGCCCTTCACCCATCAGGCCAAAGCGACCTTAGACGAAGTGTGACAAAATTCATATAAATGTATGAACACATGAAACACATGTAAACATTCTAAAGTACTTATCTATTATAAAGAATAACAAAGATTTTCAACATGGAAATTCACCACGCGACAAAAGGAGTAGTAAAAGTAAGTAAAAAAGCATTTTTTAAAAATAAAAAAGCATTTTTTGAAGAACTGTTAAAAAAAAAACAAGCTGCTAAAAGATTTTTTTTTAAAAATAAAAAGGCATTTTTTAAGAACTATTAAAAAAAAATCAAGCTGGGACGAGAGTTGAACCAACGACCCTCAGACTCCAAAACGCAGCCCTTTACCCATCAGGCCACAGCGACGTTAAGTGAAGTGTGACAAAATTCATATAAATGTGTGAGCACATGAAATACATCTGAACATTCTAAAGTACTTACCTATTAGAAAGAACAACAAAGATTTTCAACATGGAAATTCACCACACGGCAAAAGGAATAGTTTAGTATAAAACTACAAAAATTAATGTGAAAATTCTGAGTTTTTTTACGTTTCCAAGCATAAAATTTTTTCCAATGGCCCAATTTCGCTGATTTTCAATACCAAACTGCTCAGGAATACGTGGAACATTCTGGCCAAAAAACCGCGTTATCGCCGATTGAAGTCGTGAGAATGTTTTCAACAGACGGACAGACGGACATGGCTATATCGACTCCGGTTGTTATAAGGATCAAGAATATATTTACTTTATGGGGTCGCAAAGCCTTTTTTCTATATGTTACAATCAGAATGACAAACTGATATATACCCTCTATCACTTACAGTGGAGGGTATAAAAATACATGTGAACTTGACAGTTCGGAAGTGGTTTGCAATGTAAACAAAGCAAATCAGCTGTGCTTATGCGTTCACTATCTATGAGTCCATCTTGATACCTGCAGTATCTTAGAATTTAGCTGTATTAGCAGTCTATGCTGCTGAACAAAAGTTCCAACAATAATTTAGTTAGATTGCTTTCCTGAAAAGTTGATAAAAACACAGCGTTTTTTGAAAGCACAGCGACATTATGGACATGTGAACGATAAGATAATTGGTGATTTATAAGATGATATACGACATTTAAAAAGTGTCAAAATATGTTACATGTTATTAGTTCTGTGACCCCAGCTCTTTAGTAGATTGAGGGAGATCACACACAAAAGAATGAATGGAAACAATTGCGTTTGACAGCATTTGTACATGATTACTTGGGTTCCAAGTCCCTTAACTTTTCATTTAGTGACAACGACACTATCGTGGTATAATTATCGTTTCCACGTTTAAGCTGTCAAACTTTTGTTGATAAAATGAAAAAAAGATGGAATTTAAAGCGTAAATGTTGTATCAGTACGACGATTACATTTTTACATTTTGTGCACATAGTGGCTTTCATTAATCAGCTAATTCTGACAACTTAAACATGGAAATTCCAATGAGGTTACCTGGTAAGTAATTCTACCATGGACACTATCAAGCATAGATAAAGGAAATAAGTAGATATCCCACAGGCGTTATCAAGTACTGCCACTAGGTTCTGTGTTGTCGTTTTGTAACTTTCATTGACGTTTATTCAACAGTGTGGGACATTTTTTCAATACAAAAATAGAATAATTTTCCAGGTTATGCTATTCAAACAACTAATTTAGTTTTTTTTCATGTCATTGTGTTGCCCACTTTCAAGTTAAAATTTTGTTATTTTGATTGTATCTTTTTGTTTACTGTTATTGTTAGTGTTCGTTTCTGTTGAATTTGAGAGCAACGGACCACAAAACAAAAACAAAATCCCTGTTGATGTTGCCTACCACACCTATTGTTAGCACCTGTTCTAAATACATCTTGCAAGGTATATTTTGTTTGGGATCAAACGTTGTAATTACTGCATCCAGCTCCATCTCGAAAGTATCCCATTGAACAAGAAATTTCCCAAGGCATGTGCGATATCTAGTTAATTCCTTTATCTATGCTATCAAGTACCTAGCCATAAAGCGCCCAGGCAACGTTCAAAAAAGTCCATCAATCAGTGCATATGAATTAGTGCGGTGCGTTCGTGTCTTGCCCATAGATTAATACATATAGTAGATCTACTAGTTCTCCCACCAAATTTATGACATTTGGCCTGGTGTGATATTTACGTTTGATCTTGAAAAGAATTGCTTTACTAATACCAGATAGAGGCAATGGTTCAAAACAGCGAACAAAATAACAACAACGGCATTTCGTTTTGTGTGTTAAAATTATTGTGTTAAATGCAACACAAATGTATGCTAACAATAACAGTCAATAAAAAAGTTTAAAACACATTTAAATTTCACAGTTGTGCACCAAAATGGCATCAAAAATTAAAGCACGAAGTTATTGTAATTCCACCTGGTGTATATCACTTTTCGTCAAACATCTCTCTATCACACCGACCGATCACGAAGAGTGTGAAAGGAAACGTCAGATGAGCCAAATATTCTCTCTATTCTGAGATTACTCTATGGTCTTGCCCGGCAACGTTCAAATAAATACGTCAATCATCAATCTGAGTTTTTTTTCATTGCGTTCGGTTGTCATGTCGTCGTCGGAAGATGATGAGGAATAAATTCACTTTAGGGCCCATGGCCCTATTTTCTTAATTTTTTTTACCTGATAGGGCATTAAACGCTGATAACATACAAAAAAAAAATTTGCAAGTCCATATTTTCCGAAATATAGGTCTCCAAAGCTTGAGTATATAGTCGCTCATATCTCAGGTATTTATTATCCGATCTGGGTAAAATGGGTATCATTACAAAGCCCTTCTAAAACTCTATAAGTGTGTGTATAAATATATTTCTTTTTATTAACCCATTGGGTGCTGGTGAAAAAAAAGGATTTTTTAACCTCACTTTTTTGATAAAAATTTATTTTTTCAGAAAAATGCCGTAGTATACATATATTTTTACTAGAGTCCGATAATAGGCAAGTCTTCAGTCTTTTATTTAAGGTATAATACTCAACAATAACCCTTCAAAGACCGGAGATATTAAAGTCGAAAAAAGTTATTTAAGTTTTTTCTCTTATTTTTAGGATTTTTATTAAAAAAATCTTTTTAGAAATGTTTTTCGGGAACAACTCTATTTTAGGGGCAATTTATTTTTAAATTAAAAAATCAAAAAATATTCCCGGAAGCGCATATTTTCCGAGTTATGCCCAATTTCCGTAACGTCGAAATGAAAATGAATATAAATTTTTGAAAATCGTTAAATTTACATATATTTCACCTAGTCAGGGGGGTTCAAATTCCCTCTGAACCTTAAGTCGATGTGTGGCAAAATCAAAAAAAACGCGCTATTTTTTTAAAATAATTTTTTAATTTTCCTTAAATATGTCTGGTCTTTGAAGGGTTAAAGGGAAGTATTATACTTAAAAAAAGGTTAAAGTCTGACCTATTATCGGAGTGTAGCAAAAAAATTAGTTCACTAAGGATTTTTTTGAAAATAGTACATTTTAAAGGAAAAAGTGAGGTTAAAATCCCTTTTTTTAAATAGCCCCCAATGGGTTATAGAGTTTCAAAGGGGCTTTGTAATGATACCCATTTTAAGCATATCGGATAATAAATACCTGAGTTATGAGCGACTATATACTCAAGCTTCAAAGGCCTATATCTCAAGAAGTTGGACCGGGCAACGAAAAAAAAACTAACGTTTTGAACTCAGCGCAGAAGGTTTTGTCGCTGGTGAAATTTTGGTGTAGATCAGAGCATGGGCTCTAAAGTGAATTTAAGCCCCTGTAAGCATTGTAATGTTCAATAAACTGTAAAATAATTTTTTTTCACAATTCACAATTCAAATGAGCATTTGATTGACAAGCATAAGTGGCGACCATCAAATGAAACGCCATCAAATTAGAATATCAAAATTTTTTGATTTTCATCAATCAGAGCCGACAACGCATGTGTGTAGCCTACGAAAGCCGATTACACTCACACGGTCACACACATATGCACTGATTGATGGACTATTTTGAACGTTGCCTGGGCCCTTAAATATCCCTTTCAAAGCATTACCAGTTGGAATCGTTGCAAAACTGTAGGTCACGCCCACTGAGTCTGCAACTATTCTGTAATGGATTATAAAGGAAAGTATAGTTCTGAATGGTTTTCCTGTAAGATGAAATTTTGAAGGGAGTGTGGCGTCCCATTACCCACAGGGTATGGGGAAAATAATGGGTAGCTCTACCAACGAAAATGGACAATTACCCATCACGATTACCCATTGCCCACAGGGTAATGGGAAAATAATGGGTAGCTACCCCCGACAATGGGGAATTACCCATCACGATTAAGGTAACCCAACCCCAGTTTTGATCGAAAATATGAAAAAAATTCTATATCTCGGAAATGGACCCTCCAATTTTTGAGGGTTTCTAAGGGTTTTTAAAAAAAAATCGCCAAAATAAAAAAGTGGCTATAACTCGGAAACGGTACGTCCAATCGAAATAATATTACAAATTTTACCTCTATCAGAGGCATTAACTAATGAATGTCTTCAATATGACCTTCAATATGAAAAATCACCAAAACTAAAATTTTTTAAACTAAAAATCGCTAAACCGCCCTCATGTCTATATCTCGGAAACGGAGCGTCCAATCGAAAAATAAGTAATTTTTCTATTTTCTAAGGGTTTTTCATAAACTGGTCCAATTCGTATGGATGTTTCTTTTTCATAAAATTGCCAAAATAAGAAAATCGCTAAAAAAAAGACATATACCTCGGAAACGTTGCAGAATCCCAAAAATTATACATTTACTTAAATAGGCAGCTTTAACCAATGAATGATGGAATTATTTTTTTTAATCGCTAAAACTAAAATTTTTGAAATAAAAAATCGCTAAAACACACACATGTATGTGTTAGCGATTAAAAAAAAGTGATGCCATATTGAAGACTAGATGTGGGAATTTTAGTTCATTCAAGTGAGCGCTCTTTTTAGTTCAGCTCAACAGAATGAACTAGTTCATTCATTTAGTTCACTGATTGCAGATTTCTAAAGTGTTTTGGATACTGTAGTATTTATTTATACTAAATCACCCTATTGAAGATCGACTTAACGATTGGGTTATTCCGTTTCTGAAATATTGGTGTTCACGTAATCTTTTTATATTTTGGAATAAAAGTGGTGATTAGCGCTGAAGTTATTGTGTAGTAGCCGGTTACATCTTAGAGAAATACTTAAGAGTTTCTATTACTCTCTTCGTTGCCTCTTCATGACGACGAGGTAGTAGGCCATTTCATAGAGTTTTATTTGCTGCGGTATTTTACCAATTTTACACTTTCGTTGGACATAAAACGGACAGAAATCAAAGGGAATGGGCATTTTCTTTAAATACAAACAACATAAAACATAATTTAGCTGTCATTAGTGTCAATAATCACTATTTAAAATTAGTTACTGTCTTCTTTGCTATCTCATTCTCTATCATCGGCCTAGTACCTTTACGATCAGCTGTTCCATAGAATCCCCCTGCATGAACTAGAAAATGGTGGAGAGAACTGCACAACTGAAATACAAAAAACTGCTGAAACAAGTGAACTACTGAAACAAGAGAGCGGAACAGTGTGAACTAGTTCATCTAGTTCACAAGAGTGAATCGTTCTACTGAAGTAGTTCGTTCGTGAACGACACAACTCTATTGAAGACAGCCATTGGTTAAAGCCTCCTATGGAGTTAAACAATTTAATATTTTTGCGATTCGACGCACCGTTTCCGAGTTATATCCATTTTTTTATTTTAGAGATTTTCATATTTTGCCGATTTTTAAAAAAAAAATTCTTCCATACGAATTGGACCACTTTATGAAATACCCGTAGAAATTGGCTATTATTTCGATTGGACGCTTCGTTTCCGAGATAGAGAAATTTTTTCTAATTTTTTCATATATTCGATCAAAAATGGGGATGGGTTACCTTGGGTAATCCATTATCCATCGCCGTGGAAACTATTCAATAATCGTGATGCGTAATTCCCCATCATCGTGATGCGTAATTACCCATTATTTTCTAAATTACCCTGAGGGTAATGGTAATGGTGTTGGGTAATTCCCTTTTGTCGTGGGTAGCTACCCATTATTTTCCCTATACCCTGTGGGTAATGACTAAACCATCGCTACCCATTCCCCACGGCAATAATAATGGGTTACCCGAGGTAGTTTCTAATGAAGACAACGCACAAATAACAGCCCTATTGAATTCGATATACGTAGAAGAAAATGGACCTGGATTGGTCACATACTTAGACGTCCAACATCGGATATTGCTAGAAAGGAAAGAAGTTTTTGCAAATGATTTCTTGTGTGTTTTGCTATGGTTTGCCAGAAACCATAGGAATTCATTTCTGAAAACTATATCTCTATTACTATCTCTATTTATAGAGATATAGAACGGCCTCGAGCTTGAATAATAAAATGGAAAAATAAGAAAGTCTTTACAAAACGAATTTAGATTCATAAGTTTCACATTCTTAAAGTTCTTCACCATTTCCAATCGAAATTCAAAAATATCAAGTTCTTTAAAAAAATCAACTGAAATTGAAAATTCTATTTATAATTTAAAATACATCAATTGAAATTTTAAAGATATCAATTGATATTTAAAAGACAACAATTTAAATTTAAAAGCCATTAATTGAAGTTAAAAAAAACATCAATTGAAATTTAAAAGAAAGCAATTGATATTTATAAGACATCAATTGAAATTTAAGGAAAACTTTGAAAAAGGAAATTTAAACTCAGAAGATCAACATCCTTGAATTTCTACACCAGTTCCAATCGAAATGCAAAAAATATTAATATACAAGGTGTTTCAAAAGAAGTCATCCGACGTTGTTTGGCTCTCATTTTGTTTTTCTTAATGAAAAACTTCGATTCTGTTTTTTGATTTTGTTTATTTGAACCTTTAGAATTTTATTGGTTAAGTTAGAAGATGATATCGGTTAAATTTGGCGGCGTCACAATTGATTACCATACGGGCTCGTTTTATGGCATTTTTCATCACTTCGGCGAGAACACGGGACTTCAAAAAACGCCACAGAAAAAAGTCTGGAACGGTTAAATCGGGCGATCTTGCGGGCCACTGCAAATCGCCAAAACAAGGTTGTGGCTCGCGCAGTGTGTGCCGTTGCTCCGTCCTGTTGGAACCACATGTCCTCCAGTCCTAATTCGCGGAATTACGGCAGAAAAAACTCGGTTAACATGGCCCTATAGCGCGTACCGTCCACTGTTGTCGTGTGACCAGCGGCGTTCTCGAAAAAAATGGCCCCATGACTCCTCCAGCGTGAACAGCGCTCCATGCAGTCACTTTGAGCGGGTGTAATGGCTCCTCGTGCATCACTCGTGAATTTTCGGAGCCCCAGAAGCGATAGTTTTGCCTGTTCATGTACCCGCTGAGGTGGAAATGAGCCTCATCGCTCATTATGATTTTCAAATCATTATGAACAAAAATGCCATAAAACGAGCCCGTATGGTAATAAATTGTGGCGGCGCCCATTTAACCGACATCATCTTCCCAACTTAACCAACAAAATTCGAAACGTTCAAATAAACATAATCAAAAAACAGAATCGAAGTATTTCATTTAGATAAAAAATGAGAGCCAAACAACATCGGAAGACTTCTTTTGAAACACCTTGTATTTGAAATTATATTTAAAAATTAAAATAAATCAATTGCAATTTAAAAAAATATATTTAAAATTTAAAAGACATCAATTGAATCAGAAGCTCCCCTCGAAATCGAAATGCAGAAACTAACAATTTATTTGAAAATTATATTTAAAAATTAAAATAAATCAATTGCAATTTATAAAAAATCTATTTGAAATTTAAAAAACTTCAATTGAAATGTAAAACACATCCATTTAAATTTATGAATTTTGAATCAGAAGTTCCATATATAATATACCATTGATTTCCGCGATCGCTACTGACAATAAACCCTTCCGCTTGTGATTATAGCCGTGGGATAGTTGTACAGTAGTTTTCCGTTACAATTTTCCCTGCATTGCTGCCTGTTCTTTCTTCCGTCCATGTGATGATTTGGTAGACTTTGAGATCATTCCCCGCCAAGGCCGCCTCATTCCCACCTTCTACCACAATGGTGTTTAATGAAAGTAATGTAAATAGCAAGTAGATGATGCCTAAACAGCGCATGACTTTCACCCTTTATAGTGATGCACTCTTCTACATCGTCGTCTGCCAGACTGCACCTGCGTAAACCAGCTAAATTCACGGAAAATAACAAAAAAAATAACGAAAGTTTCGTAAACCGAAATATTCACTCACTTTTCATTTGCTTTGTACTCAAATTATGCGAAATTTTCATGAACAAAATCAGTTACAGGGTTGTTATGGTATTTCGTACGAAAAAATGTCCGGAGGGAAATAAATGACAAATTTTCTACCGAAAATTTCACAAGACTTGAATACGGAGCTTAAGTATTGTGAAGTTCTCATTACTGCTTTCCTCTATGATAGTCATATACTACCGATCTAGTGGAAGTTTCGAAACAACCTTGAAGAAATTCATTTATCCTTCTTAACCAGAAACTCCATCGGTTCAAAAGGTCCATTCAGTCATGAGATTGTGATATATCCGATATTCCGCTTTTTGTGTTGTCAACACGTGTAGCAATTTTCGGACCATCCTCCAACACTTTATATGAGCAACACCGTTCCTGACGTCAGATGTCTTAACTTGAGTGCATCCCTTTGCGTTTCAGTGGGTTTGGGTATGTTTTCCTACTTCGAATAAATTTTCTTCCGAGGATCTTAATGCCAGGCTTTAGTACACATCGGAAATTGACATCAAACTGTTTGGGAAATAGATTTCAATGCAATTTCACATGTCTTATCGGAATATATATATTACTCATACTTGGGACAAATTAATTATACGACGATTATAATTTGGGGTTTAATTTGAATTACCTCTTCAAATGCATATTAAAAAAAATTTTAAATACTATTGGCAATTAAAAGCCAAGCATTTCATATCTGGCAGATTTGGTTTTGAAATATTTTGTACAGTACAGGTTTATGAATTTGAAAGTAGTACGAGGCCATATCTATCGAAGCCACAAACCTCTAGATCTAAAATACTTTAAAATCAGCATTGCCAGCTGTCAAATAAATTAAAATAATTAAAAGCATTCCCATATTTCAATACAATTGGCATCCGATTCCACAACCAGCAATTTTATTGCATGTTCACATGCAAATTCAGAATTTTGTAATTGTCATTGCAAATGCAAATATTACTATATCAGCACTAATTTCTCTAAATGCCTCTGTTCCGATTAATAATTCTATGCAATCAAAACTTGGAGATGGTCTTCAAAATCGACAACCTACGTTCTTGAAAGATTCTCGATAGCGTATAGGCACCCTAGTTCTATCAAAATGCATTATTTCCACGAAGATCATTTGGCTAGATACATCACTAAACTTAGTTTTTGCATACATCCCACGCAGAGATTTCTATTTGGGACTCACTGATCAGGACCTATTTTTTACACACATTTCGAACGTCTATACTTGAGAAGGTTATGCTACTAATTGTAATCAATTCATTTCAAGTGGCGATCCTGACAAATGTGATCAATTTGGTAATACGGTGCTGCACCTGTCGTCAGCCAAGGACCATTTAAGATGCGTGGATTTCTTGGTGAAATTTGGAGTCAACATTTATGCCCTGGATATTGATAAGCACAGCGCTAAAGATTTGGCAGCTATAAATAATCGTGATGAAATTTTGCGTTACTTGGATGCAGCTACGGCAAATTTCGAGACCAACGAAAGGTTAGTAATCCTGAATTCGAATTTAAATTAATCTTTTAACTTAATAAACCGGCCGATATTTCCAGGAAAAAGTCGCGAGCCATGAAAGAGTTGGCTGAAAAGAATTGTGAGAAACGGCTAAAGGACTATATGAAACGTCAACAAAAGCAAGATCATGATTTCAGAGAGGTCAAGTCTCCACCAAACAACAACGGAAAATCGGGCAAAATGTTGTCGACCCTTAAGCAAAAGATATGGTCAAGTCAGGGCAATTTACACAAGATGTCCAAGGAGACTTCGCCACCTGCAACTAGTGCTGGCGTCAAATTCAGCGAACTGGTACAATCGGGTAGTACCGGAAGTTGTGGTGGCTCTGTAGCTAGTCGCAGAGGAAATACATTATCGAAATCGAAAGGATGTGGTGGTTCAGATACGGGTTTTAAAATCGGCGAAATCGAACCAGATGGTAGAAGAACCATTACTTCGCTGAGTGGCGTACAAAGAGATTCGGAAGTTTTATATGTTGGTACATTTAGTTCCAATGAAGACAATTGTAAAAAAGGCAAGATCAATGGTTTGTTTGAAGTGGATGAAGCGGTTAATTCCGATTTTGAATTGACAAATACAAAATCGGCATATGGAACACTGTCGAGATCATTTTCCCAGCCCGATATATTGGGGGACAATGAGCCTTGTGATACTCTCAGATCGGAAATGAACCTACAGCGACCTTCGGGTTTATTTGATCGTCCTATGTTGGGTAGCATAGCTTTTCGACGTTCGGTCACAGCGGCTTTAAGTCAACTTAACACAGATGTCTACACCGGAATCGATCAAACTACGTCAACACAACCTTCGACTAGAACTAATTCGATATGTTCCAAAACAAGATCCGTTAAACAGAGATCGTTCCTCAACCTCACAGATTCAGATTCTGATGGTGGCGATGGTTTCAGTGATGAGGATGATCAAGATGTGGCTGGAGGTCCTATACAACGTTTCCTAACAGTTTGGGGATTGGAGGAGTATTTGCAAATGTGAGTTAACTAAATGGGGTAAATGGCTCTAATTGATTTAATTGGATTCTTCTTTTCTTTTAGCTTCCAGAAGCAATAAATAGATTTGGACACATTGCTTCTATTGACTGAGGCCGATCTAAAATCTTTGGGCTTGCCATTGGGTCCTTTCCGTAAACTTAGTTTTGCTATACAAGAGCGTAAGAATGCTCTTATCAATCCGGGTCCAATCAAGGACTCGCACTTATAGGCTCAAGGAGGTGTTAACGCATTTCCCTACAATATTGAAATTATCTCTTATTTGTTGTCCATATAGTAAATCATGTATAATTTTCCTTATTATATTTAAGAATTTTCAATGTATTCCTTCCGGTTTTCATTGAAAATATATAAGAATTACATATGTATGTATATTTACTATTTACTACTAAAACCTTAATTATGTAATGAGAGTTTTCCTATAGACGTTGGAGCATTTTAGGCCACCTGTTGCATCATATACAGGTCGTAGTACAATCCCTGCTGGGACATCAATTCATCGTGCGTACCCTTCTCGACAATAATTCCCTTCTTGAGGACACAAATTAAATCTGCGTCTCGTACTGTTGTCAATCGATGAGCTATTGTCACGCAAGTGCGTCCGCTACGAGCGGCGTCAAGAGCTTCTTGGACGACTTTTTCACTTTCCATATCCAGAGCTGATGTTGCTTCGTCCAGTATTAGGATTTTGGGGTTTCTTACCATTGCTCTGGCTATAGCGATACGTTGTTTTTGACCACCTGACAGTTGGGTGCCCTTGCTGCCCAGTGATGTGCTATATCCCTGCGGTAGTGAGGTTATAAAGTTATGGATATTAGACTTCTTGGCGGCCTCAATTATTTCCACCATAGGTATATTCTCCCGGAAATTATCCCCATATGCGATATTTTCCGCTATTGTGCGATCAAAGAGCACCGGTTCTTGGGAAACCAAACCCATTTTGGAACGTAGCGTATCAAAGTTGAACTCTGTGGTGGGGGTGTTTCTCAAATTTACAGAGCCCCTCACAGGATCGTAGTAGCGCAGCAATAACTGGACACAAGTGGATTTTCCTGAACCAGAAGGACCCACCAATGCAACTGTAGTGCCTTTTTCGATTTCCAAATCGAAGTTCTCCAGGATGGGTATACCTTTACGGGTGGGATATTCGAAGTAGATTTGTTCGTAGGTAATATCGCCCTCGCATTTCTAAAATAAAACATCAAGATACTTGATATTTGTTATCGAATGGAAAGGGGCGCTTAACTTACATCTGCTGTGTTAAATGGCTTCATTTGAGGATTTTGCATAGCTGGGACACGGTCAAATAACTTCATAAGACGTCCGGCCGACAAAATAGCTTCACCAACATTTGGTGCATAAGCCAAGGCCTGTCCCAACATCCAGGAACCAAATATCAAGGCCTCGGAGACCCTAAAATATTGTAACGAATTAAAATGTAAGCATTGGCAACATCCACTTTAAGCAGCGCCTACTTAATAATATTCTCGTATGGCAACTTCCCATCAGCCACCAATAGTCCTCCATAATACAGGGATAAACCATAAGCCAGGAAGGGAGCAGATTGCCCTAAGCCAAAAACCAGACCGCGATATCGTAATTTATTTGCACACGCCTTATCCACCAAATCGATTTGTTCATCATAACGCTGCAGCACACACTTCTCTTGTCCCAAACTGGTGACAGTGCGAATGTTGGCTATCGCCTCCACAGCCACTTGGGAGGCCTTCTCAATGGCGGTTTTTTCTGCCGCTACAAATGATTCGGTTAATCTGGCTTCCAAATATATGGAAAAGCACACAAACGGTATCGTAACCATGGTGACCAGTGTCAGCTTCCACGAGAATATAAAGGCGACAATCACGCCCACTACCAACGTAGACATAGCTTGTACAATAATGCCAATACGAGCTCCAGTAGCCTAAAAGATAAAATTTTCTCAATGGGTGATTTGGATCACAAGTCCAATACTCTTATTTTGTACATACGCCCTGAACGTTGGAACAGTCGCCCGCCAACCTGGCACACAATGCCCCCACTGAATTTTTCTCATCATCGAAATAGGCTACCTCCTGAGTTAGTATCGTTTTGAATGCTGTTTTTCTTAGACGTGAGGTCATTTTTACACCGGCCGTATTGAACATATACGTTTGGAGCAGCGTCCCCAAACCCGCTATCAAGCCAATTACAATGAACATGTAGGAAAGGAAATTGGCCTCGGACTGAACGTAGTCACTGTCTCCATCTGCTAATATCTAAAAAACAGCAAAGTTTATAGTTCGATTACTATGAGTTAATGATTTGGTTTAGAATATTGGTTCATACTCACCCCAAAGAAGTCACCAAACAGCACCGCCCATATGGGAAATGTAGCACCATGCATCATCGCAGCAACACAACCGGCCACAATAAATTTCCATTCCGGTGAATTCATGCGCATCAATTGCATGAATGTTATGTTATACTTTTCGGAATCCTTAGATTTATTTTTCTTGGACTTCCCTGCAAACGATAGAGGAAACAACAACCTGGTTAAATATGTCACATTTTCAACGAATTGCGAGTTGGTTTACTTCTCTTCACGGCGCCCTTTTCATCGTTTGATGCTTCAAAGCCTTTGTTTGTCTGTCCCAACTCCTGACCTGTTTCCTCCAAATCATCTTCGCTTTCATCCCCCTCCTCGTCATCGTCGTCGACATCATTAGATTTTTTATTGAATTTATGATGAGATTTGTCTATACTTCCATTTTCTTCCTCACTACGTTTTGTTATCCTAACGAGCTGATAATATAAACCACCCTTAGCCATTAACTCGTCATGGGTTCCCTGTTCGGCCACCACTCCATCTTTGACAAACACAATGTTATCGGCATTTGTTATGGTCGAAAGACGATGTGAGACAACCAGTGTGGTCCTACCTTGGCTGGCAACTTCCAAAGCATCCTGCACTCGCTTTTCAGAAGTGGGATCTAAAGCTGAGGTGGCTTCGTCTAGCAACAAAATCTTAGGATCCCTCACCAAAGCTCTGGCAATAGCTATACGTTGCTTTTGACCACCTGACATTTGGGCACCCCGTTCACCTACCATTGTCTTATATCCTTTGGGCAGTTTCGTTATAAAGTCGTGGCAGTTGGCAGTCCGGGCAGCTCTCTCTATATCTGCCTGAGTACAGCCCGGTTGGCCGTAGCGTATATTATCCTCTATGGTGGTAGCAAACAACACGGGTTCCTGCCCCACTACACCAATTTGTGAACGCAGCCATGCCACATTCAGTTTACGTAAATCCCAGCCATCTAACTTTACCGAACCTTGCAGGGGATCATAGAAGCGCTGCATCAACTGCAGTGTTGTCGATTTTCCACATCCTGAGGGACCAACAAAAGCCACGGTTTGACCATGCTTGATTTTCAGCGACAAACCCTGCAGTACTGCGACATCCGATCTAGCCGGATAGCGAAAGTAGAGATTTTCGAACTCTATATCGCCCACGACACTGGTAGGTTTCTCCCCACGATTTTCTAATGGATCAATATGTGATTTTCGACCAATAATGGCAAACACATTTCGAGCAGCTCCTCTGGCCGTAGCAAAGGATTCCATGTGGGGCGAAGAGAATCCTAGATTTTGAGCTCCCATAATGACACCAAATAAAATAATAACCAAGACGGCGGGAGTGTAATGTTTATCTTCAAGATCACGTTCCGATAGAATTAATTTTACGCCGTACCACATGGCAACGGCATAACAGCAATAGATGATGAACCACATAGTTCCGCCTCCAATGCCGGAGTATAGACCTTTTTTGCGGCCTGTCTTTTCGGCGGGTACCAAAAGGTTTGTGAAGCGTTGCTCTTCTTTACGTTCGCCACTAAACGCGAATACAGTGCGTATGCCGGAAAATACTTCCTCAGCTACTGAGCCAGCTCCAGAATACGCTTTTAGTTCCTTTTCCGTCAGGGAGCTTTGAATTTTTGCCACCATGGCTGTGGAAACAATAATAAAGGGACAGCAAGTCAATACCACCAAGGTAAGTTTCCAGCCATACACGAAGGATGCAATTATACCCACGACAAATGTCATGATGAGGAACACAAAGATGGCAATTTTCTCATTGAGTCCTTCTTTCATTTTGTTTAAATCCCTGAAACGACAGAGACAGTTTCCTTAAACCCTTAATATACCATTTAATGTCCCCAAACATACTCTGTCATTTTGCTGGCAAAATTATTGCCGGATGATGTGTCGAACCATGACATATCTTGTCTTAGAATAGCTTCCAGGAACAATTTACGTATACGACCAATCTAAAACCAACCAGGTTAATTGGAATTTATTAAACGACATGTGAAGTGACGACTGACTGACCTGTCTCAAAGCCACTCGATTAAAAATGTCCACAGCCGAAGCAATTAAAATCATAAGTACTAAAGCTCCAGTCAAACTGCCCAAACCGAAAGCTGAAGCATCTTCTCGTATCGCCTGCATGTTTTCCACATAGGAAGCATTAGTCCTGTAAAAAAGTTTTGAAATTGTTTATTGAAACTGCAATTTATTTTAACTCATAAGGATCTTACAACTTCTTGCCACCCCCGAAAATTGGCAATATGAATGTCGGCGACGAAGTGCCCTCCATCACTGTGCGATCAATCAGCAGAGAAGAGAATTCACCATAAATAACAATAGAATAGGGTATACCCACGGAAGCCAAAGATGCCAATGTCACACCTATTAACATAAGAACTCGTTCACACCCTGTTGAGTAACGAAACTGGGGAATTTTGAAAATTGGTATCCGGTGTAATGGAGAATGTAGTTCGCGTAACTTACCAATTGAAAGAATGAAATTTTTGCCGATTTTTCTGGCTTTTGTGGAGTGGTTCCTTGTTCTTTCTGGAAATCCGTGGGTTGGGGCAAACTATATTTCCTTTTTGATCCTTTCGCTGCCATTTTGTCCGTGTTAGTGCTACTTAACTAAAAGTGAAAAATAAATAGGATATTATTTTAATAAGTCTGGGTTAATTGGATGGAAATTTCAAACGTGGATTACATCTGAGCCGAGAAGGAGAACCGACTTATAAGCACTTCCAATTTTAGGAGTGTTTTTCCCATATGAATATAGATATGGATATATGAATATATAATTTTCTAAAATATGGGCTAAGTACACAAAAATTTAAATTGTACGGTGGTCATCGTAGTACCATTAATCAAGTTCTCCCTAAGCGCACTAACGTCGTTTTTCCCTTTTGGCACAGACATTAGTTTCTGTATGATCTGCAAGGTTGCTTTAAATGAAATAAATTGGAAACTTATCATGCGGAAATTTGGAGTAACATCTGCTGCCTAGTGTAAATTGCCATGGTGTTAAATAACCTTGATCTAAAGCAAAGGATTTTTGTTGTTGCACTGCATAAAAGCTTCCCGACTGTGATAAACAGTTTCGTTGAAAGTGAGATAACGTATAAATATATCGCCACAATGTGAGTATTCATTGCAACAATGAAGAGTTTGGTACATGAGTCAATATCGTCGTTGTTGAAATGAATATTTATGTTGTGGCGATGAATTTATCCGATCGCTCACTTAAGGCGAAACTATTTAAAAAGGTGGCAATGACTTTTGATTGCAATATAAGAAACTTACGACGGATAAGACTAAATCTCCATAAATCTGTGACTAAAAAATTGCTGACTATTTTCGGGCAATTAACCATTCAAATTGTTTTTAAATCAAAACCGGTAGGAATCGGTGAATTGAAATCAAAACCAATTGAAATCAATTACATTTTGAAATCAATTACTTTACGAAAAATATCAATTGAAATTAGAAAATTATATTTGAAATTTAAAAACCATCAATTAAAATTGAAAATTTCTATTTGAAATTTGAAATACATCAATTGGCGTTTAAAAAATCATCAATTTACATTTAAAAGAGAATTGATATTTAAAATACATTAATAGATCTTTAAATGAATAAAATTTAAAAAAAACATTAATAGAAATTTAGAACACATCAATTTAAATTTAAAACACATCAATTAAGATTTAAAATTCTTTGGTTGAAACTCAATAATGTTAACCGAGTTTATAAGATTTCTATTGGGCATGTGCGATTAATTGATTAGTCAGGTTTACTCACCGATTAATCGAATAATTGATTAATCATACATTTTGATTACTTATATTTACAATTAATCGATTACTCTTCACTTGATAAAGCAATAATATTCATGATTAATAGATTTATCTAAAATTTATTAAATATAATTGATTAAAAATAATTTTTGTATAAGTGGCTAAAAGTGGTTAAACACCGCCTCCGAAATAAATTCCTGCGCACGGCTCTGCCTTGGATTAAACTACTTTAAGGAAGTAATCTACACCAACGATTTACGTGTAATAGATGATGCTGAAATTTTATCTGAACTAAAAGATCAATGAGTGTTCGAACTTACGGGCGATGTGTTAACACCTTTTTGTTACACGGTACCTGTTCGATTTCTATGAACACATTAGTAAATGTTACATTGGAAAATAAAACAAAGAATGGCTTTTGTGCTGAAGGCTCTTTTGCTATTGCACTTTTTTTTCTTAAATCTGCTTTAACATTAGGAGTAATATTGTTAAAATAAATAAAGCAATATTTAGCTCACTGGAATAATTGTTTTTGTTTTGTCATAAACAGGGCTGACGACAAATAGTATTGAATAGTATAGAGAACTTATTGCACTCCTTCTCCGCTCTCATGTAGAGAGTCTGAGTAAAAGAGCATAAACGAATCTTACTCTCTTTATAGAATATTTCAATATAAATCAGGAAATCAGGAACAGTGAGAGAGAGTAAAAAAATTGAGAGAATTTATTTATTTGCAGCCCTAGGAAAATGTTAGTAACAGACGCCATTCTGATATTCATACAAAATAAAAGAAATAATAAAGATAATCAAATTCACCTGGTTAAAAATAACCCTAACCGCAGATTCTACACATATTCCTAATTGAACAGTACCACGGACAGGGGAAGAGACTATAAATTTTGTATTATAATTAAGCCTTTTCCAAATTTTGTTCACCAATTGCTTAGTAAAAACATCATCACAATATTGTCTACGTTTCCTGACAATTTCCAAGCTTACTAAACTTGAAATCTCCTTTTTTAATTTTGGAACTGAGTTTGGTTGATAATTTTTTTGTCCTAACAACAATTCTTAAAATGTTTCCAAAAAAAAAAAATATTTCTATAAAACAGGTTTTTTCTCTCCTTATCATTTAAATTATTTTTATAACTATGAAAACGATCGCAATGTGTTTTAATAATATATTCCGTACCTTCCTTAAACGTTGTATAACAAATAAGGCGGTGGATTTTACCTGTCTTGCTTTATGGCGCAGAATCCTGGGTCTTATCGCAAGCAGACGAAACATCTGTAGGAGTCTTCTAGAGAAAAATACTCCGAAAAATGTATGGCCCTATGCACAACGGCGAGTATCGGCGATGCATGAACCTTGAGCTGTATGAGCTATATCCCGACGTTGACATAGTCAAGCGGATCAGGCCATGTCAGTAGAATGGATGAAGACGAAACAGCACGAAGGGTTTTCGAAACCGAACTCGAAGGAAGGCGAAAAATAGGAAGACCAAGACTCCGCTGGAGGGATCAGGTTGACGAACACTTGGTATTGCCAACTGGAGAAATAAAGCAAAAGATCGAACTGGTTGGCGAAATATGTTATCTTCGTTTTGTAAGGTCCCTGACCCCTCGGGGTTGTTCGTGTAAGTAAGTAAGTAAGGATTTTTTGGGTGTCATCATTAAGTTTTTTCTGTTAACCCGAACAAAATATCGTGGCATCCGCTGGACATGTACACTTGTCGAAGCCTCATCGACGACTAAACGAAAGAGCATAAGAATATGTGTGAGGTAGTGAAATTCACAATTTTGCAATGAAATGGCTGTCCCTGATAAAAATGCACAATTTCGACAATGTTATTACATAAAACAATACAAAAAGCATAAATGTTTCAAATGGCATCAATGTTTCACATTAAAATTATTAATGGACCATGTTACGACAAAAAGATAGTAATACGTTTTGAATCATTCGCCAGATGTCGCCAGTGCTTTTGAGTCATACAATTCGTTCCATGAGTTCTCTATACTATTCAATACTCTTTGGTGACGACGACCAGCTAGTTTGTTCGCTGCCGCTACATCAATACCATCATACTTATTTTCAGGCAGAGACTATTGTTGTACAGCAACCACGTATGTGATGCTAACGTTGTGTGTTGTTTGCATGTGTTCACTTTGATAGATTGCCCAACCTACTGCAAATTTGAATGAAAGAAACCTAGAAAATGTATTCCTACCCCTTAACACTTCATCACATATTGCTTGTGACTTTAACAGTCTACACAAAAACTGGGCTTCAACTTCTAATATTCTCTCTGCATTCATCAACATCTCCAATTTCGTCTTATTAAATGAAAAAAATCCAACTCATCTAAATACACATGGAACAGTTTCACATATTGGCATAACTATTTGCTCACCAAGCTTAGCCGCCCAAGCACAATGGAATATTGAAAATACTCTTTGTGGACGTGACCACTTTCCAATTCTTATCGCATTATTCCCAATCGAGACTATTCAAAACACGTTGGTTAACCCTAAATTTATTACAAAGAATGTCAAATGGGATAAATACCAACTTTACTGTGACCAATTCGAGGCAATCAGACCAATGTCAAAAAATATTAATAAAGAGACTTCAAATAGTTGTAAATTTATATTACAAACCACAAACTTGTACCAACAAACCCAGAAAAGTCCCATGGCGGAACAGTGAGTTAGAAAAACTTAAATCGGTAAAAAATAGTCTTTGGAACCTGTTTAAAAGAAATATTACTCAGAGCAATTTATTAAATTACAAACGTGCAGCCGCTTATACAAAAGGAAAATAAAGATGCTAAAAAAGAATCCATTAACTCATTGACCTCGTCCATTAACCTAAATACCGCCACAGCACAAATCTGGTCAAACATTCGCAATTTTAGCGGTTATAAAACAAGGCACTGTATCCGCTGTATATCTTGGATCGATAATCCGGACATAAATATTACTGACTTCAGGAAAATGGCTAATGAATTTTGCAAGATTTGGTCAAACAATTCATCTGATTCAAACTATTCCAACAGTTTTCAATCAAATAATGACAATATGATAACAAACCCCCCTTCATTTTCTCCGTGCACCACGGCGATGCAAATAGAGACAGAAATAACCTATATAGAACTAAGTTCGACTTCGTTACTGAGGCCGGTGTAATCTCAAGCAGGCACGGGATCGGGAATATACTCCGAACCCCTAAATCTCAGAATTTTTCCACCAGACTTCCAAACAAATGTACGGTCTTTCAGGCAGAGATGTATGTCATTAACATTGCAGCAAAACAGATTTTGGAACAGGATTTATCTCCAACGAAACTCAAAATCTACGTCGACAGCAGGGCAGCCCTCAAGGCCTTAGACTCAAGAATCATCAAATTACGTTGTACAATGGACTGCTTCTTATCCCTAACACAAATTCAGGCCCACGAAATCACGCTCTGCGGGGTACCGGGACATAGCAACATTCACGGCAACGAAACAGCAGACGAATGCGCCAGAACGGGCTCCTGTGTGCGGAAGACACTGCAACCCAGGGCGTGCATATTCCGTTTGTGGAACTGAGGAACCAAGTCGACGAACTGGGAGTAGTGTTAGCCAAGTCGAGATGGGAATCGGTACAGAACTGTAGGATAGCTCGATCTCTTTGGTCGGCCATTGATGGAACACGTACCAAAGGGCTGCTCTCCCTTGGGAAGAACACTCTCAGCACTCTCACAGGAGTCATAACTGGACACTGTGTGATAGGCCACATGGCTGCACGTATGAAACTTCCATATGAAGACTTCTGCGGAAGTTGTTTAGATGAAGAAGAGGAGGAGTCAGTCAAGCACTTGCTTTGTTCATGTAAAGGACCGGAAGAGTATCGTCTAGCCTTCCTGGGAGGCAGGCTCTTCGAAAACCTCAATGACCCAGCAGACGTGCCAATTACACCCCTCGTCAAATTCATAGAAAATTCTCGCTGGTTCAGCAGAGCACAAGAGGACAACTTGGAAAAAAAATTTCCGCTAGACTTTCTCCTTTAACTTTCCCTATCTACTACTTTCTTCCTCTTCTCTTCAACTATTCCTTTCTTTTTTCAATTCTTTATAATGGAACCACAATGGACCGAAAATACGGTCTCGGGTGAACTCGCTATTTGTTTCTAACTCAAATGACGGGCTTCCCTTTCAACCTACCCTAACCTAATTTTGACTTTAAATAAATTAAAGGGAAAAACCGCTGGTAGAGACAGAATCTCTTATCCCATGTTGAAAATGCTACCACAATTTGTTAAGATAAGACAGCTCAAACTATATGATAATATATTCTCACACTATATACTCCAACAATTTAAAAACAGTACTGTTCTACACTGAAAGAAAAAGCTTCATCAAATTTATGAATTCCTTCATCAATTTGATGAAACATTTCATAATTTTCCAACCTACGACACCTTTCATGGAATTGATGAAGAACATTTGATCAATCTTTCATCCATATTTCGTCAATCGTTTATGTTGATTCAACGACAATGTTACATCAAGTTGATGTAAATTTTTCATAAATTTACTGTGCATTTTTCATCAATTAGATGTAAGGTTCTTGTACTTGAGATCCTGGGCTCGATCCCTGCTCAGACCATCTTAAAATTTCTTTCAGCGGCGGTCACCTCGCATAGTGACGGCGACACTATCGAGTATTTAGCCACGAAAAAGCTTCTCAAAATACCGTTCGGAATCGGTGTAAAACCGTAGGTCCCAATCAGTGAGTGAAAACTGGAAAGCGCACAGCTCAGTGATTGTGAGAAGCTCTCTTCTGTCCCTTCATGGGATGTAATGGGAAACCATTTATTTATTTTAGATGTAAGGTTGTTATCAATTTGATGTAAATTGGTAATCATTTTGATGTAAATTGTTTCTTAATCTGTAGCCAAATTCCTTGGACTATTTTTCATTGTAACAAATCCACAACAACAAGGTATAAGACCTTCACCTTACACTTTATACTACTATGTATTTATATTCAATTTTCTTCTAGTTGTTTATTTTTCTGTTTATTTTTCAATACATCCAATCGATCCCACTAATTATTTCTAAATTCCAATGATGAAGATTGATGTAAAAAAGAACATCAATTCCATGAAGCTGAAAAAGGTGAAGAAACCCACAATCTTCAAATTGAAGAGCCTCTGTTGAAATGAAATGGATAAGGCTAATACCAGCAAACTCTCAGTAGCCGAAACAAAATCGAATTGTGGATCTCAAATTGATCTTGAACAGAGAACATTTCAATACAGAACGATCAAATGGAAATAAAACAATGGAATTAGAATATGTGTTGGAATTAATTTATTCGCAGGAAAATATCTACCAGTGCCAATGAAGTCGCCAAACAGAAAGAACCTCTTTCTTTTGCGGAAGTCTTTGTTGAATCAAAATGGCATTTAACTTGACGATGCATGGTTGCAGTAAAACCAACTAAATATATGACAACAGTACCGACTGTTAGGTATTCGGTGATTTACTTTAATTTATTTAGGAATTGACGTGTTTGTAGTTTGTAGTTGATGAAAATTACCATCAATTCAATGAAGAACAATTGGTGAACATTTAGCATCGATTTGATGTAAAGATTTTCTTTCAGTGTATCAATACTCAAAATGGAGACCAACAAAACAATATTAAAGTCATACCGCGCCATTTCCTTAAACTCTTGGCTATTAAAAGTAATGGATATAATCATAGCCAATAGATTATGGTGGCTTGTTACAGACAATAAACTTATTTATAACCCGCAATTTGGTGTTAAAAATGGAAGCTCGACTGTCAATTGTCGATTGACTATCTATATTGACTATCTAATTACCAATAATCTGTCGCTACGAAACCACTCGCTATCATATCACTTGACTTGGAACGAGTATTTGATAATGTAGGAATTCACTCAATCGTAGAGCAACTAACTGAATAGAAAGTAGGCCCACCAATTATCAGATACATTACTAACTTTATAACAAATAGACAAATATCTGTTCAAGTCAATAACACTTAATCAAATTCCCTGCCTTTACGCAATGGGATCCCTCAAGGTTCCCCTTTATCGGTTGTTCTTTTTGTCATTGCCTACAATAAATTAAGTTCAATTATTGAAAACAATCAGGAAGTGGATTTCTCTGCATGCGCAGATGACTTTAATTTAATAATACGCTCTACCAGAGAAATTAAATTAAATCTTAAATTCAATAATATAAACATACGGTGTGACAATTCTGGAGCAACGCTCTCTCTCTTCAACTAAATGTAAATAATTGCATATATGTAGGATGAAAAATTGCAGCTGTATCATTCCTTCCTCCAAATTTCTATTAACACAGGTTGATTCATTAAGAATATTAGGTACTATATTTATTAACAATATTTATAAAATGGAACAATCACCTAGAATACTTAACAACTTATCTATCTAATCGCCATAATATTATAAAATGTCTTGCAATTCGAGAATTTAACTGCAATACGGTCACCCTTATTTCAGTAATTAAAGCCTTAATTATCTCCAAAATTAATTATGGGTTGTCAATTTTTGGCTCAGCTCCAAATACTTTACTTTAGAAAATAACTACTCTAATGAATTCGGCAAGAACATTACTACGATCAACACCAATAAACAACCTAACAATATTTTAACATTGAACACTCAAATAAAATTGCAATAGACAAACAATTTTCGCTCATTCCTTTCTGGAACTAACAGTCCCATAAGCCAAATTGTCAAGAAAATAAAAAAATCTAAGAAAATCCCAAAAACACCTTCAGCAATTTACAGAACAATAGTTAACTGCAATGAAATCAGCGTACACACAGGGAAAAGATTAGCTGGAAATCAATTCAGGCATTAGAAATTCCATGCTAAAGTCTATATTTTCATTAGAATTCATAATTGTCATACATCAGAATTATTTGTCGATTTTAGATTAAACATAGGTCTTACTAAATACAAGTTGCTACTACAGAAATTAAGTTGTGTTAACCAATTGGAGTATTTCAATAACCTCTTTCATCTGAAATGGAACATACAACTAATAAAAAGTACAATATTAGAATTCTTGTTCAAATACACTGTGCGACACCAAAAAAAAAAATGATTGTGTTCTGTCAACGGATTCTGGTAGAAAGGCCTAAAAAAATATACGAGATCTGATTAGAATTTGTTTTTACTCCGGGTCAAAATTTCCGCCCCTCGGAACATTCCTGCAACATATCGGCATGCAAAATTCTGTGTCAAAAAGGAAAAACGTCTTAAGTGCACTTAGGAAAATATTGACTAAATGCACTACCATAACCACTGGAGTCTCAATTACCTCACGATCCAGTTTTTTTCTTAATTTGACTTATGTATTAGGAAGTCATACACCAGATATTGTTTACATATCTAATTAAATGTAAGACCTTCTCATGGAAAATGCCTCCTAAAGATGCACACATAAAAAAGTTGGAAATGCACATAAGTCGTTTTTCCTTTTCGGCACAGAATTGTGTGTTCCTTACTTCTGACGTACAAAATATGTTCAGAAGTTTTATAGAAAAGATTCAGATAAACATTTTTGTGGAACAAATTAACCCTCTAACTGTCACGTATAACCATAATTTTTACTTTTTTTTTTGAAAACTCGCAAAAAACAGCTCCAAAATGACGGGGGGCATGGTCAAAATGTTCTACAAAAATGGTCCCCATAAAAATTCACTATATGTGTCCGAACAGTCCAAAACACAAATCTTAGCCCAAGTGCTAGATAAAAGATGACAAGTCATTATATTATGTGGACTATTTTTAATGGAAGCAGTAAAATGACAAAATTAATTATTAACCCTTAGAAGGCAGTTAGTTTTTGCTTATTATCTAGTCCTTGGGCTAAGATTTGTGTTTTGGAGTGTTCGGAGACATATAGTCAAATTTTATGGCGATAAGAGTTTTCAAAAAAAAAGTAAAAATTATGGTGATACGTAACAGTTAGAGGGTTAATTTGTCCCACAAAAATGTTTATCTGAATCTTTTCTATTAAACTTCTGAACATATTTTGTACGTCAGAAGTAAGGAACACACAATTTTGCATGCCGATATGTTGGAGGAAAGTTCCTAGGGGCGGAAACTTTGACCCGCCGTAAAAAAAATTATAATCAGATCTTGCAAAACGCCGATACACGTATATTTTTTTAGACATTTCTACCAGAATCCGTTGACAGAACCCCATCATTTTGAAAAAAAATCTAATTTTGTCTCACAGTGATATTAGTCTCTGTAATCATAAATTAGTTTCTGTCACAAAAACACTTGTTACAAAGTTATGTATTCGGTTTTTTCACAAGAGGCTTTGTTGTTAAAGAGACTATAGGTATATTTGAATGTTACACGAGGACTTTATAGGTAAACAATTATTTTAAACAGAAAGTGATAAACCAAGTTGTGAAAAAACAATAAAGTGTATAGATATAATCCACCGAAAAATATGATAAGTATACCTACGAGTATTCACATTTTACGTCGCATAGCCCCAGAATTTTGATATGCTTTAGACAAAAACAATGGTTGACATATATTTTTCTATACGAAATACAAAAGGTCATTAAAGTCCATGTATTCGACAAGACGAATATACCCAGTTGATATATATCACCATTTTATTTTTTATTTTTCTAGTACTTAGTACTTATACACTGAAAGAAAAACCCTTCATAGCATCAATGAATGGTTTACGTTAATAGGTTTACATTGATGCAATGAAAAGTTTCTTTGATGCTATAAAATGTTACATTACTTCAATGAACTCCTTCATTGCTGCAGATTTTGAATTTGTGGACCGTCATTAATGCAGTAGTTGCGACACAATATATGAGTGCTAGTATGAGATAAGGAATAAATAAGAACAAATAAAAGTGTGAAATGCAGAATCGAGCAAAATAAGGGGATTTGAAAAACCAAAATTGTTTTGTCGGCCGGCATTTTTTCCAAACATGATTGTGTGGCAAAAGTTAAAATTGCATTTACTTATGGAAACTATCTTGGAAATATATATGTATGTAGCATTATGCTAAATTGTGGTCATATGTAAAATATGTATATAATTGTGACAATATTACGATGGACGTACATACTACATACGTACATATGTATTTCGGTAGAAAATATCCATCGGACTTTTTTGGATAAACGTCGTTGGCCGACGCTCTAGTTTAAGACGGATCTTTAAAAAATTGCATTATGTATGTACATATGTAATTACACCTAATCATAAAGAATGTGAAATTCATAGCATCTCCTAATAGCATTTGCAAAAGCATTGTTACATACGTATGTACATACATAAATATTTTTTATTTCTTATGCCTTTCTTATGAGAGTCATCGATCGGCTTGTATACCTTGTAAACCTGTTCATATATGTAAACCTGTTCATAGTATACTATCAGTGAAACCTATTCATACCAACAATGAAACTTGTTCATACCATCAATGAAACATGTTTATACCGTCAATGAAACGTGTTATACCATCAATGAAATATGTTCATACAATCAATGAAACATATTCAGACCATCAATCAAACTTGTTCATACCATCAATGAAACATGTTCATTGCATTAATGAAACATGCTCATAGCATCAATGAAACATGTTCACAGCATCAATGTAACATGTTCATATTTCATTACATCAATGAAACGGTTTATAATATCAATGTAACATATTTCTTTAATACAATGATAATGTTTCATTCCGGTTAGAAAGTTTACATTACTTTGAGGTATATGAAACATTTTTCGTTTAATGTAACATTGTTCATAACATTAATGAAGCCCGACATTGGCTCAAAAACAATGACACTTTCCATTGATGCAATATAAGAATTCATTAATGGTATGAAGATTTTTCTTTCAGTGTATTACCATAAATTGAGGTGAAGTGAGACTTTAAAACACAATCGTTGAATCCGACGCCACTATTGACGCCTTCACAAACACATGCAAACAATTGTGGACACTTGGCTGGAGGAATTATTATTGTGGGTGACACAAATCAGTACCTCGGAGGTAAACTACACTATGTCGTTTTCGTTAACTTTTCAGTAGAGCAGTTTTAATGTTGTCGTACACCTTTTGACCTCCATAATTACGAAATATTGTGACAACAATTGGTTCCAACTGCATTTCTGGTGGTCGAAACATAAGTACCATACGTAATTATGGAGCTTAAAAGGTGTTCGACAACATTAAAACTGCTCTACTGAAAAGTTAACGAAAACGACATAGTGTAGTTTACCTCCGACGTACTGAAATCAACTTTAACCTGCATATGATACCCAGGGTAACCCATCCCCATTTTTGAACGAAAATATGAAAAATTTAGAAAAAATGTCTATATCTCAAAAACGAAGTGTCCAATCGAAAAAATAACAAATTTTTACGGGATTCTCACAAAGTGAAGTTTGAAATAATTGAAATAATGAAGACATGAAATAATTTTTTTCCAAAAAATCGCCAATATAAGAAAATCGCTAAAATAAAAAAATGCCTATAACTCGGAAACGATGCGTCCAATCGCAAAAATAACAAATTTTGTACCTCCTTGAGAGGCTTTCACCTATGAATGTCTTCAATACGGCATCACTTTTATTTTTATTTTTAAAAACTCCCTAAAACTAAAACCTCTGGAATCAAAAATCGCTAAAACGCCCCTATGCTAATATCTCGGAAACGGAGCGTCCAATCCAAAAAAAAAAAAATGTTTTACGAGTTTCTAATGGGTTTTCATAAAGTTGAAATTAAATAAAAATCATTCCTGATGAACGTGGCAACAACAAAAAACATGTCTAGTGGGAACCGATGGTTCTCTGGAGATGGAAAGAAGCTTCTGTAAATTTCTGTAAAAAATTTAGGTTTTTGCTATTTGTTTAAAAGAATTGCCGTATTAGACACATACATTGTTTACAGTCTCCAACGGAGGTAACAAATTTATTATTTTTGCGATTGGACGCACCGTTTTTGAGTTATGACACTTTTTTTATTTTAGCGATTTTCGTATTTTGGCGATTTTTTGAAAAAAAATTAATTAATGAGAATTGGAACACTTTGTGAGAAACCCTTAGAAACACGTAAAAATGCACTATTCTTTCGATTGGACGCTTCTTTTCCGACATATAGAAATTTTTTTCAAATTTTTTCCACATTTTCGATCAAAAATGGGGTTGGGTTACCCATGGTAACCCATTGGCCACGAAATGCAAACCCTGGATATAAATAATAATAATTTTGTTTATACTTATACATATTTAAATATAAATACTCAATTTTAATAAAAAATAATTTTTTAAATTTTTTTTTCTACAAAATTCATTAAATGGTTGTGACAGCCATCAAATTCAAGTAATTACTTTAGTTGAGCATACCCCTATATTATTTGGTACAACCGAATTAGTTTTTACATTTTTCGTTGATCCAACTAAAATAGAATATTCACCACTACAGGATAATTTGATTGCTAGAACTAATCATAGACTAATACATACATAGATACTTTTATTCTCTCATCTGACGTTTCATTTCACACTCTTCGTCGTAGGTTTGTGGAAATGAGAGCAATTAAATTTTCACTTAACTCACTTCACTTAACTTTTTCATGTCGTTTTGGTGTAGAACTGAAAAATTAAAATGTATTTCGCACTTTTTCGTTAACTTTTATCGTTTGTACACATTTGTATTGTATTTAACACAACTATTTTGCCACAACAACACGAAATTCGGTTGTTGTTCCTTTGTTGGACGTTGTTTACTATTGCCTCTATCTGGTATTATTGAACCCATGTTTTCCACCATCCAATGTTTACTTTCCACTGTACCTATGACGTTTAATTTATTGAGAGAACAAAAGTATTTATCTATGTATGTATTAGTCTATGGAACTACCCAGCGGACCAAAACTTCGTATACGATATCGCACACGAGAGTTACGCGAAACTTTTGCGGGTAAAACTGTCGAAAACAGATCCGAAAACGATCGCAAAATGAATCATCAGTCGCTCAGTTTGTGGCAGTAAAAGTTTCGTTTACGATGTCTTGCAAGAGATTCGTTTGCGAGACTTTTGCAATATCTTTTGCGAGAACAACACGAAAAATAAAACAAAATGCAATAGCCAAAACTTTGTTGTTGTGTCGTGTGCCTGCACGTGTGTGCCTCTGTTTGGCGCACGACGCAACGGCAACAATGTTTCTCTCTTTTCGTCCGCTTAGCACCCGTTTTTAAACCAGTTTGCGAATATTTGGGCGAGTTTAATTTCTCCCCCGGTTTTGGTCCGGTAAATACTCGATTCTGAGCCCGTTTGCGAGCATTTAGCGTAACACTCGCTAAGGCTCGGTTTTTTGCCCGCTGGGTAATTCTCGATTGACAGATCACATTTGTTTCTTGTTGCTGTGGCTTCAACTAAATATTTCAGTTCTCTCAACCAAAACTGAAATACAAATCAATTGATATGCCCAGCATAGGGTGATACAGAACACAACAATTGGTAATCCCAACTGAATGATGTGATAGTCCAAGGAACCGTCAAAATTTATTTGGCTGAAAATATAGTTGTGACAACGAATCTCTTCTCTGTGTACATGCAGTGAGAATCAGGCATACGCTTGCAATTATTTGCGTCAATTAACACATGTTGCCAAGGGCCGTACAAATAAGTACACTGAAAAAATTTAGTTGACTGCCATTGGTTGTTTAAACACTCTTTATTATTATTATTACGTTTTTTTATGGACAGCGATATAAAACGATACATTTCAAAGAGCTTTTATTCTATGGCGTAGTTTTTCAAATGCAATTTTCACATGTCAGATACGACAACAACTCACAAATTGATAACATTTTAATATTTGCAAATACAATTGTTTAATTTGTAATTTGGTTATAAAAATCCATTTGGTGCATTCGCGTTTTTCGTATAAAAAACCAACCTTTTTTTTATTTGTAAAATTGAGTAAATTTTTAATTTATGTGACTTTCAATAAAGTTACGTTTATATCTAAAACACACAGGTATTACTTAGAAGCCTTCGCGCTCAAATAACACATGAGAAAAGTATAGTAAACAACTTGGTATTTAATTCAAATTTGCGACGCAACTTTAGAACAAACAACTGTCTAAACAACTAAGTCAATGAATTTCAAAGCTATCAAAATATAATTTAAAAATTTTCGCCGAAAAACTCATCACACAACAATCATCCTGTCCACAAGGTTAGTGTTAAAGTTGTTGTTTGTGCTGTGAGGGTTGTCTTTCGATGCGTGCGAGAACGGCGACGATTTTTGCCATATTAACTATCCGATAAATTAATAAGGGTATTCATGGATTGATGTAAAGGGATATACATACATATGTATATAAATAAAGTCGACAAAATTTTTAAATTTCAGCAAAACGCACTTTGTACAAATTTCCCAAAATTTAGTATTGGTTTGATCCATTTAGAAGACTTTTTAGTCACGCATTTACCCAGGAAGCCATTTCTCGTTACCTGCCATAATAAAAATACTCATGGTAGACGCAGTAGGTGTTGTTGTAGCTGAGGGCAAATTGATGCCTACAACAATATACATTTTGTTTTTGCTTCTCACTTACGTTGTGTCAAATTCAACACATACAATAAATGCAAACAAACACATACAAAAAAAAATACATATGAACTTGACAGTTCGGAAGTGGTTTGCAATGTAAACAAAGCAAATCAGCTGTGCTTATGCGTTCACCATCTATGAATCCATCTTGATACCTGCAGTATCTTAGAATTTAGCTGTATTAGCAGTCTATGCTGCTGAACAAAAGTTCCAACAATAATTTAGTTAGATTGCTTTCCTGAAAAGTTGATAAAAACACAGCGTTTTTTGAAAGCACAGCGACGTTATGGACATGTGAACGATAAGATAATATTGGTGATATATAAGATGATATACGACATTTAAAAAGTGTCAAAATATGTTACATGTTATTAGTTCTGTGACCCCAGCTCTTTAGTCCCAATCCACACACGGAATCTTTTGTCGCCGGAGACACGAGTTCGTGGGAGAGGGAGGCGAGGAATAAGAAGAGGGGTACTTACGTCGTCCCTCTCTCTCCAACGAACTCGAGTCGCCGGCGACAAAAGTTTCCCTGTGTGGATTGGGACTTAGTAGATTGAGGGAGATCACACACAAAAGAATGAACTGAAATAATTGCGTTTGACAGCATTTGTACATGATTACTTGGGTTCCAAGTCCCTCAACTTTTCATTTAGTGACAACGACACTATTGTGGTATAATTATCGTTTCCACGTTTAAGCTGTCAAACTTTTGTTGATGAAATATAAAAAGATGGAATTTAAAGCGTAAATGTTGTATCAGTAAGACGATTACATTTTTCACATTTTGTGCACATAGTGGCTTTCATTAATCAGCTAATTCTGACAACTTAAACACGGAAATTCCAATGAGGTTACCTGGTAAGTAATTCTACCATGGACACTATCAAGTACGTAGCTATAAAGCGCCCAGGCAACGTTCAAAAAAGTTCATCAATCAGTGCATATGTATTAGTGCGGTGCGTTCGTGGCTTGCCCATAGACTAATACTTATAGTAGACCCACTAGTTCTCCCACCAAATTTATGACATTTGGCCTGGTGTGATATTTACGTTTGATGTTGAAAATAACAACAACGGCATTTCGCTTTGTGTGTTAAAATTAATGTGTTAAATACAACACAAATGTATGCTAACAATAACAGTCAATAAATAAGTTTAAAACACATTTAAATTTCACAGTTTTTCACCAAAATGGCATCAAAAATTAAAGCACGAAGTTATTGTAATTCCACCTGGTGTATATCACTTTTCGTCAAACATATCTCTATCACACCGACCGCATCACGAAGAGTGTGAAAGGAAACGTCAGATGCGCCAAATATTCTCTCTAGTCTGAGATTACTCTATGGTCTTGCCCGACAACGTTCAAATAAATACGTCAATCATCAATCTGAGTTTTTTTTCATTGCGTTCGGTTGTCATGTCGTCGTCGGAAGATGATGAGGAACAAATTCACTTTAGGGCCCATGGCCCTATTTTATTTCATTTTTTTACCTGATAGGGCATTAAACGCTGATAACAAACAAAAAAAAATTTTCGCTGCAAGTCCATATTTTCCGAAATATAGGTCTCCAAAGCTTGAGTATATAGTCGCTCATATCTCAGGCATTTATTATCCGATCTGGGTAAAATGGGTATCATTACAAAGCCCTTTTAAAACTCTATAAGTCTGTGTATAAATATATTTCTTTTATTAACCCATTGGGGGCTGGTAAAAAAAAAGATTTTTTAACCTCACTTTTATGATAAAAATGTATTTCTTTCAGAAAAATGCCCTAGCATACATATAATTTTACTAGAGCCCAATAATAGGCAAGTCTTCAGTCTTTTATTTAAGGTATAATACTCAACAATAACCCTTAAAAGACCGGAGATATTAAAGTCGAGAAAAGTTATTTAAGTTTTTTCTCTTATTTTTAAGATTTTTATTACAAAAATCCTTTTAGAAATGTTTTTCGAGAACAACTCTATTTTAGGGGCAATTTATTTTTAAATTAAAAAATCAAAAAATATTCCCGGAAGCCCATATTTTCCGAGTTATGCCCAATTCCCGTAACGTCGAAATGAAAATGAAAATAAATTTTTGAAAATCGTTAAATTTATATTCCTCCTAGCCAGGGGGGTTCAAGTTTCCTCTGTACCTCAAGTCGATGTGTGGCAAACTCAAAGAAATCGCGCTATTTTTTTTTAAATAATTTTTTAATTTTCCTTAACAGCTCATTTCAGTTCAACTTGTAGTTTTAGTTCAATCGCAGCGAATAATCGCCAAATGATCTGATTTTTGCAGATTTGTAAAGTGTTTTAGATACTGTAATATTTATATATACTAAATCACCATATTGAAGATCGACTTAACGATTGGGTTATTCTGTTTCTGAAATATTGGTGTTCACGTAATCTTTTTATATTTTAGAATAAAAGTGGTGATTAGCGCTGTAGTAGCCTAGCCTAGTACCTTTTCGATCAGCTGTTCCATAGAATCCCCCTGCATGAACTAGAAAATGGTGGAGAGAACTGCACAACTGAAATACAAAAAACTGCTGAAACAAGTGAACTACTGAAACAAGAGGGCGGAACAGTGTGAACTAGTTCATCTAGTTCACAAGAGTGAATCGTTCAACTAAAGTAGTTCGTTTGTGAACGACACAACTCTATTGAAGACATCCATTGGTTAAAGCCTCCTATGGAGTTAAAAAATTTATTATTTTTGCGATTTGACGCACCGTCTCCGAGTTATATCCATTTTTTTATTTTAGCGATTTTCTTATTTTGCCGATTTTAAAAAAAAAAAAATTCTTCCATACGAATTGGACCACTTTATGAAAAACCCTTAGAAATTGGCAACAATTGGGTATTATTTCGATTGGACGCTTCGTTTCCGAGATAGAGAATTTTTTTCTAATTTTTTCATATATTCGATCAAATATGGGGATGGGTTACCCTGGGTAATCCATTATCCATCGCCGTGGTAACTATTCAATAATCGTGATGCGTATTACCATTATTTTCTAAATTACCCTGAGGGTAATGGTAATCGTGTTGGGTAATTTCCTTTTGTCGTGGGTAGCTACCCATTATTTTCCCTATACCCTGTGGGTAATGACTAAACGATCGCTACCCATTCCCCACGGCAATAATAATGGGTTACCCGAGGTGGTTTCTAATGAAGACCTCTGGCAACGCACAAATAACAGCCCTATTGAATTCGATATATGTACGTAGAAGAAAATGGACCTGGATCGGTCACTAGAATGGAACCCCCAAGGGTATCGAAGGCTGGGACGACCACCAACTACTTGGAAGCGATGCCTGGAAAAGGAATACAACCAAACTCGAATATCCTGGAATCAAATTAAATCACTTGCTAGAAACAGAAATCGACGGAGAGAATTTGTTGAAGACCTATGTTCTTCGTGAACCTTTTATTTAAATATTGTATTTTAATTGTATAATTGTATATACCCGAGGTTGCCCACGAAATAGGAACCCTGCTTTTAGGCTACAACAAAAACCATGTCTAATGGGACTCGATGGTTCTCTGCAGATGGAAGGAAGTTTTTGCAAATGTTTTCTTGTGTATTTTGCTTGCGATATTTCCCGAACAAATTTCTCTAATTGAAATGAGTTTTCATTTGCATTTAGTTTAATGAATTTTTCAATAGCATCATTCCAAACAACCGCTGATGAAGATATGCTATATCTGAAATATCTATACGGTTTGCCAGGCACCATAGGAATACATTTCTGAAAACTATATATATATTAATAGAGATATAGAATGGCCTCGAGCTTGACTAATAAAATAAAAAAATGAGAAAATCTTTACAAAACGAATTTAAATTCATAAGTTTCACATTCTTTAAGTTCTTCACCACTTCCAATCGAAATTCAAAAATATCAATTTATTTAAAAAAATCAATTGAAAATCGAAAATTCTATCAATTGAAATTTAAAAGAAACCAATTTATATTTATAAGACATCAATTGAAATTTAAGGAAAACTTTGAAAAAGGAAATTTGGACTTAGAAGTTCCACATCCTTGAAGTTCTACACCAGTTCCAATCGAAATGCAAAAAATACCAATATATTTGAAATTATATTTAAAAATTAAAATAAAACCAATTGCAATTTAAAAAAAATCTATTTCAAATTTAAAAGACATCAATTGAAACTTAAAACACATTTATTTAAATTTATGAATTTAGAATCAAAAGTTCCACACAGAAATTCAAAAAAAAATATCAATTTAGTTTTCAAAATTATCAATTAAAATTTGAAAATTCTATTTAAAAATTAAAATACATCAAATCAAATTTGAAAATTTTTATTTGACATTTAAAAGACATCAATTCAAATTTAAAAGACTCCAATCGGAATTTAGTTAGTTTGAAAAACATAAATTTCAATTTCAGGAAAACTTTGTAAAGCGAAGTTTGACTCAGAGTTCATCACCATTTCCAATCGAAATTCCAAATATATCAGTTTATTATTCCAAAATATCAATTTAAATTTGAAAAATGTATTTAAAACTCATTAGAAATTTTAAAATTTTTATTTGAAATTTAAAATCCATCAATTGAAATTGAAAACACAACAATTAAAATTTAAAAGATTGAAGTCTTTTACATATCAACTGATGTCGTCTAAATTTCAAGTAATATTTTTTAAATTTCAATTGATGTATTTTAAATTTCAAACAGAATTTTTAAATTTCAACAGATTTGTTTTAAAATTCAATTGGAAATGGTGTAAACGCCAAAAAAAAATTGCCACAGAAACATATATCAGGAAACATGTGTATGTTTGCAAGCATTGTTGTCATGAATTGAAGATCTGGTATTTGTTGGTTTCAATGTTGCCTGTCACGTTTTTGTTTTCAGCAGTTCTCAACAAATCAAGTCACTTTTGGGGTACAAAAACATATATTACAACCTATTAATCGTTGTGTCATGTAATATTGAGTAGCAAACACAATTTGTTTGCACAAAAGTATACTATATTTGCGACAAGCTACAAACACGGTATATTTGCATCCAACCCACAAAAAAAGGCCGACTTTTCAGTGTGTAGTAGTCTAATTTCAGGAAGTTCAAATTATTCCAAATTCCAAACTGTTGTTAAAAATTTACTTTTCATATTATTTTAAAAAGAAAACGATGGATGCATTATTGAAAAATGCCACTTTAACAAAAACACTGTTGGAACACTTGCATATTAATTAATCAATATCCGTCGATCGGTGCCAATAATAGCACGGAACAAAATGATACTGATGAACAAAAAAACCGGTGATAAATTTCTATAAATATCAACAATTTTCTAAAAATATTTAAACGACTATTCCGCGTTAACTCGCGAGTACCCCACATTATTATTTCATGTGTTGACTGAGAGACCAGCGGCAGAAATGTTGGCACATGGTGATAGATAGATATCAAAAGTCTGCGTCTATCACATTGTGAGATTTTGTAGATTTAGATTAGTCACTCGCACATAACTTGTTTGCATAATATCAATAAAATTGTTTCGTTTACCATAAATAACCCGTCAAGATTTGAGGAACTATATAACGATCGCAATTACAATCGAACCGGAAAAAGGGGACCGATCGGATTGTGTGTTAACTTGTGATTTCTCACAGCGTAGGTAGTCAGATCCGCAGACAGAACCGTGTATTTAGTCTAAACGATTGAGAATAACTAAAACGAACGTTTTGGCAAAGGTTTCCATTAAGACTTCTAAGACATTTGAGTGCCATGATTGTTGCTGTTGCTGCTGCTATCACTATTGTTTCTTTAAGCATTTCATCACTGTCATTTCGTATTTCTACAGGTCCCAATATAGTGCAATAATGGGAGGACCCATAAATCCAACCAACGATAATGATAATGAGGGATATCGTAGAATAATGGTCTGTTAGTGCTGGGTATCTTGTTGTACTAATTACGTACATGTTAATATAAGCAAATATCTCGAGAGTGGGAGAGAGAATAAATTCACTTTCGAATTGTTGCTATCACCGGTTTCACCGCTATCATCGCAATCGCAATCTCTCTATTTGGTGGAAATTATTTCTCAGACATTTCTTATCAGCCATCGCGACAGTTTGGATGGTTATCACTAGATTATTTGAATAATTGACTTAAAAAAACCCGGTTGCACTGTAATTCAATATATCAAGTTTCAAAAAACAGTGCTAAAGTTGGACAAGCGCGATAGGCGGGTTGTCGTTACAAGCTAGCGATTATAGTTTGCTTGCTAGTATCCAAAACCCCCCAACTAACGATAATTTGAGTCTATATAGAATGATCTTCTTCTAACGTATGGTATGTAGTCCGTGGTACAATGGTCAGTGTGCGCGACTCTTGGGCATGAGAACAGAAAAGCATGAACGGAAAAGCATCGTCACACGAATGAAAATGTTAATCACCCCTTCAACTTTTGTCATCGAAACTGAGCTAACGTAACGTTTCATTCCCTCTATGAAAATGTGTTCATCAACTACAAATTGTTCGTTACTGTGGTGAAAGCAAGTTTGTTGCTGCAATGAATTTGCTTCATTATTGCAACGAATTTGTTTTGTTGCTGCTATGAATTTGTTTCATTGTTGCAATGAATAGGTATTGTTCTTGCAAGGAATTTGCTTCATTGTTGCAATGAATTTGTTCATTGCTGCTATGAATTTGTTTCATTAGTGCAACGAATTTGAGTCATTGTTGTAATGAATATGTTTCATTACTACAATGATTTTGTTTCATTGCTGCAATGAATGGTTTGAAGTGTGTTTGAAATTATTTATTGACAATTGTACATACATACATATACTGTTAGTATTACATTGAAGGTGTTTTGATAATAATTTTTTGAATTTTTGTTTTCGAAAATCTATTTGCTAAATATATAATATTCATTCTAATAATATTCATTTCTAATATATTGTGGTAGTCGAGGGATTGAGTGATATTGTGGCCGTCATATTCAGGTCCTGCAATTAGAAACATATACGAGGAATTTATTGTTAAGATTTCTATTTAAGAGATGTACATATCTATGTCCCATATGCTATGCTCCTTTAACATAGAACCACATCATTGTTTTGTTAAATCTTGCAATTATTGTTGTGATGAGGGTTATGATATTCTCCCCGTCATTAAGCCAGTTATTACTCTGTAAGTATTTTCTTCAACTGGTCTTTTATTTATTTTAACCAAATTTTTTTTAAAATTTCGTACGTTGAATTGTTATTTTTTATGTTCGTCGTACTTTAAACACTTTGTTTCTTTGACTTCCTCCTTTTCATTGACTTCGACTGCCCGCACAAATTTGTGTATGTCTTTCGTTTTTCCTGAATCCAAATACCCACAAAACGAAACAGGTGCGACCAAATTATGAATAAAACACGAACATTTTGTTGCGACTTTTACCGTCGCGCGCATACACACACACACACAAAAGTTCAGTTACATATTTCGGGGTAGTTTTTCTGCTATCGATGCGTCACTTTCTTTGCTGTCGTGTTACTCCTTGCATTCTGTTTATTTATCTATTTGATTTATCGATTCCCAAAGGTACATAAACGATCACAGCAAACACACAAATTCGCACAATTTAGTTTTCACAATAAAAGATTAGTCTGTTTTAACAAATGTATTTAAATTATTCCGCCGGAGAAATATGGCTACCACTTTCGGTTGTTGCAATGGAACTGATTTAAGATGTGTATGTGACCCACCACTCACGCTCACTATTTTCTCTTACTGGCCTCTTGTTTACGCTCGCTCATTTTTTCGACTGCTTCTCTCTCTATACCATCATAAAAATTAGTTTCGTTACAATAACGAAATTGCTTCGTCAACTAAAAATGTTGACAAACCTCCAAAATAAATAAATAATAAATATAAACTATGAAACGTAAGAGATACATAAACCAAATATTAGTAGTTTAAAACTCATGCCTTTATTTGTTTTAATTTTCAAGCCATTTTTCTACAAAATTCATATTAAATAAAATTGTTGCACCAACGAAATGATAACTTGTCAAAGAAGTCAAGTTAGAAATTTTTCGTTGCAGCGACTACCAAATTGTCGGATACTTTAACAACGTAAAAACATTAACGAAAATGTTTCTTCCATGCGACAAAGCGTTTTTCTTTCAGTGTATCGAGTTATTACACGCAAAGAAAAAAAAGTTTATTGCTCGGTTGCAGCAACAATACTTTGATTGATTTGTATTAATTTATTAATCGCAATCGTTCATGTAGTCCCCCAAATAAACTCATATATCGCAAATGTGTATTATGTTGTTGCAAACGAGTTTTCATGTACATCAAACGCGTACAAAATTACATTTTCCGCAAATTAAAAAACGTTTGCGATAACTGAAATTAGCCATTTTCCTAATGAGAGCACAGATTACGAAGAACGTAAATTTCTCTCATTCTGTCGACTGTATACACAGTCTTATTCACTCGTCTGGCATACGCATAAAAGTGATCAGACACTCTAATGCTTCTTTCTTTCTACCTTGTCAATAAATCTTGGATGGACAATAGACGCGTTGTATTTTGCTGCGCTTTTAGTTGTTATTTGAATGCGAGGCGAGACTGACGTGTAAGTAGACAGTGAAAAAATAGACAAAAATGCCAACTTTTTTAAAACAAACTTTATGGGTAAAACCAAAATCATATAAGTTGGAAATTTAAAGAAAAAAGAGCTCATGGAAGCCTTAAATAAAAGTTTTAATTACAAGTCGATCGCTGTGACCGAAAGAACAGTTGGTGGCACCGTTTTTCGTTTATCCCAAATGTTTTTTCAGCTCTAATTTTTCATAAATCGTTTACTGCCAAAGTTTTTCAGTTCTCGAAAACGTTTTTTTAGTTTGGCGCAACAACAACTCGGTTGCTATAGCCGAAGGAACAGTTGGAGGAACCATTTTTCGTTTCACGGGAACGTTTTTTTCAGCTTATGTTTTTCATAACTCGTTTGCTGCAAAAAATTTTTCGGTTCTCCCAAACGAAATGACATGTATAGACTAACAGAAGTTCGTTTCTCTCAACTGCAGTTATCTCAGATTTCGGTTGGGAGGAACGAGTTATTTCTTTGCGTGTAGTCATGAAAAATCTTCTCAAAAACTCGATCTAAAACCTCCTACGCCTATAAATGTGAAGAATCAACTAATGACTCACAGACTGAAGGACCCACAGACAGAGGGAAGGTCCCATATTGTATCGCAAAGAAACTCGGTTTCTATTATTGTTTAAAATTGTTCTAAATATTATTGCTTTAGATACTCTAGTTACCATCCTCCCAGCGAATTTCTTCGGAATAATCATTTCATCCTAATAAGTGATTATTCCACTTCGTTTGTTTTGCGCAGCAAAATGTCAATTACTTTATTTCAATTTCTTTGCATTGCAAATAATTTATCGGTTTAATTGCACCAGTTGAAATTGTTTCCTATCATTATGGTAATACAATATATGACTATAATAAACTTATGATAAGATTACTGAGTGGATATATGACTGTAGCACCTGTCTCACATACGACAACGTGCAGACGAGTCGTACGACCTACCTTACGATAACATTAGGGCAGCATACTACCAATTGAAGTTGGCCGGAAAACTGTGAATAAAGTTGAATCAATCATAATGATGTTGCATTAATTTAGAATAAAAATACACTTGTTACGATGCTTCAAAATTATGATTTCAAGAACTCCAATGAATGTATGCAAATCATGTGAATGCTAGAACATGCCTGTTTATGCTATTCCAGGATATGAAAGAAAGTTTAGCAAGAAGATATTTGAAAATTGTCCTTAAATAAAAGTAACTACATTTTAGAACCAGCATAAATCTGTAGAATCCCAAAAATATATCTTGAAATAAATAATTTATGGATCAAGAGAAGTTCTCACTGATTGGTTTGATAACACTGTGGAACACAAAAAAATAACAAGGTTCTGACAACGGATTCTGGTAGAGGGGGTGAAAAAAATATACGTGTATCGGCGTTTTAAAAGTTTACGTTCAAGTTTTTTTTAAATGGGGGGGGAGTGAAATTTTCCCCCCTTTTTGCACATTCATATTAATGGTCTGCAGCAAGACATTCATTTTTGCGTCTACGCATTAGTTTTGTTTCATTACACTCTATAATGTAGTACTTTTTGCAAATAAATGATAGAAGAATGAGTATTCTAAAAAGAAGACCAAACACAATACACCACTTGCTACATCGAAATAAATTATGTACACTGCTTGCTTGTCTTCTTGAAATGTCTTGATGTTTTGAAATGTTTTGGAATATTCACGAATACACCGAGTACACCAAAACATTTGATTTTATTAAATGAGTTCAAATGTACAATAATATACCAGATATATCATGTGCCAATCATGATCGGCATTTCGTCGTACACAAAACGACCAATGATAGAAATTATACGAGAGTATGAAAGAAATACAATTATTGAAAACCTGATTGGATCTTATCAGTGTGGTTTTAGACGAGGCAAGTGCACGACTGCCCAAATATTCACGTTACGCCAAATCCTGGAAAAGACCCATGAAAAGCAAATCGATACATACCACCTTTTTGTCGATTGCAAAACTGCTTTCGATAGCCACATACGGGGAAAACTGTACGAAGCTATGTCTGAACTTGGAATTCCGGCAAAACTGATCCGCCTCTGTAGAATGACGCTGACCAACACGAAATCAGCAGTGAACGTGGGGAAAGACCTCACTGAACCATTCTGTACCAAGCGAGGACTGAGACAAAGCGACACACTTTCGTGCAATCTCTTCAACATCTTAATGGAGACAATAATGAGAAAAGCTACAGTAAATACGAACAAGACCATTAACACGAAAAGCCATATGTTGCATGCGTATGCTGACGACATAGACATTATTTGCGAGAGGTTACTGGAGTATTTTCAAGAATCGGAAAACAATCAGCGAAAGTAGGTCTTGCTGTTAATGAGGGCAAGACAAAATTGATGGCTGAAGTCGTAGATGAATTTGTCTACCTGGGAATCGCCGTGAACAAGGACAACAACGTCAGCCTGGAGATAAATAGGAGAATTGTGCTTGCAAATAGATGCTATTTTGGGATCAGTAAGCAGTTTAGGAAAAAATCCCTCTCCTCGACAAACAGAAGTTCAAATATACAAGACTCTCATTTTACGTGTCCTGGCATATGGATCAGAAACTTGGGTCATATCGCAAGCGGATGAAAAACACCTGGGAGTATTCGAGAGAAAAATTCTCCTTAAAATACATGGTCCTGTTAGGGAAAACAGCGAGTACCGATGTCGCTGAAACCAAGAGCTATATAATTTATATTTTGACGTGGACATAGCTAGGTGAATCAAATTAGGCCAGTTATGGTGGCTAGGTCATGTTATCAGAATGGATGAAGATGAACCAGCGCGAAAGGTTTTCGATAACGTACCCGATGGAAGCAGGAAAAGAGGACGACCAAGACTCCGATGGAAAGACCAGGCAGAAGAATCCCTCCGTATCCTTGGTGTTAACAACTGACGAGAAAAGGCGAACGATAGAGCCAGTTGGAAGAATATGTTGACATTTGTTTAGTTTGTTTGTTTAATTAATATGTGTAAGACGTCTGACATCATGAGGTTGTAAAATAGTCTGATAGCTGGACAAGCACAATTCTCCTATCTATCACCAGGCTGACGTTGTTGTCCTTGTTCACGGCGGATCCAAGGTGGACAAATTCATCTACCACTTCAAAATTAAATCGGTTGTCAACGTTCAAGTGCGGACCAAGTCGAGAGGCTTCGCTAGTCGTTGACACCATCAATTTTGCCATTCCCTCATTAACAGCAAGACCCACCTTCGCTGATTCCTTTTCGATTCTTGAAAATACTGCAGTAACCTCTCGCAAATTTCGCCCAATGATGTCTATGTCGTCAGCATACTTCAGCAACATATGGCTTTTCCTGTTAATGGTCTTCTTCGTATTTACAGCAGCCTGTCTCATTATTACCTCCATTGTGTGTGCGAAAGTGTGTCTCTCTAGCCCTGTACCAGAATCCGTTGTCAGAACCTTATTATTTTCGAAAAAGCTTCATTTTGTTCCACAGTGTAATCTCTTTTTTACCACTTTACTGTTTCGTTTTTATGGTTTGCACTCGAAATTTTTCCAAATCTATATAGCTCATCATATTCATTATTTCATTATACAAGAGTATAGGTGTGATAAAGTTGGCAAGTGCTTTTTTATTATTGACTACATCGAATCTTTAATTGTACTGATACAAATACAGCACTGGCTCGATATAATTAACTACATATTATGTCATTGATACACTTTCGTGTAAGTGAATGTGAAAACAGAACACAACAAATGATTTTGTATTTTGGTTTATTAAATATTTAAGTATGTAAAGAAAAAGATTATTCCAGCACGACGAAGTCTGTCCTGCCAATATTGCAGTACGTCTCATATCCATACACGCTGAAAAATCTGTCGTGTTTTGTTTTTGGATGCTTGTCGCAAATTTAATATACTTGTGCCCAAACGCATTGTGTTTGTTATTCAATATTACATGTTTGAGACACAATGATTAATATGTTTGCGACCCAAATATATCTGTGTTTCTGATACAAATACAGCCGTGTTTGTTGCACTGTTTATGCTCTCTCGAGAGAAAGAGAATGAAAGAGGGACAACGAGTGTGTATATCTTGTAAGTGTGTGTATCTGTATTTTTGCATTATTCTCTCAGTGAGTGATTCATAAATATTCCTGAAAGGGGGTGTAAATTGCAGATCAAGTCAGTGTTTCTTATTTTGGCTGATGAATTGCGTTTTAATTTTATGTATTCAGTCGCCAATGGTTCATCGGACAGAGGATATCAAAAGCACTTTATCAGTGAAAGAAGAATAAACAAACGCTCGGACGGTTAAATGGTTTGTGATGTTGCTTTGATTTTTGTGTATGTGTTTCACATATATTTATGTGTGCTACCAAAGTGAGAAACGATTTTGAGGAAAGAAACTGGAGAGACCAACAACGTGAATCCTTTTTCTGCCCGAGCCTCTACTGAAAAAATCGGAATGGCGGACCATTTGTGAAATATAATGAAAAAAAACAAGTAATTAATACACGCTTGTCTAGCATGCACTTGATTTGTATATAAATATCTTGTTCGTGGACCAACGCATAGTTGAAACCTTCTGAAGACAAAAACGTGAGACACAGCAAAGAAAGGAGAACCAACAGAGCAGCAGATTCAAAACAAAACAAATAATGCATTTAATGCAAGTAAATGTAAAAATCATTTAAATATTTTAATTTTTTGTATTAATTATTTATATAAGTAAATGTGGATTTAATTAATTATATTAAATAAAGAAAGAAAGAATAATTCGCTTCTAAATATTATTATTTTTGGGAGAAAATACGTATATGCTTCCACGTAAGTATATGAATGTTTGGGATGAAGCACGCATATGTTTCAACGTAAAAGCATACATATTTGTCAGTAAACATGCTAATGTTTGCATTTAAATACACCTGAGTTGGGGACTTGCAAACATATAAATGTTTAAAGGGTGTTCCAAACATATACCTGATTCCTGCAGAAAATGTTTGGGAGAATATGTTACAGAGGCCGTTTTTTTTCAGCGTGTACTGAGTTATTGAATCACCAGTTTCTATGGTCGCGGGATGATTTTAAGGAATATGAGGTGATACATATAACAAGTGGTTTACCCACGTCTATCTTTGAGAGAAACTTATCCACTCACATCCCAGGTCATATACACCCTGAACAAATCGGCCGCAGAAACATATTGCAGGAACCATGTATAGGTTAGCAAATATTTTTTCCATGAACTGACGCTTTTTTTCTTATTTGTTGTCTGGCTGTTTTTGTTTTCAGCAGTTTTCAACAAACAAAGCAAAAACATATATTATAACCTATTTATAATTGTGTCTCCAACATGTAATATTGAAAAACAAACACAATATGTTTGGACACAAGTATAATATATTTGCGACAAGCTAAAAACACGTTATATTTGCATCCAAACAACGAAAAAAAACCACATTTTTCTGCGTGTAGGCTTCTACACTGATGAATCCAAACTTGATGGTACAGTAGGATTTTGAGTCTACACTAAAAAGGTGATTCTAGACGTTGCACAAAGCTGTGTTTTTCAGAGCATAGTCATGACAATCTCAGAAGCTGCACTCTGGGTGGGCCGAAACGTCATCACACCCAGGTATATCAAAATCTACTCTGACAGTCAGGCTGATATAAAACCTCTGCAATCCGTATTTTTGATTTGAAAAATTTCTCATAACTGCCAGGTATCTCTAAATGACATGTCCAAGCAGTCTGATAGCGAAAAAGATTTCTAAATACCTCTCAGCTATTTTTAAAAAATAACTGGCTAAAATTAAAAATAGTGTAGATTTCCATTTTAATATTAAATTTTTAGCAATTATTTTTTAAAAATAGTTTTGAGGTATTTAAAAAGCTTTTTCGCTCCCCTTTAAAATTGCTTTTTTAGAAAGAGGTTGTTTTGCAAAAGTCCACAGATATTTATTTGCCTGGATGGATGAACGCAGGTGGTATAGGTGAAACAGCTGATCGATCTCCTAGTTGCGATGAAGTAATATATGAAGAGTGTGCATGAGTGTTTCTGTTTCACGAAATTCTCGTCGAAAGTAACTGGGCTAATGACAGTTGTGATATAGTTTGTAATTTGTACGCAATACAAATAAAAATAGAAGAAAATTGTTGTGTTCGTTCAAATCAAATGTAATTTATTGCATATGGAGTTATTTTAAAAGAGTGGCAATAAAATCAAATTTAAAGTTAGATTTTTCTATTCGTCTATCGCTTATTCTATATCACATTCTATCCTGTATCATATTTGAAGCTTGGAGGTCGATCAGCTGTGCCATCGAATCCCCCTGATCCAGTGACTTTCGACGAAGATTTGTTGGATCTGAAACACTCATGCACACTCTTTATATATTACTCTATGCGATAGAGTGGATGAGATGGAGAGATTACAGACTAACTTGCCGATTTCACTGGATATGAACCATGTGCGTGTGTAGCATTCTGCATGCGAGGTTATACTTAATGCCGAAGCAGCCCTACGCAAGCTATCTGTATGCGAGTAGCTGTGATCACTGGACAACATTTAACAGGCAGACACGCGTCTAGACTTACATTTTGTGTGACTGGGAGACACAAACTAGGGCCCGACTTCTTTGCATCTAGGAGAATGAAAATTTAATATTTATGGGGTGCACTACCTGATTTGTCAGGAACTAATATAACTCTATTTTTCAGCTCCATTTTGGGACGTCCCTTAATCACACTTGGAGTTTTTAGAGAAAATTCAGTTTACAATATAAAGAAGCATCTGTATTTTCGATATATTCACGTGCCAGGAGTCAAAATCTGCAACATGTTTATGCCCCGACGGAGACGCAGCCAATAATTGCGATCATATTGCCTAAGTCATGTTTTTAAGACAAAGCAGTGGCTCCAAGAACAATAGAATGATCACGATGACATAAGAGAGACCTTAAAAAAGCTTATGCGTAACTGACAGTCGGGGTCAATCTGTATCAAAGTACACAGGATAGCAGAAATATGACATTTGCGTATATATAGCAATATTTTTTCCCCATAGTACTTTGGTACCGATTCGTAAAATATCAAGGCGATACAATTTAATGTTCTTGATTTTCCAAATTTTCATGAAAGGGCAAATTGCCCTGCCTAATGTAATTTGATTATAATTTTTTCTGCGAACACTGAAAGACAATCTTTACATCAAATCGGTAATAAATGTTCATCAATTGTTTTTCATTGAATTCATGACAAATTTCATAAAATTAATGAAATACTTCTTCAGTTTGAAGATCTTTCAGCTTCATTGAATTGATGATCTTTTTTACATCAATCTTCATCATTGGAATTTAGAAATAATTAGTGGGATCGATTCAAAATATGGGCATAGTATTGAAATTATAAAGAGAAAAAGAAAAAAACTAGTAGAAAATTGAAAATAAATACATAATACAAAATAGTGCAATGGACAGAATACAATATCCACGCTATGAGCATTTGCTGTGTTCTCTTACACCCTGTTCTTGTCAATTATTATAATGAAACATAAACCAGACTTTGGCTACACATTAACAAACAATTTACATCAAAACGATGACCAATTTACATCAAATGGATGACAAACTGACATCAAATTTATGACAAACTCACATCTAATTGACGACCAATGTACAGCAAATCGATGAATAATTTACCTCAAAATGTTGAAAAATTTACTTCAACTTGATGCGAAACTTACATTAAATTGATGAAAAAATTACATTAACTTGATGTAAATTTGTTGTTGAATCAACATAAACTATTGATGAAATATGGATAAAAGATTGATGAAAGGTTCTTCATCAATTCAATGAAATGTGTCGTAGGTTGGAAAATGAGGAACTGTTTAATGAAATTGCTGAAGGAATTCATAAATTTGATGAAGACTTTTCTTTCAGTGAAGGAATACTTTTTATTAGAATATTTCTAATAGAAAAGTTGGAGTTTCCAACAAATTTTTACTAGTTTGCGAAAGATATTTAATATGTGACGGACAACCTTGCCCTGATTCATCTGTCACACTGGGTGGAAAGTACTCAACATCTCAGCAGATCGGTACCATAATCAAGAGTCCTTTGTCGATATATGATATTATTTATTTGATTATATTACGAGTATATACAGATTAGAGTTATTATACAAAGTTTGGCCATGGCTGGCAAATCACATGCAGTAGAGATAACCATTTCAGTACGCCAATGCTTGTCCACGATAGTACTCATCCCGGCGTACTAATGTCTCATAGTTACTCTCAATGCGTACTTCTCGACCACCGTATGGGATGTACAGACATCCATGCGAGCGCTGAATCTTGCCACAAGTCAAAGTGCCACAATAATGTGCCCGACCTATATACAATATCTCACCGTTACCGGTGCGTCCAGCTTCGACGGCACCTACAGCGTAGCCATTAATAGCGGGCACCCACATGTAATGGTCACCAACAAGTATCTCAAACGTAGACTTGTGTATTTCCTGTCCGTGATAGGAGACATAAGCCGACGAGCGACTGGGTACAGCTTTTCCGGGTATGAAATCACCCATGTGGAAAGCACGACAAACATAGATGGTCGACATATCAGAATCATGGCCAGCATGTACGGCATTACCGGGGGCGTAGGAGGGTGAAGCAGGTACCCATTTCTCATACGGCCTAGAGGTTGATGCGTTACTTGCTGGTGTATAATGCTGGGGAGGAGGCGGAGGATAATACTGGGGAGGAGGCGGAGGATAAGCATAGGATCCTTTATATTCCACTGAGGATGTTGGAGCTGGTGGAACATATGTTTGAGCTGGAGTTGGCAGAGGAGTAGGCATGGGCATACCCATGGATGGTGGTGCAGCAGCTATCGCAGTGTATGGTGGTGGAGGATCATGGGGTGTTGGCATTGGCATAGGCATGGGCAACGGTGGCTTTATTTCCAAGAATCCGGGAGCCGGCTTAATCTCAAGTGGATATGGACATGCTTTTTCAGTGGGATATGCACATGCAACCTCTGGAGTTAATGGTGGTGGTAGTGGGTCTGTTACAGGTTCAATTTTCCAACCAGGGGACAAGTTTGCCTCTACAAGTATCTCATACGTCTCCAAACGTCTTTCGACGCCTTTAAAGGGCACGAACAAAGCATGATGAACCTTTGATATCCTGCCCACGCACATACTGCCCTCATAGTGGCCACGGCCAATATAGACCGGTTGGTCTAGGGACGTATTGCCACAGATCACAACATTGTCGGGGATAATGTGATTGAAGCAATGGCGCCACACCAAGTTGCCACCACATAATACCTCAAAGTGATCTTTGGGTATTTCGGCTCCCCTCCATGAGGCAAAGGCCATCTGCTTGGCCGGTATCACTTGGGCCACCAACATGTCGCCATTGTGAAACGCTCTGCCCACATAAATCATATCGCCATTACAATCTGTACCGCCCATCACAGCATTTGGTGGCATGGACGAGTACGCCGAGGATTGGACCCATTTATGGCCTACAAGGGAAATAATTCTAATTATTAAAAATTCAGTAAAGATAGTTAAAAAGGGAAACACACCTTCTGATACCTCTACCGCTGCTGCAGCAGTTGGGTCTACCCCTCCACCACCGTATACCAAAATTTCATATTTTTCCAATTTTATTTCTGCTCCGTTGTAGGGTATATAGAGGCAGCCATGTGACGGTTGGACTTTGCCCACCGACAGACTGCTGGCATGGTGACCACGGCCCACATATAAAGGTTCACCGCTACTAGATTTACCCGTACTTATCGCATTAGGTGGTATATTGGCCCCGAAACAAGGTTGCCAACTATAATTCTCACCCACTAAAAGTTCATAGTGGTCCTTGGAATGTTCAGTGCCACCCCAGGCTATAAATGCTTTCCTTTTGCTGGGTATAACTTTGGTCGGTAAGCTATCGCCTTCATGAAAAGAACGACCTACATAGATAGGGCTGCCATCGCTGTCGTAGCCGCCCACTACTGCATTTGTCGGCAGTGGAGCGTAGAGGGAAGAGTGTATCCAGTTGTTAGCTGTAATGGAAATGATAAAGAGGGGTTATATTTTGTAATTTGAAAATCGTTTGTTAAAAGCGTTTAGGTGTGTTAAAGTACGCAATATGGTATATGGTTTTGGAAAAAACATACAAAATACGGAAAATTTTACCAAATAAAAAAAGCTTTATTTTAGTGTATTTTTATTAACTAGTATATTTTTATTAATTTATAAAAAATGTAATTTCCTTCAGCGAAGTACACACTATAATTTTTATATGAGAGACTTATCTGATGGAGTTATCGATAATATATAGAGGTTTCATTTACACACAACATTTTATCCGACAGACTTCATTTGAAATACGATGCCGCTGAATAAACAACTACGGCTAACGCTCGCAACAATTATTTTATACTTCACATAAAACGTAAGCGATCTGAAGAGATACCGAGAAAAATAATATGTACACACACACTTTTTTCGTGATATCACATTAACATTTTAAAACTCCATGTAATTTTTGCTTATTTAGCTTCTCTACTTTAAGTGCGCCACAGACTTGTCCGTCATAACATGTTCCCGGCTCATAAAATTTAAAAAAGATTACCAACATTTTTAACGAGCAGGTTAGTAATGTGAACAACATCGATTGCATTCTTTTTTCGATTCGGAATTGACGTTAACAGCCCTAATCTGGCATGGTTTCAAAAGTCACCACGGTTACTATTTGACAGCAATGTGACAATTGTCACAAATCGGTATTCTGACACATTGTTTTGGTGACGAAAGTAACAAAAATTGTTACCTGCGTGTGACAGCTGTTTTATTTGCCGGAAAGTTGATACAAAATCATTTTATAAATTCTGCAAGTAAACAATAATAATAAAAAATAATAATATATTTTGTGCCAAAACGACAAGAGGGTATAATTAAATGAAGGAAGGAATTTTGTTACTTTATCCTATGGAAATGAAGCAGAAAGACCTTGATCTTGTGTTAGAAAGATTGAAAACACGCGAAAGGTATTACAAAACTTTTAACGTAAATATCTCCGGTCTTTCAAGGGATATTGAGTAATATACCTTTAAAAAGGCTAAGGTCTTGTGTATTATCGGAACTTGTCAAACAGTATAATAGGGAATTTTTTGAAAAAATAAATATATTTTTAGCAGAAAATTGGGGTTAAAAAACGCTTTTTTAAAAAAAAAATTATTATTATTAAGCATTAATTTACAGAGTTTAGAAAGACCTTTGTAATTATTTCCATTTCAATCAAATCGTATTATAAATCCCGGAGATACGAACGATTATATACTCAAGCTTTAAAGGTGTATATCTCAAGAAGTTGGACCAACCGCGGGGGGAAAAACAACTTTTTGAACTCAGCGCAGAAGCTTTTGGCGGTGGTGAAATTTTGATGTAGATCAGAGAGTTGGCGCTAAAGTAAATTTCTTCTTCTATATGGCACGGATGTGCAAGAGTATTCTTTCCACTTAGCATCTCTGGATGTTCCTTGAGGAAGGCAATATAGCATTCCGGCTGTGCCTTTGCGGTGCGCTCAAATTCCCTAAATAATAATGTAATAATTTTAATTCAATAAAATATAAATATATTAAATACCTACTTTTCCTTTCTTTACCGCGTTCATTTTGTGCAGAAAACCATATGGTTTTGTTTTTTTTGTCCTTGCTTTTGACAACCTGTTATTGTGAGGTGAATTATTTGTTACGAGGTGAATTTTTCGTTGTCACTGTGTTGCCACAATACCAGATACAAACAATAGTGACAACTTTGTAACAATTTTGTAGTTACAATAGTGGCATTCATTCAAACGTGAAAGCCGAGAACTTTTGCTCAGCGCAAGTTTCCCTCGCACCGTTGCATGAGGTACCAAGTAAAGTTGCTCATCGTATTTGTGCTCAAAACCATATCAGCTGACCAAGATGGATAAATAAGGTGGTAGCAGTAGCAATTGCATGTATTTATTATGTCTGTGTACTTTTTCTACTGTTCTAGTGCTATCACCTTATTTATCCATCCTAGTCAGCTGACAACGAAATGTCAAAAGTTTACACGTTTCTCCATCCCACGTTTGCGCAGCAAATCTGACTTGAAGACTTTCCACTTTTGTGAAAGTCGCTTTGTATGGGAAATTTCATTGTTTTGACGTTTGCCGCGTAAGTTTGCGAGGTTTACGAGGCTCTTTCGAGTTTGCATGAGGAGCACTAATGTGATTGTGACCACATACACAGAATAGGGGTGTAAGACGACAATAAATGTTACCGTTAACCGAAGCTCATGCTCATGGTTGACAAACGTGTGGGCCACAATACGTCTGTTCTTCCATCGCCATTTTTTTTTTTCGATAACAGCAACATATATTCAAACAGTTTTGAAAAAAAAGCGATTTATCTGATGATCTCTGTCTTCCGTCATATATAATTTTTCGTCAGATAAAAATTGATAATGTGAACTTCGCTTTACGGACAACAAATAAAAAAAATAAGTAACAAATATTTGACAATAATTGATGACTCACTTAAGCGAACCACACACTTGTCATCAGTGTTGCCAGTTTAGCACTTTAAGTGCAATTCTAGGTCTATTTTTTTGGCTTCTGCACTTTTTGTTTGAAAAAACATGCTAAATGCTTTTAAGCACTTTTTTGGGCAATTTTTGCCAACTTTTGACTTTTATGATTTAACCACCCAATGTTGGTTGGTTAACTTATAGTCAGAACCATATTATTTTGACAATCAAATTACTGACTGTCAAAGTGCGAAATGAAGATTGTATAAAATACATGTTTCAGATTTGCATATTTCTACACATATGTACGTTGAGTCTAGATCGTTAAATTGTTGCGCCTATATAGTTTTTTACACATTTTTGTTAAAATTACTTCGATTTTATGCATCTATTTCTTATTTTACATACATAATTCCATTTTGTTTGTTGTTTTGGTATTTATCCCAAAAACACACGTTTTTTCCAATAAGAATACAAGGGTTGCCATATGAGTTGACAATATGGCGACTTACATTAACTCACCACTGAAAAACAAAATGCAAAGTTAACCTCTAATTAACTTAGAATTAAGATTAAGTAATCCGATAGTTAACTACCCACTTAAAAACTGGTCATTAGGATGTGTTGCTTTTGGGGTATTTATCATGACTTTCAGCCAATTTTCCGCTCAACATTTGAATGGGACGTACCAGAAGGAGTGGGGTCGTAACAACCATTTTCAATCCCAAACTAAGTTTGTTTAAATAATAGCCAATAACAAAATTGCATTGTGATCGGTAAAGTTTTACGGCAGTTACCATGTTGACCAACCAGACAGAGAGACGGGCATTGGTCAAAAGTTTTAAAAAATCCCAAAACGAAATTGCTCCACAGATACCTTAGGTCTAATATGACTCCTTCTATGCGTTAACTTTTTTCCGTATCACATGATATATATCCCCATTCCTGTGTGATGGTGTTCGATTATGTATGGTCTACGAAAATTTATTTTTTTGAATATAAGGCGTAAAGTGCCCGCATTACGACAATTGTTGATTATTTCAGTTTTAGCACTTTTTTTTGCATATTGCACTTTTTTTGGCATGATTTTTTTTTGACAGCTTCTGGCAACACTGTTTGTCATTCATCAGCAGGAGCTTGGTGGATAAGTTTTTATCAGGCTGATGAATTTGAAAAATATTACTAAAAAATTTTGTAAATATGATAGTGATGCGAGCAATTTCGATTGCATTATTATTTGGTATCAACAAGGGTGGTAAACCCGCAATAAACATCAACGAGCTGATGTTCATGCTGATGAATGACAAGTCTGTGGTTCGCTTTAGTTATCGGATGTTGAAATTTGGAAAATCAATAAATTGTCCCTCTAAATAAATGTCGGGGGAAAAGCTTCACTAAAGCCCAAATAAATATAAACTATTTCTATTCTTATGCCTACTTCCGAATAAGAATAAATATAAATATAAATATATATAAATAATATAAACTAAAAAAAAAATAAAGTATAAAAAACACACTATCAGATTTATCTCACCGACATATTCGTCGCTACTTGTCGTTAAGTCAGATTTTAGAAATCAGATTTTAGAAAAATTTCAATATCTCGTTCAATTGTCGAGATATCGATCTCCGAACTCTCCGGCTCGGCGGTAAGAGATTTTTGGGTCGAATGAAGAGGTCATCACTGAAACAGCCACCTATTTTGAGGACCTTGGCAAAACCTATTTTTTTGAAAGGAATAACAAAATTCCAAAAACCATGGTTTCAGAGTTTAAAATTCTCCATTTAAATGTACTTTAAATGCCCCATGTTTGTCATTTAATATGAACATTTTCTGGGAGCTTTTAAATTGAGCTTCTAAATGAGGAGTGTGAAACTCGCCATAAAGGTATCAAGCGAAAAGGAGACACTTTTTAGAAACTCAGTTTTGTTTAATCAGAAAGTCACGAATTTTTTTTGGCAAAAAAAAAAAATTTTCCCAAAAGAAAAGTGTGGTAGGGTTTGAAACAAAACCTAGTAAAACAAAGTAAATTGTCAGTGTAGTATTAATGATACGTCTCGATATGATATGATACGAGTATGACTCGAAAGGTTGCAAAACGAAGTAACATTTGTTCAAATCAATAACGAAATACATCAACTTAATAATCTTTTTGTTTAGAGTAATAACTTTACAGATATCAATTGTATTTGGCATATTTTTACTATTTACCTACAGTTTGCATTTTAAACGTCAAATGTGAGAAGTCAAATTTCATAAAACCAGTGACGAAATTCATCAGCTTCGTGAGCATTTTTTCTTCATCGTATTTTATTTTAAAGCTGTTACCACATTTAATTTCCATTTTGAATTTGTTGACTTGTTACAGTTTGCCTTTTAAACTTACCCATTATGTAGATGTTTTACAACCTCCTTTTGTTCTAGGCAAATTTTGACAATTTCACCAATAATTTCACTTCTCGACGTGTTATTTTGCGCAAGACTAAATCATCTGATTCATGTCTGTTACGAATCGGCGAATACAAAACCCATTTATCAATTCGATATGGTTTAATTTACGAAAACAAAATAATGAAAGAACTTCCATTGGAAAGGTGGAGCTCGGTCGTCAAGATAACAATTGTATCGTTCCAGTATAAGACTATACTTTATTGCACGAAAAAAGAGTCACCATACTCCGATAGCAAATGACTCATTACGACGCGACTGTAACGTATAAGAGTTACTACATATTTCTTTCTGCACATCGATGTGGACTTCCCCCGCCCTGAAACACCAGTATCGCATTCAATAATCGTGCTGCCACATAAAATCCAACTTATTTGCTGTTTTTAGTAACAGTATTTAACAATATTAGGTACATATTTTAACGAATGTGCTTGAGGTGATAAGATTAGATGTACTTTGAAGATACTAAATATAACGAAATACAGGGTGGGAGTTCTAAAATCGACGAAGGGAATTTCACTGATTTTTGCACAGTAGGAACAAGTTGTTGTGACCCTATTCCCTGACAATATTTGCATTGTTGTAGGTATTCCAATAATTTCTTAAGAATTGTATTACTCATGTTATTGTTATCTGCGTAAGGTGACTGATTACACACCCTGTTCCCTGTATTGGTTGCTATTCACCTGTAATTTTGTTTTATCAGGTGTTGCGGGAAAACTTATCAACAGCAACAGGAGCAGATAAAATGCATGTCAATTTGTTTTAAAACAGTTTCTGTCAAAAGCTCGAAGACTACACAACGTTTTAGTTGATCGACTCTATACGATTTCCTCAAAATGGGTAAGTTTGTGTTTTTTCTTTAATTAGTCTAACTAGAAAATTATGATTAAATTCAAAAAAGAAACCACTAAATTACCTAGCTTATCATTAGATAACGGTGTTTCAAATTATGGTACAGTGTTCAAAGTTGTAAAGCCAAAACTCGTGATTAAACATACAAGTTAAAAGGTCCCACAAGAAGTGTTAAAAATCAATCGCCAAATCGAATGAAGAAGGGCTTTCGATGCCGTGCACGAAGCCATAAACCCGAAATTATCTTTTATTGCTGAATTTCTAAAGAAGGTTCTTGAGATATGGCGGTTTAAACTTTTTAACCGCGAGATGTTTTTAAATCTATTTTTAGGTTTTGGTGATTATAATTTCCAAAAAAAAATTAAAGCGACGCTATATATCTTCGTTTTAAGGGTTTAACCCCGTATTCAGCTCTTATGTAATTTTCGATCCCATCAGAAGTTCTTGTTTCAAAAATAACGAAAATTTCGTTAATCGAAAATGTCGCTCACTTTCCATTTGCTTGGTAAGACTGGTATTCAGTTTTTATGAAATTTTCGTTGCCATAAGAATTACATGAAAACTTGGCACTCTGTTCATTTGCGACCGAACTTTGCGACAATTTCGTAGGCTAAATCAAGTACAGGGTTGTTACGCGAAAATTATTTCGTACGAAAACAATTGTCTGATAATTGTTTGGGATCGAAATTCTGACATTTGTCTACGAAATTTTCACAGAGATCTGAGTACCGAGCAATTGAAAATTGTGCCCATATCTCGGAAACTTTGAACGACGAGTTCTAGCAATGGCGAAACTTGAAAAAGATTAGATTATGTACGATACCTATGTAGAGGGGCCAAGAGCGATATCTTTTTATCAACCAAAAAAATAGTTGATGTTAATTAATGAATTGAGAACCGACAGGTATATTCAATTTTGTTTCACTATATCATAGTAGTGATTGAAAAAAATGGTTCTTATTTAGGGCCATTATCACAATATTTGGTTCGAGCTAACTAACAGTTACAATTTTCAAATTCCATATAAATTCCATAGATGGCTATAATGGCGGTTAGTTTGGCGACATTTATACACGAATAAAAAAGGGATGAATTGGTTTTGGTGGGAGTCGGCTCAGAAAATGATGAAAAAAATTAAATTAGAGATAAAATCAAGAATGCGATAAAATTAAAGATTAGCCGTTACAGGGTCGAAAAAACGGGTCCATCTAGGGCCAATTGGGTATGGGCAAGTGTGGCTACTTGAACGAAAGGTATTCGTCTCACAAATTCACCAGTTCCATTATTTTTTTCATGCAACGTCTGTAAGCCTAGTAATGTCCAAAACAAAAATAGCGTGTGTCAAAAAAAAAATATTTTTCGATATCTCGATAACTAACGGAGTTATCGACAAATATTAAATATTTTCGTATTATTTGCACTCTTTCTTCAAGGAACAATTATAAAATCATATATTTTCAACATTTTTGAATTTTATGTCCCGATAACTAAGACAGTTATCGGAAAAACATATTTCATATTTTGCTGTTATTTTGACCTCTTCTATAAAAAGCGTTGAAAAAATCAATTGTTTTTCAAATCATATTTTTTTCAACAGTGTTTAATTTTATGCCCCGATAAATCGATAACTAAGAGAGTTATCGGAAAAAGATATTTCATATTTTGCTCTTATTTTGACCTATTCTATAAAAACCGTTCAAAAAATCAATTTCTTTTTTTCTCAAATTCGGGTTTTTTGGGACCCTGTGGGCGACAACAATTTTTTCCATCTTTCGTTTTCTCTAATTTTATACTAGTGGCATTCATGCAAACGTGAAAGCCGATAACTGTTGCTCAGCGCAAGTTTCCCTCGCACCGTTGCATGAGACACCAAGTAAAGTTGCTCAGCGTATTTGTGCTCAAAACCATATCAGCTGACCAAGATGGATACATAAGGTGGTAGCAGTAGCAATTGCATGTATTATGTATGTGTACTTTTTCCACTGTTCTAGTGCTATCACCTTATTTATCCATCCTAGTCAGCTGACAACGAAATGTCAAAAGATTACACGTTTCTCCATCCCACGTTTGCGCAGCAAATCTGACTTGAAGACTTTCCACTTTTGTGCGCTTTGTATGGGAAATTTCTTTGTTTTGACGTTTGCCGCGTAAGTTTGCGAGGTTTACGCGTTTACGAGGCTCTTTCATGAGGACCACTACTATTTTTGGATATTTTTCTAAGCGACCCCCACCAAAGGCAATTTTGCCTAAAACAAGAGCTGCCAACAACTGCATAAAAAAGTCCCGAAAGGGTTAAAAATTATATAAATGCTTAAATTAACATGATAACTTTTTTATAAATGTTCCAAAGGTCAGACTTGGTCAGACTCACATGATGAATGATATTTATCCTACATATTTGATTTGACAGTATTCTAGATAGTGGTGGTCGGATTCTTGTTGACAAAAAACGCATGCAAATCTGGTTGTCAATACCAGAGTAGCACAAAATAACAGAGATAATAAAAATTTTAAAATTTAAAAATCTCTCCCATTGTACACTAATATCTACATGGTAATTGCAACAGGTGTTGTTGTAGTTGTAGTCAGCAACAAAAGGCATTTTGTGTCTGTTTCATTCGTTTCAGTTGTCAAACTCGACACAAATGTTTACCAACAAATGTATACCAACACAAATGTGTTTCACTGAAGTGAAAAATTGTATGAAATATTAAATCAGCTGTTTGTTATCCGTCTCATCTGACGTATTTGTTATCCGTCTCATTTGACATTGCTCTTTGCGCATCTTCAACGAGGAAACGAACTTCTGTCAGCAACATCGAACAAAATCCTCCATTTTTAGTTTTGTGCATTCACGATGTTCATATATATACATATCTTGAACATTCACAGTAACAATTTCAGCTGTGTTTGTCAAACGTCAGCGACAGAACTGAACTTCCACAAGTTCGCTTCCCTTCAATCATTAAACCATCTATGTATAAATAATTCTATGGATCAAGGGACTTTACGTGATAGATAATTCTACCATGATCTCTCCCATTCATTGTAGTCTACTTCTATCTTCTGAAGCCCCGTATTCAGTTCCCGCGAAATTTTCGTAAGCAATTTTGCCATTTATATCTTACAAACAGAAATGTTTGTCGCAGAGAGTTACCACCTATCTATGATTTACCTTGCAAATATTTCATAAATTATTTTTATTCGTACTCGTTTTAATTTTAACGCATGTGATGTTACTTTTGATTGTTAAAATAATCGAATCGTCTAAATTCCGGGCCCAAACAATTATCAAACAATTGTTTTCGTACGAAATAACTTTGGCATAACAGCCCTGTAATTGATTTTTTTTACAAAATTTTTGCACAGAGCTGAGTACCAAGCAGATGAAAAGTGAGCGAAATTTTCGGTTCACGAAATGTTTGTTATTTTTTATACATGTACTTCTTATGCTAAAATATTAAACCTTCTTCATTTTTAAAATGGCAGTGCATCGCCAGAACCAGAGTCAATTCAAACAATGTAAATAATTGGATTAGAACGTCATTATCCCATGTACCTAAATTGACTACAAAAGTTACACCGCAGGAAAAACTTAATTTTGTCACCATGTGTTATCAAACAATTGGGTTCGTACTTTGGTATAACAACCCCGTAATACCTTTTATTTACGAAATTTTGTTAAAAAGCTGAGTATCAAGCAACTGCAAAGTGGGTAAAATTTCTATTTCATAAACCTTTCGATATTTTTTATGCAAAAATTAAAGTTGAACCGACTTGATCTTTGTGTAAGGGGAAATACAAATATACATCAGACTTTTTGTCGGTCATGTATAGGCGCTAGTCCGGATTTTATTTCTTTCATTAGTTTTTCGGCAGTACGTTTGTATTTTAAATGTTTTATGAGCCAGCATTATCCCCAAATGTGTATAGTTCCGACGATAATTGTCATATAGATTTAGGCTCCTGGGCTTTATTTCTTAAGTTTGTGTTAACATAGTATTACTATTATAAATCCAAAATTTCTGTTTCAAACAATTACACTGGGGTCGAATCGAGCACTTTTTTGTAACAAGTTTACCCAGTGGGTAAGCTTGGATTAGTTATTTTAGGTCACAAATATCTCGAAAACAAGAGCCAACCTAGAAAAACGCTTTACCCACTGAATGGCCTGCTTGTTACGTTTGGGAACTAGTACCGTGTTATCAAACAATTGTAACTTTGGCATAACAACCTGTATACCGTCGGTTGTAAAATGATAAGCGAGTGCGGGCCTTGTACATGAGAACGTGGGTTCGATCCCAACTCTGACGACGCACAGTGGCGCCATTTGAGTTTTTTCGTTGCAAAAATCATACCTTTTGAACCGAATAAGATAATCGAATAATTTAAATGGCATATCATAGATGATTGCTCAGCCTATGAAACGAGTGTCTGGAAAGGGTGCTACGGCTTGTAGGTTCTTACTTATGGGTTATCAAAGTTAAAATTTGTGGAAAAATCAATTTTATGGTAACTAAAAAAAATTATTTTTACCAATTTTAGATTTTTTAAAATTTGTATGTTTTAAAATTATTACCCAACAAAATAGAAAAAAATAAATTTTATTTGTTTTAAATTTATTTTTTAAATTTTCTGAAAATTTTCTCTAAACTACAATTATTTTCTAACTCTATTCATGACTTCACATGCCGCAGGGAAGAAATAAGTAGATAGGAAGATGCTGCCAACATGTTGAAACGGTCCTGATTTTGTCTCACCCTTGGTGCTTTGAACGTGTTGTGCACTCTATATTTTTTATACAATTTGTTAAGATGCTCCTGTGCTTCTTCAGAAAGTTCTCCAATTGGCAAAGACTGGTATTCAATTATATCTTTGCCATGCACCAATATTTTATGGACCGTCGGGGTCAACTTCTTCTGTGGATACATTTCCGCCAAAAGTGATGCAGTTTTCCATGCATATTCTCCATATTTTGTAGAATTTACGTTTTCTTTGAGGTGTGCGAAGTTAGCCCCCCATTTTTGGAAATAAATATTTTTGAAGATTGTTCTGAATTGTTCTAGGATTGTTCTACATTGTTCCAAAACAATGATTTTCTAAAATATAATTTGTACCGGTAAATCGAAAAAAACCAATATTAAACTTTGCACCCCATTTTTGGAAAAACGAAATTTTTGCGGTTGTTCTGGGTTGTTCTAGTTGTTCTAAACATTGTTCCAAAACGATGATTTTCTAAAATATAATTTGTACTGGTAAATCGAAAAAAACCAATTTTAAAGTTGCACCCCATTTTTGAAAAAAAAATTTTTTTGCGGTTGTTCTAGGTTGTTCTAGTTGTTCTAAACATTGTTCCAAAACAATGATTTTCTAAAATATAATTTGTACCGGTAAATCGAAAAAAACCAATTTTAAAGTTGCACCCCACTTTTGTAAAAAAAAATTTTTTTGCAGTTGTTCTAAGTTGTTCTAGGTTGTTCTAGTTGTTCTAAACATTGTTCCAAAACAATGATTTTCTAAAATATAATTTGTACCGGTAAATCGAAAAAAACCAATTTTAAAGTTGCACCCCACTTTTGTAAAAAAAAATTTTTTTGCAGTTGTTCTAGGTTGTTCTAGTTGTTCTAAACATTGTTCCAAAACAATGATTTCCTAAAATATAATTTGTACCGGTAAATCGAAAAAAACCAATTTTAAAGTTGCACCCCACTTTTGTAAAAAAAATTTTTTTTGCAGTTGTTCTAAGTTGTTCTAGGTTGTTCTAGTTGTTCTAAACATTGTTCCAAAACAATGATTTTCTAAAATATAATTTGTACCGGTAAATCGAAAAAAACCAATTTTAAAGTTGCACCCCACTTTTGTAAAAAAAAATTTTTTTGCAGTTGTTCTAAGTTGTTCTAGGTTGTTCTAGTTGTTCTAAACATTGTTCCAAAACAATGATTTTCTAAAATATAATTTGTACCGGTAAATCGAAAAAAACCAATTTTAAAGTTGCACCCCACTTTTGTAAAAAAAATTTTTTTGCAGTTGTTCTAAGTTGTTCTAGGTTGTTCTAGTTGTTCTAAACATTGTTCCAAAACAATGATTTTCTAAAATATAATTTGTACCGGTAAATCGAAAAAAACCAATTTTAAAGTTGCACCCCACTTTTGTAAAAAAAATTTTTTTGCAGTTGTTCTAAGTTGTTCTAGGTTGTTCTAGTTGTTCTAAACATTGTTCCAAAACAATGATTTTCTAAAATATAATTTGTACCGGTAAATCGAAAAAAACCAATTTTAAAGTTGCACCCCACTTTTGTAAAAAAAATTTTTTTGCAGTTGTTCTAAGTTGTTCTAGGTTGTTCTAGTTGTTCTAAACATTGTTCCAAAACAATGATTTTCTAAAATATAATTTGTACCGGTAAATCGAAAAAAACCAATTTTAAAGTTGCACCCCACTTTTGTAAAAAAAATTTTTTTGCAGTTGTTCTAAGTTGTTCTAGGTTGTTCTAGTTGTTCTAAACATTGTTCCAAAACAATGATTTTCTAAAATATAATTTGTACCGGTAAATCGAAAAAAACCAATTTTAAATTTTAGAACATAATTTGATATCGCTCGAATAAAAACTTCCAGCCGAGTTTATTCTTCATTCAATGTTTTTTCAACTTTCAACGTATTCGTGACCAACCGATTCTAATACAAATCTAGTACAATCGTCAATAAACCAAGAACAACCAACGACGTCCATTTTTGTTTCCAGCAAAAGTTCGAAAAGAGTTGAATGGAAGACAAATTTGATCGAAATTTTCTGTTCTAGTTCTAGTTCAGTGATGGTGAACTTTTGCCATAAGTGTGTCAAAAAATCTTTTGAAAATTTTTAAACAAAGTTCGCTTGTCACCCACCTATAAATTATAAAAAGTTGAAAATAAAATTCCTTTCGTACTAAACATATACATTTTTTATTATAATTAGTAAATATAAGTTTTTATTAAATAATTTTTAATTTATTGTGAAATTTGTTGTTGTTGCTCCGATGCGAATATAGTAATTCTTGGTGAATATTTTGTAACTTTTAATGCCACACAAGCGACAGATATATCATTTCCAAGACGATTTCTTGTAATGGACTTAATAAAATTCATTGCGGAAAATAACTGCTCACTATTATAAGTTGATCCAAACAGAGCGCTGTAGCAATTTTCATTGATGTGAATGAACTGGGAATTGAGTTCCATACTGTTAAAATTAAATTTTCTATTCTTTCTTCTGGTAATGATGATGATTTATCGGTATTCTCATAACTTTCCTCTAATTTACAATTTAATTCCACGAATTTGTTTCTCCATATTACACTATTCCTGAACTCAACTAGTTCCATTTCTAAATTTTCGATATTAGTGTGAGTGTGAAGTCACTTATATAGCTGGCTATTACAAATGTGTGAAAACCAAGGTTTATAAATATGTGAGTACGTACGAATGTGTAAAAGTAACAAAAAAAGTAAAATATTCAAAAAAATCAACAAATTTCAAAAATTATATGAAATATAAAAATAAAATTATATAAAATTATCACGTAAATTCTGTCATTCTGTCAACTAGAACAACCGCAAAAAAATTTTTTTTCCAAAAGTGGGGTGCAACTTTAAAATTGGTTTTTTTCGATTTACCGGTACAAATTATATTTCAGAAAATCATTGTTTTGGAACAATGTTTAGAACAACTAGAACAACCTAGAACAACTTAGAACAACTACAAAAAAATTTTTTTTTACAAAAGTGGGGTGCAACTTTAAAATTGGTTTTTTTCGATTTACCGGTACAAATTATATTTTAGAAAATCATTGTTTTGGAACAATGTTTAGAACAACTAGAACAACCTAGAACAACTTAGAACAACTGCAAAAAAATTTTTTTTCCAAAAGTGGGGTGCAACTTTAAAATTGGTTTTTTTCGATTTACCGGTACAAATTATATTTCAGAAAATCATTGTTTTGGAACAATGTTTAGAACAACTAGAACAACCTAGAACAACTTAGAACAACTGCAAAAAAATTTTTTTTTACAAAAGTGGGGTGCAACTTTAAAATTGGTTTTTTTCGATTTACCGGTACAAATTATATTTTAGAAAATCATTGTTTTGGAACAATGTTTAGAACAACTAGAACAACCTAGAACAACTTAGAACAACTGCAAAAAAATTTTTTTTCCAAAAGTGGGGTGCAACTTTAAAATTGGTTTTTTTCGATTTACCGGTACAAATTATATTTCAGAAAATCATTGTTTTGGAACAATGTTTAGAACAACTAGAACAACCTAGAACAACTTAGAACAACTGCAAAAAAATTTTTTTTTACAAAAGTGGGGTGCAACTTTAAAATTGGTTTTTTTCGATTTACCGGTACAAATTATATTTTAGAAAATCATTGTTTTGGAACAATGTTTAGAACAACTAGAACAACCTAGAACAACTTAGAACAACTGCAAAAAAATTTTTTTTACAAAAGTGGGGTGCAACTTTAAAATTGGTTTTTTTCGATTTACCGGTACAAATTATATTTTAGAAAATCATTGTTTTGGAACAATGTTTAGAACAACTAGAACAACCTAGAACAACTTAGAACAACTGCAAAAAAATTTTTTTTTATAAAAGTGGGGTGCAACTTTAAAATTGGTTTTTTTCGATTTACCGGTACAAATTATATTTTAGAAAATCATCGTTTTGGAACAATGTTTAGAACAACTAGAACAACCCAGAACAACCGCAAAAATTTCGATTTTCCAAAAATGGGGTGCAAAGTTTAATATTGGTTTTTTTCGATTTACCGGTACAAATTATATTTTAGAAAATCATTGTTTTGGAACAATGTAGAACAATCCTAGAACAATTCAGAACAATCTTCAAAAATATTTATTTCCAAAAATGGGGGGCTAACTTCGCACACCTTTTTCTTTGCAGTTTCAAACATTCCAGATCGTTCCCAATCTTTTCACGATTTGATTGTCAATTCCAGTGATTCCAGTTACTGCCTCATCATTTTTAAAAAATCTCCTAGAAGTGTCTATCGTTTGAGTTTCCGTATCCGTACTTGGGACAGTCTACTTTAAGTCCAACTTGTTAAAATAAAGCATCCTGTATTTGCTTCTTTCTGAACTTTTCCTAATCCTTAACTAGCAAACCCGTCAGACTTCGACCTGCATTTTAGAAGGGGGGAAATCAAAAACAAAACAAAAATATCCTATAGCACTCAGTGATAACGTAGCACTCTGCTGGTGAAAGAATTTTTAAAACCGGATAAGTAGTTTAGAAGATTACCCCCTAACATACATGGGATTTTTTAATTTGCATTGGATTCTAATTTGCATTACTCTATCCAATGCAAATGCAAAAAAATTACCATTTTGAATTTGCATTTGTTCAGGCAATGCAAATGCAGGTTCTGAAATCAAATGCCAATTGTAATGAAATATGGAAATGCTTTTAATTATTTTGAATTTGTTTGACTGCTGGCAATTCTGTTTTGAAAGTATTTTATATGTAGAGGTTCGTGGTTTCGATAGGTATTGCCTCATAGTACTTTCAAATTCATAAACCTGTACTGTATAAAATATTTGAAAACCAAAATTGCCAGATATGAAGGAAAAGCTTTGAAAATAAGTACAATTGCCAATGGTATTGAAAGTTTTTTGAATTTGCATTTGGACATTAAATTCAAATTAAACAGCAAATTATAATTGTCATATAATTAATTTGCCCCATGTATGCCCCCTACATACAAACTTAGAAACACTTCCTCTTTATAATTTTAGTATACATTGATGTATTTTCTTGGGAGTTTTCCTCCTCTTGTGGTAGGGTATACGCCAAGTTTAGCAAGAACTCCATACACCTTATCCTTGCGTGCAATGGTGCCATTCCATATGCGTAATTCTCCTCGTTTGTAGAATCGTTGAAATTACCGAAATTCTTCTGACTCTTTGTGCAAATCGTGTATGACAATGTTGGGGTTGTACCTTTCAGTTCGTTTATGACTTTTCCGTCAATCATGGTCAGGTGGAACTCGTAACTGCATTCAATATATTTTCCTTTTGTATTATGTTCTTCAATGTCCTTCACCGTGGTCCTTATGAGTTCTGCCGATTCCCTTGCAAACTGAAACATTATTGGTCGGCAATAATGATGCACTGATTACGTCCGTGGATTTTTAAAGAGTAGGGAAACATCAGATTTTAGCCGCAAAGGATTTTAGCTGCAGACACACAAGGCAAATAGTACATTTTTATTATTATTATGCATTTAATAAAGTAAATACATCAATCAATAGAAACAAAATAGAACGATTCGTTACCTAGTTTACACCTGGAATCGGACCAAATTTTCTAAAAATTGTGTTTTTTGAAAACCGAAAATCGGTCAACTTTGAACGATTATATCTTCTAAACTAAAAATCTGATATTATTAGGGGTAGCATATTTGAAATCGCTGAAAAATTTCCTATAAGATGGGTTGAAAATTTTGATGTTTGCAACCTCGTTTGCTCTACTGGCGCCACTGTGCGACGGTATCCCCGCTTAGTAACGGCCACACTATCGAGTAACTAGCGATGAAAAAACCTTTCAAAAACTTTTCGGATTCATTGTAAAACTATAGGTCACAATCAGTGAGTATAAAACTAGAAAGCACAGAGCTCACTGACTGTGAGAAGCTCTCCCTAATCCCTTTATGGGATATAATGGGGAATCATTTTTTTAACAACCCTGTAACTGATTTAGTTCACGAAATTTTCGCAAAGTTCTGAAAAGTAATCAAACGAAATGTGAGCTAAATTTTCGGTTGTTTTCATGCAAGTACTTCTTATGAGAGCGCAAATTTCATAAGAACTGAATACGTGGCTTTAACTTTTAATTTTGTACTTTAGTCAAAGCTTAGGGAGTTCCAGGCATTTCTACCATTTACGCTTGTATACTGTTATCTTTTCGGGAATACTTTTATAATTTTTATACTTATAAACATCCGCTTCTTGAATTGGTTGACCATTTTAACCTTCAGGATTTGTTGCGTTTCTTTTTAACAAATAGAAAAGATTATCAATCAATATTTATTAATTATTGACTTTATTGTGCCAGATAATTTCTAAATGCGATAATGTTACGTTTCCTCAAACTGAAATTATATTTCAAATGAATGCATTTGAAATGCTAGCAGAGTCATCGCTAAGAATATAAATTTAATTGCGAAACAACAGAACCTAATGACAGACTATTTACTAAAGAGGAGGAAGTTGCTGTTCTGTCACATTTCCACGTAGATGATCACGAATACAACAGACAATAAGTTCTGTAGCACAACCTCCATTACAAATAGATAAACATATCTGTAATAATGTCACCTATTTATGTAGGTGCGAAAAGCTGCGTCACAAATCGATAAATATGAATTGTATGAATCATGCAAGAATACACAATAACATGTTCATATCTTTTACTAATTGGCAGGTTGCCTTGCAATCGGAGTAAACACATAGACATTTGCTATCGGCAAGATACGCGAGTACTAAGTACATAGTACTTAAGTAAACATAGTAAACACCCATGTACAAATTTCACCACCAGAAAATCGAAAGTCAATTGTGTAAATAGTACTAGGAATCGAGTCTGACTATGGGGGTGGGTGATGGGTGACATGTTAATGCTTTTAATACATTAGTAATTCCCTAAAAGCTTTGGGTGTAAGAGTTGCAAGTAATTTAGCTAAGTTTTTAGTAGCTGTCATGGGAACTTATCAACCATCCCTAGATTTTAAGTGATCGTAGTTGTAGTAAAAGTTTTTGAATTTGTTTGTAGTTTAATTTAAAAAGCTTTGAAAGCTTTTCATAATTTTAAGGGTTTTATATCAAGATTTTAATTTAGAGAAAAGATTAGAGGCAACAAACAATTGTTCCTCGGCAACAGCATAAACAATTGGAGTAATTTATATTATTGTCGACCCAGTGACTTCTGGCGTTAAGTAACTAACAACAGGAAGTAATCTATAGCAATAAATGGAATATCGCTAATTCCATGTCAAGCCGAATGAATTTCGGAAAAAATTACGTTGGAGATACAGATTTTATTGAATTTGTCGAGACATATTCATACTCCCAAAAGTTTTACACGTATTTCTATAGCCGAAAAATTACGCAGTTAAAAATAATAACAGTACACACAGAGAAGTGATTCGTTTGTCACAACTATATTTGCAGCCAACTAAAATTTGTCAGTTCCTTGAACTATCACATTACTCAGTTGTGATTACCAATAATTGTGTTCCGTATCACCAAATGTTGTACATACCTATTGATTTGTTATTCAGTTTTGGTTGCAAGAACTGAAATATTTAGTTGAAGCCACAGCAACAAGAAATAAATGTGATCTGTCAATCGAGCAATCAAATCATCCTGTACTGGTGAATATTCTATTTGTTGGATCAACGAAAAATTTAAAACCTAATTCGGTTGTACCAAATAATATATTGGCATGCTAAACTAATTACTTGAATTTAATGGCTGTCACAACCATTTGTTGATGCCATATCCCAATATGAATTTTATGGGAAAAAACTAAAAAAAATTATTTTTGATGTGTTACGGGTAGAGCAATCTATCAAAGTGAACACATGCAAACAACACATAGCGTTAGCATCACATACGTGGTTGTTGTACAACAATAGTCTCTGCCTGAAAATAAGTATGATGGTATTGATGTAGCGGCAGCGAACAAACAAGCAGGTCTTCGTCGACAAAGAGTATTGAAAAGTATAGAGAACTCATGGAATGAATTGTATGACTCATCTGGCGAATAATTCAAAACGTATCACTCTCTTTTTGTCATAACTTGGTCCATTCATAATTTTGATGTGAAACATTGATGCCTTTTGAAACATTAATGCTTTTTGTATTGTTTTATGTAATAACATTGTCCAAATGGTGCATTTATATTGAAATATTCTATACATATAATAATAAGTTCTCTATACAATTCAATACTTTTTGTCGTCGCTCTGTTTATTACAAAACAAAAACAATTATTTCAGTAAACTAAATATTGCTAAATATTGAAATTTCCCAGACTATTGCGTAGTTGATATAAATTGGTTAATAATAACTACGTTTCTGGAATACAAACTAATTGCCAACAATGCATGGTTGATTTTAATTAAAAGTTTTCAAATATGTGGTGTGCATTTGAAAGCTTTTCATCAAAATTAATTAAGTAAGTGATACCAAGAACTTGAAAAGAGTTGCTCGAAAATTAACCATGCTTTTGTTGAACTTAACTAGAACATTTGATAATGATTGAACGCTTTACCAGAGCTAAAAATTAAATAATAGCCTGCGATTTGTTAATTCATTTAAATTTAATACAAGCAATATTAATTTTTAAAGGTTTTATTTGCAGATATACGAGTAACATCTTTATCCTGCAATTCTCCTTTGAAAGCCAGTATTATATTTAAATAATTGAAGAATTCTTTATGGCCAGTTTCACAGTTGAAAATTGTACTTTAAATACCCGATGCGTGTCATTTAATATGAAAATTTTGTGAGAGCTTTTTAATTGAGCTTTTAAATGACGAGTGTGAAACTCGCCCTTAGAGTTCATATACTATATTTTATAAACCACGTTAGTTATGACATTAAATTCCTTTTTATTAAATTTTTTGTGCATTTTTTTAATACTTTGACACTTTAATATAAACATTTGTTGTCGTTAATAGTTCTACTAACAATAAGTTGCTAACAACTACAACTATAGTTGCACATGATTACCGCAGATATTTTTTTAGAAATCAACTACGTATTTGGTCAACTATATATCTACATACATAATATGGTTTTCCATTATTTTGTATTCACTGGTTGGGACCTCCAATTTTATGCCGGTTCTGAACGATTTTGGGAAAACTGCACATCTCCGAGCCGGGCTCCAAAAAAAAACCAAAACCGAAAATCGGGCAAAATATGGGAAGTTCAACATTTATATAATATAATAGTAATATAAATATATATTATTATAATAATAACCCAAATAACCCTAGGGTCCGACCAGATAACCCTATTTTACCGTATTATATCGGGTATCGAGAAATTGAAAAAAATTTAAATAAAATTTTGAAAAATTTAAAAAAAATTAAAATAAATTAAAAAACAAAAATCGCGCGATTTTATAAAAAAAAAACAAAAAGAATTATTTAAATTTTTTTAAATTTTTCAAAATTTTTTCAATTTTTCGATACCCGATATAATATTGTAAAATAGGGTTATCCTAGGTCCACAGACGTCGCACATCAAAAAAAAATATACCACTAAATTCGTGAGGACAATACCTACACTTAATTGTTCCCACCATGTCCCTAGGTGGACCCGTCTTTTCGGACTCTAGGGGCCCAATTAGGGTGTCCCATCAATAAATTTTTGTTTTTGCTCAAACTTTATTTGAAAGCTTATAGGGTAAAGTATTTTTGAGCATTTTTTCAGATTTTTTGGAAGTGGTTTAGAGGTCACGCAAGTCGAATTTCCCCCAAAAATTCCGGGCGTTTTTTGAATTTCACTCAAAACTCGGTCAATAACCACGATTATCGTAGTTTGTAAGTCAACATTTATTGAAGCTGTATATGCACAAACCACCAATTTTGGCAATGATTTTTCTCAATAAGGTACCACGTATTAAATTTTTTCGTAAATTTTGGATAAATTTTGTAAATAACGCTTTATATCTTTTAAAATTCCTATGAAAGTTTAAAAAAATAATGATGCACTTTAAAACCCGCATAAATTCCAAGCATTTTTGTAAAAAAAATTTTGAATTTGCGGTTACTGTTCCAGAGTTATACCATTTTAAAGCCTTTTACCCATTGTATGAAACTAATGATATTATAATCTGTTTGCTATTTTTGCATCGGTTTTGCTTTAAATTTCTATGAAAATCGAAAATACTAATGATATACTTTCAAAGACGGGTAAATTCCAAGCAATTTTGTAAAAGAAATTTTTAAATTTCAAGTTACTGTTCCAGAGTTATGTCACTTTAAAACCCTTTACCCATTGTATGAACCTAATCTATATATATAAAAGAATAACGTTACTGACTGACTTAACATCGCCCAGCCCTAACCGCTGGAGCTAGGAACTTGCAATTTGGCATGGAGGTCCATCCTCTAGCGGTGACGTCCGCTAAGACGGGATTTTTGGAAATTCCTACGGGGAGGGGCAAAAAGCGGAGAAGTCTCTCCCATGGCGGCCTGCCCAAACACCTTTGGCTAAAATGCTGGAAATTTCAATATTTGTTAATTCGGATATGCCATTACTCCCTGGTATGGTACTATTTGCAGTTTAACCCAGAAATTTGGTAAATTAGCGAGTAAACGGGAGGAAAGTTTAGAAATTTCATAAAACTAACGAAGTATCGGACATTTCAGCTAGTAATATTATAAACTGTTTGTCTTTTTTCATCTGGTTTGCTTTAAACATTTTATTATTGAAAAAATCTACATGCGCTAAATAACGACAAAGAACTACACGCAGCAAAAAATGGCGCCGGAAACATATTGCAGCAACCATATATATGATTGCTTGCAAACATATATATGTTTCGCGTGTAACTCTTTGTTGTTACTTAGTGCATGTAGATTTTTTTCAAGAATACAGTGTTTAAAGCAAATCCGATGAAAAATTGGCAAATAGTTTATAGTATTAGTAGTTTGATACAATGGGTAAAGAGATTTAAAATGGCATAACTCTGGAACAGTAACTGCAAAATCTACAAAATTGCTTGGCATTATTTATCCGCCTTTTAAAGTCCATCATCAGTGTTTTAAATTTTCATAGAAATTTAAACCAAATCCGATGCAAAAATGACAAACAGTTTATAATATTTTTAGGTTCATACAATGGGTAAAAGGCTTTAAAATGGTATAACTCTGGAACAGTAACAGCAAATTAAAATTTTTTTCTACAAAATTGCTTGGAATTTATCTGTCTTTTCGAATGCATCATTAGTTTTTTTTTTTTTAAATTTAGATAGAAATTTTAAAAGTTATAAAGCGTTACTAACAAAATTTATCCTAAATTTACGAAAAAATGTAATACGTAGTACCTTATTGAGCAAAATCATTTTCAAAACTGGTGGTTTATGCATATACAATAAAAGTTTGAACGTTTTGCTTTAAAAATATTGACTTACAAACTAAGAAAATCGTGGTTATTGACCGAGTTTTAAGTAAAATTCAAAAACCTCCGGAATACCTGATTTTTGGAGGAAATTCGACTTTTGCGACCTCTAATCCTCTTTCGAAAAATCTTAAAAAACCCTCAAAAATACTTTACCCTATAAGCTTTCCAATCAAGCTTGAGCAACCATGAAAATCGAAAAAGAAAATTTGTTTTGGGACACCCTAGGCCCCATAGGTCCGAGCGGAGAACAATTTTTCGATTTTTGAAGTTTCCAAATTTTGCCCCGATTTTCGGTGTTGTTTCTTTTTTTGAAGCCCGGCTCGGAGATGTGCAGGAATGTAAGTGGTCACAGCAGAGATTGAACTCAAATTCTCAAATTTTCATATACCATAACCTTGGCACCTTGGACGTGCGAGAGGGTTATTTTAAATTTATTTAAGGAAATTTATTTATGGAATAATATATCAAATTAAGTTCATTGGCTGTGAATTATTTACTAAATAATATTTTTTAATATTTTTAATATTTTAATAAATAATATTTTTTTTGTTGCTTTTTTTCTAGATCACACTTGGGTACCCATAAATGTCTATTCTGAAATGCCACCATTCGCCATTCCTGCCGGACATGATTCCGATGGTGATCCAATCTACGTAGGACGCGCCTACCACAACGGCGATATGTTACCCGCCAAGGTGGTGCCCAACAAGCACCAGGCCTATGTAGCCTGGGGTGGTGAGGAGATCAACAAACATGATGTAGAAATTTTAACTGGTCACCACTATGGTAGGTTTTTGGATGCCCTGCATTTTAGGTTTATATATTCACCTTTGTAATATTTTGCTTTGTTACAGTGTGGATTCCCAGCAGTGGTGGTCATGTACCTCCTCATGCCTTGCGTGTTGGCCAGACCAGCGACGGCGAGCCCTTGTTTGTGGGCCGTGGTCATTATGCTGGCAGTTTGACTCCCGGCAAAATTCATCCATCTCATGGCTGTCTGTATATCCCTTATGGTGGTGGTGAACACAAATTGGAACAATACGAAGTGTTGGTGCAACCTGAAACTTGGGTGTCCTCTTCCGGCAGCAATATTGTCCCCGGCACTATTCTTGCTGGTAATGATAGTGATGGTGATGCCATCTATGTTGGCCGTGCCTATCATGACGGCGATCTTTTGCCCGCCAAAGTTGTTCCCAGCAAGGGCTGCGCCTATGTCTCCTATGGCGGCCAAGAACATGTTAAATATGACTTCGAACTTTTGGCTGGCTATGGTTATGGCTGGGTACCCGATTCCAATGGCAGAGTTCCACCCGGTGCTATTGTCTGCGGCCGCACCTCAGAAGGTGAACCCTTGTACATTGGCCGTGGCCATTGGTCTGGCAGTTTGACACCTGGTAAAATCCATCCTTCACATGGATGCCTATACATTCCATTCGGTGGCCAGGAGGTGCGCATTCATGACTATGAAGTCTTGGTCAGAGCATAAACTTGGTTTTTGTTGTGTTTTTAGAATTTTGTGTTTTTTTAAATAAATTTTATAAATTTTGTATTACTTTTTCAGTTTTGTATTTAAAAAAAAAGTATGTAATAAATAATAAAACTTGTGTATGTAAAAATAAATTAGATTCTTTGTTTATTAAACTTAAGGCCGGACTTTAGAAAGGCAACATAGGCAGTTGCCTAGGGGCCCGAAGATCTTTGACAAATATTGCAATTAACTTTCCGAAATTTTATATTTTTTACACCGTTTTGATTCATATATTGATATATTGTTATGCTGAAATAATAGAACCCAACATATCCCCAGAACCATGGCCGTAGCCAGAGGGGGGGCACTAGGGGCCCGGGCCCCCCGGAAATGGTTACAACCGCGCATACATTTTTAATGGTAATTTTCTTAAAAATATTCGACTTTATTTTATTTACATAATTTTATTTTCAATCAAACTACCTCTAAATTATAAAAAAACGGTAAAAAGATAATTTTAGTTTGAATTAATTTTAGTTTGAATTTGAAAAAACATGATCTCTTATAGCCTTAAAGGAAATTACAACTTTAAACGGCCTCTTCATTATCACATATAAAAGTACCTTTTAATCTTATAAGTATAAAAAGGCTGTCATTCTCACTTAGTGCCATTGATTGCACTTTTTTAGTAAATTAGTTTTTATCCGATTGTAAAAAACTAAACCGCTTGTCTTTCAGAATGAAATTCTCCATAAAAGGTAGCTTACAAGTATGTATGCTTTCATACAAAAAATCAAAATGAAATGTATTCAAAGTCAAAAAAAACTGAAAAAAATTAATTCTTTTAGATGTTTCTAGGGAAATATGAACCAGTACTGAACGATAATAAAATTATATTTATACCTACTGTTGGAAATATCTATACTTCTTCTTTTAAAATCAACATATGTACGCGTTCATGAGTACTGCAACCTCTCCGCAAAAGGTTGTATCTGAATAATTTTGAATTTTGGGGGTGTTTCGGAAAATGTTAAAGCTGATTTGTGATATACTCAACAAGGTCTATAACCTACACTAGGTCGATTTTCAAGTATATATTCACTGCATCACAGTGCAATTTGTAACGGCTGAATTATAAAAAAACTGCAGTTCAGTGTGAACAACACGATTATTTCCAAATACTCTGCATAACTCTCAAAATATTAAAATCTATAATACTAGTTGATAATATAGATTTATGTACATATGTCAATTATATTAGCATAGAAATTTGGTGAAAGATTTCATCTTCTTCTTCTGCCTATGCCTATCTCGCTGTGGAAATGTTCGCCGTACCCGTTGCTGCGCAGCCGCAGAATATTTGTTTAGAGCTTTGGCTTTTTGTGTGTCAGTTTTCAAACGAAGATTTCAATATTTTATAAAATTTAAAAGTTAAACGACTTAAAATGAAAAGATTTCAAGTGAATACTATTGACAAATTCTTTGTTAAAAAAGTGAAGGTAAGTTTGACTTAAACCACGTACATATCATTATTATTGGTATCAAATCGTCCCTCGGTAATTTGTATTAATGCATACGTTCGTGATTGGGCAGCAGTTGTAAGCAGTTCTGTGTTAAATCACTTTATCGCGTTATTTGCAATCAGTAAATCTTGATATTGTCATGGCATATGTGCAAATTAACTGCATAAAATCAAAACTAAGTAGTATGCGTGGAAACTCTGATCGAGAGTTTGATAAATTATACGAAGTAGCAGAACAAATATCAGAAACCTTTGGGGTCAAAACTGAATTACCCAGAATAGTTGGCACCCAAAAGTTCAGGGCTAACATACCTATATATGATGTCAGGGCTTATTATAGAAAAACCCTCTTTATTCCCTCTTTCGATGAAGTGTTGTCAAATTTAAATAATAGATTTTTTGAACATCAAACCATTATTGCAACATTAAGTGTGTTTTTTTACCCCGCTAAAGTTAATTATAGCGTAATTTGTACGGGACAGCTAAGCGATATTAAGTGGCATTTCAGTTTCCCCCTTAAATTCCGACTTGAGCAAATTTCAAGAAATGGCAACAAAAAGTTATCTTATATATTTACATTTTGCTTTCATTTCTTGCGAATGAAAATGTTATCAAGGACAGACTCAAAAGCAGAAATTTGCAAAATGACTTACACATTTTAAGTTCATTACAATTATTTTGTTTAATGGAAGACTACGTATACTTGTATATCTCTAAGTTTGAAAGAAAGACTTATTTCCGATAGAAAACAAAATTGGCCCCAAATTGTTTACAACAGCGCTCGGTAAGTGTTTACACATTGATCATGGTAGAATTATCTACCAGGTATAGTCGTTTAAATATGTGATGAAATTTTGTCCATGTTATTTTTCGTTTCGGTTGTCAAAATCATATGTATTTTGTTTATATACTTTTTTGTACTCTTGTATAGTTGGTATATTTTTGTTGGCACTGGCTAAAAACGAGTTGCCGTATCGCATTTTTTTTCGCCCATTACATCAAATGTTGCCATATTGCGTAGTATTAAGTGTGGATCGTTTTATTTGGGAAGTCGTAAGTGGCGATAGCTTAATGGAATAAAAAAACAGCCTATTATATATTATAATTCCAAATCGTGTTGTAAAATATAAAAGTCAGGATTTGGATGAAGTTGAAGTAAAGATGATGATGTTACTGATATCAGAGCTGTACTAGCCGAAATAAGTCTGTGGATTCATTATTGGGAACAGAAAAATGACATATATATCAAATTGCTTAAAAATACATAAAAGAAAATAAATAATCTCAAAATATAAACGTAACATTATTTAAAATACATTTTTGTAAAGCAATATAAAAAAAAAATTGGGCCCCCCACGAACGAAAATCCTGGCTACGGGCCTGCCCAGAACTGAACTTATACACCGATAAAATACCTTTGTTGCGTAGTTAAGCAAATGTATAAAGGAGCTGATTTCTAAAATGTGCAAATCTTTATAGGTTATATTTCCATATTGAAATTAAAATTTGTAATGTGTTCTTAAAGGCACTGAATAGAAAATCTTTCGAAGTTGCCAGTTGTGCAATGGAATTTCTAAGAGAAAGAAATATGAGAAGCAAACAGAAAAGATGAGCGAATCCAGAATGCCCACTTGATTTCACTGTGAGTTGGACATACAACATGACAATAAACCCGCACACGTACACCGAAATGCATGTTCGATCCATCCGGGGTGATGACATCGAGTTCCTTATAAAGCTAATCAATTGATATTGTTACGAATAAGTAAAAGCTTTTGCTTACTGTTAATGACTCTACTAACAGTATGTAAACATCAGGCGGTTAGTGCTGCGCCTGAAAGTATGCATTGTAACAACGTACCAGCTCGCTAAACCAGTAGCATGAATTCACCTCAGTAAAGATAATTCTCCTGTGTAGGAGAATGTTCTACAAAGATAAACAACTATTTTCTATTTTCTAGAAGGTTCTTGAATTCGCTAGATATATGTACCTTCATTTGTGTATGGTGAGTTGGTATAAATAGCGGAGGTCTTTGGAATGGAGAGTTCAGTTTGTGATTAACTGCCGTAAAGTAAGCAACGCGATTTGATAGTAAAATATAAGACTTATTAAAGTGGTGTAAATAAAGTAAATAGTTGTACTGTATAAATAAATAAAAGGAAGTGATACCGTTGTAATTATCGTAATTGAAAACGAACCTTGTTTTATTATTGGGAATAAAACAACGCAAAAAGGACGAATAAGGAAATTCGTAACATTGGTGTCAGAAGTGAAATTACGAATTAAGGACAACGATGAAGTTTGAAGAACTCAAAGTTGAACAACTAAAAAAGGAGTTGAGTAAATTGGATCAACCGACAGCTGGTAATAAGGTAGAGCTGCAGAGGCGATTAATAGAAGAATTCAAGCGCCGAAACATTGACATTGACAAATACCAGTTTGAATGCAAAGAAGAAATGGAGATATCTGCAAATGAAGCAACTGGTAATGTAGATGTTTCTACAATGTTTGCGGCCATGATGGAAAAGTTTGCAAAATTGGACGAAAACTCTAGAGTTATTAACGCGAAGCTGGACGAGAATTCTAGAATAATGCAAGAGACATCTAACGCCACAAATGACAAACTTCAACAAATTTCGGAAGTTATGAACAACATGGAAATACATGTTAATGAGAAATTCGAAAACTTCGAACAGAAGTTCGAAGAAGTGGAACAGAAGTTTGAGAAAGTCGAAAATGATGTAAGTGAATTGCAAAGAAAAATTAATGAACTTCAGTTACAAGAGGGGCCAGTGCGAGTAATTTCTGAAGCCTCTAGTAGATTGAAAGCTCCCAGTTTCGATGGCTCTACACCATTTGACGTTTTTAAATTCCAATTCGAAATGGTCGCAATTAAGAACTTGTGGAACAGCAACGACAAAGCAGTAGAGCTAATTTTAGCACTGAAAGGCAACGCAGCAGAAGTCCTTCAGAGCATTCCCGTCAGTGCCAGAAACAACTACGAGGATATACTGGCTGCGTTACAACGCAAGTATGGTGGCGATCACAAGAAGGATTTATATCGCATGGAATTGAGAGGCCGAGTGCAAAAGCATAATGAAACGCTTCAGGACTTCGCAACCGAGGTGGAACGTTTGGTGTTGATGACTTATCCTGGTGAGTCCCACCCATTCTTGGATCAATTTAAGATTGAAGCATTCGTCAACGGCATCCGTGATCCTGACATAAAATACGTGACTTGTGCCACACAAAAAGCTACATTCGCCGAAACTGTTTCGTTCGCATTGGCACAGGAAACAGCAAAATTTGTGTCCAAGCCTCAAATACAAAGAGTTAGAAAAATTGAAATGGAGTCGGAGGCAGGAGATTTGAAGGGTGCCATAAACGATCTTAAAGAAATCACCCAAACCCTCAGCAAGGTGTTACCAGGCGGAAGTAAGCCCAGACCAAAGTGCTACAATTGCGACAAACCTGGTCATATTTCACGAAACTGCAGAGAGCCACGAAAACGATCAAGATCGAGCTCACCCCAACGTGGCAATAAACGGGTAAATTTTACTACACAAAATGAATCTCCGTTAAACTAAAACGAGCTAGCCCAGAGGGGCATGGACTAGCTCCCACAACCGAGGGCCCCACGATCTCCATCTCAATAATACAACAGAAAAACAACAACCTCACTGTCTACGGAGCTATCGGTGGTCGGAAGCGCATATTGACTATGGACACAGGCGCGTCACAATCTATCATCAGATCTGATTTGATAAATGGACCAATGGAATCGTTACATGGTGTAAGACTCCGCACAGCAACGGGTGAACCAGCAACTGTACATGGTAAAGTTAAATTGAAGTTAGCCATTGCCAACATGAGCATCGAACACGTGTTTATTGTCGCCGACATTGTAGATGAAGTGATAATTGGCGCAGATTTTATGATTGCCCAAGGCCTCAAGTTAGATATGGGGCAGCAAATTTTGACGTGGGCTAATGTGGAAATTCCTCTCAATGTGGGATACGACAATACAACACAGATTAAAAGGCTGATCGCTTACAAAGATGTAAAATTGCCACCAAAATCAGAAACCATAGTATGGGCCCGAATGGAGGGAGATTGTGAGATCGGCGGTTTGTGGGTAGTTGAACCGGCAAGTATAAACAACTATAACATCATCACTGCCAAAGCTCTAGTAAGAACTAATAATGAAGGATACTTGCCTGTACGAGTTCTAAATTTGTCCAACAACGAAGAGGTGATCGGCGACCGCACAGAAATTGCAGAATGTACACCAGCCGAAGCGGTCATCAACTGTGAAGTTAATTCTGACTGCAGCAAACTATCAGAAAAGGAGCAGAAAGTGCTGGAGTCGCATCTCAGTGAGTGGGTGCGAGAACTAAAGCCTTCTGATAGGAACAAAGCAAAGCAATTACTGTGGAAGCATGCGTCTGCCTTCGCCCTGAAAAAAGAATGCCAAGGTAGAACATCAATGGTAAAGCATGACATCAATACAGGGGAAGCGAGACCAATAAAACAGGCGCCCAGAAGTTTTCCACTTGCAAAAAGAGATGAGGTAAAGAAACTGGTAGCTGAAATGCAGAAGGATGGTGTAATCGAACCTTCTTCAAGTCCATGGAGCTCGCCGGTGGTACTAGTTAAGAAGAAAGATGGAAGTACCCGATTTTGTGTGGATTATAGAAAGCTCAACGACGTCACCAAAAAGGACAGTTATCCACTACCAAGAATTGATGACACATTGGATACGTTGTCAGGAACAAAATGGTTCTCCACGCTGGACTTGCAAAGTGGTTATTGGCAAGTAGAAATCAGCGAGAAAGACAAGGAGAAAACTGCATTCAGCGTAGGGGATGGTCTGTGGCAGTTTAAAGTAATGCCATTTGGACTATGTAACGCTCCAGCCACCTTCGAGCGATTAATGGAGTGCGTGTTGAAAGGACTTCATTGGCGAACATGCTTGGTGTACCTAGACGACATCATTGTCATGGGGAAAACATTCGATGAACACCTGAAGAATCTTAAAGAAGTCCTTCAACGTATAACCGCGGCTGGGTTGAAACTCAGCCCGAAGAAGTGTTCTCTGTTCCAGAAAGAAGTAAAATACTTGGGACATCGAGTGACAGCAGATGGCATTTCCACCGATGAAGACAAAATCCTGACAGTGAAGGATTGGCCACGACCGCAGAATCTCCATGAATTACGCAGTTTTCTAGGACTCTGTACGTACTACAGACGGTTTGTGCCGGGTTTCGCCACAGTGGCTGCAAGTCTTCACGAGCTGACAATGAAAAGTCGGCCGTACTGTTGGAGCGAAAAACAAGAAGAGTCATTCCACCAACTGAAGCAATATTTATGCACGGCTCCTTTGCTTGCATATCCTGTTGCTGGAGAGAAATTCGTGTTGGATACTGACGCGAGTGGTTACGGAATAGGTGGCGTGCTCTCGCAGGAAATCAATGGCCAAGAAAAAGTTATTGGGTACTACAGCAGAATACTCTCAAAGCCAGAGAAAAATTACTGTGTTACGAGACGAGAGCTACTGGCCGTCATAGAGTGTGTCAAACACTACCACAAGTATCTGTACGGCCAGCCTTTTCAGTTAAGAACCGATCATGCGGCGCTAAGGTGGCTACTGCAATTTAAGAACCCCGAAGGCCAACTTGCTCGTTGGATTGAAAGACTGCAGAGCTATGACTTCAGCATTGAGCATAGAAAAGGAGGAAAACACGGTAATGCTGATGCCCTGTCACGTCGTCCATGCAAGCTGGAATGCAAACACTGCTCAAAAGCAGAGGTGAAAGAAAACATCATTGACGTACGTCTGCTTCGACTAGAATCCAACGAAGACTGGTCAACAGCACAAAGAAGCGACCCTATACTGGCAAAAATCATTTCTGCAAAAGAAAAAGGTGAAAGACCAACACGCAATGACATCGCCTCAGAGAGCCCCCTGATGAAAGCATACTGGGCCCAGTGGAACAGCCTAAAATTATTGGATGGTTGCCTATACCGGTTATGGGAAAGTGAGGATGGTAAAATAGTCAAAAAGTTAATAGTGGTACCTTCCTCCAAGGAAAAAGAGATAATGACAGAATTCCATAATGGCCCGAGCGGAGGACATCTAGGAATAACCAAGACCATTGAAAAGCTAAAGCAACGGTTCTACTGGATTGGCTGTCAACAAGCGGTAGCCGATTGGATAGCAAATTGCACCCAATGCATGACAGCTAAGGGACCAACGCGAAGAAGTCATGGCCACATGCAGCAATACAACTCAGGTGCACCCTTTGAGCGTATAGCTATGGATGTGGCTGGTCCATTTCCCGTCAGTAGCTCTGGAAACCAGTACGTCTTAGTGGTTATGGATTACTTCAGTAAATGGCCCGAAGTATACCCTGTTCCAAATCAGGAAGCGAAGACTATAATTAAAATATTTGTGGATAACTGGATATGCCGTTTTGGTGTCCCCTCGGAGCTCCATTCGGACCAGGGTAGGAATTTTGAATCGACCATCTTCAAAGAAATGTGTGAGTCATACGGTATTCGGAAAACAAGAACAACACCATTGCATCCTCAGTCTGACGGAATGGTTGAAAGATTCAACCGAACTCTTGAAGAATACCTAAGAAAAGTAGTCAGCGCAGATCAAAGAGATTGGGATGAACACATACCGAAGTTCCTTTTGGCATATAGGACGGCCACCCATGACTCCACTTCGCGAACACCCGCTAAAGTAATTTTTTGAAATGAGCTGAAGCTGCCTGGAGATTTAGAGTTCGGTACCATACCAGCGTCTGACCCTGCGAACAGTGATGTCAATTACCATGATACGAGGGATCTTAATGATCTCCATGAATTTGTGCGCAACAAATTAAAAATGGTCAGTAACAAAATGAAAGCCAGATACGACCGAGCGGCAAATTCAGAAGGATTTCATGAAGGCCAGCTAGTTTTACTGTTCAACCCACAGCGCAAGAAGGGTTTATCTCCAAAACTTCAGACTCACTGGGAAGGCCCTTACAAGGTTGTCAAACGAATAAATGACGTGGTTTATCGAATCCAGAAAAGCCAAAGTCCAAGAGCTAAAATGAAAGTCGTGCATTTGGAAAGACTAGCTCTGTATGGAAAACGGAGGGTTGAGCCTGCTCGGGACGAACAGGCTTAAGTGGGGGGCAGTGTTACGAATAAGTAAAAGCTTTTGCTTACTGTTAATGACTCTACTAACAGTATGTAAACATCAGGCGGTTAGTGCTGCGCCTGAAAGTATGCATTGTAACAACGTACCAGCTCGCTAAACCAGTAGCATGAATTCACCTCAGTAAAGATAATTCTCCTGTGTAGGAGAATGTTCTACAAAGATAAACAACTATTTTCTATTTTCTAGAAGGTTCTTGAATTCGCTAGATATATGTACCTTCATTTGTGTATGGTGAGTTGGTATAAATAGCGGAGGTCTTTGGAATGGAGAGTTCAGTTTGTGATTAACTGCCGTAAAGTAAGCAACGCGATTTGATAGTAAAATATAAGACTTATTAAAGTGGTGTAAATAAAGTAAATAGTTGTACTGTATAAATAAATAAAAGGAAGTGATACCGTTGTAATTATCGTAATTGAAAACGAACCTTGTTTTATTATTGGGAATAAAACAACGCAAAAAGGACGAATAAGGAAATTCGTAACAATATGATATGGACCTGAATAAATATCATCATGGACCTGTCACACGAAGTATTTACGAATATGAATCAGAAGTCATATTGCTATATTTGACTATTTTTAAAATGTATATTTCCCAGGAGGCCGTATCTTTAAGACATCGTCAAAGAATCATGGTCGACCATGTTAAGTCTTGGAAAACATACTGAGGACATTCGTAACGAAACGTAACAGACATTTTCATACAAATGTCACAAAAATCGGTGACGACGAAGTAAGTGACATTATGAATGATCTTGCCGTTGACGACGAGCCATTTTTGACTGCGATTTATAATGGTCGTGCGCCCGTCGTTGAAGGTATCTTGAAGACGTGGCCAACTGGGCAAAGTCACCACAGACAGTGACCTGCTGGGTTCATACGTATGCATACACGGTCGACTATATGTAAGTAATGTTAGTGTAAAAATAATGTATATAAAGGTTTTTTGTACAAGGTCACTGTTGGCTAAATGGATTAATATAAGAAGGTTTTCGGTAAATTATACAATTTTAATAAAACCTCTTAAAAACTACATACACGTCAGTTGGAATATTTAATAGCCAAGTCTTCTACACTATTTCAACTACTAAGCATAGTTGAATTCAAATCTACTCTGTCCAAGTAATTTATTACCACGAACTTGGTTATATTGTTTATTTTTCATAAACGTAGTTATCATCAACCAATACATATCAACTACACATTAGTCAAGGGTATTTCACCTACGACGTGGTTGACATTTTGGTTATTGTCGTTTTCATTTTATTATTCATGCTCTATAATTCTTTAATTCTATTAGTAGATATATAGTTTTCAAACAGAAGTTTTGCAAAATGCATCCTCATGATTCCTGGCAAACCGTGCAGCTATGTATTTCAGACCTGGCCACAAATCTTCTTCAGCGCTTGATTGGAATAATGCTATTGAAATTATTCCAAACCACAGAAAAATAAACTGTTTTACATGTGGAGTAATAATTATAACCCTATTGGAAAGTGTTGCAATTTTTGCAAATGGCATCGTATGTCGGTTTGGTTTTGACATTCATAAAGTAAATTTTATATTTTGTTGTTGGTTGGATGCAAATATAACGTATTTATAGTTTGTCGCAAATATAGTATACTTGTGTCCAAACACATATGTTTGCTATTTAATATAACATGTTTGGGACACAATGATTAAGAAGGTTAAAATATATGTAATTGTGACCCAAATGTGGATTTGTTTGTTGAAAACTGCAGAAAACAAAAACGTGACAGACAATAAAGAAACAAAAAACAGCTGATCTGGAATTCATGAAAATAATGCTTGCAAACATGTATGGGGTTTTCAATAAGAGCGCTACAAAAGTTACCAATGAAATTCTTTATTCCTGTGAAAGTACGTTCGATGCCATTATGTATGGAACTCGATTTCTTTTGCATGGCCACCACGGGCACGCTTGCAGAAGTCCAGACGCTGACCCAATTTTCGACGGTTTTCAAGCATAAATCGGCCGATACTGCTGCAATTTCACGTTCGATATTCGTGCGAAGTTCATCAATCGTCGTTGGCTTGTTGGCATAGACCATAGACTTGACGTAGCCCCACAGGAAATAATCTAACGACGTCAAATCGCGCGACCGAGGCGGCCAATCGACTGGGCCATTTCGTGAGATAACACGTTCACCAAACTTGGTTTCCAATAAATTGATTGTGGCATTCGCTGTGTGGCGCCGTCCTGTTGGAATCACATGTCCTCCAAGTCCATATTATCCAATTGGGGCCAAAAATATTCGGTTATCATTGAGCGGTAGCGATTCGCATTCACAGTAATGTGCCGGTCTTGATCATCACGGAAGCACCGCACCAAACCGTAATTTTGTCGGGATGACAAAATGATGACTCCTGGATTACGTGTGGATTGCTGTCTCACCAATAACGCATATTTTGCTTATTGACGAAGCCATTCAGCCAGAAATGAGTCTCATCGCTGACGACCATAAATTGGACGTAACGCTCTTAAAGTTGAAGCCACTGACTCCAAATTTCGGTAGTAAATTTTAATAATATCGACTCGTTGTTGGCTCGTATATCTTTCCATGATGAAATGGCAAACCTTACTGAAGAGAAATGTCAAAAGAGCGGGGAAAAATATGGCGTCGTTTGCTGTCCCTATCGATTTACTTTTGTAGCGTCTCTGTTGAAACACCCTTACGTGTAGCAGTGTTATCTATGGTATACAAAAATTTACACTTGTTTACTTTTACACTTTAATTTTACTTGTTTAATTTGTTATACATATTATATTACTTAGGGTTAGAACTTAGTTGGAAATCTTTTATGACGAATAACTTCGTTACATCCCTTTCCCATTGAGCGGACTAAAGTAGCACAGTGGTCAGACGTAATTTTGTACCATTCATCCCGTATTATTTCCCACAGTGAAAATTTATTTACAGGTTAACTGACAGAAATGGCTACATATGTATATAATTTGGTGTATATTCTCTATTGGGTTTAGGTTCAGGACTTTATGCTGCACTCAGAAAAGAGATTCGTTGTCACAACTATATTTACAGCCAACTAAAATTTGGCGGCTCTTTGGACTATCACATTATTCAGTTGTGATTACCAATAATTGTGTTCAGTATCACCAAATATTGCGCATATCAATTGATTTCTAATTCAGTTTTGGTTGCCAGAACTGAAATATTTAGTTGAAGTCACAGCAACAAGAAATTAATGTGATCTGTCAATCAAGTTTTAGTCCTAGCAATCAAATTATCCTGCAGTGGTGAATATTCTATTAGTTGGATGAACTAAAAATGTAAAAACTAATTCGGTAGTACCAAACAATATATTGGTATGCTCAACTAAAGTAATTACTTGAATTTGATGGATGTCACAACCATTTGCTGATGCTTTAACCCATTATAAATTTTATAGAAAAAAAAGTTAAAAACATAATTTTTTTTATTAAAATTGTGAATTTTACATTTAAATATAAACAAAATTATTATTATTTACCACCAGGGTTCGTATTTCGTGCCCAATTTTGATCGAAAATATGAAAAAATTTCTATATCTCGAAAACGGAGCGTCGAATCGAAAAAAGAACAAATTTTTACGGGTTTCTAAGATTTCTCACAAAGTGTTCCAATTCGCATGAAATAATTTTTTTTCAAAAAATCGCCAAAATAAGAAACTCGTTAAAATAAAAAGTGCCTATAACTTAGACGCACCGTTTCCCAGATATAGCCATTTTTGACGTAGAATACGTCTTAGCTTACGGTATGAGGAGTCATGTCAGGTTTTTATTGTTGTAATCTTTATTTCATTGAATTTGAGGAAACGGCTAGATGAATTTTTTTTAAATTTTTTTTGTAGGTAAATGAAGATGTTATCTTTCGTTTGATATACATTTCATATTGGTTGATATATTTCTAGTATTTTAATTTCTAAAATGAAAATTGTTTAAACACATACACTCAAACATATGTGTGGTGTTTGGTTGAGTGTTTTTGGTTGCTCAACATTGCTTAGGAACATGTATCTAGTAAAAAGTGAAACGAACAGCAAGCTAATGTTGATTGGCAACATGTATCTAGTAAAAAGTGAAACAAACAGTAAGCTAACGTAATAAAGCTTTTTTGCGAAAGCTTCAATAAAGCTGTTGTAACATTAATTTTGAATTGTAAAGCGTAAAGCTTTCACACAACGCTCGAATGCTAATGCGAAGAATCGATAAGGTAAACCTTTTTTAATATTAGGGCGGCCCTCTCAACATTCGCAGAACTTATTTCAATAAAAATATTAATTAAAATACATAAATTAAATTAAGTTTAAAAAAATTGAACATAATATTTTTTTTTTTTTAAACGGACTTGAATCAAATGCCGTTGGTAAATATAAAAATTACAGCAGGCAGTTGTCCGAGGCCTTCGGCCACGGACTGTCCCTGCAGGCTGTGTCAGACACACGGCCATTAAGTTTAACGTAGAATACGCCATCCGATAAGACAGAAAACATATATAAAAATAAATGATAAATAATATAAGCAAATGATTTTATTGTTATATATGTTTTCTGTCTTCTGTCAACTGTATGCTGTAATTTTTGTTTTTTTTTTAAACGGACTTGAATCAAATGCCGTTGGTAAATATAAAAATTACAGCAGACAGTTGTCCGAGGCCTTCGGCCACGGACTGTCCCTGCAGGCTGTGTCAGACACACGGCCATTAAGTTTAACGTAGAATACGCCATCCGATAAGACAGAAAACATATATAAAAATAAATGATAATAATATAAGCAAATGATTTTATTGTTATATCGGATGGCGTATTCTACGTTAAACTTAATGGCCGTGTCTCTGACACAGCCTGCAGGGACAGTCCGTGGCCGAAGCCCTCGGACAACTGTCTGCTGTAATTTTTTTTTTTTATTTTAACGACTTTTTCCAAAAATCGCCAAAATAAGATTTTTTGAAAAACATTATTTCCTGCGAATTGGAACACTTTGTGTGAAATCCGTAAAAAATTGATATTTTTTCGATTGGACACTTCGTTTTCAAGATACAGACAGTTTTTGTAAATTTTTCGATTTCGACCAAAAATGGGGATGGGTTTACCCTGGGTATCATATGTATGTTTGAGTTAATTTGTGTCATTCAGAGTAATAGTTCCTCCAGCCAAGTGACCACAATTGTTTGCATGTGTTTGTGAAGGCGTCAATAGTGGCGTCCTATTCAACGATTGTTTAAAATATTAGTTTTTCTGTAAAGTCCTCGTGTAACATTCCAATATACGTAGTTTCTCTTTAACAACAAAGCCTCTTGTGAAAAATCGAACATGTACATAACTTTGTAACAAGTGTTTTTGTAAGAGAAACTAAATTATGGTTACAGTAACTAATATTTGAACACGAATTCTAATATTGTACTTTTTATTAGTTGTATCTTCCATTTCAGATGAACGAGGTTTTTGAAATACTCAAATTGGTTAAAACAACTAAAATTCGGCAGTAGCAACTTGTATTTAGTAGGACCGATTTTTAATCTATCAATAACATCCACAAATAATTCTGATGTTTGACAATTACGAATTCTGATCAAGATATAGACTTTATCATGGAATTTACAATGCCTGAACTGATTTCCAACTAATCTTTTCCCTGTGTGTGGCCACTCAAGAATTTTGCATACGCTTAGTACTCATTCAGTCCTTCACGACACGTGAGCAGTGTTCCGGGTCATTGTCCTGCTAAAATATGTAAGTAAAAGGTAAATCGGGTACATAATCTGCTGGTAAGTTTTCCTCTAGTATATTCTTACTAGCGCGAAGTTAGCCCACCATCGTAGCCCACATATTTCGATAACTTCACAGTAGTATACACTCTAAGAATTATTTGTTGAATTTTGCTACAATAATTGTAGGCAACTGGTTTCCTACAATGATTGCAGTAAAATTAAACAGCGAGTGTAGTATTCAACATTTAATAGTTGAAACTTAAGCACATTTTTACTCAGTAATTCAACAAATTTGGTTGAATCTGTGTTGAAAATCTATTCTTTTCATCAAAGATTAAACTAATATTGTTGAAAAGTCAATCTTTTAGTTGACGATTAATCAATATTGTATGAAAAATCAGTATGATTAGTTGAATATTAAACTAATATTGTTTAAAATTCTGAAACTCTATTGAAAACTAAATTCATTTAGTTGAAGATTAATCAATATTGTATGAAAAATCAGTATGATTAGTTGAATATTAAACTAATATTGTTTAAAATTCAGAAACTCTATTGAAAACTAAATTCATTTAGTTGAAGATTAATCCATTTTGTATGAACAATCAGTACGATTAGTTGAATATTAAACTACTATTGTTTAAAACCCAATTAGTTTTGTTGACGATTAATCAACTTTTTGTTGAAAATTTAATGCGTTCTGTTGAGTTTTAAACAAAGACTTTTTTATTTTTATTTTACTTGATATAAAAGAAAATATAATAATATATAATATAATATGGAATATATATAAAACGGAATATATTATTTACGTGTTAATTTTCTTATTAAATTTGTAATTTTTGCCAGATTGTTTATGTTTTTTTGTAGGTCCTCTAGGATGTGGTGGCTAAAACTGGAGGAAAAATCGAACAAAAAATCCAGGCTTTGGGATATTTCCTTAGGGTATTCTAAATTAAAGGTGTAGTAATATGCAATAACCTGTACTACCAGTTCCAGGATGGTTGCTTCTTGTGGGGAAGTTACTTCTTCTCTTTCTATAAATATGTAACCAACCCTGGGGTCAATTAACGAATCTAAAAAAGGGACGAAATTAGTTTAAAGTTTTTTTTTATAATTGTTGTCCTTACCAACTACTACTATCCAAGCAGCAGGTATTGGTATTGCTTCCTTTATATCCGCACAAAATATAACACAAAATATAATTAGGACACTTATTAGCTGCTGCTACTTCTTCACGCAATTACAATCAACTTATGAATGAGATGCACAGCGCAAACACATCAAACAACGAAAGAACAAGAACAAAGCCGGCGACAAAAACAAACGGGATACCGTTGTCCATTGTAGTGTACAAGCATGTGTACGAGTGTGAAAGAAAAATCGAATTCGAGAGCGTGGTTGTCAACTGTTGCTATCTCTCAGCTCTGATGAATTACATTTAAAAATCGAGATAAAACTGAAATTATGAACCCGACCACCTCAGATTTCGATGAAATTTTGTTCATAGCTAAATTTGATTAATACAAACAAACCCTCATTTTTAGAAATGACTGTTTTGGGATTTTTTGGGCGTGGCACAGTGGGAAAGTTTTCGAAAAAACGCGAAAATGGTCGAAAAGAGCTCCATTTAAACTACAATAACTCAGAATCGGCTGAACCGATTTCCATGATCTTGGTATCATTAAAAAGATATTTTAACAGGCTTTATGACACGTTAAAAAAAAATACACTGTAAAAAATTTTATAACAAACAAAAAATTTTAACTAACGAAAAAACCAAAAAGATCAAGGATTTTTAACAGTGTATTACTTTTTTTAGAAAGGTTTATCCTTTTTTTAAACGTGTCATAAATTGTATTGTATTTAAATCAAACCGAGCATATAAATTTCATTGCACTGGTCATTAATAAATTGCCATAATGTTCGAAACAAACATTGAATATATCGAAGGCTACAAGGTCCTTTAAATGCAATTATCCTGCCCTATGTATGCGATTATCCATTAAATTGTATGATATTTTTATTGAACAGGTTCCCACTTTTATATCCATACACGTTTTTAGTATTAATGATAAGATACTTTTAGAAAAATGTCAAGGACATTGAAAAAGGACTAGGTCCTTAAAATCCACGAAAGCCAATTTCCGCCATATATATGAAAACTCTAAGAAAATTTAAAAAATGTTGGACAGTTTCACGCTTTAATATTCACATATATTGTTGCAAATACTAAGGAAACATTTAATAAAAAATGTCCAGGACATTGAAACAGGACTAGGTCCTTAAAATCGAAGAAACCCAATATCCGCCATATATATGAACATTTCTCAGAAAATTAAAAAACGTTTGGAAAATGTTCACACTTTCATATTCACATATGTTGTTGGAAATTCTAAGGAGAAATTTTAGAAAAAATTTCAAGGACATTGAAACAGGACTAGGTCCTTAAAACCTTCTCAGAAAATAAAAAAAAAGTTTGGAAAATTTTGACACTGTAATATTCACAACAACATATGCCTTTTCACAACAACAACCCCTTTTTGGATTATACAATCAATTAAATAAGACGTGGGATTTAATGCGGACATTTACAGATGCTACGCTCTGTTTTTCAACGCAATGGCTTAATTACGTGAGCGCTTGCATGTGAAGTTTGGCAACGAAAAATGGATCCTCACAACAAAATAATCAATATACCTGTAAACCTTACATAAATTTTTATCAAAAGTAACATCAGTATAAATAACATACAAAAGAAAACTTGTGGAAATCCGCCGTCATAATTTTTTGTTAGCTTTTTTTCATATTCCATTTGTATTTATGTGGCTTAATTGTATGAGGACAAGTGTATGCCAACTTATGTACATCAGTGTGTGTTTTTAATTAGCAAAGTCCGGGCTTACACATGCAACTTTAATTCTGCGACTTTGAAAAACTCTCCTGCAACTCTTTACGATTCTCTTTTGAAGTTGCAACCAGTGTTGCCGTTTTGGTCGGATCCGAATTTAAAATTTAAAATTTTTAATTTGGTCGGATGGTCGGATCAATTCAATTTTGGTCGGTTTTTGTCTCAAATGACAAATTATATTTTTATTTAAAATCTCATATATTTTATCTTAAAAATACTTTTTACCATTTACCAATAAATTATGCACTTCGATGATGGGTAAGTAGTTATTAAAGACGTTTATATTAGATCAGTGACAGTGAACTGTGCGATACGTTAACCGAATTCCGCTGTTGGCCATTAAATTATAAACGACGTTTAGCTTAATTTAGTGACAACGATTTGTGTTATGCTTCTTCGCCCTATTTCTTATGAATGTCAGCATTTTGGAAAAATCAACTAAATAGGAAAACATTCTGCATGTGCATTAGAGGATTGAACTATGGATAAGTAAGTATAAATATTAATCAACAAAATCTTTTTTTATTAATAAACATCTATTTTAGATGCATAACAAAAAAGAAAAAAATGGAAGCAGTAACCGAAAACAACAATTAGGCAGCTTGTAGGTAAAGTTGTTTAAATTAACAAATATTGATAAAATAATGAATCTTTTTGTTTACAGTGATGCAAATGTTTTTGCTGATAATCCGCAATGTTCTAAAAGGAAATTTAGAACAGAATGGCTTACTATTTTCGAATGGCTGCAGGATGGTACTCCATTTTGTACTGCATGCTCCAAGCCACTTTCTGCACATTTGACACATCTGAAAAATCATGAAAAGACAACAACGCATGAACAAAACTAAAAGAAAAAATTTGCATATCGACAAATTTTTTAACAACGAACAACAAAGAAAGTCGCAACAGGTAAAACATGTAGAATTCACGTCGGTCATGTTTTGTTTTACGCACAATTTGCCTTTCAGATTGATGGACTATCTTCCTGCGTTATTGGTTGAGTGCTGCCCGGACTCTGCAATTGCAAAACTAGTGCATTGCGGTAGGACAAAGGCCACAGAAATAGCACACAAAATTGGAAAGCAGGCACGGAATATCCACATTAGAAAAAACAAAATTTTCTTTAATTGTGGACGGAACTACCGACCTCTCTACGAAGAAATGGTTTGTTTTAATAGTGCGTTATGTAAATTCAGCGTTTGAAATCCAAGATAAGTTTCTGACAATGTCGGAATTAACTAAGTCAGACGCGCAGTCAATATTGGATAAAATTAAAGAATTTGTTGTGTTATGTGAAATTCCTTTCAAGAACCTAATAGGATTGTCAACAGACGGAGCAAATGCTATGTCTGGTAATGTTAGAGCCCTTAATGCGGTTTTTGAAACAGAAGTAGAATTATTTTACACTAAATGTTCCTCTCACGCTTTACATCACAGTTCCAGTTACGCCACAAAAAAATTGCCCTCGTCTATCGAAAAGTTGTGTCGGACCATATACACTTTTTTCTCGTAGTCCCAAACCCGTCAGCGAACTCAAAGAATTCCAAGAGTATTGTTCAGTTGCACCGCATAAAATTTTAGGTATATGCACCACCCGTTGTCTTTCGCTGGAAGGCGTTGTATTAGGAATCGCTGAGCAATGGAATAGCCTAAAATTGTATTTCATTTCCTGTGTATATGAAGTTCAAGGAATTTCTGCTGGTGTTATTGCGGGGGATAAAAATGAAATGTTATCTTTTATTTTGACATATTTTCTACCCATTCCCAATAATCTTAACAAAGAATTTCAAGCGGAAAGTTCACGTTTACCGTATTTATATAAAATCGAATTTTCTTTTAATATTAAGCAATTTTATTAAAAAAGAACTAATAAATAATATTGAAATTGATTACAAAAATAAGCAGTATCAGCTTGATACTTGTAAAATATTTATTGGCACTAAGGCAGAAACATATGCGGAAACTTATTTAAATAAGACTGAAAAATATGAAATAAAATCTGCTGTTTTAGAATTTTATATAGAATTTCTTGATCAGATCAACAAGCGATTAGATTTCAAAAACGATAGTATAAAACTTTTAAATATGATAGCTCCTGATAAGGTACTTTCAAACGACGACTTAGCAATTCTGGATCTTGTTTTAAAATTCCCTAAGTTAGTTGACTGTGATCCCGATTTAATAGTTACTGAGTGGAATTTGCTGCTGCTCACCGATATAAAAACTGTGGCCAATTTAAACATTAATGCTTTTTGGCAAAAAATAGCTTCTATAAAAAACGGATTAAATCAGAAAAGTTTCTCAAATATTTCTTATTTTATTTTTAATTTGTTATCTCTGCTACATAGTTCCGCCGCCGCTGAACGGAAATTTTCCACACTAGCGCTAATTAAAACTCAACTAGAAACTAGAAGTAAATACTGTCAACGGAATTATGTCGTGTAAAGAAATTATCAAAATGAATAATCCGCACTATGTTTGGTCAGCCAAAAGGGACCTACATAACCAAATGTAAAATCAAGAACTTTAACTTTTTATTTTTAATGTGATGTATTTAATACATGCCTGAATTATAACATAAGTAAATGAAAACAACATATGTTAAAAAGACAGAATAACAATTTTTTACTTACAATTTTAATGTATTTAATTAGTAATTATATTACATAAATGCAAATATGTTATATCTGAAATCTTTATTTTCCTTCAATATTAAATAAAATGTACATCACAAAACACAAATATGTATTAATTACATTTCCAAATTTGGTCGGAAGCAGACGATTTTGGTCGGATTTTGGGAAAATTTTGGTCGGGAAAAAATTTTCAAACGGCAGCACTGGTTGCAACATATGTTTATACCTACGTCTAATTTTCATTGCAGCAATTCTTTACGATTGTTGTTGTATCAACCATCAAAAACATACAAACGATAAAAGAGAAATATCAAATTATTCTACAGCCAACTTCATTGCGAATGAAAATAAAACGAATTGCAGAGCACTCGGTAGTTGTTTGCCCGTTACGTTCTTCTTACCTCTCTCTCCAAAAAACTCAAGAACGTCAGCAGAGTTTTTCAAAGTTGCAGACTTAAATTTGCGTGTGTAAACCCAGACTAAGTAAACTCGATCACAATTCACCGTTTATTAGCCTTAACCAATCAACTCAGTTTAATATATACACATGTACATATGTATATACATATGTTGGAATACTTGTCACTAATTTACATTTTATCACTAACGTTCTTCACCCCAGCATATCTTCTTCTTGGTTCTGAGAAGAAAATATGTACTTATGTATGTAACTTTTTCTCTCCCACGCATTCGCTGCCGCACAAACCTTTTAGTTCACTCGCGACAATTGACCGATCATGACGCAATAGTTTTCGCTAATTAAAAACAACGTGAGTTTGAAGAAGTTGTAATAAAAAACAACTTAGAAACTGTTCATTACGGTAAATTAAAATTGTAACTACTAAATTTAAAAGCCTGCGAGCAAAATTGTTCAATCATTTCTTGTCGTTTGATTCTTTCCTCTGGATGCTTTTATTTGTTTAACGGGCGACCGGTAATTTGTCGTCGTCGCATCTTGTGTGTGTTTGGGCGTGTGTGTAAATTTCGTTTCATTCATGAAGAATGTAAACGGGAAAACAAAAGGAGAATGATTTAACAAAGAGCAGACCATAATAACAATGGAGATTATGAAATTGGACCAGAAGTGTAAATGGAGATTTTGAAAAAGGTGAGTGAGTGTGTTTTGTTTTTGTGTATGAAGGGTTGATTGGAACGTAATTCAGTGTAAATGTGTTTATAAGGGAATTAATTGAATGTTCGGCATTTTCGTTTGTGCGGTGGTAATTTTGGAATCATGTTGTATTTTTATTCTTTTAAACTTTTTTCGATAAAAACACGCTTAGGAATATCATCTGATGTTCATAAACTAAACAATTAATTATCTATTTAATATTTATGAAACAATTTTCAGCATAAATACACTTTAGTTATTATTCTCTGATCTACACCAAAATTTCACCGTTTAGAAAAGCTTCTGCGCTGAGTCCAAATAATATTTTTTTCCCCCGTTCGGTCCAACTTCTTGAGATATAGGTCTTTACAGCTTGAGTATGTTGTGATCGCTCATATCTCAGGTATTTATAATCCGATCTGGTTGAAATGGGTGTCATTACAAAGGTCTTTGGAAACTCTATAAGACCTACATATATAAAGATATTTTTTGTTAACCCATTGGGGGCCACTAAAAACAAAAGATTTTTTAACCTCACTTTTTTGAAAATTCTTTTCTACCAAAAAATGCCCTGTAACTTGTTCTTTCGATAGACTCCGATAATAGGCAAAACTTTCACCTTTCTTTTAAGGTATAATACTCGCCTGTAACCCTTTAAAGATCGGAGATATTCAAAGTTTCGATAAACAATGGCGCTTTTTCCCCTACAAAAAATAAAATAAATTACGCGATTTTTTTAATAAATTTTTTGCCTGCGAGGCTTTCTGGTTTATAACAAAATAAAAAATAATTTAAAAAATACAACAAAATACTATGTCGAAGCCGGAGTTGGACCCACCCCAGAGGAGAAAACCCCTACGCACGGCCGAAGCCCGGCCACGCAGAAAGCCGTATATCACAAAAATACTACTGATGCTGGTGTCAAATTAAATAAATTTTTTTGATAACTGGAAAAAAACTTGTAAAAGATAAAGGTTGATTTGAGCTGTGGGTTAATTTTTTACTAATTTATTTTTTAAATAGAATATATTGATAGTATAGTATGATAACTTAAAAAAAGGTTGAAGACTTACCTAGTACGGGAGTCTAGTAAAGCAATAGGTATACTAGGGCATTTTTTGGGAAAAAATAAATGTTTATCAAAAACGTGAGGTTAAAAAATAGCTTTTTATATTGGTCCCCAATGGGTTACTAAAAACAAATATCTTTATATAGGCACTTATAGAGTTTCCAAAGACCTTTCTACTGAAAATTATTTCAACACGATCGGATAATAAATGGCTGACTTACGCGTGATTATACATTCAAGCTTTGGAGGACTATATTTCGGAAAATATTGACATGCGGCCTAATTTTTTATTTTTTTTCATCAGCGCTTAATGCCCTATCAGGCAAAAAAAACGAAAAAAAAGGGGAATCGCAATTAAAGTGTATTTGTTCCAAAACCCGGTTAACCGACATCAAATAACCGATTTCCGGTTTATTCTAAAATTAGGTTTTTTTTAAAAACCGGCACACGGTTAAGAACAAAAATCGCGGTTTCACCGGTTCTTCGATTTCGGTTTTGTACACTCTAGTCGAAACTAAAGTTTTTTTGGTATAAATTAAAAAAACTTAATCATTTTCACAAAAAAGGTTATATTTCCTAAAAGACAACACTCTGGAGGATCTAGAAATCATTCATATACAAAAAGGTTTCTTGGAGTACCATTTCAATGAAGCGCCATAGAAGTCATGAGTTTTTCAGGAATTTCCGAATATTTGACTTATGCTTAAGTATTTTTATTTTTAATCGATTAATGCAAATGTAAAAGTAAATGGGCTACATGTTATATTATAAAGTAAATAAAGTCCAAGGGGCTTAGAAAAAAAACATTTTATGAAAAATAATATTTCTTTATCATTTGTATTTGTTGTATTGTGTTTTGTAATATAGAATTTTTAAACGAATTTAAACTAAAATGGCTTATATTTCATAGAAGAAAAGTTATAGTTGTGCTCGTTTGTGCATGAGTCTATGAATGCAAGATTGCTTGTTAAGGGGTCCTCTGACACGTCATACATGCACATTGTTCGCCTTTTCACAAACAAGGACCAAAACCAATTCCCGTAAAAATCAAATTTGTTGAGCATTTTCAAGTTAGTGGTCATGATTTAAACAAATTCGGTTAATAAACAGAAAGACATCGATCGAATACATATCGTCACCTAAAATGCAAAATCAGTAATTACATTTTTTAGTTTTTTACAGGAGAAGGAAGAAACGTTAAAAATATTTCTTAAAAACTACTTTTTTCCATTAACTTGTTTTTCAGAAACAAATCCGTCTTTATTTTCTAAGCTTGAATCTAAAATTTGGATATTAAGTTTTAAGCAGTCTTTAATTTATAACGTTTATTCTTTTACCTGTCAAAAATTAAAAAGTGTAGTTACGACCTTTTTCATATTAGGTGACGATATATTGTTAGCTTTTCATATTTGTGTAGAAAATTGCCAACAAAACTAAATTGGAAGTTAAAGTATGATTACGTACCAAATATGTGCAATTTCATGCACTTCTAACTTAAACAGCGCCATCTACCGCAAATAAATAAAACTATTCTATTCTATTATTCTTTCACACATTATTAAGTGTTTTTTTTTAAACCGCTACGGTTAATTATAGCTTAATTTGTATGGGCCAGCTAAGCAATATTAATATCGCATTTACACCGCCGTTTATCGCGGCCAGGTTAGCAATAACCTTGTTCTGTAATCTTTGCCGTTTACACCACCCAATTTGAGAGTAAATTGACATTTCAGGTGGCAACTCCGTGCTTAGACAAACTCTGCGCCGAGGCCAAATTTTCGAAGACGGCGGCACAACATAAAAATTAAGTTGGGGGTTATAAGTTTTGCCAGTACCTCGTTTCTGTAGTTCTCAAATCGAATAAGTTTTCACATGAAACATGGGAATTGAATCAAAAACGCTGCGAATCGGCAGAAAAAATTGTTTCTTACATGTTACTGTTTCTACAACATTTGTTTTGCGCAACATTTCTGGGACGTACTGTTTTTTATGCTTATTGGAAAAATGCGAGAAAAAATGTCAAAAATACTCACAAATTAAAACGATGCGAGATTTTGATATTGTTTCTATAAAAAGGCTTTTAAGAAATTAAGAATTTATATTTTAAATAGAGAAGGCAACAATTATACCATTTTCTTATGTATTTCCATTAATTTGTCCTAAATATTACAGAAAAAGCAAAAAGAAAATGTAGTTGAACCAACCAGTTTAGAATTTGCAAGAGACAATTTGGAGGGTTAAATTCCAACGCAAATTGTAAGGAGCAGTGGGAATCCCTTAAAAAAACTTCTGTTTGTTGTCCTTTTTCACACTAGCTTATTTAGACTGTTTATATTTTTGTATTACTTGACAGCTTTCTTGGAATATTCCAATAAAAACGCCATAAATGTTGCCTCTTTTCGCATTGATACACAGAAACACTTTTTACTCACAAATCGAGAAACGATTAAATTTTTTGTTCCATGCTTAATGTGAAAACTTCTTCGATTCGAGAACTACAGAAACGAGGTACAGTTTTGTACAAATTTGAGACAATTTTAGTATGACTGCACCTTTAAAATTGGATCAGTGGGTCAAATCGCGCCAGTCTATAAATTCGGCTCCCAGTTTAAACCAATAGGAGCCATTTATATAGGCGGCCGGGGATGAGTGTCAAAAAAGTTTTGGGTGACGGCGACGCGTCCAAAAGTTTTCAACCCATTTTTATAGATGGATGCTTTTTGAGGTTAGGGAAGGTTTCCTTCGACTACAACTCATATAAATTGTAAACGTTTTTAACCCATCTGCTTATGCGAATGGCAAACCCTTGATGTTTCGATGTCACAGCTGATCAACAAGCTGCAAATTTGATAGAGGATAGAATGAGAAAGAGAATCAGCGATAGGCGAATTGAAAAAACTGACTTTATATTTGTGCATTTTGGCACGTATGACTAGTACAAAAAACTATATTTTTGCAAAAAAATAGTTTTGATTTGAAGAATACCACAATTTTCTTGCATTTTTATTTGTATTACGTCCAAATTCTGGCAGAAAAAACTGGCATAAAAACATGTATCAAAACTGTTGTTAGACCAGTGACTTTCGACGAGAATTTGGTGGAACTGCAACACTCATGACTTCTATTTGGTATTTCTCTATTGTGGCCCGACCAAACATTACACTGGGAGAACAGTCGGCCCAAAAATCTTCTGGTCTAAGGTGCCCTTTACTCTATGGGGAAGTCTATGTTTCAGTTCCACCAAATTCTCGTTGAAAGTTACTGGGTTAACAACGACTCGGGTTTATGCCAGTGATACGGGCTTTTAGGCCAGTTATTCTTCTAGAACTTGGACGTAATACAAATAAAAATTGTTGTGTTCTTGAAATCAAAACTAAATTAGTTCACATAAAGTTGTTTTAAAAGTCATAATTGCAAATAATATCAAGTTTATACACCCAGCGAAGTAATTATAAAGGCAATATATTTTTTCTCGGTACTCTCAGTGCACTGCGTTTTTGGTGTAGAATGTTAATGCATTTATGAGTCATTAGGTATATTATGTCAGAGAATGTAACCATTCGATCTCTTTTACTAGTTAAACCATAAGTGACGTTGTTTTTTCGGTTTCTGGTGCGAAATATATACAGCTGCGGTCAAAATAATAGCACCACGCACAAATTTATATTGACTCCGTTTACATCTGTTTAACAGTTGGGCCAATTTAGCTCAAAACAAGATAATAAATTCTTTGATGTTAATGGTTTATTATCATAAGAAAATTATTTGGTTTTTTCAACAACAAATCTGGGGACGGTGCAGGCCACTCCATTACATTGATAGAGTTATCGTTGAACCATTTTGTTGCCATTTTGCTGGTGTGTTTGGGGTCATTGTCTTGCTGGAAGACCCACACCAGCGGGATTTCGTAGGAAGCATACGGCAGCATAATTTCATCAAGGATTATTACATAAACCGATGCATCCATAACGGTTTTGATCCAATATATGGGACCCACACCTTGATATGAAAAGCAACCCCATACCATATTACTGTGACCTCCATGTTTCATAGTTTTTGATGTGAATTTTGGCATGTGTTCACTGTAAGGTGGCCTACGGACAAAAGATCTGGAACCCTTTCCACCAAAAAGGACAATTTTGAATTCGTCAGTCCAAAGCACATTTCTCCACTTTTCCTTTGGCCAATTTTGAGGTGCTTTAGCAAAAGATATCCTTTTAGCAACATGCTTAGAGGTAAGGAGCGGCACTTTTCGAGGACTACAGGCATTGAAGCTGTTGTCTCGAAGTTTGCGGCGAATAGTTTCCACGCTTGCCGGCACATCCAATGTTTTTTTGAGCTCCGTGGCTGTCATAAAGGGATTTGCTTTAGTAGTCCGTACTAAACGCTTTACCATTAAGGGTGACAAAACTGGCTTGCTACCACGAGATTCAACTTTTTGCTCATATCTTAGGGCATTTATTATCATTTTATTGGAACAGCCCAGCAAATTCCTTGTTTGGGAATAAGATTTACCCTCGGACGCAAATTTTTTTATTAGTTCACGTTTTTCCGGCGAACAATGCTTTCCGCGACCCATAACTATACAATTTTTATAAAAGTATTACCTGATTTTGAAGAAAGTATATTAAAAAATTTTTATTACCTTTTGTTTTCACTTTTTTTCACAAAGTTTTGCAAAACAAATTTAAAAAAGCCTGCTGGTGCTATTTCATTGACTTCACTGTAGTAGATCCTTTTGTAAATGATCGATCATTTCTAGAGAACCGTTAACTATCTTGAGGAAAAAAACTTCTCTTAAAAAGAGTAAACAGAGTACTACGTCATCGCTTAGTTATGTTCAAATAATAAGCACAGCATTTAATTTTTTATTGGAATGACAATAGTTTTCGACGTTGGTGCTATTTTTTTGACCGACGCTGTACATATAAAGGCAATATGGAAAATATCCCGAATTCGAACAGTAGTAAATAGGAACTTAAACAGAAGTGAGTTTTCTTTGGTTGTTATTTTATTGTTTTAAAATTAACGCAGTTCAAATTAAAAAAAAATTATTTATAAAGAATACCTGGTGGAAAGTACCTAAGTAAAGAAGAAGAGGGGAAAAATTCAAGATTATCATGATAAAGGGCTGTCCAATCGGAAAATTTCGAGGCGATTGAAAAGATCTAGCTGTGTCATTGACAATTTCATAACATAGAGTGGCCAGTATGGAAACACAAAACAACCAGAAAGGACACCACTGATTAGTTCCAGCGCCAAAAGAAAGATCAAAAGGATTGCTGTTCAAGAAAACTTCGGCGATAAGGAAATTATTGCTGAATTGAACTTGGAAGCAGGGTTGCGTCGTGTTCAACAAATAATGAAACGCGACTTGAAACTATGATATTGGAGAAAGTATGGAAAACTTCGTCTCATGCCAAGACACGAGTTAGCCAGATTTAAATTCGCTGAAATATAAATATTTTTGTGTAGGGGGTGATATTTTCCGATGGAAAAAATTTAATTTGGCTGGACCAGATGACTTTGACAAAGATTGGCTTTCCAGAGATTTTTCCAAAATTATGCGTCAGCTGCGAAATTTTGGTGGTGGCTCCTTTATGGTTTGGGCAGGTATGAGGTATAGAGGAACCACTCCAATATGTTTCGTTTCCACAAAAACGGACTCCGAGTATTATATGCGACTATTGGATGTCGTCTTAGTTAATTCTGGAGAAGAAATTTGTGTCCCAGAATTTATCATCGAGCAGGACAACGCAACAGTACATCGGTCTAAGAAAACTCCAAAGTTTCTGGAGTCCAGAAATAATACAAACTCTCGACTGGCGTGCACTTAGTTCTGATCTGTATCCGATCGAGAACCACTGGTCTATTTCAGCTACCCAAGTTTGCTACCCAGGACGCCAGTTGCAGAATGTTAAGGGTCGAAAAGTAACAATACCAGAAAATGGAAAATAACTGATCCTGCGCATATTCATTCGTTGATAAACTCAATGCCAATATGCTTAGTAGAAGTTATCAGCGATAATAGACATCAAATGTATTACGAAATTTTTTAGAATATTTAAATAAACCTTTTGCCTTTATAAATAATTCGCACTAGTAATTAGTTTATTTTTGTTGATGCTCCTTGAAGAAATCATAGTCAAAGTATTTTTGTTGAAAAGTATTTAATTTTTAAAGGACTAATACAATATAAAATAAAAACTTGAAAATTCCTAGCAACGTTTGGAAAAAACAAAAAATGGTGCTGCCTTTATATTTATTTCGCGGAGGGGTGTAGTTAGTTTTTTCAATTCGCCTACCGCTCATTCTCTTTGAAACTATATCCCGTATCGACCAGCTGTGTCATTGAAACCCCCTAGGGGAAACAAACCTTTTCTTCTTCTTATTGTTAAAAAGTCAATCATTTTGGACGGCCAACAAAAACGGCCAATTCGAAGGGTAACGAGAATAGGAACAACCAAGGATCAAGTGTTACCACCGATGCACCAAAAAAAGGGAACATTAGGTGAAAGAGCTACATATTGAAACATTTGAAAATCTTTGGGGAGCGTGACCAAGTTGCAAAAGGCAACAAAAGGAGCTGAACAGTAAATACCCAAGAAAACTCCCAAAAACAAGTTTAAAATTTGGCAATTTCTACTTTCTAGTTATTGCGTATTTTCGTCTTTGAACATTTTTCTAGAAAGTTTTTTCATTGCTCCATTTCTTTTTTTTCCATACAAAACTACTTTTTTCTTTCTCTTCCCTCACAATTATTAAATTGCTTTTGCTCCACGTTTTCGCCTCATATTCTACAATTTACTGGCTTTATTTGCTGTACCCATATACATACACATTTCTTCGAATTACTCAATTTATTGCTACTTTTCATTATCATCTGCTCTCATTCTCCCCATAGATTCTCCCACTCTCATTTGCTTGCTCTCCATTGGTTACAAAGAGAGCGAGTGCATGTGTGTGAGAGAGGGATTGACTGAAACCCCGCCTGTTAATACGGCCGCACCCTTTATGAGCGAATTCAGCACATTTTATGCTGAATACAAATCAGCAACCAATGAAAATTTAATAGTGCCGAAGTGTCGTCGTGCTTTTCGTAAGATAACACACAAATAGCGAATGATGAGAGAAAGGAATGAGAAGTGATTTAATAGCAGAGTAGACAAAGCAAATGATACGTTCATGGGTGGCAGTGAATCAATCATGTATGGTGATAATTAATTACCGGGTGGTGGGTTTTTGTTTTATTTTAAATTACAGAATCACGGCATTTGGTTGAAAAATTAAATTTTTGGAAATTCGAAATATGTATATCTATTCAGAAAACTTATAAATTTTGTTGTTAATAAATTTTTTTTTTAAAACAAGCCCAACTCTGCAATCTCGAAAACTTTAAATTTTACTCGTAATAAGAAAACTTGTGTATAGGTATAATTTGTATGCAATGTTTGGGTAAATGAAATGCTTAAATATAACTTGAATTATGAACTATTTGAATTCATTATTTCGCCGACGGCAAGTGTAAAGACGGCCATTTTAACATTTCCATTTTGAATGTCCTTCGGAAGTTATTCAGTTGAAATGCTAATAACTGCGTCCCAATATTGCGTCCATTTAATTTACACTGGCTGGGACATGCCAGTAGAATGAATCAGAATGAACCTGTGCGAAAGGTATTCGACGACGTACTCGAAGGCCATCGAACAATAGGACGACCAAGACTTCGCTAGAAAGACCAGGTGAGAGTATGCCTGCGAGAGTTTGGTGTTACCAACTTGAAAAGGAAAACTAAAGATAGAGCCGGTTTAAGAAACATGTTATCCTCATTTGTAAGGCACTACACTCACAGGAAAATTCGGTTAAGACACCCGAATTAAGAGGTTGTCACAACCGAATTAGAGGTTGGCACAACCTCATCAGAGGTTGACACAACCTCATCAGGGGTTGACACAACTTCATTTGAGGTTGCCACAACATCATTAGAGGTTGACACAACCTCATTAGAGGTTATCACAGCCGAATTAGAGGTTGGTACAACCTCATTAGAGGTTGACTCAACCTCATTAGAGGTTGTCACAGCCGAATTAGAGGTTGGCACAACTGAATTTAGATACTGTCATAAATGAATTATTAAAATTTTTTTTATTATTAAGTGATGATTTATTTTCTTGTCTTTTTATAAATGAATTTAAAAGCGAGAAAATAAAGTCATATATATGGGGTAATCTATATAAGTAGAATAATACATTTAATTTACAGGCCTCTTCCAACCTTTATTGAAGTCCCGGCCATCATGGGACACCGCACTAATTCTGACGTATTGTATCGGTTGCTCTAGGTCCAAAGCCGTTTTGTATCCAGACTACCGCATATATGTATATCTGCTGTTGATATCTGCTTAAATAACATCTGCAAAATAAGACGGAAATATATTTTACTTACCTTTTTAAAATAATATTTGATTATAAAATTTTAAACGTCAGATTTTAAATACATAGAATTATGTTGTGGTAACTGAATTGAAAATGAATTCGGTTGTACCTACAGAATTCATGAGAAATCCGGTTACAGCAACCGAACTGACGTCAAATTCGGTCGTTGCAACCGAATTCAGGCTAGATTCGGTTATTGCGACCGAATTGAACCAAATTCGATAGTTACAACCGAATTGATGTCAAATTCTGTTACTACAACTGAATTGAGGTTGGTTAAGACCAGATTCGTTTACCCCAACCGAATTAGGTACCAATTCCGGTTGTTGCATCCGAATTAAATTGAAATTCGGTTAAATTGAAATTTAGTTGACTGAGCGAATATAATTTGAAGATTCAGTTGCCACTACCGAATCAATTATGAAATGAGGTTGTTTCAACTGAATTTCGGTTGTGGACACTAAATTCGGTCGTAACAACCTGAATCCGGTTGTGGCAACCTCAATTCGGTGGTAACAGCTGAATTTACGGTTGCTACGACCTCTTTTCAAACAATTAGTTCTCTGAGTGTATACCCCTCTGGGTTGTTTGAGGCCACCTAAGTAGGTACTTTCAATAACGTGACAGAAAATCACACACCAATGTGAGATACCACATGAAGACCCGTATTCAGATCTTGCGAAATTCTCGTAATTAATGTCGTTTATCTCTGAACGGAAATATTTTCAGAGAGTTAACACTTATCGCTAATTTAAAAAAAATGGTTTCCCATTACATCCCACGAAGAGATTCGGGAGAGCTTCTCACAACCAGTGAGCTGTGCGCGATCTAGTTTTACTCTCACCGATTGGGACCTACAGTTTTACACCGGTTCCGAACGGTATTTTTGAGTAGATTTTTCATGGCTAAATACTTGATAGTGTCGACGTCACTAATCGTAAATGTCAAAACGGTGCCAAACTATTATCAAACGAGTGTTTTCGTACGAAATAACTTTAGCATAACAACCCTGTAATTGGTGTTGTTCACGGAATTTTCTCATAGAGCTGAATACCGCAAATTAAAAATGAGGAAATTTTCGCTTCACGAAATCGTCGTTCTTTTTAAACACGAACTTTTTGTGTGAACGAAAATTTAATAATTTTGACATTCTGTTTTAATAATCATTCGTGGTAGTTTACAGCGCCAAAAAAAATATAAGTTTTTTATTGTTTAAAAGTTAAAAATTCAAATTTTTTTTAAAATGTCAAAGTGGAAACAAAGAAAAATGTATTTGGTAGAACAAGTATAAACAAATGAAAGTATAAACATAACAAAATGTGAGAATGTCACAACCACGAAAACACGAAAACAATATTCATCAGGAGTTGCTGAAACTAAAGTAGCCTTGTGTGAATGCTTCTAGCACCTTCAAAAGAGAATCCGATAAGTATCAAAGACAAAAGATTTCGTGTGTGGATTGGGACTTAGGTGACTGATCGAGGTAGAATTCTCCAAAGATTTTCCAGCTGCTGCCTTCCATATTCACTACGCTCACATGTTTTACTTGATTTTTCATCACATACCTTGATGGATTTGAGACTATATAAATTTGAGAGAGTTTCTTACAATAACACAGCTGATGTGTCAAAATGGTTTGAGTTTGTTTCTACTTTAAATAGAATGTTGCCCCATTATTTCCCAAGACTCCGATAAATGGACCAAACCGAAGAATCCCTCCGTATCCTTGGTGTTACCAACTGGTGAGAAAAGGCGAAGGATAGAACCAGTTCGAGGAATATGTTGAAATTTGTTTGTTTAATTAATATGTGTAAGACAGCTGACCTCATGAGGTTGTAAAATAGTTAATAAAAGTAAAGTACATCCCACAAAGAGACTGCGGAAAGCTTCTAGCAATCAGTCAGCTGTGCGCTTTGAATTTGTAGACTCACTGATTGGGACCTACACTCGCCGAAATATATTATCAACAGTCCGACAAACTAACCCTTGCACCACCGTCGGCCACTCACTATTCTCGTTTCTACAACAAGGGTTTAAGATGCCGACGGCAATGTTGTTCACAAATTAGGTAAATAATTGGTCGGTTTTTTGTGGCCGTCGGTGGTGCAATGGTAGTGTGCGCGGCTCTTATACATGAGTAAGTGGGTTCGATCTCCGCGCAGACCACCTAACATTTCTTTCGACGGCGGTCACCTCGCTTAGCGACACTATCGAGCTTCTCAAAAAATATCGTTCGGAATCGGTGTAAAACTGTAGGTCCCAATCAGTGAGCGTAAAACGCGCACAGAAGCTCTCACCTATTCCTTCATGGGCTGTAATGAGAAACAATTTTTTATTTCTTTTTAATTGGTGGGGTTTAGGTAAATAATGGGGCTTCCAGATATCGACAAACATTTTAGGACTATAAGATAAACACTTAGTTGGCTACCAACAACCCAGGAGGTTTAGAGACTTTTTAAAAGAAGATAACATAATGTTTTCAACAGGTTCGTAGTCTTCTTCCTTCGAGCACGAATTCGAATACCTTTCGCGCTGTTATCCAGGCAACTTTATGTTGAAACCACTAATTTTGTGTTGTCCTCTTTTAACGCCGAACACACCCTTGCAGATACCTTTTCGATTCTCAAAACATAACGTTGTAATTTCACGCACCGACCGCCCAATTATATCAACATCATACACGAGCGTGCTGGCCGTGGACGTGCTTCATGCTGCCTTCAATGATCCGAAACGTAGAAAATTGCACGAAGCAATGTCTGAACTTCTGAATAACTGACAAGCTGATACGACTTTGCCAAATGAAACTAACCGCTTGATTTGATACCAGGCGAGGCTTTAGAGATGGTGATACCCCATCGTGCAATCTCTTCAACATCTTAATGGAGATTATAATGAGAAAAGCTGCAGTTAACACGAATAAAACCATCAGCAGCATAAGTCACGCTATGCTGCTGCTGGTTTTATTCGTGTTAACTGCAGCTTTTCTCATTATGATCTCCATTAAGATGTTGAAGAGATTGCACGATGGGGTATCACCATCTCTAAAGCCTCGCCTGGTATCAAATCAAGCGGTTAGTTTCATTTGGCAAAGTCGTATCAGCTTGTCAGTTATTCAGAAGTGCAGACATTGCTTCGTGCAATTTTCTACGTTTCGGATCATTGAAGGCAGCTTGAAGCACGTCCACGGCCAATGCCGCTTCCGTCTGGGAATCGGGTCTTAGCCAAACCGCAATGAGTTTTGTTATTGTAACAGCAAAAATATATATTACAATTTGGTTGCGACACAATTTTCGCACGGCAGCCGCATTAGCTTGAGGCGTGCTTCATAATCAGCAAAGAAACAATAGGTGCCAATTTGTTTTCCGTGGAGTTTCTTCAGGATTTGAAATAATGTGAAAATCTGGGCAGTTGTATCTTTTCCAGGTCTAAAGTCACACTCTGCAACAATCTTTCGCACAGTACGCTCAAGAGGACAAGGTATAAAAGGCTCACTTCTCGGTAATTGACATATAAAGGGTTTTTCAACAGACGCTACAAAAGTAAATCGATAGGGACAGCAAACGACGCCATATTTTTACCGCTCTTTTGACATTTCTCTTCAGTAAGGGTTGCCATCTCATCATGGAAAGATATACGAGCCAACAACGAGCCGAAATTATTAAAATTTAATACCGAAATTTGGAGTCAGTGGCCTCAACTTTAAGAGCACTACGTCCAATTTATTGTCGTCATAATCGTCCCACCAGATCAACAATTGAGCGTCTAGTGGAAAAATTTGAATCCACAGGCACAGTACAAAATGTTCCCGTGCCAGTGAGACAAAGAAGTTTCCCGTAGTGGCGAGAATATTGCTGCCGCTGAGGCTTCAGTTCAAGAAAACCCAAATGTGTCTCTCACACGTCGTTCTCAAGCGTTGGGCATCTCTGCGACGTCGTTGTGGCGAATTTTGCGAAAATATCTTGGCCTACATCCTTACAAGATCAAATTGACGCAAGAACTGAAGCCACTTCACCACCATAAGCGTCGTATGTTCGTGAATTGGGCTGAGCAACAACTTGAAAATGATTCGGATTTTCATCGGAAAATCATCTTCAGCGATGAGGCTCATTTCTGGCTGAATGGCTTCGTCAATAAGCAATATATGCGTTATTGGTCAGACAGCAATCCACACGTAATCCATGAGTCATCATTGCATCCCGTAAAAATTACAGTTTAGTGTGGTTTATGGGCCGGCGGCGTCATTGGGCCGTACTTTTTCCGTGATGATCAAGACCGGCACATTACTGTGAATGCGAGTCGCTACCGTTCAATGATAACCGAATATTTTTGGCCCCAATTGGATAATATGGACTTGGAGGACATGTGGTTCGAACAGGACGGCGCCACACAGCTAATGCCACAATCAATTTATTGGAAACCAAGTTTGGTGAACGTGTCATCTCACGAAATGGCCCAGTCGATTGGCCGCCTCGGTCGTGCGATTTGACGCCGTTAGATTATTTCCTGTGGGGCTACGTCAAGTCTATGGTCTATGCCAACAAGCCAGCGACGATTGATGAACTTCGTACGAATATCGAACGTGAAATTGCAGCAGTATCGGCCGATTAATGCTTGAAAACCGTCGAAAATTGGGTTCAGCGTCTGGACTTCTGCAAGCGTGCCCGTGGTGGCCATGCAAAAGAAATCAAATTCCATACATAATGGCATCGAACGTACTTTCACAGGAATAAAGAATTTCATTGGTATCTAAAACCGGTTTTGTTTATATGGCAAGGTGCATCGTCCTGTTGAAAACAAATGTCGTCAAGATTACGGGCTTCAATTTCAGGTAGCAAAAAGTCTGATATCATGGCGCGATAGCGAGCACCATTCAGTGTTACGTTCCGGTCATCATAATTTTGAAAAAATATGGACCGATGATGAAATGGCGAACAATACTGAAAAGAAAAAAAAAAGTTTAACACAACTCACGCGTAATCTGTAAAAAAAAAACCCTATTGAAAAAAATACCCCTAGATTGATCACCTGATACTCGACTCACCATGTTTATACCTTAACTATCGGACTCCAATCGCCGGGAATACATTCGTTTAACCAAATTCTGCATACGAACTGGTGCATGCACCGTATCAGCTCATCGGCTCCAGTCTTCAAATCCTCTGCGGGTAGTGCATATTGAAGCGGCTTAATTGTTTTGAAATTCGGGAAATTGCTGTTCTGAAGGGCACTTTAGACTTGCGGACTCGAAAGTTGACCCTACAAACTGCCAGTGTAAGGTGCGATCAGCCAGTTGGCAGACTTGTCGGGAAAACATGCAAACATGTTTGATTTTTTTGAAGTCGGGCCGACATTTCTCACAATCAGTGAGCTGCGCTCTTTCTAGTTTAAAATTCACTGACAGTTTTACACCGATTCCTAAGCCTTTTCGTGGGTAGTTACTTGATAGTGCCGCCATCACTAAGCGAGGAGACCGTCGTCAATACACGCTGAAAATGTTGCCTTTTTGTTGTTTGGATGCAAATATAAAGTTTTTGTAACTGTGCGTAAATATAGTATACTTGTGTTCAAACACATTGCGTTTGTTATTCAATATACCATGTTTGGGACACAATGATTAATAGGTTATAATATATGTATTTGTGACCCAAATGTGGCTTTGTTTGTTGAAAACTACTGAGAACAAAAACCTGACAAACAATAAAGAAAAAAATCAGAAGATCTTCAATTCACGAAAACAATGAATGCAAACATGTACATGGTTCCTGCAATATGTTACTGGGGCCGTTATTTTTCGCCAGGTATCGAAACCACGTTCTCATGCTAAACAGACCCGCACCACCGGCGGTCTTCTGATATTAGCAAACATTATTTTTGAGTGTAGTATTTTTTAAATGAATTGTGTATCAAAATGTCTTTTGGTTACTTAAAAGTGTTAAACTTTTACGGGTAAAAGCAGCTGTATATTACAATAAAATCGTTGATTCAGATTACTGGACTTCGAGACGTGCGCGCAACCATTTGCAGTTTCTTTCGAAACAAAACCTTGTTCCCGTTGATGATTATCCCTCCGATATTGGAATATTGCTTAGTTCGTTTAATTGTATTCCGAAGTTTGAATTCCAAACGTACATATGTCTCCAATAATAATAAAAGCTCATTCATCACCGCCGTGTTTTTGAACCTACAAAATGCCGTCGGAAGTTAGGAATGTTAGCAAAATGTGTTTGAAAGACTAACGAAGAGTTTCACAGTCGTAATTTAAATTCTCTTACGAGGAGAACCATGTACCAACTTAGAAAATGTCACGCTATGCTGCTGCTGGTTTTATTCGTGTTAACTGCAGCTTTTCTCATTATGATCTCCATTAAGATGTTGAAGAGATTGCACGATGGGGTATCACCATCTCTAAAGCCTCGCCTGGTATCAAATCAAGCGGTTAGTTTCATTTGGCAAAGTCGTATCAGCTTGTCAGTTATTCAGAAGTGCAGACATTGCTTCGTGCAATTTTCTACGTTTCGGATCATTGAAGGCAGCTTGAAGCACGTCCACGGCCAATGCCGCTTCCGTCTGGGAATCGGGTCTTAGCCAAACCGCAATGAGTTTTGTTATTGTAACAGCAAAAATATATATTACAATTTGGTTGCGACACAATTTTCGCACGGCAGCCGCATTAGCTTGAGGCGTGCTTCATAATCAGCAAAGAAACAATAGGTGCCAATTTGTTTTCCGTGGAGTTTCTTCAGGATTTGAAATAATGTGAAAATCTGGGCAGTTGTATCTTTTCCAGGTCTAAAGTCACACTCTGCAACAATCTTTCGCACAGTACGCTCAAGAGGACAAGGTATAAAAGGCTCACTTCTCGGTAATTGACATATAAAGGGTTTTTCAACAGACGCTACAAAAGTAAATCGATAGGGACAGCAAACGACGCCATATTTTTACCGCTCTTTTGACATTTCTCTTCAGTAAGGGTTGCCATCTCATCATGGAAAGATATACGAGCCAACAACGAGCCGAAATTATTAAAATTTAATACCGAAATTTGGAGTCAGTGGCCTCAACTTTAAGAGCACTACGTCCAATTTATTGTCGTCATAATCGTCCCACCAGATCAACAATTGAGCGTCTAGTGGAAAAATTTGAATCCACAGGCACAGTACAAAATGTTCCCGTGCCAGTGAGACAAAGAAGTTTCCCGTAGTGGCGAGAATATTGCTGCCGCTGAGGCTTCAGTTCAAGAAAACCCAAATGTGTCTCTCACACGTCGTTCTCAAGCGTTGGGCATCTCTGCGACGTCGTTGTGGCGAATTTTGCGAAAATATCTTGGCCTACATCCTTACAAGATCAAATTGACGCAAGAACTGAAGCCACTTCACCACCATAAGCGTCGTATGTTCGTGAATTGGGCTGAGCAACAACTTGAAAATGATTCGGATTTTCATCGGAAAATCATCTTCAGCGATGAGGCTCATTTCTGGCTGAATGGCTTCGTCAATAAGCAATATATGCGTTATTGGTCAGACAGCAATCCACACGTAATCCATGAGTCATCATTGCATCCCGTAAAAATTACAGTTTAGTGTGGTTTATGGGCCGGCGGCGTCATTGGGCCGTACTTTTTCCGTGATGATCAAGACCGGCACATTACTGTGAATGCGAGTCGCTACCGTTCAATGATAACCGAATATTTTTGGCCCCAATTGGATAATATGGACTTGGAGGACATGTGGTTCGAACAGGACGGCGCCACACAGCTAATGCCACAATCAATTTATTGGAAACCAAGTTTGGTGAACGTGTCATCTCACGAAATGGCCCAGTCGATTGGCCGCCTCGGTCGTGCGATTTGACGCCGTTAGATTATTTCCTGTGGGGCTACGTCAAGTCTATGGTCTATGCCAACAAGCCAGCGACGATTGATGAACTTCGTACGAATATCGAACGTGAAATTGCAGCAGTATCGGCCGATTAATGCTTGAAAACCGTCGAAAATTGGGTTCAGCGTCTGGACTTCTGCAAGCGTGCCCGTGGTGGCCATGCAAAAGAAATCAAATTCCATACATAATGGCATCGAACGTACTTTCACAGGAATAAAGAATTTCATTGGTATCTAAAACCGGTTTTGTTTATATGGCAAGGTGCATCGTCCTGTTGAAAACAAATGTCGTCAAGATTACGGGCTTCAATTTCAGGTAGCAAAAAGTCTGATATCATGGCGCGATAGCGAGCACCATTCAGTGTTACGTTCCGGTCATCATAATTTTGAAAAAATATGGACCGATGATGAAATGGCGAACAATACTGAAAAGAAAAAAAAAAGTTTAACACAACTCACGCGTAATCTGTAAAAAAAAAACCCTATTGAAAAAAATACCCCTAGATTGATCACCTGATACTCGACTCACCATGTTTATACCTTAACTATCGGACTCCAATCGCCGGGAATACATTCGTTTAACCAAATTCTGCATACGAACTGGTGCATGCACCGTATCAGCTCATCGGCTCCAGTCTTCAAATCCTCTGCGGGTAGTGCATATTGAAGCGGCTTAATTGTTTTGAAATTCGGGAAATTGCTGTTCTGAAGGGCACTTTAGACTTGCGGACTCGAAAGTTGACCCTACAAACTGCCAGTGTAAGGTGCGATCAGCCAGTTGGCAGACTTGTCGGGAAAACATGCAAACATGTTTGATTTTTTTGAAGTCGGGCCGACATTTCTCACAATCAGTGAGCTGCGCTCTTTCTAGTTTAAAATTCACTGACAGTTTTACACCGATTCCTAAGCCTTTTCGTGGGTAGTTACTTGATAGTGCCGCCATCACTAAGCGAGGAGACCGTCGTCAATACACGCTGAAAATGTTGCCTTTTTGTTGTTTGGATGCAAATATAAAGTTTTTGTAACTGTGCGTAAATATAGTATACTTGTGTTCAAACACATTGCGTTTGTTATTCAATATACCATGTTTGGGACACAATGATTAATAGGTTATAATATATGTATTTGTGACCCAAATGTGGCTTTGTTTGTTGAAAACTACTGAGAACAAAAACCTGACAAACAATAAAGAAAAAAATCAGAAGATCTTCAATTCACGAAAACAATGAATGCAAACATGTACATGGTTCCTGCAATATGTTACTGGGGCCGTTATTTTTCGCCAGGTATCGAAACCACGTTCTCATGCTAAACAGACCCGCACCACCGGCGGTCTTCTGATATTAGCAAACATTATTTTTGAGTGTAGTATTTTTTAAATGAATTGTGTATCAAAATGTCTTTTGGTTACTTAAAAGTGTTAAACTTTTACGGGTAAAAGCAGCTGTATATTACAATAAAATCGTTGATTCAGATTACTGGACTTCGAGACGTGCGCGCAACCATTTGCAGTTTCTTTCGAAACAAAACCTTGTTCCCGTTGATGATTATCCCTCCGATATTGGAATATTGCTTAGTTCGTTTAATTGTATTCCGAAGTTTGAATTCCAAACGTACATATGTCTCCAATAATAATAAAAGCTCATTCATCACCGCCGTGTTTTTGAACCTACAAAATGCCGTCGGAAGTTAGGAATGTTAGCAAAATGTGTTTGAAAGACTAACGAAGAGTTTCACAGTCGTAATTTAAATTCTCTTACGAGGAGAACCATGTACCAACTTAGAAAATGCCCCTGCCAGGAATACAAGAGACACCCAGCGCTTTGCTATTCACGCTGCGTTCGAATTTAACTTACGTTTGATGTGACATCATACAAACTTTCAGTGGCGTTGTTGAATTTTTGGAAACTCTTCCAATTCACTTGACATGTTAAGGACTAAACAGATAAACTAATTTATGCATTCGGGTAAAGATACGCTTACGTCAAAGAGTGTAGGATATGTGTATTGTTGCACGTAACACACAATAAATGAAATTAGTCGTGCCACACGGGATGTCCCCATTTGACAGTTCTCGTCCACCATTTTTATGTTACAAAATTAAAATTGAATTAAAAATTAATTAACTGAAACAACAGAAGCGTTCATAATAAAAATATAAAATTCTAATTAAATTTCGTCCACATTCGTCCAGAGTGAAGGAAATTTGAATCTCTGTGCGTTATCAAATGCAACGTTAAACAGACGCTGAAAGCACCTCACAGTTTTCTATCTACTTATATTTTAGGATATACACCTACCTACCTATGCACGTGTATTCTCTGGCCTCTTTTTGAGCAAATTACGATATTTCCCTTTCCCCAAACAAAACATACGGATTAAATATAACCTTATTAACTAATACAACTTATTCCTAACATTAACTAACCAATCTACTAACTATATACTTACAAAGTTTTTCAGCATAAGGCGCTTACATATAAATCATACATTCTTAAATCTAATCAACAGCTACTAGAGCTTCAACCCTAAAAACTGACCAGTAAAACTGTGTTATAATCAACTTTTTTACTTACAAACTAACACTTATAACTAACACTTAATACCTACTTAATACTACTATTTACAAATATACATATGTACAGGTAAGGTGCAATCACTGCGCTGTGTTGTACACAGTGTCGCTAACGACAAACGATCCTAATCTCCTATGGTAGAATAGAAAGAAGTCTATTGTCAACAAAATGGATTCCCTCCCTAATCAGTGCAGCAAGGCTGCCCGGCGATCGGTAATTTTCTCCTAACAGTCCACCCAGATCCCCGTCGTGGTCCAAACTGTGCCTAACTAATTCATTATCCAGAGAGGCCGTCCTCTCTAGAAATTCAAGCGCCCCCTTACCAGGAACTCGTCGATCCTACCGAAATCAACCATCCCATGCTCTTTGCGTCCGCAAGCCCAAACAGCTGTTGAGGATGCGTCTCTCCATTTTCCCCTAAGTTTCTCCATCTGACTGGAAGAGATTCCAAATCAGACAGGGAAAGCATAGGCTAAAATGGGCCTGATGATCTGTTTATAGACCAACAAGCGAAACTCTGTGGACGTAGCACATGGAGGTACATGTGGAATATACCCTTCGCCTTGACCAAAATGTGGTCAATATGGCGATGAGTTTTAAAGTCCGAATCAAACACTACACCCAGGTATTTGAGCCTGTCGGTGTAGGCAATGGGCCTGTCCCCGACCCGAAGGTTAGGTACAGAAGCCCTAGCTTCCCAGGATAGCCATCGCCGCTGTCCCCGGAAGATAGTGGCCTCGCACTTATCAATATTCAGCCTGAGTCTCCACCTGTCGAAGTACTCAGTCAACTCCTCCAGTTACTCATTCAGCCTGGAGTATGTAACACTATCAACCAGCATCAGCCCGCCCTCCGGCGGTTCTGGTAGATCGCTGGCGAATATGTTGTAGAGTACAGGACCCAAGAGCGAACCCTGGGGTACTCCCACTACAACATCTCTAACACTCGAGAGTGCGTTTCCGACCTTGGTCCGGAAGTTGCGCCTCTCGAGAAAACTGGCCACCATCCTACAGATGGCAGAGTCAAATCCGAGTCCAGTCATTTTATGACGGATTGCATCTTGCCCTGGAGATATTGAGGGCCACTGCAATAGTGGCTTGCCACGCATTCAATCCTTGCGTCACATAATCCCCAAAAACCATGAGCGAATGCGACGTAGAGTGCCCTCGCCGAAAACCAAACTGGTTGTCATTGAGGACTCTTTTATCCTCCGCTGTGTCGACAATCCTAGTGAAGATAAAATGCTCGACAAGTTTGCCAATGGACGACAGCATGAAATATTGGATATTGAAATATTTCACACCTTATAGGGATAAACAAGTCTCAACTTAGTGAGAATTTTTTCAACACATACTAGTACGAACATTTCCAAAATACTTTCCTACTAAATATGATTTAAAATCTATTACATCAAGAATTTTTTAATTTCAAGTACACTGTGAGCTCAGTCAGGTACTCAAGTAATTGACCCAATTAAAAAGTAATTGGATCGGTATTTGATGTTAAAACAAAGTCTTCATTGATATTTTGTTGGAAATATTTTTGTCAGTACAGTTGGCTATGAATTGAATTGGTGAATTTGGATATTTATAAGGCGATCCATATTAAACCCCCTATTCAGCTCTTATTTATATTGACACGGAAATTTTTGCTGCAAAACTGATTAAATCCAGATTTCGGACCTACAACGGAATTTGTAATATAAATTAAACACTTTTTATAAATAAATTTAAAGGAAAACATGCCCCCTCGATAACGACATTTGGCTTTAAACAACGGTTTATGATTGGTACCTGGAAAATAAGAACTCTCTGAAAAATCTAGAATCGGAGGTTAGACAATGTGGACATACTAGGCCTTAGCGAAGAGCGTTGTCCTAATACTGGCAAATCTCAATTACTATATCTGGTCACTGATTTGTTTACTCCAGCAATGATAGGCAACGTATAAACGGAGTCGACATTATTCTTTCACCTAGGGCCAGAAATATTCGAATATCGTACCAACTAGATTTTGCTGCAAGCTGCTTGTCAATTAAAATGTTTCCATCAATGAAACATATTCATACCATCAATGAAACATATTCATACCATCAATGAAGCCGGTTCATACCATCAATGAAACCTGTTCATACTATCAATGAAACCTATTCACACCAACTATGAAACTTGTTCATACCAGCAACGAAACGTGTTATACCATCAACGAAATATGTTCATACAATCAATGAAACATATTCAGACCTACAATGAAGCATGTTCATTCCATAAATGACACCTGTTTATTACATTAATGAAACATGCTCTTAGCATTAATGAAACATGTTCATAGCATCATCATAACATCAATGACTATATTTCATTACATCAATGAAACGGTTTATAATATCAATGTACAATTTTTCTTTAATACAATGATAATGTTCCATTCCGGTTAGAAAGTTTACAATTATTTCAGGTATATGAAACATTTTTCGTTTAATGTAACATTGTTCATAGCATTAATGAAGCCCGACATTGGCTCAAAAACAATGACACTTTTCATTGATGCAATGTAAGAATTCATTAATGGTATGAAGGTTTTTCTTTCAGTGTGGGGGATTTCAATGCCAAACTGGGCAACGACAACAACAACCTACTCGAGGTGATGGGAAGACATGGTCTTGGAACTGTGAGGAATGACATAGATTTCTGTATTCGCCATCAACTGGTTATTGGCGGAACGAAATTTCCCCACAGAAATATTCACAATTATACATGGGAATCGCGTGATGGTCAAACCTTCAATCAAATTGGCCATATACTTGTCAGCACGATGTTTCTGGATTCCTTGCTGGACGGCAAAACTAGACGTGGTGCTGATATTGATAGTGAGCACCAACTCTTAGTGGGCACCTTCCGTCTCCGTTGAACTGTTGTCACCGGTATTAGAGGTAAATTTGTAAAATACAATACAGACCGTCTGCAGGACCCATTCATATCAATGATGTACGATCAAACTCTACGCTTCACTTTGGCACAGGACATTCAAATTACATGGTTACACATTGTTCGAAGGCTGAAACAAACAGCCATATCTAGACTTCCGGTTGATTAAAATCGTAATCCTTCGGAAGTATACTCACGCCGCAACCCGAGAAGAGATATTTCAATGGAACCCCCGACGCAAGCAGACATTCCAGCGGAACTGTTGAATTATGATGCATCAACGTTAACAGATGTCATTACGGCGGTCATCAGAAGTGCATGGATATACAACAAAATCCCTACGGAGGGGATTTCAAGTGAGCGCTGTTTTTAGTTCAGCTCAACAGAATGAACTAGTTCGTTCATTTGGTTCACTAGTTAATTTTAGTTCATTGTATCATTTTAGCTTAACAGTTCATAGGATGTATGAACTAAAGAGCTGATTTCAGTGTAACTTGTAGTTTTAGTTCAATCGGAGCGAATAATCACACAAATTGTATATTTTTTTCCAGATTTCTAAAGTGTTTTGGATACTGTGATATCTGTTTATACTAAATCGCCATAATTTAAGGCATTACTTGATGTAAACCTACTCGGAGATACAAACTGCGATAGGGATTAACGACTGGGTTATTCTGTTTCCGAAATATGGGTGTTTCTCTAATCTTTTTATAGTTTGGAACAAAAGTGGTGATCAGCGCTGTAGTTCTTGCGAAAATGGCATAGAGAACTGCACAAGAACCCTTGAACAAGAAGGCCTTGGAACTAACTGCACAAATGAAATACAAAAGATTGCAGAAACAAGTGAACTACTGAAACACAAGAGCGGAACAGTGTGAACTAGTTCATGTAGTTCACAAGAGTGAATAGTTCAATTGAACTAGTTCGTTCGTGAACTACACAACTCTATTAGACATCACTATCCCGAAAAAGGTGATCTAACGCTGGCCAGGAACTGGAGAATTATTACATTGCTCAAAGTAAAGTAATAGCGACCCTTCTACGTCAGCGGATCTCGCCCATGGTGGAGCAAATTTTGCGGAAAGAGCAGACTGGTTTCAGGCCTGTTCGTTCGTCTGCCGACCACGTGAACACAGTCCGTATAATTATAGAACAGTCAATTCAAACAAGTATTTGATTGTATACACCGTAACCCAATGTGGTCCACGTTGTCCAAAAACTGGATGCCGGACAATATAATGTCCATGATCCGTGAACTGTACAGAGACGCATCGTATAAATTTCGTTTTAATGAGAAGGAAAGCCAACCTTTCACCATATCTGCGGGTGTTAGACAAGGATGTGTCGTGTCCCCCACAGTATTTCTTCTAATTAGGACGAGGTAATGGAGGCAACTAAAGCACAAGCGCCGTTCGGCATTCAGTGGAGAATGTATGAACATCTAAATGATATCGACTACGCAGATAACATTAGTCTACGGCCCACAAATTTGATGATATCGAGGCCACGTTAAAGAAACTCCGAAATTGCAAAAAAAAAAATATAAAGTAGACAAAGCATAGGGCTTCTTCGAACACTAACAGTTGCTGTTTATTTGAATTTGAATTTTTATTACCGATTTTGGTTAGTTTCTGGTTAATGTATGAGAAATTCATACTAAAAGCTTGCAAGTCAGGAACATTTGAAGAAGATTCAAAAGAAATTGAAGACGTGGATTCAGTCAACAATTTAGTATGCAAGATTACCGAGGATGGTGGCTCCGCGGCGGATATAGGTGATCGTGAAGTAATTCAAAACGCTTTGTACAGGGTGTTTCAAAAGTGACCACCCTATTGGAACATGCTCTTATTTTTGCAAATGGCCGCCAATGTCTAATCTGTTTTGACATTTGTGGACTACACAGATGTAGAATACAAGTAAACAAGCCATGGAGCGATACACTCCCCAAGAACGCGGAATAATCGTGTCAATTTTTTTGCGTCACAATTCGTCTGTGGTGTTGACGCAGTGCGAATACCGTCGACGATTCTCCGGCCGTCCGACTGCGCAAACACTGCGCCGTTTGGCCACTAACCTTGAAGAGTATGGGAACACACGAGACATTGACAGGAGTGGCCCGCCCCGGAGCGCCCGTTCTACCGAGAATATCGGCGCTGTTGCCGAGGATGTCGAGCTGTCGCCGGAAACATCGACCAGACGCCGTGCCTCGCAATTAGCCATCAGCCGGTCGTCCCTATGGCGAATTTTGGTCAAAGATCTGCCCATGTTCTCATACAAAGTCCAGTCCGTGCATCAGATGCTGCCTGTCGACCGCCAAACGCGTGTAACCTACGCCCAAGCCATCCTCAATCGAAGTGGACGATTTTTCCACCAAAATCATAATGAGCAATGACTCATTTCCACCTCAGCGGGTACGTGAACAAGCAAACCTATCGCTTCTGGGGCTCCGAAAATCCACGAGTGATGCACGGGGAGCCATTACACCCACTCAAAGTGACTGCATGGTGCGCTGTTCACGCTGTAGGAGTCATCGGCCCATTTTTTTTCGAGAACGCCGCTGGTCAAACGGCAACAGTGGATGGTGCGCGCTATAGGGCCATGTTAACCGAGTTTTTTCTGCCGCAATTCGACGAATTATGACTTGAGAACACGTGGTTCCAACAGGACCGAGCAACGGCACACACTGCGCGAGCCACAAATAAACATAATCAAAAAACAGAATCGAAGTTTTTCATTTAGAAAAAAAATGAGAGCCAAACAACGTCGGATGACTTCTTTTGAAACACCTTGTATGTTTCATATCCTCTTCTCAGAAAATAAATAAATTCAGATGCAATTTCGTGGAACATTTGTAATACATCAGATATTGCTAGAGCGACTAGAGGATGCATTTGTACAACTTAAACTTTGCTAGTACTAATATCTTTTAAACCAATTGAAATATCAGGAAATGGCTTGGTGGAGTTACAATAACAAATTTGAAAAAGTTTCACAGGGATTTTTGCACAACCAGTGAATAAAAATCATTTTTTAGCCTTTGTCTATCCACCACTGGTGTGTCTTGCTAATGAGGGCGTCGTTGTAGATGACAACACTATGGATATAAAAAATTGTAACCGAAACTATTTCCTAAATTCGAGATGCAACCAAGTGGTTCATTGTAGTTTTTCCAGCAACAACCCTATTTAAACTTTCGTGGACTTATTTACAACCACCCCGCCTTAGTCACATATTCCATTTGTTTTATTAACAAAAAAAACTTTAGTGAGTTGGCAATTAAAAATAGATTAAGATGCTGCCCATTCCAATGTGTTCCGTACAACTCACCAACCACCAACGCTACCACCCACCCCTTTTCAACATCGTTATGGCAAAGGCTTCGTTTTGAAAGTCACATTCGTGGCAAATATGGAAATTTCAAAATGCCTGAAAACGTTTGCCTCTAATGAGATTCTTTGACTGGAATGCCTGAATTTACATAAGGATGTGTGTAACATCGAACATCCTGGGTGGGTGAGGTGTCGTTTTATTGTGTGTGGCGAACCCTTCTCGCATTTGGTTATGCAATCAACAAATGTACATCATCGTTTAACAGAAAAAAGTGTTCTATTCAGGGTACAGTGGTTTTAAACTAATTCAAATTTGTCTGTTTGCCAACTTGGAATGTTGGCATGAGTTTTCTAAAGTATTGTATCTAATAAGCGAGGATGTTCGAGAAGTGTAATACTATATTCAAGGATGAGTCGTAGATTGGAGAACAACATATTTTTTAACATTTAAAATCTCTTTTGCGTCCACTTTTTAAACAATATTGATATATTATACTTTATATTAATATGTGGTCGAAAAAATTATATAAAATTCATTAATATCTTGTTAAAACAACGGTAACTTGACGCTTTTTTGAAGTGAAAGTTCTTCGAATCGGCAACATTTTTTTGTGGCGGAAATGCAGTGGTGGTAACACATCGCGTTACCGGAAATAGGGACAGGTTAACACGTCGCGTTACCAAAAGTACAGAAAAATAGAAAAAGTGTAGACAATGTAGCGTTTAGTATTTGAAAGGGTACAAGAGGTGTACGCAGCTGTACAAAATGTGTGTACAAAAGTACATACAAAGGGTGTTTTATTTTTTTCCTTAGATAGAACTTATGAAAGGGTTAGCTGTCAAACGAACTGTCATACTGCTCTCATTATTGACATTTACGATCAGTATTCACCACTGGCATATACAAGGTATATCAAAAGAAGTCATCCGATGTTGTTTGGCTCTCATTTTTTTCTAAATGAAAAACTTCGATTCTGGTTTTTGATTATGTTTATTTGAACCTTTAGAATTTTATTGGTTAAGTTGGGCTCGTTTTATGGCATTTTTCATCACTTCGGCGAGAACTTCGGGCGACAGATTGTCGCACTCGTATCGAATGTTGACCTTGAGGGCATCCAGGGTCTCGGCCTTGTTCACGTAAACACGGGACTTCAAAAAATCCCACAAAAAAAGTCTGGAACGGTTAAATCGGGCGATCTGGCGGGCCAGTGCAAATCGCCAAAACGAGAGATGAGGAGGCCCGGGAACGCCGCCTTCAGAATATCGTTTGTGGCTCGCGCAGTGTGTGCCTTTGCTCCGTCCTGTTGCAACCACATGTCCTCCAGTCCTAATTCGTCGAATTGTGGCAGAAAAAACTCGGTTAACATGGCGCGCACCGTCCACTGTTGTCGTTTCACCAGCGCGCGTTCTCGAAAAAAAAAAATGGCCCGATGACTCCTCCAGCGTGAACAGCGCACCATGCAGTCACTTTGAGCGGGTGTAATGGCTCCTCGTGCATCACTCGTGGATTTTCGGTGCCCCAGAAGCGATAGTTTTGCTTGTTCACGTACCCGCTTAGGTGGAAATGAGCCTCATCGCTCATTATGATTTTGGTGGAAAAATCGTCCACTTTTTCCACGAGATTGAGGATGGCTTGGGCGTATGTTACACCCGTTTGGCGGTCGACAGGCAGCAGCTGATGCACGGACTGGACTTTGTATGGGAACATGCGCAGGTCTTTAACCAAAATTCGCCATAGGGACGACCGGCTGATGGCTAATTGCGAGGCACGGCGTCTGGTCGATGTTTCCGGCGACAGCTCGACATCCTCGGCAGAACGGGCGCTCCGGGGCCGGCCACTCCTGGCAACGTCTCGTGTGGTCCCATACTCTTCAAGGTTAGTCGCCAAACGGCGCAGTGTTTGCGTAGTCGGTGTCGGACGGCCGGGGAATCGGCGACGGTATTCGCGCTGCGCCAACACCACAGACGAATTATTACGCAAAAAAAATAGACACGGTTTTTCCGCGTTCTTGGGGAGTGTATCGCTCCATGGCTTGTTTACTTGTATTCTACGTCTGTCTCGTCCACAAATGTCAAAACAGATTTGACATTGGCGGCCAGTTGCAAATATAAGAGCATCTTCCAATAGGGTGGTCACTTTTGAAACACCCTGTATATGTCATCATGAATAGATTCACGCCTTAACAACGCTACCAAATTATCCAAATTCACTTTGAAAATCAGTCATCGATTCGCGCTACTTTTAGACGACTTCCTGATTTGAATCGCGCGCGTAATCGTCCATGTGAGCAAGCCATTCCTCGAACTGTGGATAGATTTCATACCACATACTCTCTAAATGATGCAATAACACCAACACGTCGAAGGAATGTTCGCACTAAAGAGAATATCGCCGCTGTAAACGAAAGTCTGGAAGAAGATCCACTTTTATCGATTCGTCGTCGGTCGCAGGAATTCGGCCTCTGTCCGTCTACTACGTGGAACAATTTGCGCAAAGATCTTGGCCTACACCCATATAAGAAGCAGCTGGTGCAGGAATTAAGGCCACGAGACCATCAACTGCGTCATTCTTTCGCCGATTGGGCTCTAGAGCTGTTGGAAAATGACCCGATGTTTTATCGCCAAGTTGTGTTCAGCGCTGAGGGTTAGTTTTGCCTGAGCGGGTTTGTTAATAAACAAAATTGCCGCATATGGAGTGACACCAATCCACAACAGACCCTACAGACTCCATTACATCCAGAAAAATGCACCCCTTGGTGCGGTTTACATGCTGAAGTCATCATTGGACCCTATTTCTTCAAAAATAAAGCCGAAGCTCGCGACACGGTCAATGGAGATCGTTACCGCTCCATGATCAATGATTTTTTGTTTGAAAATATAGATGATATTGATCCGGGCGAGATGTGGTTTCAACAGGATGGCCCTAAGTACCATAAGGCGAGCGCAACCATAGATTTATTGAAATCAAAATTTGGCGATAAGTTGATTTCGAGAAATGGACCTATCGATTGGCCTCCAAGGTGGTGCGATTTGACAGCTCTCGATTATTTCCTGTGACGTGATTATTTCCTGACTGGCTTATGCTGACAAATCAGCAACAATTGACCCCTTGTGCGCGGCTCTTGTACATGATAACGTGGGTTCGATCCCTGCTATTGACCACCTTACATTTCTCTCGACTACGGTCACCTCGCTTAGTGATGGCGACACTATCAACTACATCCCCATTAAAAAGCTTCTCAAAATACCTTTCGGAACCGGTGTAAAACTGTAGGTCCCAATCTTACTTACTTACTTACAACCCAGAGGGGTTAACGCCTTACGAATTGAGGATAACAGCTTGATCTTCAGCTTTTCTCTTCCATTTGGTAACAACAAGCTCTCGCAGGCAACATTCCACTTGGTATTTCCAGCGAAATCTTGGTCATCCTATTTTTCGATGTCCTTCGTGAATACCTTTTACACTGGTTCATTCTAATCCATTCTACTGAGATGGCCTAGCCAGCGTAAACCCGCTATTTCGATACGTTTGAGTACGTCGATGTCGGGATACCGATTATACAGCTCGTGGTTCATTCGTCGTCGAACTCACCGTTTTCTATTATAGGAGCATATATTTTTCGGACCATATATCTTTCGAAAACTCCCAGTGATGTTTCATCAGCATGCGATATGATCCAGGATTCTGCGAGATTGTAGGAGAGTCTGATATAGTTGGATCTTCATTTCTCGGGAGAGGATCTTATCTCTGAAATGCTTGCTTAGCCCGAAATGACATACGTTTGCAATCACAATTCTCCGTTCGATTTCTAGGCTGACGGTATTGCTTCTGTTCACGGCAGATCCGAGGTAAATAAATTCATCCACTACTTCGAAATTATAACGGTTACCAACGTTCATCCAATCGGGTGGAGGGTGTTCTGCTAGTCGAAACCATTAATTTTGCCTTGTCCTCCTTTATTTCCAAACCCGGTAAGCCACTCCTTCTCAATTTTCGAAAATACTGCAGTAACTTCTCGCAGATTTCGCCCAAAGATATTTAGTCATTAGAATACGCGAGCAGCATGTGACTTTTGCTTGTGGCCGTTGGTGGTGCAATGGGTAGTGTGCGCGCCTCTTGCACTTGCGATCCTGGGATCTATCCCTGCTCTGACCACCTTAAAATTTCTTTCGACGGCGGTCACCTCGCATAGTGACAGCGACACTATCGAGTATTTAGCCATGAAAATGCTTCTCAAAAATACCGTTCGGAACCGGTATAAAACTGTAGGTCCCAATCAGTGAGTATAAAACTAGAAATCGCACAGCTCACTGGTTGTGAGAAGCTCTCCCCGATTCCTTCATGGGATGTAATGGGAAACCATTTATTTTGTATGTGACTTTATTCATGTTGACTGCAGCTTTCCGCACGATGATCTCAATTAATATGTTGAAAATATCGCATGACAGGGTGTCGTCCTGTCTGAGACCTCGCCACGTACTAACATGGTTCGATGAGATTTTTACCAATCGTTACAGAGTCTTTCGTGTCAGTCAGCCCCCTTTTTCAAAGACACGTCAGCGTAGCAGGAATACCAAGCTCCGACATAGCTTGGTACAGTTTTCTTCGCATAGGACTATCAAAGGCAGCCTTATAATCTCCAAAGAGGTGGTAGGTGTCGATTTGTTTATCGTGGGGTTCTACAGGATTTATCGTAATGTGAAAATCTGGCTGATAGTTGACTTTCAAGGCCAAAAGTCAGACTGATAAGGACGGATAAGGTTGGTACATATACTCGGGTCGTGTTTTTTGAAAATTGGACCAGTATGCTAAGGCTCCAATCGTCGGGTATACATTCGTCTAACCAGATTTTGCGTATCAGCTGATGCATGCGCCTTTCCCACTTATAGCCGCCATCCTTAAACAGCTCAGCCGGTAGTCCATCAGAACCAGCGGCTTTGTTGTTCTTAAGCCGGGAAATTGCAGTTCTAACTTAGCTTTGGCTAGGAGGGCGGTAATAGACGCCATAACCCTCTATGTGATCAACACCCTCATCTATAGTGAAGTTTCCTGGGACAAGTACAGTTGAGAGGTGACCTCTTCATATTCCCAACATACTCTGCACATCTGTGATAAGATTGCCGTCCTTATCTCAACAAATAAAGGGACCTTAACCAGTGCCATTGGTTTGACATGGTAGAATATACCATAATAGATTTATTTATACATAGATTTGTTATCCTGACGTTTCTCTATGCGCTTCTTCAATGTGGAAACGAACTTCTGTCAACAACGTCGAACAAAATCCTCCACATGTACTTTAGCTTGTACATTCACGATGTTCATATATTTATATATTTTGAACATTCACAGTAACAATTTCACCTGTGTTTGTCAAACCTCAACGACAAAATTTTGAATTGACATTCAAACACAAGTTCGATTCCTTTCAATCATTAAACCGTTGAGCGAGTTGACAACTCGGTGTCTAAATTAATTTATGGAATTTACGGGCCTCATTCTTTCTTCTGTAATTTTCAATTTCACCCGCGTGCTTTCTCCACATCTGTTTTTCCTTCTTAAACATACGGGTTTCCTCTCTCCTCTTCTCATTATAGCGCTATGTCGCGGCTCGCGTTGCAACTGACTGAAGCGTTGCTATACGTGCCAGTATCGACCTCGTACGACTTTCGCTGTGCCTAACTTTGTGCGAACCTTTGCTGCAACCAGGTAGTCATACGAATCGATATTAGCTCCTCGAATCACACGTACGTCCAGTACACTAGTGGAGTGTCTTTCTTAAATTATCAGGTGATCAATCGAATTCTTCGTCTATTGATCTGGCGATATCCAAGTAGCCGTATGGATGTAATTATGTTGGAATCTCGTACTACTATTTTCGACGCGGCAAAATCTAGCAGTCTCATTCCGTTGTCGGAAGTGATGGCGTGTAGACTAAATTTATCGACGTTTGGTTCAAAGACATTTTCTCTGCCGACTTTAGCATTAAAATCACCTAAAAAAATCCAAGATTTATTAATTCAGGTTATAGCAGTAGCACAGCTGATTTCATTGTTTTTACTCTGTTCGTGCCTAATATGTCAAAGTTTGTTTACATTTCTGTTATTGTTAAGATAATTAGTGTGTTCACAAAGTTTCAAAGAATTTGTAATAAAGTAGATGGATTTGTTTGCGAAAACAATTTGTTACATATTAAAGGGCTTTACAAAAATCGACTTGAATCTTTATTATAAACAGTAAATTTAACACATTTACAATTAAATTGCAATTTTCACATTGTATTTACATCAGCTGACTTTGACATATTGGGCACTTTAATTTCATCAATATCTGCTGCTATAACCTGAATGAATAAATCTTGGAACAATCTTAATGTCATGGGCAGGGCGTATGTTTCCACTAGGCGCTCATAGAACATGTTCTTGGTGTCATCGTCTTTTTCTTCTGTCGGGGCATAGACACAAATTAGCGATATGTTAAAATGGGCGTTAAACTTCGTGAGAAGCTCTCCCTAATCTCTTCGTGGAATGTAATGGAAAACCTTTGTTTTAAGGGAAATGTTTACACAAGAATTGAATCATGGGGTTTCTATGGCGCAGCTGATCGAAAAGGTACTAGGGAAATGATGTAGAATGGGAGACCAAAGAAGACAGGAACTAAGTTTAAATAGTGTGTATTGATACCAATGACAGCTAAATTATTTTTTGTATTGTTTCAATTGAACGAAAATACGTATTCCCTTTGATTTCTGTCCGGTTCATGTCCAACAAAAGTGTAAAATTGGCAAAATACAGCAGCAAATCGAACTCGATGAAATGGCCTACCTACTACCTCGTCGTCATGAAGACGCAGCGAAGAGAGTAATAGAGGCTCTGAAGTATTACTCTAGGACTGAATACAGGGCTTTTCGTAGGAAATAAGTTTGGCATAACAACCCTGTAATTGATTTTGCTAACGAAATTTTAGCAATAAGCCGAGTGCCAAACAAATGAAAAGTGACGACATCTTCGGTTCACGAAATGTTCGTTATTTTTAAAGGGAACGAAAATTTCATTACAACTGAATACGAGGCTTAAGCTGACACCTTAGTTTATTAGGAGGAATGAGTCGACTACTTGTGACAATGCTTGCCACTGTGCCCATGCGGCACAAAACAAATCCATGTTTGTGGAAAACATTTCCTATTTGACCACTTAAAATGCAAATTGTTCTGTTGCTGTTGTCGTCGTTATTGTTTCTGCCTGTGCTGGCAACAGAGACGACGAACATGACTAAGGAAATGAAACAACAATCAAATCAAAATGTAATTGAGAGAGCACCACCCATTCACAGTTAAGTGCAAGAGTTGTTGTTGTTTGTGTATGTAAGTATTAAGTTCGTTCGAATGAAGCGAATGAAATTAAAACGATAACAACAAATGCCATATAATCCTTTATATGGCTTAAGGCTGTCAAGGTTCCAAATTCCACACACAGACACACACGCACGCATGGGGCAACAATTCATCGCCAGCAGTGAGTGAGCGAATGACGCAGTGAATTAATAATTACATCAACTACAATCTACGAGTGATATCTCTAACATCCTCCTCATACATATCCATTCGCTGAATTTCAAAGGTTTCCTCATGCGCAAGAAGAACGAATAACAAAGAACGAGAACAAACATTTAAATCGAAAAACAAATCATATCGTCTAGTGAAATACAATACCAAATTACTTTTTCCCTTCTAGTTTTCTCGCAAACTCAATAACGAATGTAACTCATACCGCGCCTACTCAAAACAACAACGGCGGCAATCGCAACGACACAACCCTCATTTAAATGTGCAAAGTTTATCAACAACTAAAAACTCGAGGAACAACTGCGGCAGCAGCAGCAGCAGCACCAGTAAAGCTGTTCCATGTATTTATTTCTGTTCGCATTTTGTGATTGCACTCGCCTCGTTCTCGTTTTTATTGTATACAATTAACTATGCCCAGCCACACACATGCACATGAATCTCTCTTATATACTTGATTCATTTTGTTGGTATTTTGTTTTGTTTTCTATATTTATCATACATTGCACACACTCTTTACGTTGTTGTGTCTTCTGTACGCGTTGAATAATATTTTGTTGTCGTTTCTGTTTTGTGGCCCCCTTCTTTGAGTGGCACACAAATGCCGGACGAAAACCAACCAGGCAGCCACCACTTCTCCCGTGCACACATAAATATGCTAACAACTATTTGTGTAGTATGCATGTATGAATGCATATATATGTATGGGTGTGTGTGCATTTTGTAATTACACATAAAGTAAAATTGTATATCACTCGACGTAGTTGAATACAACACGTTAGTTTCGACACTCGCCTGTCAGGGTTGTCAACTTTATAAATAATCGTTATGTGAGCGATTTTCTGAATCAATAATGTTTGTTGGTAAGCACACCATTCAGCAGAACGTCCGACTGTTTTGGACAAAAAAAGAGTTTATTATGACAAAAATTAAGAGCTCTTTCAGAGCCCAGAAAACCATCATAAATTTCCCTTTTCTGATAAAAAAAATAAAAAGATCTTTCAGACCACCAATAAACCACCATAAAAGACTCTTTTCTGACAAAAATTAAGGGCTCTTTCAGTGTCCAAGCAAACCATCATAAATTACCCTTTTCTGACAAAAATAAACAGCTCTCTCAGAGTCCCAAAAAAAAACGTCATAAAAGGCTCTTTTCTGACAAATATTAAGAGCTCTTTCAGAGCCCAAAAAACATCATAGAAGACTCTTTTCGGACAAAAATTAAAAGCTCTTTCAGAGCCCAAAAAACATTCATAAAAGACTTTTCTGACAAAAATTAAGAGCAATCACAAAAGACTGTTTTTGGACAAAAATTAAAAGCTCTTTCAGAGCACCAAAAACCCATCATAAAAGACTTTTTTCTGACAAAAAATAGGAGCTCTTTCAGAGCCCAAGCAAACCTTCATAAATTACCCTTTTCTGACAAAAATAAAGAGCTCTTTCAGAGTCCCAAAAAAACATCATAAAAGGGTCTTTTCTGACAAATATTAAGAGCTCTTTCAGAGCCCAAAAACATCATAGAAGACTCCTTTCGGACAAAAATGAAAAGCTCTTTCAGAGCCCAAAAATCTTCATAAAAGACTTTTCTGACAAAAATTAAGAGCTCTTTCAGACCCCAAAACCCCACCAAAAGCCATCATAAATGACCCCTTTCTGATAAAAAAAAAGGCTCGTTCAGAGCACCAAAAAAACACCCTAAACGACTCTTTTCTGACAAACATTAAGAGCTCTTTCAGAGACCAAGCAAACCATCATAAATGACCCCTTTCTTAAAAAAATAAACAGCTATTTCAGAGCCCAAAAAACATCATAACTCTCTCTTTTGGACTCTTTTTGGACAAACATTAAGAGCTCTTTCAGAGCCCAAAAATCCACCAGAAAAGTCAATTTTCTGACAAAAATTAAGAGCTCTTTCTGATCCCAAAAATCCATCATAAGACTCTTTTTGGACAAAAATTGAGAGCTCTTTCAGAGCCCAAAAATCCATCATAAAAGGATATTTTCTGACAAAAATTATGAGCTCTTTCAGAGCCCAAAAACAATCATAAAAGACTCTTTTTGGACAAAAATTACGAGTTCTTTCAGAGGCCAAAAAACATCATAAAACCATCTTTTCTGACAAAAATTAAAAGGTCTTTCAGAGCCCAAAAACATCGTAGAAGACTCTTTTCTGAAAAAAAATAAGAGCTCTTTCAGAGCCCAAAAAAGCATCATAAACGTCTCTTTTTTGACAGAGCTTAAGAGACCTAAAAACCATCATAAAATACCCTTTTCTGAAAAAAACTTAAGAGCTATTTCAGAGCCAAAAAACTATCATAAAAGACTTTCCGGACAAAAATTAAGAGCTCTTGCAGAGCCAAAAAAAACACCATAAAAGACTCTTCTGACAAAAATTAAAAGCCCAAGCAAACCATCTTAAACGGCCCTCTTCCCTCCAGAGCCCAGAAAACGTATCATAAAAGACTCTTTTCGGGCAAAACTAAAGAGCCCAAAAAAAAACCATCAAAAGTGCCTCTTTTCTGACAAAAATAAATAGCTCTTTCAGAGCCCAAAAACACCATAAAAGACTATTTTCTGACAAAAATGAAGATCTCTTTCAGAGCCCAAAGAACGTCATAAAAGGCTACTTTCTGACAAAAATTAAGAGGTATTTCAGAGCTCAAACAACCATCATGAAAGCCCCTTGTCTGTCAATAATTAAGAGCTCTTCCAGAGCCCAAAAACCATCACTCAAGAGCACCCCACTACACTACAAGATCTCCATGAACGGGAAGAAGGTCGACTCACTCTTATGTTTCACGTTACACTATGAACAAGTCCGGCCAACTTTAGTTGTAGTCTCTAGTAGTTACGGACGTTCCCATCTGCTGCTCTCGATACGATGATGAATTTACTTCCGATTGAACAGTTTGCTTAGAGTGAAGCGGCAAAAAGTGTTTTGCGGAAGGGGCTGAAATGTTGGATCCAACGAAGCTATGGGCATCCTAGGATTCGGTGCAATTTTTTTTAATGCGGCCTTAGGGTGCGTACACAGTGGCCGCTTGTTGTCGGGCCGAGCCGACTGACGCTTATTGTGAGAACCAATGCGAGAAAACTGGTACTATACAAATTAGTACAAATAAGCGCGAACAGGTCATAGTGGCCGCCGAGCTGGTCAGAGCGCAAAGCAGATTGAAAAAATAAAAATTCAAATAAATAATAAAAATTAAATAAAATTGTAAAAAAATATAAAAATTAAACACGAATGAACAACAAACTCAAAGGCATACAAACATACTTAAAACACAAATAATAGATAAAATATCAGCGCTGATTCTCGCATCCACTATGCACATTCAAACTTGTTTCTCGCATGAACAAGTTCTCGCAATAAGCGTCAGTCGGCTCGGCAACAAGCGGCCACTGTGTACGAACCCTTACCTGAAAGAACGGACTATGCTGGTCCAGAGTTGAACTTCGGGAAAAGATTTCAGAACAACCATATCGCATAGAAATGAGTGAAAGAACCACTCACCATCGCAGAATGTTGACATAGACATTTTTACGTATCTAAGACGAATACTGGAGTGGGAGCTGGGGTTTACTCAACTTCACTAGATAGAACAATATCAATAGATTTCTGTTTCTCCCAGTATCTTCCAAGGAAGTAGTGGCAAGATTGGAGGCGTGTCATCAGTTGTGTAATCGAGTAGGGGAGAATGTGAAAATCTTCTCGGATAACCAGGCGACGATAATTGTTTTATCCTCAGAGGAAAATAGATCGATACTGCTTGGTGAATGCAGGAGTCTGCTAGACTAGTCCGGCGCCACGACAAGGCTTTCCTTAATGTGGGTTCCACGTCATACGAATATAGCCGCAAACAAAGCCTCGGATGAATTCCAGAATGGGTTCAAGGGAAAAGCAGATGGGAGAAACGTGATTGAAAACCCTCTAGGAGTGGTGGCTAACGTGATTGATCGCCACTTCCACCAAGAGCCAGACAGAAACTAAAGAGAACTCACTACCTGTCGCATATCACGGGGTATATGACCTAGGTCTGACGGTAAGGAAACCGAGTTCCTGATCACTCTGAACAGGAATACAAATGCCAGAATGACAGCTGTCATAACCGGTATCACATTAGAGTTGTGAATTTTAGTTCATTCAAGTGAGCGCTCTTTTTAGTTCAGCTCATCAGAATGAACTAGTTCGTTCATTTAGTTCACTAGTTCATTGTAGCATTTCAGTTTAACAGTTCATATGAGCTGTGAACTAAAGAGCTTACTGCAGTTCAAATTGTAGTTTTAGTTCAATCGGAGAGAATAATCGTGATAATGATATGATTTTGGCAGATTTTTAAAGTGTTTTGGATACTATGATATTTGTTTATACTAAATCGCCCTATTTAAGGTCGACTTAACGATTAGGTTATTCCGTTTCTGAAATATTGTATTTCGGTAATCTTGTTATATTTTGGAATAAAAGTGGTGATTAGCGCTGTAGTTATTGTGTAGAAGCCGTTACATATCTATTCCACAAAGATAGGAATATTAGGCACCTTTGTGCAAATTGAGTGAGACAAAGAGAGCATGAACTAGAAAATGGCGAAGAGAACTACACAACTGAAATACAAAAAGCTGCTGAAACAAGTGAACTACTGAAACAAAAGAGCGGAGCAGTGTGAACTAGTTCGTCTAGTTCACAAGAGAGAATCGTTCAATTGAACTAGTTCGTTCGTGAACTCCACAACTCTACTGCACATGCAGCTAACATTGGATTATAACGCAGGCGTTACTGTCGTAGTTGCGACGACGAGCTCTTGGCGGAACCCCATGATTAGTATTTCCTTCCACCTTGGCCAACAGAAGGAGGACATCATTGGGGAATCCCTCTTTTAACGTTATACAGGAACTGGGGAGTACCCCCGCCACATGATCCTGAAGCGCAGTGAAGCACATTTGCCACTCTATGAAAACTGCTGCAGAGACCGTACATGGCTATGAAAACCCTCTTAAAGACAAGCCGTGGTACGATGAAGAGTGTCGCAAAAAACAGATGTGGAGAATGCATGCGAGTGAGAAAATTGAAAATTACAGAGGTAAGAATGAGGCCCGTAAATTCCATAAATTAATTTATACACAGAGTTGTCAACTCGCTCATCGGTTTAATGATTGAAAGGAATCGAACTTGTGTTTGAATGTAAGGAGAAAATTTCTGTCGCTGAGGTTTGACAAACACAGGTGAAATTGTTATTGTGAATGTTCAAAATATGTAAATATATGAACATCGTGAATGCACAAAACTAAAGTATACATATATGGAGGAGTTTGTTCGATGTTGTTGACAGAAGTTCGTTTCCTCATTGAACAAGCGTATAGAGGAGAAAGGTCAGGATAACAAATCTATGTATAAATTAATCTACCATGCCAAACCAACGGCACTGGTTAAGGCCCCCTTATTTGTTGAGATAAGGACGGTAATCTTCTCACAGATGTGCAAGGTATGTTGGGAATATGAAGAGATCACTTCCCAAGTTTACTTGTCTCAGGAGACTTCACTTTGGATGAGGGTGTTGATCACATAGAGGGTGATGGCGTCGACTACCGCCCCCTAGCCAAAGCGAAGTTAGAACTGCAATTTCCCCGATTAATAACAACAAAGACGCTGGTGCTAATGGAGTACCGGCTGATCTATTAAGGACTGGCGACTATGAGTTGGAAAGGTGCATGCATCTGCTCATATGCAAAATCTGGCTAGACGAATGCATGCCCGACGATTAGAGCCTTAGCAGACTGGAATAAGCCTTTTATCCATCGCATTCAAGGTCCTCTCGAGCGTAATATGCTAAAGACTGAAGCCGTTTGTTGCGGACCTGATCGGACCTTATCAGTGTGGCTTTAGACCTGGAAATTCAACTATCGACCAGATATTCACATTACGACAAAGCCTGGAGAAAACCCACGAAAAAAATTCGACACCTACCACCTCTCTGAAGATTAGAAAGCTGTCATCCATAGCCCGATACATGGAAAACTGTACCAAGCTATGTCGGAACTTGATATTTCTGCTAAGCTGATACTTCTTTAGAATCACACTGACCCACACAAAATCCACATTAAATATTGGTAAAGATCCCACCGAACCATTTAGTACGAGGCGAGGCCTCAGACAGGAAGCAAATCTATCATGCAATCTCTTTAACATGTTAATTTAGATCGTCGTGAGAAAATCTGGAATCAACACGAATTAAATTATCAGCAGCAAGAGTCACATGCTGCTCGCGTATGTTGATGATTTAGACATCATTGGGCGAAATCTGCGAGAAGTTACTGCAATATTTTCGAGAATTGAGAAGTAATCGGCAAATGTGGTGTTGGCACAAAACGAGGACAAGACCAAATTAATGGTTTCGACGTGCAGAATATCCACCCGATTTGATGAAAGAGTGAACGTTGATAACCATTATAATTTCGAGGTAGTGGATGATTTAATTTGCCTCTGATCTGCTTGGAAACAGGTGTTATTTCGGGCTAAGCAAGCACTTTAGAGGTAAGATTCTCTCGGGAATTGAAAATCCAACTATATCAGACTCTCATACAACCTGTCTTCCTGCGTCATATCGCGTGCTGCTGAAACATCACTGAGAGTCTTCGAGAGAAAAATTATCCGAACAAAATATTGTAATTTAATAGAAAACGTCGAGTATCGACGAGGGTTGAACCACGGGCTGTATAATGTGTATCCCGACATCGACGTACTTCTGGGTATGTGAAAAGCGCGTTTACGGCTAGCCCATGCTAGTAGAATGGAATTTAGAAATATGATTCCTGCTTCTACATACTCGTCCGTTTCTGTGCCCCTACATATAATTTTAATGGATATCTTCGGTTAAAATAAATTTTTGGAGGTTTTCCCACAAAAACAAACATATGCAACACTGCTTACAATGAATGCATTCATTTCTTATATGATGTACGGACAGACGTTCGTTGTGTATTTACGTCTGCCCATAAAAACTCTGTAGTTTCGACTCTATTGCTTCTTTAGCACGTTCGAAATCGAACAGTATTCGTACACTAACAACAACACTCAACTAAATTTAGCTAAAAGTGGTGAAAAGAGAAGGACAGAGAGAGAGAGAGACATAAAAGCATAATATAACAATATGGGTCACTACTATGCTTGGATAGTTTTATAAGTGACAGCATCAACACTTCTGCGTAGTGACAACTGACAAGGGTAATCTTTTTGCAATTTCCCGTATATGGGCGAAATGTGTGTTAAATTGGGATTAAGGTCTCATAGAATAGGAATCCTAGAATACAATCAAAACACTATTTGAAAGAGATTCGGAAATAAAATTTCGAGACTCTAGCTCAGATATTGTGGACAAAAGCATAATTAAAATCGTTCAGTATGGAAAGTGTTTTCTGACAAAAGTGATTATCGTATATTGGCAGCATTTGCTAAATATTTAGTAAGACTTCGAGAGTATATATGGTTTAGGTATCAGGATTTCATTGAGATGCTGGGTCAACATGTTTGGTTTTTTTTTTTTTTTTTTTTTGAGATTTTTTTCAGAGGCTTCATTATATTGGAAGTAGTAAATGAGGAACGAAAGGTTCAACATTGTTGTTTATAATATTCACCCGTTTAGAAAAAGTTGAGATATGATAGAATCTTAGCAGATCTAGTTAGATCAGAAAAATGGTTATATTTAATTGCATCAAATTAGATAAGAGCTTATCTATAACTGTCTAATTAGATCTCAAATTTGTCCAGACGAGATATAATTGCATCTTATGTGAGATATAATTAGGTTTAGAGTGACGTATAATATGGTATGGGACGAAGCAATAACAATTTAGCATTATTTTTTCTTTAATTTTTATTTGGACCTTTCAGTTTTTTCCGTCAATTGGGACTGACCATTGTTGATGCCTATTCGAATCTTTTTACCGCATTTTTAATTGTTCTGACGAGATATTTTGATGATAAGTTCTGGCGCTCTTGTCGGATATTCTCTTTGAGAGCTTCCAGAGCCTGTGGCGTGTTCAAATAGACCCGTGACGTAAAAACAATCGACCATGGTGTATCGTCAAACCGAGACATTATTTCGGCCAGAATTTGGACATAATAACGGGTTTTTCAACAGAGACGCTACAAAAGTAAATCGATAGGGACAGCAAACGACGCCATATTTTTTCCGATCTTTTGACATTTTTCTTCAGTAAGGTTTGCCATTTCATCATGGAAAGATATACGAGCCAACAATGAGTCGAAATTATTAAAATTTACTACCGAAATTTGGAGTCAGTGGCCTCAACTTTAAGAGCGCTACGTCCAATTTATGGTCGTCAGCGATGAGGCTCACTTCTGGCTGAATGGCTTCGTCAATAAACAAAATATGCGTTATTGGTCAGACAGCAATCCATCCCGAAAAAATTACGGTTTGGTGCGGTTTATGGGGCGGCGGCGTCATTGGGCCGTACTTCTTCCGTGATGATCAAGACCGGCACATTACTGTGAATGCGAATCGCTACCGTTCAATGATAACCGAATATTTTTGGCCCCAATTGGATAATATGGACTTGGAGGACATGTGGTTGCAACAGGACGGCGCCACAAGCCACACAGCGAATGAGACAATCAATTTATTGGAAACCAAGTTTGGTGAACGTGTTATCTCACGAAATGGCCCAGTCGATTGGCCGCCTCGGTCGTGCGATTTGACGCCGTTAGATTATTTCCTGTGGGGCTACGTCAAGTCTATGGTGTATGCCAACAAGCCAGCGACGATTGATGATCTTCGTACGAATATCGAACGTGAAATTGCAGCAGTATCGGCCGATTTATGCTTGAAAACCGTCGAAAATTGGGTTCAGCGTCTGGACTTCTGCATGCGTGCCCGTGGTGGCCATGCAAAAGAAATCGAGTTCCATACATAATGGCATCGAACGTACTTTCACAGGAATAAAGAATTTCATTGGTATCTAAAATCGCTTTTGTTTTATTTAAAAAAACTTTTGTAGCGCTCTTATTGAAAAACCCTTTACATATAAAAATTAATAAAAATTATTGTGTTCTTCAAACAAAAACTAATTTATTGCACATAAAGTTGTTTTAGAAGTCATAAGTGTAAATTAAATCAAATTTAAAGTCAGTTTTTCAATTCGTCTATCGTATCATTATTCACTACCAACTGGGAGGTCGATCAGTTTTTTCATCGGAAACCACAGGATAAAGCTTAAGAGGAACGAGATTAACACACAAAAGTTAGTAGTCTGTACGTATGAAATGTTGATTTGTATTAAAGAAGCCTGTGATTCTTTTAGAATATTTCATAAAATCTGTATTTGACAGGGTATGTATTCCTTATTTTTTTAAAACTTCTTGAAGTCGTGATTGTATTGAATCTACCAAATGTCGGTTCACGGATCTTGGAATTTTCAAACATTCTTCCACAATAACATTTTTGAGATCATCTCGCCCTTTCATGTCCCGTTTTCGTGTATGGCGAGCGATATGATCCCAAAGGTGCTCTACGGGATTAACATCTGGCGATTGAGGAAGAGTTCTAAGTAGTATTTTGTGATACAACAACAATTTCTTGACAATGAGAGCCGTATGCTTCGGATCATTGTCTTGTTGAAATATGAAAATGTCTTCCAGTCCTAATTGTATGGCGCTTTCGTTCAAACAGTTTTTCAGAGTGTTAAGGTACAAATAATTTTCCATAATTCCGTAGAAAATAACGAGTTTCCCAACCCCAGAAGCCGCCATGCATCCCCAAACTAATACCGAACCACCACCGTATTGTATAGTACCAGTCATATTTTGTGGCTCTAGTCCGGACTTTGGCTTTCTCGAAACTTTATCACGCCCCTTCAGAACAATGAAGATTTATTTTGGTCCCATCAGAAACAATAAGAGTGTTCCAGAACGATTGTGGGTGGTTTACATACTCTTTAGCGAAATTTTGTTTCTAATACTTCGACCATGATATCCAGGCACTGTGCAACACACGGCGAATACTTTCGGGATTGTAAGATTTTCCAGTCTCTTCTTCAATTTGTGCTTGTATTTTTGGTGCACTTTTCTTCGAGATTGCCTTAACTTTTCTTAGAGTAATCGTCTGTTCGTGCCTGCTAAACACTTTGGGTCGACCCGAACGTGATTTATTTTTCGTGGAACCGTCAGACTTAAACTTTTCTATTACTTTTTGTATAGTGGCACTACTTTTGCTCACAATGCCGGCAACTTTTCATTGAGAATTATTTTCTTTGTAGTTACAATTATATTATCAGATCCTGAGACAGATCCTTGCCTCGCAGTGCCATTGCACCAAAAATTGATTTTAATTACTTGTATGGATTCGTTTAATCCGTAAAAAACAGAAACTTTCTTCATTTAATTCAACTAACGAATGCATAATCATTCATCGCATACTTACTTTTGTGACCACAATATTGAAATTTTCTAAGAATCCTCGCCGCAAAATTTAAGGGGGTCATACTGAACGTTTGAAATTTTTGTTTTTGTAACGAATATACCCAGTGAACAATTTCTTCTGAATTCGGTCAGAATTCTGTCAGAAAGTTACCGATCCTGATGCTGATTTCCGTCACAAATTTTACCGAATGTTGTAATTTCCTTTAAGGCTAAGAGATCTAGTTTTCTCCGGTTAGTGAAAAAAATTTAAATACCGCGGTTGGGATTCGAACTCACATTCGCTGGACAATCGTTTCGCTGTTTGTGAACCATCACCTTTTAGCAGAGTCTATCCCGTTAAGCCACTGCGGTGTGTATTCACACTTAAAGTGTTTTTTCTTGTATGAGTGGTTGACAGAAATCGGTACATTTTGTCTGAGGAAATGCGGTATGTTTTGCCGAATTTTTGGTCGGAATTCTGTAGGGAAATTCGGAAGAAATCTAGAAACATTTTCGAAAAAGAACAGATTTTTCTGAGTATAATCTGACTATTTTACTGATTTTTTTACCGCCAGTTGTTGACCAAAATCTGATTTAATAACCGAAAGTGGTCAGATTTTTCCGACGATAATCTAACTATTTTATCGCCGATTTCTGACCAAATCTGAAAATTTTTTTCGAAAATTATCAGACTTTTCTGACGATTATCTGCCTCTTTTTCCACAGTTTTTTTACAAAAACCTGAGTAAATGCCCGGAATTTATTAGGATTTTCTTAAAAGAATCGGAAAATTTTCCCGCTGCTGCCCATACATTTCGAAGTAAATATCCGAAAATATGCAGCATTCTCTAAAAATACTCTGGGTATAATATTTTTAATTAAAAATACTTTTATTTGAAATTAAGTACTTATATATGACAAAGAATTTATTTTATTAAAAAAAAAAACAACAAAATAAACCTCTTCATTGCACACTGGACCGAATCGCGAAATAATTGGCATTAAGTCGAAAATTTTGTTGAAGAAAATCTTAATTTGAATTTAATATATTTAAACTAGAACCTCTATATATGAAGATACAATAAATATTTTCGCTGAAAATGCAACCATGCAATTTCTATCGAGTTTCAAAGTCAGGTGATTAGTCAGCTGACTTCTGTAACAAAATTGGCGGGAAACTTTTGTTTACTTTGTGCGCTTGTCAATTTCACACGCTGTGACAAAAAATATTGTAAAAAAATGGATTTTGACGGCCAAGGTATGTAGAATGAATAAAGTGAAAACATTTTTGTGTTAAAATGTGATATGTGTTATATATTTATGTGTATTGTTTTGTACTGTCCAAAAAGAGATAAAACCAAACCAAAGTGCTCGTCTTCTGTGGAGTTAAAACTAAACTTGTGGGTGTTTCTGCGATGTGTAATGTATGGTAACATAAAGTAGAAAGTGTATATTAAAAGTTAATAATAATCCTTTTTGCGGCTCTTGCTGTACTTTAAACTTATAGATGAGCTTGAGTTCTGTCATGCAACGCTGCTGGACGTATGGTTCGACAACGGTCGCAACTTTACCGGCATTGCAAACTGCATATTTGGCCAACTAATCGAACGTACGTTAACCGATGAAAAAGGGAGTGAAATTAACACAAAAATAAAAAGTTTTGAAATTTATGTTAAATCGAATCTGCAAAAGTGCAGCAGAAATATGCGGACATTCAGAGACAAACATTCACAGTGGCTATCAATGCGTGTAAGAATTGTTTTGGACAATCAAGAAGAGATGCGCAATGTTAAAATGGGTAGACCAACGCTAACATATGATGAAGCAGGGCCACGTCTAAAAAGAAAACTAGCTGCCGATGTAGTTGTTAATAATGAAAACGATACCAAACTCTTAATTCATGCAGCCACAATGTCAGCAAGGAAATCAAATGAAAATGATACCGCGTTTGTACTTAAAAAATGTAAGACTTCTGAAAGCGAGGCAACTGAAGTTAAAAGAATGCTCGGTATAGAAGAACTAATACCTTTAACAACAAATGATGCTTTGGAATTTTTGTTGGAATATTCTTTAAGCAAAAGGTTGTATAATGAAATTCGTCATATAAGCAAACAGCATAATTGCGACATATACCCGAACTACCACAAGGTTCAGGAAGCTAAATTGCAATTGAGGCCCAAGGGAATAACAGCTACAGAAACTATGGCAAAAGTTGCCTTACAAGATTTATTAAACCATTCTGCCAGCCGTATCTTACTGCTACAGGAGGAGGTATTCGCTAACTTAGAAAGTGTTTCAAGCGTTACATTAATTGCGAGTTACGGATATGATGGTTCAACTGAACAAAGTATGTAAAAAAAAAAGATTTGAAACGAACGAACCAGACACTCTTGATCAGTCTTTGTTTGTTACAACTGTTATACCTCTGAAGCTTAAAGATGAAGCGGGAACAATTTTTTGGAATAATTGAACTCCGCAGTCTGTACGATTTTGTCGACCCCTTAAAATGGAATTCGCTAAAGAAACAAAAGATCACATTCTTGCAGAAAAAAACGATTTGGACAGACAAATAATAAACATGACTCCTTGTGTAGTAACAATTTTAAATGAAAGAAAGATCACCGTCTCATATGACCTTCACATGACCCTTATAGATGGGAAAGTTTTAAACGTTTTAACGGGCACGAAATCTTGCCAATTATGTTCAATCTGTGGTGCAGGCCCAAAACAATTTATGGCAACTAGCGATATAAATTCTTTTATACCAAACCCTGAACATCTTCAATATGGGATGAGTCCACTTCATGCTTGGATACGCGTTTTTGAATTGTTGCTTAAAATCTCTTATAGAATGGGGATTACAAAATGTCAAGTAAGAAACGAAAGTGACAAATTAGAAATGATTGACAAAAAAGAACATATACAAAGAAGATTGTGGGAAGAAATGGGATTGAATGTGGATAAGCCAAAACACAATGGGAGCGGAAACTCGAACGATGGCAACACTGCGAGAAAAGCTTTTTCGAATACAAAATTATTCTCTTCAATTTTAGAACTCGACTTAGAGTTACTTGAGAGTCTGCATACTATTCTAATAGCTATTAACTGCGAATTTGCAATCGATTCTCTAAAATTTAAAAAATTTTCAGAAAAAAACCATTAGATCATACATGTTGCATTACCCATGGTATCCGATGTCACCAACTCTACATAAAATTCTAGTTCATGGATCACAGATAATAGCTGCATCAGCGATGCCGGTAGGCTGTCTTGGCGATATCATTGGGCGCACAATGAGAGAAGTTACTGCGGTGTTTACGAGAATTGAGAAGGAGTCATCAAAAGAGGGTCTCACAGTAAATGAGGACAAGACAAAATTAATGGTTTCAAGGAACAGGGCCTCCACGCGATTACACCAAAGCACGAATGTTGATATGCGTTATAATTTCGAGGTGGTGGATGAATTTATATGATAGAATATATGCTATTTTGGACTAAGCAAGCACTTTAGAGATAAAGCCCTCCCTCGAGTAGCGAAAGTCCAGCTGTAGCATACTCTCATACAACTGGTCTTGCTTTATGGCGCAGAAACTTGGGTCTTATCGCAAGCAGACGAAACATCTGTAGGAGTCTTCGAGAGAAAAATACTCCGAAAAATGTATGGCCATATAGTGCACAACGGTGGGTATCGGTGACGCATGAACCATGGCTGTATGAGCTATACCCTGACATTGACATAGTTAAGCGGATCAAAATGTCATGTCAAAAGAATGAATGAAGACGAACCACCACGAAGGGGTTTCGAAACCGAACTCGAAGGAAGTCCAAAAATAGGAAGACCAAGACTCTGCTGGAGGGATCAGGTTGACGAATCCCTGCGTACACTTGGTATTACCAACTGGAGAGATAAGGCAAAAGATCGAACTGGTTGGAGAAATATGTTATGTTCGTTTTGTAAGGTCCCTGACCGTCCGGAGTTGTTCGACACCGGATAAGTAAGTAGGTAAGATTGGAACCTATGGTTTTTACACCGGTTCCGAACGGTATTTTGAGAAGCGGAGAACGGAAAAATCAGATAATGTGTAGAAATAATCGGTTAAATGCCAGAGGGCACTTCAGACGTTTCGGTTAATTGTCTGATAACATTTCAGAGGTTTTACAGACGTTCGACGCGTCGTTCAACTTTTGTAGTAGCAAATGTTAACAACTATTATAGAAGTTGGGGTATTATAAACGAAAAGTACGAAAAATATGATATTCGTGCAAATTACAAGGGGAATACCTACTTATTTTTGTGATACAATGTACATGGAAACACCCATACGTCATGAAATTTGTAAGCTATTTCAATAATAACAAAATCCATTTGTTGGCCAAAGTGATGAACACACCACTTACACACACATAGTGGAACATTTCATTCATACTGCATGAACAGCATAACAAGTCGACCCATGTCGTATGCATGGATGTAAGTCGGTACACTTTATACATGTACTAGAGATATTAACGAACCCTGAGAGGATGAGAAAAGAGAACGGCACCATCAACACAATCATCACTAGCAACCACCACTACCCTGACAGCCACATAGGAGGTTGTTGTATGCTATGATGTTGAAGATGACGACGATGTTGATGATGATAGTATTTGTTATTGTAGTTGCTGATGATGAGGAAATTGAGGTGAAGAAGAACGAAACGAAAAATCACCACAAAGCGTAGACAAAGAGAATATGAAACATGCAATATGCACACACAGTATTTACTCAATAGCAGAAGGTCTCTATGTACCACAAACTGAAATGAAACACTGATAAATAACCCACATACTCGTATAGCAAAACCGAGTTATGTATTTATTACATTACATGGATGGTATATGAATATAAAGGGCCAAAGGGAGAGATACTCCATTCTATGTTTAAACTTCGAAACAGCAGTAGTAGCGGCAGCAGCATTCTAACCCCCCGCAAGAACATTTGTTTTGTACTTTTTCGATACCAAAAGTGTAACAGACAGCAGAGTTTTGTTTGGGTGGTGTTTTTTTCTTGTTGCTGTTATCGTTCACATCCATTGAACGTTGATCCCAAATACGGAACAGTTCAGTTTGCTCGTTAATCTATGTATGTATGTACATATGTATGTACTTTAGAGCTCAATACACACACTCTCACGCTCCCGCTCAGCCACAGAAGAAGATAGATATTGTGTAGCGTTGTGGGAAGCGTCGAGTGTTGGCTGGAACCCAGTCAGCATAATAATTTCAAATGGAAACCCATATAAAACAACTGACGACGACATCAGTCACAGTCATAGTCACACATGAACAGGCACAGGGACAACCAACATGAAATAACTCTAAGATTTGACTGACAGGCAGCACAAGTTGTGCATGCGTGTGTCTGTTTGTGTGACTGCATGTGGTGGTGTATGTGAGATTATGGTATGCTATGCTCAGCCGGCATGTTATGCTATGATGGTTTGTTCCACCGTAATCATGTCAAACACAATTCATACAGCTTTGAAAGCCTCATCCAACTACAAACAACATCGTTAACATTAACGTCGACACACTTTTTCGCTCTAACTAGATGGCCAATACACACACAAACATGCAAACACACACATGCCGACATACTTTGTGGTATATAGAGCGATATGCTTTAGTGCTCATTCACAAGTAGCGGCAACCAAATATGCTAGCAAACTCACTCAACATGTAGCTTGAGCATCAGCAGACGACTCCTGAAGCTGTTGTGTGTGTTTATAATTTTGCCTTGAAAGCGTTTTTTCTTCTTCTTCTTGTCGTAAAGTAAAGCAAAGCAATTTAAATGGAAATGGGATGTGAAGATTACCAGTAATGAATGGGCAAACAATATCCGAAGTTTGTCTTCATTGCAGCACAAAGAGCAGAAGAGAGAGAGAGACACAAAAGTTTCCGAAACAGCATAGAGAAAGGTTAATGCTTTAAGGGCACCTTAGACCTGCGGACCAGTCGGCCGACTTTTGTGTCCGGCATTGTTTCGTCTGACACTAACCGACTTTCCGGCCGACTTTCTGAAAATCAAATTAGTTTTGATTTTTGCCCGACTAGTCGGCGGAGTGCCCGACTTCACCTTACACTGGGAGATGAGTCGGCCCGACTCGAAAGTCGGCCTGACAATCCGCTGGTCTAAGGTGCCCTTTAAAAGCAACTGAGAAAGTTTTGAGGAACTTGGCCCACAAATATGTATTGGCAATTTTTAGTCGACTTTTACCCAAAGCCAAAGATACCTGCCAACCATATGTTGGGTCCATGAAGGCAGGATGACATTTTTAAGGGTAAGAAATGACGGCAAAACGTTCTTGAGTTTCTCCTATTTTGGGGCCTTTTTGCATTCTTTCATTAAGACCACCTTTGATCCACTTGAAAGAGAAGACCCCCCACCGCACTATTGTTGCCACAACTCTCTTCTGTAAATTACATGTCGTCATGGGGCAAAAGTAATCTGTGTAATTTTATTGACTATTTCACAAATATGTGTAAGACGTCTGACCTTACACATATTAAAGAAAATACCCATTACCCTGAGGGTAACCGGTAATCGTGAAGGGTAATTCCCAATTGTCCTGAGTAACTACCCACTATTTTCCCCATTACCATGTTGGCAATGGATAATTCCCCATTTTCGTGGGTAGCTACCCATTTTTTCCCCATACACTGTGGGTAATGGGTAAACGTTCATTACACATACCCCACTGCGATGTGTATGGGTTATATTACTTTTAACCTCATGAAGTTAGACGTCTTACACAAATTAATTAAACAAACAAATTAAACATATTCTTCCAACTGACTCTATCCTTCGCCTTTTCTCGCCATTTGGTAACACCAAGGATACGGAGGGATTCTTCTGCCTGGTCTTTCCAGCGGAGTTTTGGTCGTCCTCTTTTCCTGCTTCGTTATCGAAAACCTTTTGCGATGGCTTATCTTCATCCATTCTGATAACATGGCCTAGCCAACGTCAGAATATAGATTATATAGCTCTTGGTTCCAGCGACATCTGTACCCGCCGTTTTCCCTAACAACACCATATACAATATATGACCCAAGTTTCGGAGCCATATGTCAAGACAGGTAAAATGAGAGTCTGATATAGCTGGGGTTTTGTCCGTCGAGAGAGGGCTTTGTTCGTAAACTGCTTCCTGAGCCCAAATAGGTCTATAAAGGAGGTAGACAATTTGATAACAAGCCGTCTCTAATTCAGGCCATTAGGGATGCTTGGAATCAAATTTCGTTGGATTACATATATATATACATCTTGTCCAAAGCTTTTGACATAGTTACACACTACACGGTGAACAATAACGGCCCCAGTAACATACTGCAAGAAGCATGGACGTGTTTGCAAGCATTGTTTTCTTGAGTAGAAGTTCTGCTGCTTTTTGTTTCATTATTGTCTGTCACTGTTTTGTTTTCAACAAACATACTCCCATTTGGGTCACAAATATATATATTATAATCTATTGTGTACCAAACATGTTATATTGAATAGCAAACACAATATGTTTGGACACAAGTATACTATATTTGCGACAAGCTACAAACATGTTATATTTGCATCCAAACAACAAAAAAGTCAAATTTTTCAGCGTGGAGGTCCCGCTCCAGGGCATCCTGTGCTCTTCCCCGTCCATTATTACCAAACGATGGTGAGGTAATTATCTCAGTGGCAGACAAGATTTTGTTTAGTTCAGGGGTCCGAAGCCCTGTTAATGCATGGCAAAATTGTGAGTGCCACAAGGAGGAATATAATCCCCAAGACTATTCAATACTTATCTTGCAAAATGTCCTGCTCCTTCACAAGGAATACCAGGCGTACGCTTATTTAATCAGATCGTGAATATCGTATTTGATGATATAAGTGCTCGAGTTTTTCAATTTTTAGACACCTTTACTAACTTTCTGTAGGAGCGGAATTTGATTTGATCACAGTGACCCTCTACACTTCTTGGGCGAAATAGCTTAGGAGAGTAATTGACATATCTGCCGATGGTGGGATAATTCACACGGTACAAAATCCGAAAATTCTGCGGGTTGTAGTCGATAATCTGCTTATCTTTTACGAGTATGCGACCTTTTACTAGGATGAACCCGAGGAAAAAGGTTCATTGAAGATATGATATCCTAAAGGCTCTGTCAAGTCCTTCTGGGGGAAAGAAAAGTAAACAATTGTATAGCAAGGCGTTAAGTCGCTCAGTTCTTAATTATGCTGCCCACGTTTGGGGCAGTGACACGCACTTGCGAGGATTACAGCAGGTTCAAAACAATGTAATCCGAATCGCAGCGGCAAGCGAGACGCTATTGCGCCGATAACCATGACGTTATACTATCGGACGTCGACCGATTTCCAATAGCAGCAACGCAGAGATTGTTACTTAGTACGGCGGTTTCAGGTGTCATTTTATAACTACAAACGGGAAAAAGTTATAAAAGAACTCACCCCGTGATTTCGAAGAATGAGAGTCTACTACATAAGTCCGTCCTCAAGATGAATTGTGGCATAATTAAAATGGTGTTGTATTCTGAGCAGCTGTCGTGCAAGAATCATCCTTGGCTTAGTAGACCACTGCTCGGCCTGCTTGCAGGATCCTCAGGGCACTATTCACATTTCCACTGATCCCATAGAGCCAGTGAACTATTGCGTCCAATAGATCTATGACTCAGAGATAGTGGCTCTATTTCTCAAGCTTCCAACCACCATCTGCACTGACACAACAAATGAGTCTAATAATGATTATCTTCCCAGGCTGAAACGTATAGAAGTAGTGGAACTGTAACAAAAACAAGAACTCTGGAACGTTTGGAGACAAATGTCCTCCGAAATTATACACATTAGACTGACTCAAATTGTATGGTGGGGAAAAAAATTTTTTCTTCACCCCCTCAAAATGTACGTTGGTTTGTTTTCTGATGATTGCCAATATATTTCGTGACCAGCATTAAGATCCCGTGAGCTGGACAGTTTTTAAAACAGGTATTTTGCTTAATTTTTCAAAGACATTTCTACTCTAGCTAATGACTTGACATAGCTATCATATGAAAGGGTTTTTATGGCGCGTCCAGCTTCAATCTACAGCTGTTGGAATGCACTCCACCCCAGCTCGGAGTCAGACATTATCAACGTCAATGTAGCATTGCTTCTGCCTTGTTTCCGAATTCTTGATAATTGATTTCCAGACTCTTATAGTACCAGTCTTACAATTTTGCTCAGAAACCTGGATCATTATATATGTATATATACATATACATATATAAAAATGGTTTCCCATTACCTCCCATGCAGGGATAGTGCAGAGTTTCTTACAACCAGTGAGCCGTACGCTTTCTATTTGTACATCACTGATTGCGACCTACAGTTTTACACCGGTTCTGAATGGTATTTTGAGAATCATTTATCGACATAGTAAGAACCACCAGCTTTATCTACATGTAGTTACTAAACCAAAATTGAGCCATTACATTCTGTAGGACATGCTTGAAAACATTATCGACGAAAGACGAAGAATGGGGCGACCAAGACTCTGCTGGAAAGACCAGGTGAACGATTCCTTGCCTAAGTTTGGTGTGATCATTTGGAGAGAAAATGCGATAAATCGAACCGGTTGGAAACATATGTTATCATTGTTTTGTAAGGCCTCTGACCTAAACATGTTGTGAAGTAAAAGTAACCAGTACGATAACTACATAAGTCGAGTATTAGGAAATGTTGTCATCCCAGTCAGGGAAGTTTGTAAACCACTATAGATGTTGTCATTCAAATTGCAAAACCGATAACTTATCTCGAACCCTTATGTAGCGTGCGCGCTTTTTGTTCATGACATGGACGTGGAATCGATCCCTGCTATATCACATAGTGACTGCGACACTATCGAGTAAATATGAAAAACTTCTCAACAAAGTCGCGAGGAAGCGGTGTAAAATTGTAGGTGCCAACCAGTGAGCGTAAAACTAGAAAGCACATGGGTTGTAATGGGAAATCATTTATTATATTTATTTATTTACATCCCTCCCTATACCTAAAATACTTCGTTCAGTAATGTAATTTCAGCGAACGTTGTGACGAGGCATCATAATCTTTTTTCGCTGGTTCGTCCAGCAAAATCTTTATATCCCATTCTTTGTCTGACTTCGTTTAATTCTTCTAATACCTTTCGCTTTGGTTCATCTTTCTCCATTATCCTAAAATTTTCTTACCAATGTACTCCAATATTCTGTGATTCACACATCTACGTCGATATCAGTATATAATTCGACCAACTCGTGTTGCGTTATCGATAATAGATTCACATATTTTTCGGATGACTTATCTCGTAAACACTCAGCCTGAAGAAGACAAGGTCCTAAGATCATGCATCTTATCTCCGTAAATATCTGTTAGATCCAACATGATGTAAGATCCCAGATATTGTCATACAAAAGGCCGGGTAGTAGCATATAAGATGCTCGAAGCTCTCATCCTCCTCTTCATCCTCACAGTAATCATTTTTTTTTAAATCAAACCATAGAGAAATACTTAAGAGTTTCCATTACTCTCTTCGATGCCTCTTCATGACGACGAGATAGTAGGACATTTCATAGAGTTTTCTTTGCTGCTGTAAATTACCAATTTTACACTTTCCTTGGACATAAAGCGGACAGAAATCGAAGGGAATTCGTATTTTCGTTCAATACAAACAATATAAAACATAATTTAGCTGTCTCTCATTAGCATCAATAAACACTATTTAAATTAGTTCCTGTCTTCTTTGCTCTCTCATTCTCCATCATCGGCCTAGTACCTTTTCGATCAGCTGTGCTATAGAATCCCCCTGATCAAACCAACACTCAAGGGATGCCCCCTATAAATGCAGTGCATTGTGTTGGCGAAGGGAAATTGAGGTAGTGGACGGTGGAAAGAGGGAGTAGTGTCTGTTGACATTTGCCTTGAATGTTTGTATGAACGAATTTTCTCTATAGTGTGTAGTGCGGTCAATTGGCCACTCGATAAAAAACGGATGAGAGTTCCTGGAAAGCCGCGAACTTCGGCTAAATATCCTCACGTCTGGCATAAGTTGACGGACGTCCGAGGAAAACATACCGTGGAAATATCGATAGAACAGCGACACGCAATCCACATTTAAACGATGCTCAAGGGAGGCAATAGAGTTGGATAGCCTACTGTCCCCTATTAACAAAGTCGCTCTCCTCTGGACACGGACGAGAAGCTCCAAAGAGGTCCTAGGAGCACCGGCCCATATATGGGAGTTATATTCCATCTTTGGCATGATGTAGGTGGTGTAGATATTGAGAAGATCAGATCGAGTGAAGTATTTCTTGCACCGCTTTAAAAAGCCTAGACACTTGAATGCATCTTTCGACACTTCAAATACATGTTTTGCCCAACGGATATCGCATTGTATTTTCATGCACAGAACATCAAGAGCGTCTGATTCATCAATATCCATACCGTCCATATACAATGACGACACACCTGGGTCAGCAATCCGTTTATGCGACAACAAACAACACTGGGTCTTACCCGCATTAAAATCTACTCTATTCATTCGCCTCCATTCAAAAATAGACACCAGATCCCGGCCTAGTGTTCCATTCATCGTCCGGCGTTTGACTTCAATCTCTTGAAGACTTGGTCTACGATCGAATGAATTAGAATGACAGAGATTAGTGTCATCGGCAAAAGAGTAGATTGGATTCACAGTCTGACCAAGGAAAACGTCAATGAAGATACGAAAAAGAGAATCAGAAAGAACAGAGCCCTTGTCTGTGAATGGATATCAAGTTTAGCGTACGTTTCAGGGCATAACTTTAGCTGGTGATCCTGCATTTTTGCCTCCAGATCATCTATCAGTCGCGTGTCAGAGAAATTTGTTTTTAAGCATGAGGTCGCATGCAGAAAGATGCTTATCCACATGCTCCATATCTAGTAGAACACTTAAGGTAGTCTCAAATCTCGCCAACTCATCTGATCTATGGTGCCCCGGCACCTATATAAGCTGGTTATGGAAGTTCTTGACCGTCTGTCTCATTTGCAGATGCGCGGCAATTGTTGAAGGCAGGACTACACATTGGAGACATCTTGTAGCATCCTGACGGAGTAGATTTTGATACCCCAAGCGGTGAAGACATTTCATCCCAGCCAAAGAACACCTTCTCTTATTGCCATGAATTCTGCCTCAAGGACACTGTGTCAGGCCTAGACCCAGCTCATCATAACATACACCAAACCCTACTTTGCCATCCTACCTGTACGGGATATGAGTGGAGAAGTTTCTCCCAAAGGTAGAAATGGGTGTCGTAGATCGCTTAAAATCGTACAGCGACTATATGACGTAGTGATCCAACGCGAAGAATGTCTTAGGCGGATTGCCTACGTTGCGGCCATTTGCTTTCCCTAATCTAGTGGTAACAGGTGGACGATAACCATCTATATGGTTGTGGGAAGGACACCCGGGATACACGTCATTGTTGGTCCCTAGACTTCTATCAATAGTCTTAGGTCAGCCGATTTTTCCAGTCACATTACATGACTAGTGTGCGCGGTTCTTGTACATGACAGCGTGAGTTCGATTCCTCCTCTAACCACCCTACATTTCTTTCAACTACGGTCACCTCGCTTAGTGATGGCACCTTAGCTACGAGAAGCTTTTCAAGACACCGGTCAGAATCGCTGTAAAACTTTAGGTCCCAATCAGTGAGTGCAAAAACTACAATGCGCACAGCTCACTGGTTGTGAGAACCTCTCCCCAATACCTTCATGGGATGTAATGGGAAACCATTTTTTTATTACATCCCATGAAGAGACTGGATTGAGTTTTTCACAATCAGAGAGCTGTGCACTTTCTAGTTGTATACTCACTGATTGGTGCATACGGTTTTACACCGGTTCCGAACGGTATTTGGAGGAGCTTTTTCATGGCAAAGTACTCGTTAGCGATACCGCCAATAAGCGAGGTGACCGTCGACGGCGGAAATGAAAGGTGGTCAGAGCAACGATCGAACTCACGTTCTCATGTACAAGAGTCGTACACACTACCATAGTAAATTATTTTCGAGGATAGGCACAAAGTCCCCCCGTTGGCCCTTTACACGAATATAGGGCCACTGTGGCTCTACTGATCATATGAAACTAAGCTCTTCGTCGAGGGTTACACCTAGATATTTTGTATTATCGTTTAGGCAAATTTCTCTACCACATAGAGACAGTGGCTGAATATGCGGAACCTTCTCTTTGTGGTAAAGAGTACGACCTCGGTTTCCTGCGGATTTATAACACGGGTACATCTCAGGTTATCAGGTGACAACAGTCACTGAAGCTCATCGTACTTATAAGGCGGCTAGATCAATATTACTTGTCAATGGCGGGTTAAAGCAAAACATCTAAGTTCAACAGATTCACGGAGAGCTGTACCCTGGTCAGCGACTTATTCCTAACGGGTGGCTGAAATATGGAACCGTTTGATAATGTGCTCCTATTTACCTTAAGCTGGAAGGCAAAGTGACTGTCGCGTTTGGTTACTGTGGCCAAGAAACACTATCAATTTTCTACATCGCAATATAACTATTGATGAAACATGTGAGCTACTCTAGAGATAAAGAAACTTTTTTGGTTATAAAGATGACGGAGACCGAGAGATTGTATGGTGGCGACATAGGTTTGTAAATTTTTGAATCAGAACAAACTATAGTAGATTGTAGTTCGATGCGATTCTCCCTTTTGGGAGAACAAAATGAAAGGGTTTACCGGAGTAAAATTCAAGGGCCGTTTGTTAAGGACTTAGTATCCTGCAACATATAGTCTCGAGATTTAAAATTCCAGAACTGTTATTCACTTAGTCCATTTACCTGAAAGATTCCACAATTGTTTCCGGTGGGAAAACGATCGGAATTATGATTTTCCCAAATAGCCAAAGTACACATGCAATCATCTTAACCTCAGGGAACTTTCGCCTTGTAGTTGCTAAAAAGGGGTGAAGGTCGAAGTGTAAAAAAATCTCAATTGATGTTGACTCTTATGAGTTTTCGTTGACGTCTTTGCTGCAACCGTTTACGACCAACCCTCACCATTCATCGACCTGTTTTGTACGATTTCCTCAGAAACAGAAGCAGAGACCTCTCTAATCATACCTTTATGATTAATAATAAAAAGTAAATGACTTTTTTTTCAAAGACAACAACAACTTGAAAGAAACTTTTCATGTAACAATATAATTTCCACTAACGAACACTCCAGCCATCCATCCATTCACATCAAAAACTCTCTAATTAAGGGTGTAACTCTGTTGTCGACGTTGTCCTCGTCATTCTTTGCCACAATAAAAGGGAATATAATTATATCACATTTATGTGCAAGCAGGGTTGTATTCACATTAAGCAGCCCCGCTACGACGATAATTTATACTATCACGAAAAAAGTGCGTGGTTTTTTGTACGAATAACGAACGTCCCCTGGACGAGAGAGTGATAAAGAGCGAGAGAAGGGGAAAAAGGATCATTGTTGATGTTAAGCAGAGACGTAAACGATTTGAAGCATAAATTCGGGTGGGATGAGTTTAATGGATTATAAGAAAATGTTCTTCAATTCGAGTTTATATACAGTGCACTCCACCAATAACTGTTAGATTTAGTACAATACATTCCGATAATAATTATCTCTTAAGGAGTCAGACTTTCAGGCTTGAGTGGCTGTTGTCATATGTAAAATAATATTGTTAATATAACCGATCGTTTGGGGTCTCTGATTTAGATTCCGTTTCTGGTTTCCGACTCGGATTAGTAAGACGTTCGAAGTTGTGATGTAAAAATCATATTCTGAAGGTTGTGCTCGGGAAAATGGTCTGAACTCGGAATTGGCTTGTGATTTGGGGGTATTAGTCAGTCCTTTTAGTCTCAAGACAGATTTCACGTTTAGACTCCGACTCAGATTAGTCTGACGGATGTGTATCGGGGTTGTAATGTACAAATCATATTGTGGATGGTGTGGTGTGGAAAATAGTCTGAACAGACTTTCATGCTGGAATGGCTTGTTGTCATATGTAAAATAATATTGTTAATATAACCGATCGTTTGGGGTCTCTGATTTAGATTCCGTTTCCGGTTTCCGATTCGGATTATTAAGACGGACGAAGTTGTGATGTAGAAATCATATTCTGGAGGTTGTGGTCTGGAAAATAGTCTGAACTCGGAATTCGGGTTTGGCTTGGGATTAGTCTTAAGACAGATTTCACGTTTAGACTCCGACTCAGATTAGTATGACGGATATGTTTCGGGGTTGTGATGTAAAAATCATATTCTGGGGGTTGTGGTCTGGAAAATAGTCTGAACTCGGAATTCTGTTTCGGTTTGGAATTTGGGAGTATGAGTCATTCCTTTTAGTCTCAGGACAGATTTCAGTCCGACTCGGATTAGTAAGACGGAAATGTATCGAAGTTCTGATCCACTAAGTAATCATTTTCCTTACAGGTTGTGTTCTGCAAAATAGTATGAAGTCGGAATTCGGGGTTGGTTCGCGATTTGGGTGTATGAGTCAGTCGGATTAGTAAGTCGAATATATCTCAAAGTTGTGATATAAAAATTATATTTTGGAGATTGTAGTCGGGAAAATATCATGAACTCGGAAATCCCGATTGGTTCGCCATTTAGGAGTATTTGTCAGTTCTTTTAGTCTCAAGGCAGATTTCACGTCTAGACTCCGAGTCATATTAGAAAAACGGATACGTATCGAAGTTCTGATGTACAAATCGTTTTCTTTGGAGGTCGTGATTTGTAAGTATTAGTCAGTCGTTTTAGGTTCAAGACTCCGACTCAACGTCTACCTCTTATGACAGACCCTGGAAAGGTGTTAGATTTCTATACTTTAATTGGAGGGGTGTGACACAGTAGAATCTGGAACGGAGTCCTAATTTGCTGGTGTGGATTGAAACGGTCTACGGTCTAGGTCTACGCTACTCGTCCTTTTTGCGTTGTTTTATTCCCAATAATAAAACAAGGATCGTTTTAAATTACGATAATTACAACGGTTTAACTTCCTTTTATTTTACTTATATATTACAACAGTTTACTTTATTTACACCACTTTAATAAGTCTTATATTTTACTATCAAATTGCGTTGCTTACTTTCCGGCGGTTAATCACAAACTGAACTCCCCATTCCAAAGACCTCCGCTATTTATACCAACTCACCATACTCAAATGAAGTTATCTCTAGCGAATTCAAGAACCTTCTTATCGCTGTTGTTAGTTATCTTTGTAGAATCATCTCGAATGGTGGAGAATTATCTTAACTGAGGCGAATTCATGCTACAGGTTTAGCGAGCTGGTACGTCGTTGCATACTTGCATACCTTCAGGCGCAGCACTAACCGCCCTGTTATTTACACAATGTTAGTATGAGTATTAAGAGCAAGCAAAAGCTTTTACTTATTCGTAACAATATTTATAACGTTCACTTACTCTTCATCGAAGATATAAATATTAAGCAGGTCTTTCGCCTTGTTGACCAGAACAGTGTTTCTAAGCAGAGGTTCAAATGATCACGGAATATTCGAGATGGCAAAACAATGATAATGGTAGGCACACTAATATAACAATTTTCATTGGCCTCCCAACGGCGACATCGTGACAAAGTGTGAATTCGCAAACAAAGGAGATAAACAAGTTTTCCACCTTTAGCAGCCTAGGGCTAATACGGTATCCTGGGCATCTGTACGTCGCAAATCCATTTCAATCAAAACAAAAGTGGTTTCCCTTTACTTCCAATGAAGGGATTGGGGAGATCTTCTCACAACCAGTGAGCTGTGAGCGTTCTAGCTTTACACTTACTGATTAAGACGTACAGTTTTACACCGCTTCCGAACTGTATTTTTGAGAACCTTTTTCATGTTTATGTACTCGATAGTATCGCCGTCACTAAGCGAGCTGTCCGTCGTCGAAATAAATGTTAGGTTGTCTGAGCAGGGATCGACCCTCATGGACAAGAACCGCGCACATTAACATTGCACCACCGCCGGTCACAAATAATAAAGACTGAAAATCAGCAATGGACAAAAGGAACCCATATTATAGCAGGGAATATGAAGGTACACTCACAGAAAATTGGTTGAAAAGTGGTTGTCACAACCGAATTGAAGTTGTCACGACTGAATTTAGTCTCCCCAACTGAGATTCGGTTGAAGCAACCTCTAACAGGTTGTGTCAACCTCTAGTGCGGTTGTGACAAACATTAATGCGATTGTGACAACCTCTAATGCGGTTGTGACAACCTCTAATGCGGTTGTGGCAATCTCTAATGCGGTTGTGATAACCTCTAATGCGGTTGTGACAAACTATAATTCGGATGTGACGACATCGAATGTCGTTGCGACAACCTTTAAATTCAGTTGGGCCTAATTCGCATACCTACAACGGACGAATACAAACAGATGTAGTACGTGTGTAGTCACGCCAATGTCTTATCTGTTACAGTCCGACTTTGGCGAGATTTAGATTCCAACACCTCTCCAATGGTAAAATATGTACCTATTTTGAAGCTTCTCAGGGGAACAAATTGGAGCACACCGAGTAATATTAGTACGCAGTACGAACACATACATATACAAAAATTGTTCGGGAGGTTAAGTACCAATTCTTCGACTACGCTTCGCTCTCAGCCTAACTTTAACTATCATTCCTTTAGTTTGATTGATTTTCGACCATATGCATACTAAAGAATTGTCATTCCATTTGAGATTTTATTGCATTTATCATGATGCAGTTTTCAATACTATCATGATTTCAAACAATCGCTGTTGAAGATCTGTGACTAGATCCAAACTACAAGGTGTTCCAAAAGAAGTCATCCGATGTTGTTTGGCAGCGCACCATGCAGTCACTTTGAGCGGATGTAATGGCTCCTCATGCATCACTCGTGGACTTTCGGTGCCCCAGAAGCGATAGTTTTGCTTGTTCACGTACCCGCTGACGTGGAAATGAGCCTCATCGCTCATTATGATTTTATCATTATGAACAAAAATGCCATAAACCGAGCCCGTATGGTAATCAATTGTGACGGCGACCATTTAACCGATATCATCTTCTCAACTTAACCAATAAAATTCTAAAGGTTCAAATAAACATAATCAAAAAACAGAATCGAAGTTTTTCATTTAGAAGAAAAGTGAGAAAATGAACATCCGATGACTTCTTTTGAAACACCTGGTATAATGATGCATGTTGCAAATCTTTCTTATTTTTTTTTATTTTATATCTATTTTTTTGTGATAACCCGTTCATTCGACCCAAATCTCTTACCCATGAGCTGTTTCTTCAGAATTGGAAATATAAAAGTTTGTAGCTGGAGCTAAATCCGGATAATATGGCGGATGATTCGTAGCCCAATTTATGAATTTTTGGCCATGGCGTTGTTTTGGTGGAATATCAATTTTTTCTTCGGCAAAGGCGATCGTTTTTGGTTTAAATAAATTTCGAATCTGTCCAACACCTACTCTTTTCAAGGAAATCGATGTGGGTGACACCGCATGCATTCCAAACAACTGTCGCCATGACCTTGTTGGCAGGCAGACCCACATACGTTGTTTTGACTGTACCTTGGGGTCTGGTGAATTGTGATGGATCCATCTTCCGTCCACGATTACGAAACGAAACAAAAACTTGTTCGGATAGCGTTTGACCATTGCCAACCACTCCTTTGAACGGTCCTTTATGGTCGGATGTGAGCAAGCGCGGCAGCCATCGCACGGATAGATTTTTAATGTCCGATTGTTCACTTAAAATGTAATGTACCCACTAGAGATGCCTACTGCCTCCGCCTTCTTTCATTCTCCGATCGTTCAATATCATTTGATGTCTTTTATCGACGATTTCTGGCTTGACAACCTCGTTTGGACGACTTGAACGTTCGACGTCACTTTTGCTGCTACGACAACAGCGGAATTCAGAAAACCACTTTTTAACCACCGACATTTATGGTTCAGAGTCCCCATGGTATTAAGCCTTTTCGTTGTTTCGGCCATGGATTTTTACGCAAAATATAATGCTTGACGAGCACACGAAATTCACCTTTTCGGTTTTCGTCGAAATTCACGAGGTTGTCTACTTTTAATGGCTGTCAAACATAAACTGAATGACACAGCCTGTTTAAAATTGTACAGTAGTCTACTATCAAATGGCAGTGTTGAGTTTTCTTACTACCTGAGAAGTTCAAAAGGTCACGTCCAAATGAGTCCAAAATGATTTCTCAAGAAGTCCATTGTTTCACGCGCTGTATGGCTCTTAGCGCAGACTTGTTGAAGCCAGAATTCACCGAGACCATGCGCTTGAATTTCAGGAAGCACGTAGTCCGTTAACATGTTGCGATAACGGTTACTATTCTAACCGGTCTAACCGGTCGAGTATTATCCACTAATGTAAACTGGGACTCAAATTTGCGAATGGTATTGGCAATAGTGGTTTCAGTAGGTCGAATATGCGCACCGAAAGTTCCTCGTATTGCACGAAAAACATTTTTCACACAACACTGATTTTCGTAATACAGCTGAACAATTGGGAGACGCTGTTGTGGTGTGAGTCTTTCCATGATGACTTGCCAAACGATACTGAACAAAGATGGCAAAACCGATGTGAAGTTGGCCCACCAAGGATGGCCCACTTTTCTGTACAACGTTAAAATAGACCAAATCGATTGGAATAGTTCTAACGTCAATTCTAGTTACATTATTCAGGATGTTATGTGTAATCTAAAATGCAGGACATTAAATTAAATATAACAGTTTTAATGTACGTTTGAGAAAAACTTCACAAAGGTTAAAAATGATAAAATGTTTGTAATTTCTTTATATGGTTTTACTATTACTAGAAAATTTAGAAATAAAAACTCAAGGACTATGAAACAAGACAAGATCCTTAAAATCGGCGAAAACGAATTACGGCGATATATGTATATGAAAACTTCTCAAAAAATTAAAAAAAGTTTGGAAAATTTTCACACTTTAATATTCACAGATATCATTGTAAATATAAAGTAGAAATTTTAGAAAAAAATTTCAAGGACATTGAAACAGGTCTAGGTCCTTAAACTCGAAGAAAACCAATATCTGCCATACATATGAAAACTTTCAGAAAATTAAAAAATGTTTGGAAAATTTTCACACTTTAATATTCACAGATATTATTGTAAATATTAAGTAGAAATTGTAGAAAAAATTTCAAGGACATCGAAACAGGACTAGGTCCTTAAAATCGAAGAAAACCAATATCCTCCATATATATGAAAACTTCTCACAAAATTAAAAAAAAGTTTGGAAAATTTTTACACTTTAATATTCTGATATGTTGTTGCAAATACCAAGTAGAAATTTTAGAAAAAAATTTCAAGGACATTGAAACAGGTGTAGGTCCTTAAACTCGAAGAAAACCAATATCTGCCATACATATGAAATCTTTCAGAAAATTAAAAAATGTTTGGAAAATTTTCACACTTTAATATTCACAGATATTATTGTAAATATTAAGTAGAAATTGTAGAAAAAATTTCAAGGACATCGAAACAGGACTAGGCCCTTAAAATTTTCTAAAATCTAAAATTTTCCAAAAATTTTTCAATTTTCGAAGAAATTTCATATACAAGGTGGCGCAAAAGTAAACTTCCGATGTTTTTTGGCTGTAATTTAAAAAAAAATTAAAAACTTTGGTTCTTCTTGTGGATTATTTTTATTTTAATTTTTTTTACATCAAGTCGAGAATATGATGTCATGTAAATGGCCGCCGCCACAGTTGATTGTCATTTGAGCCCTTTTTATGGCATTTTCCATCACTTTGGTCAAAACTTCCGGCGATACGTCCTCACATTCTTGACGGATATTGTCTTTAAGAGCTGCAAGACTCTGAGGCTTGTTGACATAAACCCGCGACTTCAAAAAGCCTCACAAAAAGAAGTCTGGAGCGGTCAAATCAGGCGATCTTGCTGGCCAGTGCAAATCGCCAAAACGGGAGATTAGGCGCCCGGGAAATGCATCCTTCAGCATATCGGTTGTGGCACGTGCAGTGTGTGCCGTTGCACCGTCCTGTTGGAACCATATGTTTTCCAATCCCAATTCATCAAGTTGCGGCAAAAAAAACTCGTTGATCATTGCTCTGTAGCGTGGCACGTCGTGTGGTCGATGTCGACGGCGCTTCCATGACATCCTCGGCTACAGCAGCAATATTCTCTGCAGAACGGCTACTCCGGAGTCTGCCACGCCTGGCAGCATCTCGTGTTGTGCCAGTCTCTTCGAGGCGAGCGGCTAAACGTCGCAGTGTTTCACCAGTAGGCGTTGGACGGCCAGGAAATCTGCGACGAAATTCACGTTGTGCCAAAGTCACCGACCGATTATTGGTCAAATAAATAGTCAGCAATATTCCGCGTTCTGGAGCAGTGTAGCGTAACATTGTTTATTAACGTGTATTTCGCATGTGTTTACTACACAAATGTCAAAACAGAACTGACATTAGGGGCCAATCGCAAAATTTATAGCATTTTCTGATAGGAGGATTACTTTTGCGCCACCTTGTATATGGCGGGAATTGGATGTCGTGAATTTTAAGGACCTAGTCCTTTTTCAATGTCGTTGACATTTTTTTCCCAAAAATGTCTTATCATTAACACTAGAGACGTATATGGCAATAAAGGTGGGAACCTTTTCGATAAACATATCATACAATTTAATGGATAATGGCATATATAGGGCAGGCTAATTGCATTTAAAGGACCTTATATCCTTTCGATATCTCCAATGTCTATTTTGAGCATTATGACACTATTAATGACCAGTGCAATGAAATGTATATGCCTGGTTTGATTTAAAGACAATAAAATTTGAAGGTGGGCCAACTGCACACAACTATATACTACTGTGAAGTTAGCCTACCATCGAAATATGTGGGCTACGATGGTGGGCTAACTTCACGCCTCACGATGAATCACCCGATATAACTTGTTTGTAGCTTGTTCCAAATATGGTATACTTGTATCCAAACACATTGTGTTTGTTATTCAATATTACATATGTATTGGAGACACAATGATTAATATGTTATAATATATGTGTTTGTGACCCAAATTTGGCTTTGTTTGTTGAAAACTGCTGAAACAAAAACGTGACAGACAACAAAGCAACAAAAAAGGCAGCAGATCTGGAATGCGCGAAAACAATGTTCCAAACATACACATGGTTTCTGCCTAATGTTAGAGGGTCTGTTTTTTTCAGCGTGTATTTTCTAAAAATACCGCTTTTACCGATTAATAGGAAGCGGGTATTAATATGAAACGTTGATTCATAAAATATAAACGGCGATGCAATCTGGTATTACATTAAAGTTCGTGTGTACTTTACTTGTAAGTTGGGTCCCCAAGATTTGGTGTTATCTTACCCGTTTGTGGCTACGCCTCTGCCGTAAAGCCATATTAATGTTAGGCTATTGATTTGATAGCTTGTGTAGGAATTAAACCTCAAGCAGAGGCTAAGCTTCCAAGCCAAGAGTGATTTTAGTTAATGGCTCGTCACTGGTTGCCATCAGTGCCTTTGCGATGCCTCTTATCTGAGCTGCTACATTATTTATCATACTTTAAATGTGTATATGGGCCCAGTGACTGACTACACTGAGTTGCAGCAGTCACCGCTGCATTTGCTTGGAACTGACGAGGTTGTGTCTACATAAGCAGTCAAAGAGGGGCGTATGAGTGAGCGTTGAAACATAAATATGTTAATATGTAAAGTACATAAATATAATTTCCATTTGAGTGGCTGTAAAAGAAAGAAACCCTCATGTCATCTCACAACTTGTGTACATAAAAATCGACATGTATAGCAGACCTCATTGTACTCTGCCGAATATGCAGCTATGTATGTTTGTTCTTATATACTCATGAACCATATGTACCTGAATTATTTATTTATATTCTCTTGTACATACATATATAAAATTCACAATCCCTTAAATTTTACTTTTTATTCCTCTGTACATTGATATTCTCCCCCCAACCCCCTGGGAAACGTGGACAAAAAAGAAGCCCGTAAGAGGGATTTATACAACAAGTTTGTTGGCTCTATTCCACTGAACATGGAGTGAGTGAGCCAGGCAGGCAGGGGCTGGCTGGCTGGTTGACTATGTTGGCTGCCAACTCTACATGCTCTCTGTGTAGTGTTATTGCTCCGTTCCCTTTTGCTTGGAAGACGACCGAACGACCGCTGCCTTGTGTTCGGTTGATAATTCAATTTTCAAATTGAATTAATAACTTTGCTGAACGGCAACAACAACAACAACAGAGAGCATGACAACATAAACTCTCATGTATCGAAATGATGAAGATGATGCCGGCGATAACAGATATTTTATAGACATCCCCGCCGTTCGAGTACTTGGTTCGAAATATTTTTAGGCACCCCTCTATGCTCCTTTGCGGCCGTGAACAACAAAGATGATATTTGTATGTATGGAGAAGTTTGTATACTTACATAAATGCAGACTCCCAGCGGCGGAATTTGCGAGGCCTTCCACAAATAAGGCATGCGGAATCATTGTTTGGTAATGCCTGCGAAATGCATGATTTTATAAGGCTTCCACAGGCCTGTTAAAAGAATGCCAGAAGACGCTGTTGTTCATGAAACCCTGTCTTTCCACACGTTCGCAATTCGTCGTTGCAAAATCATAACATCCGATAGTCCGATTGTAAGTTCTAATGTCGTGTGTTCGATTCCTATGGCTACAGAATTTAAAAAAAATCATTTTTAAGAATTACAGTTGGTTAAAGTATAAATCTGAAATATGAAGCTAATTTCCATATATATTTTTTTATTTTTACGTAAGTCCTACTCTTTTTGCAGGCCTTCATAAGGCCTTCTAGTAGAGAGGGATGGAAGGCCTTGCCTCCCAATCTCACGCAATGTTAAAAAGAAAGGAGGAGGTAATGTGTAGGGAAGGCCTTCCGTATTTTAAAGAAGGCCTGTTTGGTCATGATTGCAGGCCTTCCGGGTCATGACTTCCGCCGCTGGGCTGAGACCTAACAGGCTAAAGGAAAGCTAACAAAGTGTATGAGTGTGTGTGTGTGCGTGTGTACGAGTGTGTGTGTGGGTGAGTGTCGAGCTCAGTGTCGTCGTCTCCCTGAGTATTTATACTTGAAATTATAATGTGAATTATTTATGTACTATGGGTACTTTTACATCAGAGTTTCCTTTTTAGATGTAGACCTCTGTGTGTGTGTTTCTGCCTCTGGGTGTGTGTGTGTTGTTTGTGTGAATCGTTAATGTTCTGTTCTGATATTCTACCATGAATGGTTGTTGGTTTGATGGCGCTCTTGTCGCCGCTGTCGCTGACGTTGTAGTATTTTGTTTGTTGTTGTTAGAAACGACTGCTAAACATTTCATTTTTCCAAGAGTCGAGTCTGTGCAATCAGTCTTGGCTTCAACTGTTCAAATGATTAACATCGTCGTTTTCTTCGCCGTCCACATCAATGCTGTAGCGTGCATTAATAAGAGTATGTGTGTGTGTGTGTGCGAGTGAGTGTGTTCAAGTTGTGCTCGTTTCGTGGCTTTTAGTTTGACGACGATAATTACAGTTTGTTGTACGCTCGATAGTTGTGGTGGTCCCTTGTTGTTGCTGTTTTTTGTTATTATTATGCAGTTAGAGTTGTGTAGATAATGCAGCTTGTTTTTCGTTGTTTGTTTCTACAGGTTACTCTCTTACAATGCGGCAATATTTAAAGTGGGCAGAAGTAAAATTGGATGCAATCAATGCTATAGACGATTTTGACCTGCAGTAGAGTGTAGATTAGAACATGAAATTGTAAACAAAAATAATAAAATAACAATTTCAGGGCAAATGCATAGTTTCGGAGTTATGGTCCCCGAAATTACGGATATGAGAGGGTTTTGGCGTTAACCCTCCAGTGCATATGATACATATTTTTTTAAATGTTAAAACTCTGACTTTTCGCACGGTGTAGTAGAAGCTTTAAGCTACGCTTTTCACTTTTCAGGGTGGCAACACTCTCCTAGCTTTCGAGTAATGTCAATTTGAAGTGACAGGTGACCACTTTCAAGCGGGTTTTTTTTTATTATTTTTGCAAACACAGCAATTTTTGCATATATAAAAAATATATTTTTTTTGTCAATTTCAATTTAAAAAAATACTTCATTAACCGGTGAGTAAATTGAATCTAATTCAGGTCAAAACAAAAATTCATGCATTAGAGGGTTAAGGTAACATAATAAGCTATTGATATCATCACTTTTTCCTATAAAACAAGTCAAAATAAACTCAAAAAATAAGCTAGCATTGCTCGATAACTCGATAACTAGCGAGCAGTTAGATAACTAGCGAGGATGTTGAATTTTTGAAAAATTATCGAATTTTTTTACTTTTCTCAAAAAAAAATATTTTAAAAAACCGCGCGAATTTTTGTCTTTTTTGTTGAGAAAAGTAGAAAAATTATTCGATAAATTTTCAAATTATCGAAAATTGCTAAAACTGCTAAATATTTTTTTGAGTTTATTCCGACTTGTTTTATACATAAAAGTGACACGGTAATTTCGGGGACCATAACTCATTTGCCGGGTACTGCCTTTTTACTTTTTCTACTTAAAATAACGTGTTCGATCTCCCTCTCATAAAATGGTTCCCTTTTGGAGTTTATGCCGTAAAATAGACCTGTTCATTTAATTCAATGCAACTCAATTTAATTCAACTCAATTCAATCCAATTCAATTCGATTCACTTCAATTCAATTCAATGCAATTCAATTTAATTCAACTCAACTCAACTCAGTTCAACTCAATTCAATGCAATTCTATTTAATTCAATTCAATTCAATGCAATTAAACTCAATTCAATTTAATTCAGTTAATTCAATTCCATTCAATTCAATTCAATTCAAGTCAACTCAACTCAACTCAACTCAAGTCTAGTCAATGCAATTCAATTTAATTGAACTCATTTCAATTTAATTCAACTCATTTCAAATGAATTGAATTCAATTTAATTGAACTCCAGTCAATTTAAGTCAACTCAATTCAATTTAATTGAACTCCAGTCAATTTAATTCAAGGCAATTGAATTCAGCTCAATTCAATTTAATTGAATTCATTTCAATACAATTCATTACAATTACATTCAAATCCATCCAACTGAATTAAATTCAGCTCAATTCAATTCAGTAATTTAATTTAGTTAATTAATACAATTTAATTGAACTCAATTTAAATTAATTTAACATTCCCCTACAACATCCATGCCGAAGTAGATGGACCTATGGTCTGAGAAGAGGTATTCCCCATAGACCGTCCGATCCCTTCTAATAAAAGTGCCCACATTCGTCAGGGTTATGTCAATGAGAGCATCCCTGTTCCTATTTCTAAAGGTCGGGTTGTTCCTCGCATTGCAATTTTTAAATACAAACTGAATAATAAAATCCAAGACTGTGCCGCCAGTATATCAAAGGCGAGCTTAGCCGTCTCAATGTGTGGTTTGCCGAAGTGGTCGCACAGTCCTGGGGGTCACTTAAAGTCTTACTGTAGAGAGAGAGTGAAATAACCGGAATGTGCAGGATGGACTGGCGCATGCTGATGACATAGACATCATTGGGAGAAATTTGCGAGAGGTTACTGGAGTATTTTCAAGAGTCGGAAGAGAATCAGCGAAGTTGTGTCTTACTGTTAATGAGGACAGCACAAAATTGATGGTGTTAACGATTGGACAAACCTCTCGACTTGGTCCGCACTTGAACGTCGACAACCGATTTGAAGTGGTGGGTGGATCCGCCGTGAAACCCCGTATTCAGTTCTTGCGAAATTTGCTTAAGCAATTTTGTCATTTATCTATAAACGGAAAATTTTGTTGCGGAGAATTACCACCTATCTTTGATTTACCTTGCAAATATTTCATGTATAATTCCTCTAGGGACTCCATTTTATTTTTAACACTTGTTGTGTTACTTTTGGTTGTTAAAATGATCGAAATGTCAAAATTCCGGTCCCAAACAATTATCAAACAATTGGTTTTGTACGAGATAACTTTGGCGTAACAACACCGTAATTGATTTTGCCTACGAAATTTTCGCAAAGAGCTGAGTACCATGCAAATGAAAAGTGAGCGAAATTTTCGTTATTTTTTATACACCTTCTTTTGGCAACGAAATTTTCATAAAAACTGAATACTGGGCTTGAATAGGGACGACAACGTCAGCCTGGGGATGAAGAGGAAGTAGAATAGGAGACGGACAAAAGTCCAGCTATACCAGACTCTCGTTTTACCTTACCTGACATATAGCTCCGACTCTTGGGCTATATCGCAAGCGGATGAAAAACACCTGGGAGTATATATGGTTCTGTTGGCGAAAAGAGCTATGCCATTTGTGTTCCAACTTGGACGTGGAATCAAATCAAATTAGGCCAACTGCGTTGGCTAGGAATGGATGAAGATGAGTAAGCGCGATAAGTTTGCGATAACGTACCCGATAGAAGCGGGAAAAGTTGACGTCCCTCCGTATCCTTGGTGTTATCAATTGGCGAAGGATAGAACCAGTTGGGGAAATAAGTTAATATTTATGTATTTGTTTGTTTAATTAATATGCGCAAGACATCTGACCTCATGAGGTGGTAAAAAAGTTAAGTATTTTTTTAAAGCCAAATTAAATTTCAAATTTTACATGTTCGTTTTGAGTTGTGCTGTGTGCTCTACTATTATTTCCATACGCGAACATAAACAAATTTTGGTACTTCATGCTTGATAGGTATTACATGCACGATACAGTGGTGTAATGGGCTTATCTGTATTTGTTTGCATGCTCTCAAATATCATTAAGGCCAGTTAAATACGGGCAGTGTTGCCATGTAGCCATTGCACAATTTATGTTTGTGAGCTCGTGAACATTAAATTCCTACTCTGCTGAATTTTATTGCATTTAGGAGTTCTTGAAACATAGTGGCAAAAACAAAAATAATAGTATGACAAATGATGTATCCCAAATTGTAGAAAAATTATATAATTAAACCCAAATGAACTGCTCCAAATCACTCAATGATATAATATAGATTAATGTTTGAATGACCATCAAAGTTTGAAAATGATGGGAAAGTTCTTCAACGTAATTCCCTTAAATCCGTATCATTCTCCTCAAATTGTATATACTTGCCATTTCAGTGCTTATGGCAACTCTGTTCGAATTATGCAGTTCATCCGTGAACATTGCCATTTACACAAGTACAATGTTCAGATACTTACGATTCATACAATCATACATACACAGTGTATGATACACTCATACATAGTTCATACACTGTACGAATTTTATGTACACATTTTGTGCAGTGTGTTTTTTGTGGCCCGTACAGCGAACAATTTGAAATGAGAATAGGAGCAAGAGACACCCAACAACAACAGTGACGGCAACCAGGCACATTGAATGAATGCATCGTGCTAGATGTGGAGTTTATGGAAGTCGTCGTCTCAGTTATGTACTATGGGCTGATTTGTTTATTTCTCTTGATTCTCTTTTATGCCTTGTATTCGCTGGGCGAAGACCGATAATAAAGAGGAGTGAAGGAAGGAAAGGAAAGTAAAGTAAAAAGAGCGGCAATCGAGCGGTTATGTCGAATTGTTGCTGAACACTTTGTGGGAACAAATACACATGAATGGGGAAGGAATCGAACCAACTTTAACTTCTGCAATGTGGTACCGAAATGGGTGTTGAATTATGAGAGCTGTGAGTGCGTACACCGTGAGTTCGTTCCACAACTCTGGGTGAAGAAAGAGTAACAAAGAAAAAACCCACCACCACTGCCACTGGCACAACTCTATTGTGATAAATGAATTGAATGTGAAGCGACGTAGCGTAGCATGGTAGTTCATGACAGCCAACGCAACTACAAACATTTTTAATGATTTGGATGCGATTGTTGAGATAAACGCTCTGTATTTTTATTTTGGGTCGAATTATAGTTCTTGATGTGTTGTTTGTTGCCTTGTCTGTGTGCCAAAAGGTTATTTCTATCGGTTTGTTGTTGTTGCTGCTGTGTTATTTCCGGTTAAGGAATTTATGCCGTGTGCGCGGGGTTTTCACTTACTGTGTGTGTGCTGACGATGTGTTTCCTAATGCTTGCCGGCTATGTTTTGTTCGTTCGTTTCGCCGTGTATTGAAAGACGATACATAGCCCAAACAGCAGCATCAGAATCATCGTCATTTCTCGATTTAATTTCGTTAGGGGACAACAAACATTTGTCGCATGTGTGCACACGCACATAAATCATTGAAATTTTAATCATCTTCATCCACCGTAATCGCTGCTATCGTTCCCGGAAAGATCTCCTCAGGCAATTGGAAAATACAACCAACAGCAACCCACCACCCCTAAGTCCAAGTAAAAACTCTACAAATGTTCATAAAAATATGTTTTGGAATTTTATTTGTTTTTCCTTTATAGGGGTTCCAGTAAAACTGCTAGATTTGTTTATCTTCAATCTTAATCTACTTAATTTTAAGACATTCTTAATAAATTCTTTATATTTACATATTTACAAAAAAAAAGATGATTTACACTATAATACTTGTTATTTTAAAAATTAAAATGCAACTCTGTGGCTGCTCATAAAATAATAATAAAAAGAAAACTTTAAAAACACGGCATAAAATAGCGCTCAACAATTTGAGTTTCTTCCGCTTGTAAAACAACTAAAATAAATAACACTTATGGAGTACTTAATGGAAAAGTTAAGGAAACATCATGTTTTATATTCAAGATTTCAATTCAAAGTTTTGCGATTTGCAAGGAATTGAATTCCCTGCTCTCTTTTGAAAACACCTCCCATCCCAATCCCCAGGCCATCCTCAATTTACTTACTTTTTCCCACCAGTTGCTCCTTTTGATTGGTCGCAGAACTCGACGCCGATGTCGTCGAACTGTTGGCTACGGATTTTGGACTAGTTGAGTTCTTTTGTTGCTGCTGTTGTTTAGTGGGCTCGGCAGCGCAAGCTTTACCCTCCGCTTGAGATTTTTGCAATTCCATGCTATTTTTCAACTTTTGCATGTATTCAGTGAATGCGTCATTGCCAGCTCTTTGCATGCGCGACAGTTGATCCATAATGTAGGCCTGTTGGTAGTTATACATGGTGGGATTGAATTGACCCAGTTGGGCGGCCGCGGCAGCATTGGCGGCATAGGGATAAAACATATTCGACTGATTGGCAACGGCTGCCTGAACCTGTGCTCTCAAAAGGTTTTCCTTCAGGAATTTGCCTAATTCCGCTTGGCTGGCGGCATTTTGACAGGCGGCGGCTGCTGCTCCCAAATGCGGCGGCAACATGGCTTGCATAGGGTGAGGCAGAACAGGTGGCGGCAAAGTTGGCAGGTTCGGCGGGGTTGCACTGACATTGCCCAGCTTATTAACAATGTTTGCCGCCGCCGCTTGAGATGGGCTCGTCTTGTTTCCCTTAGACGTTTGTGACGACTTGGCAGGGGGTTGCTTGTTATTAGTTACATGTTGGGCTTGTGAAGTCGGCGATTGCTGTGGATTCTTTCCACTGCCAGTTGGTGGATGCTGAGGCTTTTGTGGAACCCCGGGGGACTTTTTACTTGGCTGCACTTTTTTGTTGGAATGTATCTTCACATTGACACCATTGGGTGACGCGTAAGTACCAATAACGTTGCCATTTGATTTTGGCACACTAACTTCGGGTTGTGGATTTGTGATCTGGCGCGGTAAAATATGTCGGAATTTCTTGCAAGCGGAACCATCCGGTGATTTGGGAGATTTTTGTTCCGCAGATCCAGAGCTCAAGCGTTTCTCAGGGCTGGGAGTCTTCTTGTCGTTGTTTGACTGGATCGGTGGTGACTTGGCACTATTTGTTGGAACAGTTGTCGGTTTATTGTTAAGCACAGGTTTAATCATACCATTACTCTTGGACATCAATTGATGATTGGTTGCAGACATATTGTTGCCAGATGAAGACTTAAGGTTGCCACTGGATGGTGAAGAATTCATGGAAACAGCGTTTTGCATATTAGGTGCTGAATTGCTGTTATTAACTGTCTTGCAAGCATTCAATGGAGGAGTTGCCACCCTTTTGACAGGTGGATTGGGGAACAAGGAATTCGAAACTGGTGGTGAGGAGCGCTTGTTTTCACTGTTATCCGAGGTCTGTTCGGGCAATTTTAGTATCTCTATATAATTATTAACAGGACTCTTGTGTTTTGGGTATTGAGCACCATTTGATGAAGCATCTCCATCTTCGCGTGTTATGGTTATAGACAAAGACGAAGGAATGTTGATGTTGCATGAATTCAGCAACGACTTAACTTTTAGTTGTTTCTCCGGTGGATCTTCGCCGGGACTGGGGCTACGAGCAAAGGGATACACACGTTTAGGCGCCTGGGGCTCGGAACGGCTATTCGTGGACGAGTTGGAGGAAGTGGAAGTGTTGTTTGCATTATTTGTATCCTTTTTCGTTGGTGGACTAGGGAACAAACTTGACATTTGGTTGTTGGAATTCAAAACACTTTGCAAATACGAGTTGTTGGCGTTTGCTGGCTTCGGTGTGTATTTGTATGTGGGCACGGTAGGTATGTTGTAGTTCGGCACGTACTGTGGCGAACTTGGAGAGTAAATTGGTGAATTGGGGGTATACATAGGGGTGCGACATCCAGGAGGAACTTCGTTGCCTTTGGACTTAGATGCATTGTATAAAGCCAAGTTCAGGTAACTGTTATTCTTGTTGGAAGTTGCCTTCGAGGAACCTGAGTTGTTACGAGAGGCTGCCGAGTTATTTCCCGATGTTTTACTAGACGGTGCTGCCATCGGTGGAGGTCCCATCAGAGCGTTGCCATCTGTTTTAGGTCCATACACTTTAGGTGTGGCAGGTTCATTTGGTATGCTCTTGATTTCGGTACCCGCATCCTTTAGAATCTTATTTACATCGCTGGGAATGTTAGCAAATGGATTGGGACGGGAGGCTTTAGGTAAGATCGGGTGATATCTCTTGGCGATAGGTGTGCGGCTGCCAGGAGGTGCCAACTGTATACCTCCATGCATGGGATGAGGCGTAAGGGATCCTGGCGGAGCTGCAGCTACTTTTGTTTGCTGTAACTTGCCGGCTTTCTTGAGCAACGATGCGGGAGGTTTCATTACTGTCAGTGGAGCAGGTGGAGGCATTAACTCTTTCTTATTCGACGAAGTGGTAGATGAAACATTTGATGTCGACGAGTTACTTTTAGTGGAGGCGTTCGTAATAGGTGGTAATTTAATTTTAAAGTCTTCTGTGGCTAATGGAGGAGACAATTTAGGCTTCTTAATGACAGCCTTAATGGGTTCTTTACTTTTACGTTTGGAAGACGACGAGAGCTCTTTGCCAGTGTGTTTGGAAACAACGGACAGAGTAACCTCCTTCGACAGTAGCCTTGATGGTTCTGGTTTATCAAGTTTTACCTCATTTATAGGCGCTAATGCGAACGATTTTAAAAATTGAGATTTTTTGATATCTTCAGGACTTTCTTTGGGGGCAGTCGACGATGTTGGTGTAGTAGGGGAACTTAACTTCGCTAAAGGACTTATGCGTTCAGCTTTAATGGTTATTGGAGGCACTGTTAAAGGACTTGGCGTTTTGCTCTTACGTTCACTGTGTGGCGAAGATTTTGGAGAAGATTTGGGACTACTATCCTTTTCCTTCTTAGTTTTCGTGACCTTCCACTCTTTTTCATGCTTCACAGGTTTCACGATTTCTTTACGCTGTGGGTCGGACATATTGATAATAGTTACGCTGTTTTGTTTTGAAAGGTCAATTTTCAACTTGATGTTCTCCACTTTACGTTCATCTTTTGGTATAGACAATGAGGGCGATGACTTGTGGGATTCTTTTTTCTCTTTCAGAGCTTTTACGGGGGCAGGAGGTTTTACATCAATGTGAACCGATTTCTCTTTCGCTGCTTTGTTTACAATAGTAATTTTTAACTTATCCGTGGGACTAGAATCTTGCGAACTAATGGAAGGACTTTGAGGCTGGACAATTTCAAACTGCTTAGGCTTCTCCACAGGCGCGGTAGGAGTTTCGGTGGTTGATGATACTTCTGCTTCGTTTTCTTGCTTGATTTCTTCAGGCTCCAAGATCTTGTTATCTGTCGCTGTTATGAGGGAGGGGGTTGGTTCATGTACTATGCACATGGCTTGTGGCAGTAATGCGGGAGACGTCTCCACCGGCGACTGAACTTCCTTCTTGGGCAGTGGTGCAATATTTTTCTTTACCCTAATTGGCGGCCTAAGCGATTGCTTAACACGGAAATAGAAACGCATAGGGGCATCTCTTTTCCATGTATAGATGTAGGCAACATCCATAAGGGTATAGTGGTCGAGGAGTATAATGGTCTTGACTTTGTACATTATGTCAATAGTGAAGCGATTCGAATTGATTTCAAATTTACCATACACTAATTTCTTTAAATGAGCCACGGTACACATGGCGGGGCATTGTAAATAACGGGGTTTGAGAAGTTCATTGTACTCGGTATTCGATTTTATGAGCTCACTGTAAAGAGTTTAGAAAGGGAGAAAGAAATATGAATTAGTATAAGTGAAATAGCATATTTATGTAGGTACAAATATTCGATTACAAAATTCTTGATTCTAAATTATGAAATGTTTCGAGATTCATACTTACTCTATATCTGCATATTCTAATGAAATTGACATATAATCCGATGGACTAAATATGAGATGCTCTGTATCATCGCCCCTTTGTTCGGGTGAAGCCACTGCAGCCTCCTCTGGTCGATCCTTGTAGAATGCCCGTTTACGCATCAACTCCTTTTCGTACAGACCCGGTACTAATTTGTAGACAATAGCTTGTAATGTAGTGTCTGGCCTAAAGTAGAACGTAGGAAGAGGACATACATAAGTGACAGTTAAATATTAATATCTGCAGAAAATTAAAAAAGGTTCTGATCTCCTTTTGTTCTATGTGCGATTTGCCAACGACATTTTCCTGTGCACATATCTTGATACGAGCTAGTTTGAATACAGAAGTACCTCTTGAAAAACAAAAAAAAAGTTCAAAGGTAAGATATACAAGCAGGTAAAGCATGACGAAGAGGACAGCGAGTACGACGACATCAACAAACGCCATTTGTAACACAATAGAATTTCCTAGTCCGTCCGTCCTGTGGTGTTTGCCCGTCTGTCTGCCAGTCTGCGTGTTTAGGATGTAATGAAATGTTGACGCAGATGTTTTCATTATAAGCCTCATTACTTCCTAAGAGAACTCTGCATGTATGCATTCCTCGACACTATTCTGGGGCTATACTACGCTATGATCACTCGCTTTGCTGTGAGGTGAGGTCGTTATTGGCATTTGTCTGGAGTTAAAAAGTGTGCAGTCACGGCTTTGTGAAGTCAAATCTATCTATCACATTAGTTCCTGACATTGTTCTATTTCTGTTTTGCTTAAGTGTTGTGGTACACTTAATAGGAATGCATCAAGAATTGCCGTCGGCATTACGCATCAACGTTGGGTAATCATAAGGAGCGGAACTCTACTGGTAGAACTGCACTGACTGTGTCACGATACTTACTTTATGTTTGGTTTTGCGGTATTTATCATCATTTCGCAGCGTGGACAGTACTGCTCGGTGCGCAAGTGTTTAATCAGGCAGCTATGACAAACTGTAATGAATTAAGAATGGGGAAATGAGTGATTGGTTAATAAGGATTAATTTATGTAGTAATTAAAAACTAACTGCCATATTCATAACAAGTTAGAAGAGGTTTGAGAGACGGTTTATCATACAAAAATCGTCTCTCTAACCTCTCATAACTTCTTATGAATATGACCATAAGACTATATCGCAATTTAGAGGGGTGTACTTATCTCTATTTTTTGTAAGTTTTCGAGATAAATTACTACTGTTCAGGTGACGTTTCAATGTAACCACGTGAAGCATATCTCAATTCACTCACGTTTCACGATTATTTGCGGCAACTATTAATCATGTACAATGATCGATTTTTGAATTCTTTGTTACACTTAAATACTTTAAGTAACCCAACCAAATGCCTACCAGAAACTTGATCCTGACATGTTACGTTTAGCAACAGCTAGATTATGGAGCAATTAACATAATTACTCGAAATTACTTTTAAAACTGTAAGACCCGAATGAAAATAGAAAGCAAACTGCTCACTACCTGTAAGATGATTTCTTATATCTCTTCACGGAACATTATTCAATATCAAGTTGAAATATTTGAATCAACAAACAAAAATGCCATCCTGGAAATCTAGCGGAGAATTGTGCATGCAAATGGGTACATTTTCGGGCATATCAAACATTTCAGAGATAACAAATCTCTTGAGAAACAACATTAAGCTTGGTGTTACCAACTGGAAAGAAAAGATGAGAATTCCAACCTGTTGGAAACGTGTTATGGTTGTTGTGTAAGGTTGTATATGACCAATTGAAGTACATATTGGTAATTTTGACACTTAGTGATGATACTTGGCGATTTTTGATGATGGCTCTTCTTATGTGTAATTTTCATATGGAGTTTACTATACTATTCAAATAGTATCAATGCAGACACAGAAGTCGGGCCATCTAATAGCGCAAACGTCGAAATTAGTCATACCAGTGACTGAACCTTACTGAATTGTCTGCTATTCCAACAAAATCCAATTCATTTATAACGTAAAATAATGTCAATGACGAGTTAATAGAAGTGGAAGGAACTTCTCATACATTAACATGTAAAAATAACAAAAAACGGCCATTACAACTGGAAAATAACTACATTTTGAATTTTAACGGCTAAACTACTCTATTTTTCCCTTCAAATCTAGTTCATCATAAAATTTTAAATTTTAAGGGTTTGTCCTCCTTGTAGTTCCTTGCACTTCCCTTCATCACAATAAATTTGAATGAAATTTATTCAAGGGTTTCAACTACAACCCAAGGACTTCACAACACTCTCAGATGGTATGACTTCTTTGAGCATAATACCGTATCTCATTTTAAACCCACTCCACTCCTAAAGAAGTTTGGAAAATTGCGATAAAATCTAGAGATGATGACAGTATGAGATAGCAGATAATAAGTATACTTACATGAGTGTAAACATTCCACAATGGTTGTGGCATCTATAAGATATCCAAAGCAAAGACCGCAGATGATATGGGCATTCATGGAACTGAGCAGAATGGGTCGGTGTTTCATGGCCGATAATTGCAGATCATTTGCATCGGCTTGTACCGCCGTACCTGAGCAATTTTCTTGAGTTTCTAGTTCGGTTTTGATCTCTGTATCACAAGTTTCACTTTTCACATTAATTGAGTTAATATCACTACTGCTACTGCCATGGCTGGATGTTGTTGAACTGCCACTGCTACTGTCACATTGCGACGTAATCACATTTGTCGCTGATGGAAGAGGCGTAATGTTGGATGAAATTGCTTTCGATGTTGGGTTCTGCACTTTATTCGTTGTCTCTGGCGGTGTGATGGCTTTCGATTTATTTGCAGGAGACGCAGGAACATCACCAGCAGCGGCAGTCGAAGTGACAGCCGCTGCATTGTTGTTGGGTGTTGTCTGTCCCATTGTCTGTTGGTATGATGTATTAGAATTTGCCATTTTAGTTGTTGTAGATTCGGCTTTCCTTGTTGATGTATATGTCTTTTTTGCTGCTGTCGAATTTGCCACAGGTAGCGACTCAGGGGACATTATTTGTGTTAGTTGCTCTTTGCTTTATGATCGGTTTTCGCCAAGGTAATCTGATCTGTTTAAGCTGGAATTGGTTTTTTTTTGGGTGAACAAAATTGGTTAATTTTGAGAAGAACATAAATTTAAATGGTACGAGTATAAAGGAAAGAGGAGAAAATTGGGCACACAATAAAGGATGGAACGAAGAATACAGTAGTGGCTCGTTATGTGCAACTTGTGGTAATTCGATGTGACGGTACTTTGGTAATACAAATTATTCAAACAACAAACTGCATTAGTGATATTAATAGGATAAATGAGGACAATTTTGGGTTTAATAAGCACACAGGGACAGCGCCTAAACAAACGGGAAGATTCTCTTGCGAGAGAGACGATATACTATTCCGAAATAGTTTAGATAACTGGTGGTAATATCAGGTAGATAATTTCCTGCGGGATCTTAGCCTCAACAACAGGGGAAGGATCAAACGAACCATTTGGCAAAACATCGCTTATTTGTCAAACTCAAAATTTACCGTTTTTGAACTAAGTACGACAAGATAATCTCCAGGGCGAGTTTTTTGAGATAAATTAACATTTTTATTTTCCATAAATAATTCCAAAATCGTTATGAGTATTTGAATGGTAGGACTTTGCATGCAATTCTATACTACTTTGTTTTACTCAAGACTAGTTGTTTTTTCAGAACATAACCCGCATAGTTCAAAACGTTTTATTTTGGTTCGTAAAAACGAAAATACATTTGGGCTTTTCACGATTATGGCGGAAGATATTTCCAGCCCTGAAAATGTTTCCGAATGGAAAAAGTTGCCCTTTTCTTCACATTGAAGTTGAGAAAATATTCCCCATTTTGGAATTTCTTATGAGCCAACCTACACCAAAAGAGGTGAGAAATATCACACAATTGCAACACGTTATCTTGACTGATCCGGTATGTTTCCAGCCTAAAGTTAAAAATGTTGTGGAATAGCCAAAAACTTAATTATTTTATAATTTAATTCAGGAGCTTATATAATCCAATCCATACTCCTAAAAGTTCATGAATTGTGAGTCCAGTAACTAATAAAATATCTTATTGATAATTTAAGGAGGTCCAATTAGTGCAACTGGCGGTAAAACTATTGTCAGTTAAGCATTTTAAAAATTTCTTGCAACTGACTTAGTTAGTGCAAAACTCCTTTGCCAATTATACATAGGTAGGCAGCGTCAGCGCGCTGGCTGGAATAGGATCGAAATTTCTATGTTGGATGCTATCTTGTCGCCAGTACGACATCTGAGACCCATTGATACGGCTTATTAAATGTTCATCCACTGATTGTCCAGCATCATTTCCTGAATTTATCGACAATATCTGGCGTGATGACTGCTATTGGTATTGCACAGTCACACCGGGATATAATTTGCCAATTTGCCGTCAATGATGTAATGGTTAGTGTGCGCGCCTCTTGTACTTCAGATCCGGGGTTCGATCCCTGCTTCTGACCACCTTAAATTTCTTTCGACGTCAGTCACTTCGCTTAATAATGGCGACACTATTGAGTACTTAGCCATGAAAAAGCTTCTCAAAATACCGTTAGCAACCGGTGTCAAGCTATAGTTCCACAATCCGTCTAAAACTAGACAGCTAGCACAGCTCACTGGTTGTGAGAAGCCCTCCCCAATCCCAACATGGGATGTAATAGGAAACCATTTTCCTTAATCTATTATACATCGACGTGGGCATTAATGGGTTAATTGGGCGGATCTCGGAATTGGTCGGATCGTCAATTATGTGGGAATATTTATTGGAGCTCGGGATACAACATATTGGGCTAGAATATGACGACGGAACATGCATGGGATTGAAGGGCTATTGCGGACAACGGAGAAGACTAGCGGAACAATCGGGGGAGTAAAGTTGTTACTTTCTTGTAGAGAGTATGGAATTATTCCAAACCACCTGGGGAATACCACAACCGTTGTGGGACGCTTGTTTAGAACTGACACGATAAAGGCCACAGTGGAAAGGGCGAACTGCAAATTTCATTTGAGAATTCGCAATCAGGGGATGACACAGACGACTGTGAATATGGGAATATTGAGGGGGACCATCGAACACGACGGAACTGCGAGAAGGACCACACTCATTGACAAGGAAAATTGATATCCGACCAAACGAACATGTACGGACATATCGACTCAGACTAGGAGTACGCATTGGACAAAATTGCGAAAATGACGTCCTCCGCCAGCTAGGTTTCACATACAATATAAAGCCGGTTTATGAACAGTATGACAATGTAGTTCCCGGAGGGAATCAAATGGCTACTCTCTCTTGGGGGAAATCTGCACTCCCGATTGATGAGAACTTATGCCCATTGCACATTATTGCAGACATTGGATTTTACAGTAGCCTATGGCCGTATGGGCGCTTTTGTACATGAGAACGTGGGTTCACTATCGAGTATATAGCCATGGAAAAGTTTGTAAACATAGCGATCGAAATCTATGTAAAACTATGTGGTTCACAATCAGTGAGAGTAAATCTAGAAATCGCACAGCTCACGGTTTATGAGAAGGCCTTTCCATTCCGTTCATGGGTAGATGGTAGTTGACAGGAGTCTGTTAATTTTTAGTTAAATACGAGGGAAGTTCAAGAAGTCACGGAGCTATGAAACCATCCTCGTATTTTATATGCACAGGTTTAGGGATTGAAAAGTAATACGGGGTAACACCAATCAAATCCACAAAATTGTGCGTATCAAGTTTTTGAAAAACAGGGGGCTAATTAGATAGGAAACGGTATCGAATTCATTATAGTTTTGTCGGTAGTGAAGTTTTATGACCGGTAGACGAACTGTCATTATCGACGTATTAGTATCGTTTGGACGATTATCGTCATACATAATTAGGCCCCTGAATTGGCAGCAGTCAAAAAATTTAAGTTATCAAAAATATTACCGTATTTTATTACAATTGGCGTCCAAACTAGGCAATTGCATTTGTCTAAGCAATTGCGTACAGTGCAATTATTTTTGCAATATGTCGCATTTATCGTGGTCAGGTTACTGATAACCTTGATCTCTAGTTTTTGACATTGTTCTCTAAATTGACATTATAGGCGGCAACTTCGTGCTTAGACCTATTTAGAGGAACTCCGTTACGAGACCAAATTATCGAAAACGGCGGCACAACAGAAAAATTTAATTGGAGCTCTTAATTTTGCTAGCCGCGTGTGAATTTGATGTTTTTGTAGTAACTGAACCTTTAAAATTGGGTCAGTCTGTCAAATCGGGTCAGTTGATCAAATCGTCTCACATTTTAACCCGATGAGAGCCAATTTTATCGGCGTCGGTGTCAGTTTCAATAAAGTTTTGTTTGTAAAAACATAAACAAATCAAAGAAAGTGCGATTTGGCGGATCCGTCGCGAATTCAGTTTATTTCCAAAAACGAATACGAAACCAATTCGAATGGTAAGTTCGTTACGAGTTCGAGACTGATCCGAAAATGTACAAAAAGCGATTCGCGTTTTCGAGAGGAATTTCATACGAAAACTAATTCGATCTGAGACCGTTACGGAAAAAATATCCGCAGAAACGGATCCGTCTCGAATTCGTAACGGATTAATATGGCACATTGGGCTATTTCTAATATTAATTATATTTTTAATAAAGACATTCTGAAGAAATAGTAAATTTTTAATTTTCGAACAACGCATTATTGTTTTTTTTTTTTAAATTGCGCATAACGGGCCACTACTGTAATCGAATGTAATTAAAGGCATCTTGGCGCTTTATTTTAAAAAGGTATTGACATTACTGTGCATGAGAGCAGCGCTCAATTTATAAGCAAGCACAGGGAGAGGGACAAATGAGAAATGTGTAGACGCTGCACACACAGGGAGAAAGAGAGTTTATGTTTATAGCATTTGAAAGACGAGAATTTTGGTTATTTGAAAATTTATGTTGTTTTCTGTAACAGATAAAAACTACAGCTGGAATCTTTTTCTCGTTTCACTGAAATAAGAAACGGCGGCGGGCGAGTGTGTGTGTGTGTATATTGTAGTGTAAATAATGAAACAAATGTGTATAAATAAGGGATATTTCTACATTCTGTTTTTGAGAAGAATATATGCTTAAAGAGCAAATGGAAATAAAAATTATGTGATATACGAAATAATCAACATTAGAGAAGACAAAGAAGAATGTTGGGCTTGCTTACCTTTAGCTAGCATTTAGAAAAGTAATCCATATTGTGGGCTTAAAAGAAAGTAATCCATTTTCGTGTGTGCGTGTGTGTAAAAATAACGCGTTAATCCAATGATAATAAGGGTAATCCAAAAAGTGTTCGGGGGAAACTTATAATCCAGATTTCAGCAATCAAAAAACCAAAACAAAATTCGATGAATTTTGTTATCGGAAAAAGTGCGATGAATTTTGTAATCCAAGTTTAAAGTGCTGAGTGTTTTATTAAATTTTTTTGTTGCATTTATGCTGGTTGTAATCAAAAACTTTCACAATAATTTATCTTCATTATTTTTGTTACAAAGAGATTTTCTCTTTTTTTTGTAATTCACTTCGTTTTAATTATCTTGTTTTCTCTTGTAGTAATACATTCGCTTCGTTTTTTTTTGTTATTTTCTTTTAAGCACTTTATTCGTTGTTGCTGGTATTATGCTGCGTTGTGTAGTTATCACTTTGTGTGTGTGCGCGCGTTTTCTCAAAAACTTCCACACTCCCCTTGTGGTACACTATGTATCATGTGTTTTGCTTTCAATGATAATTCATTCAGTTGGTGTTCGTTTTATGCTCTTGCTCTCTTGTTTTTTTTTGTTGTTGGAATATTTCAGACTTTATGTACAAGAAAACGATATTATCATCCACTATATCTCACACGACGAAATTGAAGATGTTTAATCTTTTTTTTTGGAATACTTTTCAAACCAAATAAGGTAAGTTTTGTTAATTTAATTAATATTTTTGAAATCACTTTTTTTTTTAAACTAAATTATACACTGTTATTTTGTGTTTAAACAAATTCTTATGTTTTCAAGTAGATTTACTTCAGGTTTAATTATAAATTATTTTTAACGCTTTGCCGTGCACGTCTTTACCACTCAACATTCCGTGTTGAACTGTTTTCTGCTTCGCTGCTAAGGTTGTTTGTAACGCACTCAATAGTTTGTGGTATATAACACATATGTATGTAGAGTGGCGACGATTCGTGTTTATGTGTTTAGGTAGCAGCACCAGCAAAAGAGTATATTTGTTGGAGTTATTGACTTTTTGTTGCTTGTTTTCTACTGCTGTCTCTGTTTTTCCTCACTGTATCCTTTTATAGTGTTGTCTCGTTCCCTCTCTTCACCAATTCTATATAATTGAGTGTTTTTTTGTTGTTCCTCGAAACCACTCAAAGTCTCTTTATTTGTTTGGTTATTACACTTAGCGGTGGTGTGTTTTTATAGCCGTTCTACGTATTTAGGTAGGTACTCTCGTTGTACTGCTGCGTTTCAACGATATTCAATTGTGTGTGTGGCTTCACAATTAAGGCGCCAGTTGTGTTGTAAATTGTTTAGGTTGGTTAAGCGTCGGATGCGTTTACGTTTCTGCTTGATACGAACCGTTCGTATTCGCTGCCGATGAGATACTAAAAGGTTGCTTGAGTTTTAGTTGCTACTTTGGCCATAAAACTGTGTGGTATGTTTTTGAGTTTGCCTCTGCTTTTGGCTCTTGCATGCATTCAAGTACATACACTGTCATATGTACCTAGTAGAAGTGACGCTGTGTGCGTGCGTATCCACTCTCTTAATAAAGCCAATTCAGAGTAAATAAAGTTCAATTACATAAGGCCTTGTAGTATATACCAAACGTATGATGTTGTTATGTACTACATACATACCCAGCAACAGCAAGGGAAAAGTGTGGTGGTTTAGGTAACAGCTTGTACGAGTCGGGAGACGTCCACGCCAGCACTATATAAGAATGAATCTGCTTCCACCTAACTACACATTTCGTTTAGTTTTATATACAATGTAGGTATGTGCTTGTAACCTTATATACACAACACAGCTACAACATAAATGAGAATTATCTAAGTTTCATAGCTGCTGCAGTTGCTGCTGTTATACCTACATATATCGCTTAGTAATCAAAATCCCCGTTTCTTTGTTGTCTGACTTGTTAAAACTTTGCAGACAAATGGTGGACATTTGTACCTACACTCACTTCAATACTCGTAACTTGATTTCCTCTATGTACATAGATATGTATGTATTTACTCGTATATAAGTGTGTATGTACTTCGTTTCTCCTCAATGCCGTTTCCTTCAGTTTGGCCTTCTCCAGCCATATACAATATTATGCTGCTTACTCGCTTCGATGCAAGGACAGAGAGAGCGAAATACCACACCAAGTCTTTCGCATTCAATGAACTTTTGCAATCATACAATAAACATAAATACAATATCCACAATGAACGCTTACGCTTCACTATCGTCAAAGAGACAATCAACATTTTAATACTTAAGACTTCAAGTTGGTCTTCATCTACGTCTTCGTTTTCATCTTTGCCTTTGTCTTGATGTTGGTCTTCATCTTGTTCAATATGCTGCTTCAAGCGTTTGCGAAAAAGTAGTGTCTTTCCTTATACCCTTCGTTTTAAGCACTTTAGGGGTTTTTTTTTATTGTTTAGGCAAAAGTTCTTGAAGTTTCCAAAGATACTTTTCTCGAAAATCCGTGTTTTGTCTCGGAGCAAGTTTAATACTGCGAAGGAAGGGAAGGTACGAGTACTTATACTTTGTTGAAGTTAATTTTTTAGTTCTCAGAAAATATCTTATTCCCTTCTTTAGGTAGTTCGATAAGGCAACGATTATTTCCAAAATGTTTTCAAATACATATGTACTTTGAAGAGGTCAATATTTGAATGCCAATGAAGGTACGTACGTACGTAGTCGTATATCCAAATTGCTTCTGAAATAAAACAAAATAACTACAAATAACACAAAGGACTCGAAATTCCCGATACACGAAAAAAACAAAATTGGTAAAATCAAATAATTACAATTCTACGAATAAAATTTCTGAAATTCAAATATTCATTTCTTTAAATTGAAGAAAAATTTCTTGAAATCAAAACACTTTGTTTTATAGATTTTCAAATTAAAATTACATATTAGATTTTACAAATAAATATTTTTGCTAAAATGTTTCACAGTTGTTAGTTCCAATAAAAAACTTCGTTATTGAATTAGAAAAATCAATTCAAACTGTAGAATTTTCAACCACCTTATATTTGTTGAAATTGTATCTCGAAATATATGATAACGGGGTTTTCAACAGAGACGCTACAAAAGTAAATCGATAGGGACAGCAAACGACGCCATATTTTTTCCCGCTCTTTTGACATTTCTCTTCAGTAAGGTTTGCCATTTCATCATGGGAAGATATACGAGCCCACAACGAGTCGAAATTATTAAAATTTACTACCGAAATTTGGAGCGCCCGAATTTAAGAGCGCTACGTCCAATTTATGGTCGTCATAATCGTCCTACCAGATCAACAATTGAGCGTCTAGTGGAAAAATTTGTACAAAATGTTCCCGTGCCAGTGAGACAAAGAAGTGCCCGTAGTGTCGAGAATATTGCTGCCGCTGAGGCTTCAGTTCAAGAAAGCCCAAATGTGTCTCTCACACGTCGTTCTCAAGCGTTGGGCATCTCTGTGACGTCCTTGTGGCGAATTTTGCGAAAAGATCTTGGCCTACATCCTTACACGATCAAATTGGCGCAAGAACTGAAGCCGCTTGACCACCATAAGCGTCGTATGTTCGTGAATTGGGCTGAGCAACAACTTGAAAATGATTTGGATTTTCATCGGAAAATTATCTTCAGCGATGAGGCTCATTTCTGGCTGAATGGCTTCGTCAATAAGCAAAATATGCGTTATTGTTCAGACAGCAATCCACACGTAATCCATGACTCATCATTGCATCCCGAAAAAATTACGGTTTGGTGCAGTTTATGGGCCGGCGGCGTCATTGGGCCGTACTTCTTCCGTGATGATCAAGACCGGCACATTACTGTGAATGCGAATCGCTACCGTTCAATGATAACCGAATATTTTTGACCCCAATTGGATAATATGGACTTGGAGGACATGTGGTTCCAACAGGACGGCGCCACAAGCCACACAGCGAATGCCACAATCAATTTATTGGAAACTAAGTTTGGTGAACGTGTTATCTCACGAAATGGCCCAGTCGATTGGCCTCCTCGGTTGTGCGATTTGACGCCGTTAGATTATTTCCTGTGGGGCTACGTCAAGTCTATGGTCTATGCCAACAAGCCAGCGACGATTGATGAACTTCGTACGAATATCGAACGTGAAATTGCAGCAGTATCGGCCGATTTATGCTTGAAAACCGTCGAAAATTGGGTTCAGCATCTGGACTTCTGCAAGCGTGCCCGTGGTGGCCATGCAAAAGAAATCGAGTTCCATACATAATGGCATCGAACGTACTTTCACAGGAATAAAGAATTTCATTGGTATCTAAAACCGGTTTTGTTTTATTTAAAAAAAACTTTTGTAGCGCTCTTATTGAAAACCCTTTATTTCAAAACATTCTTATGAGTTGTTTATGGCGTCACAGCCTACGAGATTTTGATGATACTTAGGGATCTTCGATCGATACTAATTCGCATATGTAAATTGCTTAATTCAATTTGTATATATGTATAAGATTGATGATAAACCGGTGGTATCAAGTAAGGCAGAGTAGTTAGGCGTCTGATGATGAACTTGTCACGGTGTCATGCCAGTGAGGGTGCTTAACAGAATTGTCTATTATTCCAACAAACCCCAACCATGTTTCAATTAGAGAAATGTTCCTGACCGTCTAAGCTTGTAGTGCGAATTTCTCATACATACATTAACTGAAAACTAACGCAGTCGGTCATAAAATTCAATTTAAAAAGATCAATATTCGCTCAAAAATATTCCAGAAAGCAAACTAAGTTTAAATTAAGTTGTATGTATTCACACAAATCACTAGAAAATTGTAGGAATTAATTGGAACAATTTACCAACTTTTTCTTCAATACTGAGAATTTTTTTTTTCCCAAAAGCCAGAAAATTTTTTTTAATTTGACTAATTTTAATTTTTTTTTATTCTTGAATTTTCAAAATTTGTGAATAATATTTCCAATTGTAATTCGTTAATCCAAACATAAAATTAATTAAACCAAGGAATGTTTTTGTTGAATCATAGATTGACAAACAGAATTCTTTGAAAATTAGAATTTGTAATATTTACAAATGTTTTCGTGAAACTAATGAATTATTAATCAGTTTTAACAAAAACCGTAGGATGAAAAACAACAAATGGTGTTTTGTTACATCATATAAACGCATTGTATGACTGAAAATTGTACAAAAAATTCATTGAAATCGGACGCGACATTGTCCGATACATAGATTTTCTTTCTGTGTACGGTACAGTTTGTCATCGTAATTTGGACTTCAACTTATGGTATTTCTAATACGGTTGCTTATTGAGATGGCGACACTATCGAGTACTTAGCCACAAAAAAGCTTCGCAAAATACCGTTCGGAACCGGAGTAAAACTGTAGATCCCAATCAGTGACTGACAAATTAGAAAGCGCAAAGCTCACTGGTTGTGAGAAGCTCTCCCCAATTCCTTCATGGAATGTAATGGGAAACGTTTTTTTTTATTCCTAATACGGTGTTGAAATATTGTTCCAAAACCCTTGTAAATCCCATAACTACGTTATTAAGATATTGGGTTGGCAAGAAAGTGACTTCGGGTTTCTCATATAGATAATGCTTTAGTAATGTTTGAAATGGCCTTTCGACTGAGGTTAAACTTTTGATCTACCATTATGGCCTATGCATTATGCACGCAAAGAAAAAACTCGTTCCTCCCAAACGAAATCTCAGATAACTGAAGTTCGTTTGGGGACTGTAGTTGGGAGAAGCGAACTTCTGTTAAGCCATACATGTCATCTCGTTTGGGAGAACCGAAAAATGTGTGCAGCAAACGAGTTATGAAAAATATAAGCTGAAAAAACGTTTGCGAGAAACGAAAAACGGTTCCGCCAACTGTTCGCTCGGTTACAGCAACCGAGTTGTAGTTGATCCTAACTAAAAAAACGTTTGCGAGAACTTAAAAACGTATGCAGTAAACGAGTTATGAAAAATTAAAGCTGAAAAAACGTTTGTGATAAACGAAAAACGGTTCCATCAAATGTTCTTTCGGTTACAGCAACCGAGTTGTAGTTACAGCCACCGAGTTGTAGTTACAGCCACCGCGTTGTAGTTGTAGTAACTCTACTCAGTACAACATTACTTGTACATTAAAATTTATATTTATGGTTTCCATAAGCTGTTTTTTGTGTAAATTTCCAACTTTTATGATTTTGGTTTTACCCATAAAGTTTGTTTTAAAAAAGGTTGGAATTTTTGTCTATCTTTTCAGTGTCTACTAACACGTCCGTCTCGCCTTGCATACAAATAACAACTACAAGCGCAGCAAACTACAACGCTTCAGTTGTCCATCGAAGATATATTGACAAGGCAAAAGCCTTTTATGTGTATGCGTGAGTGGGTATGTGAAACGAGTGGACTGTGTATACAGTCAACAGAATGAGAGAAATTTACATTCTTCGTAATCTGTGCTCTCATTAGAAAAATAGCTAATTTCAGTTATCGCAAACGGTTTTTAACATGGCGACAAATGTAATTTTGTACGCGTTTGATGCAAACGAGAACTCGTTTGCAACAACATGATACACATTTGCGATATATGAGTTTATTTGGGAGAACTACATAAACGGTTGCGATTAATAAATTAATACAAATCAATCAAAGTATTGTTGTGACAACCGAGCAATAAACGTTTTTTTTCTTTGCGTGTAGCCTATGCGTTCCCTGTTTGGTTTGGAATATCTTCCTGCCAGATGGAGAGACTTAGGAGATGGGAGAGACGCATCCTTATGAGCTGCTGGGGCTTACGGATGCGGATAGTCGACGATGGTTCGGTTAGGAGGTCATCCTGTGCTACGATGTACAGGATGGTCGACTTTGACAGAATAGACGTGTACCTTGTTAAGGGCGCACTTAAATTTCTGGAAAGGGCGGTCTTTCTCGAAAATGGACTTGTTGAGAGTAGTTTGGTCCAGGACGAACGCCTGGAGCGACTTCTTGAATTAGGGTATAGGCCGCCGGTTGGCTTCGCGACCTTGGATAGAGGGGACTCCTCTTCGTAGATGACAAACTCCTATTCTATCATAGGAGAATAGGATCTTTTGACCTGGACGACACAGTGTATATTACGGACCAGTAGTGGCACCTCTTACCTTAGGTAGGGATTGTAAATATTGTAAATATTTAATTGTGAATATGTGTATATAGTAGTTTTAGTATTAGCTTTTAAGTTGTAGTTAGAAAACGATGATTTATCCCCTTTTAATTGTCCTTTTTTGGGGAAGCCTCTAATGGCCTGTTGAATTTTTATATTTGTTTCTGATTGTTTTGTATGCAGGTTACTACTACTTAAGTTAGTGTGAAGTATATAGTTCTGTAAAAATTATTATATGTATGAAAACACGTAGCGATAGATTTAAGTCATCTTATAAGAAACTATATGAATTTTAGGACTAATAAACATGAATTGAAATTGAAATTAATGTTTGAAATGCTTTTGATCGGCTGACTCAATTATTTGTTATACAGCTGATATTTTAAGCTTAAGTTTGTAAAATGTCACATTATTTTCAGTGGTCAGTTATCATTTAAATCATGAGATATGAGTATTTTCGTTATATTTTGCTCTTTTAATTCCGAAAAGGCTTAAAAGCCGCGAAGCGCACCGGAATATTTGTGACGTGTACGGTTTGGATGCTTTAACCGTGACGACGAGATCAAAGCCGTTATTGAATCTGAACGACACGCCACGTCGTCGTTATTGAGTCAAACACGACCTCTGCAAACCATTTGAAACGGCTTGTATTTGTCAAAAAGCTTGATATTCGGGTTACGCATGAACTTAAGGAACTCCATTTGCCAAAGCGCAGAAGCACTTGAGATTTATTGCTGAAAGCATAGAGTAATACTTAAAAGTTTCCATTACTCTCTGTCCATGCCTCTTCTTGACGACGAGGTAGTAGGGCATTTCATAGAATTTTATTAGCTGCTGTATTTTACCAATTTTACACCTTCGTTGGACAGAAATCAAAGGGAATGCGCATTTTTGTTCAATGCAAACATCATAAAACATAATTTAGCTGTCATTAGTATCAATAGACACTATTTAAAATTAGTTCCTGTCTTCTTTGGTCTCTCATTCTACATCATTTCCCAAGTACCTTTTCGATCAGCTGTGCCATAGAAAGTCAACAAAAATTATCCATTCTTGAAACGCATAGTCACTGGAGATGAAAACTGGATTCATTACAACAATGCCAACCGAGAGAGATCCTGGTTCAAGTACGATGAACGAGGTCAAACTTCAACAAAAGATGAACTGCACCAAAAAGCGGGTTATATTGTCAATTTGGTGGAATTTTAAGGGAGTGACTTATTTTGAACTGTTTCCTGAAAACCAAACCATAAATTCTGACTTCTATTGTCAGCAATTAACGAACCTTGATGGGGTACTGATAGAAACACTACCTGAATTGGTAAATCCGAAAGGCGTGGCTTTCCATCACGACAACGCTAGACCTCACACATGTGTTAAAACCGGCTGAGCTGTTTAATGAAGGCGGTTATGAGTTGGAAAGGTACATGCATCACCTCATATGCAAAATCTTGGTAGATGAATTCATACCCGTCGATTGGAGTCATAGCATACTGTGTCATGTTTTCGGGAAAGGCGACCCGGGTTATGTACCAACTGTCGAGGAAGAAGCTCTTTACCCTCCGCATACAGGGTACTGTCGATCGTAATGTGCAAAAGACTGAAGCCGTTTGTTGCAGACCTGATCGGACCTTAGCAGTGTGGCTTTAGGCCTGGAAAGTCAACTATCGACCAGATATTCTCATTACGACTAATCCTGGACAAACGCCACGAAAAACAAATGGACATCTACCACCTCTTTGTAGATTATAAAGCTGCCTTCGAATGCCAAAGAATACCAAACTATGTCGAAGCTTGGTATTCCTGCTAAGCTGGCGCGCCGTTGTAGAATGGCACTGGCCGACACGAAATCCTCAGTAAACATCGGTAAAGATGTCAGCGAACCGCTTAGTACGATGCGAGGCCTCAGGCAGAGCGATATCCTATCATGCGATCTCTTGAACATATTAATTGAGATCATTGTGAGAAAAGCTGCAGTTAACACGATTAAAACTATCAGCAGCAAATGTCACATGCTGCTCGCGCGTATACTGATGATTTAGACATTATTGGGCGAAATCTGCGAGAAGTTACTGCAGTATTTTCGAGAATTGAGAAGGAATCGGCAAAAGTGGGGTTGGCAGTAAACGAGGACAAGACAAATCTAATGGTTTCGACAAGCAGAACATCCACCCGATTGGATACAAGGGTGGACCCTGATAACCGTTATCATTTTGACGTAGTGGACGAATTTATTTACCTCGGATCTGCCGTAAATACAAGCAAGAAATTAAACGGAGAATTGTGATTGCAAACAGGTGTTTCGGGCTAAGCACTTCAGCGATAAGAGTCTCTCTCGAGAATCGAAGATCCAACTATAACCAACTCTCAACTCTCATAGAGCATGTCTTGCTTTATTGCGCAGAATCCTGGGTCATATCGCATGCTGATGAAACATCACTGGGAGGGAGTCTTCGAGAGAAAACTGGAACGAAAAATATATGGTCCTATAATAGAGAACGGCGAGTATCGACGACGTATGTAACACGAGCTGTATAATATGTATCCTGACATCGACGTAGTTATGCGTATCAAAAAAGTGCCTTTGCGTTGGATAGGTCATGTCAGTAGAATGGATCAGAATGAACCAGTGCCACAGTTATTCGAAGACGTACTCGAAAGACATTGCTAAATAGGACGACCAAGACTTCGCTGGAAAGACCAGGTTTAATATTGCCTGTGAGAGCCCAGTGTTACCAACTGGAGGAGAAAAGCTGAAGATCGAGGCGGTTGGAGGTAGTTGCAATCCTCTTTTTGTAAGGCCCTTAACCCCTCTGGGTTATTTGAGGCCACCTCAGTAAGTAAATATGTAATTACTTTGATGTCGGGATATAGGTTGTACGATACAGCTTGTGACTCATACGACATCGATATTGATCAGCGTTACTGATTAAAGCTTTTTCAAGTTAGAACTGTTGTCGATGATGTTCCCACATTATTCCAGTCAAAAGCAATCTGTATTCGTCCAAATATGTGTCGGTTTTGCCAAACCAGCCTTCCTTCAAGATTTGAAATAGTACAATTGAGGGCGGTTTGAAATCTTCTAACTTTTTGAACTTTTCTCATCAAGCACTATTTTTTGCGTAAAAAACCGACTCGGAAACCAAGGAAAGGCGTGATTAATACTATGGGGACTCTGCACTACGCGCTGAAAAATTTGTCTTTTTGGTGTCGTTTGGATGCAAATGTAACGTGTTTGTTGCTTGTTGCAAATATGGTATACTTGTGTCCAAACATATTGTGTTTGTTACTCAACATAACATGTTTCGTACACAATAATTATTAGATTATAATATATGTATTTGTGACCCAAATGTAGCTTCGTTTGTTGAAAACTGCTGAAAACAAAAACGTGTCACACAATAAACAATATAAAGGCAATTCACGAAAACAATGCTTGCAAACATGTACATGGTTCTTGCATTATGTTGCAGGGACTGTTATTTTTCAGCGTGTATCGCCTTCAATGGTTACAAAGTGGTTTACAAGACGTCGTCATGCCAGTAATCGTCGTCAAATGGAATGGAATGGAATCGTCCGTGGAAAGATATTGATCGAATGAAAGTGCGTGAGGTGACTCAGGCTGTTGGCATCCCAACCGAGCGGGTACATCACATTTTACATGAATATTTGGACATGAAAAAGTTATCAGCGCGATGGGTGCGGCGAATACTCACACTGGACCATAAGCGCAAGGGTGTGGCAACCGTACAAGGGAGTGTTCAACCATAATCCGAAGAGGGTTTTGTGGATTCTTAACCGTGGACGAAACATGGATGCATCGCAGCACACCAGAGACCAACCAACAGACTCACTGCATTGACTCACCGGGTGAACGTGTACCAAAGAAGGCCAAGAGGGTAGGTCTGTCGGCCAACCTGGCCATGTCGATAGTTGTTTGGAATGCATACGTTGCCATTCACATTGATTACCTCGACATGGGTAAAACGATCATTGGCGAATATTATTCACAGGTGTTGGACAGGTTCTACATAAATTTGGCTACGAATTGGTACCTCATCCCCCATATACTTTCTATATTCAAATTTGAAGAAATAGTTTGGCTGTAAGAATTTTGGGTTGAATGAAGAGGTCATCATTGAAATGAACACATATTGTGAGGTCTTTGACAAACTGCCCTTGCAGTGTATTTGTTTTTAGCAGAGCCGAGGTAAATGAATACGTCCACTACCTTGAAATTATAACGGCAATCAACGTTCACATTTTCCTCCAATCGATGGATTTTTCATCCCTCTTGTCCTCATTTACTACCTTGTCGTTTCTCGCAAGTACGACAATAACTTCTCGCAGATTTCACCCAAAGATGGCTAAATCATCAGCAGATGCAAGCAGCATGTAACCTTTATTGCTGATAGTTTTATTGGTGTTGACTGTAACTTTCCCCATTACCATATATGGTAAAATGTTGAAAACCCCGCACGATAGGGTGGTACCCTGCCTGTGGTCAGAGTCATTCTACAAAGTCATCTCAGCTAAGTAGGAACACCAAGCTCCGACCTAGTTTGGTATATATTACACAACATCAAGCTAAAACGTATGTCATCGTTTTTCAGTCAAAGGAAATCACTAATCGTCGAAATCAGTATCTTGTCTTCTCCTCGTTCACTGTCAAACTTACCATCGCTGATTCCTTCCAGATTCTTGAAATACTGCAGTAACTTCCGGTACTGTGAAATAAATATTTGCCCATTGCATCGCATGAAGGTCGCCGTCTCTAAGCGAAGTGACCGTCGTCGAATGAAATGTAAGGTGGTTAGAACAGGGACCGAACCCATGTTGTTATGTACAAGAGTCGCGCAAACTAATCATTATACCACCGACGGCCCAATAATTTCTATATCATAAGCGACTAGTCATAGGCGTCGTAACGAGTCAAAGCGTAGCGTAACGAGTCAAAGCGTTACGCATGGCCTTTATAAACCTTCATTGAGGATTTGGTCTTAGTCAGTGTGATTCTTTAAAGGTGTATCATTTTATCGGGCATGTCAAGCTACTAAATAGCTTCGTAATTGTTCTCGATATCGGGGTATCGAAGGTTTATTTATGATCAGCAAACAGGCGATAACTGTTGCTTTCCTTATCGCGGGATGTTTTTCCAGGCTTTCGAGTAATGTAAATGGATAACCGGTCGTTGATTTTCCACGACTAAAACCACACTGATATAGTCCAATCAGGTTAGCATTAATTGGCTGTAGTCTTTCGCCTACTACGCTTAAGAGGACAGTGTATGCAATGAGTGAGAGCCTTGTTCGACAATAGTTAGTACCCTTTTTAAAAATACAAAACATGAGGTTGTAATCGTTAAATGCCCATCCAATTCATGTTTAAAAGCTGATGTATGTTTCTTATCTGCTCTGGGCCTTAAACAGCTCCAGTGGTAGTCCATCTTCGTCCGCAGTGTTATTATTTAAACAAAAGCTTCCTGCATATCCTCAACACCTTTTGCTTTGTAGGGAACCATATATCTGCTTTCAAGCTTCGTTTTTTCTTCCGGGCTTTTTCATATTTTTCCTCGCGCTTTTGCCTTATTTGTTACCTTAATACCGGATTCTCCTCTCTCTCATCTCGTTATTCAGTTTCGTTGATGTCCGCGTTGCAGCTGTCGGCAGATTTACCCTGTATGTACCAGTTTTTGTGCGTGACTATATTTATTGCGGAATTAGTCAGTGATTTTAGCCAAACTTGATTTTCCTGCCGTCCAAAGTCAACGTGTCAAATACTTAGACGTTTAGCCGCTTGCATGCAAGAGACTGGGACAACACGTGACAGAACAGGTACCCGACGGCCTAGTAATGCTCGTTCCGACAAGGATATCTCCGCTTTTGTTGAAGATGTTGTGGATGAGCCATCAACGTCGACCAGACGACCTTAAACGCATCCGGCCATTACGTGTTCGTCTCTGCAGCGCATTTTGGAGAAAGACTTGAAGATGTTCCCTTCATATGCATATTGTGTGGTCTAGACATTGTCCTGATTTAAAACACACGTTGTAACCACAACAATAAAAAAAACTACAAACTCTAAACTGCATACAACCCCAATCAGAATATTTCCGAACAACGCCGCCGCCTTTTATTCCAGGTTCCTACGCCGCCGCCGAAGCAGAAACAATCGGCGTAAACCTATAGTGTGGTCGTCGGTGGTGCCCACGAACGTTCTCCGGTATTTTCATTCCCAGAAAATCGAGTGAATCTGATGCTTCTAATTCTACAATTTCAATTTCTAATTCTAATTCTACTTTGTATAGAAATTGAAGACAAGGTGAACTTTAAGGAGCGTTTGTATGTCAACAGACAACACTGGGGTTTATCCGCTTGTCATACCAGCTCTTTAACATGTTAATGGAAATATTAAAGAGAAATGTTGCAGTTAAAATAGAAAAAATAATGAGCAACAAAAGGCACATGCTACTCACCTATGCTGGTGATATGGATGGACATCATTGGCGACCATTACGGGAAGTTACTGTGGGATTTTAGGAATCGGCAAACAAAGTTAATGGTTTCGACGAGTAGAAATCACTGACCATTGGATAATGACACTCTGGAAAGCAAAAGAAGAAATGTGCTTGCACATATCAGTACAATAAATAGAAAGGATTTACAGGGCAAAAATCATTCTAACACGTACTCACAGGAATCAGGGGGTATCCATATCACACCTGATTGAAATGGTACTTGGAAATTTGATAGATTGCAGCGTAGACGGGTGTATGAGCGATTAATTTTAAGTAGAGTTTAATTAATACTAATGACAGATAAATTATGTTTGATCATAGAGTAATACTTAAGAGTTTCCATTACTCTCTTCGATGCCTCTTCATGACGACGAAGCAGTAGGCCATTTCATAGAGTGTTATTTGCTGCTGTATTTTACCAATTTTACACTTTCGTTGGACATAAAACAGACAGAAACCAAAGGGAATGCGTATTTTCGTCCAATGCAAACAATATTAAACATAATTTAGCTGTCAGTAGTATCAATAAACCCTATTTAAAATTAGTTCCTGTCTTCTCTGCTCTCTCATTCACCATCATTTCCCTAGTACGTTTTCGATCAGCTGTGCCATACAAGTTGCATACAAACAAAATACACATTCTCATTTATTTCTGTCCAACTTCTAACAGCAACTCCAACTCCATAAAATCTCCAACCACAAGAGAACGTAAAACAGCTGAGGGAAGAAACTATTACCTATTACTTTATGGTAGAATATGATGACTAAAACTCCGATGTAAGAACCAACTGGATGAATCCGTGCGACAGTAGAACTGGTTTTAAATACTCGTTATATTTGTTGTGTAAGCTCTCTTGTCAAAAAACAATGTAAATGGTCACGAAGAGATCGCAAGAGGTAAACAAAGACGAACGTTGTTGTTTTTTGGTCCCTCAAACTAACGTTTACATATTGTATGGAAATACCTACCAAACCGACATGTTCTCATGAAACGTTATGGTCCAATCCTAAGTGGTCTCACAAAAAATCCCATTCCTTTGTAATTTTGGGATCTCAAGCAAAAGTTCTTTACATTTTCAATTAGCAGATTTGAAACATCTTCTCAGACATTAAACAACCTCTCATTAAAGTGAAGGAAGAGGCAAACAACTGCGCAAACCACAACCAAGTGGCGTCAACTCAGCTCTGTAGTGTTTACATGGTTGTGTGTATCTTCTGTCCCATTAGCATAATTTGCATGTTTTTTCATGTCTGTTTTTAATGCCTGAGAAAGGGTTAATATTATAATTATGTTTGTAAAATTGGATTAACTTTTGGAAGGAAGTTAAATACGTCTAATTTATTCATTGAATATTTTTACCCAACTTAGGATATTATTTGAGAGCTTTAGAACTCCACGTTTTGAAGTCAATCTTGATCTACAATTTTCTTAAGATTTCATATGGGCAGAATTTCCAATTAATGAGCAGGAATTTTATCTTTGACCGATCAGTCTCATAGAATCAATCAATCTTATAGTGTACACAAATTAGGGCTTCCAGATGGCCGTTCTTCAGAGGAAATAAAAGCTGGCAAATTGTTTCGAAGCCAGTTCTGCCCCGTTCTAGCCTTATGGGACGGCGCTAGAAAGTCCACGGCGACCTGGATGGAAACAGGGCTACAAGGATGATGAAGCTGTAACAATTTTAACTGAGGTGATACATGGGTGTTTTAACTGGATACTCCAATCTGTTGGGCATCTATATAGAGTTGAACGAACCGATGCAAATAAACGTAGAGCGTTCGAGGAGCACATCGAAACGGAAAGCATTTTAAACCATTACCCCCGTTTAACAGTCTCCAACACCTCTTCGATGATACTTAATTCCGAATTTGGAACATCTTCGGGCAACGTATTGGAGAACGCTAAGTAAATTTTGTTACCAACACAAACTCCTTATAGAAATTTGATGTTCGGATACTTACTTACTTAGGTGTCCTCAAACAACCCAGAGGTGTCAAGGGCCTCACAAAATGAGGATAACATGTTTCTCCAACCGGCTCGATCTACAGCTTTTCTCCACCAGTTGCTAAGGCCAAAACGAAAGAGCAGCCTCATTGGTTATGCGATCACTCATGCGTCTCAGGTTAAATAGGTGACCTTGTCACTGAAGCACTTCGAACTAGCGGACATATTCTTTTGTCCTTTGAAGGCGGATGAGCCAACACTTCTGGCCCAACGGCGGATCAAAAGCAAAGAAACAAAAATCCAGTTTCGTCACTCTGCACTCTGGTCAGCGTCTGTTCCATAATGGATGGCTGAAACATAAACATCTTGGCAGTAGTAAAATGCAAACCACGTTGGACTGGGTTTGCCTTCTGCGACCGTTATATTGGCAATGAAAATACGAAATGAGAATTACAAACACGACCCCCGCAAACGTTTGTAAAGACCACGATTTACGGATATGCACCTGGAATGTTAGAACGCTATACAGATCAAATGCCACTATCCAACTGGCTTATGTTCTCGAGAATTATACGGCCGACATTTCTGCTATCCAGGAGATGCGATGGACAGGTAATGGCTGTTCAAGAAGAAACAAGAACTGTGACATAAATTACATCTGCCATGAGAAAAAGCATGAATTTGGTTGGCAAAAGACTGCGACATCTGGTCACAAGGTTCAACCCCATGAGTGAACATATAGCCACCATCCGCATAAAAGCGACGTACTTTAACATATAGCTAATTTGTGTATATGTCCCGACGGAAGAAAATACGATGACACCAAGGACATGTTCTATGAGCGTCTAGAGGAAACATACGACCGCTGCCCTGGCCATGATATTAAGATTGTGCTAGGTGATTTTAATGCTAAAGTCGGCAGTGAAAGTGTCTGCACCAAAAATCAAACGTTTGCCATTACATCCCATGAAGTGCGCTTGCGCTTTCTAATTTTTAACTCACTGATTGGGACCTACAGTTTTACACCGGTTTGACAAGCTTTTTCATGGTTAAATAATACTCGATAGTGTCGACATCACTAAGCGAGGTGGCCTTAGTCTAAGGAAAATGTAAGGAGGTTAGAGCAGGGTTCGAACCCACGTCGGCCTTATAATTCTCGATGAAGAGTGTCGCATGACAAGTGAAGAAGAAAACGCTGCACGTATGGTAACTCTTCCGCCAGTTGGAACACAAACCGCGACGGAGCGGTATAAGTTGGAGAGGAGCGAGGACACCCATTTCTTTAGGAAGAAAAAATTTAATCGTACAGAGGGAAGAATAAGGTCCGTAAATTCTACCGAAAAGTATAAAGCCAAACCAACGGAAATGGATCAGGGCCCCCCTTGTGTAGCGATTAGTACGGGAATCATGTCATAGATCTGCAGACTATGTGGGGAATATGGAGAGATCACTTCTCTCCATTACTTGTTCTAGAAGACTTCAATATACTTATAGATGAGGGTGTGGATCACATACAGGATGATGTCGTTGACAGTCCCATCCTAGCCAAAGCGTAGTTAGAACTGCAATTTCCCAACTTAAGAACAACTAAACCGCTGATGCTGATGAACTATTTAAAGGTGGCGGCTATGAGTTTGAAACGTGCATGCATCAGCTCATATGCAAAATCTGGCTAGATGAATGCATACCTGACGATTGGAGTCTTAGCATTTTGCGTCCTGTTTTCAAAAATGGCGACACGAGTACATGTACCAACTTTCATGGAATGAGCCTTTTATCCGCCGCAAATAAGATCATATGTTTTGTGGTGTAGCATCCTGGATCATATCGCATGCTCATCAAATACCACGGGTCGTCGAGAGAAAACGGCGAGTATCGACGACGGATGAAACGCGAGGTGCATAATCCGTATCCGGACATCGACGTAGTTATAAAAATAAAAATAAATGGTTTCCAATTACATCCCATGAAGGAATTGGGGAGAGCTTCTCACAACCAGTGAGCTGTGCGCTTTCTAGTTTTATAATCACTGATTGGAACCTACAGTTTTTACACCGATTCCGAACGGTATTTTGGGAAGCTTTTTCATGACTATGCGAGGTTACCGCCGCCAAAAGAAATTTTAAGGTGTTCAGAGCAGGGACCGAACCCAGCATTTCCTCTACAAGAGGCGCGCACACTAACCACTGTACCACCGACGCCACCACATCGACGTAGTTATGCGTATCAAAATAGCGCGTTTACGTCGCCTAGGCCATATCAGTAGAATGGATCAGAATGAACCAGTGGGAATGTTACTCGAAGACGTTCTTCAATGACGTCGGAAAATAGGACGGCCAAGACTTAGCCTGGAAGATCAGGTGGAATATTGCCTGCGAGAGCTTGGTGTTACCAACTGGAGGTTCAGGTACTACCAAGAGCCCAGAAATCACTTTAAAGGCGAAGCAAGAGTGCTTCGACTCCTCTTCTCAACCTATAAAATAAACGCTTTCCCAGTATATCCCATGAAGGAATTGGGGAGAGCTTCTCACAACCAGTGAGCTGTGCGCTTTCAAGTTTTATACTTACTGATTGGGACCTACAATTTTACACTGGGTTCGAACGTGGGTTCGATCCCTGCTCTGACCACATTACATTTCTTTCGACGGCGGCCACCTCGTTTAGTTACAGCGACACTAACGTGTATTTAGCCATGACAACTTCTCAAAATACCATTCGGAACCGATGTAAAATCTGTAAATCCCAATCAGTGAGTGTAAAACTTGAAAGCGCATAGCAGCTTGGTTTTGAGAAGCTTAATGGTATGTTATGGAAAACATTTTTTTTTTAATTTTCACGTGAAAGCAATAACAGACAATTTTCACTTTTGTGGAATGAAAGAGGAAACTGACGCAGACTAAATTTGAAATTTGGCATATTTGGGTAAATAAGTAGGTGTGACATGAGTTACACGGGACTGTTCCAGAAACCACAGGATTATTTGGTCACATCAACATTAGCTTAATTTTTATTGTCCTGTTCCAACACGCTGAAAAAAGGTTCAGAAACATATTACAGGATTCATGTATATGTTTGCAAGCATTGTTTTAATTAATTGAAGATCTGCTGCTTGTTTGTTTCATTGTTGTCTGCCACGTTTTTGTTTTCAGCAGTTTCAGCAAACAAAGCCACATTTGGGCCACAAAAATGTATATTATAACCTATTAATCATTGTGTCTTTGTTTCAACATTGTTTCAAACATGTAATATTGAATAGCAAATGGAATGTGTTTGGACACGTATACTATATTTGCTACAAACCACAAAGACGTTGTATTTCCTTTCAAACAGGATAAAAGGGGTTTCAGCGTGAAGGCAAGCGTGTCGTTGGGCGCACTATAAAATCAGCATAAAGTAGTAAGTCTTGCATTCATTTGACACCCAGCATCGCGATTACATACTCGTGTTTTTCGTGTCATAACCACAGTAGTTCTTTGTATTACTACTTATTTGCTGTGCAATCGAAAATAACCAGCACTTTGACAGACTTCTTTACAAAGTAACTAGAATTTCAAAAGTTTCTAATTGTCATGACATCATGGACGGACGGCTTTGTGCCCTTATCTTTGGTATCAAATCTTAACAATTTCATATACAGGAAATTGGCTTCTTTCCTCCGCAAAATGCTTTCATTTTTCGAAACAACCACCAAGAATCTGGGGTACTTATACGCATACATATCGTATGTACATCTTCAAAGGCAATTGCAAAAGGATCTACAATTTAATATGAAAACAATTACATATTTTAGCCTTTAAAGAAAAAAATGTGTTTGTGTGTCTATTTCGAAATGCCTTATGACAAAGGTAATGAGAATGAGTACATAATTTCATCCCTAACCTGAGAAATGGGACACCGAACATTAAATGGCCTTTGTAATTTATTAAATTCGAATTTCCCAGTGAAATTTAATTATTTGCTAAGAAATAATACATTTTGGTTGCTGTAACATTCAGTGTTGGGCAAAGGTTTCATTCAATATTCAAATATTTAAGAAGTCCTTTAAGTTTTTGCATATAAATCGAGCAAAAAAATGTTGCCCGCCACAGTTAGCAATCTTGACACACTGCAGGACCTTCGTAACTATTCTTTTCTACCTATTACAGCAACAGAATCTATTCATAATTGAATGTGATCCTGCCCAAAGGCTACTCAAAGCATTAACCTGTGCCAATCGGCTGAGGTCTATAGCAGGTAACAGCTTGTATTTAACCGCACCCTCTCTGATACCTGAGCGTTTTAGTGATTAGCAGGTTTCGGCCAAGTTCTTGCCGTGCTACTGGCAGCTATACTCACAGAAATACTTATTTGTAAGGGGATTGCAGCATCCATTAATTCGGCTATTGCCACCGAATTGCAGTTGCCACATCCGAAGTGAGGTTCTCACGACTGAATTTAGCCGTCACAAGTAATATTCTGTAGGAGCAAACTCTACTAGGTTGTGAAAACCTCAAATGCGGTTGTGACAACCTCTAAAATGGTTGTAACAACCTTTAATTCTGATGTGATAACGTCTAATGTGGTTGTGACAACTCCTAAATTCGGTTACGCCTAATTCGGTTATTTTTTCTGTGAGTGTAGTTAGCGCGCGTGTACTCTCTGACCACTAGTGATGCACAGACTCGAGGAACCGGTTCCGCAGTCCCGGTTCTTTACAAGACCCGACCGGACCGGTTCTAACAAGAACCAAGTAACGGTTCCAAAAGAACCGAAGACGGTTCCAAATGGACCGAAATACTGGTCCAAATGAACAGAAAACGGTTCTTAAAGGAACAAGGAAAAGCCCGAGAAACGATTCTAATAGAACTGAAAAACGGTTGTAAAAGAACCGTAAAACCGTTCTTGAATAAGAGGACTCGGTTCCAAAGGAACCACAAGTGTTGACATTTGAGGGTATGTAAATGTGTATTTTTTATCAAATTTTATATTCTTATAATAAGATATTACGCTAAAGGCTCTTTGGGACAGTAATTTGAACCAGCCCAAATACCCGGTTCTTCTCGGAACCGGACCCGAGAGAACCGGTTCTTTAGAAGTCCGGAACCGCACATCACTACTGACCACTATTTCACTCCAGGATTGTCATCTCACTAAGTGAATTCTGGTATTTTTTCTCCGGCTGCATTTTGGTACCTCCCTTTCGAATATTTGGCGGACAATTGGCTGGTTGGCAGGATACATCCGGAAATCCCCAACAGATCGTAATTATATTTTGTATTTGACAATATTTTGCCGAGTGCTACTCTATTATTGAAAATTATCAAATTTGCCACGCCGGATGGCTGCCAGCAACAGCAAATAAGGATCAATAATTTGAAATTGAAGTGGTGCCCAGTGGATGACTTATGATGGAGGTATATTTAAGTCGGTTCAACCGATAACAATTTCTGTATTGATCTTAAATAAGATTTATGTTTCAGACAAGTTTTATAAATTGTCAGAAAAATTGTTCCTTAATGTTGATTCTACGCGCGATTTGTTTGCTATTTGGTTTTTGAAATCTGAAGGAAACAAAGAAAATTTTAAATATTTATTTGGATGGATAAATCAATGCCTGGCATTTACTTTTTGAAGATTATTTCATGCAAATGTTGACCACGGCTACGCTTCACGTGGTCCATTCTGAAAGTCAAATTTTGTCACACTTTTTCCAACATTTCGGCCGGTATCTTACCAATGGCACGTGCAATGTTGTCTTTCAAGGCAGCAATCGTGGTTGGCTTGCCACGAGAGACTTCGCGTGCCCTCCCCACAAAAACAAATAGTCCAGCGGGCAAAATCGCACGAACGAGACGACCAATGTGACTGTATTTTCTCATCAAATTCGCCTCTCAAGTGCTTCATGATATCGATTCATGATATCGACACCGATCGATTAAAACCACATGTCAACCAAGTCCAATTCTTCCTTTTTGGCAAAAAATGTCCGTGATCATCGAATGGCACCTTGCTTCATTGACCGTAACGTTGCGGACATCAACGTCTTTGAAGAAGTAGGGTCCAATGATGCCGCCGACCCATAAACCGCACCTAACAGTGCATTTTTCATAGTGCGTTGGCAGCTCTTGAACAGCCTCTGGTTGCTCTTCGGACCAAATTGGGCAATTCTGTTTATATTCCTACCTATAGATCCAAAAATAAGACTCGACAGAGCACGAAGTGTGATAATACATCTCGATGATTTGCAAGCATTTTCCTTTGTAAATCTATTCCTGATGATATGGCAAGATAAACCGAACATTTTTGACTTTGACACATGTCACAAATCACGCGTGAACTGGCAAAAACTTAACACAGATAGTTTGTCTATCGTTCATTCATCCATTACCCTGCTTCTCAATGATTTTCCATCTTCAGAGTCGGTCATTGAGATTCCCTTACTCAGGTCTAAGACAGAGCACATGCCTGGATCGCAGCCAATTCACCCGATGTGGAAACTATTGAGTACATTCTCAAGGATAGTAATCCCGAACTTCCAAAACACAATAGTATAGATTGGATGGAGTAGGTGGTGGCCGTAGACATGCGATGTTAATTCTGAACAGCGTGACACTGCCTATTCTAAAACACCTTACCAATGGCATGGTCTCCTTTTGCTTTGAACGGGATCATGAATACGAGGCTGTTGATATCAACACTGGGCGATGCGATGGGGGTTCGCGGAAAGGAGATAAGGTACACGAGTCTATGGATACTACATCGACTGCAATCACAGACCTAATTGTTTAAAAAGAGTTTGTAGTAACCGGAAATATAAAATACCCGCATTTGAACTGCCGTCAGTTATTGGGGTGCAATTACAGTTGACGGAAAAGGTCAAGCATCTGGCGATAATTCTCGACAGAAATCTCTCTTGGAAACCGAATGTGGAGGAGAGGGTGAAAAAGGCGTCTGTTGCTCTTTACTGCTGTAAAGGGGCGATAGGAAATCGCTGACGACTGTCTCCTAAGATCACCATGTGGATTTATAGGGCAAAAGTCAGACCAATACTTCTCTATGGCACCGTAGTTCGGTGGAGGTCCCTCCTAAAGAAATATATTCTGAATTCCTTGATGAAAATTCAAAGATCAGCACTGATTAGCGTTAGTGGGGCAATGGGCACGACGTCAGGCACTGCACTTAGTGCTATCCTGAACATCTGTACTTCTGATATCATGGCCGAATCGGCAGCAGTTACATCCCTGGTAAGAATCAGAGATTGTGGCGTTTTGATATCGGTCATTCCGGACACGCTGAATTACTACACCGGATCAACTCTATTCCCGTAAACACGGACTACTGTATCCCCTACATTCTACCAGCGACAAATCTAAGGACTTCTATTCCGAACAGGAATACCTGGGAAAAGTCACTGGAAGGGGATCCCAGTAGTATCAGATTTTTCACGGATGGATCAAAGTTGGACGAGCAAGTAGGCTATGGGGTCCATTTCCCGGACCTAAATATAAATATTTCCTTCAAGCTGCCTGATCACTGTAGTGTATTTCAGGCGGAAATTACCGCCATACTGGAGGTTGCTGAACTACTGAAAAATAGTGTCACAACCCTCCGGAGAATATGTATCTACACGGACAGCCAGGCTGCTATAAAATCCCTGGAAGCCATGTTTGCTACGTCCCTGACGGTGAAAGAATGCCACTCATCACTTAGGGTAATGGCAGAGTATTTTGACATCAGGCTCATCTGGGTAGCGGGACACAGCGACATTCCAGGCAATTGCGTAGCGGATGCGTTAGCTGGACAGGGTACTACGGCACAGGTTCTTCCGGCATAATAAGGTGTTAGTATGCCAATCTCTACCTGCCGTTTGCAGATCAGGCAGTGGGTCGATAATATGTTCAAGGACAAGTGGAGACTTACTTCAACTTGCAAACAACCCAGGGTCCTCTGGCCACAGGTGGACAGGAAGAGGACTAGGCAACTACTTAACTTGCCGAGAGGCAGGTTATCCACAATAATAGGAACACTTACGGGACATTGTCTTGTAGGAAAACACGCCCTAAGATTGGGACATAGAAACTCCAATCTCTGTAGATGCTGCATGGAAGAGGACGAGAAAACGACGAAACACCTTCTCTTGGATTGCCCTGCTCCGGCAGGACTGAGAAGTAGGATATGCGGAACACATTTAGGATATCCCTGTACAGGATATTCCTGTAAATTCATTGAAAGGGCAAATTGCAGGTATCACAATGGGCTTCTTTAGCCTAAGTGTGCTAGACAGCGTGCTCTCTTGCAGCCTTTTCAACCAACCAGCCAACCAACCGGAAACTCGGTTGCTGCCATGGAATTGCAGTTACCTCAACCAAATTGAGGTTGTCGCGACTGAATTACGGTCCCACAACTGAAGGAACCACTAATTGGCTGTTGCAACCTCTAATACGGTTGTGACTACCTCTAATTCAGATGTGATGAGACCTAATGTGGTTGTGACAACCTCCAAGTTCGGTTACTACGATACTATGTAATTCGGTTGGTTTTTCTGTTGGCGTGTGATCGGAACTGTATCACAAGGTACAAATTAAGACTTGCTAAATCGCTTAGCAGAACCGGATAAGGGTGGTCCTTTTATGCGACTCCGATCGGGCTAAGCTTATGGGTGCGGTGCAACATATAGCAACCTGTAGTGGCATCGTATATCTGAATATACTGTTTTATTGGACGAACACGTACAGGATGTAATGCTGGCAGAAAGTCCAACTAATGTCGAAGTTTCTTCAGATCAACCTATATCATTGGAAAGTGGTATCTGCCACTCTAAGCCTTGACAAATACCCGACAAAAGCCCGTTGGGATGTTTTCCTGATGTAGATGGATACTTGCTAGGTAGGGTTTGTGGGTTGTCGAAGAAACGATACAAGACAATAGTCACACCCGGTGTAACAGCTTATATTGTGGCCAGAAATTATCTAATGATCTTCTTGCTATCAGCATATAGCGACGGGGATAACGTTGCGGTCAGCCTGAAACTGAATGGGTCATATATGTCACATGATGAAAAGGGGCTATAAACAGCTGTTCCGAGGGAAAAAGACCTATTGCCGTCAGTACCTTTAAAACGACTAATAGATGAGGTGAAACCGATTCGATTTCCCACTGAATGTAGGTGCGGATGCTAACACACACCGTCCATGCTGACGCTAATAAGATCGATGAGTTACTTTTAATTTGAGTCTCTTCATATGCTTCATGACTCAGGAATTAATTCTAATGTGATAGGGAAGAGCTTCTCACAACCAGCGAGCTGTGCGCCTTCTATGTAGTTTTACACTCACTAACTGGAACCTACCTTTTTACACCGGTTTTTTTGAGAATCTTTATCATGGCCCGATAGTGTCGCCTTCACTAAGCGAGGTGACGCTCGTCGAATGAAATATAAGGTGGTCAGGGCAGGATTGAACCCTTATTATCATAACCAAAAGCCGCGCACACAAACCATTGCACCACTGACGGCAGCATGCTTCTATACATGTATCCCAACAAAAAATACTGTTTTCTCAGAAGCAGGCTTGCAAGAAGTAAGGCATAATTTTTGAATGAAATGTCCCACTTGTCAGCACTATTTAAGGCCGACCAAAGCCGCTAATGTAGTAGCAGACTGGATGCTGTGAAATCATGCCTATTTAACGACAATTAAAAGCTCTTAGTTTTGGGCATTGGCGAAGCTGTGAAATCATATGTTATGGCAATGGCTTCAAATTCAGAATTTAGAATTTTTTATTCCGATTTTAGTAAAGCATGTGGCCGTCGGTGGTGAAATGGTAGTATGCGCGGCTCTTGTGCATGATGACGTGGGTTCGATCCCTAATATGACCACCTTAAATTCCTTTCGACGGCGGTCACCTCGCTTAGTGACGGTGACACTATCGAGTATTTAGCCATGACAAAGATTCACAAAATAGCGTTCGGAACCAGTGTAAAACTGTAGGTCCCAATCAGTGAGTGTAAAACTAGAACGCGCACAGCTCTCTGGTTGTGAGAAGCTCTCCCAAATCCCCTCGTGGGATGTAACGGGAACCATTTATTTATTTAATAAAGCATAAATTTATTTTATTCAATTTATTACATAGTTAAATTTTTTTGAATTGGGCACATCCACCTTCTACAAATTCTAGATATCAACCATAGCGTAATTGACAAGAGTTTTGGGTTGTCTTGCAGTCAGTGATGTAGTTGGGAATTTCGTGAAGTTCGAGTTGCAGATGGATGTTACTCTTTGGTTGGATAGAAATCAAATAGAAATGAAATATAATGCTGTTTTTTGTTCGTATCAATCATAATGGAGTTGTCATTAGTATCAATCAAGCACTATTTAAAATTAGTTTGCTGCATGGTTTGCTTGTAGTTGCTTATCGCTCATTCTCCCATCCATCCTGTTCGCTATCAAATTCCAACTATCATTTCAATCAGCTGTGGCATGGGGTATGTTGCACCTAAATTTAAATTTTAATATTGATTACATGACCCAAATTGTCGTGGGTGATCGGTAGATATTCGTAAGAGATCGTGACATCATATCCATTGCCTTACTTTACTGTATCTTAGTAAGCGAACGACGAGTAATATAAGCATTGCCTTGCGATATCGCCTTTTAGGAAGCGACATAGTTAGCCATAAAGATTACTTTATTTTCGTCTGAATTTTTCAATATTATTAAATAAACTTATGTGCCTTACTTTACTGCATCTTCTATGTTATACATGTAAGAACTTCCAAGGAAGCGCATGTTGTTCATGCTTCCAAAACACCATTTTTTGCTGGAATCTTAATATTTTAAAAGTAGTTTACTGGTAGGTTGTAAATCTATGGCTGAAAGCGAACCAATATCTGTTCAAACCTAGGTGGGATGCCCTTCAGCGGTAAAGTTAATTCATACAATTAGTTTTTAGCCGCCATGATCAGCTTGGGTTTTGTCTTGAAATATGTTCAGTCTTTTCACTTCATGACGGAACCCGATTTACCCGAATAAGTCCGTGACTTTCTGAATGAATCACATTTTTTTTTTGCAAAACAAAAATTTATTTTTCAACATAATCTCCTTTTAGCTCAATACACTTAGTCCAATGTTTCTCCTATTTCTGTATCCCTTCCAAAATATAGGATTTTTCGAGGTGCATAAAATAAATCAATAATTTCATTATTGGAGCTAAATCCCTTTCCACCGAGACATTTCTTTAGGTTTGGAAATAGGAAATAGTCACCGGGGGTCAAATACGGCGGATGAGGTACCATTTCGTAGCCCAATTCATGGAAGTTTACCATTGAGACTACTCACGTATGCACCCGTGCGTTTATGGTCAATTGAGAGCAAACGCGGCACCCATCTTGCAGATAGGTTTCTTAAACCCAACTGATCATTTAAAATCGAAATCACACTGCCATATGAAATGCCTATGGCATTAACAATCTCATGCACTTATACTCTTCAATCGGACAACACCATATCGTGGATTTTTCGACATTTTCGGGTGTATTGACCGCAATTGGCCGTCCAGAACGTTCAGCGTCATTTGTATTTGTCTGACCACAACGAAAGTCAGTAAACCATTTTTTACCATTGAAATCGATGATGCAGAGTTCCCTTAGTATTTATCAAGCTTTTCCTTGGTTTGATTGACGGTGTTTTTTCCCAAGAGAACTCGAAATTCACTTTTTTCCATTTTTAAAAAAATGCACGATGTTGTATGTTTTTAACAGCTGTTAACCGCAAAGTAAATAACGGAACTTGCTCAAAATGTGACTGTAGTCTATTAACAGGTGGTGCTTGCTGGGAGCAGTGTTGCATTTCATATAACTACGAGGGAAGTTCGAAAAGTCACGAAATTATTGATCCGCCCTTAAATCGATTCTTTACATTTCAAATCATTCAACTCCTATAACTGATTTTAATTTCAATCGATTTGACTACAATTTGTGTTATATCGTTTGTGTTATACTATAACTGAAACTGACCATATTTTGGGCCTTCATCGCAAATGTTGCTCTATACGGGATGGAATTGCCTCTCTAAAGATTAATAAAAGAAACTGTCCCTCTAAACATTGATGAAATGATGATGAAATGCAGCAATTAGGACAACAGTTTGGAATGTGTTCTCTGTACCTGGAAGACAATACAATTTATCCTTAAATCCTATTGGGTCTTATATGTCATCATGCTCTATCACAAACCGTAACATTAATTGCATCTGCTCTACTGATACCTGATACATTACGCAGTAGACAAAATTCCGCTTAACCTCAACATTGAGCTACAGCCGTTAGCAAAGGTCTATGATCACAAATTCAAGTCGGTGGTGGTGTCAACCGCATTTGGTGTTTGCGTCAACCATATGCACGTGTATCAGCCTGTAATAGTTGAACTTGAATTTGCCCCTATTCTGTGGGATTGTAGTTAGTAAAACATTACAGTGTAATAACAAATATGTAATTCCAATTAGTTCATTTCCCAAAGAAATAAAATAAAAATACCAACGAAAGGTATCCTTTCTTTTAATCCTTTAACAATTCAATATAGTTGGAAACCCACAACGGCTGTTACCTGATTCAGACACCCCAGGTGAGTGAGTGTGTGTAGTATCAAGCACGTGGCATTAGGTACTTCATTATCTAAGAGTAAAATTATAAGACACTTGGCTGTGTGTGAGTGAGTGAGTACACATACGAGTATTCGAGTGCATGACACAAATAAATGCAGTAAACCCTTTTGATCAGGGATGATAAAAGTGGTACCTTGGTGTAGTACAAAGAATCTTGCTTTAGTGTATTATAAAAGTTTCCGTGGACCATAAACCAGGTCTCTGGCAATTTAGGAAGATGCAAAAATCTGTTGCTGAATGAGTATTGCACTCTCTCTAAATGATCCTGGTGTACAGTTACAATTTAAATGTCCTTCTATGTTCATTAGGTTCATATAACCGCTCGCGAGTAAACGAGAGTACGTAACGGAATGTGCCACACGAAAGAAAATAAATGCACCTTTTATGGCATCGTCGTTATCAGCTGAATCGCTCGTTGAATAGGATTCGTTTAAGGTATCAGTACACGTAAAGAAAAAACTCGTTCCTCCCAAACGAAATCTCAGATAACTGAAGTTCGTGTGGGGCCTATAATTGGGAGAAACGAACTTCTGTTAAGCCATACATGTTATTTCGTTTGGGAGAACCGAAAAACGTTTGCAGTAAACGAGTTATGAAAAATTTGGGCTGAAAAAACATTTGCGAGAAACGAAAAACGGTTCCACCAACTGTTCTTTCGGTTACAGCAACCGAGTTGTAGTTACTCTAGTCAGTAAAACATTACTTGTACATTAGAACTTTTATTTATGGCTTCCACAAGCTCTTTTTTGTTTAAATTTCCAACTTTTATGATTTTGGTTTTGCCCATAAAGATTGTTTTAAAAAAAGTTGGAATTTACTATCTACTTACACGTCTGTCTCGCCTGGCATTCAAATGACAACTAAAAGCGCAGCAAACTACAACGCGTCAATTGTCCATCCAAGATATGTTGACAAGGTAGAAACTTTTATGTGTATTCGTGAGTGTGTATGTCAAACGAGTGGATAAGACTATGTATACAGTCGACAGAATGAGAGAAGGAGAGAAATTTACGGTCTTCGTAATCTGTGCTCTCATTAGAAAAATGGCTAATTTCAGTTATCGCAAAGGTTTTTTTTTTAAATTTGCGGCAAATGTAATTTTGAAGGCGTTTGATGCAAACGAGAACTCGTTTGCAACAACATGATATACGTTTCCGATATACGAGTTTAATTGGGAGAACTACATGAACGGTTGCGATTAATAAATTAATACAAATCAATCAAAGTATTGTTGCGGCAGCCGAGCAATAAACGTTTTTTTCGTTGCGTGTAGAGGCATATACTTATAAAGGATGTTTTTTTAGCTGCATGAGAACTTAAAATGATAATGTAAGACAGAAATATTGTTCGAATGAATTTTTTTTTATTATAATGTGGTACATGATATTTATTTTTTAAATATGAGATCCGGCATATGTCCGCCGCGGCAACGAGTTACACGGTCCATTCGATCAGTCCAATTTTTGACTACTTTTTCCAATAAATCTGGCCGTATGGCGTCAATGGTGGCTTGAATATTGCAACAATGCTTCAACAGTTGCTGGTTTGTCGGCATGAACCAATGCCTTAACATAAAAAATGTTTTATAATCACTGATTAGGACCTATGGTTTTACACCGGTTCCGAACTGTATTTTGAGGTGCTTTTTCATGGTTAAGTACTCGATAGTGTCGCCATCACTAAGCGAGGTGACTACCGTCGAAAGAAATTTAAGGTGTTCAGAGCAGGAAACGAATCCACGTTCTTTATGCACAAGAGCCGCGCACCACCGACGGCCATGCCTTAACATAGCCCCATGAAAAGTAATTCAGAGCCGTTAAATCGCACGAACGCCAGTGAACAGGACCACTGCTGGTCTTTTTGGAACCAAATTTTGTTGATATTTAGCTCAAAGCTCAACAGTGCTCGCCATTCAGCTCCTTGCTCATTTTGAAAAGAATAAGGAACGCTGATGCCATCAGCGTTAAACCGCACCCAACAGTCAATATTAATGGATGTAATGGTGATTCGTTAACGGCTTGAGGATTCTCCACAACTGCACGAATCGCTTGCTCAGTAGACCGATTATGTTGACCGTAAATCGGACGAAGTGCTCTATGAATTTCGCGAATGGATATATTTTTTATAAGTAAATTTCCACACTTTGGAAGCGTTGTGGAAGCGTTCAACAATTCATAATTACTTGCCAAATACAGTCTGACATTCTCAGCTGTGAAACCATGGTTATCGATAGTTCGCATGCAGCAAAAAAAACACCCATTAGTTAGGTCAGGTAGAAGTGGATGTATCACATAGCCTAATGGACATCATGTTTCGACGCCTGAACCACCGTATTGGCCTATTGTAGTTAACCCTTTGACTGCCACAGGCAAGAATGTTTGCCCAATGGCTGTAAACACCTATAATTATACAGGTAGGAGAAAGAGATATTCAATGACGATGGGACAATCAATCACAACATGGACGACGATGTCGATTGCCCCCTCCTAACCAAGACGAGGTCAGAACAGCTATTGCCCGGCTTAAGAACAACAAAGCCGCAGGAGCAGTTGGATTACCGGCGGAGCTGGTTAAGACTGGGGGCGATGAGCTGATAAGGTACATACATCAGCTCATTAGCAAAATTTGGTTAGATGAATGCATGCCCGGCGATTTGAGTATCAGTGTACTATACCCCGTATAAAAAAATCAGGTGACCCGAGTCTCTGTGCCGTGGACTAACCCTTCTATCCATAGCCTACCGAGGACTAAGCCTTTTATATATAGCATATGGGGTTCTATCAAGTATAATGTGCGAAAGACTAAAACCAATTATCTCTGACCTGATTGGACCATACCAGTGTGGCTTTAGACCTGGAAAATCGACAACTGACAAGATTTTCACGCTACGCCAAATCCTGGAGAAGACCCACGAAAAACAAATCGACACCAATCATCTATTTATCGATTATAAGGCGGCCTTCGATAGTCCGATACGGGAGAAACTCTATGAAGCAATGTCTGAGCTTGGTATTCCTGCAAAACTCATACGCCTTTGCAGGATGACCTTGACGAACAGCAAATCCGCAGTGAAAGTTGGTAAGGATCTTACCGAACCTTTCGAAACCAAACGCGGCGTCAGGCAAGGCGACACCCTATCGTACGATCTCTTTAACATATTAATGGCGATCATAATGCTGTCAACATGAATAATACCATCAGCAGCAAAAGTCACATGCTGCTCGCGTATGCTGATGATATCGATATCATTGGGCGCAGAATTAGAGAAGTTATTGCGGTGTTTACGACCATTGAGAAGGAGTCAGCAAAAGTGGGTCTGACAGTATATCAGGACAAGGCAAAATTAATGGTTTCAACGAACAGGGCCTCCGCGCGATTAGACCAAAGCGTGAACGTTGATAACAGATATAATTTCGAGGTAGTGGACGAATTTATATACCTCGGATCTGTCGTAAACAAAAACGTCAGCCTTGAGATCAAGCGGAGAATTGTGCTTGCGAATATATGTTATTTTGGACTAAGCAAGCACTTTAGAGATTAAGCCCTCTCTCGAATGGGTAAAACCTTGGGTAGGTTTTGCGTTCATACCTTACCTTTTAAACACCGAACATATGTTTGCCTTTTGGCTGAGAAGGACTAAAATAAATTAAGCTAAGATCTTATTAGATCATTTAGCTTAACTCCTTGAATGTCTGTTAGATTCAAAAAGAAGTAAGATCCTAAAAATTATCTTCTACTCAGAAAAAGGTCGGGCAGGAAAAGGGAAGAAATTCCACTCCATCGTCCTCTTCTTAATCCCGACAACTATTACATCAATCGTAAGTTGAGATCCCAAAAGTAGATCTTAGATCACGAAACTAAATGAAATATAATATCGCTTCGGCCGAAAATGTTCTATCCTCGAATGGTTAAGCGCCGTTCAAGCCAGATATTACTCCATCCTGTGTTGTACTCCAATGTGTCCGAAAAAGAGGCAGATTAGTCTCCAAAATCGAATCTAAAATATCCGAAAATCATTCTCTAACTCCATGAACGTCTGTTACATTCAAAAAGATGTAAGGTCCTTACAATTTTCTTCAACTCAAGCAAAGGTCGGTCAAGAACAGAGGAGCTGTGCGAGACCATCGTCTTTCTCTTCATCCCCACGTTTAGTACAGTAATCGTAATATGAGATCCCTAGCCTAGGCGAGTTTCTGTGCCCAATGACCATAGCTACTAACATGCAAATGTCTTTTCTAGGAATGCATGTCAAGTATTGCCAGCGATTTGGCCAAACATGCCTGGTGATCCTGCGTTCTTTTTACATACAGGCCATCAGTTATTGGTCAGTCCAGGCCATCCTGTGTTGTAATGAAATGTGGCCGAAAAAGAAAATCTCTACTCTAATCTCTACTCTAAACTCTCCTAAAATCATTCAGCTTATCTTCTTGAATGTCTATTAAAAAATATGTATGGTTCTAACGATTTTCTGCTCCTTTCACACTATAGTCTTCCTCTTCATCTCCACAGTTGGTACAGTAATCGGAGGATGAGATCCCTAGTTTAGACGCGTTTCTGTGCCCAGTGATAATAGCTACTAACATACAAATATCTTCTCTAGGACTGCATATCAAGTATTACGAGCGATTTTGTCAAACATGATGGTGATTTTACGTGTGTCGCAAATGTAGAATACTTGGGTCCAAACATATTGTGTTTGCTACTCAATAACTACATTTTGGACACACAATGATTAATGGTTATAATATATATTCTTGTTACCCAAATGTAGCTTTGTTTGTTGAAAACTTCTGAAAACAATCACGTGGCAGACAACAAAGAAATAAAAAAGCAGCAGATCTTCAATTTATGAAACAAGGCTTGCAAACATACATGGTTCCTGCAACATGTTGCTGATTCCGTGTTTTCAGCGTGTATATATGAGAACATGGATTCAATCCGTCTTTCTGATCATTTTGTACTTTCGGGGAATCAGCGTTGAAAATGCTTTTTTATACACGACTGTTCGAGTTCTTTGAGAAACTATAGGTCCATATTAGTGAGTCTAGAAACTGCTCGCAGTTCACTGTCTGCGAAAATCTCTCTCCTAACCCTTCATTGGATGTAATGGGGAAATAAATCAAATGTATAGTTATCGAAATACTACATGAGATTTCAATGAAGTAGACTTCCCGCGAAGTAGGCCGAAGGTGGTACAATGGTAGTGTGCGTGGATCTTGTACATGAGAACGTGGGTGCAATCCCTGCTGCGTTGTTTTCGAAAACGGCCACCTCGCTTAGTGACGCCGACACTATCGAGTACGAAGCCATGAAAAAGCTTCTCAAACAACCGTTCGAAACTGGTGTGAAGCTGAAGGTCCCAATCAATGAGTGTAAAACAAGAAATCACGGACAGCTCACAGGTCGTGAGAAGTTCTACCCAATCCCTTCATGGGATGTATTGCGAATCTATTTATTTAGACGTCTATAAAAGGACTTGACTGACTGACTGGACCTGATTTGAATGAGACGAACCCGAGTGATCAGGTGCAAGAAAGAATGCTTTCAGCAAAGGTTCTAAACGCGATCTCTATCGACACCAGGTTGAAGCATTATCGCTTTTAGGCTAGCGATATATTGGACGTAATAAACGTATATTCGCTCCTCCTAGGCTATTTCGTAGCCCTTCGTATAACCCTGGTACACAATTTCTATAAATTGGATCTACGTCGTAAATGGTAACAGTAATTAATTTCCAGCAAATAAACAGAAATCATACTAATACAGTGCAGATCATGTCGGTATGCTGCAAACAGTTGTAACTGCACACTACAAAAACGGCCTAAGCAACATATTGCAGGAACCATGCATATGTTTGCAAGCATTGTTTTCGTTACTTGAATATCTGGTGCTTTTTTGTTTCTTTGTTGTCTGCCACGATTTTGTTTTCAGCAGTTTTCAACAAACAAAGTCACATTTGGCAAACAAAAACATATATTGGAATGAAATTTTGAATAGAAAACATAATGTGTTTGGGACACAAGTATACTATATTTGTGGCCACCTATAAAGACGTTATTTTTGCATCCAAACAAATAAAAAAGACAGATCCCAGCGGGAAAAAATACTAGTTCAGAACTAGTAACGAAAAACTACTAGTTCAGAAGTAGTAATGTACTAGTTCCGAGTCAAATTTTACGGTTCTAAATGATCGGGTTTGAACTAGTTCTGTACCATAGAAAATATAGTTAAATAGTAGTCATTAAAAATTGGTACTTAGCTAGAGCCATAGAGATAGTACTTGCACTAGAACTATGGATTGAAATTAATTGAAACCTTAAAGTTGAAAACGACACAATTAAAATTTTTTAAAAATATAACTGGTTCAGTTCTACCTACATTGTTCTGAACTAGAGGCACAATATCTAGTTCAACCTCCTCTAGTGCATGAACTAGTACTTTTATGAGCAAGTTTGCCAGTTTCCTGCTGGGATGTTTCAGCGTGTGCTAAAGGGGAGAGCTGAACATAAATCTCACAATTCACTGATTGTTTTAATTTCTACCACAATTTCCATAATTTTTCGGTTCTAAAATTATAAGGAAAACGCGTTTAGCACACACAAAGAAAAAACGCGTTCCTACCAAACGAAATCTCAGATAACTGAAGTTCGTTTGGGGACTGTAGTTGGGAGAGACGAACTTCTGTTAATCCATACATGTCATTTCGTTTGGGAGAACCGAAAATGTTTGCAGCAAACGAGTTATGAAAAATATAAGCTGAAAAAACGTTTGCGGTAAACGAAAAATTGTTCCGCCAACTGTTGTTTCGGTTACATCAACCGAGTTCTAGATACTCAATAATAAAAAACGTTTGCGAGAACGAGAACTCGTTTGCAACAACATGATACACATTTGCGATATATGAGTTTATTTGGGAGAACTACATGAAGGGTTGCGATTAATAAATTAATACAAATCAATCAATGTATTGTTGCGACAACTGAGCAACAAACTTTTTTTCTTTGCGTGCACCAGGTTGAAGAGACTAGGTGGAAGAAAATCTGAGGTACCGTGATGCGAGTAACTGAAGACACATTTATTCGTATTGTCAATGTAATTCGTTATCTAAGGTATCATATTTTAGTGGCACAGGACGTCTAAGAAAAGGACGACAAATGAGTAATGGAATAGGCCAGGAAGACTTCAATCTCCGAATCTTGATGAGAGTGAATTGACGGAGAAACATATGTAGTTTAATGACCCTGTAGTTTAATTCCCAGCAGAGCTTTGAATCTATTATTTAAGCCGGTGTAATTCAGAATTGGATGTTAGAAGCTGCATGGAATGTAATTGGAAACTACGTTTTTTTCGTTTCCAGCTGTAGTCACCCTCAGGCACGTACATTATTTCCTTTAGGAGTGAATTTTGAACGTAGTGGAAATTTTCAACCTAAATCTCATGTTGGGCCCCCGAAATAAAATCCTGCGTACTGTACTGGTCACCCTAGATATACACGCTGATTAATAACGGCTCCAGCAGCATATTGCAGGAACCATGTACATGTTTGCAAGCATTGTTTTCGTGAATAGAAGATCTGGTGCTTTTTGTTTCTATATTGTCCGACACGTTCTTGTTTTCAACCGTTTTCAACAAACAAAGTCACATTTGGATCACAAATACATACATACATTATAAGCTATTAATCATTCTGGCCCAAACATATTATATTGAATAACAAACACAAAGTGCTTGGACACAAGTATACTGTATTTGCGACAAACTACAAATACGTTATATTTGCATCCAAAATACAACAAAATACAGATTTTTCAGCGTGTAGTACTGTAGTACGAAAATCCTTGATAAGAAGTGCTATTTTTTGTAACATTAATGGGATCACTTTAAATACATTGAATCTCATTTATCAACCCTGTTTACGGACTATGTTTTCCTTATGGATTAGTTGATTGTATGATTCTCCACCTACACCTCCACCTCCACCTCTCGATCCCAGAACAACCGATGATTGTTACATGTTTTTAATGAATCGCAACACTCGCAAGCGTTTTCACTTTATTGCTTATTAAACTCACTCACAGATACTCGTACTCTGGGACCACAACTCTCGCTCGTGTCACGATTAGTGTGGGTGGTAACATACGTTCGTCGCTGCCACTCCACTCCGTTCCATTCAACGGTACTGTGTTCTGTGTTTCTGACATTCGATGTATTGTAGTTCCGGGCTGGCCCCATCCACCACTCCACTTCACTCTCGCTGGCTGTTCTGTCCACATCTCGTTTATCAGCATAAGCAGCAACAAGCACCACATGTGGGGAGCAGTGCGCAGGTTGGCAGAGGGTTTCCCAAAGAGGCAGCCAAGAGGAATAAGATGAAGTGGATAGGAATACACACGCTCACAATAAATCTTAACGAACGCTTTTGTTGTGAGTGCCCCACGAACAAACGAGTATGAACAGAACAAACAAACAAATCAGCTTTAAAAGTTGGTCTGATGATAAGCAAAACACAACAACGGCGGCGACTACGAAGCGACGCGACGAGTCCATGTACCCATGTATCTCTCATGGCTAAAACTAGAAGGCTATGTAGTCATCCATATATGTTTGTGAGTGTGTATGTAGGTAGATGGTAAATGGTTGGCATTGCCAAGCGAACAACCACTAATGGCGGAACGAACGAACGAAGCAGGTCTGCGGTGAATACCTGAGCAGGGCAAATATTAGGTATCATAAACTAAGCTGGAGTTACCACTTTGGGGACTTCCTGACACTCGAATAGACAACAGAGTATTCCATACTACGTACTACCGTTTCAAAGTTTTCCAAGTGGAAAAATTTGTAACCGCTAATGTTGTACTAAATGTATAGCATTACAAAAGAGCATGAAATGTAGTCTATGGTGCACAAAAAAAGGGGAAGGGTTAAAATGTCGTGAACAACACAGAAAAAATAACATAGAATAAAAAGGAAATATGTATGTCACGAATACCCAAAAAGCCACGTAAGGGATTTCCCTCTTGCTCCATTTGTGGTTAAGCGTATGGAAATTTTTCAAATTCTGAAACTTGAATGTATTTGACAGTCATTTTAAGACTGAAGAGTTACTTGCGCTCTCCAGGATCAAACTAAGAGAAATTCACTAACTACGTAGTTTTCAATTCAAATCTGTACATTTCAGAAATAAACCCCAGAAAGAAGATATTGGAAAGGAACAATTGAGGTCCTTTGAAAAATTCAACATTTGCATATGTTTCCCATTCAAACGATAAGAGAGATTGATTCGATTCTTCGTAAATTTAGCAGTTAGATCTCAAATATACATGGAATTGTTATAAGTCGTTCTTTGATTATGACAAATACGAGGGTTGCTATATATATTTCGGGAACTGGCAATACTACTAGTGATCCCAGAGGCATCTTCCATTGGAAAGTTTGACATTTTTTGGAATAAACACACATAGAACGTCTTCACTTACGAGCATGGTTTTTGTATTTACAGTGTGTTGAAAACTTCATCTCGGTCAAAAAATGGAATCAACCCGTGAACATTTTCGCTCAGTGATTTTATACGATTTTTGGTGTGGATTATCGAGACAAGAGTGTCTCAATCAACTTGTTTCGACTTTTGGTGATGAAGCACCATCAAAAACCACAGTAAATCACTGGTACCGAGGGTTCAGTCTCGGACGCTGTTTGCTCCAGGATGAATTTCGTGAAGGACGTCCAAAATCGATTGTTCTGCCACCAAACATAGCTGCAGTGCGTGAACAGATAATGCAAGATCGTCATGTGACGTATCGCGAGATAGAGGCATCCTTGTACATTAGTTTCTCTTCAATACATTAGATTTTGCATGAACATTAGGCTCTAAAATAAGATTTGTTCGCGTTGGATCCCACATAATTTGACAATCGTTCAAAAAAAGGCTCGTGTCAATTGGTGTAAGAAAATGATTAAAAAGTTCGACCGTGGTGCGTTAAAAGACGTGTCTAAAATTGTGTCAGGACGGGAACTAGGACAGGAGTAATGGATATATGCGTATGAGCCGGAAACAAAATCGCAATCGACCATGTGGGTCTTTCAAGACGAGGTAATCGAACAAAAGTTGTTCATGGAAGAAGCACAGCAAAGGAAATGGTCGCCTGTTTCTTCGGCCGAATGGGTCATGTGGGCACGGTTCCGCTTGAACAACGTAGGGCGGTCAATTCTGAGTGATACACGACCATTTCTTTGTCGGAAGAAATTGGTAAAATCAACCGCCAAAGACGAATCATTATCCATCATGATAATGCGAGCACATCATCTCGCACACATCTCGTCACACATCTCGTCAAACAGGTGAATTTTTGACCAGTCAAAACATCGAAATAATGACTCATCCTCCGTACAGTCCTGATTTGGCACACAATGACTTCTTCTTGTTCCCGACTAGCAAAGGTAAACTGCGTGGTCAACGATTTACGAGCGCCGAAGAAGCAGTTGAAGCGTTCAAAAACCATGTCTTGGAGGTGTCTCAATAACATCAAGGAGAATATCTTGAAAAACAATAAAACCACTTTCATTTAAAAACGTTTGTTATTATTTGCTATTACCGAAATACAAATAGCAAGCCTCGTAGTCCCAGGATCAAACTGTATAAGAAACTCAGACTCCGCAGCAAAACAGTAGCGAAGAGTGTGAGAATCTTCTCGGACAGCCAAGGGGCGATGAGGTGTCTATTCTCAGTAGAGATTAGATCGATACTGGTTAGTGAATGCCGGCGCTACGACAAGACTTTCCCTAGTGTGGGTTCAGGGAAATTATCGGGAACGAAGCCGCCAATGAACTAGCCAGGAAAGGTTCTTGTGGAAATGCGGGTGAACGAAACGTGATTGAATGACCTCTAAGAGTGTTGGGTAACGTGCTTGATCGCCACTTCCACCATAAGGCAGACGGAAACTAGAGTGAACTTTATACCTTTCGCTTATCACGGGGTTTTTGGCCTAGATATGACGGAAAGAGAACCCAGTTCCTGCTGACTCTGAACAGGAATACAATAGCCAGAATCACAGATGCCATAACCGCTCACTGGACGATTGGTGCACATGCTGCTAGCATTAGAATACAATACAGACGTTACTGTCGTAGTTGCGACGACGAGCTTATGGTGGAAACCTCTGCATATTAGTGGTCTTCATGAAAGCTCGAAAGAACCTCGTAAACTCGAAAACATCGTAAACTTGCACAGCAAACGTCAAAACAAACAAATTTCCCATACAAAGCGACTTGCTCAAAAGTGGAAAGTTTTCGAGGCAAATTTGCTGCGCAAACGTGGGATGGACAAACTTGTAAACTTTTGACATTTCGTTGTCATCTGACTAGGATGGATAAATAAGGTGATAGCACTAGAACAGTAGAAAAAGTACACATACATAATACATGCAATTGCTACTGCTACCACCTTATGTATCCATCTTGGTCAGCTGATATGGTTTTGAGCACAACTACGCTGAGCAACTTTACCTGGTGCCTCATGCAACGGTGCGAGGGAAACTTGCGCTGAGCAAAAGTTCTCGGCTTTCACGTTTGCATGAATGCCGCTACTATCTCCTAAAGTACCCGCACGCTGAAGAAACCGGACCCTGTGACATTATGCAGGAACCATGTGTATGGTTAGAAAATCCCTGTACTTACGTACAAGCATTGCTTTCGTAAATTGAAGATCTCCAGCTTTTTATTTTTTTGTTGTCTGTCCCAGCTAACCGTAGTGTTTTTAGACACAAGTGCTGACAATCGGAGAAGTTATTGTCTGGATCGGGCGAAACATCACCACCTCTATGTGTTTCGACATCCTTGTTAGATTAGAGTGCCCGGCTGCATCTCAGGCTCACTTAGACCTTGTAGTTCATTGTGATACCGCAGTGACAAAAGGAAAAAGATGCGATTTTCCTAGTCCTTCCCGTTGAACCAGTTTGATTGCTTTGAACAGATGAAGAGTTTGCGGATGCTAACATCCGCCAGATTTGCTAACTCCCCAAGGAAATATATCCATGGTGAAGCCTGCCGCCTTCTGGAAAGACACAGACACCGAAGGGGTTCTATTGACTCCACCTCCTGTTCGTCACTACATCTTCTGCAAAAGTTATTTCTCAAGCCTTTCAGTGGCGGTAGTCCTGACCTGGGAGGCCTGAAACCACATTACCTCTTCCTTTCTTTTTAACATTGCGTGAGATTCGGAGGCAAGGCCTACCTATAGAAGGCCTTAGAAGGTATACAAAATGGAAGGCCTTAGAAGGCATGCAAAGAGTAAGGCCTTAGATATGACATTTAGTTAACTTTATTTTTGTTAAACATAAATAAAAATATTTATATTTATTTAAAATAATTTGTTTTATCCACTTCTACATATTTATTTATATGTATGTATGTACGTACCTATCTTAGAAAGTTTTACCACCCCTAACTTCAAATTGAAAGTCGGTTTCTTCTAAAATTTTAAAAATATCCCGAAAAATATTAAATAAAAAATATAATTTTAAAATTTGTATGAAATTTCCAATTAAATTAAGGTTAAAAGAATTGGAAAGGAAATTTGTCAAATTTTAAAAATCTTCATCTTTGTTGTATCTGATAAAAAAAGTTCATGCATTCCGCAGGCATTATTTTAGGCAGCCATTACAAAAGAAGCATTCCGCATGCCTTATTTGTGGAAGTCCTTGCGAATTCCACCGCTGGGTATGTGAGACGTCCGGTCTCGACAACGACCGCAGGGCATTTGTGCGTTTCAAGTTTATTCGGGCCCACATGAGCTTGGCCACAGTTCCCCACTATTGACGACCTACCGTTAGTTGCCATATGGGCACAATTTCCCAGGCAGACCTTGCAAGTTGCCTGAGGTATGCCCACATATTTCTTGTATTCCTGGAGCATGTAAGATGAGTCCCCACACGCCGAAAAGTTTGTAGTTTGTTGTTGTTTGCAGGCAAACATAATATGTTTGTAGTTTGTCGCAAATATAGTATTTTTGTGTCCAAACATATTATGTTTGCTATTTAATATTACATGTTGGAGAAACAATGATTAATAGGTTATAATATACATTTTCGGGATCCAAATGTGGCAAAGTTTGTAGAAAACTGCTGAAAACAAAAACGTGACAACAAACAAAGGAACAAAAAAGCAGCTGATCTTTAATTCGTGAAAACAATGCTTGCAAACTTGTATATGGGAACTGCTATATGTTACTGGGGCCGTTTTTTAGCGCAAAGTCCAGCAAGTTCATCTACTTTACAGTTCCCTGGTATGCCTCTGCGGCCCGTCACCAAATAAAGTGAGTATTAAACTGTTCAGCCATCACATTAAGAGATCTGCGACAGTTGAGGGCAGTTCTCGCGTTCAGGAAGACCATTTCCAGGTACATTATGACAGCTTGACTATCAGAAAAGGCATTGATTCGGACTTTAGTCAGGACATTAATTCTCAGCCATTTAGCTATTTCACTAATAGCTAAGATTTCTGCCTGGAACAATCCAGTGATCAGGCAATCTATTCGCAATGGTCAGCCTTAGGCCCTTAGAAAATTCATCAAACCCGAGACTTTATCGTCAGGTTTTGAACCATCTGTATGTCCCGGGATGCGACCATTCCATTCTGATCGATCGAGTTTGAGTGTGTGATACTTCTTGTCTATGAGTGGTTTGGTCAAAGAGTAACCAACAATGAGAATGACACTGTTTGGAAAGCATTTTCTGACCAGAGTGACAGTTGACTAAGGCTAATAGCAGTAGCCGTGGCTTGCTGCCTCAACCTGATATTGCTGTTAACCCCCACATCCGTGAGTTATTGAGACTTGATTTAGATTATTAAAGGCTTCTACTAAGTCTAAGAAACCTACCATAATATATTCTTTAGGAAGGAGAGAATTTCATATAAAGCTGACCAGATCAAGCAGAGCGGTCTCGTTGGAATTACCCTAGCTGTAGGCGTGTTGTCTAGTAGACAGTAGCCTGTGATCAATGTTGGTCCTAAGACAGCTATCGACTAATTTCGGTAGACGGTAGCCAAATCGGCCGGAAATCATTAGGTTCGGTATGGGATGGTTCCTGTGCTCCTAACTTAAAAAAATTGGAAACGCGCTGAGATTTTTTAATTGTTCAGGAAGGATAGAACGCGAATGATTTCTTAGAAAATTTCTTCTACAACTTGGATTTTGATAGTATTGTGAACTTCAAAACCAATGAGATTATAGGAAAGAGGCTGATTTGGCGCATCTATGGAAAAAATGTATATCATTTGTGCAGTACAAAATATTACTCATTTGTAGTAGTTGAGATGGTTTGTAGTTGATATGATTTCAAAGTTCAAATCTTGATTTGTTTTGTTACTAGATTTCTGGTATTTTATTGAAACTTGGTTTGATTATAGTGGCTAATAGTCGACGCCAAAACGTGTTAAATTTTATTTTAATTTTACAAATTTAAACTTCATTAAATTTGAAACTTTATTGTTTGTAATTCCAACTGATTCAAGTTTTCTTTAGCCCAAAATCATAAACATACTGATTACTTGGTTGTACATTTGAAACCTTAAACAATTTCAAAACTTATATAGACATTCAGCAGCAATACCTGCTAATCAGTTTGTCACGTTTTAGAAATGAAGCACTTCAAAACAAAATTAAGAGTCAATTATTAATTTGAACAGCAGTAAATTGTTTAACACTTCAACGCTGGAGCAGCGGCGCAGTTGGTAAAGAATTCGTATGCAACACACAGGCAACCATAAGGAGCTGACAGGGAACTGCGCCACTATCATGTTTAGTTGTTCATTCTTTTCACACCTTTGAATTCTACGTACTGTAAAGAATAATGCGATTTGATCTCCAAAATAGCATTTGCTATTGGCCACGACTCCAGTTGGTGGATAGTGGGACGCCCTTCAGATATATCGGGTATCGCAAAAATAAAAATATGCATTAGTAGCGGCAATATGAACAATGCTAACACCGGTGCATCTCAGGTTGTCAAGTGACAACCGTTTCTGAATCCCGTCGAAGTATTAGTAAATTTCTTTGACCTTTTAAGGAGGATAACCCTATACTACTGGTCAAGGGTGGATAAGGTGAAATGAATGTAAATCCAATTCTAGGTTCGACCGACCCACGGAGAGCTGCACCCTGGTCAGTGTTTGATCGGTAATGAATGGCTACACTGCAAATCCTGGTAGTAAGCAAAATGCCAAATGCCGATGGACTGGTCTAGTCAACGGTCGCCGTTCACGAATGACAATGAAAATTCAAAAGAGGAAAAGAAAACATGTAACCCTCCTAGTTGTTGAACAACACCTCAATCGTCCGAAGGCCAATGATTCACGGATATGCACGTGGAATGTAAGAACCTCTACAGACGCGGTAACAGTATCCAACTGATATCTATGGAATGCGATGGCCAGGGCATGCCTGTACAAGCACGACAATGATTCACGGATATGCACGTGGAATGTAAGAACCTCTACAGATTCGGTGACAGTATCCAACTGACAGATTTATCGAAAATTAGAAGGATGACATCACTGCTATCCATGGAATGCGATGGCCAGTGCATGCCTGTAGAAGGAGGAAGGATCTAAAGGTGCATAAAAAGTCATGTATTTGGTTGCGGGCAATGATTCTCGGATATGCATCTGGAATGTAAGATTTATCGAAATTTATAAGGATGGCATTACTGCTATCCAGGGAATGCGATGGCCAGGGCATCATGTATTTGGTTACGGAATTGTAGTGGGCAAATAGCTACCACATCCAGTCTCCAGTTTCAACATGGTGAGTGAACGTATAGCTAATATCCACACTAAAGCCATTTAGTTCAACATTTTGTTGCATTGTGGAAGATAGAGGCGATAAGCTCTAGGATGCCCAATAGACGAAACCTAAAACCGCTACCTTCGTCATGACATTAAGATTGTTCTAGGTTATTTTACTGCCAAAATTGTCAGAGAAACTTTAAACCATCCCTCGGTAAATTCAGTCGACATACCACCACTGCCAATAACGTAGTGAGACTAATAGATTTTGCCGAGGTCATCATCATGGTTGTCAGTGGTACGAGATTCCAACATAAAATCAACTACTTCGAAGCTTGGGAGTCTCCAGTTCAGAAATAAAGAACCAAATTGATCAATTGGTAATTGACAGAAGGCATTCTTCCAGTGTAATGGACGTATATGTGATTCAAGATGCTAATATCGATTCCAATCATTATCTGGTTGATTATGATTCGCCCAAGAATTAGTGGACCACAAATCGTGCGAAACCAGGCACAGAGAAATCTGGACATAGGAAAGCTGCAATTACCATTTCCAACTTACACGGTTCACCGCTGTTGTCTTTGCTTCTACCCAGGTTAGATTGTTCCGTCCTAGTTCTTGAATTATTGAGCGCTTACAGGTGTTTCTTGACCGACCACGATTTCCCGAGACCTTGTGACACTGTCGGCATTTTCTCGGTTAACGTGTCCGATCCGCCTCCATTTCTATTCTCTACCTTCCGTGCATGTGTCTCCCATTGGTCGTGTTCCTCTGTTACCTATGGTGTTAGGCCAGAATATTTTGCACATGATTCTGTGAATACTTGTAACTTTTCCGTGATGTTATGTGATGCAAGCCGGCACAACAGGGTTGATTCAATACATGACTTGAATATTCCGTGCCTAGTTCGTTTGGCTATGTGCGAGCTTCTCCATACTCACCGCGGTCTCCCGAACGTCGGCCCCGTCCTATTGAGCCCGTCGACTACTTTTGTATCTGCGCCGCCGTTTGCAGACATTATACTTCCTAGATAGCAGAATCCACCTACATACTCGACTTGTAGCATGATGTTCTCCGTCCCAGTATTGTCGATTCTATTCTATTAATCTCAAGTCCAACATTGCGAGCCAATCTTTTCAAGTCGTCCAGTTTTGACTGCATATTGTAGATCCTGTGCGAGAGTAGACAAATGTCATCCGCCTAATGCAGATATTCGAGTTGGAGTGAGAGACGCCATGTTATCCCCCTTCCTCTTGAACAGACTAAGCTCATTACGCCATCCAGCACGATGGTGAATAGCTGAGGTGATAGTGGGCATCCTTGTCCGACTCCAGTATTGGTGTGGAATGGTTGACCAATGTTCCCGCTGCGAAGAACCGAGAGCTTCGCATCCTCGTACATAGTTCTAATTATTCGAATTATCTTCTGGGGTACACATTTTGCCCTCAATGCTTACCATATGGCAGTCCGTCCGACGGTATCAAAGTCGACGAACAGTAGATACAGGGGAGTACGCCAGAGACTGTTCTATAATGATGCGAAGAGTGTTGGCCTGATCTACACAGCCTATATTCGGCCGCAAGGCGGCTTGTTCGTCTCGCAATATGTTCCCCATACTGCTTTGAAGCCTTCTCCGCACTATGACTGCGAGTATTCTATATATGGTGTTAAGCAGAGTAATTCCCCTCCAGTTGTTGCAATCTTTCAAGTTACCACTTTACTAACTTTACAATGTTGCCGCTCCTCCAAGTTGGATGTAGTCTTTCTTCCTCCCATACTGATGTGAAGTGAGGCCGTAGAAGTTCAGACGTGGTTTCGATGTCAACCCATAGAATTTCCGCTGGTAATCCAACTTCACCTACTGCTCTATTATAGCCCAATTAACTCACTCAATTAACCTCAACTCAACAGAATGCAACCACTTCCGATTGTTCTGAAGCCAAGTGAAAACACAGTTCCAACTCCATAAAAACGGCTGGAAACCTCGTGCTGGTTGTAAAAACCCGCCTCAATATCAAGCATGGTACGATGATGTGTGTCGCATGGCAACATATGGAAATGACCCTGTAGATATGACAATTTTACAGTCAGTCGCAACGACTGAATCTGAATCTTACAGAAGGAATAAATGGCAAACTATAGGACGGTGAGCTATCCACAGATTTGCGAATTAAGTTGAGGATCTGGAAAAACGAATCTATCAGCTACTGCCTGCACTATGTCAGGGAAGAATATTACGTTCTTCATGCCACAGAAGCGAACGTTTAATGGTCAATTTCGTAGAACGTCGTCTGGTCGACGTTGAAGGTTCATTTGCGACGTCTTCAACCTCAGCGACGAAACTCTCGCCATAACGAGCATTAAGAGGCCTAACGGCACCTCATCTGTTACTTGCTATTCCAGTCTGTTCAAGACTAGCGGCTGAACGCCTTAGTGTTGGAACTGTTGGACTATGACGGGCGGGGAATCTGCTCCGAAATTCATGTTGCGCCAAAATCAGTCACAATATAGTCCGTAAAAAATAGGTACGTGTATTTCTCGTTCTTGACCAATATACGATAGAATTCCTATTACTTCACAAGATCAAAACAAAACTGGCAGTTGCTGCCCGTTGCAGAAGTTATAACATCTTCCGATAAGCCCCATGTTCGAAATTTTCGTAAGAAATTTTGTCATTTATCTCTAAACGCAAAATTTTGATGCGGTGAGTTACCACCTATCTTTGATTTACCCTGCATATATTTCATTTATAATTCCTCCACGCGCTCCATTTTTCTTATATTTTTAAAACATATGGCGTAACTTTGGTTGTTCAAATTATCGTAATGTGAAAAGTCCGGTCACAATCTATTGTTTTCGAACAAAAGAACAACCCTGTAATTGATGTTGCTTACGAAATTTTCGCAGAGCTGAGTACTAAGTCAATGCAAAGTGAGGCAAATTTTCGGGTCTTGAAATTTTCGTTATTTTTTTATGCTAACGAAAATTTCGTAATAACTGAATACCGGGCTATAGAATGATACATTTTGGGGCACTCGGTATATTGTTACTTTGTTGGATTCGTTTGCTTTGAGAATAATAGGATTTTGGAGTTTATGTTAAATAGCTCTAGCTCCGGACTGGCAATGGATGCAACCGAATGCCGAATACGAATTTTCGGGTCATGAAATTTTCGTTATTTTTTATCGACGTATTTTTTATGGCAACGAAAATTTCATAAAACTGTATACCGGGCTTTAAGGACGTATTTTTTATGGCAACGAAAATTTCATAACTGAATACCTGGTTCTAGAATGATACATTTTGGGCACTCAGTAATTTATCGCTTTGTTGGATACTGCTGTTTTGAGAATAGGATTTTGGAGATTGTGTTGAATAACTCTAGCTTCGGACTGTCAATGGATGCAGCCGAAATATTTTGGAGATATTCAGAAAGCAAAACAAGGTTTGATTTAAGGTCAGACGGAACTTTTTTGTAACTGCCATTATATTCATACATTTGCAGATTTAGTGTTATAAGCACTCGTATGAGTTGTATATAGTAGTGATGTGCGGTTCCGCGTTTTTGAAGAACCGGTTCTGACGAGTCCGGTTCCGAGAAGAACCGGGTATTTGGGCCGGTTCCGGATCTCAGCAAATTGCTGTCTCAGAGAGGCTTCAGTGTAATATCTTATTATAAGAGTATTAAATTTGGTAAAAATACATATTTTCATACCCTTAGAGGGTGAACACTTTTGGATCCTTTGAAAGCGAGTCCTGTTATTCTGAACCGGGTTCTTTTCAACCCGTTTTTCAGTTCAGTTAGAATCGTTTCTCGGTCTTTTCGGAACCGTTTTCGTTTTTTTGGTTCTTCCAGCACCGTTTTCTGTTCATTTGCACTCGTATTTCGGTCCATTTGGACCTGTTTTCGGTTCTTTTGGAACCGTTTTCGGTTCTTTTGCAACAGTTATTTGATTCTGGTATGAACCGGTGCGGTCGGGTCTTTCAAAAAACCGGTTCTTCAGAACCGGTTCCTCGATTATGTGCATCACTAATAGATAGAAAGAGGAGGATATGGATTTATTCGTGCACTACTATTGGAGTAGTATCAACGATATTTTATAGCAATGATCCTTTTTGTTTCAAAGAAACATAACTAACCCTTCTCAAAGCCAATATAAACATATACACCGATACTTTGGGTAAATTTTTATATACGGATGTATAATATATTGTATATATGTACATACATACATATGTATTTATATCCCTGTCATGCTAAATATGATTGCTTTGCTAATTAGCGAGATAACTCGACGGTCCTTCGAGCATTCATTCCCAGTTTCATTTCACAATCACATTTTCACCTGCATAATTAAGAAATACATAATACAAACAAACATCCAGCCACACACACTCGCATGGTATTTGTGAGAGCAAACAGACTGTTAGTACATTCATATTGAAATAAGAACAACAGAGGAAGAACAAGATTTCCATAAAGAGACTCATTCGCATAATTATTGCCGTTGTTAGCATAATCATCAACACATCGCAGCGCATCCCAATCTCAATCCCAACCACATTTGATGTTACAACATCAACACACAGCCACTCACGAACCACTCATATCTCACCGCACAGATGTGTGAGGAGCGCGCGTTTTTTGTTGTATTGTTTTTGTTCGGTTGCTTCATCAGTCCCTGAGCCTCTCGTGTAGTGTCACGAGTTGTGTTTTTATCATCAAATGAAACAATAACAACAACAGCAGCGACAGCAAGAGGAGCAATAGCAACGACGACATATCGCCGACGAGAAATACATAACAAGCAAATCAAATAATTGTGAAGATTTTTAGGACTTCCCGTATACAAATGAAGTGAATGTGCGAAGTGAGTGGCTGTAAATGGGTGAGTTTGCGAGAGCGAATGCAAGAATGTTGTTATTTGTGGCTCCTGGCTGCGAGCATTGCCTCGAGTATGGATGTTAAGTGTTGCCAGATTAAAATATTTTTTTTTGGACTACACCTTTCAGTATGTCAGAAATGAGGTGAAACGTGCGTTTGTTTTCCGCCGAGTTTTGCCATCGTGTCTGCCATGTCTCCAAAGAAGTCAAGCGTTCCCCTCTTTTGGTGGCATTGTTGGGTTGTAAAGGGTTTTTCAACAGAGACGCTACAAGAGTAAATCGATAGGGACAGCAAACGACGCCATATTTTTTCCCGCTCTTTTGACATTTCTCTTCAGTAGGGTTTGCCATTTCATCATGGAAAGATATACGAGCCAACAACGAGTCGAAATTATTAAAATTTACCACCGAAATTTGGAGTCAGTGGCCTCAACTTTAAGAGCACTACGTCCAATTTATGGTCCTACCAGTTCAACAATTGAGCGTCTAGTGGAAAAATTTGAATCCACAGGCACAGTACAAAATGTTCCAGTGCCAGTGAGGCACAGAAGTGCCCGTATTGTCGAGAATATTGCTGCCGCTGAGGCTTCAGTTCAAGAAAGCCCAAATGTGTCTCTCACACGTCGTTCTCAAGCGTTGGGCATCTCTGTGACGTCGTTGTGGCGAATTTTGCGAAAAGATCTTGGCCTACATCCTTACAAGATCAAATTGACGCAAGAACTGAAGCCGCTTGACCACCATAAGCGTCGTATGTTCGTGAATTGGGCTGAGCAAGAGCTTGAGAATGATTCGGATTTTCAGCGGAAAATCATCTTCAGCGATGAGGCGCATTTCTGGCTGAATGGTTTCGTCAATAAGCAAAATATGCATTATTATTCAGACAGCAGTCCATGAGTCATCATTGCATCCCGAAAAAATTACGGTTTGGTGCGGTTTATGGGCCGGCGGCGTCATTGGGCCGTACTTCTTCCGTGATGATCAAGACCGGCACATTACTGTGAATGCGAATCGCTACCGTTCAATGATAACCGAATATTTTTGGCCCCAATTGGATAATATGGACTTGGAGGACATGTGGTTCCAACAGGACGGCGCCACAAGCCACACAGCGAATGCCACAATCAATTTATTGGAAACCAAGTTTGGTGAACGTGTTATCTCACGAAATGGCCCAGTCGATTGGCCGCCTCGGTCGTGCGATTTGACGCCGTTAGATTAATTCCTGTGCGGCTACGTCAAGTCTATGGTCTATGCCAAGCAGTCAGCGACGATTGATGAACTTCGTACGAATATCGAACGTGCAATTGCAGCAGTATCGGCCGATTTATGCTGGAAAACCGTCGAAAATTGGGTTCAGCGTCTGGACTTCTGCAAGCGTGCCCGTGGTGGCCATGCAAAAGAAATCGAGTTCCATACATAATGGCATCGAACGTACTTTCACAGGAATAAAGAATTTCACTGGTATCTAAAACCGGTTTTGTTTTATTTAAAAAAACTTTTGAAGCGCTCTTATTGAAAAACCCGTTATATTCTCCCAGTGCCTATTATATACCCGCCTCATTTGGTATTGTATCAGCAATTAAAATGCAGCCTCATTCTATATCGTTTGGAAACCGCTAATCAATCTCAGGGCGCTTAGGCGATATACTGACGTCAGGCTATTCCTCGTTGCCCTAACAGTCAGCACATCGGCCGCCATAGGAATAGAATACAGAAAAACCCAGCTGAGGACTGTAGCTATGAGCTTCCTTCTCGTCGGTTTAGAACCTCCAATGTTCGGCATCATTGTTGCTAGAGATGATTGACAGCTTTCCCTGGAATATAACTCACATGCTCCTTAAAGTTAAGTCTATTGTCGACTTCCAAATACTTTAGTGCTTGTGAAAATTGCACGATATGGTAGGGATAGGTCTGTTTTTTTTAATTCCCTGCTAAACTAATTTGTCGACCACTTTGTATGGGGAGCTAAGCGATTTTAAGCGACTTCCCATACAAAGTCATCAAGAAATTAATTTAGCGGGAAATAAAAAACACGCTTGATATGTTTATTTTGGTTCACCTAACTTTTTAGCATTTTAAAAAGTTACACTCCGGTTCACTTATTTAAAGGCACTAAAAATTCCATATTCAGCAGCCTGTATGTTTTGCAATTAGTAACCGATTGCAGAAATGGAAACTAGACATCTTGAGATATAAAAAAAATCATGACAATAGTGGTTTCTTAACTAAAGAACTTTTTTTGAGCAATTTATAAAAACAAAGTCCAAAAATGAGCTATAATATAGTGGACGGCAGTAGGGTAGAAATGTAATACTGCGACACTGCAAGAGGTTCAACGTATTTGCTGAACTGGAATTAGCGGTGCATTGAGAACAACCCCAGTAAGGGCTATGGAGACTGTTGTATGTATCCAGCCAATTGATATCAGGATCAAACAACACAAACAAGCTACAGGCGATGAATGGATCAACGAGAATTTCTAAACACCAACGAATAATGGAGGCCTTGGACAGTTCCACGCTAGATGCGAGTGTGACTATGACACCATCTAGGGGCGATTGGCATGATGGGACCCTGTTCTCATGAATTGAAGAACTGCGCTTGTTTGATTCTTTGTTGTCTGTCTCGTATTTGTTTTTTGCTGTTTTCAACAATTAAAGCCACATTTGGGTCTCAAAAACATATATGTATTATAACCTATTAGTCATTGTGTCTCAAACATGTTATATTGAATAGCAAACACAATGTGTTTGGGCATAAGTATAGTATATTTGCAGCAAACCACAAACACGTTATGTTAAACAACAAGAAAAGACAGATTTTTCAGCGTGTACTGATGACTCAAAACTATGAGAAAGAACAGGTCTAGAATTTTTCATTGAAAATCCGGAGCCTGAACCATACCTACGAACTTTCAAGGGGAAATTCGGGCTATTACGGAATTCAATAAATGACTCGATAGCACTACGAGCCCAACGGCCGTGAATATCTTCACGTATATTTAGATGGCAATTAAGGATATATCATCGGAAACTGCAAAATCTAGAGCGGGCCTTAACTGCAACAAGGTGATCAATGACTATTCCGGGCACGGCAGAGTTAACATCATCTGGGTGCCGGGAAACAGTGGAGTTGTCGGCAATGAACCGAGGAAAGCCAAGAAACTTCATACTGTGGGCTTGGAGATCACGAAACCTCTCGGGGCGACGAAGGCTGAGTTGTGCCAATGAGCGGAATCGGTCCACAGAGCGCTGTAACAGTGGGCAGGATGACAATGATTCTAAGGAGAGACCGCGATGGGGGTGAAGACAAAAGGCTGGCTGAAACTGGGAAAGTTTGAAATGAGCAAGATGATGGGAGGCTTAACAGGACACTCGGGCTTACGAGCCCACCTATACCGTATTGGACAAGTGGAAAATAGTGAATGCAGGACGCGCAGGGAGGGCGATGAGATGATGGGGCATTTCCTTTGCAAATGCCCGGCTTTCACAAAGACCTGATTCAAGGAATCTCTCGGACAGTACAATACCGGATATAACCAATCTTTTGGGAAAATACTGGAACTTTCTGAAGATCTTCGTGCATAGCACCGAATTCCTATCTTAATAGGGCAACGTGATACCACACAATTGGCTTAAGCATATGTCTACGGACATGGGGCGGATCGGAGAGTAATTTTTCAATCATACCCCTCTTTTTCAATGTAACTGTTTATATGTTCCTCTATCTTGCAACTTAATCTCATTAGCAACATGTGGCAACTTTGTGATAGGTGATGACACTCAAGGAAACATTTTCATGGACGATGACGGTGGAAGAAACTATTTTCTTCTTCTTCAAACATACAACAAAGATGTGAAGAACCAACGACCACGTACTAAATTAACAACAAACAATCAGATTCGTTAGATATGAGTGCGGCTGTTGATGTCGTTGTCTTATACAGACACACAATTAATGATGATGACGATGACGGTGACTACAACGCCAGCAACGATGCTGATGATGATGATGTCGATTATTACATTAAGTGCCTTCCGTCTAGCTGGGTAAGAGCGCATATGTATGTATATGAGAATGTTTGTGTGTGTGTGTTTGGAAAACGGCTGCTGATTTATTTCGTTTTGGGTCTTCTTTATAGCGCATGCCGACTACAACAATAGAACCCAATATAACAACAGCACCGAACTATTTTCGTTCTATTTTTTTCCTCCATGTCCGTCCGCTTTTGTTACTGACTGCTGTAGTGTGTGTTTCGTTGTGTGAGAGTGTGTATGTTTATACATCGCTTTACGGTGGTTTTTATAGGCAATGATTTGATAGATTCTCGAATGGGTTTCCTTTATGTACTACCTAGTATAATCTTCTTTCATATGAATGTGTGTACACACACACATGCGTCCATGTGTACGCATGCATATATATAAAGGCAGTCTGATATGTGTCGCTGTGTATATGAAACAATTTTATTTGGTGGTAATTCCTATTTTTTTTTCAAACCGCCTCATCTCTTTACTGACACATTGCTTTTATAGCCGCTGGTGGTGGGGAACAGTGGTTTGTGTGATCTGCGGTGAGAACTTAACATGTAGAGTATCGAAGGTTATATGCGCTGTTCGCTAAAAAGAATTAAAGGAAGGTAACTGAGGTTTTATCAAAATATTCTGACCTTTTTCTAAGCAAGAGGATGATACCAAAAGTAAGCTGAAATAGACTTAGTAGGGACATAAATATTGTTACTAAATTGAACATACCCATTAGAATAGCAAAATTTAACATACCCTTTTATTATCATATAGTTTTTTGACGTAGAATACGTCTTACCTTACGGTATGAGGAGTCATGTCAGGTTTTTATTGTTGTAATCTTTATTTCATTGAATTTGAGGAAACGGCTAGATGAATTTTTTTAAAATTTTTTTTGTAGGTAAATGAAGATGTTATCTTTCGTTTGATATACATTTCATATTGGTTGATATACATATTTCTAGTATTTTAATTTCTCAAATGAAAATTGTTTAAACACATACACTCAAACATATGTGTGGTGTTTGGTTGACTGTTTTTGGTTGCTCAACATTGCTTAGGAACATGTATCTAGTAAAAAGTGAAACGAACAGCAAGCTAATGTTGCTTGGCAACATGTATCTAGTAAAAAGTGAAACAAACAGTAAGCTAACGTAATAAAGCATTTTTGCGAAAGCTTCAATAAAGCTGTTGTAACATTAATTTTGAATTGTAAAGCGTAAAGCTTTCACACAACGCTCGAATGCTAATGCGAAGACTCGATAAGGTAAACCTTTTTTAATATTAGGGCGGCCCTCTCAACATTCGCAGAACTTATTTCAATAAAAATATTAATTAAAATACATAAATTAAATTAAGTTTAAAAAAATTGAACATAATATTTTTTTTTTAAACGGACTTGAATCAAATGCCGTTGGTAAATATAAAAATTACAGCAGACAGTTGTCCGAGGCCTTCGGCCACGGACTGTCCCTGCAGGCTGTGTCAGAGACACGGCCATTAAGTTTAACGTAGAATACGCCATCCGATAAGATAGAAAACATATATAACAATAAATGATAAATAATATAAGCAAATGAATTTATTGTTATATATGTTTTCTGTCTTATCGGATGGCGTATTCTACGTTAGCAGTCATGGTTTGGTGGGGTGTCTGTTATGATGAGGTACCTAACTTACATTTTTGTGAACAAGGGGTCAAAACTTGGTACCTTTCTGCTCTCGGATTCAGTACGAACTTCCGTGAAGCTAATTTTTGCCGTGACATTTATTTGGAGTACAAAGTATAGACTACAAGTTTAAACTTTCGATACCTCGCTAACTGAGTTATCGAGAATTTTTATTTAAGGGGTTACCCGTACGACAAATGATATAAATTTTTTTTTGTTAATTTATCAACATAATAAACCGAATAAAAATAACACGATTATGCTAGCTGGACCACGATAGTCGAATAGATCAAAAAGAACCAGAGCGAATGGTTTCGAAGGACATTGAAAAATAGAACGACCAAGACTTCACTGGAAAGACCAGGTAGAAGAATGCCTGCGGGAGCTTGGCATTATACATTTTGACGCATGGATCTAAGACGGATAGGGGAGTGGAGTTTACTCAAAGTTACTGGGTATAACACCATCAATAGGTCTCCCTGTTTTTGGCAGTATCTTGTAAGCGGAAGTAGTGGCAATATTGGAGGCGTGCCATCAGTTGCGAAATCACATTATAGACACGTGAGTGTTAAAATCTTCTCGGACAGCCAAGCGGCGATAATAGCTCTATCTTCAGAGGAGAATAGAACGATACTGGTTCGTGAATGTTGGAGTCTGCTAGACGACTCCGGCGCCACGACAAGACTTTCGCTAGTGTGGCTTCCGGGTCGTACATATATAGCAGGAAACGAAGAGTCGTTTTTGAAAGTCCTCTAGGTTTCGTGGGTAACATGATTGATCGCCACTTCCACCAGGAGGCAGATAGAAACTGGAGAGAACTCACTCTCTGATGCATTTCAAGGGGTTATGACCTAGATATGACTGTAAGAGTACCGATTTCCTGATGACTCTAGACGGGAGTACAATGCCAGAATGCCAGCTGTCATAACCGGTCACTGGACTTTTGATACACATGCTGCTAACAGTGCAATACAATAGAGGCTTTACTGTTGTAGTTGCGACGACGAGATTATGGAGGAAGCCTTTGAACACAATTTTCTACAGTGCCCAGCTTATTGGGGTTTCGTGAGTTTCCTCCATGAGTTTTCGAGATATGAATCTAATCGGTCGTGGATTTTGCAGGTCTAAATTAACAGTGGTAAGGTCCGATCTAGTCTGCGACAAAAGCTTTTAAACTTTCGCATATTACGCACGAAAGAGCCTTGTATGCAATGGATACAAGGCTTATTCCACGATAGATGGTCCATACACCCGGGTAATTTTCTTGAATTTTTACGAAACGTACTGTGAAAAAGTTTCATTAAATTTTGGTATCGTGATGTTCGATGTCTGTGGGATAAGAGATATTTCTCAGGCATTTGTATAATAAAGAATTCTCATTGTATTTGGAGTTATTTCAATACTATCATTCAGCACAATCGCTGCTGAGAATCTAGTCAGTATCGGAATTCGTCTATATCGGAATTAGCTATACAGTTTGGAATCAAATTCTGTTACAGGCTTTGTGAAAATAAGTGATGCTTTATGCGACCTTTCGTATTATATTCGATAATATATATTATATTATATTATTTAAAAAAAAGGTTAAACGCTCGAACATTTTAATATTGAATCTGAAAATATTTCATATTTGCTACGAACAAGATCCATATATTTCTTTTCATAAAACCTATTGAAAGATTTCACAGATATTGTCAAAAATGGAAATCTTTTTCACGCTAAAAAAAATCTGGATTTTCTTGTTGTTTGGATGCAAATATAACGTGTTTGTAGCTTGCCGCAAATATAGTACATTTGTAGGCAAAAACGTTGTATTCGCTATGCAATATTACGTGTTGGAGACACCATAATTAATATGTTACTATATATGTTTTTGTGACCCAAATATGACTTTGTTTGTTGAAAACTGCAAAAATAAAACATGATAGGCCACAAAGAAACAAATAAGCAGCCGCTCTTCAATTCATGAAAACATTGGTTGCACGTAAGTATGTGGATGCTCCAAACATATAAATGGTTCCTGCATAATATTGTAGGGACCGTTTTTTTCAGCGTGTTTTTGTAGATTTCGTTTCATAGCATCTGTGAAATGTTGCTTTGGCTGACATTGAAGGACGAAATTCTTAAAATCTATGAAAGATTCGGTAATATTAAAGAAGAATATTTTTCAGTGTACGTACATCATGTTAATTTTTGAACAGCTTCCATAGAAAACCCTGCATTTTGCAAGGAACTTTTCACATTGCTCCTGGAACTCAATATTTATGAATCTCGAAAAATTCTGAAACCGATGTTGCTAGAAGTTAACATTAGTTCATCTATTTTCCCATTACATCCTATGGAACGAGGGACGGGAACTTCTGACAATCAGTGGGCTGTTTTCTATTTAAGTACTAACTGATTGGGACCTACTCTTTTACCCCGAATCCGTATGGTTGTTGAGAAATTTGTTCATTTCTAATCAATCGATAGTTTCTCCTCTATCTGAGCTCGGTGATCGTCGCTTAGGGAATTGAAAGCTGGTCAGGGCGAGGCTATAACCCGGGTTCTCATGTACAGCAGGCACGCAAGCTAACCATTGCATCAACGAACTTCTAGCCTAGAATCATCGTTTCATTGAAAAACAGTTTGAGATGCAATCGAGCGTTCCAAACCACTGTCCATCCATAGAGGAGTGAATGGCTGGATGACAGTCAGTGAATGGCTCCGTTCGCTGTTTATTAATGCCTCACGAATTATTTCGTTCTTGTTTTTTTTCGATTTGTGGGTCTTAACATTCGGCATTTGGCTGACAGTGCGCTCAGAAGCAACAGCTCCTATTTCATGTGCCATTCATGGTCGGTGTTGTTGTTGCTATAGTAACATTCGTGACGTCACACCACGGAATACCAACATACTACAACAACAACGACTAAGGGAACATTTATTGTTGTTGTTGCATTCGTACAATGTTCCATAAGCATATCGTATTAAAGGTTTAATATGAATTCGGCTCAAATGTTGTTTCAAGTGATGGAACAAAAAAGTTGACGGCAGATGTTTTCATTTCCTCCTTTGCACACAGAGGTATAGGCACACACACACACACGCAAATGCACACACAGTCGTTCTCATATTTATGTGGACCATCCACTTAAGGGTTGCCATTCTACCTTCCACTTCAGTTTACGACGTTGCTCGAAATTTCTATTATTATACTGACTCAATCTATTACCGAGCCTGGCAACTCTGTCTCATTTATATTTCATTTATCATTGAAGTTGTAGCCCAAAAATGGTAGTGAGTGGAATAAGAAGCGGCAGCGGAAGAGCAAGAAGAGTCAAATCCAACTTTAAATACAAAAAAACCTTTACACAAAATATTCATGGGTACATAAATGCATGAGCGTAGAGTGCTGCTCTGCCTGACTGTCTGTCGGTTATGGCTTTTAAGGCGCTGCTAACGCTGCCCCCGTGGGCTTAGTGGGTCTTTTATGTTTTTCGGTTGGCTTTAGTTGAGCTCCATCGTCCAAAGAAAACACAGTAATAATTTTCATTTCTGCCACTGTTTCTGTCTGTTTTAGCTTTTTATGTTGCTTTTACGTTTCCCATCCTTTTTTTTTTTGTTTGTTTGATTGAGATTGCGCTACGTTGCGTTACGTTGCTGCGTTTAACTAACGTGTTGGCTGTGTTATTAAGTTCGTGTGTTCGTTCATTCGTTATTTCAGAGTTTGTTCGTCATCGCTCAAACATAGAAAGAAACAAACAAAAAAAAAACAACAACAAAAACAGTTTTTGTTCGGGCACTTATTGAAATTACAATTTATGTGTGTCGTCTGTTGACTGCCAGTGGCGTAGATGCTTTACACATTAATAGGGGCTGCGGAGGAGAATGCGGATTTTATCGCAGCACTGAGAATCTTTAGACTAAAATTCGATTTTAGTTTAAAATTTTCTTTTGTGGCAGCCTGGTCAAGTGAAGGTTTTTGCGTGACAGTGGGCTGGTCCGATTCTGAGTTTTTATACTCTTACCCATAGGAATGGGAGGATATATTTTGTAATTCAGGAAAATGTCACGCATAGAAGGAGCCATATTAGACTCTTAGTATCTTTGGACGTAATTCGGTTTAGGACTTTTTAAGCCGATACATCCATGTACGTCTGTCTGGCTGGTCAACAAGGTAATTTTTCCACTGACTATTATTTGTCCAACTTCAGCTTGAGATTAAAAACTCGGCATTTTGACCACAGCCCTTCTGGTATCTACCATAAAAATTTGCACATTTAGTACAAAATCATGTTTCTTGGAAAACTTTTTTCTGATTTACATGTGTGATTACCTTCAATTCAGACATTGGTTCATAATTTGTAAATGTCTTCTTACCTGAAGAAAGGTAACCATGTTGTCCCGCATATTCTAGTACCTCCCATACAAAAGCTGGTTGGTCGTCCAAGTTGTCAACACAATAAATCGCGTAAAACACTATCGATCGTAATGTTATTAGGTATTAGGCTTCATTTCCCCAAGCGCCAGTTGCCCATAAAAAATGTGTGATTTTTTCCATTCCCGCTTTGTAACCCCCCTTAAAAAATGTGCGGTAAGATACTTCCCGCGAATTTACAAAAATCATTGCGAAATTTGGAAATAGGCAATATTTGGTTAAATGCCACTACTATGGAAAACGAGTGGTTTTGCCACTACCATTCAGGTTCGTCCCATACTAAAGTTGGTCTGCTATTCGGTTGATCGACACGATATCTCTCCAAAACCTCAACCGATTTTAATGAAATTTGTTACTGGATAATGTTTTGTCAAAAGATACTTTGTAATTTAAAACTGCCACGTCGATTTTTGTACCTCCCATACAAAAGTTGGGCGGCATTCCGGTTGGACGACAAGATATCTCTCCAAAACTACAACCGGTCTTAATGAAATTTGGTACTATGCCACATCCATTTTCTACCCCTCATATTCAAGTTGGGCGGACAATTGGCTGGTAGTTTTTCGGTTGGTCTTCGCGATATCTCCTGTAAACCACAACTAATCTTACTGAAGCTGGGCTACTGTATAATTACAAATGAACAACTTCACCATGCGGATTTTTGTACCTCCAATACAAATGTTGGCTGTACAATTTCCTGGTAGTCACGATAAATTCCAAAAAATCAGGTAGTATTTTGCGGAATGTTGCTCTGCTACAACATTTGCCATGCCCATTCGTCTAACTGAGGGCGAATATAAACCTTTTTTAATTAAACTCGGACCCAATGGATGACTTAGGGTGATTTCAATTCAAGTCAGCTCAATTCAAGTCAACTCAATTTAGTTCAGTTCAATCCAATTCACCTCAAATCAATTCAATTCCATTCAAGTCAATTCAATTCCAATCAGTGCAATTCAATTCAATCCAATTCAATTCATTTCATTTCATTTCATTTCAATTCAATTCAAGCCAATTCAACTGAATTCAATTCAATTCAACTGAATTCAATTCAATTCAACTCAATTCGGTGGTGCAATGGTAGTGTGCGCGGCTTTTGTGCATGAGGACGTGGATTCGCTCCCTACTCTGACCACCTTAAATTTCTTTCGACGGCGGTCACCTCGCTTAGTGACGGCGACACTATCGAGTATTTAGCCATGGAAAAAAGGTCCTCAAAATAGTGTTGGGAACCGGTGTAAAACTGTAGGTCCCAATCAGTGAGTGTAAAAGTAGAACGCGCACAGCTCACTGGTTGTGAGAAACTCTCCCTAGTCCCTTCATGGGATGTAACGGGAAACCATTTATTTATTTTATAACTCAATTCAATTCAAGTGAATTCAATTCAACTCAATTCGATTCAATTCAATTTAGTTCTATTCAATTCAATTCAATTCAATTCAATTCAATTCAATTCAATTTAATTTAATTCAATTCAATCCAATTCAATTCAATTCAATTCAATTCAACTCAATTCAATTGAATACAATTCAATTCAACTCAATTCAATTCAATTCAATTCAATTCAATTCAATTCAACTCAATTCAATTGAATACAATTCAATTGAATACAATTCAATACAATTCAATTCAATTCAATTCAATTCAATTCAATTCAATTCAATTCAATTCAATTCAATTCAATTCAATTCAATTCAATTCAATTCAATTCAATTCAATTCAATTCAATTCAATTCAATTCAATTCAATTCAATTCAATTCAATTCAATTCAATTCAATTCAATTCAATTCAATTCAATTCAATTCAATTCAATTCAATTCAATTCAATTCAATTCAATTCAATTCAATTCGATTCAATTCAATTCAATTCAATTCAATTCAATTCAATTCAATTCAATTCAATTCAATTCAATTGAATTCAATTCAATTCAATTCAACTCAATTCGATTGAATTCAATTCAACTCAATTCAATTGAGTTCAATTCAAATCAATTCAATTCGATTCAATTAAATTTAATTTAATTCTATTCAATTCAATCTAATTCAATTCAACTCAACTCAATTCAATTGAATACAATTCAATTAAATTCAATTCGATTCGATTCAATTCAATTTAATTATATTCAATCCAATTCAATTGCACTCAATTGAATTCAATTCAATTCAATTTAATTCGGTTAAATTCAATTCAACTCAATTCAATTCAATTTAATTCAATTAAATTCAACTCAATTCAATTCTATTCAATTCAATTAGATTCAATCAATTTAATCCTATTCAATCCAATCTAGTCTAATGTCGCATTTACACCGCAGTTTATCGCGGCCAGGTTAGTGATATCCTTTTTCTTTAGTCTGTGCCGTGTACACCACCCAATTTGAGATTAAAGTGACATTTAAGATGGTAACTCCGTGCTTAGCTCAAATCCGGGCCGAGACAAAAATTATCGAAGACCACGGCGCAATTGATTTTGCCAGTTTTGTACAAATTTCGAATGCATTTGAATTAACTGATCCTTTAAAATTGGATCAGTGGCTCAAATCGGAACAATCGGTAAAATCGGCTCACATTTTAGACCAATAAGAAACAACAAATTTTTGATGACGGCGTCGCATCGGAAAATTTTTGATCGGCTCCCGTCTGTCAATCAGTTGATTTTTTGTGTACGTTTTTATTATTGGTTGATTTTTTTGGTAATTAACAGTGTTGCATCAAAATGTACACCAGTTTAAAATTAGGCTAAAAATTAAACTTCAGAATTTACAGATTAAAATTGTATGGGTAATCTTCTGGGTTAGGGTGGGTTCGAAATTCGCTAATCTTGGTCGGTGTAAATGCCGAATAACATAGTATAATCTAGTCTAATTCAGTTCAATTCTTTTTACCTTCATAAGAAAACAATGTGAAAAATAATACTGTGTTTACTGAAAAGTTAATATATTCAAATCTGAAGAATGCTGTTATATTTTCTGAATAATAATCATTCTCTTGACCGGCAAAGAATACAAAACAAAAAATTATATTTTGCGGTGTTTTTGTATTAATTTTCTAAAAAAACAAATATATAAACACTATTTTCTATGTAACACGAAAATCCGAAAATGAACCATAAATAAATCGAAAATGATTCTGTGTCCTCTGTTGCTTCCATTTTGTGAAACCGAAAACCGGCTTATAAAGAATTGGTTTTCGAATAAACAAAACGATTAAAACCATTAAAAAAATGTAGAACTTTTACTTCTGTTGACTATATTACAACCTCATGAGGTCAGACGTTTACACATATTAATTAAACAAACAAATTAAACAAATTTCAACATATTCTTCCAACTGGCTCTATCCTTCGCCTTTTCTCGCCAGTTGGTAACACCAAGAATACGGAGGGATTCTTCTGCCTGGTCTTTCCAGCGGAGTCTTGGTCGCCCTCTTTTCCTGCTTCCATCGGGTACGTTATCAAAAATCTTTCGCGCTGGCTCATCTTCATCCATTCTGATAACATGGCCTAGCCAACGCAGTTGGCACACTTTGATTCGTCTAGCTATGTCCACGTCAGAATAGAGACTATATAGCTCTGCGTTCCAGCGACGTCGGTACTCGCCGTTTTCCCTAACAGGCCCATATATTTTACGGAGAATTTTTCTCTCGAAAACTCCCAGGTGTTTTTCATCCACATGCGATATGACCCAAGTTTCGGAGCCATATGTCAAGACAGGTAAAATGAGAGTCTGATATAGCTGGACTTTTGTCCGTCGAGAGAGGGCTTTGTTCCTAAACTGCTTGCTGAGCCCAAAATAACATCTATTTGCAAGCACAATTCTCCTATCTATCTCCAGGCTGACGTTGTTGTCCTTGTTCACGGCGGATCCAAGGTAGACAAATTCATCTACCACTTCAAAATTAAATCGGTTGTCAACGTTCAAGTGCGGACCAAGTCGAGAGGTTTCTCTAGTCGTTGACACCATCAATTTTGTCTTGCCCTCATTAACAGCAAGACCCACCTTTGCTGATTCCTTTTCGATTCTTGAAAATACTGCAGTAACCTCTCGCAAATTTCGCCCAATTATGTCTATGTCGTCAGCATACGCCAGCAACATATGGCTTTTCGTGTTAATGGTCTTGTTCGTATTTGCTGAAGCCTTTCTCATTATTATCTCCATTAAGATTGTCTAAGTCCTCGCTTGGTACAGACTGGTTCAGTGAGGTCTTTCCCCACTTTCACTGCTGATTTGGTGTTGGTCAGCGTCATTCTACAGAGGCGGATCAGTTTTGCCGGAATACCAAGTTCAGACATAGCTTCGTACAGTTTTCCGCGTATGGGGCTATCGAAAGCAGCTTTGTAATCGACAAAAAGGTGGTATGTATCGATTTGCTTTTCGTGGGTCTTTGCCAGGATTTGGCGTAGCGTGAATATTTGGTCAGTTGTGGACTTGCCTGGTCTAAAACCACACTGATAAGGTCCAATCACTTTTTCAATAATTGGCTTTAGTCTTTCACATAATACGCTCGACAAGACCTTATACGCGATGGATAAAAGACTGATACCGCGATAGTTGGAACAGACACACGGATCACCCTTTTTGAATACAGGACATAATACACTGAGACTCCAGTCGTCGGGCATAGATTCCCCCAGCCATATACCGCATATCAGTTGATGCATGTGGGCTATCAGTCCTTCGCCACCTGCCTTAATAAGTTCAGCGGGTAGGCCATCCGCACCCGCGGCTTTATTATTCTTCAGGCGGGAGATCGCCGTTCTAATCTCGTCTTGTTTTGGGGGGGGGGGGTCCAATCTATACTATCTTCCACTATCATTACCTCAGCGGAAGAATCTGAGTGGAGTAGTGCTGAAAAGTGGTCTCTCCACATTTTGAGCACACACTGCTTCTCAGTCACCAGATTTCCATTCTCGTCCTTGCAGGAGCGCAGCCCATTATTAGGTCCGTTGATCGATCTTCTTACCCTCTGGACAAAACTTTCGCGATTCACCATTCATCCTGCACATTTCGGTTCTTTCACTCTCTCTCTGCTCCCACTGCCATTTTTTCGCCTAAATAATTAGTTTTCCTCCCTTCTCAGCCTCTTGTACCGCTCACTCGCAGCACGCGTTGTAAGTGACTGTTTCGTTGCCATACGTGCAGCGTCTTTTTCATCAGTTGCAATGCGACATTCTGCGTCGTACCATGGCTTATCCTTCTGAGGTTTTTGACGGCCAAGTTCAGTCCTTGCAGCGGTTTCCACAGAATAGGAGATGTACTTACACTGCGCATCTGGGTCTTCGGTAGGGGGGGTATTCTGCTCCAGCAGGAGAGAGAGTTTCTGTCGATATCTCCGGTATTTGTAGCTTGTCAATATCCAACTTTTCCTGTGTTCGGCTCCGTACGTTTTTCGCCCTGCTCAATCTCGTGCGAACTTTCGCAGCCACCAGGTAATGATCCGAGTCGATATTGGCACCTCGAATCACACGTACATCCATTACACTAGAAGAGTGCCTGCCATCTATTACCAAGTGATCAATCTGGCTAAAAAAAAAAATTTAGAAACTGAATCTAAAATTCCGCGTTCATTATAAATTCAAACTAACATTGTATATATTATTTCTCTAAATCTATATCTATTATATATTTATTTCAAAATATACTGGTTACATTAGTTTAACCCACAGCCACTAACATTCAGAAATTTTGGAAAAAGTGGAGTTAATCAGTTTAGCCTCTGATCGCCTCAAATAAAATGTCGCATATCTCACAATTACCTATTCAATTTTATATGGAATTAAAAATTAATATTTCTTACTTAGCCATTTCTCTGCACTTACATGTTGACGATTTGTTACCCTCCCCTAACTGCATATTAGCTACGTCCCCAAATTACCCGCTCTTCTGTTTTGTATAGTAATAGATCAGAGTTGTGGCAAACATTTTATAACGGCGTTAAAAAGTTCTGTGTTCCATGAAAGTACATATGTCGATTAATTAAAAAGAATTCGAAATATGTGGGATGAATGTTAGAACTTTATGTAGTAGAGAAGGTGCATCGAAAGTCCTACTATCAGTATGTTGAATTCTACACGGTAAAAAATGTTTTGTTTTTTGTTTGGATGCAAATATAACGCATTTGTAGCATGTCGCAGATACTGTATACCTGTCTCCAAACACATTGTGGTTGCTATTCAATAGTACATGTTTTAGACACAATGCTTAGTAGGTTGTAATATATGTTATTGTTACCCAAATGTGGCTTTGTTTGTTGCAAACTGCTGAAAACAAAAACGTGACAGTCAACAGCAGAAACAACAAATTACCAGATCTTCAATTCATGAAAACAATGCTTGGAAACATATACATGGTTCCTGCAATATGTTACTGGGGCCGTTTTTTTCAGCGTGTATGCACTGAAATACTGATCAGTTTTATTAAAATTCATGTATGCATAAATTCGAAGAATGCCAAGCATAAGCATTGAATAACATTTGCACAAATTTCATCAGCACTGGAATTGAGAAAAATTTTAGAAATTTATTTCAAATTTCAGTTCGTAAGGGGAACTGGAAAAAAGTGGTATAGAAAATATGGAGTTAAAGTTCGTATTGAGCTAAAAATTATTCCAAAATTTAAAATTGATTTCAGAGCCGTACTTGAATTAAGTACAGATGTAGACTGGTGTTATGTACATAATTTAAAGTTGAAGTGTACTTAATATTAGGAACGTTGAACGTGAAAAATGTGTACTTGATTTAAGAACTTTTTTACTTTAATGCCCGTAGTAGGATCAACATTTCTCGTGATATTTTACAAAACTCTGTACAATACAAAAATGCTTGTGAAATTTCAAGGAAATTTAATAATTCTCATTCACTTTGGCGAAAAATTTTATTGTCTGTGTTAAAATTACAGAGAATTTTGATAGTCTACTTGGATTTGTTGCTGGCCAATGACGCTACGGAAAGGTATGTGTGGTAAAAGCTATTTCGCGCGAACACACTGGAAACTAGGCTTGGCTAAAATGCACATGGGCGGCTCCTTCCCAAACAAAATTTGATTCGGACAGACAAGTGTGGGTACTCAAATTTTTCTGACGGGTTTAATTGTGTCTTTGTTTTAGTGGTGCGACATCTGCGAGTCAAGGTGACCAAATATTTACCATATTATACGGGTATTGAAAATCACAAAATGCACAGCACTGCCGAACAAAAAGCTTTGCAACGAAAAACCTGTGTAAGCCGCGAAGCCGCTGTGGGAGCCTCCCCAGAGGAAAAAATCACTAAGCCCGGGCGAAGACCGTCCACTCAGAAAGCTTTAAGACAGAAAAACAATGACGAAGCTGAAAAGCCGTTATTGAACCCTCCCAGTAGGTTGCTATGGCACAGCTGATCGACAAGGTACTAGGGAAATGATGTAGAATGAGAGACTAAAGAAGACATAGAGGTTATACGTATAGACCATGCAGCAAACTAAGTTTACACCGTGTTTGATTGATACTAAATTATGTTTTATGTTGTTCGAACGAAAATACGCATTTCCTTTTATTTCTGTCCGTATTATGTCCAACCAAAGAGTAAATTACAAAAGCAACTCGAACTCGACGAAATGGTCTACTACCTCGTCGTCGTCAAGACAACGTGAAGAGGGGGATAGCGGCTCTGGTCTATTTCTCTATGACCCTCCCCAGAGGAGAAACCACCAAAATCTGGTCGAAGGCAGCCTCTCAGTGAATTTTATTATACAAGAAACTGTTTTGAGGCGTTCTGCGTAAAAGTTAATAAATTTAAATGTTCGAAAATCGTCCTCCGACTCCTTTGTTGGACCCTGAGGGCACATGGTTACTACCATAGAGCAACAGATAAGAGTCAACATCCCTCTCTTTACGTTCCCTCGATGTCGTTGAGGTAGTAGGTAATTTCATCGAGTTCGTGTTGCTGTTGAATGTTGCTCTTTGGTTGGAAATAAAACCGACAGAAATAAAAGGCAATGCGTGATTTCGTTCGATGCAACCAACATAAAATACAATTAAGCTGCCAGTAGTGACAATCAAAAACTATTTGAAGCATAGAGAATTATTATAACTAGAGAGAATCTTTGACTCATCTGACGTTTCCTTTCACACTCTTCGTGGTGCCGTGAGAGATAGAGTGACATATGCCAGATGGTATTAAAATAACTTCTTTATTTAATTTTTCATGTCACTTTGGTGAAAAACTGTGAAATTTAAATGTGTTTTACGTTTTTTTTATTTTTATTGGCTGTTATTATTAGCATACATTTGTGTTGAATTTAACATAATAATTTTAACACACAAAACGAAATGCCCTTGTTGTTATTTTGTTCGTTCTTTTGAACCATTGCCTCTATCTGGTATTAGTAAAGCAATTCTTGTCAACGTCCAACGTTCAGAAATGTGTTGAGCAAAAGAAAAGCTCTAGTTATAATAATTACTCTGTAATTTGAACTTAGTTTGATGCATGGTTTGCTTATCGCACTCTCACCTGTCTACTGTGTTTTCTATCAGTTTCTTCTTTATAGTCGATCAGCTGTGTCCCCTGGTACGACCTAATTTTTTTTCCAGTGTTTTTATATTTTTCTTTAACACTTCGCGAATTGGACGAACAATTTCGCATGTTTTAAATGTTTTAAAAAATGGACTAAAGACGAATTTCTCTGAAATAAATCAAAAAGCTTTAAAAATGTATAGCTTGTGTGGTTTCTTTTAGTCTATTATTGATTGAAAATAGTGTGCCGGACTTGTAAGCTAAATTTTTGGTCAAAAATTTCGAAGAAAAATTATAATTCGTCGATTCGACGAAGATTACCTTTAATATGTGTAAAATAGGATTAGTCTTCTAGGGATAATTTCGACTTTTTTTAATTTTGGGCCGTTGCTTAAATGTACACCAGTTTACAGCAAATTTCGTTATTCAACGTTAAGAATTTTTGTATGTTATGTTCCCAATTCTCATTAAATTCATGGTGGATATCGTTTAAGTGGTGGATTTGTTTGCACGCCCACTGAAACGAAGTTGCTTGTCAAAGGATCTAATCAATTGTATTATTATGTAAAATCAGTGGAAAGGGAATGTGGAATTTTCCCTAAAGATATAATTCTATCTTTTTTGCATCGTTTTTCATGCCGGCGTTCGTTTCTTCTACTCGGCCAACTCGGGACTATTGAAACTGGTTGAAATTCAAACAACATACCAAATACGTAAGACAAGTAAAGTGAAGCCATATGCGGTAGTTGGGTTGAAAGCCGGCTGTGACTGCGACTGCGGGCAGAAGTGACAGCAATAGCTAATGCAACAACAACAATAGCAAAGTCTTCCTACATCTCTTTCCTTCCGTCCGCTCATCAGTTGGAAAACAACAAACATTTTAACGAAATGTAAAGAAGAACAAGCAAGCATTTCAAATCGTTAGGGCACTGCTACGTAACATAACAAACATAGATACAGATGCAGATATCCATACACATGCATATACATATACATATATACAAAAACACTCGTAGATACAGAAACATATGCACACACATCCCAACGTGCATAAGCAGACAGACATTAATACATACATAGCAATTTGTGTGTAGGTTTGTAGAATCGATCTCACAGTGTCACGTTTGTAACTTCGTAACGTAAAGCCAACAAACAGCCAGCGATAATTGTAAACGCTTGGAAAAGAGAAACAAAAGAGTTGGATTTGTGTGCGTGTGTAAAACTCCTGTGGTAAATGGTAGACGATATGAAACCCATACTATGTACATATGTACACTCTATGCTTTGTATATAAGCAGTTGTACATAAGAAAACAACTCAATATCTCTTTTATGTACTAAACGTACAGAGTTGAAAATATTTTACCTCAATGTTGGCTTAACACGTTTTGGTCGATGGAAGTAAACGTCTCTCTTGTCGTTGCCGTTGTCGTTGTCGTTATCGTCGTCATTGTAGTTACTTGCTGTGGTTCCTCTCCCTCTGCTCGACACTCCACAACCACTCCTGGAATTCACCAAAATCCAGTTGTATACATTTTTGTTTATATACTCGTACTTAGGCTCAAAGCCAGGCGGCAGGGAAATGAGTTATCCCCAGGCATATAAAAGCGTCCAAAGTACTACTACATGTTAGTTGGCTTACATAGAGTGGTTGTGTGTTTCGATGACTATCCGATAAATATTCATCTACTCCAGCTATGGCCTTAAGCAGAAATAGGGGATTTCTTACGTTACTGAGTCCTTTTGTTACATGCATGTACACAATATGTATGTAGATACATAGTTTGTATGTGTAGTTGGTTACAAGAAACCTAACCAACCTCCGATATGAGACTTTTACGTTTTAATGAGTACATAAGCATGTTTTCCCCGAAAAGTTGGGCGCTACCAAAAGGGGTCATTAAATCACAATAACGCACAGTGTTTCGTAAACATTCGGAAATGACTCCTTTCCGATGGCATTTCTCACCGGTCCATCTATTACTTGCTTACTTGTTTAGGTGGTCTCAAACAACCCAGAAGGATCGAGGGCCCTACAAAATGAGAATAACTTGGTTTCTCCAATCGGCTCGATCTTCAGCTTTTCTCCTCCAGTTTGGAAGCTCTCGCAGGCAATATTCAACCTGGTCTTTCCAGAGAAGTCTTGGTCGTCTTATTTTTCGATGTCTTCCGAGTACGTCTTCGAATACCTTTCGCACTGTTTCATTCTTATCCATTCTATTGCCATGGCCTAGGCCACGTAATCGCGCTGTTTTTATTGGCATAACTACGTCGAAGTCGGGATACAGATTATACAGTTCATGGTTCATCCGTCGTCGATACTCGCCGTTTTCTTATCGAGGGGTATATATTATTCAGAGCATGTTTCTCTCGAAGACTCCCAGCGATATTTCATCAGCATACGATATGATCCAGGATTCAGCGACATAAAGCAAGACAGGTTGTATGAGAGTCTGATATAGTTGGATCTTCGTTTCTCGAAAGTGGTTCTTATCTCTGAAGTGCTTGCTTAGCCCGATATAGCAACTGTTTGCAAGCACAAACCTCCGTTTTGATTTCCAGGCTGACGTTATTGTTTCTGTTCACGACAGATATGAATGCATCCACTACCTCGAAATGATAACGCTTATTAACGTTCACCCTTTCATCCAATCGGGTGGATGCCCTGCTCACCGTAAAAATTAATTTTGTCTTATCCTCGTTTGTCTGCCAAACCCACTCTCGCTCATTCCTTCTCAATTCTGAAAAATACTGCAGGAATTTCTCGTAGATTTCGTCCACTGATGTCTAAATCTTCAGTATTCGCGAGCAGCATGTGACTTTTGCTGCTGATAGTTTTACTCGTTTTGACTGCAGCTTTTCTCACGATGATCTCAATTAATGTGTTGAAGAGATCGCATCATAGGGTGTCGCCCTGCCTGAGGCATCGCCTCGTATTACATCGCTCGGTGAGATCTTTATCAATCTTTGCTGAGGATTTCGTGTCGGTCAGCGTCATTCTACAAAGACGTGTCAGCTTAGCAGGAATACCACGCGTACAGTTGGTACCGTTTTCCACGTATAGGGCTATAAAAGGCAGCCTTTTAATCTCCAAAGAGGTGGTAGGTGTCTACTTGTTTTTCGTGGATTTTACCCAGGATTTGTCATAATGTGAATATCTGGTCGATAGTTTATTTTCCAGGCCTAAAGCCACACTGATAAGGTCCAATCAGGCCTGCAACAAACGGCTTTAGTCTTTCACACATTACCCTCGAGAGGACCTTGTACTTATATACGATGGATAAACGGCTTCTTCCACGATAGTTTGTACATATACTCGGGTCGCCTTTTTTGAAAACAGGACACAGTATGCTAAGACTCCTATCATCGGGTATGCTTTCGGCTAGCCAGAGTTTGCATTTGAGCTGACGCAAGCCCTCTCCAAATCATAGCTGCCGGCATTAAACACTTCAGCCGGTAATCCATCAGCACCAACGGTTTGGTTGGTCTTAAGCGAAAAACTTGAACATCTAACTCCCCTTATGCTAGGAGGGTGGCAGTCGACGCCATCGTCCTCTATGTGATCAACTCGCTCATCTATATTCCCGTCTCGTGGAAAGTAAAGCCGATAAATGATCTGTACCTATTCCAAACATACTCAGCACATCTGTGACTAGATTCTCATCCTTATTTCTACAAAAGATGGCCCTGATCCATTTCCGTTAGTTTGGCCTTGTACTTTTCGGTAGAATTTACGGTTCTCATTCTGTCCTTTGTAAGATTCAATTTTCTCGCTGTCGCGCTTTAACCACAACCGTTTTTTCTTCCTTAACACACGGGGATCCTATCTCCTCTTATCCTTATAGCGCTCTGTCGCAGCTCGTGTTGCAACTGACTCAAGCATTGCCATCCGTGCTGCGTTGTTTTCATCAGATGCCATGTGACACTCTTCATCATACCATTGTTTGTCTTTAAGCGGTTTTTCGCTTTGGCTAGGAGGGGGCAGTCGACGCCATCGTCCTTTATGTGATCCACACCCTAATCTATATTGAATTCTCCTGGGACAAGTAATGCAGGGAAGTGATGTCTCTATATTCCCAACATACTCTGCAACAAGGTCTGTGATAAGATTCCCGTTCTTATCTCTACAAAAGGGCGCACCAGATCTATTTCCGTTGGTTTGACTTTTTACTTTCGGTAGAATTTATGGTTCTCAGTCATTCTTTTGTATGATTAAATTTTCTCGAGCTTTTTCCACAACTGTATCTTTCTTCCTAAACAAACAGGGTTCCCCTTCTCCTTATGCCGCTCTGTCGCAGCTCGCATTGCAACTGACTGAAGCATAACCATACGTGCTGCGTACTTTTCATCACTTGCCATGCGACACTTCATCGTTCCACTGTTCGTCTTTAAGCGGGTTTTCGCTTTGGCTAGGAGGTGCAGTCGACGCCATCGTCCTCTAGGTGATCCATACTCTCATCTATATTGAAGCCTCCTGGGACAAGTAATGCAGAGAAGTGATGTCTCCATATTCCCAACATTCTCTGCAAATCTGTGACGAGATTCGTGTTCCTTGATACATTTCCGTGGGTTTGATTTTTTACTTTTCGGTTCTCATTCTTTCTTTTGTAAGATTCAATTTTCTCGCTCTCGCGCTTTCTCCACAACCGTTTTTTTCTTCCTAAACAAACGGGGTTCCTCTCTCAGCTCGCGTTGCAACTGACTAAAGTATTGCCATACGTGCAGTGTTCTTTTCATCACTTGCCATGCGATGCTCTTCATCGTACCATTGTTTGTCTTTAAGCGTTTATTCATAACCAAGTAGGAACTCTGCAGTAGTTTTCATAGAGTGGGAAATGTATTTTCACTGCGCTTCAGGATCATGAGGCGGGGTTGCGTTCTGCGCCAGTATCTGAGTGAGCTTCTCTGCATAGACCGTGGTTATCTCTGGTAATTGCTGCTTTCCAATGTCCACCTTTTTATGTCTGTTTTAGTACGACTTTCGCTCTGCCTAACCAATCCAAATAATTTAGTACTACTACTTATTTACTACTAGCTAGTACTAGACCAGTGTCGGTGGCTTAAGAGTTAACTTGTTGCGACTCTTGAACATGAGTTCAATCCATCCTCTGAGCGCCTTTCGTTTCTTACGGCGACGGCCAACCCCACTTAGTGAAGACGACACCATCGACTAATTAGCCATAAATCTAAATAATTCTTTGTAAATATACCTCGCGTAAAAACCATTTCATTTCCCATAAAATATTAAACTCCAAAAATGAAATTTTACTTTCCTTCTGCATTCCCTCCAGTAATACCTCAAACCAATTACACGCCGAAAAATCGGTCTTTTTATTGTTGTTTGGATGCAAATGTAACGTGTTTGCATCTTGTCGCAAATATACTATACTCGTGTCCAATCACATTGTGTTTGCTATTCAATATAACATGTTTGAGACACAATGAATAATAGTCTAAATATATGTTTTTGAAAACCGCTAAAAATAAATACGTGACGGACAACAAAGAAAGTAAAAAGCAGCAGATCTTCAATTCATGAAGACAATGCTTGCAAACATGTACATGTTTCCTGCAATATGTTGCTGGGGCCAATAGTTTTCAGCGTGTATCAAAGGATTTTCTATTTAAAAAAGTTTCCTAAAAGTAGTGTCCATTCTCTGAGACATCTGTTTTTTGTTGCTACTTGGATGAAAATGGAACGTATTTGTTGCTTGTTGCAAATATAGTATAGTTATGTCCAAGTACACTGTATTTGCTATTCAACATTACACGGTTGAGAAACAATGATTAATAGGCTATAATATATGTTTTTGAGATCCAAATGTGGCTTTGTTTGTTGAAAACCGCTAAAAACAAAATCGTGTCAGACAACAAAGGCACAAAAAAGCAGCAGATCCTCAATTCATGAAGACAATGCTTGCAAACATGTACATGTTTCCTGCAATATGTTGCTGGAGCCGTTATTTTTCAGCGTGTACCAAAGGATTTTCTATTTAAATAACGTAATAGGCTATAATATATGTTTTTGAGATCCAAATGTGGCTTTGTTTGTTGAAAACCGCTAAAAACAAAAACGTGTCAGACAACAAAGGCACAAAAAAGCACCAGATCCTCAATTCATGAAGACAATGCTTGCAAACATGTACATGTTTCCTGCAATATGTTGCTGGAGCCGTTATTTTTCAGCGTGTACCAAAGGATTTTCTATTTAAATAACGTAAAGTTCCTCCACATCTTTTAACAAACTGCTGTCATTTTTACCGAAACCTACAAATATAATAAACTACACGCTGAACGTGTTTGTTGCTTGTTGCAAATATAGTACACTTGTGTTCAAACACACTGTGTTTGCAAACATATACATGGTTCCTGCGAAATATGGTGTTGAAGCCGTTTTGCTTCAGCGTGTCTATAACTTGTCCCCTGGATAACGAATTAACGTAGGAACAATCACGTATGGACAAATAAATAGTTTTCCACTACATCGATTGCCAGGTGCTGGGGATTCAGAGCTGGAATCGAGAACACGTTCTCTTGTACAAGACCGGCGCACACTAAACATTACTTAAGGAATCTGTCATCTAGATATGACAGAAACATACATATATATCCGCTCATGTTGGTCCCGCTAATTTTCTCTAAATTCCCAATTCTAAAACTTTAATATTATTTCAGAAATTGTTGGTCCTTTTAATCTCATTTATGAACATTTTCGATTATTATATTAAATAGGGTGCCAGTGTTTAAGGCCTTTACAAATTTGTGCATCCCCAAAACACTGTGTGTGTGTGTGTGTGCGTCTTTGCGCCTCTTAAGGCAAAAGTAATGAACGGCAAATCCTACTCTTACCTTATTCTGATTGCTGTCTTGTTACTGCCACATACTACAACAACAGCAGTAACAACAGCATGAACAGGAAAACAACAAATGTTTCGTACAACAACAGCAACTAAACGAAAGAGAAAAAGCCATAAAACCCCAACAACAAAGAGGGAAAAAATCCAAAAGATTGTACGAAAATGTTTGTACATAAAACGTGTAGTTGATAACACTTCAGGATAATATTGACAATGCCAGGAATTTTCACAGATTCATCTGGTTTGTGTTCTGTACTGGTCTCGGCTTTTTTTATCCCTCTGCTTAAAGTAAACACGTTTACACGCATTAAATGGTATTTGCAAGCACACGTACACAGTCACTCGCACTCACACTCACACTAATGCACACTGTAATATGCATATGTGTGTGTGTACAAAGGACAACTAAAACCAAAAGCAAATACTGAGAGCGACCCTTACATAGGATATGTGTAAACAGCAACGTCACAAAAACTAAACCGGAGACGAATACCACGACAAGGAAAAACGTAGAAGGAAAAGGGAAGCGAAAATGTATAAATCGAGGACAGGCTGATAACGAAACACAAAAGGAGACTACAATTTATGCACAAACACCCAAGCCGAGAGGCAGCCAGCCAAAAGAACGGACGGACAGATTATCCTTGTGAACTGCTACAAAGGATTCATATGCCACATAATAAACTATTGCTGTTGCTGTTGTGGATATACATACATACGTATAACCATAGCAACTCAATTCTTTGCTTATAGTGAGTGAGTTCTAAAACATATAGAGTAAGAGCGTGAGCGAGAGAGAGAACAAGAAAAGGACATTTATATACAAATCCTTTGCTCTAGTTCTGAGTGTATTTTTTTTGAGTTGGTTCATTGTATTCGTAGTACGAAAGCAAAATATGTGACATTTTCCTTTTTTTCCGTTGCGTTTTCCCTTTCATACAAAACAAAAAAGAGTCTGATGTTTATTATTATGTATATAATATATGTATATAAATACGTTTATATAAGGCTGTACATGGCAATATTCTGTATTTAGTATATACATTTATACGTGTCCCTTTGAGTGCACATGCACAAAAGATGTCTCCAGCCAACTTTATCACCAGACGGGTGTAGACGTGTCCTTTCATACAGAGCTTGTTTCTATATAAAGAAGAGGATTTTTCGAAGGAAAATTTTGGGTTTATTTTTGCTCTTCAGTGGGGGCTACATCGTATTTTTTATTTCTTCTACCGTTTAAGGATAAAATGTTTGACTGGAATGGACAGATCTATGAACAACAATGTCGACATCTCCCGATTGTTTTGCTAAGGGACTCACCAAGATAAACTGTCAATACAAATTTGAAATCCCGTAGCTCACTGATTGTGAGCAGCTCTCCTCTTTCCGTTCATGGAATGTAATGGAAAACTAAGTTTGCTATAGGTCAGAATAAGGTATTTATAAGTATAAATGTCCTTTATTTATTTAAACAGAATATAACAAAATAAAACAATATTACAATACAAAGTTTATCTAAAATGTTCACGAAGAACACAGGGCATCAACGAATTCTCTCCATCGATTTCTGTCTCCGGCAAGTGATGATAGACGAGTATGGTTGCATTCCTTCTCCAGGTACCGCTTCCATGTCTGGACTTCCTGGCCTTCGACACACCTGTGAGTTCCATTCAAGTGCAGCTCTAGCAATATCTGTCATTTGGGTGCAAATATAACGTGTTTGTAGCTTGTCGCAAATATAGTTTACTTGTGCCCAAAAACATTGTGTTTGCTATTCAATATAACATGTTTGAGACACATTGATTAATAGGTTATAATATATATTTTTGAGATCTAAATGTGGCTTCGCTTGTTGACAAACGCTATAAAAAAACAAGGCAGACGACAAAGAAACAAAAAGGCAGCAGATCATCAATGCATGAAACAATGCGTGCAAATATGTACATGTTTCCTGCAATATGTTGCTGGGGCCGATATTTTTCAGGGTGTAAGTATGTGGTCGATCCATGTCCATTTTCTTCTACGTATATCCAATGCAATAGGACTGTTGCATGTACGTTGCCAAAGTACTTCGTTAGAAATTGTCTAGGGTCAGTATATGCAGAGTACTTGTCTAAGACAACGATTGGACATTCTTCATTAGTCGTGTTTTGGTTACAAGCAAGCGATTGTCGCTTGCTAAGTTGCAAAGAAAACGGTAATTTAGCGATAAGTCATTTTATTCAAAAATATGAATAAGGGTTGAAAACGGTAAAAGAAGTCAAAAAAAATTTTTGTTTAAACTTAGCGAAAATAATTCTCGTCGCTAAGTTCTCGCTAAGTGTTCGCTAAGTGCTTTATACAAAACAAGCTAATATATAAGCAATCTGTTAATTTCATTCCATTATTTTCCTACTGCGCCAGATTTAGGAATGCAACGTGGGCCTTATCTACCCGATAGTCTTCAACTAACGAACCGTCACGTCTTCAATTAACGAATCATCAACTGTTAGTGGAGTATTCCGTTCTGTCCGAATGAGAATTAGAATTGTCTTTTTTATACTATTTATTCTCAATCCTACTCTTTTCGCATTTTCGGAGTCTATTTAACTTGGCCTAGATGTCATCAAATTTGTGGGCCTTAAGGCATATGCATGTCATCTGTCTAGTCGATAACATGTAGACGTTCATTCATACTCCACTGAATCCCGAACGGTGATTCTGCATTTGTTGCCTCCATTACCTCGTCAATAAGTAGAAGAAATAATTTCGGGGACACGACACATCTTTGTCTAACTCCCACAGATGTGGGAAAAGTTTGGTTTTCCTTTCCTTTAAATCTGACTTCATTACGCTGCATCTCTGTACAGTTCCTGGATTATGAACATTGTCTTATCCGGTATCTCCTCTTTGGCCAAGATGAACCACATGGTGTTACGGAGTACATAATCAAACGCTTGTTCGAAGTCAACGAAAAGTAGACACAGAGGTGAGTGTAGCTCAACTGATTGCTCTATGATTGTACGGAGTGTCTTCCGTGGTCGGCCCACAAACGACCAGGGCTGAAACCCACCTGCTCTTTCCGCGAAATTTGCTACACTACCAGCGAGATTCGCTGAAGTACAAGGGTCGCCATTACTTTGCTTATTACAGTGAGCAATGAATTGTGCTCGCAAATAGATGCGATTTAGGGCTCAGCAATCAGTTTAAGAACAAAGCCCTCTCTCGACGGACAAAGGTCGAGCTATACCAGACTCATTTTACCTGTCCTGGCATATGGCTCCGAAACACGGGCAATATTGCAAGCGGATGAAAAACACCTGGGAGTATTGGAGAGAAAAATACTCCGTAAACTATATGGTCCTGTTAAAGAAAATGGTGAGCACCGACGTCATTGGAACCGTCAGGCGAATCAAATTAGGCCAATTGCGTTGGCTAGGCCATATTATCCGAATGAGCCAGCACGTAAGGTTTTCAATAACGTACCCGATAGAAGAAGAAAAATAGAAAAGACTCAGTGGAAAGACCAGGCCGAAGAATCCCTCCGTATCCTTGGTGTTACCAAGTGGCGGAAAAAGTTGAAGGATAGGACCAGTTTGAGAAATATGTTTTATTTATTTATTTGTTTGTTTAATTAATATGTATAAGACATCTGACCTCATGAGGTTGTAAAATAGCCAGTAAAGTATATAAGATAACCACTCCCTCTTTCCACTCCGTAGGTATTTTTTTGTCTATCCATGCGCTTCTGATGACCGGCGTAATGACATCTGCTAACGCTGATGCACCATATTTCAACTGTTCCGCTGGAATATTATCAGGGCTAGAAGATTTTTGATCCTTCATGTTACTATAAGATAAGAAAGTTTACTTGTTCTGACAGCTCTCTAGATTAAGAAATGTTCGAAATTATGTGAAAAATAAACAGGTCGAAATTACATGTTTGTTTCATTCCATTTGCGGTGGTGTATTCCACAGCAACACAACATTCGTTATGAGATACTACCCCAAGCAAACAGACATTTTCAAATTTAGGTGTTCTCTATCTCGCTTAATAAATTGTACTTCAACGAATTCCGAGCTAAATAATACAAATTAAGATGTTCTGTATTTCAATTTCCTAAAATTCACGTAAACACGGAACTTCAAAAAACCCCACAAAAAAGTCTGGAACGGTTAAATCGGGCGATCTTGCGGGCTAGTGCAAATCGCCAAAATGAGAGATGGGGCAACCCACGAGATTGAGGATGGCTTGGGCGTAGGTTACACGCGTTTGGCGGTCGACAGGCAGCAGCTTATGCACAGGCTGGACTTTGTATGGGAACATGCGCAGGTCTTTGACCAAAGTTCGCCCTAGGAACGACCGGCTGATGGCTAATTGCGAGGCACGGCGTCTGGTCGATGTTTCCAGCGGCAACAGCGGCGATATTCTCGGCAGAACGGGCGCTCCGGGGCCGGCCACTCCTGGCAACGTCTCGTGTGGACCCATACTCTTCAAGGTTAGTGGCCAAACGGCGCAATGTTTCCGCAGTCGGTGTCGGACGGCCGGGGAATCGGCGACGGCATTCGCGCTGCGCCAACACCACAGACGAATTGTCACGCAAAAAAATTGACACGATTATTCCGCGTTCTTGGGCAGTGTATCGCTCCGTGGCTTGTTTACTTGTATTCTACAGCTGTCTAATCCACAAATGTCAAAACAGATTTGACATTGGCGGCCATTTGCAAAAATAAGAGCATCTTCCACTTTTGAAACCTCCTCCTCCAAAACCAGGTGGCTAATTATGTAAGAAACGATATCAAATTCAATATCGTCATGAACGACAGTAAAATCTGTAACCGTACCCGAGTGCTGACTTAAATTGTTTTCCCCATTACATGCTAAGGTGTGATAGGGGAGAGCTTCTCACAATCAGTCAGCTGTGCGGTATCTATTCTATATCCTTATACCCAATTCGAACGGTTTGTTAAAAGCTTTTTCATGGTTTATTACTCAATAGTGTCGCCATGACTATGAAAGATGACCGTTGCCTCGCATTCACTAACCATTGCACCAGAGCTAAACACAAATGCGAGAGAGAATATAAACAGACCACTACCATTGACGGCATGGAAATTATGTGAACTCCTGGCAGCAGCAACATCTTGCAAACGAAAGGGCTAATGAGCTGCCTAGAATGGGCTCCAACCAGCGGACTCTGAATATGGAAAATGCAAATGCTTTCCAATTAAGTCGAGCTTTAGCCCAATCAAGGTTGTGGCAAGAATCTGATGAGAGCCGAAGTGCAAACATCCCCGTGGGTTAAATAAACTGGGAAAACTCGAACTGATTCGATTCCTGCCACATATATTCTAAGTGGTCACTCCAGACTGACGGCACAGGTAAATCGAATTGAATGGGCCAACACAATCGAAGAGAGAGCCTGTGTGAAGGACATCGAATTGGCGGAACTCTCGTTTAAACGAGATTAAGATCCGACACCTATTCCATAATACACAGCACATTTTGAAGAATGCCAAGGGAATGAATTGCCGAACTCTGAACAAATTTGTACGATAAACAATTAAGGAAAGTAGTTGTTGATCTGACGGTGAACTTGTAACGTAGTGCGAAACGAGTTTACTAGATATATGAGCGGTTGTCCGCCCGATATTGCTTCACTGTATTGTTTATTTGGTGGCCAGTACTGGAAAAAAAAACTCTTACCTAAGTCTGTTGGCAAAAGTCCAAAGAATGGAAATGGTGTGTATCACGGGTGCCCTTCGCACAACTCCAACCGAGGGTTAGGCGACTATCCTAGATTTGCTGGTAACGAAAATGGTTGCGAAGCCGGCAGTCCTCCTAGGACATTCTTCGAAATGGATCACCAGCACATATGGTCATGGGTCGATTTTGAGGGATCTGCGGCTATCCACAGTGAAAGTCGACTACATGACATCCACATTAACTTTGGAGAGAAACATGTCCAATCATATCCTAGGCAGACAAGCTGACACTGTGGACGGACGCATACTAGGATATAGAAAGTATTTAGGCTTTTACACCGACGGCTTCAAAACAGATGACCGGATAGGGTTTGGAGTCTATTCTAATGCGTTGTGTGTAGACCGTGCACAAAGGCTACCAGACCATTGTAGTGTTTTTATGTAGAAGTCATGGCAATCGGAGAGGTTGCCGTTTGGCTAGAACGAAAAGTCCATATAATCGTTTACAATTTTCCATATCTTATTCTAGAATCTTCGTCTTCTCCCCCAACGTCCTAAGACTGTACTGGGAATATATGCCTTATGATTAATTTAAGTGCCTGTAAGACCAGCCCACTTCTCAGTTCAGCTTTCGCGGGAAAAGGACCATAAAACCCGGATATCTTATGACTTATAACTAACTTAAAACTACACTAAGTCATCACTGCTTGTGTTATCTAGATCTATTCTTACAGTACGGCTGCTATAAAATCACTACCATCTGTATTCCTGTCTTCAATAACTGCCCACAACTGCCGTGCGTCTCTAAATGTGATGACCATGCAGTTCGATAATCACCTTATGTGGGTATCGGGGCACAGAAACATTCCAGGGAACCATAGCGCAGATGAACTGGCAAGATTGATAACTACCTTACCTGTTCCACTGGATATGGAGCATGTGGGTATGCGCCTTTCTGCATGCAACCTCATGCTGACAACTGTGAATGATAGATGGTCTCATGGCACAAAATGCAGGATCACCGGGCAAGTATGACCAAGTTATGACCTAAATCATACAGTACACCTGATATCCATTCCAAGACAAGATATCTCTATGCTAATAGCTGTGAATCCTGGAAAATGATTAATAGGCAGACATGCGTCTAGACTGGGAATCTCATCTGAAGATTGCTGCAGATGCTGTGATGGTGAATAGTGGCACGTGAGCTTCGAATATCTCATATGTTACTGCTCGGCCTTTTGTAGGAGTAGGAGAAAATATCTAGTATCTTACTTGGATCTAACAGACAGTCGGGAAGTTAAGATGAATGATCTTGGGGCATTTCTGCAGAGAACTACTTGGTTCGCCAGGGACTAATGAATGTCTTTTCTTTAGCCACATTCTCGAATATCGTGATGAGGTAGCATATGAATTGAACACCAAATAACCATACCGGATCATTTTACAGGTTCAACGATGGGGACGGTATATGACATCCCGTGATATCACAACGGTCCTCATTGGACTAAGTGTGTCAATTCTGACAGCCACTTGTACCTAACTTAACCTAACCTAATAAGCAAAATCAAACTTGAAGTTCTTCCTTGATTAGATTTACGCCATGAAACGAAATACCAATTCGTCGAACTCTGTTTCTCAACCTAACCTATATAAAAAGACTGCCTCCCCACTATGTGCGGTTTTTTTTGGCAACAGTTGTCTCAAATTTCAAAGTTGGCGGGGTACACAGGCAAACCATCTTCTGTGTACTGTCATAATCAATGTGGAAAGTCTTGATAATCGCTCACTAATTTCTATGAATTGCTCTACTTCATCATGCATTCCAGAACAATGAAATGACTCGAGCGTCGTGCCAGTAAAAAAAGAATGGTTTCCTGTTGCATCAGGGATTGGGACCTACAATTTTACACCGATTCCGAACGGCATTTTAAGTAGGTTTTTCATGGCGAAATACTCCATAGTGTCGCCATCACTAAGCGCGGTGACCGTCGCCAAAAGAAATTTAAGGTGGTTCTCATGCGCAAGAGCCGCGCATAATACCATTGCACTATCGACCTCGACGGCCGTACGTGACGTACAAGTAACTAAATAGACTCTTTACATCCCATGAACGGATAGGGGAGTCCTTCTCAATCTCAGTGAACTGTGCGATTTCTAGGTTTATTCTCATTGACTGGGACCTACAGTTTTACACCGATTCGGAAAGATTTTTTTGGAGACTCATTTTCGTGGCTAATTACTCGATAGTTTTTAAGTGAGGTGACCGTCGTCAAAAGAAATGTAAGGAAGTCGGAGCAGGTATTGAACCCACGTTCCAATGTACTAAAGCTACACACACACTGTGCGTGTATCGGTAATAGATTCCACCACTGACGCATTGACATTCACTGAGAGAAAAACACTTCGTTGCAGGGATATAACTTAATAATAATATCGACGGCAGTCACCTCGCTTAGTGGCGGCGACACTATCGAGTGTTTAGCCATGAAAAAGTTTCTCAAAATCCGTTTGGAACCGGTGTAAAACTGTTGGTTCCAATCAGTGAGTTTAAAACTAGAGCGCGCACAGCCCCACTGGTTGCAAAAAGCTCTCCCTAATCCCTTCATGTGATATAACGGGAAACCATTTATTTTTTATTCATCGCAATAATGAAACCTTTCATGGCAGCAATGTATTTATGTTTGTTGCAGTCCCAAAAAGGAACATTCCCTCACTTTCGATGAAAATATTCGTGAATGCGACGAACAATAGTCGTGCGGCGAAGCTTTTCCTTTCAGTGTAGATCAATGAGTGAAGAAATGAATAACAATCAATAAAGGAATGTTTTTTTTCTTTCAATCGCGATAACAAACTCAGTGTATTGAACATGTGAATGAATTTCCTGCATTTAAATTAAAAAAACACTAATAAACAAATTCATGTTTTATTTATACACTGAGATGTTGTTGTTTGTTCGTTGGGCGCCATGTGTTACCTTCATAAGTCTGATTACCATCGGGTTGTCTGGCTTCAGCGTACGATTGGGGGAAGTGATGCTGTAATGTCAATAAATTGTACGTCAAGTTGACTCCATACAAGTCAGGCCAATACAGGTAAACGCATCCATAAATTTAACGTATAAATTTATCGAAATTCAAAATGGTTTTTTGATGAAAAGTTTTAAGGGTAATTTGTATTACAATGTCTTTATTTTTTGATGAATATTTTGGTCCACGAACAATTGAATTCTTTTATAAAATATAACTGTCAACACTGGCAATTCAAAATGTCACATTTCCCATAATTATCTTCTTGAAGTTAAAGTAAAATGTAAGAACTTCATTAAGTGATGGAGTTTGTACATTAGACTTAATTGCTTATGTCCCATGAAGATGAAGATGAAGTTTTTATTTTATATTCCGTATGAAGTTTTGGGACTTGACCAAAAGTTTCCTAACAATTGTGTTGCAATATGTTTAGTTTTTAATTGTTACTTAAACTGTATGTTTTCCATTATGTATTCATGGGTTGTTACAAGTTTTGTCCTTAGATCTCAATGAGGCATGTCTGTTGTCAGGCTATTGTTTGACAAATTGTCACTGGCCATGTTGATATTTAATTAATTTCTCATCAGATTTTTCTATGGCACGAATGAAAGGACATTTATAAGTTTTATATGAAATGATATTGAGATTTTTGAAACTAGAAAAAGCAAAGCAAGTGTTTGATGTCAATCTCATGGGAGAGTTTACTACAATATCGCAGAGTAAAACTCAAATGATTAAACGAATTTATGGTACTCTTTGTATATTAATTTTGAAAGGATGTAACAGTTTAGAACTAAAGAAAATTAGATAAATAATATTTAATATTATAATGAAAATTAGTTATATAAATTTATACACTTGATCGGTCGGCAAAAAGGGGGGCTGTATGCTACATTCTCAATGTTTTGTGGAATCACTTTTGCCAACTTCAAACATTTCACGAAATTGCAGGGGTGTGTAGTTTTTGTATAATTTCTAATACTGCAACTCCAACACTACAAAATCTGAGACCCAACTCTGACTGCAACTCCGACTCCAACTTCCACTTTGACTCCAACTCCACTAATAAACCAGACTTATTTAAATGTCTTATTTTATATTTAGTGGCGCCATTTATAAAGAAGTACCTGCATTAGGGTGTACTGAAAAAAAGTTTTGGAGGGGGTCTCAAGCGATGCGTCTTCAATACGTGATTACGGGAACGTCACACTTTATTTTATACGAAGATAGTTACAGCCTACTACCGGCTATTGAAGTTTTCAATTATAAAGGGTGTATCAGTAAGAATGAACTTTGTCAGTTTAAAATAAAAACACGTATTTTTTGAGATAGTTGTGAGTTTTTTTTATTGAATTGTAGAGAAGACATGTCCCGATTTAGTATGGAATAAAATATCCGTCAAATGACCCTCCACGGCTCCCCATTACTCTTTTCATGAAATTTTCCATGATTTTTTCATAGACATGTGGCTGTATGATTTGAGCTAAGGAATTGTTTCTGGGTTCTTCGCATAAACCCGAGATTTCATAAAACCCTAAAGAAAGAAATCGCACGGCGTTAAATCACGTGATCTGAAAACAACGACCTCTGTAAACTAATCTCCCAAATATATTCTGCAGGAATCATGTATATGTTTGGAACACACTTCAAACATTTATATGTTTGCAAGTCCCAAACTCTGGTGTATTTGAATGCAAACGTTAGCATGTTTACTGACAAATATGTATGCGTTTACGAGGAAACATATGCGTGCTTCATCCCAAACATCCGAATACTTACGTGGAAGAATTCACGTGTTTCCCCAAACCTCCATATACTTACGTGGAAACATATGCGTATTTGCTGCCAAACTTAATATTTAGAAACGAATTATCCTTTCTTTATTATTTTAGTATTTATTTATTTATTATATCAATTATCAATATAAATAATTAATACAAAAAATTAAAAGTTATAAATGATTTTTACGTTTACTTGTAGGGAATGCCTTATTTGATTTGTTTTGAATCTGCCGCTCTGTTATTTCTCTTTTCTTCGCTGTCTCTCACGTTTTATTTTCAGAAGGTTTCAACTATGCCTTGGTCATCACTATGCGTTGGTATACGACCAATATACTTATATACAAATCTAGTTCATGCAAGACAAGCGTGTACTAATTACTTGTGTTTTTTTATATTATATTTCACAAATGGTCCGCCAATCCGATTTTTTCAGTAGAGGCTCGGGCAGAAAAAGGGATTCGCGTTGTTTCCCTCTCCAGTTTCTTTCACCGAAATCGTTTCTCAGTTTGGTAGCACACACGAATATATGCGAAATACATACACAAAAACCATTTAACCGTCCGAGCGTTTGTTTATTCTTCTTTCACTGATTAAGCGCTTTTGATATCTTCTGCCCGATGTACCATTGACGATTGAATACATGAAATTAAAACCGAATACATCACGCATATTCAGGAATACATAATTATGAATCACTCACTGAGAGAATAATGCAAAAATACCTATCCACACTTACAACAAGATATACACACTCGTTGCCCCTTTTTATTTCTCTTGTTCTCGAGAGAGCATAAACAGTGCAACAAACACTGCTGAATTTGTATCACAAACAAAGACACATATGTTTATAACATATTAATCATTGTGTCTCAAACATGTAATATTGAATAGTAAACAGAATGCGTTTGCGACAAGCTCCAAACGTATGTTATATTTGCATCCAAACAACAAAAAACGACAGATTTTTCAGCGTGCAATTGACATCAGAATTTCTTAAGATAATTTGTTCTGGAAATCGTTGCTGCAAAAAATCGATTGTTTCATTCGAGATGTAGCAAGTGGCGCCGTCTTGCTGAATTCACATGTCGTCTAGATTCATGCTGTCCACTTGAGGCCACAAGAACTTCGTTATCAAGTTCGTGTAACGAATGCCGTTCAAAGTCACTGCAGTTTCGGCCTCATCATCAAAAAAGTAAGGCTCAATCACGCCGCCTGCCCAAAATCCGCACCAGGCAGTTGCTCATTGTGACTGCATGGATTGCATGAGGATTTTCTGAGGCCTAAATTCGACAATTTTGTATAATTACAAAACCATTCAGCTGGAAATGCGCTTCATGGGAGAAGATGGTTTTTTTTTGTTGAAAAATTGCCATTGACTTCACTTCTCTCCATTACCCATTGAACGAGTTGCCGGCGCTTTCCATGGTCTGCTGGTTTGGGCTCTTGAGTATGGTGGAGGTCGTTTGTCAAAATTCGCTGCATAGCGCTACGTGAAATTTGAAGTTGTTGAGAACGATGCCGAATTGATGTTTTCGGGGTTTCGACGACACTCTCGTTTACAGCAGCGATGTCTTCAAGAGACCCACCGGCACGTTCACGCAAAGGAATTTTACTGTCCGTAACTGACTCAGTCTCTTCAAAATTTGTTGACCTCTCTTCGAATGGTTGACACACTAGGTGCACTTTCCCGACTGAGAATTGTTCGAATTTGCGAGCGGCCTCAGCATAATTTTCCATGTACACTTTAGCGGGAGAGATTAATTTGGTTAATCTCTTGATTTTCATTACTTGCCAACGTAACTGGGATGATATCCAGTGGACTGTATTTTAAAGAGGGTTTAGCTAGTGGTTAGGGTCAATTCCTCAGTTAGGCGGAGTGTTCGCTGTGCTAAGGAATTGGATTTCGATTGTGTAATTTCTCAAGCAGACGAGAAATTATACAATCGAATGCGAAGTAAAAGGAAAAATGGGGGAAAAAACCAAATGAATTAGAAAAATTCAAGAGGTTTGTATTTATTGGGCGTTGTGTTTTGTTGTGTTTTTTTGAAATAATCTCGAGGAGTTGTTTCATATTTTACCTCGATTTTTTTTTTATATGGAGGCCGACCCGCTCTGATATATAATCTTGTTCGGTTTACACATTCTCTCAAACGTTTTCTACGTTTACCGAAAAAGTAAACGTTTAAGGTAAATGAAAGTTCGATTACAACAATACAAACAACATTTGCTACGAAAGTTATTGTTTGGGTTTAAACATTCATTTCAGGTAACATTTCACAGGTACTTTGAAATATCAAAGAAATGTTTTTGCAAATGGAAATGAAATATGTTTGCAGAAAATGAACTCCAAAAGTTTTTTGCTTTGCTGGTAGAAACGTCAAGCTGCACTTCTCCGAGCCGGGCTCCAAAAAACAGAGACAAAAACCGAAAATGGGTCAAAATATATGAAGTTCAAAAATCAACAAATTGTTCTCCGGTCGGACCTATGGGGCGCCTAAGGTCTAAAAATTGGGTCCACCTAAGAACATCGTAAGAACCATCAAGTGTGGGTACTCAAATGAGAGGTATTCTTCTCACGAATTTAGTGGTATATGGATTTTTTTGAAAAATTTTTCTTAAATAAAGGTTTTTGGTTTTGTGAAGGGAATTACGTTAATTTTTTTTCAGTTTCTCGATACCCGAAATGATATGGTAAAATGGGGTTTTCTGGATCCACACACGCAAAGGAAAAACTCGTTCCTCCCAAACGAAATCTCAGATAACTGAAGTTCGTTTGGGGACTGTAGTTGGGAGAAACGAACTTCTGTTAAACCATACATGTCATTTCGTTTGGGAGAACCGAAAAATGTTTGCAGCAAACAAGTTACGAAAAACATAGGCTGAAAAAAACGTTTGCGAGAAACGAAAAACGGTTCCGCCAACTGTTCCCTCGGTTACAGCAACCGAGTTGTAGTTGATCCTAACTAAAAAAACGTTTGCGAGGACTGAAAAACGGTTGCAGTAAACGAGTTATGAACAATTAAAGCTTGAAAAACGTTTGTGATAAACGAAAAACGGCTCCACCAGCTGTTCTTTCGGTTACAGCAACCGAGTTGTAGTTACAGCAACCGAGTTGTAGTTACTCTATTCAGTACAACATTACTTATACCTTAAAATTTATATTTATGGTTTCCAAAAGCTCTTTTTTGTGTAAATTTCCAACTTTTATGATTTTGGTTTCACCCATAAAGTTTGTTTTAAAAAAAGTTGGAATTTTTGTCTATCTTTTCAGTGTCTACTAACACGTCCGTCTCGCCTTGCATTCAAATAACAACTAAAAGCGCAGCAAACTACAACGCGTCAGTTGTCCATCCAAGATATATTGACAAGGCAAAAGCCTTTTATGTGGCTGCGTGAGTGGGTATGTCAAACGAGTGGACTGTGTATACTGTCGACAGAATGAGAGAATGAGAGAAATTTACGTTCTTCGTAATCTGAGCTCTCATTAGAAAAATGGCTAATTTCAGTTATCGCAAACGGTTTTTAACTTGCGACAAATGTAATTTTATGCGCGTTTATTGCGAAGGAGATCTCGTTTGCAACAACATGATACACATTTGCGATATATGAGTTTATTTGGGAGAACTACATAAACGGTTGCGATTAATAAATTAATACAAATCAATCAAAGTATTGTTGTGGCAACTGATCACTAAACGTTTTTTTTCTTTGCGTGCAGAAGTCGCACATAATGCATTTTATTTGAGTACCTACACTTGACGGTTCCTACGATGTCCTTTGGTGTAGTCGTTTTTTGGACCCTAGGGAGCCTATAGGTCCGACCGGAGAACAATTTTTGGATTTTTCAGTTACCATAATCTGCTCAATTTTCAGTTTTAATTTCTTTTTTTTTTTGTGGAACCCGGCTCGGAGATGTGCAGTTCAGCCTTATAAACTATCAAAATGTTTGCAACTTTCAAACAGTTTGGCTGTTATTGCATGAAAAATATTGGAATGTATGAGTTCTTTTTTTAATAGTTCGTGTTCCCATAGTAAACAAACTTTTTCAATTGAAATATGAGAAATAAACCGACAAGCTTAGTATATTATAACCGAACCACCCAATTGTAAACGGGTAATGGGTGGAGACACTTAGCTAGTAGACAGCCGACAATAGCATTCTCTATTTCTATTCAGTATAATCCACATGCCACCCACTGTGCCACAAAGTTATTTATTTATCTGATTCTGATGACAACAATAGGGCTATTGTTGTTGTTGCTGACGCTGCTGCTGCAATTGATGGTGACGATAAAAAACCGGGACACATTTAATATTACCCAAGTGATAACTTGGAATACCATTCATTCCATATGAATGCGACCAACAAACAATTCCTTCAAATCCCTTAATCTCTCACAGAGGGGGAAAGAGAACACAACTCAATGAAAATGAATTTCATTCATCCATATGAGAGAGTTTTTGTTTTGTCATTTGTTTGGGTCTCTGATTAGCACCACAAACCACCCGAACACACCAAACCGAATTAGGGCAGAGTGAGTGGGAAAACCTTAAATTTCGTTTCGGAATTTTGTTGTGACTTTAATGTTAATGGCATTTTTATTGGACAACTGTGGACGTGTGCATGTGTGTGTGCAAGCGTGTGTGTTTGAATTTGTGAGGAAAATCCCCCCCGGGGTTATAACATAAAGTTATCCTTTTATTTAGATGGGGATCTGTTATTTTGTGATGGTGGGGACAAATGGGACCTTAGGGTTATAAAGTGGGCTAAATTAATTGATATTACATTTACAAGAGTATTTTAATTGAATATAACAACATCGGGCAGTAATATAAAACTTCATAATATTGACCGTGTGGTGGTGTACTGATCAACTATTTAAAATTTACTGATTTTTATTTGCAAAAAATTTCTTATTTCGAGCATTTGGTCCTATGGCAGCTACTGCTGACAAATAACGGCCCAGCAACATATTGCAGGAAACATGTACATATTTGCAAACATTGTTTTGAAATGAAGATCTGCTGCCTTTTTATTTCTTTGTTTTCTGTCTTGTTTTTTGTTTTTAGCAGTTTTCAAAAAACAAAGCCACATTTGGGTCTTAAAAAAATATATTATAGCCTATTAATCATTGTGTCCCAAATATGATATATTGCATAGCAAACACAATGCGTTTGGGCACAAGTATAGTATATTTGCGACAAGCTACAAACACATTATAGTTGCATCCAAACAACAACAAAAAAATACAAATTTTTTAACGTATTATTAACGTATTCGAGGGAAGTTTATAACTAATTAAAAAAATCAATTTAATATAATTTTTCTAAATTTGTGTATCAGGATTTATATGAATCAGGATTTATTAATCAGGATTTATACGAATATAGAAAATGAATGCTTCAAAAGTATTACAGTTGTTTTTTTTTGTGGCATTTTTCCCAAGATAGTTGAATTGTTTCTTGTTCTAATCTTGGTCTGTGTAAATGCTCTATAATACGCTTTGAATTGGGCTATGTTTCCAAACTATTTCCAAATTGGGAAATAGAAGTCAATTCGCCTGAATTGCACAGACTAAACGAAAATTAAATTAGCGAATGGTGAAACGGATCGGTCTCACGGCGTCCACTAGATCAAAAAAAGGTTTACTAGAAACTATTGAACTGAAACTGAACAGGTACGTTAAGGTGTGGTACAAGACGTGACATAAAGTGTATAATATAGAGTGGCTATCGGTGGTGCAATGGGTAGTGTGGTCACCTCGCATAGTGACGGCGACACTAGCGAGTATTTAGCCATGAAAAAGCTTCTCAAAATACCGTTCGGAATCGGTGTAAAAACTTTTTTTTTTTATAGAGTTGTTTAGTTCACGACCGCACTAGTTCAATTCAACGATTCACTTGTCTGAACTATATGAACTAGTTCACACTGATACTGCGCTGCTGTCATCGCATCAGGATCCTGTAATCGCTTCCAAACACCTACAAGCCCACCTAAATAGAGTCGACAACTGGTGCCATTTATGGCGACTCAAAATTAATGCTAATAAGTCAGCACATGTGACCTACACCCTGCGAACGAAACCTGCCAGCAGAAAGTATGAAATATCTAGGCATTCACTTAGACAGACGGCTTACATGGCAAAAGCATATATTAGCAAATAGAAATCAATTAGGGCTAAAATTTACGTCAATGTACTGGCTCATTGGAAGGAATTCGAAACTGTTGCTGGATATTAAACTTTTATGTATTATACAAAAATGTATTTAGGCCAATCTGGACATAAATAAATAAATAAATGGTTTCCCATTACATCTCATGAAGGGACCGGGGAGAACTTCTCACAATCACTGAGCTGTGCGCTTTCCAGTTTTCACTCACTGATTGGGACCTACAATTTTACACCGATTCCGAACGGTATTTTGAGAAGCTTTTTCATGGCTATATACTCGATAGTGTCGCCGTCACTATGCGAGGTGACCGCCGCCGAAAGAAATTTGAAGGTGGTCAGAGCAGGGATCGAACCCAGGATCTCAAGTACAAGAGGCGCGCACACTACCCATTGCACCACCGACGGCCACCCAATCTGGACATATGGTTGTGAATTGTGGGGTTGCGCCTCGAAAACGAACATCATGGTTATACAGCGCTTCCAATCAAAGTTTCTAAGAAACAGTGCCTATGCTCCACTATACGTGTCGAACAAAATAATACACAATGATTTTCACCTAAATACCGTAGAACAGGAAATCTTCGAAGCCAACAGGAGATACTCCCAAAGGCTATCACTACACCCAAACATGTTAGCTCTGGAATTGCTACACATATCTACACCGCAAAGAAGACTATCCAGATTTCCACCTACCAATCATGTAATTAGCATATAATTATATAAATTATACATTTACTTATGAATTAGTAGATGTTTTGATTCTACTGTAACCTAAAAAGAAGGATGAGCAATGGCTGCTCCTCTACAAGATGTTTTTATTTCACCTTAAGTAATCTAGACCTACGAATTGCCTATTGTCATATTTATGATAGATTGCAAATAAAATTGGAGAGAAAAAAAGTATACTATATTTCGACAAGCTCCAAACACACGTTATATTTGCATCTAAACAAGAAAAAAACTGGGTTTTCAGCGTGTAGGAGCGTTCTTACAGAATATGCTTACAACTCGCTAGGAGCATGTCGACATGTTCTAATTCCTGTGTAAACTATATGGTAGTCGCTAGTCTCGCCGGCTCAGCCTCTCTGAAGTTTCCGGAATGCCTTTGGCGTCTACACGCTGAAAGATATCGGCCCCAACAACATATTGCTGGAAACATGTACATGTTTGGAAGGAGTGTTCTCATGAATTGAAGATCTACTGCTTATTTGTTTCTTTGTTATCTGTCTCCTATTTGTTTTTAGCGGGTTTCAACAAAATATCCACATTTGGGTCTAAAAAACATATATTATAGCCTAATAATCATTGTGTCTCAAACATGTTATATTGAATAGCAAACACAATGTGTTTGCGCTCAAGTATAGTATATTTGCAACAAGCTCCAAACACACGTTATATTTGCATCCAAACAACAAACAAAGACAGAATTTTCAGCGTGTATACGAGGTTAATATCGTACTGCTGCACTATCGTGTTAGAAGAAATGCGGCTGTCCTGGGCAGACGTTAAGTTGTGTTATTTTTTGGTCCTTCACTTACTCACTTTCTTATTTTCCGACTAAGATGAGCTGTGCGCTTTCTATTTATTGGCTCACTCACTGATTGGGATCTATACTTTTACACCGATTCCGAACGTTTTTTGAAAAACTTTTTCATGGTTAAAGCCATCTCTTATCGATTTGATTTACACCGAAAAAAATAAAACGTGATCGGAGTTGAGATTGAACTCATTTACAAGAGTCGAGCACACTACCCATTGCGCCAATGACGGTCACAAGTGACGAATTATATAGTTAATTGATCAGAATCGAGTAGATCTGTGTGCATGCGTTGGTGACCAAAAATGAGAAGTGATGGCAGCGAGTGTGCTGTCCTGTATTATCTATTATTTCAACGAAAAACAAATTTTCACTTAGAAAAATTATATAAATCTGTAGTTAAATTGACAAAAATTTGAAAATTTTGTATTGAAATTTTATGAATTTAACTGCCGATACCAATTAAAAATGTAGAGAATCCTGGCGCAGACCTTTAAAGCTTGTAGTACATTAACACTCAAAAGTAACAAATAACGTCATTACGAAAAATTCAAAAAATTAAAACATTGACACCATTTACTCCAAGTGATTGGAACGACAACGCCATTTGATTAAACATTGACATTAGGGCCCTGACTGTTACCCTTTTTCCTCGATCTCCAACGAAATCAACTTAAATTGGGTACTTCTAAGTCAGTAGGTATCGTTCCAATTATAATTTTTGGGATCGCAAACTTGAAGTGACGTCCGACTTGAAATGACAATATAGTGGAGCCAAAATCACATTTCTTTCGACTAGAATACCAATGAAAACTTTCGTTCGACATCGAGGGACAGGCACTGTGTTTACACACTCTATTGCGCCGCACTGTGACTCTAAAGAATGCTCTAGATATGACAAATATTTCCCTCCATAAGACGAATAATTCACCTTTTTTTTAAACCCTTACAAATGCGTCCTTTGTTTGACAAGAGGATCTAAAGAAATTAAAGTATCAAACAGAATAACCATCATCCATCTGCTTCTTATGAATGCTAACCAAATAAACGCAGAAGTACTTCCCACAATATTAAATTGTCCAATTTTTGTTCAGCTCTTTTAAAGCCTCACGAATACGTCGTCCCTATTTCGGTTGTGTTCCCTTACAATGATATGACTTTGACGACCAGAAACTTTGTCATTCAACACAAATTCTACACCTTAAGTGTTTTCATGAAATTCTAGATTTTTATGGTAATAGAAACAGATAAAGCCGCCAAAACTTCATGCAAAAACGTCAACGAGAAATGACCAAGATTTGTCACGTACCTAAGCGTCGCGACATTATCAGGTACCGCGACGAGAATTTCATAGTGTCGCATTTCAAATACTGAGGTTGGACGTCGTAGAATTTATGGTTAGGCTGCCTTTAGGAAATGAAATTTATGAAAATACATAAATTTTGCAATTTAAATTTTGCACAAAATACAATTAATGACATTTTAAAATTCTGACCCACGCACAGAAATGTGACCATACAATACGTCTCTTCGTTCCTGGGCATTTGTTCCCTTCTGTCTTCGTAAAATATTCGTAAGCTCCAACATTTGTTGACAACATCTCATAGCGAACAGAAATGTACAGAGCAGAAATGAAATCAAAAGAAAAAAAAGATAAACTGAACTGAATTTTAATGCAAAAATAAAAATCACGCTCATTTATTTATTCATTCTCCTCTCACACTCGGTTGGTTCATCAACAGCGAATGCGATGGTGAAATCACATCGAAATGCTCCACCGAAGTGATTTGGTTTCTGTTCGCATACCCAACATATCTCAGTGCATAACTAGACCCTCGGAGTCACTCAATGTTTAGCCTCCACCCGTTTCCAACTCCTGAAAACCCGCTCTGCCCCATCATCATTCATCACAATGGAGGAGCGTTTACTTGTTGCAGCGCAAAAGAAAAATTGCACAAGTACGAGTATTCCGACTCCTCAAGTGGAAAAGTGGAGGTTTTGTTGCTGGTACCCGTCTTGGAGGTGCTGGGGGTATAGGTGCACTATTTTCCAATGAGCGCAAATGACGACAACAACCAACTTTTGTTCGTAATCAAAAAGCTACGAGGCAAAAACAAGAACGTATTTTTTTTACAGTTAATACCACTGCCTCTGTTTGTGCTTCTGGCCTCCATCCCCCTGGTAATGCGATGCACTTCTCTCCAGCACAAAAGGGGAAAATCGGGCAACAGCATTGAACTGGGCGTTAAGAGCCCAATAGGAATTGTAAAATGTATAGAAACTGCACAGAACATGTTCAAATTTCTCTGAGCAAGTTACCAAGTGGGTCGATGTTTTCGTTGGTTTTTAACTGAACTGTTTTTCTTTGGTGCTTAAAAGAGGTGCGTGCAATAATTGTGGTTGAACGGCAAAATATTTTAAGAATGATTAGGAGCTAACGAGGCAACGCTGTATTTGTAGTCTGCACAACCTCTATACTGGAGCAAGTGAGTTCTAGCCTTGCAATGTCAACTTTGGATAGTTTCGGCGAGCTTATCCTGGGAGAATGTGCGATCGATTCCTGCTCTGACCACCTTACATTTCTTTCAGCGACGCCCACAGCAATTAGGCATGAAAAAGAAAAAGCTTTAAAAGCGGTGTAAAACTGTTGGCCCCAATCTTTACTTTTGTTGACTATTTTACAACCTCATGCGGTCAGACGTCTTACACATATTAATTAAACAAACAAATTAAACAAATTTCTACATGTTCTTCCAACTGGCTCTATCCTTCACCTTTTCTCGCCAGTTGGTAACACCAAGGATACGGAGGGATTCTTCTGCCTGGTCTTTCCAGCGGAGTCTTGGCCCTCCTCTTTTCCTGTACGTTGACGAAAACCTTTCGCGCTGGCTCATCTTCATCCATTCTGATAACGTGGCCTAGCCAACGCAATTAGCCTAATTTGATTCGCCTAGCTATGTCCACGTCAGAATATAGATTATATAGCTGGACTTTTGTCCATCGAGAGAGGGCTTTCTTCCTAAACTGCTTGCTGAGCCCAAAATAGCATCTATTTGCAAGCACAATTCTCCTATTTATTTCCTGGCTGACGTTGTTGTCCTTGTTCACGGCGGATCCAAGGTAGACAAATTTATCTACCACTTCAAAATTAAATCGGTTGTCAACGTTCAAGTGCGGACCAAGTCGAGAGGTTAGTCTAGTCGTTGACACACACCATCAATTTTGTCTTGCCCTCATTAACAGCAAGACCCATCTTCGCTGATTTCTTTTCGATTCTTGAAAATACTGCAGTAACCTCTCGCAAATTTCGCCCAATGATGTCTATGTCGTCAGCATACGCCAGCAACATATGGCTTTTCGTGTTAATGGTCTTGTTCGTATTTACTGCAGCCTTTCTCATTATTATCTCCATTCAGATGTTGAAGAGATTGCACGAAAGTGTGTCGCCTTGTCTCAGTCCTCGCTTGGTACAGAATGGTTCAGTGAGGTCTTTCCCCACTTTCACTGCTGATTTGGTGTTGGTCAGCGTCATTCTACAGAGGCGGATCAGTTTTGCCGGAATACCAAGTTCAGACATAGCTTCGTACAGTTTTCCCCGTATGGGGCTATCGAAAGCAGCTTTGTAATCGACAAAAAGGTGGTATGTATCGATTTGCTTTTCGTGGGTCTTTCCAGGATTTGGCGTAGCGTGAATATTTGGTCAGTTGTGGACTTGCCTGGTCTAAAACCACACTGATAAGGTCCAATCAGGTTTTCAATAATTGGCTTTAGTCTTTCACATAATACGCTCGACAAGACCTTATACGCGATGGATAAAAGACTGATACCGCGATAGTTGGAACAGACACACGGATCACCCTTTTTGAATACAGGACATCCGACCACCCATCCGAAAATTTTCAAACAGCTGCCATTTCGACCCCTTGCATTTTCGGGGATGGTCGTAAATGGACATATTTTCATGAAATGAGCCAAGGAATACGCTGGTGAAATTTGTCCAGTCGTGACTGAACTACCCTGTATTAATGAAGACGTTGGCTACGAAATTTCCAATAAACGGTTTCAAACCTATAACGAATATTACAAATTTCTTAACCAATAATGAATATTTCAAAAACATTCTTGTGAATGTGTTTCGTAAATTCGTAACATTTGTATGAAACTTTTCGTAATATTAATGAAATTTACGTAAACTTTCAACGGAGTAATGCAGCATTTTTTAATGAATAATTTTACGAAGAAAATGTTACGAAATATTACGAAGAAGATGACGTCAGTGTACTCTGTATTGTACATCATGTCCAAAATTTCTCCGACAATTTAACTAAACATAATTTAAGACCGACCCCTCGTTATGGCCTTTTTTGGTCTTGTTTGAATTTGTCTTTTTCTCTTCTTCTTCTTCTTGTATATCTACGAATAGTTGTTTTGCCAGTGGTTAGATTTCATACAATTTTCGTAACAGAATTGCATACACACTCAACTAAATTCTCACATGGACTGAGTACACTAGCACTCATAGATACACACACACATACAGCTCGCACTTAGCCCAACATAGTAAAGCAGAAAAGCCCAGACCGATGGTTTCGGTTGCAGTGGAGCCAGATCATGCGATGTGGAAACAAAAGTGGGCCCGCGTCTCGACAACCTTTCATTGCCTTCAATTTGCGTTTTTGTATGTCACAGTCAGTCATTGTCTGCGGGGGGGGGGGGTTGGTTGGGTGAAGGGGGAAGTCTGGAGTATGAAGCAAACGAGTCTACAGCAAAGAAACAGCAGCAGCAGATTGGTTTGGAGCATTAAGTCATTGTGTGTGTGTGTGTTTGTGTGAGTGTATAGGTCTTGTTGTTCTGAGTTACTGAGTTTTGCTCATGGAATGGATTGGAGCTTTGGTTTCAAAGTTACGGCGACAACAAGAACAGCAACAACAACCAACAATAGCAGAGCAGCATTGAGTTGCTTTTATCATTCCTTTTATTCAGTTCAGTTCAGTTCTTTTGTTTTTTGCTTTTGCTTTTTTTCTTTTTTGCTGACTCTGACTTTTTAATGATTCGTTGCATTTAACATTCAGACAGTCCGAGTTGGTACGTACGATTATGTATTCATATCTACTACGTGTTGTATGTTGGATTATTTTGTTGTAGAGTTTTTTTTTTGTTGTTGTTGTCTTTTGTTTTTATAAAGTTTAGAGTTTATCAGTTAAGTATAAATATTTTGCTGAAATGTGAGCGTTTTCATTGAAAAAGATTTTGTAAAATCCAAACGTTTTCAATTCTATTTTCAGATATGATGTTTCATGTTCTGATAAGGTTTTGCAATTTGTTTAATTCTTAAGAAGAATTGAACGAATTGTTAATTTGCTTTTAATAAAATAACTAGATTAGATTGAACATGTAAATTCTGTACTAACGAATGAGTAACAAAAATTACATATAATCAACACTATCGATCACTGGCCCCTCAAGCCGGAGAATTCAATTTCAAGTTAAAAGCTCCAAAGTTTTTCAAGCCGTTTATTAGTTGCAAACGCCAATGGAAAATATGTAGCTCGTTGCTTAAAGGACTTTGGGGTTGTCCTTAAAATGCCTTCAACAGAATGCACTCTTCAAGTGATTTAATTTGTGCCCTGTTCCTCGATCTCGAACGACAGCCAGTCTCTCGAACACGACTGAAAATGGGCCTGAAAATGGAGCTCGTTGCTTACAGGACTTTGGGGTTGTCCTTAAAATGCCTTCAACAGAATGCACTCTTCAAGTGATTTAATTTGTGCCCTGTTCCTCGATCTCGAGCGACAGCCAGCCTCTCGAACACGACTGAAAATGGGATCCTGTAAGTCAAAAGGTTTCGTTGAATTGACTTTATCTTTGATCGCAAATGAAAGCAGGTTCGAAATAGATAAACTACACAACAAACGAAAGCCTTCGTTCGACATCGAGGAACAGCCACTTGGTTTCATGATAGTCTATTTCGTTTGTATTCCTTTTCCAGGCACCGCTTCCATTTATTTGGTGGTCTTCCTGGTATCCGATACCCCTGCGGGTTCCACTCAGTTAAGCTCTATCAATATGTGATGTTGAGCACCTATGTATATGGCCGGTCCAAGTCCATTTTCTTCTACGTATATCCAATTCAATAAGACTGTTACATGTACGTTACCGGAGTACTTCATTAGGAATTCTCTTGGGCCAGTAGATACGGAGTTTTTGTCTCAGACATCGTTTTTCAAACGTTGTTGGATGTGCTTTTTTAAAGAATTTGGAATAAAGCATTAAGAGATCGTGATTCATACGATGTCGATGGGTGCAGATGTTTGTAGATAATTTCGTTAGCAGAAACTCTCAGAACTTCATTCGGGCGGTAATCTACAAAAGAAGATTTTCAAAAGAAGTCATCCGATGTTGTTTGGCTCTCATTTTTTTTGCTAAATGAAAAACTTCGATTCTGTTTTTTGATTATGTTTATTTGAACCTTTAGAATTTTATTGGTTAAGTTGAGAAGATGATATCGGTTAAATGGGCGCCGTCACAATTGATTACCATACGGGCTCGTTTTATGGTATTTTTCATCACTTCGGCGAAACTTCGGGCGACAGATTCTCGCAGTCCTGTCGAATGTTGTCCTTGAGGGGGCTTCCAGGGTCTCGGGCTTGTTCACGTAACCACGGGACTGGAACGGTTAAATCGAGCGATCTTGCGGGCCAGTGCAAATCGCCAAAACGAGAGATGAGGAGGCTCGGGAACGCCACCTTCAGAATATCGTTTGTTTCTCGCGCAGTGTGTGCCGTTGCTCCGTCCTGTTGGAACCACATGTCCTCCAGTCCTAATTCGTCGAATTGCGGCAGAAAAAACTCGGTTAACATGGCGCGCACTATAGCGCGCACCATCCACTGTTGTCGTTTCACCAGCGGCGTTCTCGAAAAAACAAATGGCCCGATGACTCCTCCAGCGTGAACAGCGCACCATGCAGTCACTTTGAGCGGGTGTAATGGCTCCTCGTGCATCACTCGTGGATTTTCGGTGCCCCAGCAGCGATAGTTTTGCTTGTTCACGTACCCGCTGAGGTGGAAATGAGCCTCATCGCTCATTATGATTTTGGTGGGAAAATCGTCCACTTCGTCCACGAGATTGAGGATGGCTTGGGCGTAGGTTACACGCGTTTGGCGGTCGACAGGCAGCATTTGATGCACGGACTGGACTTTGTATGGAAACATGTGTAGGTTTTTGACCATAATTCGCCATAGGAACGACCGGCTGATGGCTAATTGCGAGGCACGGCGTCGATATTCCCGGCAGAACGGGCGCTCCGGGGCCGGCCACTCCTGGCAACGTCTCGTGTGGTCCCATACTCTTCAAGGTTAGTGGCCAAACGGCGAAGTGTTTTCGCAGTCGGTGTCGGACGGCCGGGGAATCGGCGACGGTATTCGCGCTGCGCCAACACCACAGACGAATTATTACGCAAAAAAAAAATAGACACGATTATTCCGCGTTGTTGGGGAGTGTATCACTCCATGGCTTGTTTACTTGTATTATACATATGTCTAGTCCACAAATGTCAAAACAGATTTGACATTGGCGGCCATTTGCAAAAATAAGAGCATCTTCCAATAGGGTGGTCACTTTTGAAACACCCTGTACGTTACGGGAGTACTTCATTAGGATTTCTCTTGGGCCAGTAGATACGGAGTATTTGTCTCAGCCAACGATTGAAAAACGTTTGGACCTGCTTCATTGTTAGCTTCGTCAAGATTCAAGTACTACTACTGTACAGACTTCGCACTGCAATAAAATTTGGGAATATTCGACTCTTTCTATTCTTAGTTTAAAACTTTGTTGGATGCACTTTTCTATATAATTTGGAATAGAGCTTTTAGAGATCATGATGCATTCGATGTCGATGGATGCTGGTGATTGTAGGTAAATTTGTTAGCAGTATCTCTCGCACCATTTGGGAATAACATATAAGACCTGTATTTAACTGTATGAGACAAGATTTCCTCTTTTCTGCGCGATTTTATAAAAAATTTGATAAAAATCTCCAAATTGCGATTCAAACCTGTCGTTTCTTCAATTCCAATTGAATCAATTTTACCTTTTCTCCGATACCAACGTCGGTCATGTTAGACTATTAATGCAAATGGAACAATTCCCGGAGAGAGAAATGGTATGGAAATTGTTTCCATTTGAAACATAAGGCACTGTCATTCTGCATCTGTCTGCAAAGTGACAAAGAAAATAAAATAAACATAATAGAGAAAAAAGAAAATTGCGAAGAAGTATCATAGATAAATTTGTATTTTGTTATTATTGATTTGTTATCCGTCTCATCTGACGTTTCTCTTTGCGCTTCGTCAATGAGGAAACGATCTTCTGCCAGCAACATCGAACAAAATGCTCCATTTTTCGTTGTGTGCATTCAAGATGTTCATATATTTAAATATTTTGAACATTCACAGAAACATTTTCAGCTGTGTTTGTCAAATCTCAGCGACAGAAATCGTTTCTTGACGATCAAACACAAGTTCGCTTCCCTTCAATCATTAAACCGATGAGCGAGTTGACAGATCTTGAGAAATATTAATCTATGAGAAATATTAAGCAACTGACAAACAAGTTTTTATTTACCGATTTTCTTTGCTTTTGTTAATTTCATAATTTTTCACGGGAAATCAACAAATCTAATCAAATCGTAATAGAACTGTCAATCCCTTTTTCTGTAAATCAGTCTCCTCAAGTTTACACTATTCCATTCGCTTTTTTTGGCATATCCAACGATTTCTCCGTACGCTGAAAAAAGCGCACCTACAACATAGTGCAGGAACCATGAATATGTTTCCAAGCATTGTTTTCATGAATTGAAGATCTGGTGTTTTTGTTTCGTTGTTGTCTGTCACGGTTTTGTTTTCAGCAGTTTTCAACAAACAAAACCGCATTTGTCCATTTCCTATGAGCTATACAGATCAAGGGCTCATAGGAAATGGATATTCTTCGAAGAAACAATTTCAGATCGAATCATATACATATAATAAAATGAAATCCCGCATTTGGTTCACAATATTAATATTGGTTAGCAAACACAATGGCTTTGGACACAAGTATTCTATATTTGCAACAAGCTACAAACACGTAATATGTGCATCCAACCAACAAAAAAAAAACTGATTTTCAGCCTGTAATACTCTAACATAACCTTACATAGTTTCCCATTTACATTCCATTAAGGGATTACGCAGACCTTCGTACACTCTCGTCGAAATCAAATGAAATACATTTTCTGAAAACTATCATGGAAAAGAACATGTGTTACATTAAGCGATAAATAGCCGCCGACGCTGTATTTTTTGGTATTTTCCACGCCGCCGACTTATTAAGTAGAAAATGGCGCAGCGGCGGCGGCGCGGTTTGGCGGCGTATAACATTTTCTTTAATATTTCGTATAATCGATTAATTAATGGCATTGCTCTGATCAACAACTTTGTCCTGATTTACACGATGCTACTACCACAGGCAATAAACTACAAACTATAAACTACACACAACAACAATCAAAATATATCCCAACAACAGTCAACTTAATTTCCCAAGAATTAACTTCTGGAGTTAAACGAAAATTTGAATTTTGCATAACAACAAATAGGCGAAATTCCATACGCTTCAACACCAGCAGCCAGTCTCATTCCCTAACAGGTTACTGCACACATTACAACTATAACAACAGCAAGTCTAATTCCTAAGAAGATTCCCGGGTCAATTACCTAGTAATTAGAAACAGCCGACCAAGCCGCCGCCGCCGGCTTTCTACGCAGGTTCCTACACCGCCGCCGAAGCAGAAACAATCGGCGCAGACCTCTAGTTCACATACGTAGTTTACGTAGACTAATACATACATAGATACATTTATTCTCTCCTCTGACGTTTCATTTCACACTCTTCGTCGTAGGTTTGTGCACATGAGAGAAATTAAATTTAAAATTAACTTACACCAGGTGGAGTCACAAAATATTTTCACTTAACTTTTTCATATCGTTTTGTTGTAGAACTGTGACCGTCGGTGGTGCAATGGGTAGTGTGCGCGCCTCTTGTACAGGAGATCCTGGGTTCGATCCCTGCTCCAACCACCTTAAAATTTCTTTCGACGACGGTCACCTCGCTTAGTGACGGCGACACTATCGAGTATATAGCCATGAAAAAGCTTCTCAAAATACCGTTCGGAATCGGTGTAAAACTGTAGGTCCCAATCAGAGAGTGAAAACTGGAAAGCGCACAGCTCAGTGATTGTGAGAAGTTCTCCCCGGTCCCTTCATGGGATGTAATGGGAAACCATTTTTTTTTTATTTGTTGTAGAACTGAAAAATTTAAATGTATTTTGCACGTTTTTGTTGACTTTTATCGTTGGTATACATTTGTATTGTATTTAACACAACTAGTTTGCCACAAAAACACGAAAATCGGTTGTTGTTCCTTTGTTGAACGTTCTTTACTATTGCCTCTATCTGGTATTATTGATTCCATGTTTTACTTTCATCCAATGTTTAGTTTTCACCGAAACTATGACGTTTAATTTATTGAGAGAATAAATGTATCTCTTGTATTCGTCTATGGTAGATTCATAGAGTAACCTCATACTAGAGAGAATATTTGGTGCATCTGACGTGTCCTTTCACACTCTTCTTGATGCGGTCGGTGTGATAGAGAGATGTTTGACGAAAAGTGGCATACACCAGGTGAAATTACAATAACTTCTTGCTTTAATTTTTCATGTTGTTTTGGGGAAATACTGTGAAATTTAAATGTGTTTTAAACTGATTTAATGACTGTTATTGTTAGCATACATTTGTGTTGTATTTAACACTATAATTTTAACACACAAAACGAAATGCCGTTGTTGTTATTTTGTTGGTTGTGTTGAACCATTGCCTCTATCTGGTATTAGTACAGCAATTCTTTTCAACATGGAACGTAAATATCACACCAGGCCAAATGTCATAAATTTGGTGAGAGAACTATTAGGTATACTATAAGTATTAGTCTATGGGTAGTTTACTCCATAGAGCAATGACGTATAGAGCTGCCATAGTTCTCATCTGATATTTCCTTTCACACTATTCGTGGTGCGGTCGGTGCGATAGAGAGTTATTTGAAGTAAATTGGTTTACACCAGGTGGAATTTCAAAAATTGTTGACTTAAAGTTTTCATGTCGTTTTGATGTAAAACTGTGAAATTTAATCGTGTTTTGGACTTTTTTTTGTGATATTTTATTGTTAGTATGTAGGTGCGATGTATTTACACAAAAATGTTAACGCACAAAACGAAATGCCGTTGCTGATTTATTGTTGGTTGGTTTGAGACATTGCCTCTATCTGGTATTATTAAACCAATACTTTCCAACATCCAACCGCCCATCTGCAACATACCAAATGTCATCAATTTACTGAGAGAGTTGGCGTCTCTATACGTCATTACTCTATGGTGTACTCACTCAAACCCTAAAAACTTTATTTTGGGGATATCCCAATTCTCTAAGGGCAATTGGATAGTCTATTTGAAAATCAAATAATTTGGAATTTTATAAATTTAATTCAAAATTATTTAACTAACTGATATCGTACCGAATCTCGCAAACACCACATTAACCAGTAAGTTAAACGGCACACCTAACAATTTTAATGTATAGGATGTACTGAAAAACATTTCTTGTAGGGCGGCGTCTGAAGCGAAGGGTATTGAAGAGCAGATTACGGAAATTACATGTATTATTTTTGCGTGTGTACTTTTGACCCCCTGCCGAAGGTTGAAGTCTCCATTTCTAGAATATTTTAGAGAACAGGTTTTTCTTTTTGGTCCAAATGGAGCTTGCATCCTTTTTACACTACATCACGTCTTGCATCTTTAATAAATTTGCCAAAGATGTTTACACTTCCCCATTCAAATTTAACACTTTTGGTGGTCTATAACTGTGGAACTGTTCGTACGAAAGCGGCCCCAAAACTAGTCGACATAACAAAGAAGGCACAAAATAGTCGAGAAGAATTTTCTTTATTTTTCAACATAATCTCCTTTTAGCTCGATACACTTTTTTCAGCGATATTCAATAGCTTTGATACCCTGTTTATAGTAAGAACTGTCAACCTCCTTAAAATAGCCATCAACCGTAGACTCCACCTCGTCATTGTTGGCAAAGCTTTTAACACCGTGATATTTTTTTCAATTTTGGAAATAGAAAATTGTCTGGGGAACCTAAAAAAATAAGGTGCGTGATGAAGCAATTGGAAGTTTAATTCATTACTTTTGGCCATCGTAACAGTAGATCTGTGAACTGGAGCATTGTCTTGATGAAACCACATTCTCGTTTTCGCCAAATGCGACCTTTTTTCCTCAATTTCTACACTTAAACCCTGCAATAAATTAGCATAATATTCGCCGTTGAAAGTTTTTCCTTTCTGAAGATAATCAATAAAAAATTATACCATTCGCATCCCAAAAAGCAGACACCATGATCTTGCCTGCAGATGGAACCGTTTACGCCTTCTTTGGACACGATTCACCACCCATTCCAGTCCACTGCTTTGACTGTTCCTTTGTCTCAGGTGTGAAGTGGTGGACCCATGACTCATCCATGGTTATAAATCGCCGCAAAAATTCACCTTTATTGCGGTGAAACATCGCCAAACACTCTAATGAAACAACTTCACGCCGCTGTTTTTGCTCTATTGAATTGAAGCGCGGCAACCATCTTGTCCATAGCTTTCTCATCTTCAAATCTTCGGTCAGTATACGATGTATATCACTTTTTGAAATGTCTATCTTTTCAGCTAGCCCACGAACCTTCAGCCGACGATCATCCCATACCATTTTGTGGATTCTCTTAACCGTGTCTGGCGTGGACACCTCAATTGGTCGACCACTACGGTGTTCAGTGATGCCAACTTAGCCCTTTTCGGGCTATTTTGAGCCCTTTTTGGGTTACCCAAAACCCGAAAACAAAATTGTAGCCCCAAACTAAAAAACGCGTAAAAGTAGCCCTTTTAACTATTTTACTTTAGCCCTTTTAGCGCTTTTTGTATTTTTTTTACAGCATGGCACCTTATTTTGCAAATTCTCCTTTTTTGGTTTCGTTATTTCGCTTTGTATCCAAATGTATTTTGATGAGATGTGGCAACATTACTTTTTGACTATTTTGTTTTTCTTTGAAAAAGAAAAGTAAAAAGAGAAAATGTTTGTTATCCAACGTGTGGAATTCCACAAGAAGTCTGTTTAAAAATAAATTCCAACGAAACTTAAAAGATTGAATGTTGAACTCACAAAGTTTTTGTAACTATGTTATTTAGTTTATATATCAATTGAAATATGTATAACTATGAAATTGTACTTTACTATAAAAAACTATGTATTTATCTCATATTGCAAATAAACATTCTAAACTAATGGTCAGTGATTGATTAAGGTCAGAACCAATTTAGTTTGTAATTTAGCGCGTTTTAGCCCTTTTTCGAAAGTTGTCTGCGCGTATTGCTATCCCGGAGTTGGCAACACTGACGGTGTTCGTCTAGACAGCTCGTACTGCATCGTTTAAGCTCTGCTACCCAATATTTTACAGCCGTAAACGAAGGACCAGACTCCCCCAGAGTAGAATCTATCGTGGCTTTAATATGGCTTGGACTGAAACGTTTCAATTGGAAATGTTGAATTACAGAACGGTGACCAATTTTTTCCATGTTTACAAATTCACTGAGATCGTTTACTTTTGATGGCTTAAATAAAAATACTAAACAACGTGGCGCCTTGAAACTTAAACCACATGTTTTATAAGGTTGTCACTTTTCACCAAAATATTTTTTCATCAGGGATGATTTGTATTAATTCGGCCTTTTTATTGGTACATTTTTATTTTATTATTCAAGCTCAAGGCCATTCTATATATCTTTTAATAGAGATATAGTTTGCAAATGCATTGCTATGATTCCCGGAAATCCGTATAGCTATTCCAGATCTAGATCTAGCCACAGATCTTCTTCTTGGGTTATTTGGAATGATGCTGTTGAAAAATGCATTAAACTAAATGCAAATGAAAATTCACTTCAAGTGTGAGTTGCCAACTAGAATGCAAGTGTTCGAAAACAGCAACACAGGCAGGCAACACACGCAATAAATCATTTGTAAAAACTTCTTTGTTCTTTCTTTTTAGGCAACAACAAAAATCATGTCTATTGGGAGCCGATGGTTCTCTGGAGATGGAAAGAAGTTTTTGCAAATGTTTTCTTGTGTGCTTTGCTTGCGATATTCTTCGAACACTTGCATACTAGTTGGAACTTCTCAATTGAAGTGAATTTTCATTTGCTTTCAGTTTGATGCATTTTTCAATTGCAAAATTTCTGGGATAATGGGATAAAAATTCCTGGGAGAGCGGGAATTGAACTTGAAGGAAATTTCCAAGCGGGAATTCCCGGTATGCGTTCTCTTACCCCCATCCAAATATTGGAATGGCACCAGGCAAGAAGAGCATTTAATTTTTTGTCTTTCTAGAAAGTTATGCCCTTAATTATAATGATAAACTGATAATGGCAAACGTTAATCTGCAGATTCGTTATGTATAAATGAGCTTAAATACCAGTGTACAATATGATCAGATATCATGGTTATTTGCACATTATCTTGCCACAGGCCCAATATATGTCAGATCTGTGCACATACATTTAATGCAAACGTGGTTTATGTTTTATTGTTAACAATATGTTATTATACCTGCTTTAAATTCACATTGTTCTATTAAATGGATCAATTTCAGAAGAATATCTCAAGCACTAACAAAACTTTACGCGGTTATTCGAGTAAGATAGAAATCATATAGTCGAGTTACTCGATTACTCGAACAATGCAAAACCCTGAATAATTGGATACCCTATTAGGGACCAGCAATAAAACCAAATTTTTATTTTTGCCAAAAATACATTAGTAGTGGGCACTTCAATCTCGCAATCCATGCAAAAATGTGACAGTTCCAAAATCAGTCTTTCAACACGTAGCATTTACCCTGATTTAAAATTCAGAACAAAGCGATTTGTAGTCCACCCTAACGTGTAATAAACTTGAGTGGTTAATAAGCAGGTCTTGAAAGTAGTTAACACACAATTGACTTTCCGCAGACACTTTTTGCCTAGACTTCCTCATATAAACAGAAATTCTCCATAGAACTGCATGAACTGCAGAGACGGGTTCCAGCAATAAAATACAGTTTACCTTATTGGTGACAATCGTCCGTGGCAATGAAGTAAAAGTGCCCAGATAAGTTCTTGCCCTTGGAGTTGAATTAAATTTACTCCCGTCCCATTTTTTGGTTGATTTACTTGAGGGCAATATAGTTAAATTATACGACATGTCTGTGGCAATTAGGACCACAATATTTACCTCAATTCCCAGACCATGGTTTAACACACACATAAAATCTTTAATAGAATGTAGGGGTTTGGCTCACGAGCGCTGGAAACGATTTAAATTGGATGATCTGAGGAAGGATTTTAAAATAGCTAGAAGAGCAGTAAACTCAGCCATTAGAAGGGCAAAATGTGAGTATTATGCAAACTGATTCAGGAATCCTGTAAGTACAATGCACTGTAAGAAAAGCGCTTCATAGCATCAATGAATGGGTCACATTAATGGGTTTACATTGATGCAATGAAAAGTTTCTTTGATTCTATGAAATGTTACATTACTTCAATGAACTCCTTCATTGCTGCAGTTTTTGAATTTGTGGACCGTCATTAATGCTAAGAAACCTTTTACACTGATGGAATGAAGTATGTTTTTCATGTAAATATATAGAAAAAAATTGCAGACATTTTATCGACATTGTAAAGTAGAATCTATTAAATAGGCCATTCTTTACATTACACACATTTTATTGAATTTTAAAAGATTTTTGACGTAGAATACGTCTTACCTTACGGTATGAGGAATCATGTCAGGTTTTTATTGTTGTAATCTTTATTTCATTGAATTTGAGGAAACGGCTAAATGAATTTTTTTAAAATTTTTTTTGTAGGTAAATGAAGATGTTATCTTTCGTTTGATATACATTTCATATTGGTTGATATATTTCTAGTATTTTAATTTCTCAAATGAAAATTGTTTAAACACATACACTCAAACATATGTGTGGTGTTTGGTTGAGTGTTTTTGGTTGCTCAACATTGCTTAGGAACATGTATCTAGTAAAAAGTGAAACGAACAGCAAGCTAATGTTGCTTGGCAACATGTATCTAGTAAAAAGTGAAACAAACAGTAAGCTAACGTAATAAAGCTTTTTTGCGAAAGCTTCAATAAAGCTGTTGTAACATTAATTTTGAATTGTAAAGCGTAAAGTTTTCACACAACGCTCGAATGCTAATGCAAAGACTCGATAAGGTAAACCTTTTTTAATATTAGGGCGGCCCTCTCAACATTCGCAGAACTTATTTCAATAAAAATATTAATTAAAATACATAAATTAAATTAAGTTTAAAAAAATTGAACATAATATTTTTTTTTTTTTAAACGGACTTGAATCAAATGCCGTTGGTAAATATAAAAATTACAGCAGACAGTTGTCCGAGGCCTTCGGCCACGGACTGTCCCTGCAGGCTGTGTCAGAGACACGGCCATTAAGTTTAACGTAGAATACGCCATCCGATAAGACAGAAAACATATATAACAATAAATGATAAATAATATAAGCAAATGAATTTATTGTTATATATGTTTTCTGTCTTATCGGATTGCGTATTCTACGTTAAACTTAATGGCCGTGTCTCTGACACAGCCTGCAGGGACAGTCCGTGGCCGAAGGCCTCGGACAACTGTCTGCTGTATTTTTTCTAAAAACGTACAATTTCATTAATTTTGAACGAATCATTAATTTGGTTAAAGGATAATATGTACATATGTAGGTACGCTTTGTATAAATGTATGTATGCATGTACAGTAGTTGTGACACAATATATGAGTGCCAGCATGAGATAAGGAATAAAATAGAAAAAAATAAAAGGCTGAAATACAGAATCCCGCGCCATTTAAAAACAAAACCAAAATCGAGCAAAATAAGGGGATTTCAAAACCCAAAACTTTTTTGTCGGCCGGATCTATGGGGACCCACAAGGTTCCCAAAAGTCCAAAAATTCCGAAATCCAAAATTTGCCACAGAGATATTCCTCTCCCTGGCCCCGTCCCAGAAAACTAACAATCATCGAAAAAAAAATTGTGCCACAAAAAGCCCGAAATTTGGAGGCCCATAACTCCTAAAATAGGTATTCCCTCTAACTTTTGCATTTTAAATTTTTTGCTTAGAATCGTGTGCTCCCACCCCAACATATTTTTTCGCCCCAATCTGACCATTTTTGGACCCTATGGGCCCGAATAGGTCCGGCCGACAAAAAATTGGTTTCTGACATCCTCTTACTTTGCTCGATTTTCGTTTTTTTTTTAAAGGCGCGGGGAGCATTTTTTCCAAATAATTTACATGATTGTGTGGCAAAAGTTAAAATTGCATTTAGTTATGGAAACTGTCTTATACCATCAATGAAACATATTCATTCCATCAATGAAGCCGGTTCATACCATCAATGAAACCTGTTCATACTATCAATGAAACTTATTCATACCATCAATGAAACATGTTCATTACATTAATGACACATGCTCATAGCATCAATGAAACATGTTCATAGCATCATCATTACATCAATGACTATATTTCTTTACATCAATGAAACGGTTTATAATATCAATGTAACATATTTCTTTAATACAATGATAATGTTCCATTCCGGTTAGAAAGTTTACATTAATTTCAGGTCTATGAAACATTTTTCGTTTAATGTAACATTGTTCATAGCATTAATGAAGCCCGACATTGGCTCAAAAACAATGATTCATTAATGGTATGAAGGTTTTTCTTTCAGTGTGGCAACATGGAAAACCATCAGGGAAATTGGATTAGGAAGAGATAATTTTAGTTCTGATGCTGACGTTAATGCTGATGAATTAAATGAATCGTTTGTTAATATACCCAGGGTCACACCTATTGGTGGTCTTTATGAAATGCGAGATGTAGATACAGGTTTAGTTATGGATCGAGAACCTTTCGAATTCTGTAGTGTTAGTCAAGAGGATGTGATTTTAAGCTTTGCATCTGTTAGATCGAATGCAACAGGGTGCGATGACATAAACCCGAAATTTTTGAGGATAATTCTGTCATTTATGTTGCCGTTTATAACACATCTGTTCAACTCGATAATAATGTTCAGTTGTTTCCCATCTAAATGGAGACATTCCAAAATTATTCCTATTTCAAAGTCTGTGACAGAATATAGACCAATTGCAATACTGCCATACTTGTCAAAGGTCTTTGAGAAACTGTTACACGTGCAAATGTGCACCTTTCTCGGAAATTCCACTTTGCTAGTGGAGAACCCGTCTGGTTTTAAGGCAAAGCATAGTTGCATGGTTGTGGCCGTCGGTGGTGCAATGGTTAGTGTGCGCGGCTCTTGTACATGAGATCCTGGGTTCGAACCCGGCTCTGACCACCTTCAAATTTTCTTTCGGCGGCGGTCACCTCGCATAGTGACGGCGACACTATCGAGTATCTAGCCATGAAAAAGCTTCTCAAAATACCGTTCGGAATCGGTGTAAAACTGTAGGTCCCAATCAGTGAGTGAAAACTGGAAAGCGCACAGCTCAGTGATTGTGAGAAGTTCTCCCCAGTCCCTTTATGGGATGTAATGGGAAACTATTTATTTTTTTTCATAGTTGCATCACTGCGAGGACCTTCGACGTGATATCGGCGACAAGAAAGTTTGTATTCTTGTCCGGCTCGACCATTCGAAAGAGTTTGATACGACCGATCATGACATTTTAGGGTTTAAACATAAAAATTGTTTCCATTTTTCAACAACATCTATCCAAAATCATCAAACCGTATCTATGGCGTCAATATAATGATTAATGGGCATAAGATAGAACTGGTTACTTCCATAAAGAATCTAGGAATAATATTCAATAATACCCTGACTTGGTCTAATCATGTCAATAATATTGTAGGCAATAACATTGTAGACAACTTTCTCTTTCACTCCTCTGGCGATAAGAATTATGCTTGCTTAGGCTTATCTTACACTGAAAGAAAAACCTTCATACCATTAATGAATTCTTACATTGCATCAATGAAAAGTGTAATTGTTTTTGAGCCAATGTCGGGCTTCATTAATACTATGAACAATGTTACATTAAACGAAAAATGTTTCATAGATCTGAAATTAATGTAAACTTTCTAACCGGAATGGAACATTATCATTGTATTAAAGAAAAATGTTACATTGATATTATACACCGTTTCATTGATGTAATGAAATATAGTCATGAATGTTATGATGATGCTATGTACATGTTTCATTAATGCTATGAGCATGTTTCATTAATGTAAAAGGTTTCTTAGCATTAATGATGGTCCACAAATTCAAAAAATGCAGCAATGAAGGGGTTCATTGAAGTAATGTAACATTTTATAGCATCAAAGAAACTTTTCATTGCATCAATGTATACCCATTAATGTATCCCATTCATTGATGCTATGAAGCGCTTTTCTTTCAGTGTATGCCGTCTCTTTTTTATGATTGTGAAATTTTTTCAAACTGTGACTCCGTCAGCAGTCGAAAACTCAACATGGTATTCAACAATATATGTCGATATGTTTATGGTATTGGCAAATATGACCATATTTCTGAATATTCCATACAATTGTATGGAATTTGTCTGGACAATTGGTTTAAAATGAAGATTCTTGTGCTTCTTCATAAGATTATATATCGAAAACTACCTCCTTATCTTTTCCGTCATCTTGTTTTCGCAAGATCTAATAGGGGAAATAAGCTGATACCTTTTCGATATCAAACACTTACATCCGTATGGCAATGTTTCATAAATGTTTTACCTCTTTGGAACACACTACGGCAATTGATTCAGAATACCAGCAACGCTTTTCACTTTAAGGCACTTTTATTTGATCACTTTTCGCGGAATGTTTAATTTACTTGGCTTGCAATTTATTTATTTTTCATTTTCGTCTTTTGTGATATTCTAAATCTTTTTCTAAGTCATAACATTTCTGATTTCAAATTCAAATATTCTCTTGCATTTGTTTTCCTCTGTGCTAAATTTATTTAAATCTAACTGTATTATATTTATTTGTTTAATGTTTAATAACTATTACATTGTACTCAATTTCAAATTGAAAACTTTTATATTATATTTTATTATTACATTATTATTGCTTTACCCTTTTTTTCTTTTCTGTTTTTTTTAAATTTAAGTTTTAAAATTTTATTAAAATTATCATCTCTCCAATGTAAACTCCTATACAGTAATTATAAGATTTATATCTTGTTGTGTGGGATAAGCAAATAAACAAGCAAACAAACAAACACTGAAAGAGTGTGGAACAATATATTCTCCTATTGATCAAACTTTAACATTTCTTTATATAACGCAGCTAATAAAAATCTTCTCTCCTAACCTTAGATATTCTCTGTACTATATTATTGATTGTTTATCCCTTGATGCTACAAAAATCCACGTACAATGAACTATGATTTCACTTATTGCGTAACCATTTGGGATAAGGGCTTTCATAACAGAGATTTCCCTCCAGTTAGTTACAGCAAGCTTTCGAGGGGCTTCCTACACTTGAACCTTAATATTCTACAATGTCCTATGCTACGATTTGGTACGAGCCTTATCCGAATTCCATTTATCAATCCTAATTGTGTGGCCTAACCAGCGAATCTCCCTATTTTGGTTCGCTCAACTACGTCGATTTTGAGACAAAGACCATTAACCCAAGAAAACTACATTGTCTTGATACACACAGGGAAAATATTAGTTGGAAATCAATTCAGACATAGGACATTCCATTCTATAGTCTATATTTTGATTAGAATTCATAACGTCAATTAAAAAAATTGATAAGGCGCGAGAGGCCGGTTTTCCCCAATTCAGGTACGGGGAATCGAACTGCATCATTAGTTTTTTAAGTTTTATGTAAAATATATGTAGGTTTGCCAGACGTACTGCTTTCAACAGTACTCGTACTTTTTTTCGCTGTACTATTTACTGTATGACCCATATAAAAGTGGGCAAAAGTATTTTTTTTATCCATTATACATTTTCTATTGTAGTTTTGTATGGTTTTCTTTTGTTCAAACCCCATTTGGTTGGTTGGTTGGTTGAAAAGGCTGCAAGACAGCACGCTGTCTACCACACTTAGGCTAAAGAAGCCCATTATGATACCTGCAGTTTCCTCCATAGCAACTATTGACAAGTCGTCTAGCCAATTTGCCCTTTCAATAAATTTGTCTATAAAACCTACAGGAAAACTACGGTGCTTACTAGCTGTGTTCCGAATATCCTACTTCTCAGTTTTGCCAGAGCAGGGCTATCCAAGAGAAGGTGATTCGTCGTTTCCTCGTCCTCTTCCATGCAGCATCTACAGAGAGTGGAGTTTCTATGTCCCAATCTTAGGGCGTGTTTTCCTACAAGACAATGTCCCGTAAGTGTTCCTATCATTGTGGATAACCATCCTCTCGGCAAGTTAAGTAGTTGCCTAGTCCTCTTCCTGTCCACCTGTGGTCAGAGGACCCTGGCTTGTTTGCAAGTTGAAGTGTCCACTTGTCCTTGAACATATTATCGGGCCACTGCCTGATCTGAAAACGGCAGGTAGAGATTGGCATACTAACACCTTCTTTTGCCGGAAGAACCTGTGCCGTAGTACCCTGTCCAGCTAACGCATCCACTACGCAATTGCCTGGAATGTCGCTGTGTCCCGGTACCCAGATGAGCCTGATGACAAAATACTCTGCCATCACCCTAAGTGATGAGTGGCATTCTTTCACCGTCAGGGACGTAGCAAACATGGCTTCCAGGGATTTTATAGCAGCCTGGCTGTCTGTGTAGATACATATTCTCCGGAGGGTTGTGACACTACTTTTCAGTAGTTCAGCAACCTCTAGTATGGCGGTAATTTCCGCCTGAAATACACTACAGTGATCAGGCAGCTTGAAGGATATATTTACATTTAGGTCCGGTGAATGGACCCCATAGCCTACTTGCTCGTCCAACTTTGATCCATCCGTGAAAAATCTGATACTACTGGTGTTCCCTTCCAGTGACTTTTCCCAGGTATTCCTGTTCAAAATAGAAGTGCTTAGATTTGTCGCTGGTAGAAGGTAGGGGATACAGTAGTCCGTTTTTACGGGAATAGAGTTGATCCGGTGTAGTAATTCAGAGTGTGCGGAATGCCCCGATATCAAAACGCCACTATCGCTGATTCTCACCAACGATGTAGCGGCTGCCGATTCGGCCATGATATCAGAAGTACAGATGTTCACGATAGCACTAAGTGCAGTGCCTGACGTCGTGCCCATTGCCCCACTAACGCTAATCAGTGCTGAACTTTGAATTTTCAGCAAGGAATTCATAATATATTTCTTTTGGAGGGACCTCCACCGAATTACGGTGCCATAGAGAAGTATTGGTCTGACTTTTGCCCTATAAATCCACATGGTGATCTTAGGAGACAGTCGTCAGCGATTTCCTATCGCCCCTTTGCAGAAGTAAAGAGCAACAGACGCCTTTTTCACCCTCTCCTTCACATTCGGTTTCCAAGACAGTTTTCTGTGGAGAATTATCCCCAGATACTTGACCTTTTCCGTCAACTTAAATTGCACCTCATTCACTGACGGAAGTTCAAATGCGGGTATTTTAAATTTCCGAGAGAACAAGATAAGCTCAGTTTTAAGTGGGTTAAGTGATAGATAGTCCGTTGTTAGCGGTCCAGTTCGAAATCAGACTAATTAGGCTGGTTATACGAATGCTAAGTAAATTGATGTTTCTACCCGTACAGATGATAGCAATATCATCGGCATAGCAAAGACCTGGCATTCGGCCCGGTCCAATTCAAGAAGCAGTTCATTGACAGAAGTTAACCATAATAGTGGAGACAGAAACTCCCCCCTGCGCTGTCCCCCTGTTAACGTTCCTAGCAATTGTTACACCACCCCATTCACATTTGACGGATCTATCCACCAGAAGCTTCCCAATTAGGCGTGTCACTAAGCTGTCGATTCCTAGATTCTGTAACGACCTGAGAATCGCCGAAGGTTGAATGTTATTGAAGTTTCCCTCGATGTCCAGGAAGTTCCCAAAAGCGAAGACCTTATTCTCAAGATATTTTTCTATTATGCTGACTATAGAGTGGAGAGCCGTATCAGTTGAACTGCCCTTGATATAGGTATGCTGAGAACTCGAAAGTAGATTCCGTGGAAGATTACTTCGAACATGAATGTCCAGTAACCTTTCAAATGTCTTAAGAACAAAGGATGACAAACTGATTGGTCTAAAGCTTTTTGGTTTGACATGAGAGCATTTGCCCGCTTTCGGGAAGAAAACCACTTCCAATTGCTAGGAATGACTCCCAGCATAAGGCAGCCCCTGAAGATTGCCTCCAACCAACTACAAGATAGGTATAGTGCCTCTTGATGTTGCGCGGGAATTCTCCCGTCAGGTCCAACTGATTTATAGGGCGTAAAGCATCTAATGGCCCATATCAGACCGAAATTTTTCTATGCTATCTATCATTTCGGAGTATCAATTAAATAATGTTTGATTATCTTAGAACAGCTATTTATAATATAAATAGTCAAAGAATATTTAAGTGATATCGGCCTCAAACTGCAACCTATAATTTGTCCACAAGGAACCCTAGCTAGTACACTGAAAAACTTTTCTTCGGAAATATTAAGAAATCCTTCTTAGATTTTATGAATTCTTTCATTAAATTTTCAACCAAATAAACACTGAAGCATTTTTGTAGATTCTACGAAACTAAATGAATGAGATTTTTGAATTACGGCTATGAAGCATTTTTATAGATTCTATGATATGAAATCTATGAAATTTGTTATAATTTCTATGAAAAGATTTTATAGAATTTGTGCAAAAAAATTTTTGAAATTTTTTCGACTATTTATTCGAGTAGTTAGCCATCAACCCACCGTTCGGGACTGGTGTTTGGGCTATAGGTCCCAATCAGTGAATGTAACGAAGTATTGGTCTGACAATTGCCGAATAAATCCACATGGTTATCTTAAGATACAGTCCCCAGCGCTTTCCTATCGCCCTTTTTCACCCTCTCCTCCATATTCGGTTTCCAAGACAGTTTTCTGTCGAGAATTTCCGTCAACTGTATTAACTGACGGCAGTTCAAATGTGGGTATTTTATATTTCCGAGAGCACAAGATATGGCCATTTACACAAAGTGTTTTATCCTCAAAATTTTGTGAGTGTAGTGTATTCTGAAAGAAGCTTAATTCATTGTTGGCTGACCTATGATGGAATTTGATAATTGAAAATGAAGATGAGTAAACAAAAATATATGGTTATGTAGTGAAAGGTATTTTCTTATTTGGCTAGATAATCCGATTACTGGCATTTTGTGAACGGAAAAGTCAAATAAAGTTGAAAAATTACTTTTCTGCCGACGTTCTGAATCAAAGCCCCCCTAATACCTGGTCTTAGAGTTAAGCTTTGTTCCCAACAGTCGAAACAACTGTGTTGACGAAAGTCTATCGGTACTACCAACCAAATAGAAGTTAGTGAATGCTGCAAAAATTACTGCCTCTGTACCATATAATCTCGAACACATTCTGCAGGAACCATGGATATGTTTGGAACACATTCCAAATATTCATATATCTGCAAGTCCTATACACGCTGAAAAATCTGTATTTTGTTGTTGTTTGGATGCAAATAAAAGTGTGTTTGGAGCTTGTCGCAAATATAATATACTTGTGTCCAAACACATTGTGTTTACTATTCAATATTACATGTTGGAGACACAATGATTAAGATGTTAGAATATATGTGTTTGCGACCCATGTAAATTTATGTTTGTGATACAAATACAGCTGTGTATGTTGCACTGACTATGCTCTCTCGAGAGCAAGAGAATAAAAGAGGGACAACGAGACAGTCTATCTTTTAAGTGTGAATATGAATTTTTACAATATTCTCTCAGTCAGTGAGTCATAAATATTCCTGAATGTGCGTGCAAATTGCAGATGAAGTCAGTGTTTCTTATTTTGGCTGATATATTGCGTTTTAGTTTCATGTATTCAGTCGTCAATGCTTCATCGGACAGAGGATATCAAAAGCGCTTGAGCAGTGAAAAAGAATAAACAAACACTCGGACGGTTAAATGGTTTGTGATGTTGCTTTGGTTTTTGTGGATGTGTTTCGTATATATGTATGTGTGCTACCAAAGTGAGAAGCGATTTTTAGGAAAGGGCAACAACGTGAAGTCCCTTGTCTGACCGAGCCTTTACTGTGAAAATCGGAATGGCGGACCATTTGTGAAATAAGTGTAATAAAAAAACTCAAGTAATTAATCCACGCTTGGCTTGCATGAACTTGATTTGTCCAAAAATATCTTGTTTGTATACCAACGCATAGCTGAAACCTTCTGAAAACAAAAACGTGAGAGACAACAAAGAAAGGAGAAGCAAAAGAGCAGCAGGTTCTCATTGCATGACAAAAACAAATACTGCATTCAATGCAAATAAATGTAAAACTTGCCGTTTTTAATCTATTAATTTCTTGTATTAATTATTTATAAATGTGGAGTTATATTGTTAAAATTAATTATAATAAATAATACATATATATTGAAATCGATGAATAATTCGTTTCTACACAGAGGCACACGACACAACAACAAAGTTTTGGCAATTGCATTTTGTTTTGTTTTTCGTGTTGTTCTCGCAAAAGATATTGCAAAAGCCTCGCAAACGAATCTCTTGCAAGACATCGTAAACGAAACTTTTACTGCCACAAACTGAGTGACTGATGATTCATTTTCCAATCTTTTTCGGATCTGTTTTCGAGAGTTTTACCCGCAAAAGTTTTGCGTAACTCTCGTATGCGATATCGTATACGAAGTTTTGGTCCGCTGGGATGTTACTTTGGTTTTTGTGTATGTGATTTGTATATATGTATGTGTGATACCAAAGTGAGAAACGTTATTGAGGAGAGAAACTGGAAAGGGCATGTTTGCCAGTGATGCTGTTTTGCAAATATATTAATGTTTGAAGTGTGTTTCAAACATATACATGGTTCCTGCAGACTATGTTTGGAAGAATGTGTTAGAGGGGCCGTTATTTTTCAGCGTTTATGTAAATGAAAACATTTGCGTGGTTACTTGCAATGATGAATACTTTTACGCGGAGCCATAGGATCCATATTATAAACCCAAACATCCATATAGTTACGTCGAAACATTCGTGTATGGTATTCCAAACGAACGAGTGGCGACAGAATGCTTGAAACTTGAACGCAACACATCAGCCAACAATTGATTTACACACTCAGTCTGGAATATTTATGAATCACTGACTGAAATAGTAATCCAAAAATACAGTTATAAACTTGCAAAACATTAACTTCGGCTAAGGACAATCTCTGTATGTCCCTCTTTTATTGTTTTGCTCTCGATAGAGCATAGAGCCAAAAAAAAGCTAGGTAACCAGTGCACCAAACGCAGCTGTATTTGTATTACAAACAAAGATTTATTTGGATCATAAAAACATAGATTATAACATATTAATCATTGTGTAACAAACATGTAATATTGAGTAGCAAACACAATGTGTTTGGACACACGTATACTATACTTGCGACAGGCTCCAAACACACGTTATATTTGCATCCAAACAAGAAAAAACTGAAGATTTTTCTGCGTGTGAGGGATTAAAGGAGGTTATTGATTTTTTTGAAGCCTCAGATTGATGGCACAAGTTATGACCTTTTGTCACTCCTTATTCTAAATGTTATCTTAAAGAAATAAATAAATTATAATAAATATAAAATTATAAAATCAATTGGTTAAAAAAATTTTAATCTAATTTTCGTATACATTTCACGTCATTTTCCGTATCTTGGAAGTGACCTGTTGTGGTTAAAGGCCTGTCCCGAGAGTGGAATAAATTGTAGAAAGTCTGACATGGTTGTCATATATTGTGGTGTGATCAGGGTTATATTTCAGTCTGCATCTTTTAAGTGTGCTGGTCTGGCAGTGACAAACACATTTGGGTAGGATTATCAATAGGTATTCAATGACTGACTAGGATAGTATATCCTGACTTTAAGAAGTATTTAACACAGATCTTTCCCCGTCCATGTCGGGCTACACCAAAAATTACCTAAATCATTCAACTTTATGCCCTGAATGCCTGCTCTAGATCCAAAAAGTAGATCGCACACTCACAAACTTAATTGTTTGAAAAGAGGTTGTAGCAACCGTAAATTCTGTTGTTGCCAACGAATTGTAGTTGCATCAACCAAATTGAGGTTTTCAAACATGAATTTAGTCCCTACAACTGGCATACGGAGGGAGTAAACTCTAATAGGTTGTCACATCCTCGAACCACAACCACATTAGATGTCATTAGTCCGATTGTGATGACATCTAATGTGGTTGTAACAACCTCTAAATTCAGTTACGACTAATACGGTTATTTTTTCTCTGGGTGTAGGACACAGTCGGAAATCTAGTTTTATATTTCGAAGGTGGATTTCTATGAATGCGATTTGGGCAGCCCTGATGCGATTTGTACAGCCCTCTTGACAAATAATTTATCAACAGCAATCCCTTATCTTATACTGTAACTTTATTTCAAACCACAGAGTGCTCGTTTGTACCCCTCCCACTTTGTATTACACAACATTTATAAATAATCCCCTGAACCCTCTTATTCAAAATCGTGCAACTTCAACAAATTTGAACATGAATCACTTGCGAGCAACATAATTCGCGTGCAAATTTCAAATGCCAATTAGGCCATGATTTGATGAAGGAGAGACAAAACTTTTTAAAAATTTATTAGCATAAATGTAGCTGGGAAATTTACGACCCCTCCTCCTCATTCACCACCTCTGCAATAAAGAGTGCCAAGAAACACACAAAAAAAAAGAAACAAAAAGAACAGCAACAACACAAGGCAGACGGTGATGGAGGCGACAATGAAACTTATGTTCGTTCATTTGCTAATGAGGGTGAGTTGTTGCTGCTGCTGGTGATGCTGATGTCGATGTCGTTGGTGTTGGCTGTTTGTGCCTCTTTCCTCTATCTCCGTAATCCTCTTCCGCTCGAGGTTTCCTTTGGGCCTGATATTTTTGCATTTGTATTGCGAAAGAGAATGGCGTCGAAACGAAAATCGTTTCAACTTCAACTTCATTATTCAATTATCCCTTAATTCATACAAGTACAGCGAATGTTTCGTAAAGTATTTTTTACTCGCTGGGGTCTAAAGACAACAAAAACAAAAATAAAAACACATCCTGCACTCGCTGTTAAGTGCCATTAATGAGACACCAAAACACTTCAACACTTTTACAACTCGGAATTTTTGATTAAAATTTATGCGCTTTTCGTCGCATTTTTGTTTTGTGGCCTCTTGGCGTCTGGTACCGCTGGTGTTTCAAGTTGTTTTTCATTAAGATTTATGCTCAGTTTTTCACAATTTTCAAACTAATTAGATTTTCTTTTAACCCGAAAAGCTGTTGGCGCGGTTGCACAACGGTTTGTGTTCGCTATTTGGCTTCGCTTTTGGGGTTTTGAGGTTTACGCGGAGGTGAAATTTAACTTGATGGATAAATGATATATGGATGAATAGATGGATGAGTGGATAGATGGATGATGATGGGATGACGTTGATGTTTTTGCTATACAAGTGATATATTTACTTGCATATACCTTCACCCTAAGATACTTACAGTGCCAGCCAGTCTGTAAAGAGTAGTAGTAGGAAATAATGTGTATTTTCTTGGTTTAGACAATTTCGGATCTTAGTAGTTGTGGAATGATGCACAATTATCTAACCCGTAAAAAACAGATTAGGTGCAAAATGTTCACGGGTTACATGGAGTTAAAAAATCAATTACCCATGACAACTCATGCCTCAGTTCCGGACAATGGAAGAACTGAGCCATGAGTTGTCATGGGTAATTGCTCATGGAAGTTCCGGACAAATTTCTCCAGCCTATTCCTTAGTTCATTTCATAAAGAAAAGTCCACTAGGACCATGTCCGAAAATGCAAGGGTGCCAAATGGCAGCGGGTTCAAAATTTTCGGATTGGCGGTCAGAGAGTAGTAGGGTAAAGTTGCTAACTTCTGAGCCAGTGGTCGGATTTTTGAAAAGGTCTTTAAGAGGCCTTTCAGAATTAATTAAAAAAGAAGTAGAAAAAAGTCAAATCGCCGAGATACAGAGCTTTCGGAAAAAAATGGAAAAAAAATCACATAACCTCAATTTGCTCAGCCAGATGGCAGGTAACTTATGTTTTTTTCTGTTGAAGGATAGCCATGCCTCTTACCTTTCCAAAATGACCTAAACAAAGCCCAGAGGTCAAAGCCCAGAGTTAAACATAAGTTAACTGCCATCTGGCTGAGCAAATTGATGTTATGTGATATTTTTCCGAAAGCTCTGTATCTCGGCGATTTGACTTTTTTCTACTTCTTTTTTAATTAATTCTGAAAGGCCTCTTAAAGACCTTTTCAAAAATCCGACCACTGGCTCAGAAGTTAGCAACTTTACCCTACTACCCTCCGACCGCCAATCCGAAAATTTTGATCCCGCTGCCATTTCGCACCCTTGCATTTTCGGACATGGTCCTAGTGGATTATTATTCATGAAATGAGCCAAGGAATACGCTGGAGAACAAGGAACACCCTGTAGAACCATTCTTTAAAAAGAGGTTGTAGCAACCGCAACTTCGGTTATTGCCACCGAATCGCAGTTGCCACAACCGAATTGAGGTTGTCCCAACTGAATTTAGTCCCCACAACAGAAATTCGGTTGAAGCAACCTCTAATTGGTTGTGGCAACCTCTAATTGATTGTGGCAACCTCTAATTCGAATGCGGTGACATCTAATGTGCTTGTGACAACCTCTAAATTCAGTTACGGCTAATTCGGTTGTTTTCCTGTGGGTGCTGTTATGTTTTGTGTATGAATATTTGTAATAAAAGTAGACAATTTTTAGAATTTAACAATATTTAATATAAATACACGCTGAAAAAAAACGACCTCGGCATAATTTTGCAGGAACCATGTATATGTTTCCAAGCATTATTGTCATGCATCGAAGATTTGGTACTTTTTCTTTTTTTGTTCTTGTTTTCTGTAGTTTTCAACAAACAAAGCCACATTTGGGTCACAAAAACATATATTCGAACCTATTAATCATTGTGTCTCCAACATGTAATATTGAAGAGCAAACACAATGTGTTTGGATACAAATATACTATGTTTGCGACCAGCTACAAACACATTAAATTTACATTCTAACAACAACAAAAAATGCAACCTTTTTAGGGTGTATTATATTACAAACGGACGTAAAAACAAATGTCTCGGAAAACTTTGGACGAGCAAAAAATTCCGTGTTAAGAAGTTATATTTAACAGATGCATACAAATAATAAAAAAAAAATAAATGGTTTCCCGTTTCCCGGGATTAGGAAGAGCTTCTCACAGCCAGCGAGCTGTGCGCGTTCTAGTTTTACACTCACTGATTGGGACCTACAGTTTAACACCGGTTCTGAACGGTATTTTGCGATGCTTTTTCATGGCTAAATACTCGATAGTGTCATAGAAATAATAAATAGGAGATATATATGCTATTTTGGCAGCTCACTGGTTGTGAACAGCTCTCGCCAATCCCTTCATGGGATGTAATGGGAAATCGTGTTTTTGTAAGTTCGGAAAATATCGCAATCAAAACACACAAGAGAACATTTGCTAAAAACTTCTTTCCATCTCCAGAGAACCATCGGTCCGTAGAGCACGACGAAACTGCCGGCAATTTTTATTGCCTGTGAAGATTGTATTGTGTTTTAATCAACAACAAAAATCATTTCTAATGGAGACCGATGATTCGCTGGGGATGGAAAGAAGTTTTTTGCAAATGTTTTCTCGTGTGTGTTTCTTGGGATATTTTTCGAACACTTGCATAGTGGAAAACTCTCAATTGGGATGAGTTTTCGTTCGTTGAATTTCTCAAAAGCAGCATTCCAAACAACCTCTGATGAAGGTTTGTGGCTTGATCTGAAATAGCCATACGGTTTGCCAGAAATCATTAGAATGCATTTGCAAAATTTCTTTCATAATAAAAGTATATCTCTATAAATAAGTATAGAGATGTAGGATGGTCTTCAGCTTGAAAAATTAAATAAAAATATAAATTAAATAAATTTAAAAAAAAAATAATTATCTCCGGATACACCCAAGATTTGCACAATACAAAAATATATTTGAATATTTTTTTGTAACTTTCATTTTTAATGGGACACTCTAAATACTTGGCGTGTCGTTTGGTGTAAAAAATTGCCTTTGTTGCAGAAATATTTCGGTTGCTGCGTACACCCAGCATTGATCGTAAAATTTGTTACGCTCCCCACAAACTGAAAACTTTTATCCTAAAAGTCGTTTCCGTCACTGTAAACGAGCTTTTGTTTACCCCAAAAATTAAAAAATGGCACACAACCTTCAAAATTACTTTACTACTTTTCATGTGGGTTGTGTAAATAAGAGATTCACTGCTATAATGCTATAATTAGCACTGCATTTATGAAACCACCACTTCTATTCTCAAAATGTTTGCTGGGATTTACATCTGCTATAGTTTACGTTTGTTGCTGCTGCCATCATACGGAAGAGATGGAAACAACTGAATACATTTTGTGTAAATTATTTCGCTTTTAAACATTTTGTGTAAATTATTTTCTGTTTTTCTGCTTTTAAGCGAACGAGTTGAGTGCAAAATGTTTTTCGAGAAAACTTTTTCTTTGTTCCAACCAAGATAGATGGTTGGGTGTGAGTGTGGACGCAGGGTGACGAGGGTGAGGAGGCAAATATCTAATAAAACGAGGGATGAAGGTGAAAAACAGAAGACCGATATAAACGACTGAATAGATGGATGGTTGGATGTACGACTACACATCTATTTGATGAATTTCAACTTGGCAACGGATGTTACTGTAACTTTGTTGCCTTCTCAAAGTTAAGATAACAGCAAAATTGCAAACAAAGAGTTTTGCTAAACAAAAGAAATATTCTTCGAACGTCTTCTACATCTTATGTTACCTACAAAATACCAACGAAAACTCTGTTGGCTGGGACCAGGAAAACTTTTCAGTTGGGGGCATTATGTAGCTTCTCTTAAACAGATATGAAGGTGGTTTTTTCTTTCATTACTTTACTTGGAAATATTTGAGGAAAATTCAAGTAACTGTCTGTCCAATTAATATTTAATGGGAAGTTGAATGGAAATTAGTCAAAAGTTTGTTGAATGAATGAAATAAATTATTTCTTTCCCTCACATATGACAACATGACGGGCATATAAGGTGAATGAGATCAGCGCTGAGAGAGAAACGTACACATATGTTTTAATGATTTTAATGCATTGTGACATCATCGTACTATCGTGCTAGTGGAGGGCAATTTTGTATTAAATTTAATAAATGTAACAACGATTCCCGGCCAACCTGCTTTGGTGTATACGCCATCAAAGAAAATGTCCTAAAAATGTAGCACGAAAAAATAGTAGTTTACGTCAAAAGAAATCACATGCTGTGCCTTTTCCATTTTTAGTAGCATCAACTGGGACCTGCAAAAAAACCATGACCCTGATTACGATTGTTGAGATTCGACTAATGTTAAATTCTTCACAATTCGATAGTACACGTGACTATTTGATATATCACCTGCCGGGGTCACATAATCGAAGGTGGCATTGAGCTTAGGAAACACTAAGAATCATAAGTGTGTGTTTAGTTGTTTTAGATCCTCGTTATGTTTAAAGTTGTAGTTTCCTTTAAGGCTGTAAGAGATCATGTTTTCTCCGGTTAGTGAAAAAAATTTAAATGCCGCGGGTGGGATTCGAACTCACATTCGCTGGACGATCGTTTCGATGTTTGTGAAGCATCATCTTCAGCAGCGTCTAGCCCGTTAAACCACTGCGGTGTGTATTTATTCCATTTTCAGCTAAAGTAAATTTAAATTCGTGGTCACGGAAGGTGAAAGTTGGAGTATATACATCAATAAGAGCGCTACAAAAGTTTTTTTAAATAAAACAAAACCGGAAATTCTTTATTCCTGTGAAAGTACGTTCGATGCCATTATGTATGGAACTCGATTTCTTTTGCATGGCCACCTCGGGCACGCCTGCAGAAGTCCAGACGCTGAACCCAATTTTCGATGGTTTTCAAGCATAAATCGGCCGATACTGCTGCAATTTCACGTTCGATATTCGTACGAAGTTCATCAATCGTCGCTGGCTTGTTGGCATAGACCATAGACTTGACGTTAGCCCCACAGGAAATAATCTTACGGCGTCAAATCGCACGACCGAGGCGGCCAATCGACTGGGCCATTTCGTGAGATAACACGTTCACCAAATTTGGTTTCCAATAAATTGATTGTGGCATTCGCTGTGTGGCTTGTGGCGCCGTCCTGTTGGAACCACATGTCCTCCAAGTCCATATTATCCAATTGTGGCCAAAAATATTCGGTCATCATTGAACGGTAGCGTTTCGCATTCACAGTAATGTGCCGGTCTTGATCATCACGGAAGAAGTACAGCCCAATGACGCCGCCGGCCCATAAACCGCACCAAACCGTAATTTTTTCGGGATGCAATGATGACTCATGGATTACGTGTGGATTGCTGTCTGAACAATAACGCATATTATGCTTATTGACGAAGCCATTCAGCCAGAAATGAGCCTCATCGCTCAAGACCATAAATTGGGCGTAGCGCTCTTAAAGTTGAGGCCACTGACTCCAAATTTCGGTGGTAAATTTTAATAATTTCGACTCGTTGTTGGCTCGTATATCTTTCCATGACGAAATGGCAAACCTTACTGAAGAGAAATGTCAAAAGAGCGGGAAAAAATATGGCGTCGTTTGCTATCCCTATCGATTTACTTTTGTAGCGTCTCTGTTGAAAAACCCTTCAGTTCCAGAAATGTCATTTCCCACTTACAAGTTTAATGACCAGTAGGATGATATGAATAAATTCCTCTGCATCTATCAACCGATACAAATCCCCCAAAAATGCATCAAAAAAATTTGGGGGAAAAAAGCCATACGAACATGCATATAACCTCAAAAAATAGCCCTACCTCTTACCTTTCCAAAAGTATCTAAACGAAGCCCAGAGGTCTTACCGTTCCAAAGTTATGACTGAATTCCATTTTTTTTTGATTTTGGAAGCGTAATACCAGCGCACATTTGTTTGTTTTTGTAAATTAACACGTTTAAGATTTTATTTTATTGAAAGTTTTGACAGAAGAATCAAACACAAAGGAAAAAAAAAACATTTGATATTTTTTTCGAAATTTTTTTTGAAGCTCCGTATCTCGGCGGTTTCATTTTTTATTAATTTTTTGTAATGATACTCAAAGGTCTCTTAAAGACCTTTCCAACAAGCTCAAAACCAAAAACTTCGCTATTTTACCCTGGTACCCTCCGACCACCAATCCGAAAATTTTCAAACCGCTGCCCCGTTGCATTTTCGAGAATGGTCGTAGATGGACCTATTTTCATGAAATGACCCAAGGAATAGGCTGCCGAAATTTGTCCAGTTATGACTGAACCACCCTGGATAATGATCAGTTCATTGAAAAAGTTCATAAATCCGTTAATTATTTCATAATTAATTATTAATTATTTCATAAATCCGTTAATTATTTCATATTTTGTAAACAAACAACCAGAACATTCTCTTTCAGATATTTCCTGTTTTTGGAAATTTTTGTGATCCTTTGCATACTAAAGAATTCTCATTGCATTTAGGGTTTCCTTACATATAGCTTAATGATTGTTTCAATAGCACAATTGCGTCTTGTGGACTTGTGAAGTGAAAATAGAAAGCGAATAAAGTGAATAAGACATTTAGTTTCAAACTCGCTGAGGACTGAAGTTAAGCAAACTCGCCAAAACAATTATATTCGCTTATCTGGTTGCTTATTTTTGTGACCCTGCTGAATTTGCCGAGTTGAACGAACTAAGTAAGCGAGTCCACAAGTCGCTTGGTAAGTCGCTTAATACTTGAATGTAGAAAAAAATAAAAAAAAAGTGAGTCATGGCTGGCCACAATACACGAAATTTGAAGTAGCATAAATCGAAACCTGATGAGGTTTCTACACCCAGAGAACCAAATGTTTGAAAATAGGTTGTAGCAACAGTAAATTCGGCTGTTGCCACCGAATTGCAGTTGCTACAACCGAATTGAGGTTGTGACAACGGAATGTAGTCCCCACAACTGAAATTCTGTTGAAGCAATCTCGCCTCATAATTGAATCGGTTGTGACAACTGAATCTTCAACAATATTCGTTCTGTCAACTAAATTGTCTAAAATTTCGGTTGGAACAACCGAATTTGGAATTAATTCGGATGCAACAACCGAAATTGATACTAAATTCGATTGCAGTAACCGAGTGTGTCACCAAAACAGTTGCAACAACCGAATTTGTCATCAATTCGGTTGAAACTATCGAATTTGGTATCAATTCGTTCGCAATAACCAAATTTAGCCTTAAGTCAGTTGCAACGACTGAACTTGGTATCAATTCGGTTGCTGTAACTCTGTGAATTCTGTAGGTAAAACCGAATTAATTTTCAATTCGGTAACCACAATATAATTGTAGCATTTCCTACCTGACGTTTAAAATTATAAATAGAAATATTATATCAATATCAAGATTTGTTTGTGGTTACCAAGACAGGTGAGTGCAAATATTGTAATTATAGTTTGTCCTAAAACGTGTTTTTTTGCAGATAATGTCCAATCAACTATCAGCGGTTTTGAAATTTTTCAAGCTCGGGCGTTTCAGATGTGCCCGTATATAAAACGGTTGAGGTAAATAAAGAGTACTACACGTCAGAATTGGTGCGGTGGCCCATTATATCCGGGACTTCAAAAAAATCGGACGTGGCGTGTATAACAAATATGTTGCCGTAAAGATTGCCCTATCTAAATGACTTGTTTTTCTCCTTTTGTAATTATTTTATAAGAATTCCGCAAAATAAATCATCAGTTACTAATTAAAACAAATTTGAAAATTCATTTCTGATAATATCTAAATTTGGTTGTGACCACCTCTAATTTGCCTGTGACAACCACTAATGAGGTTGCGACAACCTCCGATGTGGTTCCGACAACCTCTGATGTGGTTGTGTCAACCTCCAATTAGGTTGCGGCAACCTCCGATAAGGTTGTGTCAACCTCTAAATAGGTTCTGGCAACATCTAATGAGGTTGCAACAACCTCCGATGTGGTTGTGTCAACCTCTAATGAGGGTTGGTTGCGACTAATTCGGATGTCTCACTGAATTTATCTGTGAGTGTAGAGAGGAGTGAAATGTAATGCATAATAAATACAAGGATACTATTCTATATCTGAGAAATGAAGTCGCTACATTGCGCCAACAACTTACAAAATTCACCGGAATGTTCGGCGTAAATGAGTAAAATGCCACCAATCATATGCACATGGTGGTTATTATTATATTGAAGGCATATATTATATTATAAATTTACAAGAACTTTCAGTTCCATTCATCAAATTTCCATAATATTTATAAACAACTAATGTCAGCAAATTGAAATGTGTAAACGAGTGACTTCAAATGCTTTACTTACATCACCTTTCAAACTGGCCCCTTGTCTAAGCAAAAAAAATCCAAAAATTAACATTAGTTTTGGAATATTTAGAATGCTTGAAATATAATGAATATTTTCTAAGCAAAATAAATAAATTGAACAACAATAATTTATAATAATTTTCATCATACAACTTATAGTGATTACGGTTCCAGCTACAAATAGAGTAGAAGCTTTTTGGAGTCATGATTTCAGACGTCATTTTCATATTTTCGGTTTATATCAAATTTTAATTGATCTCTTTCAAATTGCAATTGATGTATTTCAATTGTCAAGCGCGGTATTTTAAGTTTCAATTAATTTACATACATATATGTTTGAAGTTTCAATTTTACAATTTCTAAAGTTCAATTGAAATTTTTTAAATTACAATTCCAAATTCTGTAGTGCTTCACAGAACAATGTTCACATTCTCCCGCATATGTTAAATTTCCCTACCACTTAGACGCTGATGTTTCAAAAGAGAATGAGAGTGCCAGCTGCTGGCATGTGATTGTCGTTACTGGGTATCGCTTGTGGTTGATGAGATGTCATGGTCGGCATCCATCGAACCATCCACAAAAATAATCAATTCCACAAGTTTTTGTATAAATGTTTCTATTAAATATTCAGATCAGATCAAACAGCTACCCACAAAACTGATGTCAAATTTCAAGATCTAAAAAGAAAATAACTTCGAATAAGTTTACGATAACAGTGTTCGTTGCGTAATATTTGGAATATCGCGGGCAGTCCAACACAGAAAGAACAAAGACAATACGTTCTTCTGCAAATATAAAATAAAGACAGAATCCGAAATCTACTGAATGAGATCAATGTATGTGCTCGCCATCAATTAGACATGAACGAACTAAATAGCGTTTCTATGTACAAGAGAAGCGTAAACAACGCACCACGCAGTAACTATGAGCGTGGTGTACTGGTTCATCGTGCATGATACATGGATTTCGTTGCTTCAGAAATGATTATTTTGTTTATTCACGTAGCCATTAAGATGGAAATCAGCCTCATCGCTCATGATAATTTTCGATGAAAAATCGGCCACCTCTTCGTTGAGATTCAGGATGGCTTGAGCGTAGGTTACACGCGTTTGGCGGTCAACAGCTAACAGCTGATGCACTGTCTGTACTTTATACGAGAACTTATTAAAATCTTTCACCAAAATTAGGTATTACACTAATGACGTGACAGGATATACAGGGTGGGCCACCATGGGGTATAATTTTCAAAAATATCCAACCATTTTCGGTACGATTTCGATCCGTTTTGCTTACTGGTAAGTAATCAGCCAATGTTCTTTTGCTGTAATTTTTTTTAAAGAAACCCTTTGGTTCTACTTGTGAAAATTGTTTATTCAATCCATTAGAATTTATTCCATCAAGTTGAGAAAATGATATCGGCCAAGTGGCCGCCGCCAGAGTTGATGACCATACGGGCTCGTTTTATAAAATTTTCCATCACTCTTTCCAGAACTGCGGGCGACAGGTTCTCGCATTCTTGACGTATATTCTCCTTAAGGGCTTCAAGGCTTGTTGACGTAAGCCCTCGACTTAAAACACCCCCACAAAAGAAGTCTGGAACGGTTAAATCGGGTGATCTAGCCGGCCAGTGCAAATCACCAAAGTGACCCAGTAATGATTTCTTCAGAATATCAGTTGTGGCTCGAGAAGTGTGCACCGTTACACTTTCCTGTTGGAACCACATGTTCTCCAGCCCCAATTCATCAATTCAAAATCCATCCAAAATTCGGTAATCATGGCTCTGCAGCGCGCGCAGTCCACACTCGTCGGTTGGCCCGCGGCGTTCTAAAAAAAATGTTCCGATGACTCCTCCAGCGTAAACAGCGCACCACGCAGTAACTATGAGCGTGGTGTACTGGTTCATCGTGCATGATACATGGATTTCGTTGCTTCAGAAATGATTATTTTGTTTATTCCCGTAACCGTTAAGATGGAAATCAGCCTCATCGCTCATGATATTTTTCGATGAAAAATCGGCCACCTCTTCGTTGAGATTCAGGATGGCTTGAGCGTAGGTTACACGCGTTTGGCGGTCAACAGCAAACAGGTGATGCACTTTCTGTACTTTATACGAGAACTTATTAAAATCTTTCACCAAAATTCTGCGTAGGGACTGCCGGTTACTGCCCAATTGCGTTGCACGTCGTCTGGACGATGTTCTGGGCCCTCTTCGACATCTTGGGCAACACCAGCGATATTCTCAGCAGAACAGCTGCTCCGGGGCCGGCCAGCTTCGGGAAGGTCTCGTGTTATCCCAGTATCTTCAAGGCGAGTAGCCAAACGCCACAGTGTTTGTCCAGCTGGTGTCGGACGGCCAGGAAATCTGCGACGAAATTCACGCTGCGCCAACACAACCGACGAATTGTTGCCCAAAAAACAAAAAAATGGAAACAATTATTCCGCGTTCTTGCGGAGTAAACCGATTCAGCGCTTGTCGATTTGTATTCTGCGTTTGTTTACTTCACAAATGTCAAAACCGAATTGACATTTGGCGCCATTTGCAAAAGTTATAGGGTTTTCGAATAGGGTGATTACTTTTGCCCCACCTTGTATAAAAACCACCTGGAGAGATTCACAAATGAACAAAGAACCAGAATAGTAAGAATTGTATTATTTAAATCAGCGATCAATTATTTTACGCAAAGATCATATCGTCGACATTTTAACGTCAGAATTTCGCGCCCCTATAGCAATGATTCGTTGCTTGGCCTATCATGAATTGCTTCTCTCTACTTTGAGAGAAAATAAATTTATACCAACAGACGCGTAAACTACACTATGTCTTGAATAGAGACTGTCGACTTTCGACAAAAACAAACAAGTAAATTCTAACGTTAAGGTTTTTTATCCTTCGAAAACAAATTACGCGAAATGCTGTAGAACATCCACGAAAAACAAATCGACATCTACACGCAAAGAAAAAAAAACGTTTATTGCTCGGTTGCCGCAAGAATACTTTGATTGATTTGTTTGAATTTATTAATCGCAACCGTTCATGTAGTTCTCCCAAATAAACTCGTATATCGCAAATGTGTATCATGTTGTTGCAAACGAGTTCTCGTTTTTCAGTTCTCAAGAACGTTTTTTAGTTTGGAGCAACTACAACTCTGTTGCTGTAACCGAAACAACAGTTATAGGAACCGTTTTCCGTTTCTCGCAAACGTTTGCTGCAAACATTTTTCGGTTCTCCCTAACGAAATGACAGTCCCCAAACGAACTTCAGTCATCTGAGATTTCGTTTGGGAGGAACGATTTTTTTCTTTGCGTGCACAATTGACATTCTTTTGGAGCAAACTCTACTAGGTTGTATACTGTGGTTGTGACAACTCCTAAATTCGGTTACTGCTAATTCGGTTATTTTTTCTGTGATTGTTCATGTAGTTCTCCCAAATAAACTCATATATCGCAAATGTGTATCGAATTGTAGCAAACGAGTTCTCGTTTGCAGCAAATATAAAAAACGTTTTGCGATAACTGAAATTAGCTATTTTTCTAATGAGAGCACAGATTACGAAGAACGTAAATTTCTCTCATTCTGTCGACTGTATAGACAGTCTTATCCACTCGTTTGGTATACACAGACACTACAGTGATCAGACACTCTAATGCTTCTACCTTGTCAATATATCTTGGATGGTCAATTGACGCGTTTTAGTTTGCTGCGCTTTTAGTTGTTATTTGAATGCAAGGCGAGACAGACGTGTAAGTAGACAGTGAAAAAATACACAAAAATTCCAACTTTTTTTAAAACAAACTTTATGGGTAAAACCAAAATCATAAAAGTTGGTAATTTATTTACAACTCGTTGACTGCAAACATTTTTCAGTTCATGCAAGCGTTTTTCAGCTTGTATATTTCATAAGTCGTTTGCAGCAAACATTTTTCGGTTCTCCCAAACGAAATGACATGTATGGATTAAGAGAAGTTTGTTTCTCCTAAATACAGTCCCCAAACGAACTTCAGTTATCTGAGAGTTCGTTAGGGAGGAACGAGTATTTTCTTTGCGTGTACCGTCTCTTTGTTGCTTGTAAGGCTGACACAGGCGACCACTAATTGTTTCCAGGTAAGGACTCAGACAAGACGATACCATATCGACATATTAATGAAGATCATAATAAGAAATCCATTACAGTTCTCCGGAAAGTATATGGACCTATATTAGACAATAGCGAATATCAGTGCCGCATGAATTACAAGCTGTATGAGCAGAACGTCGATAATTAAGGCATCCAAATAACGAGATTACATTGGCTAGGAAATGCCAGAAAAATGGATACGCATGAGGCAGTGTGAATGGTATTCAAAGACATACTCGAAGGAAGCCGATATATGGGACGACAAAGACTAAATTGGAAGGAAGGAGGAATTTCAAGCTGTATGAGCAGAACGTCGATAATTAAGGGATCCAAATAACGAGATTACATTGGCTAGGAAACGTCAACAAAATGGATACGCATGACCCAGTGTGAATGGTATTCAAAGACATACTCGAAGGAAGCCGATATATGGGACGACAAAGACTACATTGGTCGGAAGGACGAATTCGTACATGAACAGAACTAATTCCTTGAAAATATATTGTAGCAATCGTAAATTAGAATTACAACTGCTCGGTTGTGGCATTTACGAATGACTTTCGTCCACGCAACTGAAATTCGGTTGAAGCAACTGCTAATAGGTTATGATAAACTCTAATGCGGTTGCGACAACCTCTAAATTTGGTTACGGCAGATTCAGTTATTTTTGTGTGTGTGTGGGGAAAATTGGTGCTACCAACTGGCAACAAAAGACAACAGTTCATGCGGGTTGGAGAAATAAAGGGTGGACCATGTAACATTTGGATTTAAAAAAAAAATGATTTCCCAGTAAATCCCATGAAGGAATTGGAGACAGCTGCTCACAACCAGTGGACTGTGCGCTTTCTAGTTTGATACTCACTGATTGGGACCAACAGTTTTTACACCAATTCCGAGCGGTATTTTGAGAAGCTTTATCATGTCTAAATACTCGATAGTGTTACCGTCACTATGCGAGGTGACCGCCGCCGAAAGAAATTTAAGGGTCGAACCCAGGATCTCATGTACAAGAGGCGCTCACACTAACCATTCCACCACCGACGGTTTTGGAATTTGAACCCCCCATTTTTTCGAAGCAGACAACCAATTTGACATTTATGAAGTGTCAGTTTACTAGTTACAGGCTCGAAATTTACGAACTGAGTCGCATTACGCTTGAAGAATATTGGGAAATATAAAAAACTTTCTTCCAAAGTTCTGAGTCTTCAATTCGATACAGTGCCATCAACGCCGTTTGTGGATCAATTTGTGAAGCGACTTCATCAATCCGGGTCCGTAGTGGGCAATGGAACTTGTGTGCTCGAAGAATTCTCGTGGTCGTCCAGTGGAACTCTCTTGCTCATCCAGTGGAAAATATTGAGGTGTAGCTGAAAGTGTGCTCGAAGAACCATCAACATCATCAACTCGCCACCATTCGCAGCAATTGGAAATTTCTAGCACTTCTCTGCGCAGAATTGTGAATTAAGACCTAGGTGTACAATGGAACTCGTATACGTGCTCGACTAGTGGAAAATATTGAGCTGTAGCTGAAAGTGTGCTCGAAGAACCTTCAACTCGCCACAGTTCGCACTTCTTTGCGCAGAATTGTACAGTGAGACCTAGATCTGTAGGCTTAAAGTCCAATTAGTCCAAGCACTGAAGCCTCTCGACCATCCGATATGATTTCATATCGCTGAATGAGCTGAAGAGAGCTTGGCTGAAGATGAGAAGTTCTACCGACAAGTAATCTTTTGCGATGTAGCTTATTTCCACATCGGCGGCTACATTAATAATCAAAATTGTCGTATTTGGGGTTCGGGAAATCCTCACGTCGTCGAGGAGAAGCTGATGCAAATGAGCAAGGAGCCACCGGCATCATAAATTGCGAGCGATTTTTTGTTTCTAAATGTTGAAGAACACTGAAAGATAACTGTTACGCAAATAATCACGAGTCCATTGAGGCTTTAAAACACGAAGTCGAAGCTGCCGTTCACGAGATAGAGGCCCAAACAATCGAAAATGTACTGACAAATTAGGTAGATCGAATGAGGTAAAGCAAGTCGTGGAAGCCATTTGGACGTTGTTGTCGTTCATTCATAAATGTCAATGATGGGCCTTACCACAAAAATTATAATTTTGAAAAAATTTACGAGGGCGGATCCGTGACTTTTCGGACTTCTCTCGTAGTTATATGAAATGCAAAACTGCTCCCATCTATTCATAGACTGCCGTCAAATTTTGAGCAAGTTCCGTCATTTACTTTGCATTTAACTGCTGTTCAAAACATAGAACCTCATGCATTTTTTAAAAATGGAAAAGTGCATTTCGAGTGCTCATTAAACATTATTTTTACGAAAAGAGACCGTCAATCAAACCAACTAAAAGCTTGATAAATAAAGGGTTTTCAACAGAGACGCTACAAAAGTATATCGATAGGGACAGCAAACGACGCCATATTTTTCCCCGCTCTTTTGACATTTCTCTTCAGTAAGGTTTGCCATTTCATCATGGAAAGATATACGAGCCAACAACGAGTCGAAATTATTAAAATTTACTACCGAAATTTGGAGTCAGTGGCCCCAACTTTAAGAGCGCTACGTCCAATTTATGGTCTTCAGCGATGAGGCTCATTTCTGGCTGAATGGCTTCGTCAATAAGCAAAATATGCGTTATTGTTCAGACAGCAATCCACACGTAATCCATGAGTCATCATTGCATCCCGAAAATATTACGGTTTGGTGCGGTTTATGGGCCGGCGGCGTCATTGGGCCGTACTTCTTCCGTGAAAATCAAGACCGGCACATTACTGTGAATGCGAATCACTACCGTTCAATGATAACCGAATATTTTTGGTCCCAATTGGATAATATGGACTTGGAGGACATGTGGTACCAACAGGACGGCACCACAAGTCACACAGCGAATGCAACAATCAATTTATTGGAAACCAAGTTTGGTGAACGTGTTATCTCACGAAATGGCCCAGTCGATTGGCCGCCTCGGTCGTACGATTTGACGCCGTTAGATTATTTCCTGTGGGGCTACGTCCAGTCTATGGTCCATGCCAACAAGCCAGCGAAGATTGATGAACTTCGTACGAATATCGAACGTAAAATTGCAGCAGTATCGGCCGATTTATGCTTGAAAACCGTCGAAAATTGGGTTAAGCGTCTGGCCTTCTGCAAGCGTGGCCGTGGTGGCCATGCAAAAGAAATCGAGTTCCATACATAATGGCATCGAACGTACTTTCACAGGAATAAAGAATTTCATTGGTATCTAAAACCGGTTTTGTTTTATTTAAAAAAACTTTTGTAGCGCTCTTATTGAAAAACCCGTTACTATGGAGACTCTGCACCATCTATTTCAATGGTAAAAAAGTGGTTTACTGACTTTCGTTGTGGTCGCTCAAGAACAAATGACGCTGAACGTTCTGAACGGCCATTGAGGTCAATACACCCGAAAATGTTGGAAAAAGTTCACGATATGGTGTTGGCCGATCGAAGAGTAAAAGTGCGTGAGATTGTTGATGCCATAGGCATTTCATATGGCAGTGTGATTTCAATTTTAAGTGATCAGTTGTTGTTAAGAGAGCTGTCTGCAAGATGGGTGCCGCGTTTGCTCAGAATTGACCATAAACGTATGGTTGCACAGGAGTATAGTCTCAATGGCAAAATTCCATGTATTGGGCTACGAATTTGTACCTCATCCGCCATATTCTCCGAATTTAGCCCTCAGTGACTATTTCCAATTTCCAAACCTAAAGAAATGGCTCGGTGGAATGAGTGCTAGCTCCAACGATGAAAAATCCCTATTTTATAGACCTCGTAAAATCCTACTTTTTGGAAGGGATACAAAAATTGGAGAAACATTGGACTAAGTGTATTGAGTTAAAAGGAGATTATGTTGAAAAATAAATTTTTTTGCAGAAAAAAACTGTGTTTCTTTCAAAAAGTCACGGACTTATTGATTAGTATGATTAGATATATATTAGTATTTTTTAAAACGAAATTTAATTCCAAATTTATATTATATTTTTGTTATCTGTGTTTGTAAATATGACAAGATTTAGATATTTTAGTGTCAAAAGCATTTGATTCTCAACGTCGTTGAATCTTCAAAAAGTGCAGATTGACATTTGCATATTGCAATTTAACCTCTTTAATTGAATATCATTTATGTATTTTTTATAATTTGTAGGCCTACGGGTGAAGACACCTTCGTCGCCCACAGGTTTCCACAACAACTTATTTGCAATCGAACAATTGTGGCCAATTGAACAAACATTTGAGTCAGTCACACAATGTGGTTATGCAATGAAACTCATACGATTGCTGTCGTTATTGTTGGTGTTGTATGCAAAGGGAATATAATAGCAACAACAACAGCAAAACACAGAAAAAGGTAAAAGAGATATTGTAATTAAACATGCAAACCACAAAAAGCAATTGCAGTCGTTTTTCTCTTGCTCCTTTGTAATGCACCATCATCGAATACGAGGGTTGTGTGCGAAACTGTAAACTCATAGACGACAATACGATATTTATAACTCTAATATTTAAATTTTCTTTAAATATTATTTTCAAATTTGAATATAATAATTCTGGCCCATTTGGAAGCAGCTTAATTAATCACTCTGTATTTGACAGCCATTTGAAGCCAACAGCTTTTGTAGTGTCACAATGATAACAAACATAATTTTATATCAAGCAGTGTTGATTTATCTTGTTTCTGGAAACGAAATCCATTGAGAAAATTAAAACTGATTTCAGCGAAATTTATGGAAACTCGGCACTCTTGTTAAAGCCCGGTATTTAGTTTTTATGCAATTTTCGTTGTCATATGAAGTACGAGTATAAAAAATAACGAAAACTTCATAAACCGAAAATTTCGCTCACTTTTCATTTGCTTGGTACTCAGCTCTTTGCGAATATTTCGTAGGCAAAATCAAGTACAGGGTTGCTATGCCATAGTTATTTCGTACGAAAACAATTGTTTGAAAATATTTCATTTATAATTCCTCTAATCACTCCATTTCATTTTTAACGCATGTGGTATTACTTTTGCTGGTTAAAACTATCGAAATGGCAAAATTCCGCTGCGAAATAATTATCAAACAATTGTTTTCGTACAAAATTAGTTTGGCGTAACACCCCTGTAATTGATTTTGCATGCGAAAATCAAATTTCGCTAAGAGCCGAAAATTTCGCCCACTTTTCAGAGTTGTTAGTGAAAAAAATGTAAATGCCGCGGGTGGGATTCGAACTCATATTCGCTGGACGATCGTTTCGATGTTTGTGAAGCATCATCTTCAGCAGCGTCTAGCCCGTTAAGCCACTGCGGTGTGTATTTACACAAGTGACTATTTATTGATTGTGCAGAGTGATTGGTTGTCGCTACTTACTCATGGTACTCAGCATGCAAACGAAAAGTGAGCGAAATTTTCGGCTCATGCAATTGTCGTAATATTTTATGCACGTACTTCTTATGGCAACGAAAATTTCATAAAAACTGAATACCGGGCTTTAGGAACAAAAAATTAACGAGTGCCGTAATTTTGACGCGACTGTGTATACTTATACAAGGTGGCGCAAAAGTAAACTTCCGATGTTTTTTGGCTGTAATTTAAAAAAAAATTAAAAACTTTGATTCTTCTTGTGGATTATTTTTATTTGGTCTTTTAATTTTTTTTACATCAAGTCGAGAATATGATGTCATGTAAATGGCCGCCGCCACAGTTGATTGTCATTTGAGCCCTTTTTATGGCATTTTTGGCCAAAACTTCCGGCGATACGTCCTCACATTCTTGACGGATATTGTCTTTAAGAGCTGCAAGACTCTGAGGCTTGTTGACATAAACCCGCGACTTCAAAAAGCCCCACAAAAAGAGGTCTGGAGCGGTCAAATCAGGCGATCTTGCTGGCCAGTGCAAATCGCCAAAACGGGAGATTAGGCGCCCGGGAAATGCATCCTTCAGCATATCGGTTGTGGCACGTGCAGTGTATGCCATTGCACCGTCCTGTTGGAACCACATGTTTTCCAATCCCAATTCATCAAGTTGCCGCAAAAAGAACTCGTTGATCATTGCTCTGTAGCGCTCACGGCGCTTCCATGACATCGACGGCGCTTCCATGACATCCTCGGCTACAGCAGCAATATTCTCTGCAGAACGGCTACTCCGGGGTCTGCCACGCCTGGCAGCATCTCGTGTTGTGCCAGTCTCTTCGAGGCGAGCGGCTAAACGTCGCAGTGTTTCACCAGTAGGCGTTGGACGGCCAGGAAATCTGCGACGAAATTCACGTTGTGCCAAAGTCACCGACCGATTATTGGTCAAATAAATAGTCAGCAATATTCCGCGTTCTGGAGCAGTGTAGCGTAACATTGTTTATTAACGTGTATTTCGCATGTGTTTACTACACAAATGTCAAAACAGAACTGACATTAGGGGCCAATCGCAAAATTTATAGCATTTTCTGATAGGAGGATTACTTTTACGCCACCTTGTATATAAACATATGAATAAGATCGGCAAAAAAGTCAGTAAGATAATGTGTGGCTCCCAGAACTGCCCCTATACTTTTAAGATTTGGTCTCCTAACCATTTGTAGGACTTTTTTACTATTTGCAATTCTTCAAACATTTACATTTAGATTTTCTTATATTTCTCGAAAACAAAATCACAGATTTGATCAAAAATACGGCAACAAATTCGTAATACAGACAACCATTAGCGGTTAAAGGGTACAGAAGATATTAACATTTGCTCCTCGAGAAAAATTATTTTTTGTTGTAAATTTGTTTGTTCAATTTCAGACCCTCACGAACTATATAAATATGTAATTTAATTTTAAATCATGTTTACAACTTTCTTAGTGACGCCATTAGTACTTAGGAAACTGATCTATTGCCCATGAAAATTAAAAGCAGATTAGTGAATAAATACAGGGTGGGTCGTTGGTAATTCCATAATGTGAATGTGCATTTCTGCAAATGGTTTACAATGTCATTGAGCTTTGACTTAAATTTTGCAGGCAACGATGAAAAACACGCGGCCCCTGTAACTTATTGCACGAAACATGTATATGTTTGCAAGCATTGTGGTCACAAATTGAATATGTGCTGCTTTTGTGCTTCTTGTTTGTCTGCCACGATTTTTTCAGCAGTTTTCAACAATCAAAGGCACATTTGGGTCAACAAAATATATAATACTCTGCAAACCCGGCAGACTTCGTCCTGAATTTTAGTAGAGGGGAAAAATTAAAAAAAATATAGTCTACAGCATTCAGTGATAAGGTAGCATTCTACTGGTGAAAAAAATTTTAAAATCGGATGAGTAGTTTAGAAGATTCATATAGATAGACAATCTCACAAACACTTCCTGTTTATAATATTAGTATATATAACCTATAAATCATTGTGCCTCAAACATATAATATGAAGTAGCAAACACAATGTGTTTGGATACAAGTATACAATATTTGTGACAGGCTACAAAAACGTTATACTTATATTTGCATCTAAATAACAAAAATAGACAGATTTTTCAGCGAATAAGCAATGGAGTATTGCGCACCTGAACTACTGCTTATTTGATCAATTTCCGGTTTGTTGTTTTAACGCAGAGTGAATTTCGTCGTCCTTTTCCGCGTCCGCGTGTTGGCTGAGATTGTCATTCAAGCTGTGTTCACTAGAGGTACCGCAAGAAGTGGCCGTCCCCATATTCCTAGCTCGGCCAAGTGTATTGCGGCTGAGTCTGAAGATCGATCAGATGATGTTCCACGCCATTGACCGTTAAACATACGCCTCTGCAGCACATTTTGGTGAAATACTTGAAGCTGATCCTTTACAAAATGCAGGCAGCTCAACAGATTCTGCCGCCAGATCAAACCTAAGCTCACGCTCTCCTGAACCATTACTTTCCCCCCACCTGTTATATAAATTCCTGTTCTAAATTCTAAGTCCGGAAAGAGGTTCTGCTTCCGAAAACATACTATCAATTAGAGTGTGTTTTGCGTTTTTAAGCGTCAACACTTCCCTGACTGAAAGAAGCATAGAGTAAATATATCTACACAATTTCCAATTGAAATTTGAAAAATATCAATTTAATTTTGAAAAATATCAATTGAAATTTGAAAATTATGTTTGAAATTTGAAATAACGGGTTTTTCAATAAGAGCCCTACAAAAGTGTTTTTTAAATAAAACAAACCCGGTTTTAGATACCAATGAAACTCTTTATTCCTGTAAAAGTACGTTCGATGACATTATGTATGGAACTCAATTTCTTTTGCATGGCCATCACGGGCACGCTGGCAGAAGTTCAGACACTGAACCCAATTTTTGACGGTTTTCAAGCCTAAAAGCCTAAATCGGCCGATACTGCTGCAATTTAACGTTCGATATTCGTACGAAAATCATCAATCGTCGCTGGCTTATTGGCATAGACCATAGACTTGACGTAGCCCCACAGGAAATAATCTAACGTCGTCAAATCGCACGACCGAGGCGGCCAATCGACTTGGCCATTTCGTGAGATAACACGTTCACCAAACTTGGTTTCCAATAAATTGATTGTGGCATTCGCTGTGTTGCTTGTGGCGCCGTCCTGTTGGAAACACATGTCCTCCAAGTCCATATTATCCAATTGGGGCCAAAAATATTCGGTTATCATTGAACGGTAGCGATTCGCATTCACAGTAATGTGCCGGTCTTTATCATCACGGAAGAAGCACGGCCCAATGACGCCACCGGCCCATAAACCGCACCAAACCGTAATATTTTCGGGATGCAATGATGACTCATGGATTACGTGTGGATTGCTGTCTGATCAATAACGCATATTTTGCTTATTGACGAAGCCATTCAGCCAGAAATGAGCCTCATCGCTGATTGTTGAGGCCTCTTAAAGTTGGCCTCATAAAATTGAGGCCACTGACTCCAAATTTCGGTAGTAAATTTTAATAATTTCGACTCGTTGTAGGCTCGTATATCTTTCCATGATGAAATGGCAAACCTTACTGAAGAGAAATGTCAAAAGAGCGGGAAAAAATATGGCGTCGTTTGCTGTCCCTATCGATTTACTTCTGTAGCGTCTCTGTTGAAAAACCCTACATCAATTGGAATTTAAAAATTCTATTTGAAATACATCAATTGCAATTTAAAGCACATCAATTGAAATTTGAAACACATCAATTAAAATTTAAAAGAATTCAGTTGAAATTTAAAAGACATCAAGTGAAATTTGAAATTCGTCACTTTAAATTTAAAAATTATTAACTGATTTTAGAATTTTAAATTTCAATTGATGTCTTTTAAATTTCAATTGATGTTTTTTAAATTTCTATTGATGTATTTCAAATTTCAAATAGAATTTTCAAATTTCAATTGATGTATTTCAAATTTCAAATAGAATTTTTAAATTTGAAATGATTTTTTTCAAATATCAATTGAAAATGGTGTAGAGAGAACCTTCGTCTCATCTGACCTTTAATTTCACACTCTTCGTTATATGGTTGGTGTGATTGGAAGATGTTCGACTTGCACCAGGTGGAGTTACAAGAACTATCGTCTTAAATTTTTCATGTTTTTTTGGTGTAAAACTGTGAAATGTGTGTATTGAAAATGTGTGAAAATGTGTATTTTCAACTTTTTTGTTATCTTCCATTGTTAGTATACATTTGTGTTGTATTTAATACAACTATTTTTATACAAAAACACAAAATGCTGCTGTTGTTTCTTGTTGGATGTTTTGCTGTAATGCATCTATCTTCTTCAATCCTTTTCAACATCCAACGTTCATATCGAACGACGCCTAATGCCATACATTTTCTGATAGAGATGTTCTCTCTTTATTCTATGGATAGAAGTTATAAAAATACGCTGGGTTATTATTATTCATGTGTTAACATCTATAGGCACGGGTAGGGCAATCTGTCAAAGCGAACACATGCACACAACACACAGCGTTAGTATCACATACGTGGTTGTTGTATAACAATAGTCTCTGCCTGAAAATAAGTATTATGGTATTGTTGTAGCGGCAGCGAACAAACAAGCAGTTCGTCGTCGCCAAAGAGTATTGAATAGTATAGACAGGTCATGGCACGAATTGTATGACTCGAATGCACTGGCGACATCTGCCGAATGATTCAAAACGTATTACTTTCTGTTTGTCATAACTTGGTGCATTCATAATTTTGATGTGAAACATTGATGCCTTTTGAAACATTTATGCTTTTTGTATTGTTTTATGTAATAACAATGTCGAAATGGTGCATTTATATTGAAATATTATACAAAGAGAATAAGACTCGTTTATGCTCTTTTACTCAGACTCTCTACATGAGAGCGGAAAAAGAGCGCAATAAGTTCTCTATACTATTCAATACTTTTTGTCGTCGCTCTGTTTATGACAAAAGAAAAACAATTATTTCAGTGAGCTAAATATTGCTTTATTTATTGTAACAATATTATATCTAAAAGAAAAAAGAAAGTGCAAGATCAAAAGAGCCTTCAGCACAAAAACTATTTTTTTTTTATTTTCCAATGTAACATTTTCTAATGTGTTCATAGAAATTGAACAGGTACCGTGTAACAAATGAGTTCTAACGCTCAGTGATGTTTTATTTATAATTTCTTGAGGGTCCAGCAAACGTCCATGGGAACAATTTTAATTTTTTTGTTGTACCTTTTTGACAAACATTAATTTTTTTCTGACTCATTTTTGGGACATTAATAAAAGATCAGATATGTATTTTCAGGCCTCAACCAAAATGCGCCCTTGTGTCAGTTGCGGTAAAAGTGTCAAGGTATATTCGTCTCTTTCTCACTTCCGCAATGTCAATTTGGAAATTTCCATGTTTTCCCGCTGCTTGGGTTTTGGTAGCTTTGTATGAAACGCATACAACCCAAAACACTTCTCGCGGCAGCAGGTGCGGATTTTGGTTGAGGCCTAAATAGCACTTTAGACCTGGGGACCGGTCGGACGACAATTAGTCAGGCCGACTTTAGTGTTGGACATTGTTTCGCCTTAAGGGCACCTTAGACCTGCGGGCCAGTCGGCCGACTATTTGTCAGGCACTTTTGTGTCGGCCATTGTTGTGCCTTACTCTAACCGACTTTCCGGCCTAGTTTCTGTAAATCAATAAATATATTTTTGTCCGACTAGTCTGTCGGCTTCGACCGCACCTTGCACTGGGAAAGTCCGCACAACAATCCGCTGGTCTAAGGTGCCGTTAAGAGCGGTAATTTGAAACGCTCAGAAAAATGTTCAGAAATGTGTTTATGACTTCGAATTAGAAATTCTCTGAAATTGCTTTTTTCAAATTGTTGGCTGGGAATCTGAAACCTAAGCCTTAAAGCGGAACGATTTTTGGATAAACAAATTTCGTTTTCCTATTGAATATTGGACAGTTATTAGACAACCCTCGTATAATTTACAATTCTATAGAAACTACGCCGTGGAACGGTACGACGACATCAGGTTCAAATGCAAATATAAATAGTAGTACGAGAAAACTGTAACAATCGCACCATTAGCAAGAAGAGTGACGGAGGGATTGGGATACAAAACAAAAAAAACAGACAAATGACAGACGACAAACCACAAACAACAACAATAGTATAGTATGTAGCCGCACCTTTGGATTGCAATTGAATGTCTCCAATAAAAACAAGTTTGGTTTATAAGACGCAGACGGCTGGATGGACAGATCCATACATATCTACTTACGTATGTACAGATGTAAGTAGTAGATGGTTTTATACGCGCGGCGCAAGCCAAGCAAACGAATGCAAAGAGCTCGCACTTGATTGCTTGCCAGCGCACACTTGGCCGCGTGTTTAGCTGTTCGTTCATCCGTCTGACCACTCATTCGTCCATTAATCAAATGCAACGCGTCAATAACAACAACAATAAATACAACACCATCACTACCAGCTACAGCAGCGTCAATAATAATAATCACATTAATAAATGGACAGATACAACCAGATTGTCATACAGCAGCGCTCTCGGTCTGAGTTTGCTTTGGCACGAGCTACAAAATATGAATAGAGACACACGAGATGGCAAAAACAAAGCAACAATAAACAACAACAACTTTAATAAACATAGCGGCCACAACATCTAAAACTGGCCAGTCGTCAATCATTTAGGCACAAAACAACAACAACATCAGCAACGGCAACAACACTGGCAAGCGAGTAAGAAAAAAATAAAGCTCAACTAAACAGCAATAAAAAATTGATATTTTTAATTAACGCCAAGGCCAATACCAATACCAGACACATGGACGGACGAGCGAGCAGACATAATAGACACACACACACACATGTACGCATCAACAGTTGTGGCCAAGTAAATAGCAAACTCGTCGGATTGTCAGAGGCAAACAACCGTTTGCCATTACATTCCATGAAGGAATTGGGGAGGGCCTCTCACAACCAGTGAGCTGTGTGCTTTCTAGTGTTACACCAACTGATGGGGACCTACAGTTTTACACCGATTCCGAAAGGTATTTTGAGAAGATTTTTCATGGCTAAGTACTCGACAGTGTCAGCGAGGCCACCGTCGCCGAAAGCAATGTAAGGTGGTCTGAACAGGGATCGAAACTACCTTCTCATGTAACGGGTGGTTAAATGTTAAGGGCCGATGTGGAATGTGAACCACACACCTAAACGTCAAGTTTTTTTCTGCATTTCATTTGGCATTTCTCAATTTTAGTCTAACTCAATTTGAACCATGGAAAGATACCTAATCGAGCAACGCGTTAAAGTTATTCAGGCTTATTATGGAAATGGGCGTTCAAATCAAAATCCATATCGTGCACTTCGTGGTTTTTTCAGTCAATTTAATCGTCCAAATGTGCGTAAAATAAATAAATCTTTTCCCCTTACATCCCATGAAGGGACTGGGGAGAACTTCTCACAATCACTGAGCTGTGCGCTTTCCAGTTTTCACTCACTGATTGGGACCTACAGTTTTACACCGATTCCGAACGGTATTTTGAGAAGCTTTTTCATGGCTATATACTCGATAGCGTCGCCGTCACTATGCGAGGTGACCGTCGTCGAAAGAAAATTTGTAGGAGGTCAGAGCCGGGTTCGAACCCAGGATCTCATGTACAAGAGCCGCGCACACTAACCATTGCACCACCGACGGCGTACAATCGGCAAAATCGTGCAAAAATTTGAGAAAATATTGCTGCTGTTCGCGATAGTGTGGCTGAAGAGCCGCCCACCTCAACTCGTCGTCGTGCCCAACAATTGCACCTCTCACGCTCGTCGTTGATAAACATAACGAACTTTTTATGGCCCGAATTGGAAGATATAGATGTGGACGATATGTGGTTTCAACAGGACGGTGCCCCTTGCCACACAGCTAACGAAACAATGGCTCTTTTGCGCGACAATTCAATATCTCACATGGTGGCGATGTCAATTGGCCGCCAAGATCATGTGATTTGACACCGTTGGACTTCTTCCTTTGGGGTTATTTGAAAGAACAGGTGTACGTCGATAAGCCAGCAACAATTCAAGAGCTAAAGGATGAGATAATTCGGCACATTAACGGCATAGAACCTCAATTATGCCTCAGCGCCATCGAAAATTTGGACCATCGGATGGAGGTGTGCCGCCGAGGTCGCAGCGGCCATTTGTCCGATATTTTGTTCCATACATAATTGAACCATACCATATTATCATAATAAAAAGAAATGACACTAATTTCTTAAATAATTTGTGTTTTATTCAAAATGAACATCGGCCCTTAAAATTTAACCACCCAGTATAAAAACCGCGCACACTACCATTGCACCACCGAAGGCCACAACTCAGAGTTGTCTTTATAATAATTAAATTGTATCGCTGGTTGCAGAAACCACCTCATAGAATAATTTATCAGTGTGGCCATTGAGGGTAGGAACAACAAACGTCACTGATTCATGCGATTTCTACACTAATTTCAGATGTTGCACGCTGGACTTTATGATTTTTAACAGCAATCAGACTCATGTCATTTAAGTACCGCTTTAGAATGTGAAACAAGAAATTGAAAATAATTGACTCATGCTCTTTCTGCAATCAGTGATTCAATTAATAAAAGTATAAAAACTGCAGTTACACCTACCAAGATTATCGCTTTTTCGGGATTATAAATGTCAAACTCCATAAGAAAAAAAGGCGATAATCCCGAAAATGCTACAATCTTGGCAGGTATAAATGCCCCTTTATTGTGAATAATAATAACCAACGTTATTGTTCTACAGTGGGGGTGAATAAAGTAGCACAGGTTTGAATTTGTATACTCTGTTGACCATTCACAAGCGGTTTTGTTTGGTGGCTGCACAAAAATGGGTAGGCCATGTAAAATTTGGAATTTAATTTCGCTTTAAAAAAAATGCTACATGATTACCAATTAAAATTTAAAAAATATCAATGTAATGTTGAAAAATATCAATTGAAATTTGAAAATTCTATTTGAAATTTGAAATACATCAATTGAAATTTTAAAATTCTATTTGAAATTTGAAATACATCAATTGAAATTTAAATAACCTCAATTGAAATTTAAAAGACATGAATTGAAATTTGAAAAACTTCAAGTGAAACTTAATACACATCAATTGAGATTTAAAACATATCAATTGTTATTTAAAATACATCAATTGAAATATAAAAAAGATTAATTGAAATTTGAAATACATCAATTGAAATTTAAAAGACATCAATTGAAATCTAAAATTCGTCACTCGAAATTTAAAAATTGTTAACTGATTTTATGTATTAGATTTTTAAATTTCAATTGGTGTCCTTCAAATTTCAAATTGATGTATTTTAAATTTCAATTGATGTTTTTTTTTTTTAAATTCAATTCAAGTATTTTAAAATTCAATTGAAGTATTTTAAATTTCAATTGATGTATTTCAAATAGAAGTGTTAAATTTTAATTGATGTACTCCAAATTTCTAACAGAATTTTTAAATTTCAATTGATTTTTTTTTAAATTACAATTAGAAATGGTGTAGTAGAAATTTTTTCAAAATTATGATTTTATTGGTAGGTCCGTCATTGACGTTGTAGTTTCCTTTAAGGCTGTAAGAGATCATGTTTTCTCCGGTTAGTGAAAAAAATGTAAATGCCGCGGGTGGGATTCGAAGTCACATTCGCTGGACGATCGTTTCGATGTTTGTGAAGCATCATTTTCAGCAGCGTCTAGCCCGTTAAGCCATGACATTTATGAATGAAACACAACAACGTCCAAATGGCTTCCACGACTTGCTTTACCGTACCCAACTTGTCAGTGCATTTTCGATTGTTTGGGCCTCTATCTCTTGTAGGACAGCGTCTATTTCGTGTTTTAAGGCCTCAATGGAGGTCGGGATTGGTTGCGTCACACTTATCTTTCACGGCGCCTCAGAGATAATAGACTAACGACGTCAAATCGTAGCTTCGAGGTAGCCAATGGACTTCCGAGTTTCGGCTGATTATGCGGTTTTCGACCACAGTGCGCAAAAGATCGATTGTATCGATGGCTGTGTGGCACGCAGCGCCGAACTGTTAAAACTATACGTCGTTCATGTCAGCCTCTTCAATATTTGGGAACAACAAATCGCTGAGCATGGCACGGTAACGCTCGCCATTGACAGTTGACATTGTTGTAAAGAATCAGATTATGCGGTTTTCGAACACAGTGCGCAAACAATCCATTGTAACGTTGACTGTGTGGGACGTAGTGCCGTCCTGTTGAAACCATGCATCGTCCATGTTATCCTCTTCAACCTGTGGGAACAACAAATCGCTGAGGAAGGCACGCTAACGCTCGCCATTGACTGTTGACATTGTTGTAATGTATAAGGTTTTCATCTCCAGTGACACTGCGTTTCAAAAATAGATAACTTTTCTTGCATTTGAACAATAAATCGCAAGTGCTTTATCCGCTTTATTAATTGGATTTCCTTAAGCTCGTGCCGATCCCAAATATCAAGATTTTTGTCAAGTCCAAGATATTTCAAATGGTTTTCAATGCTCGTGTTCGACACCATCAACTTGTCTGCAATTTCTCGAACAGAAACGTGTGTTGCTCAGATTCGATAACGGCTTTGAGTTCGTCCTCATCAACCTAATTTGGGCTACAGATCCAGTATCCAGTTTTGATCGTGAAATTTCCAGAACGAAATTTGGCATTTGTGTTCTGTTAAAGCTTCCACACCATACGCGTCACAAATATCAAAGTGTGCGTCCGCGGTTTTTTGCCTTTTCGTAAATAAAAGAGCAAAATATGACCAAGATTCTCATCTTGATCATCAATATTCACAACACGATTTAAATGAAAACTGACCACTGAAAATAATGTGACATATACAAAGTTAAGCGTGAAATGTCAGCTGTGTAATAAAGAATTTAGTCAGCTGATCAACAGCATTTCAAAACTAAAAAAGCACTATCTATGTATATGTCACCCTGCATTTCAAACCCCACCTAGTTTGTCAAAACAAGTTTTGGAGTAAAACGCAATTAAAGTTCCCACTCTGTGTCGCATTTTCATAGTTTACTGTTTTATATAATTGCAGTTTTGCATTAATTTCCGACGTTTTTGAGACTTGCGAGCGGTCTCATATGGAAATTTAAGATATTTTACAAACAAATCCAAAAAAAAAGTGAATTCATGAAATATGACACACTAGCAAGGTCACATATGAGAAAACCGAAGTTACTGGCTTGTCAACCCAATACAAGATAACCAGGTCAGAAACATTTTTTCCAGGTGGAAAATTCACGAAACATAGTCACTGACATCACTAGTTTCCTACTCCGTGACAAATTCATCATCAAATGATCCATTAATTGGTAGCAACGGCAGATCTATTTATATTGGGAGCCAAATAATAAAGAAGCTGTGATTTGTGATTGAAAATGGTTTTATTGCTTTTCAATAAATTGTCTTTTATAATCTAAACACTTTTACATGCGCTCGAACCGTTTTTTCATAGCATTTTTCCGTTCCTCATCAGACAACGCAAAAACATGGTTTTTGAACGCATCACCGGCTTCTTCTGCAGACAAAAATCATTGTCCAAGCTGTTTGTGTGTGCGGGAACCAAGGAATCATTGGGGACCAACTCAGGACGATACAGCGGCGGATGATATATTATTTCGATGTCTTGAGTGCTCAAAAAGTCAATTGTTTGAAACGATGATGTGTGGGAGTTCGTATTGTCGTGGGGGAGAATTGCCCGTCTTTGGCGATTGATTTTCAAAATTTCTCGGAACACTTCTGGTAAACAAATGATAATATACCAGTCAGAATTGACCCTTCTAAGTTCCACTGATGACACTGTTGCCACGGCAGCCGTTTTCACGAAAAAAAAACCGGTGACCAATTGCTTCGAGCGCAAACAAATTTTGTTGGATTTGAATGTTAATGTATGAGAAGTTCATACTACAAGCTTTCAAGTTTTGCATCGGAATTCTGTATCGTTTTAACGATAAAATAGGTAGTATATTTGTCAAAATTCAAAGAATGTCACTGCAAAACTTCAGAATTTTATCAATTTAACTACAAATTTTTGTAGTTAAACAGTTACAGAATTGCGGTGCTGATAAATTTTTGGTTTTCGTTGGAATAATATATAATTCAGGAAAGCACTTTCGCAGGCAGTTTCGAACTCTGTGAGAAGTTTATCATAAGATGCTGAAAAAAAGGCCTCAGTAACATATTTCAGGAAACATATTTGTATATGTTTGCAAGCATTGTTTTCAAGAATTGGAGATCTGCTGATTTTATATTTCTTTGTTGTTTGTCTCAATTTTGTCATTAGCTGTTTACAACAAACAGAGCCACATTTGGGTCTCAAAAATATATATTATAACCTATTAATCATTGTGTCCCAAACATGTTATATCGAATAGCAAACACAATGTGTTTGGACACAAGTGTAGCGACACGCTAAAAATACATACATATTTGCACCCAAACAACAAAAAAGGCAGATGTTTCAGCGTGTATTCACTGTGCCTGAATTGATACCATTGGATAGACCAGCAATCATATGTATAGATACCAACTTTATATGCAATTTCTGCAAATACTAATCCGCATATGACTCGAGCTACCTATATCATGATCTTGTAACCCCCATTTAATCCACTGCTGTTCCGTTTCACAGCCGTACGCACAGTTTCATGATTCTTCACCTATAACAATCGTATCCACGTGGTTCGAAGCAGCACCGTTGTATTTCTTGAGCATCTGTTTGCATCAATCGACACGAACATCTTTTTGAGCTTTTGTCAAATTATATGTGTCCAACGATACCAAGTTTTTTCCACAGCCAACTGATGATGCAATATTTCAAGTATGCTGGTCAAACTAATGCCTAAGGTTGCCCCAATCTCACATTATGTCACATGAGGATCTTGTATTATCATTTTTTCCACAGCATCAATGTTTTCTGACACAATAACTGATTTTGGTCGACCTTGACGTAATTCGTTCTTGAGCGAAAGTAGTCAGCGATCAAACGTTTAACAGTGGGTAAGAATGGAGCTTCCAAGCTAAAAGTGGAAGAAAGTTTAGTGTTGTCTGGTCAAATGTTTGTCTGAAAGTTTAAAAATACAAAATTTGGTTATTTTGTTTACATTTTTATAATAGCAATCAATGGTTAATGTTGATGTTATGACCTCTGTATGTACACGATCACATTCATGATCCCGTAAAGAAATTGTACTTTGAGTCTCTGCATGCAGCGAATGAGATGCTTGTTTCCCACATATTTTGATGAACGTTAGCCAAGAAGAGACTGCAGCGAAACGAGAACTCGGGTTAAGTTCTTTTGAAGATTTAATGAGTTATTGCCAAAATACAACTTTAGTAGCCTCAAAATGCATTGAAGAAATCATCAGAAACTTTGGTTCTACTTGTGAAATTTGTTTATTTAATCCATTAGAATTTAAACCATCAACTTGGAAAAATGATATGGGCCAAGTGGCTGCCGCCAGAGTTGATGACCATAAGGGCTCATTTGTTGGCATTTTCCATCACTCTTGCCAGAACTTCGAGCGACAGGTTCTCGCATTCTTGGCGAGTATTCTTCTTAAGGTCTGCAAGAGCCTGAGGCAGCGACTTCAAAAAATCCCATAACAAGAAGCCTGTAACGTTTAAATCGGGTGATCTGGCCGGCCAGTGCAAATCACCAAAACGAGAGATTAAGCGACCGGGAAATGCTTCCTACAGAATATCGGTTGTGGCTCGAAAAGTGTGCGTCGTTACACCGTCCTGTTGGAACCACATGTTCAAAATCCTCATCAATTCAAAATCCATCCAAAATTCGGTAATCATGGCTCTGTAGCGCGCGCCGTCCACACTCGTCGTTTGGCCCACGGCGTTCTCAAAAAAAAAATGTCCCGATGACTCTTCCAGCGTAAACAGCACACCACGCAGTAACTTTGAGCGGGTGTAATGATTCCTTGTGGGTGATACACGGATTTTCAGTGACCCAGAAACGATTATTTTGTTTATTCACGTAACCGTTACAATGGAAATCAGCCTCATCGCTCATGATAATTTTAGGTGAAAAATCGTCCACCTCTTCGTTGAGATTCAGGATGGCTTGAGCGTAGGTTACACGCGTTTGGTGGGCAAGAGCTAACAGCTGATGCACTGTCTGCACTTTATACGATAACATCTTCAAATCTTTCACCAAAATTCTGCGTAGAGACTGCAGGTTACTGCACTATTGGGTGGCACGTCGTCTGGTCGATCTTCTGGTTCCTCTTCGACATCTTGGGCAACAGCAACGATATTCTCAGCAGAACGGCTGCTCCGAGGCCGGCCAGCCTTGGCAAGATCACGTGTTGTCCCAGTCCATTCAAGACGAGTGGCCAAACGCCGCAGTGTTTGTCCAGTTGGTGTCGGACGTCCAGGAATTTCACGCTGCGCCAACACAACCGATGAATTGTTGCGCAACACAATGGAAACAATTATTACGCGTTATTGCGGAGTAAACCGATTCATCGCTTGTCGATTTGTATTCTGCCTTTGTTTGCTTAATGGACATGGCTCAAACAATGACAATGGCTCAAACCAACCAACAACATGTGAATTGCAGAATTGAGTTTGTATATGTACGATTGATGATCTACAGATGGTATCAATTCAGGCACAGTAGTTAGACATCTGATAACGAACTTGTCACGGAGTTCGAAACTATTCATGCCAGTGAGTGTGTGCTTAACTGATTTGTCTATTATTTCCAACAAAAACCAACCATTTTTCAATTAGGAAAATGTCCCTGAATATGTAAGCTTGTAGTGTGAGTTTCTCATACATTAACTAAAAACTAACAATATCGGTCATAATATCAAAATTCAAAACAGCCCAAAACACATTTAAATTTCACAGTTTTTCATCAAAACGACATGAAAATTTAAATCAAAAATTGTTGTAATTACACCTGGTGTAACTCAATTTACGTCAAATAACTGTATCGCACCCACCGCTCCACGAATAGTGTGAAAGGAAATGCCGGATGAGAATAATGAGAGCTGTATATGACATTACTCTATGTTCCTGCCTGTCCGGGATGAATTGCCGAATACCAAGCGGGTCTCAAAAAAAAAACAAAATTACTGTAAAAGAACACCAAAAATAGAAAAAAATTTACTGCTTGGTCTTTAGGGGGGTGCCGGGATCCAAAAACCGGTTCCTCATAGGGGCAACTAGTAACAGGCACGTGTGGGTACTCAAATGAAAGGTATTCTTCTCACGATTTAAATGGTTGGTTTTACTGGATTTCATCTGTGGTCCAAGAAAACCCCATTGTAGAATATAATATGTGGGTCCTGAGAATCAGAAAACGGTTATTCGCTATAAAACAGCAAGTGCGGGTACTGCAATGAAAGGACATTTGAAATAAACATATTGGCAGATGTACCAGAACAGCGGCCCTCCTTGCTTCCCGAAAAATAAAATTTTTTTGCCAGCGGCGATTTTTTTAAAAATACAAAAATACTATAAAGAAAATCCCTATATCCGGCCAAGGCCTGCCACGCAAAAGCTTTACAACACAACAAATTTTAAAAATAAGAGCAACAAATAAAATATAGAAGGTGTTTCAAAAGAAGTCATCCGATGTTGTTTGGCTCTCATTTTTTTTCTAAATGAAAAACTTCGATTCTGTTTTTTGATTCTGTTTACCTGAACCTTTAGAATTTTATTGGTTACGTTGAGAAGATGATATCGGTTAAATGGGCGCCGTCACAGTTGATTACCATACGGGCTCGTTTTATGGCATTTTTCATCACTTCGGTGAGAACTTCGGGCGACAGATTCTCGCACTCGTGTCGAATGTCGACCTTGAGGGCTTCCAGGGTCTCGGGCTTGTTCTCGTAAACACGGCACTTCAAAAAAACCCCAAAAAAGTCTGGAACGGTTAAATCGGGCGATCTGGCGGACCAGTGCAAATCGCGAAAACCAGAGATCAGGCGACCCGGGAACGCTGCCTTCAGAATATCGGTTGTGGCTCGCGCAGTTTGTGCCGTTGCTCCGACCTGTTGGAACCACATGTCCTCTAGTCCTAATTCGTCGAATTGCGTCAAAAACATTTGCCCTATAGCGCGCACCGTCCACTGTTGTCGTTTGACCAGCGGCGTTCTTGAAAAAAATGGCCCGATGACTCCTCCAGCGTGAACAGCGCACCATGCAGTCACTTTGAGCGGGTGTAATGGCTCCTCGTGCATCACTCGTGAATTTTCGGAGCTCCAGAAGCGATAGTTTTGCCTGTTCATGTACCCGCTGAGGTGGAAATGAGCCTCATCGCTCATTATGATTTTCATATCATTATGAACAAAAATGCCATAAAACGAGCCCGTATGGTAATCAATTGTGACGGCGCCCATTTAACCGATCTCATCTTCTCAACTTAACCAATAAAATTCTAAAGGTTCAGGTAAACAGAATCATGTATTAAATTCCGATAGCTCGATAACAAAACGAGTTATCGAACAATTTTATATCTTTTTTCGTAGTATTTTAAGGTATTCTATAAAAAATTCATCCAAACAGCACTTTTTTAGAATCGTCGTCGAGACCCGTGCTTGGACTCTGTAACCCCCATAGGTCGACATAGCCGACAATTTTTTTTAAATTTGTGTTGTATAATTTAAACGAACCATAGACTTGTCAGTCATGGGCATGAGCGTGGTCGATATGTTTTTATATGACTGATGAATTTGAAAAAATATTACCTAAAAATTGTTTGAAAATGATAGTGATGCGAACAACAAATTAAAAAAAAATGTTGCGTTGGAGAGAACATGTTATTCTATGGAAAAAAAAGTATCGGATGTTTAAATTTTGAAACCAAAATATTCGTTAATTTGTCAAAATTTCAACATCAAAATTTCAACATTTTTCATTATACAAAAAAAGTGATGATATCAATAGCTTTACAGGTACTTTAACCCCGTTACTCTCTCACACGTCCGAAATTTCGGGGACCATAACTCCGAAACAATTCATTGGCCAGGATTTTGTTATTTTACTTTTTTTGCTTAAAATAACATGTTGTTGTTTTTTGGAGTGTAAAACGAAACACACACTTGTTATTCATGAGCATGATCGTCGCTATCGTTGATGTTTATTGTCTGTTTACCGCCCTTCTTGATAATAAATAAGAATGTAATCGCTGTTGCTGGCATCACTATCAAATTCACAAAATTGTTTGGTAATATTTTTCAAATTCATCAGTCCGATAAAAAGTTATCGACCAAGCTCATGCTCTTGAATGACAAGTCTCTGGTTCGCTTAAGCCGTAAAATGGTCCTGTTCCTTACATTCTTATATGGTATCAAGAAGGGCTGTAAACCGACAATAAACATCAACGATAGCTGATGTTCATGGTCATGAATTAGAAGTCTGTGGTTCGCTTTACTCTAATCTCGGTTGTTTGTTAGACCCGCTTAGTATTCGGCAATTCTGCCCCTGTCCAAACGTAGAAGTGGGTGCACGTAGTCCACATCTATTGTGGATGACCATATGGGCCGGTGTTTCATTGCGAGGAATGTCTTAGGCGTATTGCCGACATTGCAGCCATTTGGCTAACAAACTTAAAGTTTTCAGATAATATTTAGAAAATTCCAATTGCCGTCTCTGCTACTTTAATGGCCACAAATGCTGATGGCAGACATAACATTTGCGTTATACAAAATGCAAATTCAGATAGAAGAAAAAAACAACACAACACAATTCTCGCAAAAGGCAGTCATCGTCAGTAGTTGATGGGCAAAGCGAAGCGGGCGTCCGATGAATTTTAAAATCGAATACACACACAATTTATTGAATTCAATACCAGCCGCAGAGAGAGTAAATCCAACGTGCGCAATGAGTACACAACCGAACTCTCAGTTACTGTGACCGTTCATAAAAAAGGGGCTGTTTAAATGGCACGAAACTCTTCTTTTAATGATGGACGAGACATGTCGAAGACCGAAGTGTCGCTGAAGTTACACCACACCTCTCCTTCGTGGAAACACACAACTTAATGCGTTGTGCGAGACAAACGACGAACGAACGAGCCAACACCCCGCACATACAGGCCAGCTCGCACACACCCAACAAAGCAACAACAATAAAATGAAGTAGTTCGTTTTTAATCATCGTCAACCGTCGTTTCGGCACGATGTTACAATTCATTGCGGCCTTTAACCAATCACATGGTCGGCACAACGTACAAGGGGTAGGCTTAGCAGCTTAAGATATGGCGGGTGGCACCACTTTCGTACAAACAAATCCAAGCGAGTGTGTGTTTAGTGTGGTGTTTGCTCTCTTGGAGCCCGTGTTGCATGGGCGAGAGTGGGAGAGCGTTACGTTGGGTCTGATAATGGGCAAATGAAACAAACAACGCGGCACGGCACGCACACACTTGCATGCACTCGCGGCAAAGAGTCTAATAGGAATTGTGAGCAAGTACGTGCGCTGTGCTTAGTTTGTTGGCGAAAATGCCAATTGCCCGTTAGTCTTTGGATAGAGCTGCTAAAGTTCGGTTAGACGGTCGGCGCAAGTTAAGCGTACGTTGTTTCGCGTGCCAGTCAGTGCCTGGTTGACAGCAGAAGAAGAAATCTCATGGTATTGTTGTTCGATTTTTCTCAGCCGCAAACAACAACAAATAAACCACTCCGATCGATTTTTGTATTTGCGTACTTACACAATTTTCAACAACGTGAAATAACAAATAAAAGAGTGCAAAAACAAGAGTGAAAAGCGCTGAAACGAATTATCGGCAAAGAAAACAAAACGAAAAAGAAAGAATAACAAACGCAAAAACACCATCAATAATGGGATTTTGTTAAAAATCAATAAATCACACAGTGAAAAAGTTAGTATTTTATTATCATCATTGGCGTCAACATTTTATGGATATAGAAGCAAAAAGAAAACAACAAAAGCCGGTGATAAAAAACACAACAAATTATCGCTCTTTCTCTATTTGGTGTCAGTCATCACAAGTGTTAATTTCAAAAGAAAATTCAATTTAGTTTGGAAAACTTTTTCTTCGCATTTACGTTTATTGTTATTTTATGGTTTATTTTGCTTCACTCTGGTGTAAAAGAAAAGTGACAACAACAACAATAGCAACTACTATACAACGGCGAAGGGAGAGTTTTTGTTGTGCGCTCCAACTAACGACCGTCATAACAAATTTCACTTCGTTTATTTCTTCTATGCGAAGAGCGAGCACGAATTTGTGTTTTTCGCCTTATCACAAATTTCTCTGCGTGTTTGTGTGTAATTGTTTGCTGTAGTACTTAACTTTTGAGTGCGGAGGTTTGGGGTGGTTGTTACTATATTTTCCTTCGTTGCCGTCTTCATCTTCTGCTGTAGCTGCTTCAAGTGAGAGTTGTATTAGAAGAAATTTGTGTGGTGTTGTTTTACACAGGGACACGTGACATTCGTGTTTGCGAGTGAGTCTTTCTCGTTGTTTGGTTCTCTCTCGGTGGCTTCTCCCTGTATAACGGTGAGTGTTGTTTAGGTTGCCTATTTATTTTGTTGCTCGTCAAGTAGAATTGAATCGTATTGGAATTTAAACTTTAACAAAAGTTTAAGAGTAACCAGCTGTATATGTATACATATTCACCATTTCCATATTGTTTGTCCATTATTAATTGCCTACACGCTGAAAAAACGGCTCCTGTAACATAATGAGGGAACCATGTATGTGTTTGGAACTTTCGTGCAGACATTGTTTTCATGAATTGAAGATATTCTACTGTTTAGTTCATTTGTTGACTGTCACGTTTTTGTTTTCAGCAGTTTTAAATAAAGTCATATTTGGGACACAGCAAGATATATTATAACATATTAATCATTGTGTGTCTAACATGTAATTTTGAATAACAAACGCAATATGTTTGGACACAAGTATAGACTATATTTGCGACAAGCTAAAAACACATTATAGTTGCATCCAAACATAAAAATAGTATGTGTTTCAGCGTGTAGATATTATATTTATTAACTGTTATGTGATTATGAAAAGGTAGGTTAAAAAATTGGTTTCTGCAACTTTCGACCTTGTTTTAATAAAAAAAATAATAGGACCTGATAAAAAATTATTATGAAAATTTAAACGCGAACAATGAAAAATTGGTTTAAAATGCATGATATGCGAAACGTTCAGGAAATTATATAAAAATAAATTTTAATTAAGGAAGAAATCAAGAAAACGAGAAATCGAGAGAGAATCGCGAGAATAAAAAAACGTATTTTTCGACTTAGCTCGGCTTACAGACGTTGCACGAACAAATATGTCAACGCTGAATTCGTGAGACGAATACCTTTCGACAATTTAACTACCGACTTCTATCGTTAACAAGTTGACGAATTCTGGTGCTCTGCTTAGGACCGCCTAAGCACAATCATGTGGGGCTATTGTTCCCACGAATTCAATGATGTCTTTACTTTTTCTGTGGATGTCTGTGAACCCACACATGGAGTCGGAAAACGGCACCACCTGCAAAATATTAAGTGTGGATACTCAAAGGAAATGATCAAACTATTCCATTTCTACACTTACAGATCCAATTGTTTGAAATTATTAACAGTCGCCACAACCGAACTGAGGCTGTCGTGACTGAATTTAGTCCACATAACTAAAATTTGGTTGAAGCAACCTCTAAAAGGTTGTGACAACCTTTAACTTGGATGCGATGATATCTAATGTGGTTGTAACAATCTATAAATTACTGCTAATTTGGTTTTTTTTGTGGGTGTAGCGCTTTTAATGCTGTATTACACAAAACAATTGTTAAGCGGCGAAGCCCGTGTTGGACCTACCCCCAGAGGAGAACACCGTAGAGCTGAACACTAAGAAGGCATTATAACACAAAAAAGCAATGCCGAAGTCGGAGTTGGACTCCCCAGAGGAGAACCTCTGTAAGCCTGGCAGAAGGGTGGCCTCGCAAAGAGCGTTGTATCACAAAAAATACCGTGATCACGAAGCCAGTGTTGAATATCCATAAGGCCGATCATGCATGCAGCTATATAATGTGGCAAAATAGGGCATTAAAGTCACCGTTGAATTCGCGAGACGATTATGTTTCATTTGAGTATCCCCCACTTGCCTTTCCTAAATGGAAGGGGTCCTGAGCGACAAACAATGTGCACAAGACTGTCACTGGCCTTGAACGCTAAGGCGCTGATGAGAAGAGCCACAAACTTCGAAACGATCGTCCGACAACGTGAGTTCAAATCCTGGTTCCGATTGTTTACATTTCTCTTATTGCCTAAAATACATTGATCTGTATTGATCTGTATAGATCAAAGGGATTCAAAAAAATATTCGTCTTAAAAAAATACTCTTCATAAAAAATATTAATTTCTTATATTTTGTTCTCGTTCGTAGTTGGTATTTTCTCGATTTATGTTTTTTTTTTGTTTTTTTTCGAAGCTTCCACGGATCTTCTGCAATTTTGGTCTATGTTTAGAGTCACTGATTGGGAGCTACACTTTTACGCCGGTTGCGAATAGCTTTTTGAGTCGGAAGAAATGTAAAGTGGCAGGGATCGAACCCTCGTGCTCGGGTTTAAAAGTCCCGCTGAGGAATTAACAAATTCTTGGAGATTAAGGGTTAGTCAGTTATCATTAAACATATTTTATTTGATTACGCCTATCAAAATCAGATTGCAAACCAACATCATGAAGTTCGTAACTATAAATTCACAAAATATTTATCATTATTTATTTATAAGTATTGAAGTCTGTGGATCCTCCCGTGTAAAAAAGTTTAGATATGATAGGATCTGAGCAGACCTAATTATATCCGAAAAAATGGTTATATCTACTAGGATCAAATTAGATCAGAACTGATCTATAGTTATTTAATTACGTCTAATTGCATTTACTTTAATCTCAAATTTGTCACGGCCAGATGTAAGTGGATCTTCCGTGAGATATAATTAGTTTATTGTCAGATATAATTCGGCCGTGATATGGTTATACCCACCGAAATGTTTGATTATATCTAACGAGATATGGTATATCTCGACGCTTATATGACTCTGTACCTCGCCATACGTAATTGTACTTTACTTAAGAGCCAATTATATCTGGCTGGGAAAAATTTGTAACAAAATCGATAAAGTAACAAAAATCGATCATAAATTAAAATTCAAAAATACAAATTATTTTAAAAGAAGCGCGCAACACAAAAGGCTGCCGAAACCGGTGTTGGACCTACACTAGAGTGGAAAATCCCTAAGACAGGCCACGTAGAAAGCTTTATAACACAAAAATGCTATACCGTAGGAAAAATAAATCCGCAAGACCGGCCGAAGGCTTGCCACGCATAAAGCTTCATAACACAAAAGACTGCTGAAGCAAGAGGAGAAAATCTCTAAGCCTGGCTGAAGTCCGGTCACGCAGAAAGGTTTATAACACAAAAATACTATGCGGTAGCGGGTGTTGGCCCTACTCGAGAGGAAAAATAAATAAATCCGTAAGGCCGGCCGAAGGTTTGCTACTCACAAAGCTTCGTGACACAAAAGACTGCTGTAGCTAGACAAAAAAATGTCTAAACCCGGCCGAAGTCCGGTCACGCAGAAAGCTTTACAACACATAAAAACTATGCGGAAGTCGGTGTTGGGGCTACCCCGTAGGAGAACTTCCCGTTATTCCACTCCACATATCCGAAATTTGGGGGCGGTAACTCCTTAAATGGGCTACGCCGTCGGTTTTTTTATTTTACATGTTTTGTTTAAAATAATGTTTGAGACAATAATTTCTGAGACAGTTGACTTTAAAGTAGATAAGCTCCGAAATCCAATCTAATTACCCATCACGTTACTTTGCGACAGCTGGTCACCCCAATCACTCCAAATTAAGTACATCGTGCGTCGAACCTTTTGAAGAGAAGAAAGTTTAACAGCAAACTTTTTAAATCTCTGTACTTGGTGTTGCCATCACTCTCGCTCTCTTTTTCTCTGGTTGTATGTTCCTCTCTCTCTCTCTCTATCTCTTCAAGTACTCACTAGTTTGGAAGGAAAGAAAAATCGCGCGCGTTATTGTTTAGCTTTTTTTGCCATTATATTGTACGTATTCGTAGAAGAAGAAAATATAACGTAAATATACAGATAGATAGATACAAACCGAAGACAGAGGACAGAAACAAAAAATAAAACAAAAGAAAAACGTAATCCACAATAGATACACAGCAAATTTGCTAACGAATGCTCGCTTAGATGGACGGTTGGTTGGATAGATGGATGGATGAAGCGAAATGAACGAGCAAAAATGGCTGAGACGATGAATTCTTCAGCTTTGAGACTTTGCTATGTGACGATAAATCGCATTTTTGCCAAACTTTACATTTTGCCCAATTCAGTTGAATATTTCTTTGGCTGCCGGGTTGGTTGATGTAGCGGTCGGACCATAATCATCATTATTTATCTGCATCATCTCCGTACGGAAACGGGAACTGCTACAATGGAAATCGTACGGCAATCCAATTGAAGTGAAAAGAATTTTCGGGAAATTGATTACAACGAAGTTTACATACATATTTTGACTCTCTACTGGATACACACATTTTCTCCCATCCATGTATCCACATCATCTGCATCCCGTAATGCTCATACGTTCGGTGTGCAAAACCTGAAAAAGGAGGGATGGATGGATGCTAATGGCTTAAATCAAAACGAAACTAAGAAATGTGTAACACCGCAACGGCCAAGAACGTTACGATAAAAACAAAACAAACAAAAACCGAAAAAAAAACACTGAAGAAGAAGAACTCACACACAACATAAAGATACACTTGTTTTGCGTTTCGTTTGGGTCGGCATTTCAACAAAGTGAATTTCGTTGCCACTGTTTTGACTGATTCGCGGTTTGTGTTGTGTTTGTGTGTCGGCCTCTGTCTCTTCTGCTGCCGCTGCTCCTCCTCACTCTACTTATCGTACGCGTATCGTGTGAACAAACGAAGCAGCCAAAGCAACAGCAATCATAAGCAGAAACAGAAGAGGCCACAAAAGCCGGTGTAAATGTCTGTCCGTCTCGTCTGTTTGTCTAACCAAACTGTGTTCGTATCGTAACGCAAGAGCATCGTTCGCAGAGTTGCCAGATGTTTATACAAGATGTGCTAATGACTGCGATAAATAATAATGTGCTTCTTTAAACAGAGTTACTAAAATAAATGTACCGCATGAGGGGATTGGAGGCAATTACGCACACCCAGTGAGGTGTGAGCTTTCTATTTTTGGAGTCACTGGTCGGGACCTACAGTTTTCCATCGATTCCGAACGTTATGCTTTTGAAACTTCACACAGCCAGTGAGCAGTGGTCATTATATTATTAGTGTCACTGGTCGGAACCTAAAGTTTTCCATCGATTCCGAACGGTTATGCTTTTGGAACTTTTACCGTGTTCAAATACGTGTTACTGTCGCCGTTCACAAAGTGACGGAGCTTTAGTCACTAACATAATCAGCGGCCTTGAAATTGTATCTCGAAGTTCTCAATTCATTCGGCGAGCAGTGAGAGTTCTCTGGACTGACAGCGTTCATTATTACTCCTACGAATTCTTAACCAGGTTCAGCTCATTGTCTCGACTCAAGTCTATATATGCTCACGAGCTATATCAGTTATCCGTTGTTCTTTGCTCACAGCACGTAAGATACTGCGGTGAGTTGCACGACGTATGTTTGTGATGTAGCTTTTGTCACTAACATAATCAGCACCCTTTAAATTCTAAAGTTCTCAATTCATTCTGTGAGCAGTGAGAGTTCTCTGGACTGACAATCGCAAATCGTGTACTCCTATGGAAACTTAACCAGGTTCCGCTCATTGTCTCGACTCATGGCTATGTACGCTCACGAGCCACAGCAGTTATCCATAGTTATTTGCTCACAGCACGTAATATACTGCGGTGAGTTGCACGACGTATGTTGTACCTATATCATAACTGACTGCTGGTGGCAGGGGTATGGTGGCAGGGGTATGTTGTCAGGATTGGGTACCGCTGGGATTGATAACTTAAAAATGATCGATTTCACCAATAAGCTAAGGCATTCACCACTTCAACCACCGTATAACGAGGCATAATTTGTAACTCACTTCAAAATGGTTTTTAAAAAATAAATGCCAAAATTCTGGGAATGCAGCCTATAAATGAAGATTATTGTATTGTACCATATAGAAATCCCCCTCTTCCCGTTCTCTTGAAGACGACGAGGTAGTGGGCCATTTCAACGAGTTCGAGTAGCTTTTGTAATTTACTATTTGGTTGGACATAATACGGACAGAAATAAAAGGGAATACGTATTTTCCTTCGACGCCAACAACGTAAAATATAATTTAGTTATCATTTGTATCAATCAAACACTATTTACACTTAGTTTGCTGCATGGCTTAAATTTCTATGGCATCTTTGGTATCTCATTTTGCATCTTTGGTCTTTCATTTTACATCATTTCCCTACCACTTTTTCGATAAGCTGTACCATTGAGACCCCCCGATTGGACATAGAACTTGTTATACTTCCTTTTATACCGGTTGGTGGAAAAAATGTAGTAAGTCGCGTATACATGCAAAGAAAAAACTAGTTCCTCCCAAACGAAATCTCAGATAACTGAATTTCGTTTGGGGATTGTAGTTGAGAGGAACGCACTTCTGTTAATCCATACTTGACATTTCGTTTGGGAGAACTGAAAACCGTTTGCAGTAAACGAGTTATGAGAAATGAGAGCTGAAAAATACTTTTCGATAAACGAAAAACGGTACCGCCAACTGTTCCTTCGGTTATAGCAACCGAGTTGTAGTTGCTCCAAACTAAAAAAACATTTGCGAGAACTGAAAAACGTTTGCAGCAAACGAGTTATGAAAACTTGGATTGGACTCTTATGCTGACGAATCAAATGAACGTCTCGGCACTGTGATGTAAAGGCAGGTGAACTGTGTAGAACGAGATAAAACCAGAGGAAAAAAAGAAAATCTGGACAAACAATGAGGACGAAATTAAAACAATGGGCAAAAGTAACCTACAATAGAGTATCAATGGAGTAGAGCATCAACGGGAATCAGAACAACGAGAATTATGTTTGGGGGACCGGAAGAGATTAAGATCCAAAGATTAATGGAATTGGGCAAATTTAAACTTAGTCCATTCATGGCTGTTCCAACTGGACACTACCTTGCGAGGGCATATATCCATCGAATTTATCGAACTAACAGAAACAACTGCAGGACGTGGAAAAAATACAGTAAAAAGATGCAACAGTTCCTACATCATTATTGGATTCAATATTCAGTTTGAAGCATCTTCGAGAAGGGGATTGAAGAGCACTGAGAAAATATTTAGACAGTAAAACTTCCTAAAAAAAGGTTGATCTGCTCCAGGGAATGTCTGCGATTCCTGTTTCTCAATCTCATCTAACCTACTAATGAGTGATAGAAAAAGTACACTATTTAATGTGTCTCTGTGTGATTCAGGTGCGACGGAATCATGAGCTGTGAGTACCGTGTAACAGCTGAGGCGAAAGTTGCTCGCTCATGAGTAACGCCAGTCTAAAGCGTGAGTTGCTCATGGGCAACATTAGAGAATCATGTAATTCATGATTTTGAAGTAACCAGTTATATCCGAAGCATGTGTTACTTCTGAGTAACAAACGGAGGAGACATCACTGTGGCTTTTGTAGTTATCAGGTGCACCTCGCAGTAAAAAAAATAATTACGTAGCGACTGGCTCTTGAGGTTTCGAAAACTGAATCTGGCATCTTTGGCGTTGGATCGTATCAATGAATGCGTGAGTGAATATTTGTTTGTGTGCTTGCTGTATTTGCTAGAAATGTGCGTGGAACACCAACAAAAAGTCAACAACGGCGACTACCACAACGTATTGACAAACACACTTACGTATGTATGTACGTATGTTCGTCCGTACTTGATGTGCTTAACGTAACCATCGTCGTCGTTAGTCTGTCCGTTCAAACGGGCCGTCTGTCGTTCAAGACAAGAGTACGCTGTACTACCGTGCACACAAACGTACGGCATTGAACACGTTGTACGACGACGAGTAGTAATGCCCCGTTTATACTTGTGTCCGTCCACATGTACACGTTTCTTTTTGTTTTGTTTTGTTCGGGTTCGTCGAATAAGAACATACATACATATTTAAGCGCTCGACGGCCGAATGTGTAGAAAATATGAAACAAAAAACGACAAAACAGAAACACAAAAATAATTGTATCTCTTCTCACCCAACACATTAATTGACGTTTTTATAAGTTGGAATTTATCGCAATTGCTTTGTACGGCAGCGCCATCCATAAAACCCAACAACAAACAGCCATAAAGCGCAAAAGGGCGCTACCATTACAAGGCGAGAATGGGTTGAAAGCTGTGATGTTGGAGTTACAGTCAGTGGCTGTTTTCGTAACAGGTTTATAAAGCACATCGCAGAGCAGTCCAGTGGCCGTAATGTTCTTTTGCCAATGGCAGAATGTTTTCGGATTTGGACTCATGGGAATATGGGACAGAATGTTGAGAATGTTGCGAATGTTAGTTAGGTGGAGTATAGTTTCCAGTTGTTGGTGTCAGATACAGTCAAAGTATCAACAACTGCCATAGTTGTATCTCTTTAAAAACGGTTCCCAAATTCGGTTGTTGGTTTCCCTTTAGGTCGGGACACTCAGAATTCCATGATGCCTGTACAATTATATCGACGGCGGCCTTATGGCTCCTGGCTCGCAGTTGTCGACAGTGCGGTGCTAGAAACCAAGTTCGCCTGCTTATAATTCAATTCATATAAGGAAGAAACTCTCCGTAATTACCATCGTTCCTGGTGTAGGGGGATATGTATATGAATTTATGCAAGAATGGTACGAAACTTATTGTGGAGCATATGGGTTCTATTCTAGGGAACTTGCCGTTTACCTTTCACGTACACGACAGTAGTAGCCGTAACCGAATTTAGAGGTTGTCACGACCACAGTACAGGTCATCACAATTGAACTAGAGGTTGTTACAACTGAATTTAGAGGTTACAACAATCTAAACAAATATCCATAATTATAATGTTTCAATATACCATTCTTAATCAATACGACAATTTTAAAATAATGCAATATTGTTGTTAAAGAGCACTTTAGCCCTGCGGACTGGTCGGCCTACAATTAGTCAGGCCGACATTTCTGTTGGGCATTGTTCGCCTTACACTAACCGACTTTCCGGCCTACTTTCTGTAAATCAAACTAGTTTTGATTTTTGCCCGACTAGTCGGCCGACTGCCCAACCGCACCTGACACTGGGAGATGAGTCGGCCCAACTCAAAAGTCGGCCCGACAATTCGCTGGTCTCAGGTGCATTTAAAACCGCGACAGCAACAATTCCACGTCTATTTTATTTTGTACTTTCATATAACAATATTATCTAGAAGTTTTTAACGTCAAGATTGAAATAAATAGTATTATGTTGTTGTAACCGATTAGAAAATGAATTTAGGTGTACCAAGAGAATTCATGATAAATTCGGTTACAGCTACCGAATAGACAACAAATTCGGTCGTTGCAACCAACTTAAGACCAAATTCTTTTATTGCAACAACACTTAAAACCAAATTCGGTTCGTGCGACCGAGCTGATACCAAATTCGATGGTTGCAACTGAATTGATGCCAAGTTTGGTTGTTGCACTAGAATTTATTCCGAATTCCGATGTTGCAACGAAGATTATGGAAAATTTAGTTGATACAAAGAATATAATTGGAAATTCAGATAGTTCCACCCGACTTTTAGTTATGGGGACTAAATTCAGTAGTGACAACCTCAATTCGCTTGTAGTAACCGCAATTCTGTGGCAACAGACATAAATGCAACTGTGTTTTATAGATAAACTAACCTCAAAACAATTGCAACCCTGCGAGAATGTAAGAACAAAAGAGAACATGGAGGAAAAGTGACTTCTGTCATTTTTGGAATATAATTGACATTCAGGTTGAGTTGGTACGGAGGGATTTTCGATCAATACCAATTCACATATGCAAATTGCATATAAAATTGATACGATTGATGATCTATCCAATGGTACCAATTCAGGCACAGTGGCATCTGATGATGAACTTGTCACGGAGTTCGAAATTAGTCATGCCAGTGAGTGTGGTTACCTGAATTATATATTATGCCAACAAAAATCCAATTAATTTTCACTTAGAAAAAAGTATCAGGCCTTGAAAGCTTGTAGTACGAACTTCTGGTACATTAAAATTCAAAACTAACGGAAATAAGGTCATTGCGAACAATTCAAAAACGAATTTAGGGTTGCTACATCAATTTTTCAGTTTCAATCAAATAATTCTGTGAGTGTAGGATTTATCAGGTTACAATTTCGTCTATTAGGAAAGTGACTTTTTGCCTGAAAAATTATATTCCCGCACCGAACATTACTTTAGGATGTCAGATTCCCCAAAGGTTTTAATGATATAGCATATTCATCTTGCATAAATCTCAGGGCCGTCGATTGTCGGTGATCCAATCGTGTATTCAATCCCAGCTGTAACAACCCTCCATTTCTTTCCGGGGCATTTCCCTCGCCTAGTGACGGCGAAGCTATCGAGTAATTAGAAAAAGCTTCTCCATTCGTGTTTGGCGTGAAACTTTTGGTCTGATCAGGGAGTCCTACAAATTACAAAGTGCTCATCTCATGAAGTACATGGCAACATACGTGTTTCAACAGCCAGCTCATACGAACGTTATGAAGAATTGTAGAGAAATATATTACAGGCTAGAAACTACCTTACAGGCTCCGCAGGAATTTGTTCGTATTGGCATGCCACTAGTCGAACTGCCCTATGTAAGGACGCTGGAATGGTTAAGGAGGGACACTGATTGCATACACCCAAAACAAATTAGGCTAACATTAGACAGGAGGAGATGTATGAACCTTATTCCTAGTAGACTTTTACGCCGCCGATTCACGCCGCCGCCATTTTAGGTGTTTATTGCCGCGCCGCCGTCTTTTTACGTAGAAATCGGCATTTTGTTTAATATTTCGTTAATCGTTCAATTAATGGCATTGCCCTGATTTACAACACACGTTGCAACCACAACAAGCAATCAACTATAAACTAAACACAGACACAATCAGAATATTTCCTAATAAAGGTCAGCTTAATTTCCCATAAATTAACTTATGGAGTTAAACGACAATTTGAATTTTGCATAACAACAGCCAGGCGAAATTCCACACGCTCCAGCACCAACAGCCAGCCCCATTCCTTAACTGCTTACAACATGGATTACAACTATAAAAACAGCAGGTCAAATGTCCAAAAATTTAACTCTCCGTCGGTGGTGCAACGATTAGTGTGCGCGGCTGTTGTACGAGATAACGTGGGTTCGATCCCTGCTTTGACCACGTTACACTTCTTTCGACGACGGCCACCTCGCTTAGTGTCGGCGGCACTATCGAGTAATAAGACATGAAATAGCTTCTTAGAAAACCGTTCGGAATCGGTGTAAAACTGTAGGTCCCAATCAGTGAGTGAAAACTGGAAAGTGCACTGCTCTTGATAGTGAGAAGCTCTCCCCGATTCCCTGCATGGGAGGTAATGGGAAACATTTTTTAGGTGTTTATATATTTCTACCTTTGTGACAAATAAATAAATATACATGTATCAGTTACAAAATAGATACATAACCAATAGCTGTTTACAATGGCGACCAAATCAGGATACAAAGTCAGGAGTCTGAGTGAAAATGCCCGACATTAGTACAGATTTTAGAACAGATTTCGAACCGACTTGTCGACAAAAATGTCGGATTTTCGAACGATTTTGGTCCCGATTTCGATCAGATGTCTTCATAACTGTGAGAGATTCTGACTACTATAGTTCAGGTTTCGTTGTGACTTCGGTTAGAAATATCGGCAATATATACAAATTTTCAAGGATTTCATTTAAGAATTTAGTCGGATGTCTGAAAGATTCATCTCCAAAAATATTACATTTCACTCCGAAGAATCTTGCCGACATCGTGTCAACCACACCATTTTGTTTTCCGTATCGAAATGTGACAGAAATCGGTTCCTATGTCGGCCGGTTGTGTAGAAAGTCGTACCAAATTCTCAACGATTTCAGGACATTTGGTTTGCTGGGTAACTTCTGTCCAAACAATTAGTTCTGTGAGCGTACTAATTGGTTTTCAGCCGGGCCCCGGGATTTCACAAAGGACTAAACCTTAAAACCCCGTTTCCCATTACATCCCATGAAGGGATTGGGGAGTGCTTCACACAACGAGGGAACAGTGCGCTTTCTAATTTTTTACCCACTGATGGAACCTACTACAGTTGTACACTGATTCCGAATGGTATTTGTGTGAAGCTTTTTTATGGCTAAGTACTCGATAGTGTCGCCATCAGTAAATGATGTGGCAGTCGTCGATGGAAATATAAGGTGCACTCACTGAAAAATTCGGTTAAGACACCCGAATTAGCCATAACCGAATTTAGAGGTTGTCACAACCTCATTAGAGGTTGACACAACCTCATTAAAGGTTGTCACAACCGCATTAGAGGTTGTCACAACCGAATTTAGATAGTGTCAGAAATGAATTTTGGATTTTGTTTTTATTATTAAATAATGATTTATTATCCAATATTCTTATAAAAATGATATTTGGTTGTACCTTCAGAATTCATGAGAAATTCAGTTACAGCAGCCGAATTGACACCGAATTTGGTCGGTGCAACCGACTTAAGGATTAATTCGGTTATTGCGACCGAATTGATACCAAATTCGGTAGTTACAACTGAATTGATACCAAATTCGGTGGTGAGAACCGAATTGATGCCAAATTCGGTTGTTGCACATGAATTGGTGCTACATTCGTTTACTCCAATCGAATTTGGTACCAATTTCGGTTGCTGCATCGGAATTAATTCCAAATTCGGTTGTTCCAACCGAAATTTTAGAAAATTTCGCTGACAAAACGAATATAATTCAAGATTCAATTGCCACAACCGAATCAATAATGAAACGAGGTTGCTTGAACTGACTTTCAGTTGTGACGACCAAATTTGGTCGTGACAACCTCAATTCGGTTGTGGCAACCACAATTCGGTGGTATCAGCCGAATTTACGGTTGCTACAACATCTTTACAATCGATTAGTTCTCTGGGTGTGGTGAGAGCAGGGATCGAACCCACGTTCTCATGCACAAGTGCTGCGCACACCATTGCACCACCGCAGAGTTGGTAGTTCATGAACTATATAGTTCATTTAGGGTGACCAGATATCACTCTCATGAACATAATGCACATGTTGGATACGGCGAGTATGTTCGTGATTGTTATGTCGGGGCACCTGAAATGAACGAGTTCGAGAACTAGTGAACGAGTTCGACACAAGTCTACACCACCGTCGGCCACAAACCTTAACCTTACTGGAGAGAAAATTCAAAGAATCTAATCGGATGAAAAATTCTGTTATCCCTGTAATGAGAAAATAATTCAGCATACAAAGAATTGGAGTAGTAACTTGAAGGACGACGCATTTAAGGACTCTTTATTACAAAGAAGACTATTACTCGTCTTAGGCCTACAGAAACAACATCTTTTTACGTTTCATTCGAGCGTAAGAATCAACGACCGGTGATAAAATGACAAGTATTATATTTTCACATCACGTTTTAGCTTTTAATGCCCGATAAAGTTCACTCGCCCACCCCACCGTTCACAGGTGATGAGCCGACATTCATCACTCTAAACTTCTTCTCACTCACGATGATTTCCCTTTTATGACTTTGTTGCGGCTACTGTGTGTAGCTTCTGCATTGTTTGAGGTCGCAGATAATGCATTAGGCTTATGAAAGAGCATTAAAACGCAATTTAATTTATCTGTTTAAAAACAAACAAAAATGCTGTTGACATTTCGTTACCTTCCTGAATTTCAAACTAAAGTTGGTGACAGATGGATGCCATCACGTAGGGTTCAGTTATGATTAGGTTTAGAAACATTTTTATAAATAGTTGTGGAAATATATGTAATTTTTTCCGTTTTAATATCTAATCATAGTTGTCTGTTATAACATTAGTGGAACACATAAAGTTCCCTGCTTCCCATAACTTAAAACTCTTTCTTTTGGTTTTAAGTTTTCTTTTGTACTTTCTTTCTTTCTTTTCTTTTCTTTTCTTTTCTTTTCTTTTCTTTTCTTTTCTTTTCTTTTCTTTTCTTTTCTTTTCTTTTCTTTTCTTTTCTTTTCTTTTCTTTTCTTTTCTTTTCTTTTCAACTTCCCAGCGGTTGTTCGTCCAATTTTTGAAGTGATGTCGTTGTCGCCGTCCTCTACTCCGTTGCTGCTGATGGTAAAATAATGACTTTTGACATCATTTTTCTTCGTTTGCGTCAGTTTACAACTTAATTATGACTTTTGTTAATTTGTTGCTTGCGCTTCATCTTCCACTTGGGTTTCTGCTCCATCTCTCTATCTTCATAGATTTCTGGCCAAGAAAGTCGCTGGGTTTTATTGTGTGTGTGTTTCGTTTTGTTTGAAGTTGTATGAGAAATAAATTTCGACCTAACCTAGCTAGTCTCGTTGACTTTTGAAGTGAACATCGTAATGGGTTTTTTTCTTTGACTTTTTTTCGGGTTACGCTCTGCAAAAGGTTGATAGACTTTGGTTGTGAACGCCGACCACAGCGCAAAAACTGACTTTGTAGAGAGCTTTCGAGCATGGCAATAGAGTGACGGTGTGTTAGTTGTATATGGGGGTCAATTACCTTCTTGGAAGCGTCAAAAACTCTTGCCAAGCACTTTTGTTATAGCAGCATTTGTTCCGATCTCTTACGAATTCGCTCAATTAGAAACATTTCCCAGTCCTTTACAGCTCCATACCCTAACCCACTATACACATCCTCCCCCCCTGGAAAGAATCCGCTAACCCCCTCATTTTGATCTCTCGTTATAGCAAAACAAAAATCAGTTTTCCCTAAAACTCTGATACAGCTCAAAGTGGCTTGTGCAATTAAATAGAGGCTCTAGGAAATTTTCCAATATCTTTAAGTAAGGTATTCCATAGAAAATTATGCAACTTTTAACAGAACCAGCTAAATCCAGTGATAGTGGCAGTGCAGCAAATGCTAATAAACCGCCGTCTTCATCATCAGCCAACATGGATAGATTTTATCCACCCAAGCCGAAGATTAGCGCGTTCAATGAATTGTTGATGTGCCATCTATGCCAGGGGTATATGATCAATCCCACCACAATAGATGTCTGTATGCATACATGTAAGTACCACTGTCGTGATATACATATACTTTACCTATGATAGAGAAACAACTGTGAACCCAGAAGATAGAGCTGACACAATCCTACGATTTTCCCCATTTAGATTGCCGTAGCTGCATAGCGAGACATTTGGCGGCCGACTGTTACTGCCCACAGTGCAAGGCACATGGCGGCAAAACGTTAACAATCTCAAACTTGAAGTAGGTTTCAAAATGTTTTGATCCCCACCACATGTTGAAATGTATCTGTTATCTTACCCTTTTTAAAGATCCGATGAAATTCTTCGTTCAATCATTTTTAAACTGGTACCTGGTCTATATCAAAAGGAACGTGAGCGTATAGTGCAATTTGTAAATAATACCAAACCTGAGGGCCAGTTTACGGGAACCTCCTCCTCCTCCTCCTTGTCCACGAACCCATCTTCCTTTGAGTCCAAGGAAGAATATTTGGATAGCGATGAAGACATTTTCTCACCCTCAGATCCCATTAGCCTCTCTTTGGAATATCATCCGTTTTTAGCGAAACAGTGTCCTGAGGGTGCCGTGCCACCAGTGCGTTATTTGCAGTGTCCGGCCAGTGTTAAAGTACAGCATCTGAAACGTTTCCTATGCTCAAAGTTCGACATAGACCCCAGCAACAAGAAAGTGGGCATTGAGATCATCTACGAGGATGAAGTGTTACCTAGTGATTTTACACTCATGGACGTGGGTTATTGTTACAATTGGAAAAGAGTAAGTCACATATAAAAGAAGCGTTTGCCCCCTCAACATTAAACATATTTTGTTTGTTCCTCTGTCTTTACTTTTTGTCTTCTCTAGCATGCTCCCCTAAAGTTCTTCTATAGAATTCTTATATACAGTGAGGAGCAGGGCAATAAACTAGAAACTCATAATTTATCAGAAGACAAGGTTTCAGAAAAATCCTCCCAGACATATTTAGCAAAAGTGACGGAATCGGCTGAGCCGAACCGTACCCACGATAATACCTCGATTTCAATTAATGGAGATGTAAAAGCAAAGTCAGCATCTCAATTTCTCCCTCCTCCTCTTACAACTAAAGTTAAATCCAATAAATCGTCAACCTCCTCTAAGCATCGTCCTACTACGCAAGTGACTATCGCTCCCAAATCGGGGGAAGCTAAAAAATCGGTTTCAAAAATATCTTCCTTGGCGGGAGATTTTGTTGTACCCACCACCAATGATTTTAAATCACTACGCAGTAATGACATGCGCTACAGTCAATATACAGTGACATCTTCGACTACCAGTCCCAGTTCGGCATCAACCTTGACACATTCGCACCTGAAGACGAAAGTAAAACCAGTTGTCGTTAAAGAAGAGAAACCATCTAAATGTGATATTGTGGTGAGTATACCGCACAATCAAATGCAGGAAGAGTGGGACTCCAAGCCGTTATCACACCTGAAAACAGCGAGTAAAAAATCCCCCAATCCGCATCCTCTTGCTGCCTGTTCGACCATTCCCAATGATTCGAATTCATGGGGACACCACACCAAAAAGGTTAAAAATGTTCCAAAGCTTAAGATCGAGTTGAACAGCTTGAGGACGAAACTTATAGAAAAACCAAAATCGGCAGATATTAGACTGGATTCTCTCATTATAAAGCATCACCGACCGAGAAAGTTCTCTTTGGATGAGAAGCCAGCACCGGACAAAGTTGACTTGGAGACTTATGTAAAGAATATCGGCTTAAAACCCATAGAAATACAGACGACGAACACTGTAGTAGAACCTGAGGTGACTGAGAAGTTTACCCCAAATGCCTCGCCGAGATCATCATGCTCCTCTTCTACCACTTCTTCGTCGAATGGTCACCTAAACGTGGTAGGTGATATTTCAACCTCCTCTTCTTCATCTCACAAAAAGCGAAAGAAGAAACATTCCAAAGATTCTAAGCAACCGCGGGATTCCAAACGAAAGAAGATGCACGCCGAGATCTCTTCGCGTGGAGCTGATGAAAGTCTAAAAATGAAGGTGAAGTTAACGGCTACAAAACCTTCGAAATTTGAGAGCAAAAAGTCACCATCGTCGGAGAAATTCCATGATCCATTAGCTTTAGAATCGCCAAAATCTTTACCCACAACACCGGTATGCACTTTTGAGAAGCCGTTGCCGGCGATTGTCAAGCCGAAAGATGTAGAGAAGGAAAAATCTCTCCCTAGAAAAGAGAAATCAAAATCATCGATTGAAATGAAGTTTAAAGATTCTTTGAAACTTAAGCCCCTGGCAATTAAGACGAATGCCAAAGATTTTGAGGACGATGAGGACATTACCATACCCGACACTACAACCGCATTGTCACTCAGTAAACCGCTGACGAATTTGAAGGACGACACGTTGCCACATTCTCCTCCCTTACCTCCTAGTTTATTTAAGACAACTCCCAGCACATTTTCTACCTTCACGCCCAATAACATTACTGTGGCAAAGCCAAAACCAGCCATGCAGCCGAAGTACGCTAAGGACAAATTTGTTGTACCAACGAAAATGAAGCCGTTGGCGCCTAAACCAATGCCTGTTAAGCCAGTACAGGCTCCAATGAAACCACCACAATTCGCAGTTCCTAACCTTCCCCGGTTGATGGCAAACAATTCCACAAAGTTCCACCCATCGACACCCACTTCGATAGCCAGTTCGGCTAACAAGCATATGGGAAATCTACTAAAACGCTCTGCCTCTCTTGATGAGACCAAAACAAAAATAGGGGGTTCGCTGGTCAAACAGCCGAAATTGGATAGGCCTCATCAGATTACAGTCAGCGCATATGGAAGCAATCTGCAAGTGACCAAAGTTGATGTACCCGCCACGCCTACTTCGTCAACGGCCAAGGCAACATATGAGATACCGTTGTATTCACCTCTGTCTGCTTCGTACAATCCCAAATGTTCGTTTACCGTCAGTTCGGCCACGGCGACTAGTAAAGCAGAAAAATCGATTTTATCCCTCTCTTTTAACTCCACCAGTGGCTCAGTGTCTGCAAACAAAACCCAAGTGTTTTCCAATAGTGTTGCTGTTAACAAAGCGGATAAAGATGTTCTAAAGAAATCATCAAGCAGTTCCAACATACCCGCCCATTCCAACAAAACTACTACGTCATTAATGGGACCACCCATGTCTTTGGCCAAACTAAATACGGTAATACCTACAGCCGTGAAATCACCACCTCTGGGTTGTGTTTTGCCATCGAATTGCAGCAAGACATATACCCTCACATCATGCCCCAAAATAACAAATGCAAGGCCCATTTTGGCTCAAGCTAAATCAACCTCTCATAATCCGGATAAGACATCTGAAATGACCACGAATACAGCCGCAACCACAAATGGCTCAACAGCTGCGGGTAAGCCAAAAAGTAGTCTCCGGCAATTCCGATTGCCATCTAGGGAATCTGGACAAGACATTTTAGACTTGTCATCGACGGTGCCGAAAACAACGACCACAAATGGTTTGCAAGGCACTGACAAGAAATCTCTCAGCATTGCGGCCTCTCCCACAGCGACGGCTGGTACGTCGCTCGAGTTGGCATTGACGAAAATCAAGCAAAACATGACAAATAGTGTCAATCAGGACAACATGATCGGGGGAATTGAGCTGAAGCCCAACTCGGATGATCTACAGAATCTACACTTGCTCTCTGAGTCGGCCACAGCAAGGGAGAAAATCGCTATAAACTCGGCGACTGCGGCAACTGCGTCTCTCTATGAAAAGCCGAAGATCAATCAAAACACATTACTTCGACAACAGAATGCTTCGGTACGCAGCATACCCGATCCTTCGGCATTGGCTTTTCGCAACCACCAACCCACCAACAATATACCAATGGTTACTATCGCGGCGCCTCTGATATCCAGCCTCAGTAATGACGTCGACAAACCTATACTCTCCGCCAAACAACCTCCATCATCACCCAATTCACCTTTAAGCCCCAACTGTTCTACCTCCACTTCACCACCACGCGTTGGTACGAGTACTTTGCTCTCTTCCAAGAAGCATCCCTCCATTGATCAGCTAGCAGCGAGTTTACGGGCGTCAGCAGCCGCAGCAGCAGAGGCAACAGCAAAAGCCAATTTAAAACAATTAGACGAGTCGGCGCTGGTTACATCCACGTCGTCCATAACGGAAACCGGCGGAGGAAGTAAACTGAAGCAAATTAAACAGGAAACCCCCGAACAAACAACAAACTACGAATTTGTACAATCTTCTTCTTCGTCCACGGTGCACTCATCATCAGCAACCACTACGGAGGTAGTGGAAATCAAACAGGAGCCGGAGGAGAAATTTCACGATTCCATGCAGGCCGAGGAACAACGAGTTGCCAGGGCACCCACATTGCCTGTGACTACAACGGCAACGATGACGACGGTGCCGACAGCATCGAAGGTTGAAAAACTTGTGACGTCAGTGATAAATGTTTCCACTCCCACATCTACGATGTTGACCACCAGCAGTGCGGGCTTTTGAGTGAACCCCAATGAACGAAGGTAAGTGAAGAATTTTTGTGCTTCAAGGTTTTTATTTAGTTTTGTAAACAACAAAATTAGAGTTGACGAAGTAAATGACAATTTAACGATACATTTAACTTAAGATTATCCGTGAAATGTCAGATGACTGTGTGTGTTGCAGGAGTAGTAGACGGAGTGTTTGTTGCTACCACTCAATGGTATTTGTCATTGTTCGGGAAACGAACTTCTCAAATATGACGGTACATTAAGCAGGTTATTGCGTTCGACTATAACTGTTAAAAAATTATGGGAAAGAGCTTTGCCTGCTCACAAAGTGATTAACATCAATTTTACGGACGTATTCAGGATGTCAAACAGTGTGTGATACAGTGAAAATCTGAATAGGACATCCTTTGCAAGAGAACTGATAGTTATTTTTGACTGAAGTTATTTTTATATACTGGACCAGTGTATTCCCGACAATTGGCAAGGTTTTGTTTATGTCGCGGATTGTCGAAGTTATAGTTAATGCTTGGACAATATGATATGACAAAGTTGTGTCGATACCTCTCTATGTTATAGGTGTATTAAGGGAATGTAACATTTGGGTTACAACATTTTTTTAGACTAGGACATTGATTAGGACCGGAGCATACATTTTTGAACCTACCCAATAAGCACAAAGTCGGACTCGGATCCGATTTGAGTCCCACGCGTCGGATTCCACTTACGCTGATCCGATTCGGATCCAGCTTTTGTCCGACGCGTCGGATTTCGCTTTCACTGATACGTTCGGATTCGGTACAGATCCGCTTTTGCTGATTCCATTCAAGTAACCAAGAACATTTATTGTAAATAATGAACATTTATTGTAAGAATAATGATGGAGTGCCGCAGTAAAAAATACTTCCAGTATGCCAAAGATCGACTAACTAAGAGAAGCAAATACACTCCAAAATAAATTAATTTATAAAAAATTTACATGTTTATGTATATATTCGACTTGGTTGCAGGTAACACTGTACCGAATAAATTCTTCACATTGATTTTGTTTGCGTTTTCATTTTCCGGTACAAATTTTAATTCGAAATTATTTCGACACTGAATCCGATATGATTTACACATCGGATACGTTATCGATCGGGTCCGTTCTTGATTTCGAGATCGGACCCGACCTCATTTCGAGATCAGATCCACTTCACGTTTCGAGATCGGGTCCGTTCTCGATTTCGAGATCGGATCCGACGTCATTTCGAGATCGGACCCACATTGGATCCGAATCGGCTCCGGATCGGATCCGACTTCTCTGAATTGATTTCGAGATCGGGTCCGTCCTCGATTTCAGGATCGGATCCGACGTCATTTCGAGATCGGACACATTTCTCGTTTCGAGATCGAAGGAGGAATTGCTGCCGCTTTAGTATCCGATCTCGAATCGAGATCGCATTCAATCATCAATCATGTATTCCCCGCATTTATCTAGCCTCTTATCGGTAACGTATCGTCTATATTACGAAATCGGCTTAGTTAGGTGAATCCAAATAGTTTGTTGTGCCAGTAGTATAGATAAAGATGAACCAGGAAGAAAGGGTTTCGAAGACCTAGGATGAATTCTTGCGCACACTTGATGTAGCTATCAAGAGTGATAGTGTTAAAAATGTAGTCGGTGGGAAACATATGTTATCATTCTTATGTAAGTAAGGTCATTGAGCTGACTGAAAATGTCCGAAGTTAAATTGACAGCAGATTTTGATACTTTGACCCTCTGACGACCACAAGTAAATATGTTTTCTCTAGGGTTTTTGGCACCTATAACTGTTCCGCTAGGAGATAGAGCAAATGGGGGATTTGTAGGTGAGGGTAAGGGAAACAATAGTGTAGTAGGCGTCAAATTACTAACTGGTCAGATTTAACCCTAATGAGCCATTAGACTGAGTCAGAAAGTGGTCTTAGTTCAAAGAGATGCAACGGGTGGAAAAAGAGTCGCAGGTGGAGGAACCATCTGGTACGTTTTGAGTCCATACTTGACATTTTTAAAAATGAAAGTACGAATATCAACGGATTTACATGGACCCAGCAAATGGTTGGAAAGTATGTTTGCCTTTTAGCTAAAATGGAATTAAATGTAAAAAATAAAAAATTGTTGGTCCTATTTTTTGAGACGTGGCTATTATTATCACAGAACAAATCAAAATATTGCAAAACTTCGGCTGCAAATGTATGGTCGCTAAAGGGTTAAGAGCAAAATTTGGCGCATGAAAAAAACCGTTTCCCATTATAGCCCATGAAGGGATTGGGGAGAGCTTCTCACAACTAATTTTTCACTCACTGATTGGGACCTACAATTTTACACCGGTTCCGAACGGTATTTTTAGAAGCTTTTTCATGGCTAAATACTCGCTAGTGTCGCCATCACTAAGCGAGGTGCATTGGCGCATAATGTAAAATAAATTTAAAAAAAATATTTTCTCGTTTCATCCTATAACTGGACGGGGTTGGTGGTTCATACAACTAGCGAGCTGTGTGCTCTTGATTATTACACTCACTGGTTGGGACCTACAGATTTACACTGCTTCCGAACGGGTTTTTGAAAAACTTTTCCATGACTAATTGCTAAACATTTGCACAAGACATTTGCTTTTTTTTTCAAGACATTTACTGTAGCGAAGTTGCGGCAAACAAATACTTCATTGCACCACAGATGTCATGGAAATATACTTTTTATAGAAGTTTTTATGCGATTGACTACAGTCTGTAGTATTTACGGGAAAGCGAATGTTATTATTAAATAAATGCACATCCCTAAGGCAGGTTTTAGGCGAACATCGAAGATTAGACGGACATTAAGCTAACGACCTTTGACACTCAACTCCTAGGTAATGACCTCGTGACATGTTGGCAATACAAACTCATTACATTTTTTATATTTTTTCTCTTTCCCCTTTTTGCTCTATTCATTGCAGATGTTAATCACCCAGGTCCCCAACAAATTCCAACTTTATTTTTTTTTGGCGATTAAGTTCGACGCTTCTTGAATCAATGTCATGCAATGGATGTTATACATAGTAATGCACCGAAAAACACCCTTGACCCTCCGTACGTCATTTGCCGTAGATATGAGCAGAGTAAATTTAGTGTATCGTATTTTCCCCTCCTGCTACTCTCTCACAAACACACCCGTTCCGTGTAGTTGTAGTGCACCCGTAAAATACAAATTCAGAAAGCAAAAAGATTTCGACTTAAACGAAATTCCATTGCAGACATATTGACATCATCCGATATGCAAACAAAAACACCCCAACAGAAAATAATTCCAACACACAGAATAAAAAGAGCAAAACAAACAGAAAATACGACAGCAGCAGAGAAAACGTCATCATAACAAAATCGAAAAGACTATAAAGTCGCCGAACGACACCACCACGAGTAGCAGCCACAGCAGCAGAAAAGCCACGTTACCCTAAGACCCCCCTCCACCCAAATCCATAATGATGGCCAATAAATGAATGAATGGAACGACGCGTCGTCGAGCTACATACATATTTGGAACGTGTTGAAATTGAGGTTGAGCTCTCATTATAATATCGACAAAGGGCAAACACCAAAACGAAGATAATGACGATGAAATTGCGCAAAGTGGCTGGTAGATGGAGGAGTTTGCTTTCGAGGATACAAAGTGCTAAAGGAAACCTTAGGTAAGGAATATTAAACATTTATATTTACTTAAGTTATAGGGAAAAGAAATCCAAATAAGTAGAAGAAACATATATTGGAAATATTAAATAAAGTTTAAATATAACCTCAACAACAAAATCCAAAAGCGGTATATTGGTCTACAAATTGAGTCAGATGATTATCATTGAAATCCTTCGTTTGATTCCACATTTGAAATCATTTACATTTGGAAAGGATTCATAACTTCATAAAGATTCATAACTCAAAATTCACAGATTCATCTGGAAAGGATTCATAACTTCACAAAGATTCATAACTCAAAATTCAGATCTTAAGATCGTTTCCAGACTACTACATTGGAAATTGTTTTGGACCGATAGAAACGGAGCATTTGTCTCAGACAACAACTGACAAACGTTTGGACCTTCTTCATTACCAGTTTCGTCAAGCTCCAAGTGGTACAACCGTTTAGCTATACAGACTTCACAATGCAATTGACTATTTTCGTTTTCGTCATTTCCGATATTCTTTTCTTGTGCCCGATTTTGTGCAGGTTTACACGCTGGAAAAAAACGGCCTCTGTAACATATTCTCCCAAACATATTCTGGAGGAACCATGTATATATTTGGGACATATTTCAAACATTTATATTTTTGCAAGTCCCTAACTCAGGTGTATTTAAATGCAAACATTAGCATGTTTACTGACAAATATGTATGCTTTTATGTGGAAACTTATGCGTGTTTCCCCCAAAACCTCCATATACTTACGTGGAAACATATGCGTATTTTCTCCCAAACATTATAATATTTAGAAACGAAATATTCGGAACCGGTGTAAAACTGTAGGTCCCAATCAGTGAGTATAAAAACTATGAAGCGCACAGCTCACTGGTTGTGAGAAGCTCTCCCCAATTCCTTCATGGGATGTAATGGGAAACCATTTATTTTATTTATAATTATTCTTTCTTTCTGTATTTATTATAATTAATTTTATCAATATATATCTACATGTACTTATATAAATAATTAATACAAAAAATTAAAAGATTTTTACACTTATGTACTTACATTGAGTGCATTATTTGTTTTGAATCTGCTGCTTCTCCTTTTTTTGTTGTCTCTCACGTTGTTGTTTTCAGAAGGTTTCAACTATGCCTTGGTTATCACTATGTGTTGGTACACAAACAATATACTTATATACAAATCTAGTTCATGAAAGACAAGCGTGTATTAATTACTTGTGTTTTTTTTTATTTTATTTCACAAATGGTCCGCCATTCCGATTTTTCCAGTAGAGGCTCGGATAGAAAAAGGGATTCTTATTGTTGCCCTCTCCAGTTTCTTTCCTCAAAATCGTTTCTCACTTTGGTAGCACACATAACATTACGCGAAATGTGGTTCAATGGGCACGTCAATAAACAAAATTGCCGACTTTGGTCTAAAATGCAGGCATATGCTGTTCAAGAGGTGCCAATGCACCCTGAAAAATGCAATGTTTGTTGTGGTTTATGGGCGGCGGCATCATTGGACCGTGCTTCTTCAAAGACGATGATGGCCGCAATGTTACGGTCCATGGACTCGGTGATTACGGATTGTTGTTTAGCAAAAATCGAAGAACTGAACTTCGTTGCCATGTGGTTTCAAAAGAACTTTGCCACATGCCACACTGCCTGCGATACCAACTACCAATTGAGAGGTGAGTTTGGTGAGCAATTAATCTCACATTGTGGCGTTGTCAATTGGCCTCCTCGTTCGTGCGATTTTACACCACTAGACTATTTTTTTATGGGGCGCACGTAAAGTCTCCCATGTATAGGGATAGGCCAACCACGATTACTGCCTTGGATGACAACATTACACGTGTCATTGGTGTAGAGTTGGGAATTTTAGTTCATTCAAGTGAGCGCTCTTTATATTTCAGCTCAACAGAATGAACTAGTTCATACATTTAGTTCAATAGTTCGTTGTATCATTTCAGCTTAACCGTTCATATGAGCTGTGAACTAAAGACCTCATTTCAGTTCAACTTGTAGTTTTAGTTCAATCGGAGCGAATAATCGTGAAAACGGTCTGATTTTAGCCGATTTCTAAAATGTTTTGGATACTGTGATATTTGTTTATAACGGGTTTTTCAATAAGAGCGCTACAAAAGTGTTTTTAAATAAAACAAAACCGGTTTTAGATACCAATGAAATTCTTTATTCCTGTGAAAGTACGTTCGATGCCATTATGTATGGAACTCGATTTCTGTTGCATAGCCACCACGGGCACGCTTGCAGAAGTCCAGACGCTGAACCCAATTTTCGACGGTTTTCAAGCATAAATCGGCCGATTCTGCTGCAATTTCACGTTCGATATTCGTACGAAGTTCATCAATCGTCGCTGGCTTGTTGGCATAGACCATAGACTTGACGTAGCCCCACAGGAAATAATCTAACGGCGCCAAATCGCACGACCGAGGCGGCCAATCGACTGGGCCATTTCGTGAGATAACACGTTCACCAAACTTGGTTTCCAATAAATTGATTGTGGCATTCGCTGTGTGGCTTGTGGCGCCGTCCTGTTGGAACCACATGTCCTCCAAGTCCATATTATCCAATTGGGGCCAAAAATATTCGGTTATCATTGAACGGTAGCGATTCGCATTCACAGTAATGTGCCGATCTTGATCATCACGGAAGAAGTACAGCCCAATGACGCCGCCGGCCCATAAACCGCACCAAACCGTAATTTTTTCGGGATGCAATGATGACTCATAGATTACGTGTGGATTGCTGTCTGACCAATAACGCATATTTTGCTTATTGACGAAGCCATTCAGCCAGAAATGAGCCCCATCGCTGAAGATGAATTTCCGATGAAAATCCGAATCTTTTTCAAGTTGTTGCTCAGCCCAATTCATGAACATACGACGCTTATGGTGGTCAAGCGGCTTCAGTTCTTGCGTCAATTTGATCTTGTAAGGATGTAGGCCAAGATCTTTTCGCAAAATTCGCCACAACGACGTCACCGAGATGCCCAACGCTTGAGAACGACGTATGAGAGACACATTTGGGCTTTCTTTAACTGAAGCCTCAGCGGCAGCAATATTCTCGACACTACGGGCACTTCTTTGTCTCACTGGCACGGGAACATTTTGTACTGTGCCTGTGGATTCAAATTGTTCCACTAGATGCTCAATTGTTGATCTGGTAGGGCGATTATAACGACCATAAATTGGACGTAGCGCTCTTAAAGTTGAGGCCACTGACTCCAAATTTCTGTAGTAAATTTTAATAATTTCGACTCGACATCTTTCGATGATGAAATGGCAAACCTTACTGAAGAGAAATGTCAAAAGAGCGGGAAAAAATATGGCGTCGTTTGCTGTCCCTATCGAATTACTTTTGTAGCGTCTCTGTTGAAAAACCCGTTACTAAATCGACCTATTGAAGATCGACTTAACCCTTCCCTTGTTGGAGATTTATCATTTCCATTGCGGGAGTTTTTCAAATTTGAACTGTAATTTTAGTAGAGACGCTATCGAAATTGTAATCATTTTTTTATTTCAAGATTGATAATTCGTTTGTCAACTTGAAATACCACCTTTTGTCCTCTACGAAGAACTCGAATACATATTAATGCCAAAAATTATAGCGATTACACCCAATCGTATAACACCGTCACCTCTACGATAGACTTGATTTGCTTATATTGTCACCTTCTCAGTTCTAATTAATAAATCATCAACATGAAATTGAATTGCAAATACGTATTACATTTTAATTAGTTTAATTTGATATGTGATTAACAGTAAGCTTCCGGTTTTTTTGTTGTTGTTTTCCTTTCAATCAAACTATTCGAATAATTTGTTCTGCTAGACCAATAATACTTAAAACCCACAACACTCGTAACAATCATACATGTGTAAATTGTTAATTCCGATTGAGTAGTTGTGTCAAACAAATCGAATTTAATGAATTTTATAATTAAACAAATACATTCTGATATAAATATAAATTGCAAACACAGATACAAACTTATATACTCGTACCATTGTGTATTTCATACTTTCAAGTAAAAGTATTAATAAATTCATACGATAATTTTCTTAATGTGTATGAGATTACGAAAGCTACGCAGTAAAAACAACAAAAATAAAAAAGAAATAATAATGCACAGTAATGGAAAAGATAAACATAACCGCGCAAATTAGACGGAAATGTCTTTTCATGTTCTGGCGAATGAAGGCCTTCTGAATGATCCGCTTCACAATTCAAGCATCCGCTTCTAGTAAATAAATGTAGAAGCTAAATAGTTGATAGTCTTTAAACATTTCCTTTCCACGAAGTTAAGGTAGACTTCTAAAAGTAAGGGAGAAATTAAGGACTATACACGATTTCTCAAGTAAATCAATTTAAATAAGGTTAGACATCAAAAACTAGCGTTTATTAGATCTTGAGTTTGAATGCCCGACTTCCAAATCACCTCTTAAAATAGTCGGCATGATGTTAGAAAGATGGAAAGCATTATAAACTCGTCTTTGAAGTCTAAAAATCATGCACACACAGACCTAATTGTTTGAAAAGATATTGTAGCAACCGTAAATTCGGTTATTGCTACCGAATTGCGGTTGTCACAACCGACTTGAGGTTGCCACAATTTAATTTAGTTCCCACAACTGAAATTCGATTGAAACAAGCCCATTTTATAACAGATTCGGTTGTGATTCGGTGACAACTTCTAAAGCGGTTGTAACAATCTCTAATGCGGTTCTGACAACCTCTGATCAGATTGTGACAACCTTTAATGTGATTGTGACAACGTCTAATGCGTTTGTGATAATCTCTAGTTTAGATATGATGACATCTAATGTGATTGCGACAACCTCTAAAATCCTTTATTTTTTCTGTGGATGCAGAGACATGTCAATTGAGAACTTGTGCGAAAGAACACAATACTGCACCTTAGGACCATTTAACTGGACGCAATTCGCTGTATCCCATTCAGTAGCCAAATGTATATTCCTGTTCAAAGTAACATTCATCTGTTGTTGCCTTCACTGCACTTCGGAAGATCTAGGTCGACGATCAAATAAATATGAATGGCAAATCGTCGCTTGTATGCAGAAGTAGCCTTAGTCAATCAGTGAATTTAACCAAACTAAGGCTACTTCTGCATACAAGCGACGACATGTCATTCATATTTATTTGATCGTCGATCTAGTTCTTCCGAAGTCCAGTGAAGGAAACAACAGATGAATGCTACTTTGAACCAGGCCATGCGTTTGGTTACTGTTTTTATAGACTGATTCTGAATTGAAACTAATAAACGGCTAGTTCGAGGTTTGTACAATATGAGATGAGATTACCATCCTTCTGCATCCAATATAACGATGCTCTTACTTTGAAATGGACTTCAAATATCAAATTAGCCAAAAATGGACTGGACTGAATGAACTTCTGATTCCAACCGGAGATATACACATTTGCTGGCATCTGCATGAGAGTAGATGGGGTTGTTAGTCAGGCCAAGAAGTATATTGATGAACATTTGAAATACGAAGGAAGAGAGATCTGTGACACTTCTGACACTCCTGCCTTATGATTATACACATCCGATGGGACACCCTCTGTAACACTTTGTGTGGAGAACTCCCTTAGGAAGGTTCCAATAAACCGAGAGAAGTTACTACCTGAAGGTGCAGAAACCTTGTTGGCTTTGGCTTCCAGAAAATGCCTATATGATACCACATGTGCCATGTAATCTGAAGAGCTTGAGCTTTTCATTCTCGACTTCGTAATTGGGTTGGAAGTGAGAGCGGATAGGATTTCAACGAATCCGTTTGAGTGCAAGAACTTACCTTGTCGCGAAGATCAGTGTACGCGCTGAAAATAAACGGCCCCAGGAACATATTGCATGAAGCATATACATGTTTGCAAGCATTGTTTTCATGAATTGAAGATTTATTGCGTTTTTGTTTCTTTGTTGTCTGTTACGTTTTTGTTTTCAGCAGTTTTCAACAATCCAAGCCACATCTGGGACACAAAAAAACATTTATTATAACCTGTTAATCATTGTGTCTCCAACATGTGTAATATTGTATAGCAAACACAATGTGTTTGGACACAAGTATATTATATTTGCGACGAGCTACAAACACGTTATATTTGGCATCAAACAACAACAGATTTTTTAGCGTGTATAATACAGCCTTCTGGGACTGAGTACTGATAGAAACTGATTCAGAAATTATATGAAACTGTTCTAAGTGTAATTTTTTTTGTGGAAATTTTATTTATATGGGAAGTTTGATATTCTTTGTGTTATATTGACGTTTTTGTTAATTTGACCGGACTTCGAAAATAGTCTACTTAAAACCTTAACCTCTTATTGCATCTCTAGACTGGATAGGACAGAGTTTCGCACATGTAGACTTGCTGATATTCTAATTCCTAGACTCACTGATCAGTAGAGTTGGGTAGTTCATGAACTACCCTAGTTCATTTAGGGTGACCAGACATTACCCTCACGAACATAGTGCACACTTTCGATACGGCGAGTATGTTCGTGATTGTTATATCCGGGCACCTTAAATGAACGAGTTCGAGAACTAGTGAACGAGTTCGACACAAGTCTACTGATCAGGACCTACAGTGTTACAGCGAATCAGTGGTATCCATGACACAGCTGATCGACTAAGTAGTAGGAAAATGCTAGAGAAGAGAGTGGATGGACGAGGGAAGGTTAAGCAACCAGAAACGAACCATGCAGTAAATTAAGTTTAAATAGTGTTTGATTGATACTAATGACAGCTAAATTATATTTAATGTTGGTTGCATCGAACGTAAAAACGCACTCCCTTTTATTTCAGTCCGTTTTATGTCCAACCAAAGAGTAACATACAACAGCAACTCGAACTCGATGAAATGAGCTACCCACCTCGTCGTCAGCTAGAGAACGTTAAGAGAGGGATAGAGATTCTTATCAATTGCTAAGTGATCGAATCGTACTACTCGATAGTGTTGCCATCTCTAGCCGAGGTGACCGTTGCCGACAAAATTAAATGGTGGCCAGAGTGCGAGGGACGGCCTTGTCGACAATATGAAAGGCGTTATTTAATAAGGACTAATACAACCTGTTCCTTACAATATTATGGATTAGTATCACTAATTCCTAAAATAATATCTCTCCTTACTTCTTTGGCAACCCTGGTAGCAGTCAGTCCATGCACTGCGTCACTGAGGTTATTATTTTAAACGTTGTGTCTGTAAGAGTATTCGATTATGAGCTATTATTATTAAATATAATTACCACCTTGTGCAGAGGTAGAGGGGGTAATATCCCTGCACAATTTCCTTAATATATATGAGTAATTCTATTACTAAGCTACGATGTCATGAAATTTCAAGCATTGAATGGATTTGGATGCAATTGTATGTGGCTTGAAAATATGCAAGATTCCACAACGAAAGGTGGTAAATGGTTCAAAATTACCTATCATCAGGGTTGCATTTTTTCTGCTTAAAACGCAGCTGCAGGAAAAACAACTGAATTAGCCGTAAACGAATTTGGAGGTTATCACAACTACATTAGGTGCCATTACATCCGAATTTGGGGTTGTCACAACTGCAATAGAAGTTGTCACAATCTATTAATCGAACCACATACTTGTCAGTCATGAGCATGACATCAGCTATCGTTAATGTTTATTGTTGATTTACTGCCCTTCTTGATACCAAATAAGAATGTAATCGAAGTTGTTCGCATCACTATCATGTTCAAAAAAATTTTTGTTAATATTTTTTCAAATTCATCAGTCAGGTATAAAGTTATCGACCAAGCTCATGCTTATGAATGACAAGTCTGTATTTCGCTTTAGAGATTGCTTCAATCGAACTTCAGTTGTTGGACAAAGTGCAGCTGTCACAACCACAATTCGGTGGCGACAGCCGAATTTACGTTTGCTACAGCATCTTTTCAAACAGTTCTGAGAGAGAGCCTGAAGTTGTTTGGCAAATAAGTTGCAGTGTTGCGAGCTGGAATTATCGATTAATTTATCTGGATAATCTTTTGGCAGCTTCTAACCTTAACAACGTACCTGCGGTGCTTAAAGAGTTATCGAGTCAAGTAATATGTAAACAAAAGTGTCGAAAGCTTCAACCTCATATAGTCCGAGTTATCGATAGCGTATGTATAGTTTTTTTCATTTTGTGTTTTGGTGAATTGTACAAAAAATATCAGGTCGAGTAAAGTGTTAACAAAAAGTTATCGCTTTTGAGAACTTCATATGTCGATAGCTAAGGGAATTATCGATAACTTTCATTTAATTTTTTCCCATTTACTTTGAGCTGTTCTTCAAAAATAAGTATTTACAAAAATAAGTTACTCTACGGTATCTAAAGCGAACCACTTGACTTGTTATTGTCGATTTCCCGCCCTTCCTGATACCAAATGAGAGTGCAATCGAAGTTGTTCGCATCATTATCCCAAATATTATTATCATATTACCAAAAATATTTTGGTAATATTTTTCCAAATTCATCAGTCAGATAAAAAGTTATCGACCAAGCTCATGGTCATGAATGACAAGTATGTGGTTCGCTAAATATAATATATAATCTTTTATCAAATTGAAATTTCTCGTATTTCGATAACTAAGAGCGTTCTCGATAATGTTTGTTTAATTTTGTCCTCTTATTTTGGGGAGTTGTACGAGCAAATATCAGGTCGAGTAAAATGGTAAACAAATTTATCGATTTTTTAAACTTCAACCTCGGCTCTCTCGATAACTAAGGGAGTTATCGATATCTTGTATATAACTTTTTCAGTTTTCTTTCATGTTTTCTACAAAACTAAGTATCAACAAAAATGAGTTGCTCTTCGATATCTAGTATAATACAATCTTTTATAAAAATTGAATTTCTCTGACGATTTTATAAACCATGGAATTGCTCATACATAAACTACACACAGTACATGTTGACACACATATTTGTATGTAAATATAAACCAACATATTTACATATGTATATTATTTATACATGCATATAAAACATTCACACACACGTATATATAACATCATTTATTTGTTTCACATACATTTCTTTGATGTCTACAATGAATGGCCTGGCATTATAGCTCCCTCCCTCATTTCCTCCTCCCTTCCCTGGCAGTCAGTCAGACGCCTTTTCTTTTGATGCAATTTACGGTTTTGTAATATAATTTTGTGTTGCTGTTGCAATTGCAACTTTTGTATTGTTGAGGTTGATGATGGTACCGATTGCTGCTGCTACTGTGTTGCTGTTGCCGGTGATGATGATGATGATGGGTGACGTATGATAGAGATGGTATTGGTGTTGTTGATGTTATGATTAAACAGTTCGTTAAATTTGAAACACGAAGTTCATTTGATGATTTCGACAAATACACTCGACCAAGTGCAGTCTTTGGGTGGCTGATGTAGATGGTGATGTAGATGGTGATGTAGATGTTGATGTTGATGATGATGCTGATACTGAAGCTGATGTGCGATAAACGATGATGTTGATATTAATGTCCGTCTGTGATATTTTGGCATAAGCAAAGGAATAAATATCTCACATTGTCACTTAGTCAGGGCGTAACAATGGAGAGAAACTGATTCATAGCATTCCTCGTTGGAGGATTTATGAAAATTAGGGGAAATAATTTTGACTTCGTTTAGCGGCTGCTTCGTTTTCCATTAAATTTTACAGAGGTCTAATCGAAGTGTTGTGGAGCTTGAGAGCTGGTGGAACCCAAAATAGGTTACCTCAGTTCTATGCCAATTTGAAACAGTTGTAAAATTTGTATTTGGACCAAACTTTCGAATTTTTTGCCGGAGAAATCATACATGCTAATAAAAAATGTTCAATCGTTAAGGTAGTCTACACCTTTTCCAATTGTAATTCCGAAAATACCAATTGAAATTCAGAAAATATCAATTTAATTTAAGAATTTCCAATTCAGTCAGAAAAAAATTAATTAAAATTCAGAAATTTCATTTGAAAAATAGGAAATATCAATTGAAAATCAGTAAATATCAATTGAAATTCAGAAAACTTCAATTGAAATTCAGAAACTGCTAATTGAAATCCAGAAAACGTCAATTAAAATTCAGAAAATATCAATTGAAATTCCGAAAACGTCAAATGATATTCAGAAAATATAAATTTAATTTAAGAATATGCAAATCAAATTCAGAAAACAGTCAACTAAAATTCGGAATTTTCGTTTGAAAAACAGGCAATAACAATTGAAAGTGAGGAAAAATTAATTGAAATTCAGAAAATGTTAATTGAAAGTCTGAAACTGGGAATTGTAATTCAGAAACGTCAATTAGAATTTAGAAAATTTCCAAATAATTTGATTCTGAATTTCAATTGATATTTTCTGAATTTCAATTGACGTTTTCCGAATTTCAATTGACGTTTTCCTAATTTTAATTGATGTTTTCCGAACTTCAATTGGTCTGTTTCGGAATTTCAATTGATATTTTCTAACTCTCAATTGATGTTTTCCGAATTTCGATTGGTATTTTCCGAATTCCAAATGATTTGTGTCTGAATTTCAATTGATATTTTCTGAATTTCAATTGACGTTTTCCGAATTTCAGTTGATATTTTCCGAATTTCAAATGATTTGTTTCTGAATTTCTATTGATATTTTCCGAATTTCAATTGACGTTTTCCAAATTTCAGTTGATATTTTCCGAATTTCAAATGATTTGTTTCTCAATTTCAATTGATGTTTTCTTAATTTCAATTTGAGTTTACTGAATTTTAATTGATGTTTACCGAATTTCGAATGATCTGTTTCTGAATTTCGTTTGATATTATCTGAATTTCAATTTGAGTTTACTGAATTTCATTGATTTTTGTTAATTTCAATTGATATTTTCTGATGTTCAAACAGAAGTTCTAAATTTCAATTGGTATTTTCCGAATTTAAATTGGAAATTCCCAATTTCTATTGTTTGTTTTTTAATTTCGTAGTTTTTTAACGAAACTAAAACAAGCCCAATTGAAAAATTTCCTAAAGACAACAGAAGGAACTAAGAAGCGACATGTCAGAGTCCGTGCTGACTAGCCGATCCAATCCTATACACAAAAAAACTTCATGACACAAGACAGGTTGTATGAGAGTCTGGTATAGTTGGACTTTTGTTACTCGAGAGAGGGCTTTATCTCTAAAGTGCTTGCTTAGCCCAAAATAACATCTATGCGCAAGCACAATTCTCCGCTTGATCTCTAGGCTGACGTTGTTGTTTTTGTTTACGGCAGATTCGAGGTATATAAATTCGTCTACAACCTCGAAATTAAAACGGTTATCAACGTTCACGCTTTGGTCTAATAGCGTGGAGGCCCTGATCGTTGAAATCATTAATTTTGTCTTGTCCTAATTTACTGCCAGACCCACTTTTGCTGACTCCGTCTCAATTCTCGAAATCAACGCAGAAACTTCTCTCATTGTGCGCCAAGTGATATCGATATCATCAGCATACGCGAGCAGCATGTGACTTTTGTTGCTGATGGTTTTATTCATGTTGACTGCAGCTTTTCTCATAATGATCTGCATTAAAATGTTGAAGAGATCGCACGATCGGGTGTCGCCTTGTCTGAGGCCTCGCTTGGTTTCGAAAGGTTTGGTAAGATTCTTACCCACTTTCACTGCTGATTTGGTGTTCGTCAAGACCATCCTGCGAAGGTGTATGATTTTTGCAGGAATACCAAGCTCAGAAATTGCTTCGGAGATTTTCTCGCGTACCGCGCTATCGAAGGCCGCCTTATAATCGATAAATAGATGATAGGTGTCGATTTGTTTTTCGTGGGTCTTCTGCAGGATTTGGCGTAGCGTGAAAATTTAGTCAGTTGTCGATTTTCCAGGCCTAAAGCCATACTGGTATGGTCCAATCAGGTCAGTGATAATTGGTTTTAGTCTTTTGCACATTATACTTGATAGAACCTTATATGCTATGGATAAAAGGCTTATTCCTCGGTAGGCTATGGATAGAAGGCTTATTCCACGGCACAGAGACTCGGGTCACCTGTTTTTTTTTTAATACGGGGCATAGTATACTGAGACTCCAATCGCCAGGGATGCATTCATCTAACCAAATGTTGCTAATGATCTGATGCATGCACTTTATCAGTTCATCGCCGCCAGCCTTAAACTGTTCCGCCGGCAATCCATTGGCTCCTGCGGCTTTGTTGTTTTTAAACCGCCTCCACAAATACTGAGTTTCGTGTTCATAAGTACTCGAACCATAACACAAATGAATAATATAAATTATAATTTAAATTGATCATTTTATTATTAAAGTCAATATATTTTAACAAGCTAATACTTCTCGTTGAAGTTAGGAATTTTCTAGTGTAACCACTTAGCATTAGCTATGGTCTGTTTACACGCTGAAAAATCAGTCGGTTTTGTTGTGTGGAAGCAAATGTAATGTGTTTGAAGCTTGGAGCAAATATATTATACTTGTGTACAAACAAATTGTGTTTGCTACTCAATATTACATATACTACATGTTTCCTGGAATATGTTGTTGGGTCCGTTTGTTTCAGCGTGTAGGGCTCATTTGCCGCGTTAAAAAAGTAAGTACTGATTTGGAACTATATTCCTTTATATTCAAGAATTCTTCGTATTTCGATGCATAAACTAAGTCAAGTTTTGTTGAAACGATTGTTATACGTAACATTTTCTCTATTGCAATTATCGGATTTCAAACAAAATCCACAACTTGAAATAAACACATTCATTTTAAGTATAATGAACTCATTTCAAAATTTAGTAGTAGATACTTTGACTTTAGTAGATCTTTAACTTGGACAACTTCTTAGTCGAATCTTATAATTAATCGTCGCACATCTATCGTTACTTTGGTCCATCATATAACGATAGCGTCCACATTTAGCTTTGAAGTGTACCCGCATATTTGCTGTCGTCTTCTTCTGGCCTTCCTGTACTCAACTCGCCCATGTGAATATTTAGTTTTATTTTGTTGTTGTTTTACATTGATTCTTTCGTTTTATGTTTTTGAAAATTTGATTAACATAAATATTTATGGGGTTTGATTTGTTTACAATAATGATTCCCAAATGCGTCCACAGAGATCGAAATGAACTGAAGATTCATATCGACGCGATGGTAATGTTGTTGATTTGATGATGTTGATGGTCTAACAAATGTTGGTGCGATATCTTTATGTCTAATCTTGGACGACGTTGGTCCATAATCATCGCCGACAGCATCGAAATCATCAAATATCATTTTTATGAACAATAATAACAACATCAATGCGAACTAAAAAAGCATCGGCAAAAGTTGTTTAAACGCCACCAACACCACCGACACAACCACCAACATCCAGAGCATCATCTGGTACTGTTTCCTCTTCTCTTTCTGGTCTTTTGACGTAAGCCCCATATCAGCTACATCCCAGCCCTCAACCCGTCCCCCCCAACCACCCTACACACGAGAGATGTGTTTGCTAACCCAAGCTGTCGTCACAGCCACTTGTGGTAAAGAGATATGAACATTTTTGTTGCTTTATCATTATTTGTTGAACCTAGCGTTGCCATATCTTTCACGCAAAGAAAACTTTCGTTGCCCACAAATGAAATTGTAGACAACTAAACTTCGTTTGAGGAATTTATTTGCGGCATAGGAAATTTTTCCATTTTAGGAAAAACATGTAGAAAATGGGGGCTGTCGGGTGACCAAAGTGGCAAAAAGTAAACATTATATTCACTACTATATCGGAGGCGAGACTATTTAATAAACTTTTGTTGTCAAAAACCTCAACATTTCCTGTAAACATCTAATACGTATCGAAAACTGAATTATCGAAAGTCAAGTTGAATTTCGCAGCGTCTTTGACAGACAATGTAGAGAAAAATTTATCGAGTTTTCAAAATTCGGCGTCCTAACTTGATAATCAATTTTATGTTGTGTTTTCATTAGAAAATATATTTTCTGCTGTAAAAAACCTTTAGAATTAGATTTTAGTATAAAAATCTTTTTTTTTGTGTTTTGATAAGAAAACATTTTTAACTCCTGTTAAAATAACCCTCAACATTAACTGTAAACATCAAATAGATTTATCGATAACTAGATTATCGGAAGTTTAAGTATGAACTTTAATTTAGCATCGGTATTGTCGGGCAATGTTTTTTGCAAGCCACGCAAATATGTAGAGAAATACTTATCGAATTTTTAAAAATCAGCATTCGATAACTCGGTAGTGGCGCACGAAGTTATCGCATAAAAATCATTTTTTATTTGATGTTTTCATAAGAAACCATTTTTAACTCCTGTTGTAAAAAACCTCAAAATTAGCTGTAAACATGACATAGATTTATCGATAACTGAATTACCGGAATTTTAAGTATCAAATTAAGTTTAGCATACGTATGGGCAAGCTATGTTTTTTTCATGGCATGTGTGTAGAGAGATATTTATCGATTTTTCAAAATTCAGCGTGCGACAACTCTGTTCTTTCTCCTTCTATTTTTCTTATTTTCATTAACGATCTCCTGGGTCAGACTGTGAATCCAATCTACTCTTTTGCCGCTGACAGTAATCTCCGTCATTCATATTCATTCGATCGTATCGATCATTATTGAATGGGGACGAATGAATAGAGTAGATTGTAATGCGGGTAAGACCCAGTGTTGTTTGTTGTCGCATACCCAGGTTGCTGACCCAGGTGTGTCGTCATGGTCTATGGACGGTATGGATATTGATGAATCAGACGCTCTTGATGTTCTGGGCATGAAAATACAATGCGATGTCCGTTGGGCAAAACATGTATTTGAAAAGATGCATTCAAGTGTCAAGGCTTTTTAAAACGGTGCAAGAAATAGTTCACTCCAACTGATCTTCTCAATATCTACACCACCTACATCAGGCAAAAGATGGAGTATAACTCCCATATATGGGCAGGTGCTCCTAGAACCTCTTTGGAGCTTCTCGACCGTGTCCAGAGGAGAACGACGGTGTTAATAGGGGACATTAGGATATCCAACACTATTGCCTCCCTTGAGCATCGTCGAAATGTGGGTTGCGTGTCGCTGTTCTATCGATGTTTCCACTGTATGTGTTCCTCGGACATCCGTCAACTTGTGCCAGACGTGAGGATATTTAGCCGAAGGACGCGGCTTTCCAGGAACTCGCATCCGTTTTTTATCGAGTGGCCGATTGACCGCACTACACACTATAGAGAAAATTCGTTCTTCAGCCGTACAGTCCGTATGTGGAATAAACTTCCGGCTAGTGTATTTCCCACCAATTGTGACATACAAAGATTCAAGGCAAATGTCAACAGACACTACTCCGTCTTTCCACCCTCCACTTACACAATTTTCCTTCTCCAACACAATGCACTGCATTTATAGGGGGCATCCCCTGACTGTTGGTTTGATAAAAAAAAATAAATTTAGCATCGGCATTTTTTGCATAAAAAAATGGTTTCCCATTCCAACCCATGAAGGAAACTTTTTTTTACCGCCGCCGAAAGAAATATAAGGTGGTCAGAGCAGGGATCGAACACAAAAACTCATGTACAAGAGGCGAGCACACTAATCAGTGTACCACCGATGGCCACAATATGATTGTTGCATCCTGTATATTTTCCGATTATCGATAACGGAGCGAAATTATGGAATACAAATCAAATTTTTTTTTTGGTGTTTCGTAAAGAAAACATATCTGGTTTTTCAATAAGAGCGCTACAAAAGTTTTTTTAAATAAAACAAAACCGGTTTTAGATACCAATGAAATTCTTTATTCCTGTGAAAGTACGTTCGATGCCATTATGTATGGAACTTGATTTCTTTTGCGTGGTCACCTCGGGCACGCTTGCAGAATTCCAGACGCTGAACCCAATTTTCGACGGTTTTTTAAGCATAAATCGGCCGATACTGCTGCAATTTCGCGATATTCGTACGAAGTTCATCAATCGTCGCTGGCTTGTTGGCATAGACCATAGACTTGACGTAGCCCCACAGGAAATAATCTAACGGCGTCAAATCGCACGACCGACGCGGCCAATCGCCTGCGCCATTTCGTGAGATAACACATTCACCAAACTTGGTTTCCAATAAATTGATTGTGGCATTCGCTGTGTGGCTTGTGGCGCCGTCCTGTTCGAACCACATGTGCTCCAAGTCCATGTTATCCAATTGGGGCCAAAAATATTCGGTTATCATTGAACGGTAGCGATTCGCATTCACAGTAATGTGCCGGTCTTGATCATCACGGAAGAAGTACGGCCCAATGACGCCGCCGGCCCATAAACCGCACCAAACCGTAATTTTTTCGGGATGCAATGATGACTCATGGATTAGGTACGTGTGGATTGCTGTCTGACCAATAACGCATATCTTGCTTATTGACGAAGCCATACAGCCAGAAATGAGCCTCATCGCTGCAGATGATTGAGGCCACTGAAATTGAGGCCACTGACTCCACATTTCGGTAGTAAATTTTCATAATTTCGACTCGACATCTTTCCATGACGAAATGGCAAACCTTAAAAAAAAAATGGTTTCCCATTACAACCCATGAAGGGACTGGGGAGAACTTCTCACAATCACTGAGCTGTGCGCTTTCCAGTTTTCACTCACTGATTGGGACCTACAGTTTTACACCGATTCCGAACGGTATTTTGAGAAGCTTTTTCATGGCTGTACACTCGATAGTGTCGCGGTCACTATGCGAGGTGACCGCCGCCGAATGAAAATTTGAAGGTGGTCAGAGCCGGGTTCGAACCCAGGATCTCATGTACAAGAGCCGCGCACGCTAACCATTGCGCCACCGACGGCCACCGATGGCAAACGTTACTGAAGAGAAATGTCAAAAGAGCGGGAAAAAATATGGCGTCGTTTGCTGTCCCTATCGATTTACTTTTGTATCTTCTCTGTTGAAAAACCCAGTATATAGATAAATATTTATCGATTTTTCGATTATCGATAACGGAGCAAGAAATTATCGAATAAAAATAAAGTTTTTTTGGTGTTTTGTAAAGAAAACATTTTTTAAAATTGTATCGATTTTTACATGAGAGGGAGTTATTGGAGTTATCACATTTATCATATTCACTGTCCTAGTTAATACGAGTATAAGGAATGGTAACAATAACTGGTATTTAACCCGTGTTGGCACATACATATATAGAGATCTTAAGAAAAATAGTTTTATTCTAGTTTTTGAATTTTCCACCAAAGTCTCATAAATTTCTATAAGTTTTTGTAATAAATATTACCACCATTTTTAAACCAAAAAACAAAAAATAATCCGGCAACTCTATTAACAAAATCTTTAATGTTTTATTTTTTTATTATTTTTCAGACGTTGGTTTATACTCCCGTGTGTTGGATAGGGGATGGCAAGAGGTGAGTGAGAGAGTGAAGAAAAAGAAAATGTAAATAAAAAGAAGAAATACTCGTAAAATGACGTGACGTTTCGTGATGTGCGTGACGTGGATTTCCACCCGTTTTGAGGTTGTTGTTTTTTTTTGTTCTGTTTTGTTAGTGTGTTATGTTCGTCATTTCATTTCATTCCGTTTTTTGCTCACTTTTATTTCTTGTTCGCTATGACTTTAAGACTTCGCTTTATTTATTCTGTAAAAAGAGAAAAAAAAAAACAAAATTAAAAGAAAGAAACCCAAGTGTATCGTAGTACGAGTATGTAAGTAAAACTGAAATTGATGGGAATCAAAAGAGAAGAGTGGCAAACAAAAGATATTGAAAAATTAAATTGAATTTCATTTGGGAAATCTTTGCAATAAAAAAATTAAGAATAATATTTTATTTAACTTCTACCTGAACTATATAAATATAAATGAAATGAATAAAAATTTAAATTTTTTTGTGTGTTACGATAAAAATCTATTTTAAGTCGGATTTTCTTAAAATAATCCTGGAAATATGCAATTTTCTGTTGTTTTAAACACTACTTTTGCTAATAAGTTAACTTTAAACAAACAAAATAACCTGTGTACATTTTAATTTTTGTTGGAAATTTTTAAAAGTTTTATTTAGAATTTTTTGTTTTTCTGTAAAAACTTCAAACCTTTCTAATAGATTAACTTTAATTTAAATTAAATATCTCATATACTATGTGTGTAATATTAGCCATAAGTCACCTATAAACATTAGCATATAACTAATAGTAATAATTTATGAAAAAAAAGAATATTCAATTTATCTTTTAATCCAGCACAAGGCTAAAACATATTTAAATACAAAAACCAGCAAACAACAATAGTTTTAAAAACTTTTTAAGCACAATATTGAAAGATAAATAAAACATAAGTTTATAACAAAATGCAAAAAAACACGCATTATAAACTTTAGCAAATCTTTTAGACCCCCTAAAAAATGACCCTCTGGAGAATCCAATTAATTATTTTAGATGTTAAATTAAAACAAATGTACTCGTATGATATAATATAATTTAATCAGAAACCATGTGTTATTTAATTTTCAATAAAGTTATCAAAATATTTAACACAATATTAACGATAAAAAAAATAAAAAAAAAAACTGTTTTTGTTGTTTTATTTATCATTCTGTTTTAGCCGAAAGGTTAGATGGCAGAGAGAAACGGTTGGGTGAATGCCGTCAGTAACAGGGAGTTGTTTAAGTGACATGAATTTTAAGACGGGGACTCCTGAAATATATCATTCAGCGACCACTGACTTCGACTCCAGATTGTCAAAAGTCTATACACATTTTGAATAACTTATACACTGAAAGAACAAACGCTTCGTCACATGGGTGAAACATTTTCGTTAATGTTTTTACGTTGCTACAATGAAAGTCTCGTATATTCGACAATTTGATAATCGCTGCAAGGACAAATTTCATACAAGATTTCATTGACAATTTTTCACTTCGTTGTCGCAACAACTTAATTTTCGTTCCTGCAACAATTTTATTAAATTCCAAGACGGGCACTCCTGAAATATATCATTCAGCGACCACTGACTTCGACTCCAGATTGTCAAAAGTCTATACACAGTTTGAATAACTTATACACTGAAAGAACAAACGCTTCGTCACATGGATGAAACATTTTCGTTAATGTTTTTACGTTGCTACAATGAAAGTCTCGTATATTCGACAATTTGATAATCGCTGCAAGGACAAATTTCATACAAGATTTCATTGACAATTTTTCATTTCGTTGTCGCAACAACTTAATTTTCGTTCCTGCAACAATTTTATTAAATTTCAATCTAGTAGAAAACTGGATTAAACATTAAAAAAAAGTAGGTGCATGAAATTTACACTACTGATATTTGGTTTATCTGAAGCAACTTTATTGCTGTAGTGAAAAAAAATTCATTGCAGCATTGAAGTAAATTCATTGCAAGAACGATACTTATTCATTACAACAATGAATCAAATGCATTGCAGCAACGAAACAAATTCATGGTAGCAACGAAAAAAAATCGTTGGAATAATGAATCAAATTCATTACAGCAACAACCATACTTTCATCGCAGTGACGAACAATTTGCAGTTGATGAACACATTTTGGTAGCGGGAATAATGAATCAAATTCATTACAGCAACAACCATACTTTCATCGCAGTGACGAACAATTTGCAGTTGATGAACACATTTTGGTAGCGGGAATGAATCTGTACGTTAGCTCACTGTCGATGACAAAAGTTGTTGGGGTGATGAACATTTTCATCCCTATGACGATGCTTTTCCGTTCAGTGTACAATCCGTTACGGTTCTGTAGAATTCTTTTAACCCCAGAACGTCATCCTTATTTTTGTACACTAACGTCATCCTTCGTCATTTTGACTACAACCTACATATGTATGTATTTCAGGACGCTATAAATAATATCGTGAGCAAAACGGGAACCGAAATAATCTTTTTTTATTTAATTCGTTTTTATTTATTATTCAACAACAAATTAGTTTGCAAACGACTAACCCTATACAAAAAATGAGGTCAAACCAAACGATAATAACATATATAAGCTCGAAAATAGAATCGTGCGTAGTCATTTTGACGATGGATGACGGTGCAGGGTTAAAACGGCTGGAAAATACTGGACTAAAACCATCAAATATGAGCCAACATACACAATTCAACGCCACAACATAAAAAATGAATTGCAGCAAAAACAGTTTCGTACGTCCGCCGATTGTGTCGTTGCTGCAAAGCAATATATCGTACAAGCGTTGCTGCAACAAAGCAGATTTCGTTGCTGAGACGAATAAATTTATTGTAAATTTTTCGATGAATAATTCAAAAGATATTTAGTGATTAAGGTTTAAATTCAATAAAAAAAGTGACAAAAAATAACACTGCTTTACAAATTTTAACTTTTGAAAAATACCAAGAACGCCACATGCCTACATAGATAAGTTAATTGGGACCCCCTAAACACGAAAAACGCTGTTTTTTAGATAACGGTACTTTTGTGTTTTTCGATGTATGGTCCTACGTGTGAAAAAGGGCAAATTTTGAACTTTGACGTGACATAACTCAGCTAATTCTTATCAGATAGAAATTTACAGCATATTGACGGAAAGGGCATTCAATTACCATTCCAATGATATATCGAACTTTTCGTTTGGGCTCCACAAGTGTTTGAGTGGGACCATACACCTAAAACACACAAAAGTACTTACGGTACTTAGAAAGAAAAAACTTACAGCGTTTTTCATGTTCAGGAGGTCCCAATTAAATTATCTAGGCATGTGACGTTCTTGGTATTTTTTGGCTGTAAACCAGTGTCATTAAGCAGAAGAACTTGACGAGCAGTCATATACGGTTCTTAAGACGGGCTTTCCGAAGAAACAACCGACCATTTGTTTCGAAGGGCTCCAGTGCGAACAGCTTTTGTTGGATTTGGCTAGTCTGGAAAGATCTATGTAGTCGACTGTTGTTTATGTACGGACTTATACGCAACAGTCGAATCACGGTGGCGTTTGATGGCGCTTCATCACCAAAAGTCGAATCATATTGATGGGCACACCGGTGTTGATTTAATTCACGTCGAAATCAACAACTAATATCGCACGAAAATGTTCAGGATTTAATCAATTTTTGTTTTTTGCGAGATGCATTTTTCAAGTCAACAAAACACGCAAATCCACAATGCTTTAAGCATGTGGACCATTACAAACGACTAAAATATGAACGCTGTTGCTAGATTTAACCACAGAGCAATAGAAAAGAGCCTCTATGCCTCTCTTCGTGTTCTCTTAATGACGACGAGGTAGTAGCAGGGGTATTCTATGGCACAGCTGATCGAGAAGGTACTAGACCGATGATGAAGAATGAGAGAGCAAAGAAGACAGGAACTAATTTTAAATAGTGTTTATTGAATAGTGAAATTTCATCTTGATCAGACCAGCCGTTTAGAAACGGCTGAATTATTTCCTCTTTTCAGAAATCCCCTACTGTACGAAGGTTGCTACTAAAATTTTTAGATATGGCAACACCGGTGAAGATGCGCTAAATCAAAGGGGTTTCTATGGCACAGCTGATCGAAAAGGTACTAGGGAAATAATGTAGAATAAGAGACAAGAGAGAATAAGGTTTCTAGACGGTGACACCATAAATTTTGTCTTGCCCTCATCAACAGCAAGTCCCACCTTCGCTGATTCTTCAAAATACTGCAGTAACCCCCAGCAAAATTTCGCCCAATGACACCCTTTAGATTATGGGTTTCACCCGTGACTTTCACCCAAGACTTTCGAGTTCGGTTGGCAAGAGGTGGGAAGAAGCAAGAGGGGTAAACAAACACGCACGAGACGAGAATTTGAGAGGATTTTAGATGTTTCTCTTTAATCTCTTTCGTATTTCTGCCATGTAGTTTCACACTCTTACTGCTTTTGTAGGGAGAACATTGTTTGCGTATGTTACTTTCTGATTAGTTGTATAATATGAATAGAAATAAATCGAAAAATATTAAGTAATATTAAGAAAAATATTAAGAAAAATATTAAGTAAAATGATTTTGATTAATAAATATCAGCAACATGAAAATCAGACATATTTGTTTGAAAAATTAATTATTACGAATATAAGTAAGAAGCAGAACAGCCGTTTAGATGATAAAGAACCCATGGGTGGACCGCAGAGTGTAAATGGTCGTGATTTACGATGGGTGTTCAAAAGATAATTTAACGATTAACGCAGGCTGAAGACGCAAAATCTAAAACATGACTATTTCGTCAGCATACGCCGGCCATTCATGGTTTTACGTGTTGTTGGTCTTGTTCATATTTACTGCAGCTTTTCTCATTATTATCTCCATTAGGATGTTGAAGAGATTGCACGAAAGTGTGCCCAATCTACACTATCTTCCACTATCATTACCTCCTGATCTTAAGTGGAAAACATCTGAGTGGAGTAATGCTGAAAGGTGGTCTCTCCACAGTTTTGAATCAGTCACCAGATTCCCATTATCGTCGTTGCAGGAGGGCAGCCCATTATTCGGGCTATACAATTTTACACCGGTTCCGAACGGTAATTTGAGAAGCTTTTCATAAATAAGAGTCGCCTTCACTAGGCAAGGTGACCGTCGTCGACAGAAATGTAAGAGATCGGGCCCACGTTCTCACGTACAAAACCTGGGCACACAGAACATTGCACCACCGACGGCCACAAGTATTTTAATAAGTATTTACAACTTGAGAAACATAAATACTACATCCAATTATAAATTCTACATCATTTGTACTGATGCCCCCCATCCAATCGCCCCATTTTAGGCTGGGAAAGAATACCTACCAAGTATTTCCCTTCCTGTCAACCATTTAATAAATTTGACATTTATACATATGTAACAACTTTGTTACCGATTCGCGGCGGTCTCTGTCTGCCATCACTTCCAACTTAAGGAAATTCAATTAAGAGAAAATTGTAGAGAAAGTAAAGAGCAAATTTACATTGAAATGACAACAAATTACAGAACAAGCGAGTTTCGTTAATTAATTTTAGACGGAGAGCAACAGAACAATGTGTGTTTTCGAGTGGTTGGGCAACGCGAATGTGTGCGGCGCGAACTCAAGTGAGTCCGTGATACATAACGTGTGTGGTGAGTGGGGTGGGGGACATCTGCACTAATGATTGTGCTAGTGCTGTTTCATTCAATTCGTTCTCTTTGGCGTCTCCCCCTCAAGGTTCAAAGTCGACGCCAAGTTCTGTGCAGCGGCGTCGGGAACATTTAAGGCATTCAGTAGCCAAATTTTTATTTATTTTAAGCGTCACAGGGTTACAATTAAGCAAAGCTTTTTATTACAAATATAAAACTACAGCAACTTGGATAAATGTATCCCTGAATGGAGTATGTCTTTGGATTTGGGAACTGAATTGAAAAAATTTCCGTCCGTGGCCAATCCGAGCGAGTAACTCCATATTAATGTCCGGTGCCCGCCATACAAAAATTGGGTATAGTAAAGCACTTTCTCAGCATGCCTATATCAAGGGCAGGTCAACTGAGACGACTCTCCACTCTAGTCAGCATAATAGAGAACTCTCTTGAGAATTCGGCGATTCTTAGGTGGTTACAGAATCTAGGAGTCGACAGCTTAGTGACACGCCTAATTGGGAAGCTTCTGGTGGATAGATCCGTCGAAGCGGAATGGGATGGTGTTACAATTGCTAGGAACGTTAACAGGGGGACACCGCTGGGGGGAGTTCTGTCTCCACTATTATGGTTAACTTCTGGCAATGAACTGCTTCTTGAATTGGACAGGGCCGAACGCCTATGCCGATGATATTGCTATCATCTGAAACCTCAATTTACTTAGCATTCGTACAACCAGCCTACTTAGCCTGATTTCGAACTGGACCGCTAACGACGAACTATCACTTAACCTACTAAAATCCGAGCTTATCTTGTTCTCTCGGAAATATGAAATACCCGCATTTGAACTGCCGTCAGTTAATGGGGTGCAATTACAGTTGACGGAAAAAGTCAAGTATCTGGGGATAATTCTCGACAGAAAACTGTCTTGGAAACCGAATGTGGAGGAGAGGGTGAAAATGGCGTCTCTTGCTTGTTACGATAGGAAAGCGCTGGGGACTGTCTCCTAAGATCACCATGTGGATTTATACGGCAATAGTCAGACCAATACTTCTCTATGGCATCGTAGTTTGGAGGAGGTCCCTCCAAAATAAATATATTCTGAATTTCTGGATGAAAATTCAAAGATCAGCACTGATTAGCGTTAGTGGGGCAATCAGGACGACGTCAGGTACTGCACTTAGTGCTATCCTGAACTTCTGTACTCCTGATATCATGGCCGAATCGGCAGCCGCTACATCCCTGGTGAGAATCAGAGATTTTGGCGTTTTGATATCGGGGCTTTCCGGACACGCTGAATTACTACACCGGATCAACTCTATTCCCGTAAAAACCCCTACCTTCTACCAGCGCCAAATCTAAGGACTTTTATTCCGAACAGGAATACCTGGGAAAAGTCACTGGAAGGGTACACCAGTAGTATCAGATTTTTCACGGATGGATCATAGTTGGATGAGGAAGTAGGCTATGGGGTTCATTCACCGGACCTAAATGTAAATATCTCATTCAAGCTGCCTGATCACTGTAGTGTATTTCAGGCGGAAATTACCGCCATGCTGGAGGTTGCTGAACTACTGAAAAGTAGTGTCACAACCCTCCGGAGAATATGTATCTACACAGACAGCCAGGCTACCATAAAATCCCTGGAAGCCATGATTGCTACGGCCCTGACGGTGAAAGAATGCCACTCATCACTTAGGGTGATGGCAGAGTATTTTGACATCAGGCTCATCTGGGTACCTGGACACAGCGACATTCCAGGCAATTGCGTAGCGAATGCGTTAGCTAGACAGGGTACTACGGCACAGGTTCTTCCGGTGTTAGTATGTCAATCTCTACCGGCTGTTTGCAGATCAGGCAGTGGACCGATAATATGTTCAAGGACAAGTGGAGACTTACTTCAACTTGCAAACAAGCCAGGGCCCTCTGGCCACAGGTGGACAGGAAGTGGACTAGGCAACTACTTAATTTGCCGAGAGGCAGGTTATCCACAATGATAGGAACACTTACGGGACATTGTCTTGTAGGAGCCCTAAGATTGGGACATAGAAACTCCATTTTCTGTAGATGCTGCATGGAAGAGGACGAGGAAACGACGTCTGGTTCGCACCGTAGCCCTACAGGATATTCCTGTAGGTCTTATAGACAAATTTATTGAAAGGGCAAATTGGCAGGACGACTAGTCAATAGTTGCTATGGAGGGAACTGCAGGTATTACAATGGGCTTCTTTAGCCTAAGTGTGCTAGACGGCGTGCTGTCTTGCAGTCTTTTCAACCAACCAACCAACCAAAGCTTTTTCAAGTAAAACACTACCGATGATAATGCAATTAGGTTTAGGCTTCATTTACCCGAACATCAGTCACCCACTAACACAAGATTGATTTTGCCAAACCCAGTTTGGTGCCTCCCATACAAAAATTATGTGGTCGACAAGATAACTTTTGTAAAACCAAATAAATCTTTATGAAATTTGGCAATAGGCAATATTTAGTCAAACCCCACTCTGCTATTGAAATATGGTGATTTTTCCACAATAATTTTGGTACCTCCCATACATACATCTCACACCCAGTGAGATGTGCGCTTCCTAGTTTTATACTCATTGATTTTGACCTACAGTTTAACACCGGTTCCGAACTGTATGTTCTGAAGCTTTTTTATGGTGTTCGATAGTGTTGCTATCATTTAAATTTAGTGTAATTTTCTTTGTACAAGTTGCAACTCTGAAATTTGGCAGCTGTCATATATGTTTATTCCGGTTATTAAAAATGGAGAGATTTACGAACGAACTACGCGTTAAAATTGTGAAAACCTATTACAAAAATTTGGAAAGTTATGCTGGGACCGCTTGCAAACTTAGAAGAATTTTCAGTGGAGAAAGTGCAACTAATGTATCAACCATTCGAAGGGTGGTTAAAAAATTTTTAAGAAACTGGGTCGGTTATACACAGTAAGATTTCTGTGCGTCAACGTACCGGTCGGTCTCTTGAAAACATTGCTGCTGCAAACGTGAGTGTCTCCGAAAACCCGAAAACATTTATTCGTCATCGTTCTCAACAACTTCAAATTTCACGAAGCAATACTCAGCGAATTTTGACAAAAGACCTTCATGCGTTAAAAATTCAGCTTACTCAGGAGCTCATACTAGCAGGCCATGCAAACGCCGGCAATGGAGAAAAATCTTCTCCGATGAAACGCATTGCCATATGAATGGCTTTCGTGAATACACAAAATTATCGAATTTAGGGCTCAGAAAATCCTCATGATATCCTTGAGCAACAAATGCACCCACAACGAGCAACTGTCTGGTGCGGATTTTTGTCAGGGGCCGTGTTTTTGGGCCTTATAGCGTAGACAGACGACAGCGTTAATTTGCATTAGCAGTCTTAATTCAAATTAACTTGTGAATTATCCCCGTCCCAATGTGTATTAGCTTTGGCGTAAATGCATGAACTCAGAGTGCATTTATACTGCATTTAGGTATTTCAATATGGCAACACCGTCGACAATCAATCAGCTCAAGATGTATCTATACATAAAGGTGATAGCCGGAACATAGTGGATATGGAACTTTCTTGTGTTTGTTGTTTGCTTTGTTGATTTTATGTACTGATGCTTGACACCGCTGAAGTGGATGTTATTGCAACAACACCACCTGCTATCACCAAGTATTTGATACATCTTGAATCAGCTGTTGTCAAATTGTTTGCTATCGTCAATTGAAAATGGATTCAAAGTCAGCAAAGGTGAGTTATTTTAATTGTTTTTTGCAAAAAAATGAGAAATATTTAAAATCGAAACGCATTTTTTCCATTTTAAGATTTCCAAGGGAATGAAGCGAAGCGTGTGGTGTGATGGAGATGCGGAGGTTCTGCATCTGATGTAAAAGTCCAAAAAATTACTTGACAAACAAACAGTTTTTTACAAACAAACAGCTGTTTACTAAATGCAAAAACGTCGTCTGTCATGGCAAAATGTTAATTCACATTAGTGAGTTTCTAATGCAAACTAACGCTGTCGTCTGTCTACGCTATTACATTACAAGATGGGGCCGAAATTGCAGTGACTGTGAAGGGAATTCGTTACAGGAACATGAAAACGGAGATCTTGTGGCCTCAACTGAACGGCATGAATCTGGGCGACATGTGGTTTCGGCACCACCTGCCACAACGTGCATGAAACAATCGATTTATTGCAGCAACGATTTCCAGAACAAATTATCTCAAGAAATTCTGATGTTAACTGGGCATCAAGATCATGTGATTTAACGCCGCGCGATTTCTTTCTTTGGGATGGTGTGAAATCTCGGGTTTATGCGAATAAACCGGAAACAATTGCTGAACTCTAATCCGAGATCTAACGGGTCATCGATGAGATACAGCCACTTCTCTGTGAAAAAGTCAATGAAAATTTCATGAAAAAAGTAATAGCCTGCCATCAGAGCCCTGGAAGCCTTACTTACTTACCTATCCGGTCTCGGACAACCCCGGGGGGTCAGGGACCTTACAAAACGAAGATAACATATTTGGCCGTGGAAGCCATTCCATATTTAATGGGAATGTGTCTCCTTTACAATCCAAGAAAAACATCACAACTATCTCAAAAAATACGTGTTTCTATTTTAAAATGAAAAAGTGAATTCTTACTGAGACTATTTTTCGATTTCTGCTCATCACGACACGTCGTTTCAGCCCCGTATTGACCAAAAGAAATAATTAGTTTCTCTTTACCCAAATACACTAGGAATCTTAACTTCAACGGCCAGTTGGGGACTATAAGTACCCTCTTGGGGAAAAATGTTCGACGTTCCCGTAATCAGCTTTTGAAGACGCATCTTTTGAAATCCCCCCTCCAATGTTTCTTATTCCACCCTAATGGACACTCAGTAATTTGGAAATTTATTGTAAATTTTTGTTCTGATATTTTTCGTGATCGAAAAGTCATTGTTTGTAAAAACTTTTGGCTGCTCCTCCTAAACTACTGCACCGACTTAAATTGTGCGTTCAAAACATTTGTAGACCATACATTTATCGTAAAATTGAGACTACATTGAGCTAGATTGGATTTTTCTATCTCAAAATATAGTCAACATAGGGAAACTATCCCTGACGAAAAGTAAATTTTTTTCAAAGTTTTTTGGGTTGAGAATGCCAGAATACATTAAAAGAAATTTGCTGCTAATTTTGAACAAAATGTTTGTAAACTAGTGTTATCGGCCGCTTTGTTGTTTGGAAGGCTCGTGTTTGAAGTCAATATATGCGGATGAAAACGGCGGCGTCTATCGGCACAAGCAACCACACAGCGGCGCTAAACCGACCGCCCGTGTTCATTCGACTTGTATATCTGCTCTCAACTGTTCGTGTGTATTCTGTAGATTTGTTGTGTGTTTGTAAGTTAAAATAAATGGCGCACGAGTGTTGCTGTGCGATATTTTATTTGCCCTGTTTTGTTGTTATTGCAAATATTTTATCTAAAATTAAGCGAAATAACTCAAATATGTATTTGTTGTTTTCTACTTTGGAAATAGTATACGGAATTGTTTTTGCGAGTGGCTATCAGACGTTTAAATTTGTTTAGCGTTTGTTTGCACATTTTTTTAGTTTAGTTTCCTTTAGTTTAAATTAATAAAACAATTACTTGGGATAAATAATATTTTTGTTACATATTTGCAATGACAATTATAGTATTTAAAACTTTGGAATACACCGCAGTACGTATGGTAATGCTGTCGATAGATGCAACGTGAGCTGGTAAGTCAATAAATTTATAAGAACCCTGCTAATCTAATTTTTCGGCCACTTTGTATAGAGAACTAAAAGACAAGGCAACCTGCTCAAACTAGATTGGTACTAAAAGACTACAGCATCCGGAAGACTAATTAACTTCAATTCTAAGCACCCTAGAAGAATTATTATCAATACGGCGACAAATTTCGTGAATAGAGTTCTGAAGTTCAGCGACAATGAGTTTCATGTGGAGAATAAAAGGAGAATAGGGGAAATTCTTCGAAAAAATGATTTCCGGGCCAGAACAGTAAATGATCTACTGGATCGTAATGGACACACAGGACAATTTATGGAACGAGGACAAGAGCAACCAGACGCAACCCCACCGAAAATTTACAAATTCCTGACATATATAGCTGGTTATTCCGAGAGACTGAAGTATTCCGATATCTATGGCAAAGGGTCATACATATGAGTTGGCGTTGAAATCACACAATACCCTGTGCAGATTATTTAGCCGGACAAAGTCCAAAGTGACGGAAAAGGATACGTCTAATATTGTGTATCAGATAAAATGCAATGGGGATAAGACTGACGTATGCCATAAGGTATATGTTGGCATCACGATGACAAAATTGAAGACAAGACTGTCTTCCCACAAATCAGATTTAAGGACCACCCACCTATAAACCTATGGAACAGAAAACTGCATTAGCGGCCCACGGGTCATAATCCCAACTTCGACGACGTTGACATTTTAGCGGAGGAGACACATTACTCACAACGACTCACTCTCGAAATGTTGCACATAATTAACGTTCCCTCAGAGAAAAGACTCAATTACAAGACCGACACTGACCGATGTGCACAAATATATCCACATACAATAAGCAAACACAGAGAAAACAGACAATAGTTGACGAAAGCTTGTACACTGCGTTCGAGTAATTTGTTTTTTTTTTGGGAATTATACTCGTTACACATGTAATTATTGGCAATCGTTTGTGATCAAAATTTTATTAATGTTAAATATTTTTGTATATAGAACCCTGAGGATGATTAGCGATGTTAATCGACATATTGGGAAAATTTCATAAATCTTGAAAAAACAGTCGAACCCGCTGGTATTTTCATGTTATGACCTCAAGCCAAACTAATTGAACAGAGAACTAAATGATTTTATGCGGCTGGCAACATAAAGTCGTCATAAAATTCGTTTAGCGGGAAATAAAAAAAAAAACGCTTTGTGTATTAAAATCAAGTATCAGCGTACGGAAACATGAGTGATGAGAAACCAAATCTAGAGAAGTTAGCACAAGATAGACATATTTGTTTTACATGCAATCAGGAAGAACAGATTGGGGAATTTCCAGAGACCCATGCCACATATGTAATTACAAAATGGTAACCAAATTCTATAGATATTCGTCTTTTCGCTAGCTTGGAATCGAGATTGGTAACTACTTTGATCTAATATCGTCTTTAGCCCAATACGACGACGGGTGCCACATAAGTTGTGATATAAGTCAATACCGCTGTAGATGCGCCAAATCCGACAACAGTATCGACAAGTTTGATATTTTTATACCCTTACCCTTAGGGAGGGGGGTATATATCGATGGTGTTGCGTAAAAAGGGCCAATCTGCTGTTTCCAATTGTCTGTAAGATATTCATAGATTATAACGTAGCAAAAATGGTTATGGCTATAGAAAGTTATGGTTGGGTTCTTCGAGCAGTATAATTATCTACCTATTTCGTTGCAGATAGACCCAAGCAGTTTCGCCCTTTTGACTTGTCGTGACAAGGTAAACAAAATCAGATCGGCCTTCGTAAAAAAATGCAGATTGGCCCTTTTTACGCAACACCATCGATATCATTTAATACGAAAAAAAATGTAACGCATACAAGGAGACATATTTTATCCTCAGTATCTTTGAATGAAATTCGTTTTGGGACTTTTTAAGATGAGTGTGCCATGTCTGTCTGTCTGGCTGGCTCGTCAACACGATAACTGCCGTAAATCTTTATCGATCACAGTGAAATTTTGTCGGTTACTGTTATTTGACAATGTTAGTTTGGGATTGAAAATGGGAGTTCTCATCAAGCCCCTTTTGGTACCTCCCATACCACGATGCATTTAGTACGAAATCTTATTCTTCTAAAACCTTTTTCTGGTAGATGTGATTAGCTTCAACTCAAAAATTCGTTAATCATCTGTGAATATCTACGTAAATGGAGAAAATTGGCGAGGTTGCCACGCCAATTCTGGTACCTCACATACAAAAGCTTGGTAGTCGTCCATATTGTCATTGCGATAAATCGCGCGAAACACTTCCGGTCTTAATCACCTTGGGTATTAGGCTTCATGTCATTAATCGCTAGTCACCGATTAAGACAAGGGTGATTTTGCCACGCCCATTTTGGTACCTCCCATACAAAAGATATTCGGCCGGCTGCCTGTCGGCCAGATAACTCCCGTAAATCTTTGCTAATCACAATGATATTTTGTTAGTGAATATTATTTCTCCAAACTTTGTTTGGTATTGAAAATGGGCGTTTTGACCACGCCCCTTCTGGTACATCTAAAACTTTTTTCTGGCAGATGTTATTAGCTTTAACTCAAACATTGATTAATAATTTGTAATTGTCGACTAAAGTGGAAAAATGGACCAGGTTTCCACGCCCATTCTGGTACCTCCCATACAAAAGCTTGGTGGTCGTCCGTCCGGGTAGTCAATGCGAAAACTCGCGTGAAACACTTCCGATCTTAGTGAAATTGGGTTACGGGCTTCATGTCATCAAACGCCAGACACCGATTAAGAAAAGGGTGATTAAGCCACGCCCATGTTGATACCTCCTATACATAAGTAGTTCGGCCGGCTGGTAGTTCGGCAAAATAACTTCTGCAAAACTGAACCAATCCTTATGAAATTTGGCACTAGACAAAATTTAGTCAAATTCCACTCTTATATGGAAAATGGGATGTTTGGTCCCTCTCACACAAAATTTGGGCAGATGACACGACACGATAACTCTCGCAAACTACAACCGATCTTAATGAAATTCGGTACTAGGCAATGATGTAAAAAAAATTAACTACTGTACCAAGCGCATTTTCGTACCTGCCATACAAAAGTTGGGCGGCTTTCCGGTTGGCCGACTCGATATCTCCCGTAAACCACAACCGATCTTAACAAAATTTGGTATTGATCAATATTTTGTCAAAAGCTACTGTGTTATGTCATATGAACAACTTCGCCATGCCCATTTTTGTACCTACCATATAAATAGTCACGATAATTGTAATCCATAGACATAAATCAATAAAAATCTCCAAAACCACTTAGGATCCTAATTACGTTGTGTATTGAGTAGTATTGAGCGCAATGTCACTGTGCTATTGAATATGGACACATTTGCCACCCTCATTCGTTCAACAGAAGGGTGAATATACTTATGTGTTTTTTAATTGAAATCGGTTGCAATGACTGACTTAGGGTGAGGATATGTTTAAGTCGGTTTACTTGACTGAAATTTCTGTACTGGTTTAAAGACATTTTATTTTATGGACTCACAAAATATAAACATTCTGTTGAGACACCCTGTATTTTGTGCACAATTTCATTGTTTTCATAAAGTTTTTCATAAATTTCTTGAAAAAAATAAAGGCGTACGTATTTAAAATAGTTGTTGTGTTTGAATGCTTGCAACATTTTTTAAAGCTTGGCCTAGTAACGAATTCTCATTGCATTTGTGGATTTTCGTTGCATATATACAGGATGATGAATTTTCAACATTATAATTTCGGGAAAACTCTTGTGTTAGTATGTATGCGGTTTTCCAGCAATTATACGGATACATTTTGGTAAAGAAAAATAATGTCATGTTTCACAAAATATATGACAATTTTCCTAAAACGTTTGAACAAGTTACATAAAATGAATGAAGTCTTTTATTAAATGCCAAGAAAATATTTCATCAATTCATTGAAATTTGAGGAAGATGTTTCGCAAATTGCATACTTGAGTTCCATAATTTTATGACAGGTTTCATGAAATGTATGAAAATATTTCACTGATGGATTTTATTGACAAATTTCACTGATTGTACGATGTTTGTTTTGTTGGTTCTAACTAAGTGTTCCATTGACTTAAAATTAATGACCAAACTCGATATTATTAACATAACGTAGAAGATTTTTCAGGTTTCATAAATTGTTCCATAGATATTATAAACAATTTCATTTATTCTATGTATGATTCATTTCAGAGATTCTATGAGGTCTTCACATCGTTGATCCAGTTTCATTAGTTAGTTTCATTGATGGAATATAATTTTTGATTGACTAAAAATTGATGATTGAATTCGTAATAAAAATTCTAAATAAATACGGTAATAAATTTTATTATAAAATTTTATATTATAATTTTTAATAATTATATATAACGGGTTTTTCAATAAGAGCGCTACAAAAGTTTTTTTAAATAAAAGAAAACCGATTTTAGATACCAATGAAATTCTTTATTCCTGGAAAGTACGTTCGATACCATTATGTATGGAACTCGATTTCTTTTGCATGGCCGCCACGGGCACGCTTGCAGAAGTCCAGACGCTGAACCCAATGATCGACAGTTTTCAAGCATAAATCGGCCGATACTGCTGCAATTTCACGTTCGATATTCGTACGAAGTTCATCAATCGTCGCTGGCTTGTTGGCATAGACCATAGACTTGACGTAGCCCCACAGGAAATAATCTAACGGCGTGAAATCGCACGATCGAGGCGGCCAATCGACTGGACCATTTCGTGAGATGACACGTTCACCAAACTTGGTTTCCATTAAACTGATTGTAGCATTCGCTGTGTGGCTTGTGGCGCCTGTTGGAACCACATGTCCTGTTGGAACCACATGTCCTCCAAGTCCATATTATCCAATTGGGGCCAAAAATATTCGGTTATCATTGAACGGTAGCGATTCGCATTCACAGTAATGTGCCGGTCTTGATCATCACGGAATAAGTACGGCCCAATGACGCCGCCGGCCCATAAACCGCACCAAACCGTAATTTTTTCGAGATGCAATGATGACTCATGGATTAAGTGTGGATTGCTGTCTGACCAATAACGCATATTTTGCTTATTGACGAAGCCATTCAGCCAGAAATGAGCCTCAGCGCTGAAGATGATTTTCCGATGAAAATCCGAATCGTAGCGCTCTTAAAGTTGAAGCCACTGACTCCAAATTTCGGTAGTAAATTTTAATAATTTCGACTCGTTGTTGGCTCGTATATCTTTCCATGATGAAATGCAAACCTTACTGAAGAAAAATGTCAAAAGAGCGGAAAAAATATGGCGTCGTTTGCTGTCCCTATCGATTTACTTTTGTAGCGTCTCTGTTGAAAAACCCATATATATTATATTGTAATTTTTTTATAATAATTTATAAAAATACATGCAAATTTCTAAAATATAATTATCTGCTAACATGTTGTTTACATCATTCCATTATTTGAAAGTGACATTTACTAATGCAATTTCTGTACACACTATTTACATTTAATGCCATTGAATTGCGTCTTAATTGCATTTCCAGTTTAAAAACAACTTTGGGATTAAGTCACCAATACGAAAGCGATCTTTGAACCCATTTATTTTAATTTTTTTTGAAATAAAGAAAAGTAGATCCACACAAAACAGGCGACGGATTTTACCCTTTCATATGGGATTTACTCCTAAGTAAGACATTAAAATTATCCATTTGATGTTATCTCTTCGACGATCTCTTTCTGTCATATTCACATTTATACTTTTTTTGAACGTCAATGTTACAGTCTATTCCAATCCCATTCGATGGGTTTGTTTACTCTTCCCCGTATCTGTCGGTATCTGAGGCGAGTAGTTACAAATGTCAGCAGAGCCATTCACACTTTGATTTAGGGTAAATACTGAGATTTTTTACGATGTATCTTATGAATACTACATATCTTGATTTGAGTGTTACGTATAATGCGAATGTATATCAGGGTTTGTGTGTAGTACATCCATGTGACTGTATGTATGTATGTAAATTATTTTTGTGTACATTTTTATCTTCGCATTGAAACCTCATTTGTGTTTTTGTGTGTAAGCCAGAGATGGGATTTTGTTGTTTCTCATTGATGCAATGGAAATCAATCTTAAGCTTAAAGCACCTGTATTCAGTTAACGGGAAAATTGTTTATTTATCTCTAAACGGAAAATTTTGTTGCGGAGAGTTACCACCACCTATTTTAGATATATTTTATATATATTTTATGTTTATGTTGTCAGGCTCATATCTTGCAAACCCTTCGGAATTTTGATTTACTCTCTGAGGGAAAGTTGTAGCTCTTATCATAAAGAATAAAAACTGTCAACATATAAAATCAAAATTACTTAATTTGAATTTTGTTTTACCTTTTTCCCCTTTTCAGGTCGATAGGTAGCAAACCGTTCAAGATTCAAGGAAAAAATCAACAACAAAAATGTACCTAAGATGTCAATAAACAACTTTCTAAAACATATGAACTTCCTAGGAATGATTCTTATATTGTGTGCTGCGTTCCTTTTTGCGTGTGCTGAGCTTACTTCTTTGACTGTGCTGCTGCGGTCGGTGAGCTAGCATAGTATGTATCTCAATGTTGAAGTAAACGCTGTAAATTTTTGTAGTTTCCTTGAATTTTGAACGATTTGCTACCTATGTACCTGAACAGGGGAAAAAAATCCAATTTTTTTAAGTTTTTTGCGATTTTGACCCTTAAGATGAAGTTAGTTAGATTTTATATTTTGACAGTTTTTATTCTTTATGATAAGAGCTACAACTTACCCTCATAGAGTAAACCAAAATTCCGAACGAACTGCAAGATATGAGCCTGACAAAATGATCACTTTTTTGCAAAAATGACACCGAGGCCCCAAATCTTTGGGGGCCATAAAAAAAAGGTCACGACTTTGGCCAAAACTGGAAGACACAGGTCTTTTTTATTTGGTCTTTTATCATGTAGTGGTGTCCGTATATGGTTATATTTTTTCGTGTTGCACTGTGTTATCAAACAATTGTTTTAGAATTATGGCGTAACAACCCTGTGCTTGATTTGCTTACGAAATTTTCATAAAGACCTGAATACCATGCAAATGAAAAGTGAACGAAATTTTCGGTTCATGAAATTTTTGCTCTTTTTTATACACGTAAAAAATTCATAAAAAAAAGAAAATGTTTAGACTGAAATCGTTGAAAATTTCAAAATTTTCATTTGCTGAGAGCAAAACACATTTGACATCACTGTTACATTTTTCTCAAAAAAAAAACAATGACACGGTTGCATTTCCTTCCCAAACGTAAATATGCCGTATGCGTGAGTTGAAACAAATAGTAAATCAATGCATCTTTGGTGTAAATAATTTTCAGTCACGTAAGCATTAGTGATTGTGAGCAAAAGTTCGCACAATCACCCAACCTTGACCAATACACAGGTTAGGTTATGATGGCAGTGGATGAACGACCTACTGGGATTTTGTTGTCCAATGTGAAACTACGTTCTAACGCGATTAAGCGCTAGCGCCTCTGGAGAACCATTTAATTTGCTCCCAGAAGCTCAAGGTATTGTATACTCCTATCTGAGATAATTCTCCCATATCCCTAAATAGCTAGGATCTGCCGGCTAGTGTTGGACACGTGCTAAGATGATGTTCAGTGTATTGCCTTCTTTCTCATCGTGGCAGCTTCTACAGAAGCAATTTGCCCCGATATTAAGTCTGACCGCATATCTGCCAATTAGACAAGATTCAGCCAAAACTGAAACAAGTATTGATACTTTGGGCTTAACCACAAATAGAGGGTTCATGTATCTCCAGATTTTTCCAGCGCGTACACTATCTGTGACCTCGTCTACCTCTGCCGCATCGTAGTACAGGATCGTTATTGGTAGAATATACTTACAAGTCGTTAGGCCCATGTCAACACTTTCTGATTCTAGTCTAGCCGTCACATACCCCCTGAAGTTCTCCTGAATGACCCTGTGCCCACGCAACCTTATGCGGTGAAATATACATTCCTGGACAGAAGCTGAGTTATACGTTATACAAAAAAATAATGGTTTCCCATTACATCTCATGAAAAAATTGGGGAGAACTTCTCACTACTAGTGAGCTGTGCGCTTTCTAGCTGTATATACTCACTGATTGCGACCTACAGTTTTGCACCGGTTCCGAACGATATTTTGAGAAGCTTTTTCATGGCTAAATACTCGATAGTGTCGTCGTCACTATGCGTGGTGACCGCCGCCGAAAGAAATATTAGGTGGTCAGAGCAGGGATCGAACCCCGGATCTCAAGTACAAAAGCCGCGCACACTAGCCGTTGCACCACCGTCGGTGACATTATACATTATACAGGGAATACATTAAACCCACTTACTGCTTTTCTGTTATCCCTATAGCCAAAATTGCTACATGCTATAATGGTCACGTATACTGCTTAGACCTCATGACCAACCTGTTGATTCATTTTCGACCCATCCGTATAAAAAATTACACATCCTTATATACTAGTAACACATTTGATCCCGTAATCCCTCCCTGGTATGAGAGGGTGGTATTTCTGATCGAATTGTGGTTTTGCCTTCGAGTAGTAGACAAATGCCAGAATGTTGGGAGTACGTTCCAGCACTGTTCCATGACCAACTCCGACAATACCGCATTGTGGAAGTTGCCTAAACCTGATAACTGATGTAGAAGCAATCTGTCTGCCAATAATGCCCACCGGCAACATATGTCACATTCAGTCGGCAACATAATACATTCAGTGCTTCAGTGGAAGTGCTACACAGAGCACCCTTGATGCATATCGCCGCCATTCTCTGAACCCTAACCAGTAGAGCAGAATAGGTGGATTCCTCAGGCAGATGCCACAACACGCTAATCCCATAGAATATTATCGGTCTCGCCACTGATCTAGTGATCTATTCTCGGAAAAAGTTCCCATTTACAACATACATCGCTTTTGCAGCTGTATAGAGCTAGAGTCGCATTTTTCGTACTTTCCGCTGTGTTGTGCCTGCATCTAAGCTTGCTGTCCATAATAACACTCAGGTATCTGAAATTTCAGGAATCATGTAACGTGATAGATTCCACGGTAGGTTTTTAAAATTCCGTGTAAAGGGATCAGCTTGGTTTTGGACGGTACATTTTCAACTGCTCATCAGCCCAAAGTACGTAAGATACCCTGGAGAAAGTTACGTAGGATACTGGGCTACTTGCCCTTTATATCTATTGCCATATCGTCAGAATAAGCAACATTGTTCGCAAACGCTTTTTTAAATTCACATGTATTCCATTCAGCGCAAGGATCTTTGGAAGTGGAAAATATACCCACTCCTTGAGGTGTGCCTCTGTTAACATAACTGGTAGACGTCGAGGTGACAATTCAGCCGTGACAATTCGTGTACAATCCATTTCGTGTACAATCCCCATAGGATCCAAGTTCACCTTAAGGGCCGTTAACGCTAATTCTATTGCATTATGCGTGATAATATTGAATGTACCCTCAATGTCTACAAAGGCTACCAATCTATACTCCTAATAGTTGACGCAGTGCTGTCTCTATTGATCTGCTCTTGCAGTAAGCACTGGTCGCACCCGTTAACAATCTTACAGCAATTCTCGCTGCCGTTCCATAGTCTTAAGTAGGAACGATGACAGGCATATACGCCGAAAGTCTTTAGGAGTAGTGTGAGAGGTGTTACACGCGTTGGGAATAATAACCACTCGTATATCTCCCAAGAAGTATCTGAAACCTATACAATTTATTTATGTATAAGTATAACTTTATCTGCCACGGAATCAAAAGATCGGATATAGCCTGAAGTTCCGCTGGTGAAACCATGTAGAGGCTGGGGGTCTTAAAGGGTTTGAAGCTGCCGACTGCCCATTTAAGCGTAGTCAATGTTATCAATTCGTCGGAGGTGCAATGGTTAGTGTGCGCTGCTCTTGTGCATGAGCACGTGGATTCGATCCCTGCTCAGACCACCTTACATTTCTTTCGACGGCGGTCATCTCGCTTAGTGCTGGCGACACTTTCGAGTATTGAGCCATGAAAAAGCTTCTCAAAATACCGTTCGGAACCGGTTTAAAACTGTTGGTCCCAATCAGTGAGTGTAAAACTAAACAGCGCACAGCTCACTGGTTGTGAAAAGCTCTCTTCAGTCCCTTCAAGGGATGTTAAACCTGATAACTGAATGATGGAAAATATTTATTTATTTTTATGTTAACAATTCACACTTTCCACCTCTGTCAGTCATAGTGCTCATATCAAATTACACCCGCTCTCGTTTAGAATCTGTGCGTTCATTCATCCATCCATCCATCCATTGCTATCATCATCATCATGATACAAATGAGTTTACGCCTCACTTCGAGCGTGTTTTCTTGCAGTTGTTGTAGCTCTAAGACAAAGCAAACCAAGAGGAGGAAGATGAAAATGAGAAACAAAAAACGTACACAAAAACAGAAAATCTCGACACGAGCCATATTTCAGCATTAGCATCCGTAAATCATCCATTGTACTGTATGTAACTACGTACGGTGGGAACGGTGTTTATTGCCTTCTCTCGATTAAGGCAGCCAGCCAGCCAGAAGGACGGACGGTTGCTTTTCATTTGTGTACTCGTTTCTTTGTATCCGTTTATTCGGATGTTTGGTTGTATCCGAGCTGACGCTGACTTCCTCTTAAATTGGGTGCTAAATGTGGACAATAAAAATCGAGATTTGGTAATCGTCCACATCGTAGAGAGATGGCAATGCCACTACTCTACAACTGCTGTAGCTCCTGAAGGTGGTGGTGATGATTAAGACGAGGATGGTGGGGGGTTTAAGTAACGCACTCTTGTGCTTAGTTTAGTAAGAGAAAAAGGACCAGCGTTTGAAACGAATAGAAGGGATAGCTTCTTAAATTTTGGAAACACATGGTAAGGGTCAATTTCAAGGTTTCCCCTTTGTATTGGTTCTGCCAGCCACATCAATTATTGACTTTGTGAAAGTGCCATGAAAACTGTTCAATTAAACTGGGAGAATGCTCGAAATCCGAAACTAGTTAACAGGACATTGTTTTCCAAAACAATTTGTGAAGGAACTTATCATCATGGCTGCCATCATCCTCAAAAGATTTTGGGAATTTCAAATGACTACTATATAAGTTTATAATATAGTAGGGGATAACGTTTAATGGCAGTGACTATTTTTAGATTCTTGGTTCTATTGGAATAGATATTTGTAGAAACCGTTTTGACGAAATTATACCTACCAGATAACCCTTTGGTGCAGTCGTAGGGAACAATGAATTTGACAAAAGCAAGTTCTCAAAGACCAAGATCTTTAGGCTATACTATTAAGTCATTGAACTTATCATCCGAAGACTTCACATTTATTGTCCTGGAATTTTATCTGGCCACATGTCCTTTAAGTATTATTATGTTCCATTACTGAATTGATCCAAAATCCAAGGCCCAGGTCAATATCTGGTCCATAATGGGTGGCTGAAATATAATTCTTGGCAGAAGCAGCCCCCTGGTGGCTATTATTGCCTACAGTCACTGTACCTAATGACAGTGAAAATGCAAAAGCAAAAAAGACAAGCCACAACACCCCTATTTGGTGGCCCTTTTGGTTATAATTAAAAGCATTATAATTTCATACTGGGTATTTTGCGATAACAGAAGTGCCCTCATTGTTGGATCAATAAAATTGCCGATATTGGTGGGGTATTTCTTGTAAAAACATTAATGAATTCCTCTCTGTGGTAAGCGATACCCACTTCGACTTTTCTTTAGAAGACTTCTGAATGAAGGGCTAGCTTTTTGCTGTGTTGCGATGCTGTAACAAAATAAGTTGCGGAAATGCAACGAAAACATTAATCACGCATTTTTGGGAAAAACATTTAAACAAGTCATTTATGCGACGAAACTGATGTGTACACTCACAGAAAAATTCGGTTGTGGCAACCTCTGATTCGGCTGCCTCAACCGAATTTAGAGGTTGTTACAACCATAGTACCAAATTAGAGACTGTCACAGCCAAATTCTAGGTCATCACAACCGAATATGAAGTTATCACAGCCGGTTTAGAAGTTAGTTAGAAGTTTAGAATAACCGAAATAGAAGTTGTCTCCACCGAATTAGAGGTTGTCGATGGCACCCCATCCCAAAAGACCGACCAAGAAAATCTCTACAACTGTTGGCATATATATGCCTGTACTGCCCGCTGATAAATGTGGCGATTTTCTGCAAAATAAGACGTTTAACGAATTGCCGGCGCTTTCCATGGTCTGCTGGTTTGAGTTCCTGAGTAAGATGAATTTTGTAAGCATGAACGTTGAGGTGTTTTGTCAAAATTCGTTGCGTAGTGCTTTGTCAAATTTGAAGTTGTTGAATACGATGCCGAGTTGATGTTTACGGGGTTTCGACCAAACGGTAAGTTGACGCACAGGAGTCTTACTGTCCACAAATGACCCAGTTTCTTCAAATTTGTTGACCACTCTTCGAATGGTTGACACATTAGGTGCACTTTCTCCAATGAAAATTCTTCTAAGTGTGCGAGCGGTCTCAGCATAACTTTCCAAATTTTTGTAATAAGATTTCACAATTATAACGCGTTGTTCTTTCGTAAGGCGTTCCATTTTTATTAATCGGAATAAACATAACAGCTGCCAAATTTCAGAGTTGCCATTTGCACAAAAAAATTACACTAAATTTAAAAAGTGCAATCTTACTTGTGTCCAAACTCATTGTGTTTGCCTTTCAATATTGCATGTTGGAGACACAATGATTTGTAGGTTATAATATGTGTTTTTGTGACCCAAATGTAACTTTGTTTGTTGAAACCTTCTGAAAACAAAAACGTGACTGGCTGCAAAGGAACAAAAGTGCAGCAGATCTTCAACTCATGATAACAATTCTTGGTTCACGCAATAGGTTGCTGTGGACGTTTTTTCATCGTGTACACATTTAATCGAAAGTAGTATAAAGGATTGACTAACTTTATACTGAAGGTTTAATTGAAATATTTTACAAATTTAGTTGTTTTTAGATCCTCGTTATGTTTAAAGTTGTAATTGCCTTTAAGGCTGTAAGAGATCATGCTTTCTCCGGTTAGTGAAAAAAATGTAAATGCCGCGGGTGGGATTCGAACTCACATTCGCTGGACTATCGTTTCGATGTTTGTGAAGCATCATCTTCAGCAGCGTCTACTAAAATACAAAGATAAAAGTAATTTAATGTCCAAAGTTCGTGTTTCATTCGGATATTCAATTTTTTCTGTGCTCTGGCTTTCTGGGTCTGGCTTCGCAGTAGCTCATCCGGTCGGTCCACTTTTCCAAAACTTTGCTGACGATTTCTGATTCTATCTCATGAATGGCTGGAACGATATTTGCCTTAAGGGCGTGGATCGTTTCTAGATTATTTGCAAGGCATCGGTCTTTAACGGTACTCCGCAACAAAACGTTTAAAGTGGTCAAATGGCAGTTCCGATGCAGCCAATTGCCATCGCCAAGACGGCTGATAACCAGGGTTCGCATTGGCTCGCTCGCGAGCTACAGTCCAACATTGTAGGCTCGCGGGTCGCGAATTGGCTGCTTATTTTGCGAACTGGCACGCGGGACACGAGCTAATGACGCGAGGTGGCATCCAATATAAATTCTGTCGGCTCTCGGCTAACGAGCCGGCTCTCTAGTTTGAGCTAATTTCTGTAGGCTCCCTGCTCGCGAGCTGATATAGCAGTATGTTCGGCATTTCACATTCATATAATTTGGATTGTATTAAGTTTCCGCACTGGTACAATAATATTTACTTATACTCGTATTTATTTCTTCTAGATATTCTCGTCGGCACAAATTAAGGTGATCTTAGTCAATGGGAGAGGCAAGTAGTTTGAGCGTGGTATGAATCTCTAAGGTGATCATAGCACTATGGCTGATCAATATCAAATCACAGAGCCCTTCGACCCATAGTTTTGCTGGTCCATGCCAATTTATAAGGTACCTACCCTGACAAATTGCAGTTTTGACCTCGCGTTTGTTAGGTGGTTAGGACAATTGATACCACAATTTTCAATTCGCTCCAGTCGGCGCCTTATTCTGGCTGTAGAAACTTTGGGAAATGTTCTCTCCGCACTCTGCAAAAATATCAAAGAAATTCTATCTTTATGCTTAACCAAAATCTAACAAAAATCAGTCAATAAAATTCAAAAATTCAAATAAATGTAACTGACACTAGCACGGTCCTCATAAAAGCTATACCACGGAAAAGTACAACTCTGTGATATAGACATGGTGGAAAAATTGCATCTGTTCTTGTTGTTGAAATTATAAGCCTTTCAGTGATGTTGATACTTAGGGATCTTCGATCGATACTAATTCGCACATGTGAATTGCAGAACTGAGTTTGTAAAGGGGTTTTCAACAGAGACGCTACAAAAGTAAATCGATAGGGACAGCAAACGACGCCATATTTTTTCCCGCTCTTTTGACATTTCTCTTCAGTAAGGTTTGCCATTTCATCATGGAAAGATGTCGAGTCGAAATTATTAAAATTTACTACCGAAATTTGAAGTCAGTGGCCTCAACTTTAAGAGGCCAACTTTAAGAGGCCTCAACAATCAGCGATGAGGCTCATTTCTGGCTGAATGGCTTCGTCAATAAGCCAAATATGCGTTATTGGTCCGACAGCAATCCACACGTAATCCATGAGTCATCATTGCATCCCGAAAAAATTACGGTTTGGTGCGGTTTATGGGCCGTCGGCGTCATTGGGCCGTACTTCTTCCGTGATGATCAAGACCGGCACATTACTGTGAATGCGAATCGCTACCGTTCAATGATAACCGAATATTTTTGGCCCCAATTGGATAATATGGACTTGGAGGACATGTGGTTCCAACAGGGCGGCGCCACAAGCCACACTGCGAATGCCACAATCAATTTATTGGAAACCAAATTTGGTGAACTTGTTATCTCACGAAATGGCCCAGTCGATTGGCCGCCTCAGTTGTGCGATTTGACGCCGTTAGATTATTTCCTGTGGGGCTACGTCAAGTCAATGGTCTATGCCAACAAGCCAGCGACGATTGATGAACTTCGTACGAATATCAAACGTGCAATTGCAGCAGTATCGGCCGATTTATGCTTGAAAACTGTCGAAAATTGGGTTCAGCGTCTGGACTTCTGCAAGCGTGCCCGTGGCGGCCATGCAAAAGAAATCGAGTTCCATACATAATGGCATCGAACGTACTTTCACAGGAATAAAGAATTTCATTGGTATCTAACACTGGTTTTGTTTTATTTAAAAAAAACTTTTGTAGCGCTCTTATTGAAAAACCCGATATGTATATATACGATTGATGATCAAGCGATGATATCAATTCAGGCACAGTAGTTAGGCATCTGATGATAAACTTGTCACGGCGTGCGAAACTGGTCATGCCAGTGAGTGTGTCTTGGACTGAATTGTCTATTATTTCCAACAAAAACTAACCATTTTTCAATTAGAAAAATGTTCACGACTTGTAAGCTTGTAGTAACCAAAAACCAAAGCCAAAAACTAACAAAAATCGCTCAGTAAAATTCAAAAATTCAGGAAGAAGCCAACTTTACCATAGCCGTTGGTTTGGCTTCTAACTTTCTGGTAAAATTTTCGGACTTCCTTTGACTCTGCTGTATATTTCGATTTTTTCTTACTCTTGTTTTTTTAAATGAACCTGCAAAATTTGTCTTGCATTTCAAGGATCAACGACTCAATAAATTTTCTATATTCCGCTTTAGCACATGCCACTTGCTGTCATCAAAGCGATGGCTATTTATATTTTTTTTGTACAGGACCAAAAGGACATTAACCTTGTACCAAAGTATTTCACTTATCTATGAGCATGAGCATTAGTGAAAGCCGAAGGTCATTGGTGTTTACGAACTTTGTATACGATTTTAAAGGAGAAATGGAAAGAATTTCTCTAGAATTCTCTTTTTCACTTCCAATTCCGTCGCTAGGATGTAGTTATCACCAAAAAAGGCGTTACAACGTACAAGTTTCAAGGTTTTCACTCATTTCCCGTGTGGGGAGTGTTGCTGGTAGAGTGTAGAAGTGTTGGTTATGCAAACAGAAAACGGAAGTACTTCATCACCAAAAGTAACAAAGAAAAACAAATCCTGAGTAAGAGAAATACTGCGAATAAATGAGGTGAAGCCAACTTAGCTCAGCTCAGCATGACATTCAAATGATGATGACGATGACGATGACGACAATGGAATGAGAGTCATTCCTACCCATTATTATTATCATCATTCAATGACGACGGCGACAAGTTGCATTGTGGTAAGGTAAGGCGAGCCACTTAATCCCTTAAATAATGTGGAATGTTTAAAAAGGAAATGCAACATTATCCATAAATGCCAGCCACATCCACCAAGAACAGGCAGTGCCTGCTGCTGCCACTGACTGACACAGACATGGTGCAAAATGTCGAGTATGGAAAGAACCACAAATTAACAAACAGCAACACCACTTCTACACATATACGATATGCACACCAATTGGCAAAGAGGACGCCGCCACTGTCTTCCCCGTCACCGCCACCGACCAACGTACATACGTACTGTGGCGTGGCATGATTGTCGGTCGTTCGCTTTGTGGTGTCTGTTGTTGAATGCAACCCATAGAACCGGAGCGCACTCACTCACTCGTGGTGGTGTTCACATCGATTAAGCAACGGCCACAGCAGCAGCACCAACTTCGCATTAAATGACTCGAGTGACTCCGTCGTCCGTATGGCCCCTCTAGCGGCAATTTTAACTTTTATTTTGAGTTCCGCCCACAGATCGTTCCCGTCCATCTACGGTTTAATAAGCCAATAACAAAAAAACAAGAACTCCTCAACATTCACACTCGCACACACACACCAGGGAGGGGGAGAGGCTCGTTCACTTTGTGGCACGGACAAAATCATACAAATAAGAGTGAGTGTGCATGGGCAAGTTTCCAGAGGGGGAAATAAAACAAAGAGGTTCTGACAATACGTACAATCAAGCACAGTGGGGGATTTTGGATCAAAATTAACGCTCAATAACAATCATAGAGATTTTAGACTTTCCGATGAAATCTTTCCAAGGAGTTTAATCCCGGATAGTCGCAGCAATATTGGATAGAATTTCATCCACCTGATCCTCCAATGATGCCTTGTTTAACAGAGTTCGTATATTGTGGTTAATGGGTAATCCAATGGGTTACCAAACTCATCGCCATGGGGAATGTGTAACGATGGTTTAGATAAGTATTAATCATGGGAAATGTGAACCTGAATTTACACATCATCCACAGCAATGAGTAAAAACACTAGACAATTGCACAAGACATCTTCAATGACCATTCAAGACATTTGCTTTTTTTAAGCCATGTACTGTAGCGAAATTGTTACAACCAAGTACTTCAGGTTACGGTCGACAAGGCATTCGTGTGGGAAGGCATTACGTGTGTGTACACAAAAACACAATACTATGTGACACGAAGTAGAAGTAGACGTATTGTCTTTTTGTGCTCTACATGTTCATACAGATACTCGAATGGAATTTTTTCAGAACACTGAAGTATTTGGTTGCCGCTATCATGTCAATCATGTCTTGAAAAAAAGCAAATGTCTTGAAAACAAGCAAACAAGTTCAAGACGTCTTGGGCAGATGTTTAGAAATTACCCATTGCACATAGGGAGTGGGCAATCGACGGTCGGACGTTATTTTCGTCGATGGGGTTGACAAAGAAATCACAGCGGAGCGTCGATCACCAATGTGTAAAGGGAAATCGTAATGGAAAATTACTAATTTTAATTTGTAGAAAAAGTAGCCCTTTTCCCATTAGTAAGGGAAAAACGATCACTGCCCAGCATTCCCGACGGCGATTTGTTTGGGTTACACATGGATCAGTATATACGAATCCTGCTTGATAGTCGATTTCTTTCACGTTTTCTAGATTCGGAAAATAAATCATTCAGCGCTTCCCACAAAATGATAGGGAAAAGGTTCTAAAAAACAGTAAGCTGTCTGTTTTCAACTACAGCTTACATACCTGAAGTTTACTGCCGATTCCGAAAGTTTACATGTTAAGAAACAATTCTATAACTCAGTTCCTGAAAGGTTCAATGCCATTGAGGGGGGTGACCGTCGCCGTATGAAGCGAAAGGTGATCAGTGTGAGGGTATGTATAAAAATCGATCAAGTAATAATCGCGCAATTAATACTCATATCAATTATCTCTTTACGTAGCCGGTATATGTTTTATTGTGATAGTACTTGATATATTTCTCAGCAAAGAGCACCGGCGCTTGATTTACCATTAGAGTCAATTTGAAGTTTTAGACCCCATTGAGAAACCAAATTCTGCCTGGCATCCAGTAATTCTTCCAACTAGATTTTCATAATCACTACGGTGTTTGCGACTGCATGAAAAAAAATCGGTTAAGCAACATATTGCAGGAACCACGTACATATTTTTTTTTTTTTTTTTAAATCGAGCGAACCCATCGCCGCCACTCTTACCCGCCCCTACCGACCGAGAGGGCCACGTCCCCATAACGTGAGGACAGCGTACACATTATAGACCGGTCTATAACGGGAGAGCAAGGATTATAAGTTCACACGTTACAACCAACTACAGAAATTCTTCACCAGTTGGTATTACACTAACATAAATAAGTATAAAAGCACATCACGAGATATTAACATAAGATACTTCAATATATAATAATTACGAGCAAAACGAAAACCAAATCATAAATCAGACCAGATAGTAAGGATAAAGTAAATTAAATTTACATATGTACGTCAACGAATATACAGCACTAATGCAATCGGTTCAAATGACAAATTATGCTAGACTTTGTCGTTTCCCAACTACCTGTGAAATCAATAAACTGATATAGCTCATTAAAGTCACGACACATTCTCCTAACTGGATCAAAGGACGCATAATTCGAACGCTGAAACTCGATGTTTACGAGTTTATAGTACCTCGTGGGTCTCAATGGGACATTTATGAAAATCTTAGATAACAGAAATTCAGAACATATACATCCATCAATTATCTTCAAAACTGTAATAGAGTTTATCATGGTACGTCTACTACTAAGAGTCGGCAATCTGATCAATGCTAGTCTACTGCTATACGAAGGAAGATTATGGTTCGGGTTCCATTGCAGATTTCTCAGACAAAAAATGAGAAACTGTTTCTGGACCGATTCAATCATATTAACATACAAATTGTACTGGGGGTCCCAAACAACTGATCCATATTCGAGAATAGGGCGGACTAGTGAAGTAAAAAGATTTTTCGTAACGTAGGGATCTGAAAATTCCTTTGCCCAACGTTTAATAAAGTTCAGAACGCCATAAGCCTTGTTCATCATCGTAATTATGTGGGAGTTGAAATTCAATTTTCTGTCCAAGAGAACACCAAGATCAACAAATGAGTCCACCGATTCAAGAACATTGCCACCTAAAATGTATTTTGCCGAAAATAATGATGACCTAGAGAACAGCATATGCTTACATTTCGTAAAATTAAGCTCCATCAAATTGGTCTCGCACCACGTCTGGAAAGTAGACAAATCCCTCTGAAGTAAAGTATATTGACAAGGATCCTTGTAAGAAAAATAGATCTTCACGTCATCAGCGTACATTAAGAATTTAGAGTGCATTATGGAGGCGGGTAAGTCGTTAATGAATAACAAAAATAGAACCGGCCCAAGATGACTGCCCTGAGGCACCCCAGATGACACAAAAATAGATCTTGAGAATGATCGACCAAATGATACCATCTGTTCTCTGTTCATTAAATAAGAACTAATCCAATTCAGCATGTTACAATTAAAACCCATTGCCCCTAATTTATATAATAACAAATTGTGGTTAACTTTATCAAAAGCCTTACTAAAATCGGTAAAAATCACATCAGTTTGATATCCATTAATAAAGCCGTCAATAATAGTAGAGGAAAACTGAAGCAAATTAGTCACGGTGGAACGACCCTTCCGAAAGCCATGTTGACATGGATCTAAAATAGAGGAAACCTGATGAGAAATTACCTCTGTGACTAACTTCTCAAAAAGTTTAGGAATGGCACTCAATTTTGCAATTCCCCTATAATTTGCAACATTTACCAAACTACCAGATTTGTGGAGAGGGATTATATAAGAGCTCTTCCACTTTGCAGGAAAATGGCCGAACTTCAACGAAGCGTTAAATAAGAGAGTCAACGGTAAGCTGAGAGAATTCGAGCAGTATTTCAACATAGAGTCCGGGATACCATCAGGACCAGCTTTATTCGAGGCTTTCAAGCTGATTAAGTTATCTAGCAACCACGAAGAATTTACGACAGGTGCATCAAACGGAATGGTAGAGCGGACAGTGTACGGGTATGATTTGGAAACATCATAGGCTCGGGTGGAATAAATAGATGCGAAAAAATCGGCGAAACAATTAGCAATAGACTTTATCTGAATATTCAATACCGTTCATTTTGATCCTACAAGGTGTGGAAGACGAATTACGCTTCAAGTTAACAAATCTAAAGAATAATTTGGGGTTCCGTTTAAAATTAGCCTTCAACCTATCCAAATATAATCTGTAACTCTCACGAGATTTAGAGTTGTATCTACTCCTAGCAACAATATACCTAGCATAGTCTGCTAGCAGTCCAGATTTTTTATACTTGTTCGAACATCTATTCCTTACATTCTTGAGACTATTTAGAGCCCTTGAGGACAATGGGGGACCAGTATTACCCCTTATTGGCCTCTTGGGTACAGACTTAGAAATATAGCCATTAATAATATTATAGAAATCATCCAGGGCGATTTCAAATTCAAAAGAATTATCACACTGACATATACTATGCCAGTCGGTATCAAAGATAAGATTATTCAAAAGTATAAAGTTCGCACGCGAAAAGCATAGGCCAACATAGGACGAAGAGCAATTGCAACCAACCTGCATGGTATCATATGTATAATTAATTCCCAGCGTTGGATGGTAACTATCCTCAGGAGAAATTAACGGATCAATTCGAGAAATATCAAAGTTGTTAGAATCATCCACTAAAACTAGATCAAGGACTCGATTCATAGAATTGGGAATGTCGTTCAATTGAATCAACCCAAGTTCGGAAATATGCGTAACAAAATCAGATGACCAATCATATGGTGTCAATGGAGTCAGAGAATTAGTATCGGGTAAAGACACCCATGTCACAGACGGCAAGTTAAAGTCACCCAATACTAAAATACGGTCCTTTCTACTTGCTAACGCAATAACTTTTGCAATAGCGTCAATATGCACTTGATATACCTCAAAGCATGAAGATGGCGGAATATAGGAACACGTGACAAACAATTTCAAATCGCCTAAATTAATGGACACCACAAGAAACTCAAGATCGCCAATGTCATCAACTGTAACCAACTCAGAAGATAAAGAATTCTCAATTGAGATTAAAACACCACCACCAATTTTACCAACACGATCTTTTCTATAAACTACGTACTTATCGCAGAACAACTCAGAATTAAAAACATTAGGTTTAAGCCATGTCTCAGAAAATGCAATGACATCAAACTCAAAACCAAAGCTATCAACAAATAATCTGGACAATTTAGTATTCAAACCGCGAACATTCTGATACGCCAAATTCCCAATTAGTTTTTTGGAGCTGGCTTATCTCCGGACGGTAATCTAGCAAAATTATCACGCCTACCATTATCCCGATACTCAAATTCCCTTACGAATGTTCTGTGAGGCCAAAATTCCGAGTCCACCAGTTTGACAAATAGATCATCCGGTGCAATAATTTTGAAAGACGACCTACGTTCCGAAAATTGTGACTTCAGCTTGAAGCACTGTATGGAATCGTTAGAATTATTCCCGACTAATTTAGACGATATGTAAAGTCGTATATCCTCTTCGGTCGTGTCGGGGGAAAGTCTAGACACAAAAACTGTCTTCCTTGCCGGTACGACAGTCAACGTTCTTGGTCCCGGTCCTGGCACTGGGGCGGGATTACCACCCGGAGGAGACGACTTATCGCTGTCCGTGGAAGCCATAGTAACTACAGAAACGACTTCAGCAAAAGTAGGAGGGGCAGAAGATTTCATTGGACTTGAAACTGTAACTGGAGAATTAACGTCCATTAAATTCGGCGAGGAAGGAATTACCAACAATGGAGGGGCCTTCTTAGCCGTCTTCTTCCTTTTCGGCGAGGAAGCTTTCGGTGAACCCGCTCTCTTTTCCAATCCCGGATATTTATTAAACATCCCAATAAACTTGGAAAATCGACCAGATAAAGCCGAAAGCTCCTTTTCCATCTCAGAAAACTCGGACTTCATGCTCCTGAAAAATTTGTAGAACTCCACATCCAATTTTCTACAATCCACGCAACACCAACGCAGACCCTTGTCATCACTAAGATTGTCCGCCACTCTTGCATAAAGGCCAACACATTTGACATGTATCAAGCCATCACACAACCAACACGAAATAAGAGTATCGGTATCCGATCTAACCTTACAGTCTTTGTTCATGCAAGTCATCATTATAATTAATTCAGAGTAAAAAAAAAAAAAAAAAAAAAAATAAAAATAAATAAATAAATAAGAAACAAATACTAAAAACAGAATTCCAAAATCGACAAAATTCCCAAAAACGTATGAACTTATTATCCCTTTGATATTAATTCCCAAAACCAGATGGCAACTCTGACACACAAATAACGAAACAAAGAGAATGAAAGAAAAACAAAAATCAAACAACTACAACGTTAGAAGTTCTCAACAATGACAAACAAATATTATTGTTGTTGTTTGTGTTTTACACGATCAACAGAATTTCCAATTGCACACAATAATACAAAAACAGTATAAACAAGCACTGCACTGAACACACAATTATATCAAGCAATGTAATTTAACTTATCTTCGCACTATTAACACAACAAGCACTATTTAAACTTTTAAAATACGAAAATAAAGTAAATTCACGGAGCACAACTAAAAAACGAACTAAACGAGAGTAGAGTTGCCAAAAGTTTTTTCAAGCACTGTTTTCAAGAATAGAAGAAATGCTAGTTTATTGTTTCCTTGTTGTCTGTCAGGCTTTTGTTTTCAGCATTTTGCACCAACCGAAGCCACATTTTTGTCTATAAAATATATATTATTACCTTTTGTCCCAAACATGTAATATTCAGAGAGCAACCACAATGTTTTTGGACACCAGTATACTATATTTGCGACAAGTTACAAACACGTTGTATTTGCATCCAAACAAGCAGAAAATACAATATTTCTAATGTGTGTGAATGATAACCTAGATAACCTAAATTTTAAGAAGTGATCACTTTCCATTAGTTGCTCTTCAAGGGATGCGGTTAACTCTTGGTAGAACCGAGAGAGTTTTAGAGTTCATGTTTCGCGGTTTAAACTTTCGCGGGAGCCTGGGTGAAGTTATGTTAGGTTTATGACACGTAACAGGAAGACGCAGACAATGACTGCATTATTATCACTACACTCGGAGATTAGGGGACCCATTGATATTATCCTGAGAGGCTGAAATATTAGAAAAGGAGCCGGATCCCCAATAGATAGCGATATTTTGATAGCCTGAAATAGTGGAAGGCAAATAGTGATCGAAAAATTCACTTACTTTATATATCCGGTCTCAAACAACCCCGCGGGTCTGTGACCTTACAAACCGAAGGCAACATATTTCGCTAACCCAGCCATTTAGCCCGTAGCCACGTAGCCCGAGACCCCGGGCTCCCCGAAATTATTTCTTTAATAGCTGATTTTTAAATTTAGTGCTATTTTTCAACCTAAATATCAAGCTGCTATAAATTCGTCCACCACCTGGAAATTATAACGGTTATCTACGTTCGCACTTTGGTCGAATCGCGTGGAGGCCCTAATCGTTGAAACCATTAATATTGTTTTATCCTCAATTACTGTCAGACCCACTTTTGCTGACTCCTTTTCAATTCTCGAAAACACCGCATTAACTTCTCCCATTGTGCGCCCAATGACATTTATATCATATTGCTGCTGATGGTTTTATTAATTTTGACTGAAGCTTTGACTGTATCAGTATCAACTTGCTGTTTCCAACGAATCGTAAAGTCGAACTTTAATTTCGATGGAATATAGGTCTGGGCTTTAAAAGGCCCCAGTTGGCTTTCAATATAAGAGCGTATTACAATCAGTGTTCTGTGCGCTGTCTTTATTTAGACACACTCCCCACCCTCAGTTTTTCACCGGCACCGATTGGTATTTCTTTGACAATCATTTTCATGGCTAATAACTACAAGTTCTTGCCAGCACAAAGTGAGGTAGGCTTCGTAAATGGGTATGGCAAATGGTTTGGACGGGTTATGAACCCCCCCAACATTATCATGGCATTGTGGTGATCAATTTGAAATCACAAACCCCTTCGCACCTCAGTTTTGTTACTCCATACCAATTTCTCGGATTCCTAGCTTGGCAAATTGGAGTTTTGACTTCTTGTTGGTTAGGCGCAGGACAATCGGTACCACTGTTTTCAATTAACTCCATTCGAAACTTTCATTGTTTTCTTCTGGATGTAGCAACTTTGAGAAATGTTCTCTACACATTCTGCAAATCTATAAAAGAGATTTCCCTGATCATGCTTAAAGGAGGGGAGGCCCGTTCCAAAGCCGATGGTTTGGCTGTTAACTTTCGGGTACAACATTCAGGCATCCTTCAATCTGCTGTACATTTAGATTTATTTTACTCTTGGACTTTCTGTACCGTTGATTGCGGTGAAAAGTGTTTCTACTCTTTCATGTTCTCATTAAACGGGTCTGTCGCAGTCCGCGTTGCCACTGCCTGCAGCGTTGTCATATGTGAAGCATTTGATTTTGTCAGTTGATATTATAATATAATTTATATAATTCACCGTCACAACGGAAATATTCTTTGCTCCAGCGCCAAAATCGACGGAGGTACGAACTTGCTAGGAATATTTACATTATGGCAATGTATTTTCTACATTAGCTGACTTTTGAAAATTATTTTTCCCAGTGTAGGCGCTACACGTAGGTTGACAACGTTTAAATTTGATTTTTCCCATGATACTAATGGTGAACACACTTTACTCGCTGAACACTCTTTACTCGCTGTGGCTGGTCCAAAAATGCTTGGGAAATATATTCTAAATGATGTGCCTGGGTCCAATTCCTAATGCACATTCAGACCACTCTCTTCTCAGCTTTCCGCAATTTACAAAGGAACTAAATTCTTTGGCACTCCTTGTAATTAATTAAGACAATCAGATCCAGAAAAATTCCACTTGGAAGCAAATAATACGTACAATTCCTCCTACAGTGGCAGCCAATTGTATACAGCAACAGCACAACAAGACCCAACAGTAATGCAAAGGGGTAGACGGACGTATCCAAAGAGGAACACACACAAATGTTGCAATATTCGAACAAGACACGCAACTTTAACACACAGGTACTCAACGCTTACTTGCTTCCTTGTTGGCTGGGCCGGAGGTGCAACGTGGCGGCAGCATTTTAAATTATACACAATTTAACATATAAACACGTACGACGTCCGACCCCAGCGAGGACGAGGACTGCGAATGTGTACCTACTTCATGCTACTTCTCGTAATAGGCAACAACATGTAGCAGCAACAGACGTCCATTTATTCCACTCCAACAACGTTTAAATTTAGCAAGGGGCAAAAAGCACGACGTGCAAGCAAATACAATACTCGCTTGCTCGTACTATCTCCCCACGTATGTATGCGAGTACAACAACTCGATTTGGCTGCTTGGATGAGTTCCTGGCATGCCATTTATTTGGCATGTCATGCCATTACCAACCACGGCCAGACGATACAATACAACCAGGCAACAACGAACGAATGGAGTTTCTCCCCCTTGATTGTTGCTCCTGGTTAGTTACAGCGTACGGATTACATTCGTATTCTACGTGTAGAACGCATGAACTTCGCTTTACAAGTTCTATGGCAGTTCTCTTCCGTTGTACGCAATTCCCAGTGGATGAACGAGGGTTGTGTTGGAAATGAATTCGTAACAAATAGCCCACGCTTTAGCAGTGATGCCTCAATTTCCAAAAGGTTAATTAAACTCATAATTCTGTAGAATATAATAGGAAGGAATAAAGTTGACCAAAAATTCGTTGACGGATATGGATTTTTAATGAGGCAATTAAAATAAAAACATGGATAATAAATACAATTTATCTTAATAATTTTGTATAAGGTTTAGCTGGAGGATATTCGCTTTGTATTTGAATGGCATTTCAATGAGAGACATAAAAACGTGGGTACAAACACAGCACTAGATTAATTTTAACTTTAGTTTAACTTCTCTTATACATGAGTTCCTGGGTGCAATCCCTGCTCTGGCCACCATAAATTTCTTTCTGCAGCAATCACCTCGCTTAGTGACGGCGACACAATTGAGGAAAAAGCTTCTAAAAATACCATTCGGAAGCGGTGTAAAACTGTAGGTCCCAGTTTTCAACAAACAAAGCCACATCTGGGTTACAAAAACATTCATTATAATCAGTTAATCATTGTGTCTCCCACATGTGTAATATTGTATATTAAACACGATGTGTTTGGACACAAGTATGCTATATTTGCCACGAGCTACAAACACATTATATTTGCATCCAAAGGACAAAAAAAAAACAAATTTTTCAGCATGTAGTTGAAAAGCTTTTCCCCTTCATGAATTACAGTGAAGCCGTAGTTGATGCTATACCCTTACAGAGCTAATTGTTTGAAAAGAGGTTGGAGTAACCGTAAATTCGGTTGTGGCCACCGAATTGGGGTTGCAGTAACCGAACGGAGGTTATCACAACTGAATTTGGTCACCACAACTGACATTTAGTTGAAGCAACCTCTAATACACAGAAAAAAATAATTTTTCAATTCAATTAAAAAATTCGAAAATTCAAACACAATATTAATTGAAAATCCTGTGATAAAAAAAATCACATATCAGCTAACATATTTGTAGGCTGTGTAGTGGAAAAATATTATTTTTTAATCGATGCAAAATTTCACCCATCTACGAAAATATTTGTACGTTATTTATCAAAAATATTTTCGTTTTTAGTCGATGAAGTACTAAATTGTATGAACTAAATTGTATCTGAGTTTTGGTTTTGTCTTCGATCCGAAGTATTTTTAGAAATTTTGTTTATTTAAAAAAAAATGAAACACCCGCGGTAGTATTCGAACTCACATCCACTGGAAGGGGCGTCTAGCCCCTTACGCCACCGACTGCCTGTACAAACTTATCTCTAACTGAAGTTATGTGGTTGTTCGTATCGTATTTACTTCGTTAAATATTGGGGTATTTGTTATGAATTTTTTGTTGGTACCATTTATCGATTTTCATTTCAATATTTGAGTAATTTGTCAGTATATCAATGGAATATGTAATTGAGTCCTGAGATTTTTCACGTACTAATTTTTTTGTTAAAATGTTGCAGTCGTCTTTTTTTTCTGTGTAGGTTGTGACAACCTCTAATTCGGATGTGCTGACATCTATTAGAAAAATGATTGTGAGAACCTTAAGTTCGGTTACTGCAAATTCGGTTAATTTTTCTGCTGATGTAGTTAGCGTGCGTCTCTCTTGTACACGGGAACGCGGGACCACTATTTCATTCCGCGATGGTCACCTCTCTAAGTGATGGGGACGTTATCGTGTAATTATAAACAAAAAAAAAAAATGGTTTCCCATTACTTTTCATGAAGAGACTTGGGAGAACTTAACACAACCCGTGAGCTGTGCGCTTTCTAGTTTTACACTTAGTGATTGGAACGTATAGTTTTACACCGGTTCCGACCAGTATTTGTGTGAAGCTTTATTATGGATAAGTACTCTATAATTCGCCATCACTAAACGAAGTGGCCGTCGTCGAAAGAAATGTAATGTGGTCAGAGCAGGAATCGAACCCACGTTCTCATGTACAATAGCCGCGCACACTATCCACTGCACCACCGGCGGCCATCCGTCGAATAACTAGTTTCTCAAAATATGTTTAATCAGAATTGGTGTAAGGTAGTGAGTGGATCTGATAGTTAATAGTTATATATGTTCCGTTCATGGGATTTTATGACAAGTACCAGTCCAGCACCCTTTTCTGAAAATTTACAATTTCGAACAACCGGTGGAACCGGTTTTTTTTATTGCATTAACACATTTAAACTTAACACAAAGCCTGTTTGAGCAGATTGTAAACCACTGTGTGAAATGCGCTAAAATTTGTAATTGAAATTAATTGTTTGCATCACTGAATGTTTAGAATTTTGTTCCCGTTTTTACATATTCCCTAAAGTGGATTCTCTCTGAGATATTGAAATATTGTCACAATGAAATGAAACACTAGGCTAAGATCAGTGTGTACAAAAACAAAATGAATTATTGTGCTGTCTGGAGCAGCTTTGAATTGTTGTAGATCTTGCGTTTTATTCTTTTAACTTCGTAGAAACTCCTACGAAACATTTTGGCGCCCGAGCAGGGACTTAATTGTCTAAAAATCAATATATATCTTGTTGGAAAAAGAATAAATCGCGCTTGATCAAAAATAGTGTAATCGGAGCTTGTTTTTGCTGCTGTGACAGTTGTTAAACCCCATATGTACATATCAAGCGGAAGATTTGTTGGAGACGTTAAGGCAAATATATTTAAGACGGAACAAATCTGGATGATCAAACCCCTTACTTAAGGAAAATTGGAAATTTTACTGGAATGCCGAAAATAAAGGGAAGATTTTCAATTGAACGCAAATCAGAGGTAATATGGTGAGCATATGATATTGAAAGTGCATGATAATCGGTTGTACTGGATAGTTGGCAAACAACTTTCGATCATAGTTGGTAAAAATCGACACATACATTTAAAAGGCCATCCATTTAAATTCGGAATGCGATTGTACTTTCATATACTTATATGCTTACTCATTATTTAAATTGCATGAGAAAAAAGGGCTTGAAATATACTTGCATATGTAAGTAGCTAAGCAAGAAACCCGCTAGTATTTGTCGCAAACAAGTTTCATATTTTTCGAAGTTGTACCGTTCTATAACATATGTATATACGTTATATATGTTCATATCGTATCGGAGAAACAGAGGACAACTTGATCTGAGAGAGCGAATATTCCTACAAACTTATATATTTACCCCTTCTTTACATGCATTAACTATTACATGTCCTCAGATTTAGAAAATATTGTATGTGCACGGCCCTAGTAAACTGTAACTGTTATACCCACTCTTTGATAATTAGATTACATCGCCAAAGGAGAAGTGACGAAGGAGAAGTTTTATTTGTTGTACAGATCATATTGTTGTGATTCTGGATTATTTCTCCTTGTGCTCTTTGACAAGTTTCGTTAAGTTATCTCTTGCACGTAATTATTTCGTCGTTGTTGTTTATTTCGATTTACTGTAAAGAGAGTAATCTATACAGAATTATCGACAGTGTTGGTAAAAATATTTGAAACAGTACAAGTCGTGCTAAGTTAAAAACCCAAATTTGTATTCTTGAAATGTCTGATATTGAAAGAGACAATGATGAAGGTGTCGAAAAAGGCAATTTGGAGGCAGCCTTAAAACGACAGAGAAAATCTGTGAAGGGTAATATAACCCGAATAAAGAATTTGTTGGAATCTTCAACAACTAAATGGAGTCCTATGGAATTGGAATGCCGACTAGAAATTTTAACGTCTTATATAGAAAAAATAATGTCAATTCAAACACAAATAGAGGAAATTATTGATGATAATAGACGAGCTGAGATAGAAGAGTTGTGCATAGGTGCAAAATCAAAATTACTTTCATTGATCGGTAGACATAGACAAAGAGAATGTACCTTAATGGATTCTACAATGGGGGTTACTCTTCCCCCTCCTACACGATTGCCTAATCTCAAGTTACCATCGTTTGGAGGAAAATATTGTGATTATAACAATTTTATTTCATCGTTCAACAATCTAATTGATGAAGAACCTACTTTGTCACAAATTGAAAAATTTAATCATCTCTTAACATGCTTAACTGGCGAAGCGTTATCGACTGTTAAGTCGTTTCAAATTACAGAGGAGAATTATTCGAAAGCTTTAGCCCGATTAGCAGACAGGTACGATAAAAAGTCTTTAATATTCTTTGACCATATCGAACAGTTATTTGATATTCCGAAAATGTCAGAACCTGATGCCTCTGCCTTGAGAAGTGCTGTTGATACAGTATCCGCAATATATGGGTCACTGAAGTCTTTAGGATCCCATGCTGAAATTGTTAATGCATTAATTATACATTTAGTTTTATCAAAGATAGATTCTGAAACAAAGGCAAAGTGGAACGATCAACTAGATTATTCTCTGTTGCCTACTTGGGATGACTTCGCCAAGGTTCTCATTAGGAGAAGCCAGTCGTTGGATGTGAACGACAGTAGGACCCATAAGAACGATAAGTTTTCTAGGAAAAAAGATAAAACTAAATTTGGTAAATCCGTATTTAATTGCTCTCAGCCGACTAATGGGAAGGCTTGTTTATATTGTAAGGCCCCAGCTCACAGTATCCAGGATTGTGGTAACTTTGCTTCGGTGTCAGTAGCTGATAGATTCGATTTTGCTAAGAAAAATGCCTGTTGTTTGAATTGCCTAAGAGTTGGTCATGTAGTAGCGAAATGCAGATTTCCTCGATGCAAGGTATGCAAAAAACCACATCATCAGTTATTGCATAGATATGAAGTTCCGAACCAAATCGGTGGTATAGAAAATGATATATCAAATTTACCTACTTCATCTGGAGCAGCTTCAATTCAATACACTGCTCTACACATTGAATATAGTTCAACAGTTATATTAGCTACCGCTGTGGTTCAAGTCGAAGATAGATTTGGAAATCTTCAGCCTGTTAGAGCACTGCTAGATTCAGGCTCTCAGCTAAATTTAATAACAGAGGAATGTTCACGTCGTTTGAAATTGAGAATGGAACCAAATAACACGAATCTAAATGGAGTCGGTTCAGTTAGTTTGAAATCAAGTCATAAAGTAATAGCAACGGTAAAATCCCGAACAAACTGTTACCAATTTCAAGACGAATTTTCTGTTTTGGATTCGATATCTTCTTATCAGCCGGAGACTGATTTAATGGGTCTAAATGAGAAAATACCTAAAAATATACATCTAGCAGACCCAGTTTTTAATAAAAGACAAAAGATAGATATGCTTATCGGTACTGATATTTTCTTTGAGATTTTGTGCGTTGGGCAAATTAAACTTGGAAATTCACTACCAAAATTGCAAAAAACACTTCTTGGCTGGATAATTGCTGGGAAGTCACCAACTGATATGAGTAGTCAAGTTCAAAATTGTAATATGATTGAAACAGGAGATAATATAGAGTCTCTGGATACATTTGTGCATAAATTTTGGGACATCGAAGAACTGCCTAATCGTTTAAATAACTATAGTGAAGAACATGCAAAATGTGAACTTCATTTCAAAGAGACTACAAAAATTCTTCCATCGGGAAGATTCGAAGTTAAACTTCCTTTCAAGGAAAGCCCATCAGTACTTGGCTCTTCCTTTGAAATTGCTAAGCGAAGGTACTTAACCTTAGAGCGTCGATTATCTCGAACACCAGATATCAAAAACATGTATAACAATTTTATGGCGGAATATGTTTCACTCAGTCATATGTCGGAAATTAAAGGCAATCTTCCGAATCACCACTACTTTATTCCTCATCAATGTGTACTAAGACCACAAAGCTTGACAACGAAGCTTAGAGTCGTTTTCGACGCTTCATGCCGCACATCATCTCAAAAATCGTTGAATGAAATACTAATGGTCGGTCCAACTATTCAACCTGAGTTGTACAGCACTCTACTTAGGTTTCGATGTTACCGGTTTGCAATGACAGCAGACGTAACAAAAATGTTTAGGCAAGTGGTGGTCAAAAAGTCTGATAGAAATTACCAGCTAATTTTATGGCGAGAAGACGAAAGTATGCCAATTAAAATATTCAGCCTCAACACGGTGACCTATGGTACAGCACCAGCACCATTTTTAGCTATACGCTGTTTAAAGGAGTTGGGCGACATTAATAAGGAAAGATACCCACTTGGTTCCAATGTGGTTAATAAACATTTTTACGTAGATGATATGTTAACAGGTGCGGATACCATAGAGGAGCTTGAATTAATCAGAACCGAGGTGGTCGCTATAATGAAAAGTGGATGTTTTGAGTTGGCAAAATGGTACTATAGTAATGATACCTTAAACAATGATCAGATTTGTGAAAAACAGATGTTGGCAAAAGAATCGCAATCTACAAGAACGCTAGGAATGACGTGGATTACTAAAGCAGATTCTTTTCATTTTAAAATTGATTTTAATGGTGACGACTTTAAGGCAACCAAACGAAATATTTTGGCATTATCAGCTAGGCTGTATGACCCGTTGGGTCTCCTAAGCCCATTTATTGTAAAAGCTAAAGTTATATTGCAAGATTTATGGAAGCAAAAACTTAACTGGGATGAGTCTGTTCCAATGATCATACAAACATTGTGGGAAAACTTTAAGCAAGATTTGACTAATATTGATAAAATATCTATTGGTCGATATATGGGTACTTTGCAAGATGAAAAGGCAGAAATTCATGGCTTCGCAAACGCTTCTGAAACCGCATACGGTTGTTGTTTGTATGTACGTTCTACTTACGAAGACTCAAATGTTATTGTTAAGTTGTTGACCGCCAAATCGAGAGTAGCGCCATTAAAGAAGAGAAATATACCTCGCTTAGAGCTTTGTGCAGCTCATTTACTTTCGAAGTTATGGAAATCAGTTGAGCCAATAATGATGCCATATATAAACCGAGTTTGCTTCTGGTCTGATTCGGAAATTGTTTTGTATTGGCTTAAGAAATACCCTTCCACTCTGAGCACTTTTGTTGGAAACCGAGTAGCCGACATTCAGGAATGGTCTACTAACGCCACTTGGAGGCATGTTCCAACGAAATCAAATCCCGCAGATCTTGTTTCGCGAGGTTGTTCGGTGGATGAGTTGAATAAATCTATATGGTTTCATGGCCCAGAGTTTTTACGACATCAGGAAAATAAGTGGCCTTCAAATATCCACGTGGACCCAACAGATGAGGAAAAAGGATCAGAGACAAGAAAAACAAAATTAACATTTATCGCCACAAATGTTGAGGGGAATATAATACTCAATTTAATTGATAAGTGCTCCTCCTATATGAAAATTCTTCGAATTTTGGCATACATTTATAGATTTCTGCGGCGGAAAACTAATTCCGAAATCTCTTACATCACAGCCGATGAGCTAAATTTATCATTCCTTAAAATTGTGGAAACTATACAAAACTACGGTTTTAGTGATGAAATAAAAAACTTGAAAAATAATGCTGTCATCAAGTCAAGCATTCAAAAATTGAACCCATTTCTTCAACAAGAGAAATGTTTAAATGTGACTATGAGCCTAATTAGAGTTGGAGGACGACTTTTAAATGCGCCGATTGAATATGATACAAAGAACCCATTTTTACTGCCTAAGGGCTCTAGATTTGTTGAGCTATATGCTGAATACTTGCACATTAAAAACTGTCATGCTGGCCCAAAGGTCCTTTTGAGTCTATTGCGACAAAAAGTATGGGTAGTAAATGGACGTGAAGTTGTCAGTCGAGTAGTCAGAAAATGCATACATTGTTTTAGATATAGGCCAAAATTGGTTAGCCAAATAATGGGAAATCTTCCGAAAGATAGGTTTAACTTTTCTAGACCTTTCTTAGTTACTGGTGTTGATTTTTGTGGCCCAATTTATACGTCCTACAGAATCCGCGGCAGACCTCCTTATAAGTCTTACGTTTGTATTTTTGTATGCTTTGCGTCGAAGGCCGTGCACATAGAGCCAGTTTCCGATTTATCTACTAATGCTTTTATTTCTGTTTTAAAAAGGTTCACAGGAAGGAGAGGACTGCCAGCAAGGATATATTGCGACAACGCGACAAATTTTGTAGGCGCAAATTCCAGGCTGAAGGAGTTAAGAGATGGGATGTTCAGCGACAAAAATCAGAAAGAAATCCAAGGTTACGTAGCAGAGAACGGAATCAAATTCGTATTCATTCCACCCCGTTCTCCCCACTTCGGAGGATTATGGGAGGCGGCCGTAAAGTCGACCAAAAATTTGCTATATCGAACAGTCGCAAACGCCAACTTAACGTTCGAGCAGTTGACAACAATACTCGTAGAAATCGAAGGAATACTAAATTCCAGGCCAATCGCCCCAATGACAGAAGACCCAAACGATGGAGACGCGCTGACACCAGGCCATTTGTTAATAGGAACATCGATAAAAGAGATCCCAGAAATCAGGATAAATACGGCCGATACCACAGCAAAACAATGGCGACAAATAAGCGATTTAAAGGCCCAATTCTGGAAAATTTTTCAGAGAGACTACATATTGGGGCTTCAAAATCGCACAAAATGGTCGAAACCGTCGCCCAATTTGAAAATCGGATCTATGGTCCTTGTTCACGAGGACAATGTTCCTCCTCAGAGGTGGTTGTATGGAAGAGTTGTTGCTGCTGTTGCAGGAGACGATGGTATGGTACGGGTAGCAGATATCAGAACCCGAAATGGTGTTATCCGTCGTGCCATTCATAAGCTTGCACTATTACCTACTTAGTTTTGAAGTATTTCATCCGTTCAAAGGGGCCGGAATGTTTGAGCAGATTGTAAACCACTGTGTGAAATGCGCTAAAATTTGTAATTGAAATTAATTGTTTGCATCACTGAATGTTTAGAATTTTGTTCCCGTTTTTACATATTCCCTAAAGTGGATTCTCTCTGAGATATTGAAATATTGTCACAATGAAATGAAACACTAGGCTAAGATCAGTGTGTACAAAAATAAAATGAATTATTGTGCTGTCTGGAGCAGCTTTGAATTGTTGTAGATCTTGCGTTTTATTCTTTTAACTTCGTAGAAACTCCTACGAAACAAAGCCTTATAAACTAAATATAAACTCGGGAATTTGAATTTTTTTCTTTAAAAACTATGAATTTAAATACTTTTAAATAAAATCCAGTCATAAGTTTATCAACAATTGAGGACATGAGAATTAAAACTCGGTATAGACCATTTTTGAAACTTTTCAGGAGAATCAAAAAACTGTTTTCTGAATACCTTGTTTTCATACTCACTGAAAATATGGATGTACTTTGATGCTTCCTAGCAGCCAAACTAGGAACTATAGAGGTGTGGATGTTATATCAGAGGGTGCGCCTTGGTCTAGAGAACAAGAATATGTGAAAAAACGCATTTCACCAAAAATGGTCTTTACCGAGTTTTAATTCTCATGCCCTCAATTACTAAAGACTTTCTAGATTGCAAAGAATTTTAAATTCAAACAAATTAAAACATTTCTTTTGCAAAATGCAAATATATGAGAAATTTTCAAAAGAAAATTGCAAAGAGTTTTAAATTCTGATAAATTAAGAAATTTCTTTTTCGAAATACAAATACGAGTATATTGGAAATTTTCGGAAGAAACCATGCAAAGAACTTTAAATTCTTACAAATTTAGATATTTCTTTTGCAAATATATGTGGGAAATTTTCAAGAGAAAACTTGCAAAATAATGTTATATTGAAATAATTGACGATTTCTCTAAAATTATTTAAGAGTTGCCAATACAAAAGTGAAGTTAGATAAGAGTTTTTCTAATAAATATTGCCTGGAGCGTGCTCAATCTCGAAGGAAGACCAAGATTCCGCTGAAGGGATCAGGTTGACGAATTTCTGCGTACACTTGATATTACCAACTGGCCAAAAGATCGAACTGGTTGGCGAAATATGTTGTCTTCGTTTTGTAAAGTCCCTGAACCCCCGGGGTTGATCGAGACCGGATAAGTAAGTAAGTGCACAATCTGTGGCTTGCGTCCACCTTTCCTATATTATCACATGTATTAATTTATATCTATGGATTACAATCCTTACATACTAGCTTAACTAAAAATAATATAAATCCAAAATATCTTTCCCTTCCTTTATTATCATATTCGAGCTCTTTCAGGTGTATTGGGATATCAACACCTTTGAACTCTGTGGGGTCTGAAACTAAGCTTCTATCTGAAGTAACACCCATGACTTTATCATACTCAGACCCGTGCAAAGTGATAGGACCTTATACCTGCGGGTAAAAGGGCCAACTTCATATTGGCTGGGTTTACATCGACTATGCGAATAATCGCCCAAAACCCAAAAATGAACAATCGCCCAAAATATATGGGAAAACAAATTGGGCGATTGTTCATCATGTTTGGGCGTTTTGGTATTTTTGATTTTTTGGGTGTTTGTTCATGATGAATGATCGCCCTTTTTCTTAATTGGGCGGTTGTTCGCTACAGTCTTGGGCGATTTATCACTTAAATTGTTGATCGATTTTACTTCTTTTTTTGGGTCTTTTTTCTTCATGAAAAAACACCCAAACATTTTGGGTCATTGTTCATTTTTCGTTTTGGGCGATTTTCACTTGGGCGATTATTCGCATAGCCGTTTACATCTAGACAATTTTCGTTTGACCATCTGCCTAAAGCTTCTAGGTTTCCCTGGATGATATCACTACTGGGAAACTTGAACCTTACTACATTGGTCGGGTCGTCCGTGTAAGCAACAACTTTTCCACCTGAATTTTTCAGATTGACAAGTACTCCAGACCAATAATTTGTAAGGCGGATTTGTAAACCGGAGATCTACTCTCAGCTCAACTTGGCCGGGTTTACATCCAGACTATTTTCGCTTGACCATCTGCCCAAAGCCACTACTTTACCCTGTACCCAATTGATATCTTTTAAATGTCAATTGATTTCTTTTAAATTTCAATTAATGTCTCTTAAATGTCAACTGATGTCTTTTAAATTTCATTTGATGTGTTTCGAATTTCACTTCATATGTTCTAAATTTCAATTATGTCATTTAAAGTCCAATTGATATTTTTTAAATTTCAATTGATGTATTTCAAAAATCAAGTTCGAATTTCAAATTCCAATTGTTGTATTTTAAATTTCAAATATAATTTTCAAATTTCAATTGATATTTTTCAATATTAAATTATAATATTTGAAATTTCCATTGGAAATGTTGTAGTTCAAAACTATTAAAAAAAATTTGCGGACTTCGAGTTATATAGAGTAAACTATAAGAACAAGAAAAATGTTAAAATAAAATTACCGGACCCACTAGGTCCAACAAATGGGTCTACGTAGGAAAGGTTAGTGCGGTTTCTCAAATGAAAGGTATTCTTCTCACGACTTTTACTTTCCCTTTTCCGTGTGCTATCTGTGTGGAGAGGCAACCCTATTTTGGCATATTGTATAGTTGCATGTGGGACCGACTTAGAGACTTTCTTCTCTGGGGTGAATCCAACACCTTGTTCGCAACACTCTTTTATGTAATAATGTTGTATGAATGGAAGGCCTTCGGCAAGGTTTGGTTGGTTCACGTGGTTGTTAAAGATACTAATTAGTATCAATTAGTGTCTTGTGACACCGTTTTGCATACCACAACACTCCGGACAGTGTATAAGTAATGTACAGTGTCTATATCCAACCTGTTAATCGGAGATACCTCATTACATCCCCTAGATCTGTCTCGCGTATCTCAGTGAGGTTGTGTCGAAAGGGACGACCTATACTTTTTAGGCGTCTATTCATTAGAGCCGGACAACTGCAGAGAAGATGTTTCAAAGTTTCTTCCTCTTCTGCGTCTTCGCAGACACGGCAGTGGTCATTATATGGAAGATTCAGCCATCTTGTGTGGATACCCATTGGCCAGTGCCCTGTCAGGACGGCAATTAGCCTTGATATGTTCATGTGATGGCCACGTGTTTCTAGATATGCGACACGTTTCCGTTCTATCCCATCTGGCCTTGGCTCGTTCAAGGTAATGCAGGAAAATACGTCTTTTGACCGACCCTATCGGGCGTTGCGACTGACACCCTTTGGAGTTCGATGGAAGAGGATCCTGCCCTGGCTAGTTCGTCTGCCCTTTCATTCCCAAGGAGACCCTTGTGGTCTGGTATCCAAGTAAGAACTAACGAGTTTAGATGCAGTGTTGTTAGACTTAAGTGATAGGAGAGCCGCCTGGCTATCAACAAATATTCCAATGCGCTCTGTTCTCCGTTGTAGTATAAGTTCGGCATAGGCTTCCTTGATGGCAATTACCTCCGCTTGGAAAACGCTGCATTTGTCTGGGGGTTTGAATGATAAATTGAGGCTTGTCTCTTCGCAGAAGACTCCTCGGACGGGCTTAGGGATTTTATGATCTAGGAAGGATTCAACACCGGTTTCGCAGCTTCGACAGTTATTTTATGTTACAAGGCTTTCTGCGTGGCCATATTTTCTTAGGTATTTTCTCTTCTGGGAAGGGTTCAACACAGACTCCGCGGCTTTGGCAGTTGTTTTATGTTACCAATCTTTCTGCGCGGCGGGTCTTCTGCCGGGCTTAGGGCTTCGCATCTCTGGCAATTGTTTTATGTTTCAAAGATTTCGGCGTGACTGTTCTTTGTCCGGGCTTAAGGATTTTATCCTCTATGAAAGGTTCAACACTGACTTCGGGGTTTCGTCGGTTGTTTTATGTTTCAGAGCTTTCAGCCGGGCTTAAGGATTTTCTCCTCTGGGAGGGGTTCACCACCACCTTTGTTGTTTCGACAAATTTTTCTTATATTGCAAAGATTTCTACGTGGCCGACCTTTGGCCGGGCTTAGGACTTTTCTGCTCTTGGAAGGGTTCAACAACGGTTTCGCAAAAATAAAATAATTTTGACATTTTTTCGAGAAAAAATTATTTTTCTTTAAAGTCTGCTATATTTTTCTTGCAAGTTTATGCAAAATTTTTTCTCTCTCAATTTTCTTCTAATTATCACCAATAATTTGACTACACACATTAAGTTTTTGACGTTTTCCGATTCTTAAAACCCACTGTAATATGGTAAATTTGGGTTATCTGGGTCCACAGACGTCGCTCCATAAAAATAAACAAACCAATAAATTTGTGAGAAAAATACCTTTTAGTTGAGTCTTCAGCCCCTTTCTGTCTGAAGTGCTTACGCCAGTCGTCTGCCTCGGTTCCCTCGTGTTCAGCCCCGTTCTCAGCTGTGTTTCGCCTGAAGTGCTTACGCCAGTCTTCAGCCCCGGTTGAAGTCCTGTCTCTCTGAAGTGCTTTCGCCAGTTTTTAGCCTCGGTTCCCCCGTCTTCAGCTCCTTCGGTCTCCTCGTCTTCCGCTCCATTCTCAGTCGTGTTTCTTCTGAAGTGCTTTTACCAGTCTTCAGCCACGGTTCCCCCGTCTGCAGCACTTTCTGTTTGAAGTACTTTCGCCAGTTGTCAGACCCGGTTTCCCGGTTCTGGCCCTTTCAGTCTGAAGCGCTTTCGCTGGTCTTCAGTCTCGTTTCCCTCGTCTTCAGCCACGCCCTCTCCCTTGTTTCTTCTGAAGTGCTTTCGCCCGTGTTCAGCTCGTTTCTCCAGTCTTCGGGTTCATTCTCAGCCGTGTTTCCCCTGAAGGGCTCACGCCAGTCTTCAGCCCAGGTTTAAGTCCCGTCCCGTTCTGAGTCGTGTCTTTTTGGAGTTCCTTTCGCCAGTCTTTAGCCCGGGTCCTCCGGTCTTCGGCCCTATCTGTCTGAAGTGATTTCGTCAGTCTTCAGCCCGTTTCTCAAGTCTTCAGCCGTTCTCAGTCGTGTTTCTTTGGAAGTGCTTTCACCAGGAGCCTTCACTCTTCAGGAGTGTTTCTCGAGCCTTCAAATCCACTCGCTAATGCGTTCCTTCTGAAGTGCTTTCGATAGTTTCCAGCCTCGGTTCTCTGACATGTCTCGAGGCACACAGGTCAAACAGTTTGTGGCTTCCCAGAATCAGAATTTGTAATCTGAATACACTTGAAGTGGCCATCGGTGGTACAATGGTAGTGTGCGCGCCTATTGTACCCAAGAGCGTGAGTTCGATCCCTGTTCTGACCACCTTAAATTTCTTTCGATGGCGGTCAACTCGCTTAGCGACGGCGACACCATTGAGTATTTAGCCATAAAAAAGCTCCTGAAAATAACGTTGGGATCCGATGAAAAACTGTAGGTCCCAATCAGTGAGTATAAAAACTGGAAAGCGAACAGCTCACTAGTTGGGAGAAACTCTAGCCAATTCCTTCATGGGATGTAACGGGAAACCATTTTTTTATACATTTGAAGTTCGTTCGTAACTTGAACTACGAAGTCCATCATGACAATGAAATTCGGTTAGGTTTGAGAGTCACTTAGAGCAACATCAGGTAATACATTCAGAAGGAGTTGTGTCAGAACCAGTCTATTACATTTGTAAATATAACCCAAACTGAGGTTCTATGTAAGGTTTCAAGTGGTGGTAACGAAATATGCGGCAAGTGAACTCATTGATGCGTTTCCTTTTTTAATGTTTTTAATTCTTTTTTTAAATTTTGCCTTTCAGCAGTGGCCATTTTGTCAATCAACCAGCAGTTCCTGTAAGTCTAAGTTACTCTTGAGATTCTCCAACACCTATCAATTAGGCACATTTGACAGTTTTTCGCAGTCCTTATTTCCACTGCTTTCCTACTTCGCTCTCTAGACATTCTCCCTGGCATTCGGGATACTGTAGCACAAGGATATTAAGAAACTTCCAAAAAAATTACAAAAAAAATGTATACGCTGCCAAATTATTCCGTCAGTTTATGTCCTTAGCATAGTGAAACACAAAATCTTGTTGCAAAAACTTTTGGCATTTGACAACAGACACGAACAATGATGGACACTTAAAAGGAACTTTAGCAAAACAAACAAACAAAAAAAAACGCAACAGAAAGGACATAAAGACAATAGCAATAGATTACAAACAAGAGCAATAAAACTATACAACATCTTGTTTCATCTTTGTTCATTCGCCTCAATTCTTTGGGGAACCATTAGATGGCGTGTCGGCGAGTGTTTCCGCATTGAGTGTGATAAATCTTTGCCAGTCGTGTGAGTACTTAAGCTTTGGCTGACCTCCTCGTTTGATGTTTCATCTTTGCTGTTTGCTATTGCGAAAATCGCATCGTCGTCATAAATAACACTACGCAACAAAATGAAAAAAATTCTTTGCACAAATATAAACACTATTTTTTTTTGATGAACTATGGTCCCCCAATTACAAAAATGGTCGAAATTTTAAATTCTATGGAAAAGTTTTTTTTTTAAATTTATTTTAGTAAAATTGTCCATTTTTGAAAATCTTGTTCCACAGATATTGACATAACTCAAGAACGATAGATCGCACTTTGTTAGTAAATACACCAAAAAAAAAGTAATTTCAATACCTACAAGTTTTGTTAACACTATTTTTTAGCCTGCATAAGAGTTTCGGAGTTATCTAAAAAGTTGTTGTGAAAAATTATGTTTTTCAGCCAAAATTTATGGATTTTTTTTTTTTGAAAAAATCAGAAAAAACCTTAAATGGTCAAAAGTGATCAGTTTAGCACTTTAAGACTAAAGTCTGACCTGTTATGAATAAAATGAGACATTTCTTAAGAAAATCGATGGATAACTTTTGATTTTATTTCGAATTAGGTGAAGATATCCCATTTCGTCAAGAATTTGGAAATTTTACAATTTAACCAAAAATGAAAAACAAATGAAGAAATAATTTTTGTAATTAAATATTTATTTATGTATTTTTTTGTATGTATTTATTATGTAATAAGTTTTACAAAGTCAAATAAACCCAGTTGTACCTGAAAAGCGCAACACGAACATAAAACACACATGACAATCACACCCATTCAGAAACATTTTTTAAGAAGTTTTTAAAAAAGGGTGTTGTAAAAACCCAGTTGTACCTGAAAAGCGCAACACGAACATAAAACACACATGACAATCACACCCATTCAGAAACATTTTTTAAGAAGTTTTTAAAAAAGGGTGTTGTAAAAACCCAGTTGTACCTGAAAAGCGCAACACGAACATAAAACACACATGACAATCACACCCATTCAGAAACATTTTTTAAGAAGTTTTTAAAAAAGGGTGTTGTAAAAACCCAGTTGTACCTGAAAAGCGCAACACGAACATAAAACACACATGACAATCAGACTATCACGCAGTATAAATAACAGTTCAAGTATCGTTTCATTGTCATTCAACAAGTGTATTCGAAAGTGAAAAGTCTAATTATATCCGTGTTTTGTGCAAAATTTTACAATTCTACCAAAAATGAGCAAGAAATGCAGAATTTTTACGTGCAGAAACGACCCGAATTTATTTTGTTACGTGTGCGGAAAATATACCACCGAGAAAAAGAGATATGTTTTCTCAGATAAATTACAAGAACAATATAAAGATTGCTATAATATATATCCGGAAAGTACTAACAAATATTGGGCACCGAGTTCGATATGCCATTCGTGTCGACCAATGTTAAGTCGATGCTCTTCAACCCTTAAGTAAGTATTTCTTAATTATATTTTGAATTCTTCATATTTTTAATTTCAAACTTCTTAAATTTTACAGACGACACTTGGAAATTTCAAACCCTATGCAATGGAGAGAAACAGCGAGCCACGAAACCGATTGCTATTTTTGCTTAAGTACAAAAAGCGGCTTCGGAAAACATATGCGATGGTCTTACCCCACGAGATCAGGTGCTGGGTATACGCTTCCAGTCCTGTATGTCGATGGAAGTCAATTTCCGGAAAATACGTATGCAGCGTGTTATCAAGTGGATTTATCACCCTCGACCTCAAGCGTGAGTTACAAAGCAGATAGTTTGGCTCCAAAGCTGTATACTCAAGCCGAACTAAATGATCTGGTAAGAGACCTCGAACTTCCGAAAGAAAAATCTGAGCTTCTTGCATCTCGTTTAAGAGATAAGAATTTATTAGAAAGGAATATCTGTACAACAGTCTACCGTACCCGGCATAAGCCGTACTCCAACTTTTTTACAACTAAAGACAATATGTGCTTTTGTTACGACATTCATGGACTTTTCGATAAGCTTGGCCAAACATACGATGCACGTGATTGGAGGATATTTGTCGACAGCAGCAAAGAAAGCCTTAAAGCCGTGTTACTGCACAATGGCAATCAGAAGCCATCGATACCCATTGCACACGCCGTGAATATGAAGGAATCTTACGAAACGATGACCAAATTGTTCATAAATATAAACTACGAAAATCACAATTGGAAAATTTGTTGCGACTTAAAGGTTGTTGCCATAATGTCAGGTCTGCAAGGTGGTTTTACAAAGCATTGCTGCTTCCTCTGCCTCTGGGACAGTCGAGCTCGACACAAGCATTACGTGCAGAAGGATTGGCCGCCAAGAGTCAACAACACAATAGGCGTGGAGAATATACAACATATGGCTCTCGTCAAGAAGGACAATATAATCTTGCCACCATTACATATTAAACTTGGATTGGTGAAAAACTTTATTAAGGCACTAGACAAAGAGGGTGAAGCGTTCTCTTATCTAAGAACAATATTCCAAAATCTTTCTCTGGCAAAAATTTCAGAAGGCGTTCTTGATGGTCCACAGATCCGAAAACTACTCGCCAACACTCAATTTGAGACATTTTTATCATCAGATGAGAAAGCTGCGTGGAGTTCGTTCCGATTAATTGTTTCGGATTTTCTGGGAAACAAACGCAGTCCAAACTATAAAGAAATCATTCGTGATTTACTTAGTAACTATTCAAAAATCGGCGTAAATATGTCTCTAAAAATACATTTCCTGCATTCGCATTTGGACTTTTTCCCGCCAAACCTTGGTGATGTAAGCGACGAGCATGGTGAGCGATTTCATCAAGAACTTAAGTCTATGGAGCAACGGTATCAGGGATTGTGGAACGAGAATATGATGGGTGATTATATTTGGTTCCTTATAAGAGAAACAAACCCTGACAATCACAGCAGGCAAAAAAGAACCCGAAATCATTTCTAGAATAAAATATTATTAAATAATTATTTATTTGACTTTGTAAAACTTATTACATAATAAATACATACAAAAAAATACATAAATAAATATTTAATTACAAAAATTATTTCTTCATTTGTTTTTCATTTTTGGTTAAATTGTAAAATTTCCAAATTCTTGACGAAATGGGATATCTTCACCTAATTCGAAATAAAATCAAAAGTTATCCATCGATTTTCTTAAGAAATGTCTCATTTTATTCATAACAGGTCAGACTTTAGTCTTAAAGTGCTAAACTGATCACTTTTGACCATTTAAGGTTTTTTCTGATTTTTTCAAAAAAAAAAAATCCATAAATTTTGGCTGAAAAACATAATTTTTCACAACAACTTTTTAGATAACTCCGAAACTCTTATGCAGGCTAAAAAATAGTGTTAACAAAACTTGTAGGTATTGAAATTACTTTTTTTTTGGTGTATTTACTAACAAAGTGCGATCTATCGTTCTTGAGTTATGTCAATATCTGTGGAACAAGATTTTCAAAAATGGACAATTTTACTAAAATAAATTAAAAAAAAAAAATTTTCCATAGAATTTAAAATTTCGACCATTTTTGTAATTGGGGGACCATAGTACATCAAAAAAAAATAGTGGCTTTATTTGTGCATTTTGGCTGTTGCGTAGTGTAATCTGAATTAGCACAGCTTTGCCAAAACGAAAAAGAAACCAGAAAACAAGCGTGAATAATTTTAACTAAAAGTGTTATTATTGTTGTTGCTTTCTGTTTTAGAGTTGATATATTAGACACAACTGAACTGAGTGTGACGTTATACACATTTCAGCGCAGCAGGTGTTACGACCACTTATCACTAAATCAACACTGCCCCGCATTCCACTCTATATTTATTCACCACGCGTTAATAGTTCGAATTGATAAAATATGGCATTTTTTAATTATTGAAAGCAGTACCAGCCCAGTAAAATTCCAAAATCGCTGTTTGATGGACGCAGGAAAATATTAATACATACTCAAATCAAACAAGAAGTTTGGCAAGCCAATTACTTTCGTAGTTTGGTATGAAACTAGACGCAGAGAAACCTAGGCCTTGGCACAGAATCCACCTCTTCCCAATGAAGATCCTGAGGCGGAGTGGAAACGCATTTCCGACTCTATAAGAACTGCCGCAACAACCGTACTTGGGTTTGAAAAACCGCTTCGCAGCAAACAACGCATTGCAACGCGAGCTGCGACTGAGCTGTATAGAGAGAAAAGGAGCAAATTGAGACATACAGAAGGAAGTACGAAGCCCGAAAATTCTACCAAAAAGTCAAAAACGAAACTAATGGACATGGTTCAAGGCCCTCCGTCTGTAAAGACACGGACGGAAATCTCATCTTTGCGCTACTGGTACCTGAGATATCCAATGACAAGACAATCGATCACAATTTGGACGACGGTGTCGATTGCCCCTTCCTGACCAAGGTCAAAACAGCTATTGCCCGGCTTAAAAAAAACCGCAGGACCAGATGGATTACAGGCGGAGCTGTTTACGGCTGGCGGCGAGGAGCTGATAAGGTGCATGCATCAGCTTATTAGCAAAATTTGGTTAGATGAATGCATGCCCGGCGATTGAAGTCTCAATGTACTATGTCCGATATTTAAAAATGGTGACCCGAGTCTCTGTGCCAACTACCGTGGAATAAGTCTTTTATCCACATCATATAATATTCTATCAAGTGTAATGTCCAAAAGACTAAAATCAATTATCGCTGACCTAATTGGACAATACCAGTGTGGCTGTAGGCCTGGAAAATCGACAAACGACCAGGTTTTCACGATTTGCTGGAGAGACCCACGAAAAACCAATCGACACCTATCATCTATTTGTCGATATAGGGCGGCCTTCGATAGCCCGATACGGGAGAAACTCTACGAAGCAATGTCTGAGCTTGGTATTCCTGCAAAACTCATACGCCTTTGCAGTATGACCTTGACGAACACCAAATCCGCAGCGAAAGTTGGTAAAGATATTACCAAACGTTTCGAAACCGAGCGAGCCCTCAGCCAAGGCGACACCCTATCGTGCGTTCTCTTTAACATCTTAATGGAGATCATTATCAGAAAAGCTGCAGTCAACATGAATAAAACCATCAGCAGCAAAAGTCACATGCTGCTCACGTAAGCTGATGATATCGATATCATTGGACGCACAGTGAGAGAAGTTACTGCGGTGTTGTCGAGAATTGAGCAGTCAGCAAAAGTTGGTCTGACAGTAAACTAGGATAAGGCGAAATTAACGGCTTCAACGAGCAGGGCTTCCACGCGATTAGACCAAAGCGTGAACGTTGATAGCCGTTATAATTTCGAGGCGGTGGACGAATTTATATACCTCGGATCTGCTATAAACGTTAACATTAACCCTGAGATCAAGCGGAGAATTGTGCTTGCGAATAGATGTTATTTTGGGCTAAGCAAGCAGTTTATAGATAAAGCCCTCTCTCGAGTAACAAAAGTCCAACTATGCCAGAGTCTTGTACAACCTGTCTTGCTTTATGGGGCAGAATCTTGGGTCTTATCGCAAGCAGATGAAATATCTGTAGGAGTCTTCGAGACAAAAATACTCCGAAAAATTGATGGCTCTATAGCATCGGCGACGCATGAACAATGAGCTGTATGAGCTATGTCCCGACATTGACATAGTTAAGCGGATAAAAATAACGCGATTGTGAATGGATGAAGACGAACCACCACGAAGAGTTTTCGAAACCGAACAAAGACAAAGAATAGGAAGACCAACATTCCGCTGGAGGGATCAGTTTGACGAATCCCTGCGTTCTCTTGGTATTGCTAACTGGAGAGATAAGGAAAAAGATCGAACTGGTTGGCGAGATATATTATCTTCGTTTTGTAAGTGCCCTGACCCCACGGTGTTATTCGACATCGGATAAGTAAGTACTTTTACATTCGGATTTTAGCTAATGAAGCTTGGTTGGTAATTGAATATTTTTCAATTAAATTTACAATCAGCTGGAATCATTCTACTATTTTCGATTAACTGTGTACTTTTGTGGAGAGAAAAGTTAATCAAGAATTTATATATGTTTTCAATTACTTACTTAATCACATGTTTATTTCAATTACATGCGTAATCAACTTAGATACGAAATTACTCAACATTCGTCATACACGAGGGCGGTCCCAAAACTGGCCAACCTAACAAAGAAGACACAAAAAAGTTGGGAAAATGTTCCTTATTTTTTAACATAATCTCTTTTTAGCTCGATGAACTTTTTTCAGCGATATTCAATAGCTTCAATATCCTTGTTTATAGTAAGAATTGTCAAACTCCTTTCATCAACAATCAACTGTAGACTCCACCTCTTCATTGTTGGCACATATTTTACCACCGAAACACTTTTTCAAGTTAGGAAATAAAAAATGGTCATAGGGAGCTAAATCTAGCGAATAAGGTGCGTAATGAAGCAATTCGGACTTAAATTCATTAATTTTGTCCACCGCAACAGTGGATGTGTGAACTGGGGCATTGTTTTGATGAAACACCACTTTAAATTTTTTCCAAATGCGGCCCTTTGCCGCAGTTTCATCACATAAACGCTGCAATTAATTTAACATCATATTAGCCATTGATGGTTTTCCTTTCTGAAGATAATGAATAAAAATTAGCCCATGCGCATCCCAAAAAACAGACGCCATGACATTGCCTGTAGATGGCACCGTCTGAATTGACTGTTCCTTTGTCTTTATGTGTGAAGTGGTGGACACATGTCTCATCCATGGTTAGAATCGACGCAAAAATTCACCTTTATTTCGGTGGAACATCGCCAAACACTGCAGTGCAACATCTTCACGCCACTGTTTTTGCTCTGTTGTAAGCAAGCGCAGCACCCATATTACGCACAGCTTTCTCATCTTCAAATCTTCGGTCAATATACGATGTACTGCACTTTTTGAAATGCCCATCATTTCAGCTAGCTCACTCACCTTCAGCCGACGATCATGCAATACTATTTTGTGGATTTTCTTAACCGTGTCTGGCGTGGACACCTCAATTGGTCGACCTGTACCGTGTTCCTCTTGACAGCTCGTACGGTCTCGTTTAAGCTCTGCTACCCAATATTTTAGAGTCGTAAACGAAGGAGCCGTCGGTGGTGCAATGGTAGTGTGCGCGGCTCTTTTGCCTGCTCGCTGGGTGACCGCGACACTATCGAGTATTTAACCATGAAAAAGCTTCTCTAAATACCGTTCGGAACCGGTGTAAATCTGTAGGTCCCAATCAGTGAGTGTAAAACTAGAACGCGCATAGCTAACTGGTTTGTCAGAAGCTCTCCCTAATCCCTTCATGGGATGTAACGGAAAACCTTTTATTTATTTATTTAAACGATGGCGCAGACTCCCCCGGAGTAGAATCTAGCTCGGCGTAAATATTGGCTCGGCTTTAAATCGAAATATTGAATTACATAACGGTGACCAATATTTGCCATGTTTGCAAATTCACTTAGATCGTGTACTTTTGATGGCTCAAGTAAAAATAGTAAACAAGGTGGCGCCTTGAAACTTCGAACATATGTTTTATAAGGTTGCCACATTTCACAAAGATATTTTTTTCCAAACTACTGGCACCATCTATACGTCAGGTCGGCTAGTTTTTGGACCACTGTCGTATTTCAATTAAGTCCATAATCAACACGATGGCGATGTTAATTACAATTCATTATTTGTTGCGTTCTTTCGATGCCCATAAAGACATCTCAACAGCTGTTTTCACCAAAAGTATTTGGGTAAACCAGAACACCATATGTGACCCGCTCCACGAAAAGGGACCTCCGCGCCGAAAAGAAGTTATTGAGTTTTTAAACACGTTTAAAAAACACGCTTCGTTTTTCCGTGTTTTGCGCATGGTTATGCAACTCTTCCTTCAACCTGATCAGACAAAGGTGAAAAGCAGCAAAATACAGAAGAACCACAAAAAAAGCGTGTTAGGAGTAAAGAAGAATAAAATTTTGATATTTTTGTACTTTTGTACCTTTGCTATTGAACTTCTTTTAAATTTCAAATATTATATATATTAACTGTTAATATCACATTTTTAAATTTTTTCATTAATTATGTTCATTTTTCCAGGTGATTTGTAAAAAAACTAAAAAACATAGAAACTTGCGGTTTGCGGCATTTGAAAGAGCGTTTTTTTCCTATAAGAATCACTCAAAATGTAAAAAAAATTTTTTCGGCGCAGAGGCCCCCCTTCGTGGAGCAGGTCACATATAGGGATAAACAAAATTCAAGTTAATGAGAATTGTTTCCAGACATAAAAAAATGGTTTCCCATTACATCCCACGAAGGTATTCGATCTAGTTTTACAACTCACCGATTGGAAACTACAGTCTGACACCGGTTCCGAACGTTATTTTTGAGAAGCATTTTCATGGCTAAATACTCGACAGTATCACCGTCACTAAAACGACGAAAGGTATGTTTAGGTGGTCTGAGCAGGGATCGAATCCACGTACTCATGTACTAGAACCGCGCACACTACCATTGCACCACCGATGGCTCCTTCGTTTACGACCCTAAAATATTGGGTAGCAGAGCTTACACCGTACAGGTCGACCAATAGAGGTGTCCACGCCAGACACGGTGAAGAAAATCCACAAAATTGCACTACCGTCGGCCACACATAGTAGTATACAAATTTCTAAAATAATTTCCAAACAAATTTGGTTTGATGTCTATAGAATTAAGAACTTTGTAATTGTGAAATAGTAATTGCTACCAATTCCTGATTAGTGTGTAAATTTGTTCAGTCAAGTACTCGAGTCAAATTAAAAAGTAATTGGCTCGGATTTTTGTGTTCAAATAATTTATTAATTGAAATATTTTGGGCAATTTTTTTTTCCTGTGGAACGAGTACAAATGAAAGCTCTCCAATATAAATGCTCCTCTATCTCTATAATGGGGTATTGGAAGTGTGTAAGGTTTTTGGAGGCGTGTAAGATAGTTCAACGAGGTGGCCAATTTGGTTGGATAGATCAAAGTAGGACTGGCAACAATTGCTGACATATACGGTTCAACTGCACGCTGAAAAAATCGGCCCAATCAACATACTGCAGGAACTACATATACATATGTTTGCAAGAATTGGTTTCATGACTTGAAGATATGATTTTTTGTTCTTTTATTGTCTATCACGTTTTTGGTTTCAGCAGTTTTCAACAAAAAAAACCAGATTTGGGTCACAATAACATATATTATAACCTACTAGTGATTATGTCGTGTTTGGACACTTACTTACTTACTTATCCGGTCTCGGACAACCCCGGGGGGTCAGGGACCTTACAAAACGAAGATAACATATTTCGCCAACCAGTTCGATCTTTTGCTTTATCTCTCCAGTTGGCAATACCAAGTGTACGCAGGGATTCGTCAACCTGATCCCTCCAGCGGAGTCTTGGTCTTCCTATTTTTCGTCTTCCTTCGAGTTCGGTTTTGAAAAGCCTTCGCGCTGGTTCATCTTCATCCATTCTACTGACATGGCCTAGCCAGCGCAATCGCGTTATCTTGATCCGCTTAACTATGTCAATGTCAGGATAAAGCTCATACAGCTCATGATTCATGCGTCGCCGATACTCGCCGTTGTGCACTATAGGGCCATACATTTTTCGGAGTATTTTTTTCTCGAAGACTCCTACAGATGTTTCGTCTGCTTGCGATAGGACCCAGGATGCTGCGCCATAAAGCAAGACAGGTTGAATGAGAGTCTGGTACAGCTGGACATTTGTTACTCGAGAGAGGGCTTTATCTCTAAAGTGCTTGCTTAGCCCAAAATAACATCTATTCGCAAGCACAATTCTCCGTTTGATCTCAAGGCTGACGTTGTTGTTTTTGTTCACGGCAGATCCGAGGTATATAAATTCGTCCACTACCTCGAAGTTATAACGGTTATCAACGTTCACGCTTTGGTCTAATCGCGTGGAGGCCCTGTTCGTTGAAACCATTAATTTTGTCTTGTCCTCATTCACCGTCAGACCCACTTTTGCTGACTCCTTCTCAATTCTCGAAAAAACCGCAGTAACTTCTCTAATTGTGCGCCCAATGATATCTATATCATCAGCATACGCGAGCAGCATGTGACTTTTGCTGCTGATGGTTTTATTCATATTGACTGCAGCTTTTCTCATAATGATCTCCATTAAGATGTTAAAGAGATCGCACGATAGGGTGTCGCCTTGCCTGAGGCCTCGCTTAGTTTCGAAAGGTTCGGTAAGATCCTTACCAACTTTCACTGCGGATTTGGTGTTCGTCAAGGTCATCCTGCAAAGGCGTATGAGTTTTGCAGGAATACCAAGCTCAGACATTGCTTTATAGAGTTTCTCCCGTATCGGACTATCGAAGGCTGCTTTATAATCGATAAATAGATGATAGGTGTCGATTTGTTTTTCGTGTGTCTTCTCCAGGATTTGGCGTAGCGTGAAAATCTGGTCAGTTGTCGATTTTCCAGGCCTAAAGCCACACTGGTATGGTCCAATCAGGTCAGCGATAATTGGTTATAGTCTTTCGCACATTATACTTGATAGAACCTTATATGCTATGGATAAAAGGCTTATTCCACGGTAGTTGGCACAAATACTCGGGTCACCTTTTTTAAATATGGGACATAGTACACTGAGACTCCAATCGCCGGGCATGCATTCATCTAACCAAATTTTGCTAATGAGCTGATGCATGCACCTTATCAGCTCATCGCCGCCAGCCTTAAACAGCTCCGCCGGTAATCCATCGGCTCCTGCGGCTTTGTTGTTCTTAAGCCGGGCAATAGCTGTTCTGACCTCGTCTTGGTTAGGAGGGGGGCAATCGACGTGGTCGTCCATATTGTGATCGATTGTCCCATCGTCATCGGATATCTCAGGTACTAGTAGCGCGGAGAAATGCTCTCTCCATATTCCCAACATGCTCTGCACATCTGCGACGAGATTTCCGTCTTTGTCTTTACAGAAGGGGGGCCCTGAACCATGTCCATTAGTTCCGTTTTTAACTTTTTGGTAGAATTTTCGGGCTTCGTTCTTCCTTCTGTATGTCTCAATTTTCTCACTCTCGCGTTTTCTCCACTGCCGTTTCTTACGCCTAAAGAGACGGTTTACCTCCTTTCTCTTCTCCCTATACCGCTCAGTTGCAGCTCGCGTTGCAATTGACTGAAGCATTACCATACGTGCAGCGTTCTTTTCGTCATTTGCTATGCGACACTCTTCATCGTACCACGGTTTATTGCGAAGCGGTTTTTCGAAACCAAGTACGGTTGTTGCGGCAGTTTTTATAGAGTCGGAAATGGGTTTCCACTGCGCATCAGGATCGTCATCGGGAGGGGGTGGGTTCTGTGCCAAAAGTTGCGAGAGCTTCCTTGAGTAGGCTGTGGCTACCTCTGGTAATTGCAGCTTTCCGATGTCCAGCTTCCTCTGCGTCTGGTTTCGTACGATTTTCGCTCTACTTAATCTTGTGCGAACCTTTGCTGCTACCAGGTAGTGATCAGAATCGATGTTAGCTCCTCTGATCACTCGTACGTCCATTACACTGGATGAGTGCCTTCCATCAATTACCACGTGATCAATTTGGTTCTTAGTTCTTTGATCAGGGGATACCCAAGTAGCCTTGTGGATGTCTTTATGCTGGAATCTTGTGCCACTGATGACCATGTTTTTTGCCGCGGCAAAGTCAATCAGTCTCATACCGTTGTCGGAACTGTCAGAATGAAGACTGAAATTGCCAATAGTTGAATTAAACACATTCTCCCTTCCTACTTTGGCATTAAAATCTCCTAGTACAATCTTAATGTCATGGCCAGGGCAGCGGTCATACGTTTCCTCTAGGAGCTCATAGAATATGTCTTTGGCATCATCATCTTTCTCTTCTGTCGGGGCATGCACACAAATTAGGGAAATATAAAAATATTTCGCTTTTATGCGGATTGTGGCTATTCGTTCACTCACAGGATTGAACCTAGAGACTAGATGTCGCAGTCTTTTGCCAACTACAAATCCACAACCAAATTCATGTTTTTTTTCATGGCAACTGTATCGCAGTTTCTTTTTCTTGTGCAGCCATGTCCTGTCCATCGCATTTCCTGGATAGCGGTAATGTCAGCCTTATAACTTTCGAGGACATCTGCCAGTTGGATACTTGCACCGGATCTATATAGAGTTCTTACATTCCAAGTGCATATCCGTAAATTGTGGTCCTTATAACGTTTGCGGGGGTCGTCAACAAATAGGGGTTGTTTATGTTTTCTGTTTCGTTTTTGTATTTTCACTGCCATTATGAACGGTGGCGGGAGGCCCACCGGGTTTTTGCATTTTACCTACTGCCAGGATATTTTTATTGCAGCCGCCCATTATGGATCAGACGCTGACCAGGATGCGATATGTTGAACCTGGATTTTCTTCTTTTAGTTTCTATCCGCCGTTGGCCCGTATGTTTGGCTCATCCGCCTTCTAAGGACAAAAGAATATGCCCGATTGTTTGATGAGCTTCAGTGACATCAGTCACCTACTATACCTGATTTGATGCTCATTTGTTTCGCCTTCTCACTCTAGCTAGCTAACGGAGGTTTCCGAAAAGCCATTGCCCAGGACATACTGCGTGGAAGTAGTGAGCTGCTTGGACTGCCCAATGAAGGAATCATTTCTGGCCACTCCCAAGTGAATGGCAATCAGAAACTTTCCACCTCCACGGACAGTCCCATGTCCCACACAAGTTTGGACACAAGTATACTATATTTGCGGCAAGCTACAAACACGTTATAATTGCATCCAAACAACAAGAAAGACAAATTTTTCAGAGTGTACCATTGACCTTCACCATCAATATATGATCCACATTTAAAACTGTCAACCTGTTATAAATAAATAAATAAGAGCCGGTGAGAGCTTCTCACAATCACAGCGTTTTACAGCTTTACACTCGTTGATTGGACCATTCAGTTTTACACCGGTTCCGAACGGTATTTTGAGGAGTTTTTCTGCCTGTCTATCTGTTTGCTGATCGGATAATTTATACTTCAGGGGTGAAAACTGTCGTTCCACACTGGCTTGTGTAGATGGTGTTGCTAATATTATGGCTGCACACTTCGAAATTTACTCATAGAATAATTCTCCTCAAGAAATGTTCTCTTTTACATCATAACGATGAAAAAAATCTTTCTCTAAAGAAGAAAAGGACAATTGGAAAACCAAAAAGGTTGCAGGTAGAATCAACAAAAAAAAGGGTTACAGGGAAATTCTATATGTAATTAATGGAAGAATGTAAAATAGAAGCCAAGAGGGTCATGAGGACAATAAAATATGTAATTAAAGAAATTCTGTGGAAATAAATACATTTCAAAATCTCGAAAAGATATTATTAATGGCGTTTAAATTGTAAAGAAAATAACCAATGACGCAAAGTAAAAAGATGGAATTCGGGTTGTTCTCGGAATTTAATAAATTTTGAAATCATTACTCAAACACTTGGCATTCGATTTCATGATATGCAAACGGCAATACTTGAGTTGTATATATTTATATGTCGTTTATTCATTTAAACAAAATACTATACAATTAAACAATTAAAATACAATATTTAAATAAAAGGTTCACGAAGAACATAGGGCGTTAACAAATTCTCTTCATCGATTTCTGTTTCTAGCAAGTGATTTAATTTGATTCCAGGATAGTCGAGTTTGGTTGTATTCCTTTTCCAGGCACCGCTTCCACGTATTTGTTGGTCGTCCTGGCCTTCGATACCCCTGCCGCTCTGGCAATATCCGATGTTGGACGCCTAAGTATGTGACCGATCCAGATCCATTTTCATCTACGTATGTATATCGAATTCAATAGGGCTGTCATTTGTGCATTGCCAGAGGTCTTCACTAGAAACCACATTCGGCCAGTAAATACGTAGTATTTGCCTCAGACAACGATTGATAAACGTTTGGACCTTCTTTTTTTGCAAGATCAGATTTTGTGCAGGTTTAGGAATGCAACACGAGCTTTATTGATCCGATCATTTATATCCATTGCGGAGCCTCCGTCCTTGGTAATTTTGCATCCTAAATAGTTGAACGACTCACGTCTTCAATTAACGAACCATCAACTGTTAGTGGAGTATCAGGTTCTGGGCGAATACGCATTAACTTCGTCTTCTTAATATTTATCCTCAATCCTTTTTTTTCGCATTTTCGGAGAGTTTGTGTAGCTTGGCCTTGATGTCGTCAAATTTGTGGCCCATAAGACATATGTCATCTGCGTAGTCTATATCATGTAGTGGTTGATACATATTCCACTGAATGCCGGACGGCGCTTCTGCATTGGTTACCTCCATTACCTCGTCCATAAGCAGAAGGAATAACGTTGGGGACAGTTGTACAAAATACAACTACATATGTATGTATATCTGAGATAATACACGCTGAAAAATATCGGTCCCAGCAACATATTGCAGGAACCATGTACATGGTTGCAAGCAGTGTTTTAGTGAATTGAAGTTCTGCTGCTTTTTTCTTCTTAATTGTCTGTCACGATGTTGTTTTCAACAAACAAAGCCAAATTTGGGTCACAAATACATATGTATATTTTAACCAATTAATCATTGTGTCCCAAACATGTTATATTGAAAAGCAAACACAATGTGTTTGGACACAAGTATACAATATTTACTATAAGCTGCAAACACGTTACATTTGCATCCAAACAACAAAAAAAGACAAATTTTTCGAATTCGAGACGGACTAGCTATTTCATAAATTTTGTCCGAAACGGAAATCAGTTACGGTACCATAACGAAGCCGTTTACGTACGAAATTCCTCTCGAAAAAGCCGATCGTTTTTTCTACTTTTCTGAACCGTTTCTATCTCGCAACGGACTTCATATTCGAATCCGTTTCGGGTTGGTTTTTTTTAATAAAATGGATTCGAAACAGATTCGTTCTAATTTTCGCTGTTAGCCAATTTTTGTTTCAGTTTTTGAGGTTTAACATCGTCGATATGAATCAGCGACATTAAATTTTTTAGGCAAAAATATCTGCCGTCATCCCGCATCCATCGGTAACCCTCGGCCGAAATATGAGCTTGGTTTCATCACGTTTTGTTTGAAATTTCAAATTCGGCCAATATTTCTATTGTTTAGCGTTCACTTTGCTATTTTCTTCTTATTTATAAGTAACAAAAATATTAACTTGTGTTTTGTATTTTATTTCAATCTCCGTAAAAAATAAATGCTGGAAAATTTATTATTACGATATCAGACATCCGGCTATCGGAAAAAAATCACAAGGTTGCACATCAGTAGGCCCCAGATGTCTCCGGCTTTTGCCATCTACAAATCGGCAACCAAATTCATGCTTTTTCTCATGGCAGCTGTAGTATATGTCACAGTTATTCTTCCGTGTACAGCTATGTTCTGTCCATCACATCTCGTGGATAGCAGTATTGTCACACGCAAAGAAAAAAACGTTTATTGCTCGGTTGCCGCAACAATACTTTGATTGATTTGTATTAATTTATTAATCGCAACCGTTCATGTAGTTCTCCCAAATAAACGACTTGTCGTTTGCATCGAATGCGTACAAAGTTACATTTGCCGCAAATTTAAAAAACGTTTGCGATAACTGAAATTAGCCATTTACGAAGAACTTAAATTTCTCTCATTCTGTCGACTGTATACACAGTCTTATCTACTCATTTGGCATACACACTTCGACATCCAACGTTCATATCACGCCAGGCCAAATGTTATAAATTTGCTGAGAGAAATGTTGAGTCTAGTATAGTAATTAGTCTATGGATCACACATACGATATCTTGGATGGACAATTGACGCGTTGTAGTTTGCTGCGCTTTTAGTTGTTATTTGAATGCAAGACGAGACAGAGGTGTAAGTAGACAGTAAAATAATAGGCAAAAATTCCAACTTTTTCTAAAACATACTTTTTGGGTAAAACCAAAATCATAAATGTTTGAAATTTAAACAAAAAAGCTTTTGCAAGCCATAAACTAAAGTTTTAATGTATGTACAAGATAATGTACAAGTAATATTTCTCGCAAACGTTTCTTCAGCTCTATTTTTTCGTAACTTGTGTACTGCAAACGTTTTTCAGCTCTTGCAAACGATTTTTGGTTTGGAGCAGCTACAACTCGGTTGCTGTTACCGAAGCAATAGTTGGCGGAACCGTTTTTCGTAAAGGGGTTTCAGCTCTCATTTCTCATAACTCGTTTACTGCAAACGTTTTTCTGTTCTTGCAAACGTTTTTTAGTTTGGAGCAACTACAACTGGGTTGCTGTAACCGACGGAATAGTTGGCAGAACCGTTTTTCGTTTATCGTAATGATTTTTCAGCTCTCATTTATCATAACTCGTTTACTGCAAACGTTTTTCAGTTCTTACAACCATTTTTTTTTGAGTAACTAGAACTATGTTGTTGTAACCGAAACAACAATTGGCGGAACCGTTTTTCGTTTCTCTTATACGTTTTCTTCAGCTTATATTCTCCCAAACGAAATGCCATGTATGGCTTAACAGAAGTTCATTTCTCGCTAACTACAGTCCCCAAACGAACGTCAGTTATCTGAGATTTTGTTTGGGAGGAACATCTCGAGGACATCTGCCAGTTGGATAGTGGATACACTGTGCTAACATTCCGTGTGAATTTCATGGGATACCCTAACACTTCTTTACACATGTATGTACATATGTATTATTTTAATGTTTCGATTTATGAATGATTCAGAACAAAATAAGGGGTTTTAAACACGTATTGATTTTTAGCATTTATTTCAATTGGAGTATAAAAATTAAAACTATTCTTTCGTACATCAATAACAAATGTAAACGATAAAAAATAAAATGAAAATAAAATTACAAAACAGGAACAAAAGAAAATATTATTTATTAATCATATATAAACTTCCCGTTGGCTCGGACGATCAGAATGTGTTCCAAGTTTTCTGGAGAAAGATTATTACCACGCTGATCAGGTAAAATATAGGCCAGGGCTGAAAATAGTCTTTCTACACTAACATGGGTGCTTGGAATTGCTAAAACAGATTCAGCTATCAATGTCAACGCAGAATTTTGTTTATGCCAAAACTCCAACACATTTTCAGAGAGTGCTAATCTAGGATGACGCTCGTAACTAAGTAAGTCGGTTTCGTATTGCGGAATTGCAGTTACACATTCGGTGTTGGGTCCTGGATCTAGGTTATTTAAATACTCATCGAGAGATATTGGCTTTTGTAGTGATTGGGCGCTTGTTGATGGCTCTTGGGTACTTTGCATTCCACATTCCTCGTGGTTGTTGGAAAGGATTTCTGTTAACGAATAACAACTTTTTAGATTTGCAAATTACGTAAATACAAAGAAACATTTACCTTTTAGTGAGGATATTCTCTTATTCAAATGAGGAATAAACTGCTTCGCTTTCATCTGGTGATTCGGATCCAGAGTAATTCGGATTCTTGGGTCCAGAAAAACAGCGGCGTTTAGTAAATCGTTCTCAAATAATATTGTCTTTCTTTTATTTAGTGAAGCCAGTAGCAACTTTTTGATGTGACTTGGTGGTAAAGTTTGTACTTTTATCAATGTGTCCATTATAGTAATGTATAAATCGCTGTAGCACATCTGTTCCTGTTGCAACTTTAAAGTAGCAGTGTGCACCACTTTGAACACAGTTAAAAATTCCGAGACGAACTCCCAGTTTTCATTACTAATTATAAATTCTTCATGGTGTTCACTCAAGTTGTGGACAAAATCTTTTAATTCGTGTAGTGTCTCCAGCATGTCGTACGTCGAGTTCCAGCTCGTAATGCAGTCTATAATCGGTATTTTATATCCACCATTTTTTAAAATACTTATGTAGGTTTGGGTTCCTAATTTTTGGGCAATGACCCTTAACTTGTCTATTTTGTCTTTAACACTGTCTTGCATGATAACATCGTTTGCGCATTGTTGAAGCGTATGAGAACCACATCGAATGCTTGTAATAGTGTTGCAATTAGCGAAACTTCTTTCGATAGATTCCAAAGAATTTTCACCACAATTGTAGGATGTAATATTTTTGTCTATTTCAGATTTCAAATCTTCGTTTAGGTCTTTCACAGTTTTTATCATATTAGAACCGTCCGTGGTTATTGTCAAAATTTGGTTTATGGAAATTTCGTACTCATTTAAAACATTCAATATCATTGATTTTAAGAACTCAGTTGTATGACTTTCTTTGAGTTCTTTAATTGCAAGTGTCTGAATGGTAATTGTTTTGGTCTTTATGTACTGAATGTTTATGCCCAGGATACTTAAATTTTGTCTAGTGGCTCCATCAATTTTCACCGATAACAATCTACCTCGACAATCCTGCGTTATTTCTTGTTTCAATGCAGTAGAAAATTGTATTATCCGTTCCATAACATTGTGTTCATTTAGTTTTATCTTGAGAGCATCAAACACAGGTTTCGAAATTATTTTAAACGACCGATCATCGGCCATGCGCAATGGTCTGCCGTCTTTGGTAAAAAGTTCTACAATTGCTGTTTCCACACTGCTCCTATTTACGGTACAACATATTTTGACACTGTAGTTCTGGGCGCCGTTTTGAGTCATACATTTTTTCCTTTCCACATAGGCATTATACAATTCCGAGTGCTTATGCTTTAAGTGTCTTTCCAAATTTCCCGCATGTGTACTCATTTTTTTTCCACCGCAACTTCCATTACGACATACAATCTCATTCAAATTGTTGCAAGAAAACAAACTACGCAAATTATCGTTTTTTGGACGTGGCATGTTTACGCGTTGAAGGACGAAACGAAACTGGGTTTCATGCAGACTTACTTATATTTTGTGTGTCCATGGAAGCGGCTGACAAGATTCAAATGTTAGTGGTTTTAGTTACACAAATGATCATAACAAAACAAAAACGAACGATTCATAAATGTTAATTTTAGTTCTCTCAGAGAACGCCTCTGGTCTTCAGTTCGTTTTGTGTCTGAAAAACAAGCGCTCACTGTGTGTGAGATACGATTTGTGTATTGTATTCGTTTTGTATACAAAACACATCGTTCTCTCTGCATTCGGTATCTGTTAGTTGTCACGATCACTAAGCTAAAACTTATGCTTTCGCTATGTACGAGAGTATCCATGCATTTGACATCAGTGATGCCAATTTAGCTCTTTTGGGGCTAGATTTAGCTCTTTTCAACGCAAAATGCGAAGAAAATTTCAATGGCACTTTTTTGGAAAAACGCGTAATGTGGACGCGGTTTGACTTTTTATTTAGCCCTTTAGCCCGTTTTGAATTCAACACCGATTTTCCTAAGGTATTTCGAAAATTCAAATGTTTGAATATTGTTTGAATTTACACTTGAAATCAAATACAATAAACACCAAATTTCCGAAATTTCAAGTGTTTGAGTATTGCTTGAATTGAAACTTGATTTTAATCTTCGTTTTCAAACCAGTTTGAAGTTTTTTGAAAATATTTTATTTGAAATTGCCATCAATAATATTTGTCAGCTATGGGGATATTTAATAGTAATTTAATATTCGAATATATCGGAAAATGGACTAAATCAAAAACGGTGACTCTAAGGCCAATTCAAGCAATATGGTAAGTATTGATTTTGATTTCAATTAACAAATAAACAACATTTTGCAGCTCTTATTTATAGGACGAAGAAGTGGAAGAGCTGCAAAAGAAATTCGTCTTTAGATACCATTTACACATGGAATGCAATAACCCATTTAGCGGCCCAGAATCCAATACAGACGAGCCATAAAATAGGTAAGTAGATATCTTGACATCGAGGACCTGATTATGTTAATACTAGTTCTATCATTGCAGATAATCAAAGGACAAATTTGCAGCTCCATCAGACGCAGCTCCATCAGATAACTCATAAAATTGTATATTTTAAATTTATTTGTATTTACAAATTATCCATTCGCTCTTCCTAATTTATAGCGTTATATATGAATCATAACAATTTATATTCCAGTTAAACATATCGCACCCTAAATACAAAAGCGTCACAACTCAAAATTTTGAGATTTTAATTGTTTGCTTAAAAACAATCGCCTAGGACCATTTCTATCTGCTGTGAAAATCTGGAGTCAGTTTCTCTTCGCTTTCGCCAAACAAATCCAGTATTAATATGTCTATGTTTGGGACATTTCATATATTTTTTAACTTTCCACCTCAGTTTTTTGCCTCTACTGAAAATTTGTCAATTTTGAGTTGTGACACTTTTGTATTTAGGGTGCGATATGTATTTCTAATTATGGTCAATTCCATGCAACTGTGCTCGTTCTAAATAGGGGGCTGAAAATAAAATACACGGCTTGAATTAGAGTATATTAATACTGACTTAAAGCTGGAATTAAAATGTAATTCCTTCCTTGAATTCCAGTGCATTGACTTACTTATTTTGACTTGAATTCAACTGTAATTCGAGCCTTGAATTCAACTGTAATTACACTTTAATATTCGAATTGAATTCAATGGTTAATTTCCCTGGAGATTGCTATTGTTTTACAGTGTTATTGAAGTATAATTCAACACTTGAAATTGGAGGATATGTCTGGAATTCAAGTTGAATTCAACTTGATTTCCAACACAAATGTTTATTGGGAATGTTCTTTTTTTTTGTATTCCGGGCATTGCCGTTGAAATATGACATTAGGCCTGTTTTGGTTACACCGCTTGCTTAGATTATCACTTAATTTGTATGGAGAGCTAAGCGGTATTAAGCAGCACTTGAAGTTACCGCTTCCACTTCAGTCCTAAGCAGGCATAAAGTTACCAGTATAAAAAAAAATCAGAAAAGCTGTGTTGGATATCGTTATTGTGAGGTCAAAGATAAGGAGAAGAGTAACATATACAAGAATAACTACACACCATGCGTTAGAGCAAGACAATTATACATACATATTGTTACGAATAAGTAAAAGCTTTTGCTTGCTGTTAATGACTCTACTACTTACAGTATGTAAATAATAGGCGGTTAGTGCTGCGCCTGAAAGTATGCATTGTAACAACGTACCAGCTCGCTAAATCAGTACCATGAATTCACCACAGTAAAGATAATTCTCCGCCATTCGAGATTGCTCTACAAAGATAAGCAACAACAACAACGTCTAGAAGGTTCTTGAATTCGCTAGATATAACTTCATTTGAGTATGGTGAGTTGGTATAAATAGCGGAGGTCTTTGGAATGGAGAGTTCAGTTTGTGATTAACCGCCGTAAAGTAAAATATAAGACTTATTAAAGTGGTGTAAATAAAGTAAACTGTTGTACTATATAAGTAAAATAAAAGGGAGTGATACCGTTGTAATTATCGTAATTGAAAACGAACCTTGTTTTATTATTGGGAATAAAACAACGTAAAAAGGACGAATAAGGAAATTCGTAACAATATTATAATAAACTACCGCTAGTTTGTCGTTTTGGTTACTAGCAAACACGCGATAATCGCTAGCTTGTAACGAAAACATGCATATTGTTGTTGCTAATGGTCTGGCACAACTTTTAATTCATATTGATGCATTACTGTGAATGACATGCGAAGTATTTTCAAATATATGTATATTCATCTTCCTTGAACGCACATGCTAAGTCTGTTTTTATTTATGTATTGGTTATCGCCCAAAACTATCGCAAGATATGGGAAGCACAATCCACTTTTAATCCTTTAGATGCCATAGAAACCCAAAAATGTCAGTCAATGCTGGATTTCGTCAAATTTGCACTCCAAACATCGGTTTCTTCGGTTGAACATCTGAAAGAATTTTCCCAAAGGAAAGTTACAATTTAGTAAAAACAAGTTGCGTGTGAGATATCAACGAATATGCCCTCGTTTAAATCACCGGCGGGCTTCTGTGTTTGGCGTGAAACCGAGGGTTACAATTTTCTTTAACTGGCGCATAGATCAAGCTGAATTCTGGGTTATTGCCATAGATCTGCGACTGATGGAAACCCCATAAGAAAAAATCTAACTTGGTAAAATTCACGGTGTCTGTGGCCGTATCATGTCGCCTCTGCGTGAGATACCCCTAAAATCGGCCACGCAGAATGCCCATTGTAGCATCAGTTGTGTATCACGTAGCGACATCCTGTTGGAACCACATGTCGTGATCGGTAGCGCTCACATTTGACGGTGCTAGTAATGCCATAAATCGTCTTCGAAGAAGTACTGAGCGATGATGCCTCCAGTCCACAATCCAGACCAAACAATAGCATTCTGTGAGGGCATTGCCAGTTGGTAATGATTCGTAATGTCCGAAATCCGGCAATGCTTGTTTATGTACCTGTTGATCCACAAATCGGTGTCGTCGCCACAAGGTAACACCCAATTTTATAATAACGGTTTATCATTTGCACGTATTACTCGGTGCTGTAACTTTCCATATTGATTTGTCTCTATTGTCTGAAATATAAATAACAGGAAAGTAACAATAGATAAAACAACGTAACCGCTATGGACTACCAACATCTATCGGTCCCTATTGGAAACCACCATTTTTAAGCGCGTTTTAGCACTTTCTGGATTATTCTAGTTGTTTTTGTTATTTGGTGCGTTTTAGCACCTTTTTGGTAGTTCGACGGCGAGTTTCGTTCCCGCAGAGTTGGCATTACTGTTTGACATTGTTTTTTGCCGCTGGTAGTGAAATGTTGTTTGTGTCCATGGTAGAATTATCTATTAGGTATTCGCATTAGCAATTCTGTCGTTAAGCTGTTAAAATTAGCTGAATAATGAAAACCACTATGTACACAAAATGTGAACAATTTTATAAGATTGTCTTACTTGATATAAAGTCTATGCTATCAAATTGCATTTTGGTTGAAATTCTTTGAATTTTATTAACCAATAAAGAGAAACAAAATCGAATTTGACAGCTTACCGACGGAAAAGATGAAAAAAACACAAATCAACTGGGCTGACGCGTTTACCCGATAGATAATTTTACCATGTTTGTATCGTACTAGTCGTGATCAAAACCCAGTGATGCCAACTTAGCTCTTTTGAGACATCACAGTATTGACAGAAGTTAAGATTGCTAATCATTTTGACAATTTTTAGGACCAAAACAGATAACGACGATTTGACTATTTCAGCTTGGTATAGCATAGAAGGTATAGTATAGAAGGTATTAGATATAGCAGGTTCTCTATAACAAATTTGGAACTGTGGTATCCAAATAATAACGGCTAAGCATAATTCAAACAAAAAATATCTCGAAGAAATGATAATTATAGAGAATACAGTACTTTTTTACATTTCTCGAAATAAGGATGTTAGGAGACGTACGAAATCAATATAGAGGATTGAAATATTTTACAAAAAAGTGCTTACTTGGCGCGTCTTAGCCCTTTTTGGGTACTCGTACTTTTCGTTACAGCTGAGTTGGCATCACTGTCAAAACCCATAGAAATAAACGAATTGGTTTCGTTCACTTAAGGATCGGGTCTTGCAGCAATCGGTTAATTTTCGTTCCCTGGTTTTAAATACGTTCGGTTTATGTGAAGAATCGGATTCGGAGTTGGGGTCAGAGTAGGACTTGGGGTCGAAGTTTTCAACATTTTAGGAAAACTTCACTGGGGTGTCTTTAGTCAAGTTTTTGTTTTTGCGAAAGACTGCGGAATATATTTGTACATACAAAACTAATACCTTTTTTCTGTGTGAGTAATCGGCTTTTTTATATTGCAGGTTACTATTTAGATTTATTAAAAGGAATACTTGGGTTACCGAAAAGAGAATTTGGATAGTGCAGCGGGACCATGCTTTGCAGTCCGTCATTTCCGTCCAAAGGGAATTTAGGCGGGAGTTTGGTGGCACTCCCACGAGTAAATTGACCATTATGAGGTGGGTACGATAAATATGCTTGCTGAATCTGGCAGCATCGCACGAAAATCGTACCATCGAAATCCCTATGTTCGGGTTCAAGACACAATCGCGGCTGTAGTATCGTCAATTCAAGCAAATCCAAACATTTCGACTCGCAACTTATCGGCGCAAATTGGAGTTCGCAGACGGTCATTTCAACGGATAATTCATGATGATTTAAACTTGTTTCCGTACAAAGTCCAAATTACAAGCATGTTAAACCCCCTGAATTTGCCTATTCGCCAGGAATTTTGCCAAAAAATGATTGATATGGCCGAAGAAGACAACAACTTGATAAATTGCTAGTTTATGTCTGATGAGGCCCATTTTGTTCTAAACGGAAATGTAACCAAGCAAAATTGGAGTGAATCTAATCCAGAAATACTCTATGAGACGGAACTGCATCCAGAACGAGTCACTGTGTGTTTCGCAGTTCCATAAAGATCCTTGAAGAAAACAGTGTAACAGTATCTGTCAATGGTGAACGTTATTTAAAGATGTTGAAGGAATTTTGTTTCCTTATGCGTGAACATAGGGACGTAGGAAACCCGGAGGCGGTGGCTTGGTCGGCTAACCTGGCGGCGGCGTCAATGCCTTTAATATTACAACCGTTTCTGTCGACGCGTCGTTCCGATTTCTGACCAACTTCGGATGTGCTCCCAAATACACATATTCTCCCAAACATACCAGGAACCATGTATATGTTTGGAATACACTTCAAACATTTATATGTTTGCAAGTCCCAAACACAGGTGTATTTAAATGTAAATATTAGCATGTTTACTGACAAATATGTATGATTTTACATGGAATCACATACGTGCTTGATCCCAAACATCCATATACTTACGTGAAAGCATTCGTGTGTTTCCCCCAAACCTCCATATACTTACGTGGGAACATAAGCGTATTTTCTCGCAAACATAATAATATTTGGAAACGAATTATTCTTTCTTTCTTTATTTATTATAATATAATAAAAAAAAATAATGGTTCAAAGGACAACAAATAACTTTTAATTTTGTAAAACTACATTAACAGTAAATGCTTCCGATAATAGAAAAATAGTCTGAACCTACTTTTTAACTTTTCCTGAATGCTTGACGTGACTTTATTGTAACTTGCAAATTCACTCTATTCATTGCTTGTAGTGTTTCTTACAGTTCACTTCACTAAATCAATAAATAATACTTGTAACAAAACACGTTTGTCACAAAAAAAGACTTCACACCACAACTAACAAAGGCATCATGATCAACAGACGACAAAATAAATGCAAATCAAGAACAAAAAAACAGAATTCTTTCCATCGACACTGCGTTCAGAAATCGGTCGGAGTATTTACAGACATGGCGCAACAATTCAACCACCGAAACAAGAATAAAGAAACAAAACGTAGGAGAGGCATAGTGCTCAGAAGTCGGTCCGAGTTCGTACAGACATGGCGTAACGATACTATAATGGGAACAAACAAAACAAGAATAAACCGAAATCGGTTCGAGTTGGTACAGACATGTCGGAACAAACCGTAATTAGGCAAAATTAAAAAGGCTCCGGAATAGTTCACATCTGTCGGAGAAAAATAAATAAAACTTCCTCTCGACTAAACGTGCAGATTTCTTTACGTTGTCGGTATAAATTTTCTGAAGAGTTCCGACAATGTGCATACTTGTCGGATATCAGCCAATGTCGGATCATTTGGTTAGCTGGGTTGTTGCTTGTTGGGGTTGCAACATGTGTTGTAAATCAGGACAATGCCATTAACTGATCGATTATATAAAACATTAAACAAAATGTTATTCGCCGCCGAACTGCGACGCCGCCGCTCCGATTTCTAGGTCAGGCGGCGGCGCGGCAAAACGTTTATAAATCGACGGCGTAAAGGTCTAAACCAATCAGTTATATAAAATAAAATTGAATTTTTTATACAGTAAAAAAAATAAATGAAATATACTGACTAAAAGAAAAGTTATTTGAATTTCTTATTGTGGCATAATTGGTGCGCCACCCTGTATGTTGTTTTACCATTTCCCTTACCCAGTTATCACGTGCGTCTGGAGTAATAAAATAAAATTGTGGAAATTTTGTAAATCGTTTAGATTTTTGAGTTAAATCCTGTACGCTCTTGTTATTAATCTATTTTTGGATAATCTCCAATTTTTGGACCTGATTTGTTTTCATTAACTTCTTGATTTAAAATCATTAAAGTGACATAAATATTTGCTAGATAGCCCTGATTGGCTACGTTACATAAGCCGCAATTCGACCCCACGGTCCCGTGCCACATCGTAAACGATAAGAACACGTCTACTGCCTATAAACGCAGATAAGGGAAACAATAAGATTCACATTACCCCCAAAAAAATATTTAATAATTTCAATTTACTTACAATTTTTGGGGGAGATTTCCTCAGACGCCGCTGACTGAAATGGTATGAAATTCATTATAGCATTTGGTGAGGGCTTATGTAGTTATTATGCATTAAGTAAACGCGGTCGTTAAAAACGAAAATCCCAAAAATATACGATGTGGATTTGGTTGAGCTCGCTTGGGTGTAACGCTATTTAACATTTAAATTAATATGAAAATATTTTAATGCGGCAACTTTTTTCTTTTGAGGTTCGTTGTTGCTGCTCCAATGTATTGTTCCTTATCAGTGAGACAGGTTTTATTTTTTAAATATTGTTTTTTATTGCATTTTTTATTAATACTTATTAACATATTGTTTTTGTTGTTGCTTTTAAATCACAACACAAATAGCAACAGCAAACATCGACAGCAAACAACAACCACTTGTATAAGGGGAAATTGAGCACTAATGAGACAGACACTGTGTCTGTTTGGTATTCGAACCAGCACCAGCAACAACATCAACTACAGCAACACATTCGAGTCGAAGACCCACAAATGGGGTGGAAATTTAGCACAGCCAAAGATGTAGTCGTTGTAAAATTCGCTGTCTTAGTTTATTTTTTGTGTTCATCATCATCATTGGTTTCTTTGTTATCGTCATTGGGTATTTGTTTCGAGTTATTTTTACTCTTTTTAAGTTTTCAATTTGTTGTTCTGTGTGTGCGCCAACGTTTTTGTGGTCGCTTTGCTGAGTCTGATGTATGAAGCAGTCGTGGCCGAGCGGTTAAGGCGTCTGACTAGAAATCAGATTCCCTCTGGGAGCGTAGGTTCGAATCCTACCGACTGCGAGGAAAATGTTTTTTTATAAAACAAAATTTCAAAACTTGGTCAAAACTTTTTGAGGGCATATCAATCACAACAGTTTAAAATATAAGTCCAAATTTACAAAAGTTGATATATACTTAATTCAGATTCAATTTGATGCAGAAATTCATATTTATTCGGCTGTTTCACATGAGATCGTGGGTTCGATGTCTGCTCCCACACTCACAGAAGAAATCGGTTGAGACAGTCGATTTAGCCGTAACCGAATGAAGAGGTTGTCTCAACCGAATTAGAGGTTGTCACAACCTCATTAGTGGTTGACACAACCCCATTAGAGGTTGTCACAACCAAATTTAGATAGTGTCACAAATGAATTATTAAAGATTTTGTTTTACTATTAAATGATGATTTATTTTCCTGTATTCTTATAAAAAAAAATTAAAAAGCGAGAAGATAAAGTCAAGTAAATGGGGTAATATATAGGGTAATAAATTTGTTAGACATGTCTCTTCCAACCTTCTTTCAAGTCCCGACCATCATGGGACACCTCACTAATTCTGACATGTTGTATCGGTTGATTTAGGTCCTAAACCGTTTTGTATACAGACGATTGCAGCATGTCTCACATGACCGACCGTGAAAAACTTGAAAACTGCTGATATCTGCTTGAATAATTTCTGCAAAATAACACGTTTTAATACAAAACATATTTTACCTACCTTTTTTAATAAACACAAAAAATCTTGACATTCTTTAATTCTTTTTAAAATAATATTTGATTATAGAATTTTAAACGTCAACATAGAATTATGTTGTGGTAACCGAATTGAAAGTGAATTCGGTTGTACCTACAGAATTCACGAGAAATTCTGTTACAGCAACCATATTGACGCCAAATTCGGTCGTTGCAAACGCATTAAGGCTAGATTCGGTTATTGCGACCAAATTGATACCAATTTTGATAGTTAGAGCCGAATTGATGCCAAATTCGGTTACCACAACCGAATTAATTCCAGATTCGGTTACTCCAAACGAATTTGGTGCCAATGTCGGTTCTTGCGTCCGAATTAATTTCAAATTCAGTTATTCAAACGGAAATTATAGAAAATTTAGTTGACTGAACAAATATATTTGAAGATGCAGTTATCACAATAGAATCAATTATGAAACGAGGTTGCTTCAACCGAGTTTCGGTTGTGCGGACTAAATTCGGTCGTAACAACCTCAATTCGGTTGTGGCAACCTCAATTCGGTTGTGACAACCTCAATTCGGTGGTAACAACCGATTTTACGGTTGCTACAACCTCTTTTCAAGCAATTAGTTCTCTGGGTGCACCATCTCACATTTCTTACGACGGCGGTCACCTCGCTTAGCAATGGGAAACGATTTTTTTAATTCAAAACTCTATGTACTAAGTGAAAGATCTTTACCATGCAAGTGAAAAAGTTCGTCGCCTTGACGAATATATTCATAAAAAGTGAACTAACGTACAGATTTATCCCTGCATCAAAAATGGGATAATTTCTGCAATGAACGAGTTTCATTTCTACGATGAAAATATATATATAATTGATTACTCAGATGAATATGTATCATTACTGCAATGATTGCGTTTCACTGTTATGATTTAAAATGTGATTTGATTTCCGATTTGGTATTGCTGTGTTAAGTTTTTGCCAGCTTACGGATGATTCGTGACTTGTATCAAAGTCATAAATGTTCAGTTTGCCTTGCAAATCTTTGAGTTTTATTATCAAAATTCGTGCTCTGTGAAAAATGTGCCATAACACTGTTGTAGTCGAAAAATGTATCAAAGTTCTAGTACATTGTATGGGTTAGGGGCGAGACTTCTGAGTTGATCTGCATCCATTAATGTCTGTAGAACGTAAATTTTTTTTAAAAAAATCGATTTTTTTTCCAATTATCAGATTTTCTTGCGCTTTTAGAAAAAACAAGATTTTTTTTCACTTTTTTCGGAATCACTTCAAGGGACTCCAAATTTTCCACTCACAATATTTGGCTAAATTGTAGTCATGACAAAGCTGAACAACTTCTGTGAACATATTACTACAATCTGAACGTGTCTAGTAGGCCTTCACGCCGCTGCGGACGTTTTTTGGATATGTTACCGCGCCGCCGCCTGATTGCGTAGAAATCGGCGCAGCGGAGGCCGCTATTCATATACTGATTTTCTACATAATCATTAAAATTATAAATTAATGTATTAGGAAAAAAAATAATTTTTTGCATAAAAAAATTAAATTTTTTTATTTTAAAAAATCATTAAATAATCCAAAACAGGAAAATGTGTCAAGTATTGTCAGTTTCACGTAAAGTCACATAACCCGCGAACAAAAGGAGACATAGATCATAAGGAGACATAGATCATGTTTGTTACCTTTACTGTCTTGCGTGGTGGTTCGCCTTCTTGCTCGGAGTCTGTATCGGATTAGGATCTGTCTTCGTCTGGGAAAAACCAATTGCTTTTAATCAGTCAGTTAACTTCAAGTCTGTGTCCTACCCTCGGAGGAAACTCCCATTATGTATTCTTCTTCTTCATCTTTTGCCTTTATATCGCGTTTCCATGGGCATGACCACTACCAGACGCGTGATTTACTAGAAAAACTCTAGTAGATAAAAGTCTATTTATTTAACCCTATTGGGAAAAATCTGCTTTGGAACAGAGTCCTGTGAGCTTTCTATTTTTATAGATATTAATTGTCGGTGGTGCAATGGCTAGTGTGCGCGCCGCTTGTACTTGAGTTCCTGGGTTCGATCCCTGCTCAAACCACCTTAAATTCTTTTCGGCGGCGGTCACCTCGCATAGTGACGGCGAGACTATCGAGTATCTAGCCATGAAAAAGCTTCTTAAAACACCGTTCGGAACCGGCTTAAACTGTAGGTCCCAATCACTGGGTATAAAACTAGAAAGTGCACTGCTCACTTGTTGTGAGAAGCCCTCCCCAATTTCAGATTTTTCACCGATTCCGAAGGTCATGATTAATACCAGAAATGTTAACGCGAAATGTCAAGCTTTTTTACGTTTTATTTCAAGCTGCTTTATTTTCAAATCGTTATTAAAAAATTAATTCCAAAACAAGTTCATAAAAGTTTAGTTACGGTAATAAATTAAATTCAACATTCTTAAACAAAGAATTCAATTTTGGAATTCGTCTACAAATATTAATAAAGTCACTTTTATAAATAATGAAACGAAGAACATTTATGGAGAAAGAATATTTGATTAACTTTAAGTTCACTTCATTCTTCTATGATTCTTGCGGACGTAGGTAATACTTGTTTACTTGTAGCTGCATTGCTTGGAATACGTAAAATATATGAAGGTGATTGTAGAATTCTAAAAGTCCCGAAAGTAAACGCAAAGGCCAACGCGAAAACCAAAGTCAAAAAATTATAATTTACATATCACTTCGCGCTTGGTTTCGTTTACGAACGCTGTCACTGACATTTGTTGGTTTCTCTAGTTGCCAACTAAAATAAAAAATTATAAATTATAAAAAGTTCTCTTGAGCGAACTGCACACAATGAAAAAGATATTAAAAACGTTAGCTCTATTTCAATAGAGCAGATGATTTTACGGATGCTATTGTTTATAATAGTGCAAATACTTACAATATTTAAGGAAATGCCCATAAAGTTTGTAAAAAAACTGGGTTATTTTGCACTTTTCAAATTTATATTAAATTAGTGGACTCTACAAAACACACGTTCCATTTGACCTTATTTAAAAAGAATTTGTTATTTTGTTTAATAATGTCGCAACATCAAATAATGTTTATAATTTTTTTAAAATTTAATTAAAAAAGTTTTGCAACCCATTATTTATTTGAACCTTCCATTTCCCATTTTAATATTGTAAATAAGAATTTCAGTGAGAAAAGAAGTAAATGAGTGTGTAAACAAGTTTTTGTCAAAATGCAGCGAAATCTACTCGACTGTCTACTCGACCATATAGGTTCCATAGAACCTTGCGAAAAAACGAAAATTTATTGGGTTGGCAAGAAAGTATTTTCGGTTTTTTGTTCAAAGTAGTTTTCCATTAATTTATTCAAATAATTAATTTAAATCTATAATGTAGGTGCCATGACCTTCTACCATCATTCAGGCAACTTTTTGATCCCAGATCCATAGAATGACTGGTCCGTCCCACAAATATACTCGGTTTGTAGGGCCTTTTCTGTATTGAAGGATTTCCCATACAAAATGTTGAGCATGCTCTAGAATAAATGGATGTGGCATTGCTTTCCATCCAAGCTCCAATATTTTTTGCCGACTCCAAAAACGTGTGAGGCCTAGCTGGCGTATCCTGACGACATAGACATCACTGGGCGAAATTTGCGAGAGGTTACTGCAGTATTTTTAAGAATCGAAAAAGATTCAGCGAAGGTGGGTCTTGCTGTTAATGAGGGCAAGACAAAATTGATGGTGTCAACGACTAGAGAAACCTCTCGACTTGGTCCGAACTTGAACGTTGACAACCGATTTAATTTTGAAGTGGTAGATGAATTTAACTACCTTGGATCCGCCGTGAACAAAGACAATATCGTCAGCCTGGATAGGATAAGAGATTTGTGCTTGCAAATATATGCTATTTTGGGCTAAGCAAGAAGTTTAAGAACATTCGACCATTCATTCTACCTCATGCCTCCGACACTTGGATCATATCGCAAGCGTATGAAAACCAGCTGGAAAATCCAGAAAAATTATCCGTAAAATATATGGTGCTGTCAAAGAAAGCTTCGAGTACCGACGTCGTTGGAACCAAGAGTTACATAATTTGTATTCTGACATGGACATAGCTACACGCTGAAAAATAACGGCCCAGCAACATATTGCTGGAAACATGTACATGTTTGCAAGCACTGTTTTCATGAATTGAAGATCTGCTGTCTTTTTGTTCCATTGTTTTCTCTCTTGTTTTTAGTTTTAGCGGCTTTCAAGAAACAAATCCACATTTGGGTCACAAAATCATATACTATAGCCTGTTAATCATTGTGTCTCATGTCATGTTATATTGAATAGCAAGTACAATGTGTTTGGGCAGAAGTATAGTTAGTACAAAATAGTTAGTAACAAAATAAAACAGAATGTTCAGCGGGTTGGCCGAATCAAATTAAGTCAATTGCTTTGGTTAGGCCATGTTATCAGAATGGATGAAGACGTGTCAGCGCGAAAGATTTTCAATAACGTACACGATGGAAACAGGAAAAGACGACAACCTAAACTGCGATGGAAAGACCAGGCAGAAGAATCCCTCCGTATCCTTGGTGTTAACAACTGGCGGGAAAGGGTGAAGGATAGAACCAGTTGGATAAATATGTTAGAATTTGTTGAATTTATTTATTTGTTTGTTTAATTCATACGTGTAAGACATCTGACCGCATGAGCAGGGTTCGTATTTCGTGGGTAATGAGTTACCCTGGGTTACCCAGGGTAACCCATTATTATTGCCGTGGGGAATGAGTAGCGATCGTTTACCCATTACCCGCAGGGTATGGGGAAAATATTGGGTAGCTACCCACGACAATGGGGAATTACTCATCACGATTTCCCATTACCCTCAGGGCAATGGGGAAATAATGGGTAGCTACCCACGAAATGGGGAATTACCCATCACGATTACCCATTACCCTCAGGGAAATGGGGAAAATAATGGGTAACTACCCACGACAATGGGGAATTACTCATCACGATTTTCCATTACCCTCAGGGAATTGGGGAAAATAATGGGTAGCTACCCATTATTTTCCCCATTTCCCTGAGGGTAATGGGTAATCATGATGGGTAATTCCTCATTTTCGTGGGTAGCTACCCATTATTTTCCCCATACCCTGCGGGTAATGGGTAAATGTTCATTACACATTCCCCACGACGATGTGTATGAGTTACTCATGGGGGGGGGGGGGTAAATGCGAACTCATAAGGTTGTAAAATATCCAATAAAAGAAAGAATAGAAAGATTTTCGAGCTATGGTTCGTTTGTAACTTTATTCGTGATGAAATAGCAAGGCAAACTGAACATTTTTGACTTTGACACAGGTCACGAATGGCCCATGAACTGGCAAATACTTAACACTGAAACCCCAAATAGCAAAAATATCACCCGTATGTTTCTTTTTATTAGGAATTTAGATTATGGAAGACTGATTTGGATAAAGTCTACATTTTAAAATCAAGTTTTCGTGTCAGCCCATTATTTGTTCTCATTAATTTCTTATTTGACTTGATTAAAGAAATTTGTACTCTTGAACTAGATTGTGGTTTCATATTTCACAAATCAATTTTAAAGACCCACCCACAGTTTTTGATTGTTTTTTTTTTTGTTTTTGCTTCGGATCCGCTACGCCTCATGTTTGGCGATATCTACACTTGTGTTTCATAATGACACCCATTCAGACGCACACATGATCTCATGTGGAGTGAGGAGCGTGAGATATGAATGCAGATGACGAAGATGCCGATGCTGACGGTGATGAAGAGTTGTTGGTGATTTTTTGTTTTTTTTTGAAAACGATGTGGGGGCGGAGGGTACCTGTTGCTTCTGATGTTGCCTTTGGCCTTATGTGGTTTTTGTTTCTGTGTCTGATTTCAGTTTTCAGGCCAAAGCAGTTTGTTTTGGGTTTTGCTTTTGGTTGGCTTCTGAGATTGGACATATCGTGTGGCATCATAGCGAATGGTGTGAGCCAGCGGGTGTGTGGCTGTGTTCATGTGTCAGAGGACATTGCAAAGATTTGCAGGCGGGTGTGTATCGTTTAGGTTGTTGTTCATCTTTTCACTGTTTCATCTGTTGCTGGTGATGGGGGCGGGGGTCATTCACATAATTCATGTTCCAAGGAATCGAACGAACGAATCGAAAGAACGCATTGAACCGGGTGACCATTAAACGACAGACGTTTGGGAGGATGGAACGAACGGATGGACGTTTGGTAGTTGTGGTAGTAGTGGCTGTTGTTAAAGTTCGACTACATATTTGTAGAGGGCATTAACAACAAACAAGGATGGTGCTATTTTCATCACCACCATCGTTGTAGTTGTCGTGTCCGTCCTCATCATCTTCATCGCTCATCTCCTGTGGAACACAAAGCAAAAAGAACTTTGTTTTTATGGGTTGTTACCTGAAATTGTGCCGCCAATGTTAATATTGCTACTGCTGCTGCTGTTGTTGTTGTTGTTGGTATTCTCATTGTGTTGACTTTTATACTGAACCAAACAAATTCATTCGATTCAATTCAATACCATTTCGAGTTGTATTATTTGTTTGTCATGCTACCATAAGTCCGACCGACCGCACGCACCCAACATACTCTGCGGTTGAGTACTATTTTGTTTTACAGTGGGGGAAATAGAAAAATTTGATATATCTATATTTTTTTATTATGCATTTGTTTCATCGTTTGATACGCTTGGATTGTGTATCTAAAATTTGAGATTGGTGGGTAAAGTAAAATATTGGAAATATTTATTTTCTTTATTATTTTTCTCATATCTTAAAATTTGAAATTATGTAATATTTGATGTGCTACCAAATACTCTCTTCTATGAGTTAATTCACACGCTGAAAATCTGTCCTTTTTTGTTATTTGGATGCAAATGTTACGTGTTTGTAACTCGCTGCAAGTATAGTATATTTGTGTCCAAACACATTGTGTTTGCTTTCAATATTACATGTTTGAGACAAATTGTTATAATATATGTTTTTGAGTCGCGATTGTGGCTTTGTTTGTTGGAAGCTGCTGTAAACAAAAACCTGACAGTCAACAAAGAACCAGAAAAGAAGTACATCGTCAAGTCATGAAAACAATGCCTGCAAAAATATACATGTTTCCTGCAAATATGTTGATGGGGTCGTTTTTTCCAGCCTGCACCTACTTAGTTCAGTCGAATCCACCCGAACGAGCTTCTAGCTTGATGCTGTGTAAAGCGGCATTAGAATGCCGGATTTCATATCGCGAGCTAGTTTGTAAATTACCAGAGAGGCTCGGAGCCAGGAACCATTATATTTGGTTCTTGGATCGGCCCCAGCAATATATTGCAGGAAACATGTACATGTTTGCAAGCACTGTTGTCATGAATTGAAGATCTGGTACGTTTTTGTTTCTTTCTTGTCTGACTCGTATTTGTTTTTAGCGGTTTTCAAGAAAAAGTCCACATTTTGGTATCACAAAGATATATTGTAACCTACTAATCATTGTGTCTCAAACATGTTATATTGCATAGCAAACACAATGTGTTTGGGAACAAAAAAAAATTGTTTCCCATTACATCCCATGAAGGAATCGGGGAGAGCTTCTCACAACCAGTGAGCTGTGCACTGTCTAGTTTTATACTCACTGCTTGGGACCTACAGTTTTACACCGGTTCCGAACTGTATTTTTGAGAAGCATTTTCACGGCTAAATACTCGATAGTGTCGCCGTCACTATGCGAGGTGGCCGCCGTCAAACGAAATTTTAAGGTGGTCAGAGCAAGGATCGAGCCCAGGATATCAAGTACAAGAGACGCACACACTACCCATTGCACCACCGACGCCCACGGTTGGGTACAACGACGGTTTGGGCACAAGTATAGTATATTTGCGACAAGCTACAAACACGTTATGTTTGCATCCAAACAACAAAAAACGACAGATTTTTCAGCGTGTAACAATTGAAGAACTATCGCCTTGGAACTGAGGGTGGAAATATTCAAGCAGTTTCTAAATTGCTGACTACCAAATATAAATAGCTGATAGTGATGTGTGGTTCCGCGTATTATACGACCCGGTTCAGCCGAGTCCGGTTCCAAGAAGAAGAGGGTATTTGGACCGGTTGCGGGTTACAGCAAATTACTGTCCCAAAGTGAATTAATTGAAATATCTTAAAAGAATATAAAATTTGATACAAATACACATTTTCCTACCCTCAGAAAAAGAATAACACTTTTAGTTCCTTTGGACACAAGTCCTCTTATTCAGAAACCGTTTTACTGTTCTTTACAACACATTTTTCAGTTCCTGTAGAATTGTTTTTCGATTCCATTTCGGTTCTTTTGAAACCGTATTCGGTCCTTAAATAACCGTTCATTTCGACCCGTCTTTCGGTGCTTGTAAGTCCCGGTACGGTAGGATCCTGTAAAGAATCGTGTTCCCTGATTAATGCCTGCCTGTAATGCCTGGGCCGAATTAGCAATGGTAGAATGCGCGTCTCTTGTACGTGAGAACGTGGATTCGATTCCTACTCTGACCACCTCACATTTCTTTCGAGGACGGTCACCCGCTTAGTGACAGCGCTATGAAAATGGTGTAAAATTGCAGGCTTAAATCAGTGAGTGTAAAACTTTACGCTGAAAAATCTGACCTTTTTGTTGTTTGGTTGCAAGTACAACGTGTTTCAAACGTGTCGCAAATATCCAAACACATGTTTGCTATTCAATATGGCATGATGGGGACAGAATAATTTGTGACCCAAATATGGCTTTGTTTGTTGAAGACTGCTGAAAACACAAACGTGACAGACAACAATCGAACACAAACTTGACAGATCTTCAATTCATGAAAACATTGCATGCAATCATATGCATCGTTCCATGGCAAACTAATGAAGGTAGAAGCAGTAGCATTTGCAGGTATTTTGTTTCATTTCAAGAGCCAGCCTTGACAAATTCAGCTGATCGAAATTGCCAAGACGTATTTATTTCAGGTTATAGCAGGAGGAATTGTTGTAATATTCGGCAACAACCACAAGGACAAGAAAAAATGTAATCTGATGTTTTAACGCGTCCACCTATACTAGATACATCTTGGAAATTGGTATAAACAATACTTGACAAGTCCGACCTTGACAACGGCAAGAAAAAATGTAAATCAGCTGTTCTAACGCTTCCACCTGTAGTAGATACGTCTTGCATGGTTCCTAAAATATATTGCTTGGCCCGTTTTTTTCAGCGTTTGAAAAGCGCACACCTCACTGATTGTAAGAAGCTCTCCCCAATGCCTTCATGGGATGTAATGGGAAACCATTTGTTTTCTATGTCTACGAAAAGACTTTGGCCGCACACGTTCCCTGGCACTCGAACTCGTTCAGTTAACACGGGTATGACAATCACGAACATAGACACCATATCGGACATGTAAATTAATTATATAGTTTATGAACTACCCAACTGTACTAACGAACTCATCACACATTTTGCCAAATGACAACGACTTCGAAATGAAATGAACACCATAATGTTTTTATCAGCTACTACTACAATTGCGGCAAGACTACAAGTCGTTGCTGACAGCATCAGTCATTTGGCAGAAAATTACTAATGACTGTGCCCGATAGTTGAAGAATGTTTTTTGATAGCATAAGCAGTAGTCCAATTCTTAAGTCGTAGCTCTCGGCTATCGTGATCTGTAATAGCTAGCATGCATTGCGAAAAGATAGCTTTCAGTTGCGATGTTAGGCCTCAAGCTGCGAGCGCTCACGTGGGAGTAACTACGAAATCTGGTTAAAATCACTTAATGTGGCATTCCAGAAAAATATGCTTTGCTTTTGGATTTTGAAAATTAACATCCCAGCAATTTTTTTCTAGTGAATAGAACTTTGCCCAAACGTATTCATTCGCACTCATTTTTTTTACATTGTTTCTTATTTCCCCCACTGTTTCCTTGCCTTAACCACTTCGCCGAACTATTCTTACTGAAGTAGCGTCCCGGCCCCTTTGAAGGTTGTTTTGTCTTATTATGTACTCGATTATGGTTGTCGCTGGCACGTCTGAAATACATGATTAACAGCGATTACCACACGGCAAACAAGTAAGTAGTACTCTCTCTTTTGGTGGCACTCATTTCGGATTGTGGTGCCTTTGTTAGGTTTCCCTCAATACATTCCTTTCCCGTCCCATTGTACACAGTGTACATACATGCGACTTTGCATTTCGTATCGGTCATTCGCCATTTTGTGTCGAGTCACATCGATATGAATAGAATAGAAATTAGCCAGAGCAGCAACCACAGACCAGGGCCAACAACCGCTACAGCTACAATTAATAGCAATAGTTTTAAAATTAATGATTCAATCAAAATTATTTCAATACCTGTCGAGAGAGTCATTTATTACATGTAGAATTGGGTCTCATTTACATTTGGAAGTAAATGAAGTCATTAAAAATTAATACTGTGAAGCGTACAAGCACGCTGTCTAGCACACTTAGGCTAAAGAAGCCCATTGTGATACCTGCAGTTTCCTCCATATCAACTATTCACTAGTCGTCTAGCCAATTTGCCCTTTCAATGAATTTGTCTATAAGACCTACAGGAATATCCTGTAGGGCTACGGTGCTAACTAAATGTGTTCCGAATATCCTACTTCCCAGTCCTGAAAGAGCAGAGCAATCCAAAAGAAGGTGTTTCGTCGTTTCCTCGTCCTCTTCCATGCAGCATCTACAGAGAGTGGAGTTTGAATATCCCAATCTTAGGGCGTGTTTTCCTACAAGACAATGTCCCGTAAGTGTTCCTATCATTGTGGATAACCTGCCTCTCGGCAAAATAAGTAGTTACCTTGTCCTCTTCCTGTTCACATGTGGCCAGAGGACCCTGGCTTGTATGTAAGTTGAAGTAAGTCTCCACTTATCCTTGAACATATTATTGGCCCACAGCCTGATCTGCAAACGGCTGGTAGAGATTGGCATACTAGCACCTTCTTTTGCCGACAGAACCTGTGCCGTAGTACCCTGTCTAGCTAACGCATCCGCTACGCAATTGCCTGGAATGTCGCTGTGTCCCGGTACCCAGATGAGCCTGATGTCAAAATACTCTGCCAGCATCCTAAGTGATGAGTGGCATTCTTTCACCGTCACGGACGTAGAAAACATGGCTTCCAGGTATTTTATGGCAGCCTGGCTCTCTGTGTGGATACATGTTCTCCGGAGGGTTGTGACACTACCTTTCAGTAGTTCAGCAGTTTTCGCCTGAAATACACTACAGTGATCAGGCAGCTTGAAGGAGATATTTACATTTAGGTCCGGTGAATGGACCCCATAGCCTACCTGCTTGTCCAACTTTGATTAATCCGTGAAAAATCTGATACTACTGGTATCCCCTTCCAGTGACTTTCCCATGTATTCCTGTTCGGAATAGAAGTCTTTAGATTTGTCGCTGGTAGAAGGTTGGGGATACAGTAGTCCGTTTTTACGGGAATAGAGTTGATCCGGTGTAGTAATTCAGAGTATGCGAAATGCCCCGATATCTCACTCGGCCATGATATCAGAAGTACAGATGTTCAGGATAGCACTAAGTGCAGTGCCTGACGTCGTGCCCATTGCCCCACTAACGCTAATCAGTGCTGATCTTTGAATTTTCATCAAGGAATTCAGAATATATTTCTTTTGGAGGGACCTCCACCGAACTACGGTGCCATAGAGAAGTATTGGTCTGACTTTTGCCCTATAAATCCACATGGTGATCTTAGGAGACAGTCGTCAGCGATTTCCTATCGCCCCTTTACAACAGTAAAGAGCAACAGACGCCTTTTTCACCCTCTCCTCCACATTCGGTTTCCAAGACAGTTTTCTGTGGAGAATTATCCCCAGATACTTGACCTTTTCCGTCAACTTAAATTGCACCTCATTCACTGACGGCTGTTCAAATGCGGGTATTTTGAATTTCCGAGAGAACAAGATAAGCTCGGTTTTAAGTGGGTTAAGTGATAGTCCGTTGTTAGCGGTCCAGTTCGAAATCAGACTAATTAGGCTGGTTATACGAATGCTAAGTAAATTGATATTTCTACCCGTACAGATGATAGCAATATCATCGGCATAGCAAAGACTTGGCATTCGGCCCGGTCCAATTCAAGAAGCAGTTCATTGACAGAAGTTAACCATAATAGTGGAGACAGAACTCCCCCCTGCGGTGTCCCCCTGTTAACGTTCCTAGCAATTGTTACACCACCCCATTCACATTTGACAGATCTATCCACCAGAAGCTTCCCAATTAGGCGTGTCACTAAGCTGTCGATTCCTAGATTCTGTAACGACCTGAGAATCGCCGAAGGTTGAATATTATTGAAGTCTCCGTCGATGTCCAGGAAGTTCCCAAAAGCGAAGACCTTATTCTCAAGATATTTTTCTATTATGCTGACTATAATAGAGTGGAGAGCCGTATCAGTTGACCTGCCCTTGATATAGGTATGCTGAGAACTCGAAAGTAGATTCCGTGGAAGATTACTTCGAACATGAATGTCCAGTAGCCTTTAAGAACAAAGGATGACAAACTGATTGGTCTAAAGCTTTTTGGTTTGACATGAGAGCATTTGCCCGCTTTCGGGAAGAAAACCACTTTGGTTTGCTTCCAATTGCTAGGAATGACTCCCAGCATAAGGCAGCCCCTGAAGATTGCCTCCAACCAACTACAAGATAGGTATAGTGCCTCTTGATGTTGCGCGGGAATTCTCCCGTCAGGTCCAACTGATTTATAGGGCGTAAAGCATCTAATGGCCCATATCAGATTCTTTCTGCTCACTATTGACCGAAATTTTTCTATGCTATCTATCATTTCGGAGTATCAATTGAATAATGTTTGATTATCTTAGAACAGCTATTTATAATATAAATAGTCAAAGAAAATTTAAGTGATATCGGCCTCAAACTGCAACCTATAATTTGTCCACAAGGAACCCTAGCTAGTACACTGAAAAACTTTTCTTCGGAAATATTAAGAAATCCTTCTTAGATTTTATGAATTCTTTCATTAAATTTTCAACCAAATAAACACTGAAGCATTTTTGTAGATTCTATGAAACTAAATGAATGAGATTTTTGAATTATGGCTATGCAGCATTTTCATAGATTCTATGATATGAAATCTATGAAATTTGTTATAATTTCTATGAAAAGATTTTATAGAATTTGTGCAAAAAAATTGTTGAAATTTTTTCGACTATTTATTCGAGTAGTTAGCCATCAAACCACCGTTCGGGACTGGTGTTTGAGCTATAGGTCCCAATCAGTGAATGTAAACCAAGAAAGCGCACAGCTCACAGGTTCTGAGGAAATCTCCCCAATCCCTTCATGGGATGTAATGGGAACCATTTGTTTTGTAATCGTCGGACAGAAAAATTAGTTCGTTCTCAGTTTTGATTGAATGTTTACATCAACATACAAAACCGCCGCATTTGGAGCGAATATAATCCTCGAGGCATTGTTTAGCTGTTACATCGTGGAAGTGTGTTGAATCTACTTCTATAAAAGGGATACCGGTCACAACGTTACAGCTAATGGAAACCGGTATATATCAATGATCAATGAATCCTTCGTTCATGACTTGGCTCACGTTGATCGCCCTCATCTACATTGCAGTCTCCTGGGACAAGTAAAGCAGAGAAGTGATCTCTCCACATTCCCAACATACTCTGCATATCGGTGACATACTCTACAAAAGGTAGGCCCTGATCCGTATCCGTTGGCTTGGCTTTGCAATTTTCGGTAGAATTTGTGGACCTTATTCTTCATTCTTTAAGATTAAATTTGCTCATTCACGCGCTTTCTCCACAACCGTTATTTCTTCCGAAACAAAAGAGTTTGCTCTCTCCTCTCCACCTTATACCGCTCTGTTGTGGCTCGCGTTGTAACTGACTAAAGCATTGTCATACGTGCAGCGTTCTTTTTATCACTTGGCACGAGACACTCTTCGTCATACTATGGTTTGTCTTTAAGCGGAATGCAAATGGATGAAAAATTTTCATCAACTTCATGTAACGTTGTCGTTGAATCAACAAAAAGATTGAAAGAAAAATTGACGAGATGTTCGTCATCAATTCAATTCAATGAAATGTTGAGGAGATGTTTCATCCAATTGCTGAAGGAATTTATAAATTGGATGAAGTGGTGATCCGAACCGATATTAGCTTCTCGAATCACACGTACGTCCATTACACTAGTAGAGTGTCTTCCATCAATTATCAGGTGATCAATCGTGTTTTTCGTTCGTTGATCGGGGGATATCGTAAGTAGTCTTGTGAATGTCTTTATGTTGGAATCTCGTACTACTGACAACCATGTTTTTCGGCAACAATTTATACTAGAAAGGAAAACACCCCATCTTGAAATGCATGGTAACGGATTTCAGAAATCCTTAAGATTACTTTCAGAATACCTTTTTCAGAAAGGTCTTGCAATAGCAACCACTTGATTACAACCACGGAAAGTTTGTTGTAATCCTATTCGAAATCTGTGTTCTGCTTCCATGGAAGGTAAAGTTCGTTCACATAATTTTTCTAAGCTTAAGCGACGTTCAGTTATACCGCGATTACGATGTTTTGCAGGTTATAACCCACACATACATATGTTTTCGCGGAAACTGCGAAATTTTTGGTAATTCTGATTGGTCCTGTTGGAACTGACAGCTTGACAGCGATTTCGAATGGCTAAGCATTAAGATTCTTTTTTGTGATTAATCACTTTCATGTCTAATCACTTAGTGACCGATAAAAGTTCGTTTGCGTTGGACCCGAACACCCTTTCTCATGTATATGAATGGCATACGCTAAACACTGCATCACCGGCAGAACAAAATAGAATACAATCAAATGGATGAAACATGTTCATTAGTGTGTTACATTGCCGGAAATTTCATACATCCAACGATTTTGTCGTTGTTACAACGAAACATGTTGTACAAGTATTTTTCGACCGTTCACTGTAGCGTTGAAATTGTGCGTTGAGGCGGCAATAATGCAGTGTATCTGCCTTTTTAATGGTCTCTGCCATACCCACATCTATAATTGTTTTGACTTATGTTAATTAATTTCTCACTTTCCAATTCCCATTCTCGATTATTCCCAGGTATCACAGCATAATTTAGTATAAATCATCACTCTGCCGCTGGTATCGGAGAAACGACAAACGTCATTAGTCACATATCTATTTATTACATTTCTTTTCATTAAATTTTCATTTTGTGTTGTTCACTGTGTGTGCGTTTGTGTTGCTTGTTGGTATGGAGAGCACTGAATTATTCAAATGGAAAAATTCCTAAAATAGATTAAATTTCATAGTACGACAAACAACCATAACAACTGTCATATGCGGAACCACAGCAAGAATAACAACAACAACTAACAAAAGGAATAACAACAAAATCCACTTGAAATGCGCGTCATTCGCAGTTCAAAACACCTCCGTGAATGGGCCAGCAACCAGCAACTCAATCGAAAATGGTAGCACAGCAAATAAATTGGGACATAAATACTCATTCATAAATCCATTATGCGGGCTAAGCACACAAAACGGACAGACAGGCAGATAGCCAGCCAAACAAACAAACAAACAAATACAATACAAATGTATTTGTTTTCAATTCTCCAGTTATGAGTTCAAGTGTTGTTAGTCATGTGTATGTAGGCAGGTCATAAAGAGTTTAGGTGCTGTCCAATAAGGGTTGGAGGGAAAGATTTGACCGACGAAGGGACATAATACCGAACGAACCCTGTACGTGAAATGATTGTGAATTTTACAAAATTTACTTTTTGATGCAAATTTAAAAAAAAAGATAAAGTTACGGCTTCAATAGTCTTTTGGGAGAGTTCTCTGCAAAGCGTCGTCACGCAGGTGAATTTGGTCGCTGCCTTAACGTATATGTGCATCGAGAGTGATCTAATGAATTCAGCGCCACAACGAAAATTATTTCATTAAACTGAACACATTTCGTCAATGTAACGAATATTTTCATTGCTATATAACAAACGGGTGCGTCGTTTCTCTTTTCCATTTCGATGAAAAATTAAAATTTCTTATTTTTAATTTGATTTATAATGCGGCACATCATTTAGTTTTACATTGATAGGGAGAACCAGGTGAACTGTCCAGGTAAAGAAATATTTGCTAGCACTGGTCTGTTTTTATTGTTGAATAATTTTAGATATACATATAATATAAAATGGTAGAAAGATGAAAATGGTAGAAAGATACTTCCGCGAAAGAGAAAGGTGAGTACAGCAAAGAGCTTCTGAGGAATATTGTTTGAGACTAGCCACGTCTAACTCTGAATTATTTCCGATCAATAGATTGAAAGTGGGAAATGGATGCAGAAAAAAAGGAAGTATCATTGCAACCAAGGAAAACCGTATGTCACTAAGCGTGGCAAAAGAGTTGAAGAACGTGTTCCGAAACCCATTGATTGTAAGTGCCGCCATAAAGGCCTAGAAAACTTCTCAGAAGAAGAGCGCAAGGAAACCAATGCAGATTATTGGAATTTAGGCGACTATTCTAAACAGCCACTGTTCCTGGGCAATTGCGTGAAAATTGAGAAGTGCAAAAGAACGTTGGCAATCGGATCACGGCGGGCGAACACATTCTATTATACTCTGGATTTTTTTTAAATACTTTGAACTTGTCAGATGGCGCAATATCTGTGTTAGCCACGAAGATGTTCTAAAATGAATTTACTGATAAGAGGGGCCAACATGGACACCAGCGAAAATTAGACGAAGAGACAGTTGCACTTATCAAAAAGCACATCGAGTCATTTCCAGCCATCGAAAGCGATTACACTCGCGCAAAACGCCTACGACGTTATCTGGCCTCCGACTTAACAATCTTAAAAATGTACGATATATTCAGAGGAATCCACCCGTACGTCATCGTTAAAGAAAACGTTTATCGCTGGATATTTTGCAATAATTATAATTATTCTTTCCACCGTTCAAAAAAGGACACCTGCTTAACATGCTGAGGACAATGAGTCCATTCAGGAATCATATGATGAACACATCTTAAGCAAGACAAAGACAAGATCTAACAAACAATCTGACAAGGAATCAGCTAAAAGTAACAGTAAGTTAAAAGTGTTTACTTTTGACCTCCAGTCAGTGTTAACGACTCCTTGTAGCAACGTAAGCACGATGCATTACAGTCGAAAGTTCGCGACGTACAATAACACATTTTACGACATTGCCAGTGGAGATGGTTATTGTTTCCTGTGGGATGAAAATCAGGGTCAACGAGGATCGGACGAAATTGGGACCACAATATTGAAACTGATGAACATGTTAGACGAATCAGTAAAGGATGTTATACTATACTCAGACTGCTGTGGGGGACAGAAGAGAAACAGGTTCATTGCTACACTGTTCATTTATATGAACAATACCTTAAAATTAAATTCGATCACAACTAAGTATCTGCAAAGCGGACACAGGCCAATGGAGGCAGATTCAACGCACTCTGCAATATAACGTGCGAAGAGGAGTATTTGCGTCTATTCGCCAGAAGAATGGCCAACTATACTGAGACTAGCAAGACGGAAAAAAACCAACGCTGTAGAGAGGCATCAATTCAGTGATATCATTGATCTCAAAGCCATGTTTTCGAGGTTAGGCCATAGCTTTAAGAAAAATCTCGACCAATAATCGGTTAATTGGCTAAATGCTAAGTTCCTTCAAGTGAACAAAGGTCAACAAAGATAATTATTATACAAGGAGGAATGGGATGGAGACTTGAAAGTCATTGATATTGAAGGAACGCGAAAGAAAAAAAATGAGGTGTTAAATTTTACGTTGACTCGCAAATACAATAAAAAGCTGTCAGTTTGTAATAGAAAGCCGGATGATCTTAAAAATTTGTGCAAAAAAAATGTAAGGAGGAGGAAATAAGCGAAATTGTTTAGATGAGCCAGATGTAGCAGAGGAAGAGAAAGAAGACGAATGAATTTCTACCAATTTTTGAAAGCTATGAATTAATAATCTGAGTTTGTTTAAAAAACTACACTGTTTTATCATGTTACAAATTGATATTTTTGTGATCAAATATTTCAGGAAAACTACAGTATAATTATCGAATAAAACAGTGTATGCTATACAAATTAAAATAGTGTATTAGATACATCATACGAATTCATTAAAAAATATAACAGCCTATATGGCGCACTTGCGTTTTGAATGACATAATTATGGTCTTAAAGTATGTGTAGAATAAAAAAACTTGGTCAGTTTATAGAACAGGAAGGGTATTATGTATTCATAGAAAAGGCCACTATAAAAAATATATATTTACCGCGATATTGGGGTTTTACTAGACACCCGATTTGACGAAAACTTTGAACTCGATTTTCTCAAAACCCCAAAAAAATTATACGCTATTGTTATATTCAATTCTGAACTCAAGTATCACACTCTCTTGAAGTATGATTGGATGGAAAAAACAATTAGTCTCTGAGAATATAGTACATATTAATTTCTACATATTCCAATGGAATCCCCAAATTAGTTAATGACAATTTCAAATAAATATTTATCCAGTCCCTTCCATGTACACTGAAAGAAAAAGTTTCATCAAATTTTTGAATGCCTTCATCAATTTAATGAAATGTTTATTCAAAGTTGTAATTTCCTTTAAGGCTGTAAGAGATCATGTTTTCTCCGGTTAGTGCAAAAATGTAAATGCCGCGGGTGGGATTCGAACTCACATTCGCTGCACGATCGTTTCGATGTTTGTGAAGTATCATCTTCAGCAGCGTCTAGCCCGTTAAGCCACTGCGGTGTGTATTTACACAAGTCACTAACCGAAAACATTTATCGATTGATTGATTGTGTGCAGAGCGATTGTTGTCGCTACTTACACATTGCTTTCCTACTTACACGCACTTATGCAGAAGTTTTGAAAGTTATATTTATAGAACGAACTATTCTAATCGTAGTTGTCCCGTTCTGTTTTGGTTTCGCCCTACCATATGTTTCAAATTTAGTTGTCCTCAGATCCTCGTTATGTTTCAAGTAGTAATTTCCTTTAAGGCTGTAAGAGATTATGTTTTCTCCGGTTAGTGAAAAAAATGTAAATGCAGCGGGTGTTCATTTCATTTTCCCACTTATGTACGTCACATTTCATTGAATTGATGAAGAACATTTCGTCAACCTTTCATCCGTATTTCATCAGTATTTTATGTTGATTCAACGACAACGTTACAACGTGCTCAGCAATTTGCTGTACATTTTTCGTCAATTGGATGTAAGATTCTCATTAATGTGGTGTAAGTTTGTGATAAATTTGATGTAAATTGGTCATCGTTTTGATCTAAATTGATCGTTAATGTGTAACCAAACTCTTTGGACTAATTTTCATTCTAAAAAATTGACAACAACAGAGTATAAGACCACATAAAAAATGTTCAGAGCGTGGATATTGCATTGCACTATTTTTTATAATGTATTTATTTTCAATTTTCTAGTTTTAGAAGATTTTTCTTTTTCTATTCTCTTTATATTTCCAATACTACGTCCATATTTCAAATCAATCACAATAATTATTTCTAAATTCCAATGATGAAGATTTATGTAAAAAACCACCATCAATTCAATGAAATTGAAAAAGGTGACGAAAAAGAATTTCTCATAATAGTTAAATATTGCAGTTAATATATCAGTATTAAGCTGACATAAATGAAAAGATTGTTCAAAATGATTCACTATAATCATGAGATACCAATGACACGTGTAATGTTGTCTTCCAAGGCACCAATCAGTTCTGGCTTGACCCTATAGACCAGAGATTTTACGTGCACTCCACTAAAAATAGTATACTGGGGCAAATCGTACGAAAGAGGCGTCCAATTGACAGTGCCACAACGTAAGATCAATTGCTCAGCAAACTCGCCTCTCAATTGGTTCATGGTATCGGGTGCAGTGTGATATGTGGCACCGTCCTATTGAAACCACATGTCAGCCAAGTCCACTCCTATCATTTTGGCAAAAAGAGTTCTTGACCGGCCCATAAACCGCACCAAAGAGTCAATTTTTCAGGGTGCCTTGGCAGCTCTTGAACAGCCTCTGGCTGCTCTTTGGATCAAGCAATACCTCAAAAACATTATTGAATTATAAAATTGTGTGTTTTTTTCGCTATACCTCTTCAAAAATAATAGTTGCTTAAGCAAGTTGGCAAAAAAAGCTATAGATTTTATAAATCTTCAAAACCAAATTCATATATCGATTACTTTTCTGTTTAGTTTGATGTGTTGCCAAAAACAAGATACAAAATTGAGGGGCCGCGGTTATCGTATTACTGCCGATGTATTCTTCTTACATCAACGATGGCGGTCTCTTAAATGAGAACGAAGTTTCCTGTTAGCGGTTTTTTTCCTTTTCAAATTGAGGACGGCCGGGGCTGAATAGGAAAGTAAAATTAGTTCACAAAAGATTTGGGAGAAAAAAAGATTTCTAGAGACCAAAAAACAATAGACGATAAATTTCAGTCAATCTATGAAAAGGATATAAGAAGTATTAGCGGTGTATTTCTAGCCATGTGAGCCTATAATATTGACGAATTCGCCAAAATGAAAAAAAGGCGTAGTAGGCTTACCTGCGGCTCCCCTCTCTGGACGCGACGTCGAATGTATATTGATAACTTTTCAAAAGACTTGACAATATTTGACAGTCTTGATGAGTGGTAGTAGGAAGAAGAAAAACATTTTACATTTGTACTTCAAATATTTTATTTATTGTGTGCCTAAAGTTATTGAATCTCTTGAAACTATTGACTCTATCGACTCTCGACGCCCTATACTACCAGGCCAAGCGAAAGCGATGAATTTACAAATGCCCCAGAGGATGGCACATGCAGTCTTTACCTGCCCACGAGCTGCCTGTATTGCGCATGAAGGATGAAATGGTGAGCAAGGAATGATCCCACTAAATTCACCACTGAGCATTAGGCTATGCTACAGGATTTCAACCTTAAGTTTTGTTACCGGCCGCTTGTTCGACAGATTTGAATGTAAACTGGAAATACATCGATTGTTGCGCCGTGATGTTGAAAACCAACAGTAACTCCCGCAGCCATTTGGGACAGTCGCATAAAACATGCAGTCAGTCTCTTTTTGTGGCAGAATGCAGTATGAGACCAACACTTAGATTGAAACTAAAACCATGGCTGTTCCTACCGAATCCTACGTCCGGTATATACCTATGCGGTAATCACCCATTGCCAATGGAATCCCCACAGAACTGCCACACAGATGGTGCAGACGCAACCAATTAAGCCCTCTTGATATACAAGTCTACACTTCTACGTATCACAACAAGGTCGAGAGAAGTAGCACCCATCAGTAAAACCAAAAAGGGGCAACAAATGGAACTCTGGGAACATCGTCGACCACGTCGACAAATTCAGAACTATTTGCCTCGACTGAAGATTGGGAACTACCTAACATGTTCCACTGGATATGGAGCATGTGGGTATGACCCATTCTGCATGCAGGATCATACTTAAAACCAAAGCTCTCAGACATGCGGAAAATAGATGGTATGGTGGCACAAATTGCAGGATGAGCAGGCAAGTATAAATAAGTTATAACCTAAATCGTACGCTAAAACTGATACCCATTCCCATAACATATATCTATGCTAATAGCTATGACCACTGGACACACGTGAAGGACAGGAGCGTCGAACATATCATAAGCTACTACTACCCGGCGTTTTGTATGGGTTGGAGAAAATATCTCGGATCTTTCTTAATGTTGGATCTAATAGCCATTCAGAAAGTAAAGCCGAATGATCTTAGGACCTTTCTGCTGAGAACTAATTGCTTCGCCAGGTACCAATGCACGTCCTTTCTTTAACCGCATCTTGGAATATTGTGATGAGGCAGCATATGGCTAATACGCCCTTAATCATACCTGGTATTTTATAGATTCAACGATGGGGACGGCATAAGACGTACCGTGGTATCATAATGGTTCTTATTGGACTACACTGAAAGAAAAACCTTCATATCATTAATGAATTCTTACATTGCATCAATGAAAAGTGTCATTGTTTTTGAGCCAATGTCGGGCTTCATTAATGCTATGAACAATGTTACATTAAACGAAAAATGTTTCATAGAATTGAAATTAATGTAAACTTTCTAACCGGAATGGAACATTATCATTTTATTAAAGAAAAATGTTACATTGATATTATAAACCGTTTCAATGATGTAATGAAATATAGTCATTGATGTTATGATGTTTCATTAATGCTATGAGCATGTTTCATTAATGAAATGAACATGTTTCATTGATGGTACGAACATGTTTCATTGAAGGTCTGAATATGTTTCATTGATTATATGAACATATTTCATTGATGGTATAACACGTTTCATTGATGGTATGAAGGAGTTTCATTGTTGGTATGAATAGGTTTCATTGATAGTATGAACAGGTTTCACTGATGGTATGAACCGGCTTCATTCATGGTGTAAATATGTTTCATTGAGTGTATAAGACAGTTTCCATAACTAAATGCAATTTTAACTTTTGCCACACAATCATGTAAATTATTTGGAAAAAACGCACCCCCGACCGGACCTATGGGGTCCATAGGGTCCAAAAATGGTTAGAAAAAAATGTTGGGGGGGGGGTTGAAGGAACACACGATTCTAAGCAAAAACTGTTAAATGCAAAAGTTAGAGGGAATCCCTATTCTAGGAGTTATGGGCCTCCAAAGTTCGGGCTTTTTGTGGCCAATTTTTTCGACGATTATTATATTTTCAGGGACGGGGCCAGGGAGAGGAATATCTGTGTTGCAAATTTTGGATTTCGGAATTTTTTGATTATTGGTCCGGCCGACAAAAAAATTTTGGTTTTTGATATCCCATTATTTTGCTCGATTTTCGGTTTTTTTAAATGTCGGGGGGTTCTGCATTTCAGCCTTTTATTTTTTTCTTATTTATTCTTTATCTCATACTGGCACTCATATATTGTGTCTCAGCTACTGTACATACATACATCCATAAATGCAATACATACAATTTTTCTCTACAGTTTCCCACATTTACATGAAAAATATATTTCATTCCATCAATGTAAACGGTTTCTTAGCATTAGTGACGGTCCACAAATTCACAAACTGCAGCAATGAAGGAGTTCATTGAAGTAATGTAACATTTCATAGCATCAAAGAAACTTTTCATTGCATCAATGTAAACCCATTAATGTAACCCATTCATTGATGGTATGAAGCGCCTTTCTTTCAGTGTAGGAGTACCAATTGTGACAGCCACGTCTACCTAACCTAAGATCGATAATTACTATGCGAATTCCAGCTTTCAAACGTCGACACAACACGACCTTGCTTTTATTTTTGACCTGCTAGTTCACGTGTTCCTTCACGGAGTTTTTTAACCCCCGGAGATAATAGCTGACCCCTCCGTCTTCCACCATTTTTATAGCCTCGCCGACATAATGAAGATTTTTTGCTCTTTTGATATGAAGTAACATATTCATTGCAGCAACGAAACATATGGGTCACTGTGACAAAGATTTTTCAGTTATTTTCGATCAGTCGATGAATCTGTACGTCAGCTTACAAATTTTCGTCGAGGTGACGTGCAAATTTGCTGTGCCTTTCAGAGTGTCCAAACTCACTGAAAAACAAGAAGGAAGTTTTTTCAATTTCAATTTGTAAGCAACGACGTTTGCCTTGATTTGTGATAGAGAATTTTGGATTTTTATTTTTGTGTTTCATTTTCCATTATAAAATTACAGAACAATTTCGTGCAAATAACATCATTTCTTATCTTAATCAAGATCTCATAATTTACTCGCTTATCTATGCATCGAACGAACAAAATTGAGGTATGTCCCCATATCCCCTTTACCCTCTCAGTCATTAGGGGGCTCCTAGATTGCCCCACAACAGGCGTTGTGTGACTACAATAAAAGCCAAAACGTCTCGTATCCTCGTCCAGAAATGAATGTAGGAAAAACTCAACCATCTATAAAATATAAATGTAGACGTTTGTCTCAACGTTGCCCAACATGAAAACTCGCCTCCTCGGCCAGGCAATGGGTTCGATGCATTTGCAGTAAGGCGCACTGCACTGCACTCATGACGACCACCAAGACAGCAAACACCACCACCACCAACAACAACAACCAGTCCGCGGCCGGACGACCAAAGACATTCACGGAGCGGCAATTGCTGCTGCCGCCGTTTCGTTTCGGAAAACAATCACAACCAGTTTAATGGGCAAAAGAAAACAAAAACACACAAAAAAGTGGCCTCAAAGGCAAAGAAGGAAAACGGCTAAAAGAAAATCAACTTTGGCAACTACAAGTACGAGCATTTCATGAATGCGGCCCACTAGAATTGGGAAAAAACAAGCAGGCAGACAAACTGAAAGTAATTCAACTCCGTAGGAGGCAGGTCTGCAAAGGACAGTTAATGTGGACGTGGCTTTATGGGTTGTTATATTATAAAAAGGTTATCAAAATACAGTTTGGAACCAGTGTAAAATTACAGGGCTAAATCAGTGAGTGTAAGACTAGAAAGCGACCACAGCTCGCTAGTTGTGAGATGCTCTCTCCAGTCCGTTCATGGGATGTAATGGGAAACAATTTGTATATCAAAATCCTACACGCTGGAAAGTCTGTCGCTTTTTGTTGTTTGGATGCAAATATAATGTGCGTTTGGCCGCAAACACATTGTGTTTGATATTTAATATTACATGTTTGAGACACAATGATTAATATGTTATAACATATGTGTTTGCGACCCAAATATATATGTGTTTGTGATACAAATACAGCTGTGTGTGTTGCACTGATTATGAGCTCGCGAGAGCAAGAGTATAAAAGAGGGGTAACGTGAGAGTCCATCTGGCAAGTGTGTATCAGTATTTTTGCATTATTCTCTTAGTCAGTGATTCATAAATTTTCCTTAATATGCGTGTAAATTGCAGGTGAAGTTTCATGTATTCAGTTGCCAATGGTGCATCCGACAGAGGATATCAAAGCGCTTGATCAGTAAAAATGGTATAAACAAGGCTCGGATGGTTAAATGGTTTGTGATGTTGCTTTGGTATTGGTGGATGGGTTTTGAATATATGTATGTGTGCTACCAAAGTGAACAACGATTTTGAGCAAAGAAACTGGAAAGGGCAAAAATGTGAAGCCTTTTGTCTGTGTGAGCCTTTACTGAGAAAATCGGAACGGCGGACCAGATTAGGTTTGGGAGAATATGTTACAGAGGCCGTGTTTTTTCAACGTGTAGCATGTTGACTTCACAATAAACTTGATTTTCTTTAGCGCCCCGTGACTGTGTTGGGTGGAGATTTTTTCCTAACTTTCTATGTTAAGGTTTACACCGATTCCAAACCAATACTTTTGTATATTACTTATTTGTAGCCATTTGGTGCTATGTGAATTGTTTCCCTTAATTATTAAACCACACTTTAAATTACAAACATGTTGTCGCACTGTAGAGTGATGAATCAAGCCTGATATGCTTTTTTGTAAAATACCACTTTTTAACTGAAGTCTCCTCTTGAGACTCCACTTCACTCCAATCCGAGTCCACCACCACACATGCTACATGCCACCACTCTCACACACATCCAGCTCAACTCTCATGCTACACCACCACACATTGGCACTTTTTAGTGCGATTGATATATGCGACAATAGGTTGTATCGGTAACATAACATCTCTTTGCCGTAACAACATGAAAGGCACGAAATCGTCTCTCCTGGCCACCATTCAATTCAGCTGCCGCTCGTCGTTCCATCGTCGTCATTCATTCCAAAAATGCATATGATTGCGACGCGTACCTCGTACCTGGTCGTACTGGCTGGCCATGTAGTGATATGAGCGTGTATCTGGCCTATAATGTATTCATGGCATGGTTTAAGTTTGGATTTCAGATATGACAGCGTGATATTCCTTGAATTTCTTTTCCTTTAGCGGACGACTTTGCGGACGGACGTACTGAGCAGTAGTGGATGAATAGAGTAGATAGATGGATGGTCTTGTTTTCGCAAGTATGGTAACGTATCGTATCGCATCGCATCTCATCGCATCGCTCCGTTTTAGTTATGCCTGAGACGATATCAGGTAAATGTTTTATTTATGAAGGCATTTCATATCGATCGCATCCAATGATGTCCGCTTGTTAGCGATCAATAATCTTGTGTGGGATATTTGATCAATCAAATGAATGGTTGGGTTACAACTGTGCTATGGGTGGAAATTTTGTTCGAAAATAATTTTTATAGATATTGAGATTTAAAGTTTAGTAAGATGTTTTCCTACAACTACCCGAACCAAATACACTGAAAGGTAAAGCCTGACACAAAACAGCATTTATTTGTCGACTCAACGAATGTTTGAATCGAAAGTCTGCCAACATACAGATTCATTGTCGCAACGAAACTTATTTAGTTATCAATTGACAAAGATTAGTCACTGTAAAGAACATGTTTAATTTCAAGCAATGAATATGTTCCATTAAAATAAATAAATAAATGATTTCCCATTACATCCCATGAAGGAATTAGGGAGAGCTTCTCACAACCAGTGAGCTGTGCGCTTTATATTTGTATACTCACTGATTGGGACCTACAGTTTTACACCGGTTCCGAACGGTATTTTGAGAAACTTTTTCATGGCTAAGTACTCGATAGTGTCGCCGTCACTAAGCGAGGTGACCGTCGTCGAAAGAAATTTTAAGGTGGTCGGAGCAGGAATCGAACCCAGCATCTCCTGTACAAGAGGCGCGCACACTACCTATTGCACCACCGACGGTTCCATTACTGTATAAAAAAAGTTGCATTGATGCATTAAATAACTGGATTGGAATCTAGATAAATAATATAAATTGACTCTATAGGCACACGCAAAGAAACAAAAAGTTTATTGCTCGGTTACCGCAACAATACTTTGATTGATTTGTATTAATTTATTAATCGCAACCGTTTATGTAGTTCTCCCAAATAAACTCATATATCGCAAAAGTGTATCATGTTGTTGCAAACGAATTCTCGTTTGCATCAAAAGCGTTCAAAATTACACTTGCCGCAAATTTAAAAAACGTTTGCGATACCTGAAAATAACCATTTTTCTAATGAGAGCACAGATTACGAAGAACGTAAATTTCTCTCATTCTGTCGACTGTATACACAGTCTTATCTACTCGTTTGGCATACACACTCTCGCATCCACATAAAAGTGATCACACACTCTAATGCTTCTACCTTGTTAATATACAATATGTTGGATGGACAATTGAGGCGTTGTAGTTTGCTGCGCTTTTAGTTGTTATTTGAATGCAAGGTGAGACAGACGTGTAAGTAGACAGTGGAAAAATAGACAAAATTCCAACTTTTTGTAAAACAAACTTTATGGGTAAAACCAAAATCATAAAAGTTGGAAATTTAAACACAAAATAGCTTATGGAACACATAAATAAAAGTTTTAATTACAACTCGGTTGCTGTAACCGAAAGAACAGTAAGTGGAACCGTTTTTCGTTTGTCGCAAACTTTTTGTTAGCCCTAATTTTTCATAACTCGTTTACTGCAAACATTTCTCAGTACTCGCCAACGTTTTTTATTTGGAAGCAACTACAACTCGGTTGCTGTAAACGAAACAACAGTTAGCGGAATCGTTTTTCGTTTCTTTTAAACGTTTTTTCAGCTTGTATTTTTCATAACTCGTTTGCTGCAATCATTTTTCGGTTCTCCTAAACGAAATGACATGTATGGATTAACAGAAGTTCGTTTCTCCCAACTACAGTCCACACATTTCAGTTATCTGAGATTTCGTTTGGGAGGAACGAGTTCTTTCTTTGCGTGCATGCACCCTAACAACAGTGCCTAGAGCAGTTTCTATAATTTGTCCTAATTATGCTCCTCTAAAACACACAATTCGCGTATTCGTTGCGGCAACGCATATTCAACCCAGTAATGAAATGTTTTATGAAAAGTTTCGTCGGAGCAACTACATATCCGAAACTTTTTATTGTAGCAACGTAAATTCACTAACGAACCTATTGTCATTCATTCGACATTTAGTCAATATTAAGTGTTAAACCCGAAATATAAAATGAACTCACAAAGGTCATGATGTTATTATTTATATGACGCGAAAAAAAACGATCTGCCAAATATATTTTTAACCAAATACACTGGCAATCGGAAATGAAACGGCCGGTAGGGGACCTTTAAGTTTCCACGTATAAAAAAAGTTGAACGTTCCAGTAATCAGCTCCACAATACACAACTTTTGAGACCCCCACCATTGAAATTACAAAAGTCGGGGTTTTCAGTACACCCTAATCTACATCCATACACGCCCAACAAACTGTCTTTTTGTTGTAGTTTGCGTGTAAATATACCGTATCTATAGCTTATCACAAATATAGTATACTTGTGTCCAAATACATTGTGTTTGCTTTTCAATCTTACATGTTGGAGACACAATGATTAACATGTTATTGTGACAAAAATGTCTCTTTGTTTGTTGAAAACTGCTGAAACAAAAAACGTGGCAGATGGCAAACAAACCAAACAACTGTAGACCTTCAATTCTGACAAATAACAGGGTGCAGACCACATAAAAAGTGGATAATGTTTTCTGTCCATTGCACTATTTCCTATTATCTATTTATTTTCAATTTTATACGACTGTTTTTCTCTTTGTTTTTTTTTCAATACTACACCCATATTTTGAATGATGAAGACTGATGTAAAAAGAAAGTCAATCCAATGACGGTGAAAAAGTTGAAGAAACGTACAGCCTTCAAATTAAAGAATTTTGAAGAACTGATGAAATTTGGCTTCAATTCAATGAAGAACAATTGGTTTTTATCATCGATTTAATGTAAAGATTTTCAGTCAGTGTTAGAAAAGGGGTGTCCAGTTTGAGTGATATGATTTCTTTAAAAAAAAACACATTAATTGTTAAGGAAATTCAAATGTTTTTTATTTAATGTGAAGTACAATCGATATAATTACGTTCTGAATAAAAGGTATTTCAAATGCCCTCCCTCTACGTCTTCTTTTCCAGGAACGAATTTGATGAACCCAATTTTCGAGCACCTTTTCCACTAAATCAAGTCGTATGTCATGAATACTAAGTTCAATATTGACTTGTAAAGCTTGGAGACAGTCTGGTTTATTGCTAAAAACCAATGAGTTCAAATAACCCCACAAGAAATACTCTAATGGTGTTAAATCACAACTTCAATGTCACAACTTCTTGAAATAATCGAATCTCCAAACTTTTCTCGCCATAATTCGGTTGTTGCACGTGTTGTGTGGCACGTAGCCCGTCTTGTTGGCAGCAGATATTGTCAAGATCAACTTCTTCCAATTTCGGCCATAAAACGTTGGTTATCATCGATCTATACCGCTCTCCATTGCCAGTAACAGTGTTACCACCTTCATTTCTAAAGAAGCACGGACCGATGATTCCACCAGACCAAAAAACTCACCAGACTGTCAATTTGTGTGAATGTAATGGTTGTTCATGAATAATTTGTGGATTTTCTTCGCACCACAATCGACAGCTTTGTTTCAGATAAAAGTGACCCTCTTCGGAGAAGATGATTTTCTTAAAAAAATTGTTATTGTTTTCAAGTTGTTCCAAGATAAAATCAGCAAATTCATGACGTTTACGGGAGTCCAATGGCTTCATATCTTGAGTGATAACAATTTTATACGGATGCAAGCCCAAATCCTTTTCAAAATACGCCAGGTTGTGGTTCCCAATTGTTGACAACATGTTGGAATCGATAAATTGCAGTCTTCAGTAACACTTGCCTACACGGCAGCAATATTTTCATTACTTCGAGCTGTTGGTAATTAGCAACAATTCGAGAATAGCGAGCACAGGTGGTCGATTATTAAGACCATGAAATGGCAAAACCGCTCGAAAAGTTGCAATTGAAGAACGATTATATTGATAGTAACAATTTTATAATTTATAAACGTTCTTCTTGCGTATATCTCTCCATGATGAAACATTACTGAATACAATGGAAAAAAATGACAGCTCATGACACACTACAAATGGCCGAAACGTCAATTAGAAATCATATCACTCAAATTGGAAAACCCTTTATATGGCCGATCCAAGTCCATTTTCCTCTATCCAATTTAATAGGACTGTTACATGTTCGTTGACAGAGTACTTCATTAGAAACTGCCTTGGAAATAGGGAGTATTTGTCTCGGAAAACGATTGACAAACGTCTGGACCTCCTTAATTTTCAGCTTCCTCAAGCTCCAAGTAATACAACCGTACAACAGTACAGACTTCAACTGCAGTTAAATATTTGCAATTTCGTCTTTTCCGATATTATCCTATTGCGTAAGTTTTTATGCAGGTTTGCGAATGCAGTTATTCGATAAACTATATCCGCCGCGGAGCCACCAGCCCTGGCAATCTTGCATCATAAATAGTTGATTTAATCCACGTTTTGAATTAACGAACCATAAGCTTTCCGTGGTGGTATTCTGTTCTGTTCGAATACGCATTAGCTTTGTCCTCTTTATATTTGTTTTCAACCCTACTTTTTCCCATTTTCGGAAAGTCTGTTTAACTTGGCTTACATGTCATAAAATTTGTGGGCCATAAGACATATGTCATCGGCGTACACTTCAATCATTATAGAAACATCGGACCATTTATAGGCCTTACAAATAAACAAAATTCGTTAATATCTCACAAGGACTTGTTTCAATTTTAAGTTATTCCCGTGCCAATTGAAAACCCTTTTAGAAGCAAAACGGTCATAAAATTTTAAAGCAGAAGTTTTTTTTACTACAAAAAAAAAATAATTGTGTCTTACATCAACATTCAGTGAAACAACGGGATGCCACAAACAAAACAATATAAACTGGTTCAATACAACAATGGCGTTCTATCCAATGAAACATATTCATAGCAGCAGTGACCAAATTCATAGCAGTTGTAAACTATACCTTGGTGCAACAGTGTATAGTAAATTATTCATTGCAATAACGAGAATTTTGTACTGAAACCATTTTAGTTGCAACAAAAAAACTGTAGATTACTTTCGATAAAAGTAGATGTGACAAAATCTCTTCTTTCGGTGTAGCGCACGATATAAAACTCGTTTGTCGCAAATATATTTCTTTTGCCCCATAAATATTTCGTTTGTTAAATAGTCTCATGGTTAATCTCAAATGTTGCAACTTTTTCTACAAAAAAAAAAGTTTTTATCGTAAAAGTCATTTTTTGATTTGTTAACATCTGTAGGCACGGGTAGGGCAATCTAGCAAAGCGAACACATACAAACAACACACAGCGTTAGCATCACATACGTGGTTGTTGTACAACAATAATCGCTGCAGGAAAATAAGTATAATGCATACACTCTAAACAATATGTCGTTTTGTTGTTGTTTGCGTGTAAATATACCGTATCTGTAGGTTATCACAAATATATTATACTTGTGTCCAAACACATGGTGCTTGATATTCAATACTACATGTTGGACAAACGATTAATATGTTATTGTGACCCAAATGTCTGGTTTGTGGTTGTTGTACAACAATAGTCTCTGTCTGAAAATAAGTATGATGGTATTGCTGTAGCAACAGCGAACAGCCAAGTAGGTCGTCGTCGCCAAAGAGTATGGAATGGTTTAAAGAACTCATGGAACGAAGTGTATGACTCAAAAACACTGGCTACATTTGGCGAATGATTCAAAACGAATTACTCTCTTTTGTCACAACTTGTTGGTCCATTCATAATTTGCATTTTGAAACGTTTATGCTTTTTGTAGTGTTTTATGTATAGCATTGTCGAAATGGTGCATTTATATTGAAATAGATATTGAAAGAGAATAAGACTCGTTTATGCTCTTTTACTCAGACTCTCTACATGAGAGCGCAAAAAGAGTGCAATATGTTCTCTATACTATTCAATACTTTTTGTCGTCGCTCTGTTTATGACAAAACAAAAACACCTATTTAAGTGAGCTAAATATTGCTTTATTTATTTCAACAATAAGCTTTTTTTTTTAATTCCTGCTGAACTATTTTTCCGACGACTTTGTATGGGGTGCCGCTTAAAAACGCTTAATATCCCATACAAAGTGGTCGAAAAATTAATTTAGCAGGGAATAAAAAAACAGCACAAAAAAAACGATTTCAAACCACAACAAAACCATTTTAAACTAAATTTTATGTATAATGGAAGTAAGTACATTTCGTATAATGGCTCTTGAAATTGACTGCATTTTGGCCATCATATAAACCACACAAATCCAAACAGATGTTAACACATCCCCCGTGAGGTCGAACACTCATTGATTTTTTTTTTTAGTAAACGAACTATAATTTTCCCCAAAATAGCCATAATTTATTTTTCCGACAAATAAAGAAACCCGTGTATTCTAACCAAAAGAGAGTAAACACCCAAAGTTTGCCACTCTCAAGAATTACATCCTTCCTTTTTGCCAGAAAACGATTTTACACAAATTTTGCTCCTTAAATAACTCTGTTTTTTATTTTCCGCTAAACTAATTTTTTGACAACTTTGTATGGGGAGCCGCTTCAAGTGGATTAGCTTCCAAAATAAAGAGGTCACCAAATTTGTTTAGCAGGGAAAACAAAAACATGCCTAATGTTAAGGTTTTGTTTTCTTGCAGACACGCGGACTTGCAGTGATGGCGCTTGCATTCAACTCCATTTCAGGGAAAATGTAATTACTAAAATAAATTTCAATAAGATGCTTCTATTTATTACCGTACACATGCAGCAAAACTAAATCCTATTCAGTGATATATAACTCGTTTGCGGTAAACGGAAAACCAGTTTGCTGCAAACGTTATACATTTGTCATTATAGTTTCCTTGATTTTGGAGTTACTAACGGGTTTTTCAATAAGAGCGCTACAAAAGTTTTTTTTAAATAAAACAAAACCGGTTTTAGATACCAATGAAATTCTTTATTCCTGTGAAAGTACATTCGCTGCCATTATGTACGGAACTCGATTTCTTTTGTATGGCCACCACGGGCACGCTTGCAGAAGTCCAGACGCTGAAACCAATTTTCGACGGTTTTCAAGCATAAATCGGCCGACACTGCTGCAATTTCACGTTCGATATTCGTACGAAGTTCATCAATCTTCGCTGGCTTGTTGGCATAGACCATAGACTTGACGTAGCCCCACAGGAAATAATCTGACGGCGTCAAATCGCACGACCGAGGCGGCCAATCAACTTGGCCATTTCGCGAGATAACACGTTCACCAAACTTGGTTTCCAATAAATTGATTGTGGCATTCGCTGTGTGGCTTGTGGCGCCGCCCTGTTGGAACCACATGTCCTCCAAGTCCATATTATCCAATTGGGGCCAAAAATATTCGGTTATCATTGAACGGTAGCGATTCTCATTCACAGTAATGTGCCGGTCTTGATCATCACGGAAGAAGTACGGCCCAATGACGCCGACGGCCCATAAACCGCACCAAACCGTAATTTTTTCGGGATGTAATGATGACTCATGGATTACGTGTGGATTGCTGTCTGACCAATAACGCATATTTTGCTTATTGACGAAGCCATTTAGCCAGAAATGAGCCTCATCGCTGATTGTTGAGGCCTCTTAAAGTTGGCCTTTTAAAGTTGAGGCCACTGATTCCAAATTTCGGTAGTAAATTTTAATAATTTCGACTCGTTGTTGGCTCGTATATCTTTCCATGATGAAATGGCAAACCTTACTGAAGAGAAATGTCAAAAGAGCGTGAAAATATAATATGGCGTCGTTTGCTGTCCCTATCGATTTACATTTGTAGCGTCTCTGTTGAAAAACCATTATATCCCGTTTGCAGTAAACGAAAGAACAGTTAATGCAAAAGTTGTTCGTTAACGTTTAAATTTCGAGTTTAAAGGTAACATATATCGTTTGTTGTAGACGTTTTTCGGATCTCCTGTTATTTTACGAGTATTTATTTATCGGAAAGAAAACGATGTATTTGATTCAACAAACGTTAATTTGCCCTGATTCCTTTTGGACGTATTGAAATGTGCAGCATTGAAACATATTCATCGCTATAATGAAACAATTTTCGTTGCAGCAGTGCGGTTTTTATACCTTAAATGGGTAGTAAAGTCGGGAGCGATGGTGATCCACATGTTAGTACTGACTGCCACCTTGTTTGGTTTCGACGACACTATCTGCAATTTTTCTTAAAAAAAATGTATTCCTATTACATCCCATGAAGGGATTGGGGAGAGCTCCTCACAGCCAGTGAGCTGTGCGCTTGTTAATTTTATACTCACTAAATGGGACCTACAGTTTTATGCAGGTTCCGAATTGTATTTTGAGAAGCCTTTTCATGGCAAAGTAGTCGACAGTATCGCATCACTAAGCACGGTGACCGTCGTCGAAAGAATTGTACGGTGATCAGAGCTGGAATAGACCCACACTAACCATTGCACTGATGTTCCACCGCAATTTTTGTTCAAGACCTGGATTTATTGCTGGCTCTTCTGTCCCGATTGTACAAATTCTGATTGTAAAACACTGATGTAAATTTTTAAATAGCAGCATTAAAGGGGATTTTCCTCATAGCAAGCGGTTTTTCATTTAGAGTTAATCTTTTCAGTATCGATTTTATGACAGACTAGCAAACCCGGTCGTCGGGTTGGCAATGGATAGTGTGCGCGCCTCTTGTGCATGAGATCCTGGAATCGATTACTGCTCTGACCGCCTTAAAACTTCTTTCAGCGGCGGTCACCTCGCATAGTGACATGACGGCGACACTATCGAGTATTTAGCCATAAAGAAGCTTCTCAAAATTCCGTTCGGAACCGGCCTAAAACTGTAGGTCCCAATCAATGAGTATAACACTAGAAAGCGCACAGCTCACTGGATGTGAAAAGCTCTCCCTAATCCCTTCATGGGATGTAATGGGAAACAATTTATTTATTTTTTAGAAAATCCGGCAGACTTCGTCCTGATTTTTAGATGTGGGAAGGGGAATTTTTAAAATCGGATGAATAGTTTAGAGGGTTAACCCCTACATACAAACTCACAAACACTTCATTTTTATAATATTAGTGTAGGTGAAACTATCTTTCCATTTTTGTTCAGTATTGTTTGACATTTCATCATGGCAAGACTTTGGCCGGCGTAGTGTCAGTCTTTAGGCTCATAAAAAAGCATGAAGATTATCCGCATGGAAAAATTTTGGACCAAACATTTTGTTCAGCCATAAAACCATTTCTGGCTTAATGGCTGCATCAATAAGAAAAATTTGTCGAATTTGGGCTGAAGACCAACCTTCAGAAATCTCAGACCTTTCTTTAAACCCACACAAAACATCGGTTTGTTGTGGTTTATTGGTTTAAATCATCGGTCTCTGTATGATGCCTGTTATCGGGAAATGATAGGGGACTATTTGCTGCCTGTAATTGAAGCCCGTGATCTCGATAGGCGGCAGAGATTGCCACACAAACCAGAAAACAATGACCTACATAATTCCGAGAACAATTCACACATGGGATATCACAGGTTCAGAGTTTCTCCTTTGTGGCTACTTAAAGTCCCAAATCTACATGGATAAGCCAGCTACGATTGAGGAATTGGAACCCGCATTATTCGAGCCATTTGACAAATCTTGATCTTAGAATAACAAGGTTCTAACTGCACCAAGTAATTTTCGAGAGGAATCAGATTGAATGCACTTTGTTAACCAAATGCCTACAGGAAAATATGTAGTTAGTTGTCTATTAAATTAGATATCTCGTCAACGATAAGAGATATAATTATGACGGTAGCAGTAATCGGAAGATAATACAAAATAGATGGGTTCCCGTTACAGCCCATGAAAGGATTAGGGAGAGCTTCTCACAAACTAGTGAGCTGTGCGCGTTCTACTTTTTAAACTCACTGAGTGGGACCTACAGTACTCGATAGTGTCGCCGTCACTAAGCGAGGTGACCGCCGTCGAAAGAAATTTAAGGCGGTCAGAACAGGGATCGAACCCACGTTCTTATGCACAAGTGCGGCGCCCGCTACCATTGCACCACCGACGAAAGGTAATGCCCACTTTATCAAAAGTTGTCAGATAGAACAACAAGGTTGTCGCATAATATATCATCGAAAATTAGAACCTCACAATGGACAAACTTCGACGTAATTACGGCCAATATTGCAAAATAAAAAAATTTAAATAATTGATTTTTTGTACCCGATAAAATATTTATTTTTTATTTTTAGAAAAGGCACCTATAAATGACTCACCCTTTATAAAGTTCGCGCCTCTAAGAAATCATTTGCCATATTAAATCTTGACAAAGTATGCCTCACTACAGAACGGGTACAAATAAATTATTTTATGACATTTCAATGCACATAATTCCTTACAGGATTTAGGCCGATTTTCAATTTGAAAGTTCACAGAAAATTTTCATATTAAATGACAAGCATCGGGCATTTAAAGTACATTTAAATGGAGAATTTTCAACTGTGATACTGGCCATTAATCTCTCAAAGTCCTCCATCTCCCCGTTCAATTCCTGTCTCTCTTCACTACCAAATGACCTGTTAGGTGTTATACACCATAAGTTCGCAAAGGACCGAGAAACCTTTAGACCTCATGCCACAAAAGGTTGTTTTTTGTCATGCCAGGCTAATCCAATTTAAAGCAACCAACAAAATTAACAACAACAAAAACACGGCACAATGATTGTTGGCTGTTTTTATTGGCCAACAAAACTTGTAGGTGGAAAAAAGATTTGGTGTGCGTGCGAGTTTGCCTGAGGGTAACGCAAAATTGCTACATTTTACGGATTAGCCATGTGAAGAGGATTAAGATGTCGAATGCTCACAGGTTAGAACCAACGTCTGTCTGTCTGCCTGCTGCCCATAGAATATGAAAGTGACTGTAATGTTAAGGTTTCATGGGTGGGCAAATATTAAGGTGATGGAAAACAGTCAGACGTTCAGATATTATAAACAATTATGTTACTGTTTCATTGTTTAGTCGTGGACAAAGTGAGAGTGTATTTTATGAAACTTATCACTTCGGTCACATAAGAGACGAGAATTCCAAGGAATGAAGTCCATCGAGCGGCGCTACCTGGTATGTGGGGATGGGAGATTATATTTTGTTTCGAAGAAACCGATTCCAATAAAACAAACGCCAACGGAGAAGTCAGCATAACTTCTAATAAGCTTAGTTTATATGCAAATGAAAGCCAAGTTAATAAACGAATAAAAAAAGTGAATGGTTTGCCATTACATCCCATGAAGGAATGGGGGAGAGCTACTCACAACCAGTGAGCTGTGCGCTTTCTGGTTGTATACTCACTGACTGGGAGCTACGGTTTTACACCGGTCCCGAAAGGTATTTTGAGAAGCAATTTAAGGTAGTCAGAGTCGGGATCGAACCCAGGATCTCATGTACGAGAGGCGCGTACACTAACCATTGCGAAACCGACGACCGTAGATTCAAGCTACAGGAAAAAAAATTAAAAAAATATATGTGGTGTCAGGGGACAACGAAGTGCCTTTCGTTAGATAGTTAGTTAAATCCAACACGCATAAAGCGCCCGTGGAAAAATACGATAATTCAATTGGATCTTTTAGAAAAGATACCTTTTGTAAAATGATAAACTTTTTAAAAATAAAACTGATAAACTTTAAAAAAAAATTTTTATAGAAGGTATTGGTAATAAGTATTTCGCACGAACGAACTTAGTACCAGGCTTAACCGATAAATACAGTTCCAGTACTGATTCACCCGTTTGCGAGATGATTCAGATTTCCCTTGAGCATTTAATATCAAACAACCCCTTAGATAAATCCTTATTTTTGGGTGCAATCTCTTCAATGTGCTGGTAATCTGAAGTAATGAAGACTACGGAAATTTTAGGCTAATTACTGGGATCGAGCAGGGATTGGACCGCAGGTTACATCTCGTGTCGAAAGCTACGTTTCGAAGGTGCGATAAGAAGGGCATATATGTCTTCAAGTCTTTTTCTTTTCAAAATTTCGCTTCAATCGCATTACCATAATTCAGACACGATTTGGATGCGGCCAAAGGTGAAGATAGGCTTTTTAAAACATTGTACAGATTGTAGATTCCAATTCGTTAGGTTTGTGAGTGAATAATGGTTCACAAAAAAGGGTTTCCCATTACGTCCCATGAAGGGTTCGAGGAGAGCATCTTACAACCAATAAGCTGTGCGCTTTCGAGATTTACGCTCACTGATTGGTACCTACGGCTTTACACCGGTTCCGAGCGGTATTTTGAGAAGCTTTTTTCACGGCTAAATACCCGATACTGTCGCCGTAACTACGCGAGGTGACCGCAGTCGACAGAAATGTAAAGTGGTCAGGGCAGAGATTGATCACACGTTCTCATGTACAAGAGCCGCGCAGACTGTCATTGCACCACCGACGGCCATGTGAATTGTGTCAACTTAAAGAATAATCTGGTGGTTGATAACTTTTCGGGAAACAATGAAAAATGTACATGTACAATGAAAAATGAAAATGTACAAGTAAATTTGTTACGAAATACGCGTCACTCTTTGGCTAAATTAACATTTAAATGTCAGCTCTCATTTTGTGTTATGTTAAACTAACAGTTGAATGTCAACGACGAGATTGTGGTGTATTTTTTTCAATTTAATTGTAAAATAAAAAAAAATAAAAAAATAAATAAAAACCATAGATGGTGAAAGATAAGTGGTGGATTTGAAAGTAAAGGGGAATTTTCTAGATGGCGCCGGAGTGGTGGATATGGGCAAATTTCCCTGGAAACAAAAACTATTAAAATAACTATATAACCATGCTTTTTTGCCTTTTGTATTGTGAACAAATATCAAAAGCGATATACTTTTCAATTGTTTACATTCTATTTTCAAATTTAAAAAACAGAATCGAAATAAAAATTATGTTTGAGTGCGTTTTCGTCACATCCGAGTGAAAAATGGTCGTACGGAAACAGCATGTGCCCTCTGGTGAAAACAGCATGTGCCCTCCATGGTTTTTATTTATCTATGTGAATTCTTAATAATCACAGAGTTGTTGTGAGTTGTAAAGCTCTTTGGGTACGAGCTCACCACGAACGGTTGTTGAATTCGCTAACTAAGGAGAATTCTGGAAAATACTAGAATCTATTAGATGGCGTTAGAGGTAATTACGAGTTCTGGAGAGCTATGAGAGTTGAGTTTGCAATAACTACAGGAGCATCGTCAAATTTCTAGTCACCTTTTTTTGAAAAAAATTTTAAAATATAAAAACTAAATGTTAAATCGCAAGTTTTCTTGAATATTCAATATGGGTGAAATTTTTGGAAGAGTACAATTTGTCGTGGTAATTTAAAAAGTCTCCTCGGAAAATCGGAATCTTCTACGTACACTTTCCATGATAATCATTCCGTTTGGCATGAAATTTCCGACGTAGATTACAATACAAATTTTAGGATTTTGCTATTAACGCTTTGACGACTACAGGCAAATATGTTTGCTCTACCACAGGTAGCGTGATCTATAGTAGGCGGTAGGGACAATAGTAGTATATTAAAAGTAAATTCTCTAACTGATCAGATTCGATCCTTATGAGCCATCAAAGTGGGTAAAAAACTGGTCTAATTACAAAGCCATGCAACGGGTCGAAAAAGGGAGAAACCTCCCTTGCAGCTGCCACAACCGAATTGGCGTTATCACGATCGAATGTAGTCCCCACAACAGAAATTCGGTTGTAGCAACCTCAAGTAGGTGATGACAACCTGTAATGAGGTTGTAACAACCTTTAATTCGTTTGTGCTGACATCTACTACGGTTGTGACAAGGTCCAACTACAGTTGCGGCTCATTCGTATACTGTTTCTGTGGGTGTATGCCCGTCCTTCACAAGAATTGTAATACATAAATTTCTGTCTATCCTAATCAAGAGGAAAACTTGGAAGGGAATTGAGAAATTAAACCGCCAACAGGAACACTTCACTTAAACGTTTTGCAATCACTTGGCAATTAATAACATCAGCTCAAAACGAATTGATACAAAGTCATATCCGTTCATATCCCTTCGTTGGATGAAGAACCAAAGCGGAAATCCTCTTATCAAACCCCTCCTGCATAATTCCATCAACTTGATTGTTAAAAAAGTTAATGCCATTCAATAAAAAACGTTTTGTTTGTTTTGTGTTTTCCTTCATTTGCTCATGCTTTTCCACTTTCCTTCTGCCACATAACGCCCAATGTCACCCACTCGAAGGACAACACGAAAGTGAACACTCAATCACCCACACAAGCACACGCAGTCACACACACCCATGCTCATACACATCTACACCCACACTAAAATATACATAATTATAACTTACGTAAGAGATTACCATAAAAATCCCTTTTGGATTTCATTGTATTCCCTCTCTCCAACTGTTTGCACTTCCTCTTCCACTCGGATTCCATGTCAAACCCACCGTGTTTCTGTATTCCCATCCATTTGAAATGAAATAAGTTTTGTGTGCGAGATTTAAAACAAATTGCTTTGTATATCTAACGTTCCCAGGGGTGTACTGGCCCCCTTAACCATCACCGCCACATCCAAATGGATACACACACCCGCACATACACTAGGAAATGACTATAACTGTGCTGACTGGTGAAGAGGGGGAAGGGGGGAAAGGAACGTTACACTTATCCATCGTAACCCGACTACTACTGTGACATGCGATGAGTGGGTACCACAGTAAAGGGTTCTTCTACTCATTCCAATATATCGTCAGGACCAAAGCAATATTTTGATTACATTCGCTTTTCGTCCTTGTTGTCTTGATGGCAGTTGATGTTACAATATTGGTATCTGTGCTTTTTGTCAAATGGAATTTATGTGGGTGGTATGTGAGTCTGAAGAAAATGCCTGGCTACAGTTTGTGGGCAAACGAAAGTGAAATTATAAGGCGACGCTGCAGGCAGTTGCAAACAATTAATACGTAAGGACGTTATACAAAAAATGGAGGAGGAGAGTATTCACTGACGGGTACAGCAGGAAGAATAAAACACGAAAAACATCCTGTTGCCCTGTTAATGTAGGTTTGGAAACCTTTAATATTTGCAAAGATTTTCCAGGATGGCTATATGGCTACTCCCTGTTAATATTATATAATATCCCATAATATCGAGCTATCTTTTCGAACGTCATAATGGAATTATTAATAAGAATGACAGCCGAAGCACAACTATACAGCTACCGGTTAACATCTTTTACCAAATAAACTCTCCGATAAGGCGACATTGTATTTGGCGATACCTTCAATATCCCTTGTGACATTTTTCAAATCATAGGTAAAAATTTAAAGATTTTGGTCAAGGCGTTATTGTATCCTGCTATCTCTTGAACATCATAACACATAAATATTACGGGTAACATCAGTCGCCCTTGGTGGTGCGCGGCTCTTGTACATGAGATCCTGGGTTCGTACCCTGCTCTAACCACCTTCGAAAAAATTTCTTCGGCGGCGGTCACCTCGCATAGTGACGGCGACATTATCGAGTATATAGCCTTGAAAAAGCTTCTCAAAATTCCGTTCGGAATCGGTGTAAAACTGTAGGTCCCAATCAGTGAGTGAAAACTGGAAATCGTACAGCTCAGTGATTGTGAGAAGTTCTCCCCGGTCCCTTCATGGGCTGTAATGGGAAACCATTTATTTTTTTTAAACATCAGTTTTCCGCTCTGCAATATACATAGATAATATAGAAATATATGACATGATTTTGAAGATGTTATTGAAATCGTTTAAGACATCAACAAGGAATCAGTGAAATGAGAGTTGGTAACAAGAAGATCTCACAAGCAATATTCCACCTGACCTTTCCAGCGAAGACTTGGTCGTTCTATTTTTCGATATTTGCATGCGCAAACGCGATATTTTGGTACGCATAACTACGTAGATGTAGGGATACAGAGAACGATCGATAATCGCCGTTCTCTATTAAGGAACTATATACAGGGTGTTTCAAAAGTGACCACCCTTTTGGAAGATGCTCTTAGTTTTGCAAATGGCCGCCAATGTCAAATCTGTTTTGGCATTTGTGGACTAGAATATAAGTAAACAAGCCATGGAGCGATACACTCCCCAAGAACGCGGAATAGTCATGTCTATTTTTTTGCGTAAAAATTCGTCTGTGGTGTTGGCGCAGCGCGAATACCGTCGCCGATTCCCCGGCCGTCCGACACCGGTTGCGCAAACACTGCGCCGTTTGGCCACTAACCTTGAAGAGTATGGGACCACATGAGACGTTGCCAGGAGTGGCCGTCCCCGGAGCGCCCGTTCTGCCGAGAATATCGCCGCTGTTGCTGAGGATGTCGAGCTGTCGCCGGAAACATCGACCAGACGCCGTGCCTCGCAATTAGCCATCAGCCGGTCGTCCCTATGGCGAATTTTGGTCAAAGACCTTCGCAGGTTCCCATACAAAGTCCAGTCCGTGCATCAGCTGCTGCCTGTCAACCGCCAAACGCGTGTAACCTACGCCCACGCCATCCTCAATCTCGTGGACGAAGTCGACGATTTTTCCATCAAAATCATAATGAGCGATGAGGCTCATTTCCACCTCAGCGGGTACGTGAACAAGCAAAACTATCGCTTCTGGGGCACCGAAAATCCACGAGTGATGAACGAGGAGCCATTACACCCGTTCAAAGTGACTGCATGGTGCGCTGTTCACGCTGGAGGAGTCATCAGGCCATTTTTTTCGAGAACGCCACTGGTCAGACGACAACAGTGGACGGTGCGCGCTATAGGGTCATATTAACCGAGCTTTTTCTGCCACAATTTGACGAATTAAGACTGGAGGACATGTGGTTCCAACAGGACGGACCAACGGCACACACTGCGCGAGCCACAGCCGATACTCTGAAGACGGCGTTCCCGGGTCGCCTCATCTCTCGTTTTGGCGATTTGCAGTGGCCCGCAAGATCGCCCCATTTAACCGTTCCAGACTTTTTTGTGGGGTTTTTTGAAGTCCCGTGTTTACGTGAACAAGCCCGAGAACCTTGAAGCCCTCAAGGTCAACATTCGATACGAGTGCGAGAATCTGTCGCCCGAAGTTCTCGCCGAAGTGATGAAAAATTCCATAAAACGAGCCCGTATGGTAATCAATTGTGACGGCGCCCATTTAACCGATATCATCTTCTCAACTTAACCAATAAAATTCTAAAGGTTCAAATAAACATAATCAAAAAACAGAATCGAAGTTTTTCATTTAGAAAAAAATGAGAGCCAAACAACATCGGATGACTTCTTTTGAAACACCTTGTACTTTTCGGACCATTTTTCGCTCGAAGTCTCCCAGTGATGTTTCATTAGCATTCGATATGACCCAGGATTCTGCACCATAATACAAGACAGGTTGTATGAGAGTCCGATATAGTTGGATCCTCATTTCTCAAGAGAGCATCTTATCTCTGAAGTGCTTCCTTAGCTCTGTTGGCAAGCACAATTCTCCGTTTGATTTCTAGGCCGACATTATGGATTCCCTTCACGGCAGATGCGAGGTAAATTAATTCGGCCAGTACTTCGAAATTCTAAACGTTATCAACGTTCACCCTTTCACCCAATCGGGTGGGAGTTCTGCTTGTCGAAACCATTAAGTTCGTGTCTTGTCCTCGTTTACTGCCAAACGCACTTTTGCTGATTCCTTCCCAAATCTTGAAAGTACTGCAGTAACTTCGATGACTTCGGATGAGGGTATGTTTAAGTCGGTTCACCCGACTGAAATTTCTGTACAGGTTTTAGACATCAATCAGGAATCAGCGCTTCGGTTTAATGGTATGCAGCGAACTCAAGGGCGGATACAAATTATGCCGATAAAATAGCCGCAGGTAGTGAACGAAACTACTGTGGAAGACCGCTTTCTTAGTTCTTCACAAATGTTATAGAATCCTTCATGGATTCTATGAAAATGGTCTCACTTCTCAAATAAGTTCACAGATCAGACGACAAAGTACAACATGCTATCTCATCTTTATGGTGATAATAAGGAGAAGGATAGCAGCGATCATTATTACCACTTTAAATTCTATTTTCTGTATATTTCGTAGATTTGATGGTACGGAGAACAATGAAAGGGTGAGTAAAAACAAAACCGATAAATCCGCAGCTAAGAAGTACTGCGACACTGAAAATTTTCCTTCATATATATCATGAAATCCTTTATTGATTTTCAGTTACACACGTTGACATAAAATGGTCCCAACAATATATTGCAGGAACCATGTATATGTTTGTAAGTACTATTGTCATGAAATGAAGATCTGCTTGTTTTTTTTTTTGTTGTCTGTCACGGATTTGTTTACAGCAGTTTTCAACCAACAAAGCCCCATTTGAGTTCAAAAACATTTGTAATAACCTACTAATCATTGTGTCTCCCACATGTAATATTGAAAGGCAAACACAATGTGTTTGGACACAAGTAGACTATATTTGCAACAAGCTACTAACATGTTATATTTGCATCAAAACAACAACAAAAATACAGATTTTTTAGCATCTAGAAAAATTTTCATCGATTCTATTTCTATATATTTATGAAATTATTTCATGGCAACAATGAAACAATTTCGTAGGTTTTATGAAACTTGTCGAAAAATTACTTACTTACTTATCCGGTCTCGGACAACCCCGGAGGGTCAGGGACCTTACAAAACGAAGATAACATATTTCGCCAACCAGTTCGATCTTTTGCTTTATTTCTCCAGTTGGCAATACCAAGTTTACGCAGTAATTCGTCAACCTGATCCCTTCTGCGGAGTCTTGGTCTTCCTATTTTTCGTCTTCCTTCGAGTTCGGTTTCGAAAACCCTTCGTGCTGGTTCGTCTTCATCCATTCTACTGACATGGCCTAGCCAGCGCAATCGCGTTATCTTGATCCGCTTAACTATGTCAATGTCAGGATAAAGCTCATACATCTCATGATTCATGCGTCGCCGATACTCGCCCTTGTGCACTATACGGCCGTAAATTTTTCAGAGTATTTTGCTCTCGAAGACTTCTACAGATGTTTCGTCTGCTTGCGATAGGACCCAGGATTCTGCGCCATAAAGCCAGACAGGTTGAATGAGAGTCTGGTACAGCTGGACTTTTGTTACTCGAGAGAGGGCTTTATCTCTAAAGTGCTTGCTTAGCCCAAAATAACATATATTCGCAAGCACAATTCTCCGCTTGATCTCAAGGCTGACGTTGCTGTTTTTGTTTACGGCAGATGCGAGGTACATAAATTCGTCCGCCACCTAGAAATTATTACGGTTATCAATGTTCACGCTTTGGTCTAATCGCATGGAGGCCCTGTTCGTTGAAACCATTAATTTTGTCTTGTCCTCATTTACCTTCAGACCCATTTTTGCTGAATCCTTCTCCATTCTCGAAACAACCGCAGTAACTTCTCTAATTTTGCGCCCAATGATATCTATGTATATCATCAGCATACGCGAGCGTCGAAAAATTAGTTGGATCTTTATGATTCCTGGCAAGCTGCATAGTTTTTCACTCTAGAAACATTTCAAAGAATCTAAGAAAAATTTTCATAGATTCAATGAATGGACATGTATAAAATTGTTTGATAGCACCAATGAAACATTTTCGTAGGTTTTATGAAACCTGTCGAAGAATTAGTTGCATCTTTATGATTCCTGGTAAAATGTATAATTCTTCAGATCTGTGAGTGGAACTGTGTCGTTATCAGAATTTTTTCTCAATAATGCTGGTCGAAAATTCGTCGTGATATCCATGTGTGACGAAAACTATACAACCCACGAGAATTTTTTTAGTATACAATTTCCCGAACACTGAGTGAAACATAAGATACCGAAAATAGAAACCAATGAAGACTATATATGAAGCAGTTTAACATTTTAGGATAGTCTTTTACAATATCTATGAAATCGGCGAATATATATAAACAGGGCTAGATCCTAAAAATCGATGAAAGCCAATATCCGCCATATAAGGGTTTTTCAACAAAGACGCTACAAAAGTAAATCGATAGGGAGAGCAAACGACGCCTTTTTTTCTCCCGCTCTTTTGACATTTCTCTTCAGTAAGGTTTGCCATTTCATCATGGAAAGATATACGAGCCAACAACGAGTCGAAATTATTAAAATTTACTACCGAAATTTGAAGTCAGTGGCCACAACTTTAAGAGCGCTACGTCCAATTTATGGTCGTCACAATGGTCGAATTTGAATCGAAATCGAATTTGAATCCAAAATCGAAAAATTTGAATCCACAGGCACAGTACAAAATGTTCACGTGCCAGTGAGACAAAGAAGTGCCCGTAATGTCGAGAACATTGCTGCCGCTGAGGCTTCAGTTCAAGAAAGCCCAAATGTGTCTCTCACACGTCGTTCTCAAGCATTGGGCATCTCTGTGACGTCGTTGTGCTGAATTTTGCGAAAAGATCTTGGCCTACATCCTTACAAGATCAAATTGACGCAAGAACTGAAGCCGCTTGACCACCATAAGCGTCGTATGTTCGTGAATTGGGCTGAGCAACAACTTGAAAACGATTCGGATTTTCATCGGAAAATCATCTTCAGCGATGAGGCTCATTTCTGGCTGAATGGCTTCGTTAATAAGCAAAATATGCGTTATTGGTCAGACAGCAATCCACACGTAATCCATGAGTCATCATTGCATCCCGAAAAAATTACGGTTTGGGCCGGCGGCGTCATTGGGCCGTACATCTTCCGCGATGATCAAGACCGGCACATTACTGTGAATGCGAATCGCTACCGTTCAATGATAACCGAATATTTTTGGCCCCAATTGGATAATATGGACTTGGAGGACATGTGGTTGCAACAGGACGGCGCCACAAGCCACACAGCGAATGCCACAATCAATTTATTGGAAACTAAGTTTGGTGAACGTGTTATCTCACGAAATGGCCCAGTTGATTGGCCGCCTCGGTCGTGAGATTTGACGCCGTTAGATTATTGCCAGTGGGGCTACGTCAAGTCTATGGTCTATGCCAACAAGCCAGTGACGATTGATGAACTTCGTACGAATATCGAACGTGAAATTGCAGCAGTATCGGGCGATGCTTGAAAACCGGCGAAAATTGGGTTCAGCGTCTGGACTTCGGCAATCGTGCCCGTGGTGGCCATGCTAAAGAAATCCAGTTCCATACATAATGGCATCGAACGTACTTTCACAGGAATAAAAAATAATAAAAACTTTCTCAGAAAATTAAAAAAAGTTTCGAAAATTGTCACACACAATGGTGCCAATACTAAGCATAAATTTTGCAAAAAATTCCAAGGACATTGAAACAGGACTAGGTCCTAAAAATCGATGACAGCCAATATCCGCCATGTATATGAAAATATCTCAAAAAATTAAAAAAAGTTTGGAAAATTTTGACACTTTAATATTCACACATATTGTTGGAAATACGAAGAAGAAATTTCATTAAATATGTCAAAGATAGTGAAACAGAACTAGGTCCTTAAAATCGATAAAAACCAATATCCGCCATATGTATGAAAACTTCTGCTTCTGCTTCGTATTTCCAACAACATGTGTGAATATTAAAGTGTGCAAATTTTCAAAACTTTTTTTTAATTTTGTGAAAAATTTTCATTTTATATTAATTTACGTCAATTTACATCAAATGTATGACAAACTTACATCAAGTTAATGACTAACTTACATCTAATTGACGACAAATGTACAGCAAATGTATGAATATTTTACATCAAAATAGTGAAAAATTTGTTACAACTTGATGCGAAACGTACATCATTTTGATGAAAAATGTATATTAACTTGATGTAACGGTGTCGTTGAATGAACATAAACTATTGTTGAGATATGGATGAAAGACTGATGAAATGTTCTTCATAAATTCAATGAAATGTGTCGAAGGTTGGAAAATGAGAAAATATTTCATCAAATTTATGGAGGAATTCATAAACTTGATGAAGCCTTATCTTACAGTGCATAAGGGAATGAAGGACACTAGTCCAAAATGCTTCAGACTACAACTTTGCTTCTGCATTGTTATAAAAATGAATGTGCTCATGGCATCAATAGGGACTTTTTTTGAAGGACATATGATATACACGTTTTTTGTAATTAGGTGGGTCACACGGCTCTATTTAGATTTCTAACCACTTTTTTCTTTATTTTCATCTTAATCAACTCAAGAACTTAATAGTCTCATCTGCTTGAAATCCTGCCTGAAATCCATCATCAGCAGATTGCCTTTACAACCTACAATTATCACATTCCCTTCGTATGTATGTGTATTTTTGTGTGTTTGGCTTTCTTTATTTTGGGAAAACGTCAAGTGCCAACTCCATATGTTGCCCCCGATGCAACAACATCAGCAGCAACAGCAAAATCCCACTTTAAATTCTGGCAAAATACGTATGAAGGACAACAGGCAACAACAGCTACAGCTACAGCAACCGTAACTGAAGGTTCAGTCAGGCATTTATTTCGAATACGAACTCAGTCGCTCTTTCTCTCTCTCTTAATCCTCCTGCATGTGCCCCTGTGCTATATAGAGTAAATGTCGGTGTGTTTGATTGTTTGCACGACCTCCATCCATTTAATCAAACTCCCATCCTATCCATCCTATTCAGCCACCCTAACTGCCTGAGCTTGAGTATTTTGCACCACTAAGGACTCTAACACAGCTACGCACGTAACATTTCAATATATCCTTAAACACAGAGTGTTTGCGAGTGTTCACAAAACATTCGTGAGCTAGTGTGTGTGTGAGAGTTTTTTCTCTTGTCCGTCCTTGTGCATAACATTGTGTGTGCGTGTGTGTGTTAATATTGGAATAAAGTTTTATGCTTTGCTGTGGTTATACATGTATGTGTTACCCAATGTGCATGAGTGTGTTTGTGAAAAAGTTTGCGTTCTACACAAAAATTTTGTTTTAGAACACTCATGTGTTTGTGTGTGTGTGCCTTCATGTTGGAATTTACATTTTTGTCTGTATATGTTTCTTAACATTTATACGGTCTACATTCATCCGTACATATAATATATCCATACATACAAACACATTCAGCGTCACACAAAGCGCTTCGGGGTGAAAACCTTGTACAAGCATTCTCATTTCAGTTCAGTTCACTCATATCATGTACACAGCTCTGACGCAGTTGGAATGTTTTTGTTCAGAAGTTTTATAATGGGACCCAATAGGAAATTATGTCAGATATGTACGAAAGCGAATGAAAATAAAAAACGACCAACAGAGATGTTAATAATAGTGATGCAAACACCTACAGATAAACGATTCTCATTTTCAAGATCATAATATGTGTGGCCTGCTTAAAGTTTCATCACTTTATAGATCTACTACTAAAAATATATACACGATACGAAATTTGTCTTTTTTTATTGTTTGCTTGCAAATATATCGTGATTGTAGCTTGCCGCAAATATAGTGTACTTGTGTCCAAACACATTGTGTTTACTCTTCAATATAACATGTTTGGGACACAATTATTAATAGGGTTAACATACGTATTTGTGACCCAAATGTGATTTTCTCTTTTGAAAACTGCTGAAAACAAAAACGTGACAGACAATAAGGAAACAAAAGCCAGCAGATCATCACTTCACAAAAACAATGCTTGCAAACATGTACATGCAATATGTTTCTGGGGTCGTTATTTTTCAGCGTGTAGCAATAGGAATTTGACTTGTTGCCCATTCTTGGTGAGTTCTAGGGTATAAAACTATTTTAGCAGCAAAATTAGATCTGCTCCAAAATTTCACCAACGGTAAAGGATTTTGCGCTGACTTGAAAAATAAGTTTTTATCGCGCAAAGTCCAACTTCTTCTATAGGCCTTTAAAGCTTGAGTATATAATCGGTCATATCTCAGGTATTTATCATCGGATCTGCTTGAAATATGTAGCATTACAAATCCCTTGTGAAACTCTATAACTCTGTATATAAATATATTTCCTTTTATTAACCCATTGAGGGCTCATTTAAAAAATGTTTTTTAACCTAATTTTTTTGGTTTAATCAATTTGTTGTTCTTGTCTTTTGGTGTTGTTGTCTTTTGTCGGTGTTGTTGTTGTCTTTTAGTTTTGTTGTTCATTGTTGTAGTTTTTACACAACAAAATAAAAAAAATAGTTCTAAAAACTCGAGCGATTTTTCTGATTTTGTCACACATCGACTTAAGGTCAGAGGGAATTTGAACCCCCCTGCCTGAGACCGGCCGGACGGTCAGGCGACTAGGTGGAATATTAATTTAACGATTTATGAAATTTATTTCATCAGGATCGGATAATAAATGGCAAAGTTATGCGCGATTATACATTCAAGCTTTGGAGACCTATATTTCGGAAAATATGGACTTCCGCAAATTTTTATTTTTTTAATCGCATTTAAATTTACCAGGCAAAAAAAAAAACGAAAAAAATCCAATTTTGCTGCTAAAAGAAATTTGCTCCAATTCTAGAAATGTCGAATCCACTAACCACTCATGTGTTTTAGAGTTTAGTGTTTTCATGTTAGATAAAATTTGATCCGAATTTCATTGTGATTCCTAAATTTACATTCCTCTACTGAGTTTGTTACTTTTCGTTTCCATGAAACTTGGCCCAAATTCTTTGTTGGTCCGTAACAAGGGTCTAGTAACGGTTAAATAGGTTGGAAGCGGTGTAAAATTATCAGTCCTTATCATTACATCCAAAACGCAAAAGCTGAATGTTAAATTAAAGCCTGTTTTCGTCATTTTTTTTCGTCTTCTTCCTATTTTTAAAAATTAAATATTTGTGGACAATTAATCCTAATAATGGTTATGAAAACCCGCCTAAAGACTAACCCTGGTGCCATGAAAAGTGTCGCATGGCAAGAGATGAAAATAAAACTGCATGTGTGACAATTCTTCAGTCAGTTCCCAATGTGCCATATGAATCCGCTACGAATTCGAGACGGATCCGTTTCTGCGGATACAGTGTCCCAAACGAACATCCATTATGGACTCATAACGAATTCGTTTCCGTATGAAATTCCCCTCGAAAACGCGAATCATTTTTTGTCATACTTTTCTAATACTTTTCGGGTTCGTTTTTAGTAATTAAAATGGATTCGAGACGGATTCACTTTTATTAATTTTTGCGCATTCGAAACGGATTCGATCTGACTTAACATTTATATTAATCTGCGACATTAAATATTTCATTGTTTCGCCTTTTATGTTTTTTACGCACTCGTAACGGGTTCACGATTTCACTGATTCGCCTTTTAATGATTTTACTGATTCGAATCGGGTTCGAAACGAATTCCAAAACTCATATTTCGCTTTTTATGATATAACGGACTCGTTTCGATTTTTGCACATTGGGTTGGAACGCGATCCGCGACAGAGCGCTATAAGAAGAAGAGGAGAGAAAAAACCCCTTGAAACACTGTTCGTGGTGCGATCTATGCGACAGAGGGTTATTTGACGTAGATTGACTTAAACCAGGTGGAATTTCAAAAACTGTTGACTTACATTTTTCATGTCGTTTTGATGAAAGACTTTGAAATTTAAATGTATTTTGGACTTATTGGTTATATTTTATTGTTAGTATATGTTTCTGGTGTATTTACACAAGAATTTCAACACACAAATCGAAATGCCGTTGCTGATTTATTGTTGGATGGTTTGAGTCATTGCCTCTATCTGGTATTATTAAACCAATACTTTCCAACATGCAACCGCCCATATGCAACACACTAAATGTCATCAAAATACTGAGAGAGATGGCGTCTCTATACATCATTACTCTATGAGTTTATCCCCCCTATAATGTGTGGTGATATACCTAAATACTTGTGGAGAGGGGAGCTGATGAGATGCTTTGGTGAACATTGAAATATCTATATTCCCCACCATTCACCGAAATAATAAATTTCACTGCTGCCTGTAAAACTATTTTCTATTAAAATTTATTTTTAATAGAGAAAAGGGATCTTGAACCGCATTGCGAGGGTTGCTATTATATTTCGGGAATATCGAATGATAACACACACTTTTAAATGAAAATTGCTTTATTGTTTTTCAAAATATCACCCTTGATGATCAATAACCATTTGCATTCGTTCAAACCATTTGCCCTAGCAGTTTATCCATTCCTCTTGAGACACCTCTCAAACATGGTTTTTGAACGCTTCAACGGCTCCTTCGGCGCTTTTAAATCGTGGGCCACGCAGTTTACTGTTAATATTCGGAAATTCCCCTGTTTGACGAGATGTGTCGGAGCTCGAATTGGCATGATGGAGAATGATTCGCCTTTGGCTGTTGGTTTTATGAATGTCTCCGAAGACTTCCGGCAAATATATGGTCGTGTACCACTCAGAATTGACCGTTCTGCGTTGCTCAAGCGGCACAGTGGCTACATAACCCATTCGGCCGAAGAAACAGGCGACCATTTGCTTCTCTGTGCTCCTTCCACGATTCCACGATTTGTTTGATATAGCTCGTCTTGAAAAACCCACACGATCGATTGCTGTTTTGTTTCCAGCTCATACACATATATCCATGATTCGTCACCTATCACGATTTTATACACGTCTTTTGAAGCACCACGGTCGAACATTTTAATCATTTCGCTAAACCAATTAACACGATATATTATTTAATTAACACGAGCCTTTTTTGAGCGATTGTCATGGGATTACGTGGAATCCAACGCGAACAAATCTTTTTTACAGCCATATGTTCATGCAAAATCGAATGTATTGAAGTGGAAGTAACGTGCAAGGATGCTTCTATCACGCTATATGTCATATTGCACTATCAAGTCACGCACTGCATCGATGTTTTGTGGCAGAACAACCGATTTTAGGCGACGTTCACGAAATTCATTATGGAGCGAACGGCGTCCGAGACTGAACTCTTGATACCAACGATTTACAGTGGTTTTTGATGGTGCTTCATCACCAAAAGTTCAAACAAGTTGATTGAAACACACTTGTTTCGATAATCCACGCCGAAAACCGTAAAATATCGTCCCACGAAAATTTTCACGGGTTAATTCCATTTCTTGACCGAGATGCATTTAAATACAACAAATAGTGCTCGTAAATGAAAACGTTCTATATACGTTTAAGCTAAAAAATGTCAAGCTTTCCAGTGGAATTTCCAGTTTGCATCTGGCAACACTAGTCTTGCCAGAACCCAGAATATAGTTGGCAACCTCGTAAAGCGCTGCATTCAGTTTTTATGAAATTTTCGTACTTGTATAAAAAATGAACCGAAAATTCCTCTCACTTTTCAGTACTCAGTTCTTAGCGAAAATTTCGTAGGTAAAATCAATTACAGGGATGTTACGCCACATATATTTCGTACGAAAACAATTGTTTGGAATTGGTCATGAAATATTTGCAAGGAAAATCGGATATATGTAGATGATGGTAACAGAGATAGATGGTAAGGAGGTAAATGACAAAATTTCCTATGGAAATTTCCCTAGTACTGAATGCGGGGCTTAAGGAATCAGCTAAAGCGGGTTTAGTTTCAAGTAATTAAATATAGGCGATGAAATATTTGCTAGATAATGCGGATAATATCGACCGGGGCTACTTTAGAAGGCTGGTCACTAAGAACCAAAGTTCGCAAGTTCGAATCGCTTAGAGTGATAGAATGTGTTAGATAGACACAAGAGAAGGAATGAAATTTTCCCTAAATGATTCAGACTACATTTGGATTAGAAGAATATTTTCCGAATTCCTTTGAGCTATACAGATCGTAGAGCAAATTAGAATAGAGTATTTTATTCTCTCAACAATTTTTACTTCGTAGGTTTGGTTGCATGTAAGCGTTGGATGCTTCAACGCATGGCTTCAATACTACCAGATAGAGGCAATAATACACAACCTCAAACAAAGCAACTACAACCGCATTTCGTGTTTGTGTGGCAAAATACAATACAAATGTATACCAACGATAAACGTCAACAAAAAAGTGAAAAAAATACATTTAAATTTCGCAGTTCGAAATTAAAAAGTTAAGTCAACAGTTCTTGAAACTCCACCTGGTGTAAGTTAATTTTCGTCGAATATATCTCATGTGCTCAAACCTACGTCGACGAGTGTGAAATGAAAGGTCAGATAAGAGAAATGGGTTCTCTATTCGAATTTACTCTATGATACAGGTAAGGGGTTTATTTGTTAAAGCATGAAATGTGCTCGACGTACCGTGAAAATGATCGACGACGATATTTTGGTTTTGCACTTATGTGCACTATTTCGATTTCGAGACATTTTATTCTTCACGTTTCGAGTCACTTTATTCTTCATGTTTTTTTTTTATTAGATATCATTTGATATTTTCATGACTACGCCACAATTCGTCGCTTCTCCTTAGATTTCCTATTGGGGTCGGTTAACATAAAACGAACATTTTTTTTATACTGACGCAAAAAGTGGATTTCGTTTTGTTTTATTTTATTTTTCATTCTTTGCAGTTGAGTTAACCGAAAATATTTCTCCATTTTGTTGTGAAATTTAATAAACTGTACTAAGGCAAATAGTAGAACAACGAACGAGTATTATTTACTGGTCATGACTGGATGAATGGATGGATGTTGGTTGTTGAATTTTGGAAGAATTTTAATAACAAAATCTACGCAAGATAACAACTTTAAACACGACCAAATACAGTTGAAACACAAACACCCCTATGCTCAGATACAAGTATGCAAACATTTTTAATTTTTATGTATTTAATTACAAAAATCTGAGGTTTAACTTTATGAGCGGCTAAACTAACAATGAATCTCTATAGCTGGCTAGTTGACATTCGAAGCTTATCGCTTAATCTCACTAGTGGTTTATAAACTACGGTCACAAGCGCATTCTGTGGGTGTGTACCAGCAGCAGCGTAACTTGGTAACTGCCACCGTGCGCGTGTGTGAGCCATAGTGCGGTGATTTACTTGTGGTCTCCAGCGTAATACTAGTAGCGTGATAATTAGTTTTACTTCCACACTTTGCACTGAAGTTGTAAACCCCTTTGGGATCTAAATTGTACAGTTTGCCATGCAATGTACTAGATATATGAAGTCTTGGCTTTACTTTAGTATAATAATCTAGTTAAATTGACTAAGTGAAGTCGCAAAAAATAAAATATTTTCCTATTACCTCGCACAGTATATCTGTTGACTACAAATCCGCTCAAAAGTCTCATATATGGTAAAAATTTATATAAACTTCTTAAACCAATCCTGTTTGAAATCGGTGTAAAACTGTGGCTTCCAATCAGCGAGTCTTAATAGGTCTTACAGCTTTTTGATTGCAAGAAGATCTTTCGAAACTCTTTTTATAATCTAATGAAAATCGATTTTTGTATTAAATTATACGCTAAAAAATAATGTCCCCTATAACATACTGCAGGAACCATGCATATATATGTTTGCAACATTGTTTTCATGAATTGAATATCGCCTGCTTATTTGTTTCCTTGTTGTCTGTTGCGTTTTTATTTTCAACAGTTTTCAACAAACAAAGCCACATTTGGGACACAGACACATTTATTATAACTTATTAATCACTGTGTCTACACAAGTAATATTGAGTAGCAAACGCAATGTATTTGGACACAAGTATACTATATTGGCAACAAGCTACAAACACGTAATATTTGCATCCAAACAACAATAACAGACAGATTTTTCAGAGCGTACGGATAACATAGAAACCTTGTTCTGTTGTTTAGTGTAATCCAAGACTTTACGGCAAAAGTAGTAAATTCCAAAGGTCTACGGTCTTGGGAGACAAATCATTCTAATCATTTAGAGCATTTACGCTCTCTTTCTAGCAGACAAAGAAAATTCATGACCACAATGTAAACATGCATTGAAGCTATGATGTATTTTACGCTGTGGTAATGCATTTATACATTTTTACAAATAATCACCACAACGTAAATATTCATGGCACAAACTACAAATATCCTCGAATGTATGAAACTGTTCATTCCTTCAATTTATGTTTACCTTGTGATGGTGATAGGTTGGGGTTTGTTGTAAATTTATTTGCATTGTAGCCTTACCTAGGGCATGTTTCGCTGCCGTTTCTAATATAATATTCGTTAAGGGCACCTTAAACCTGTGGACCAGTCGGCCGACTTTTGTTTCGGGCATTGTTTCGCCTTACACCAACCGACTTTCCGGCCGTTTCACAGTGGGCGATTGGGCCTCGCTAGCGGCATTTAATTCAAATTTGAAAAAGCGTTAATTTTTTTTCACAAATCGATAACAGATGCTTTGATTAGATTTTTGGCGGTTTTTTATAAGCTCTACGATCAGCTGATCATCAGCTGTGAGCTGTCAAACACAAAATATGTTTTAGCAAGTGCTTTACAATATTTTTTCTTTGTTGTGCGCATTGATTTCGAGCTCCTTGGAAATTTACAATTTTTACTTGTTTTATTAAAAGTGTGGCTTTTTATTAACTTCAAGGTATGTATTAAATCAGTGTTTGTGACCGGTCTATAAATGTGTTGTTCATAAAACGTAGTGGTAATTAAGTGTATTAACAACTAGCCCGCACTAGCGTGCACCTGTCGTTCGTGGAGTAGAACTTACAAGATTCGCACGGATTAGGTGTAACTCTTGTTTTAGCTGGAAGTATGAGTCATTGTGCGTCCAAAATGTGTAATATGAACTGCTATTACCTGCTAACCTTTAAATCATGGCACTTTTTAGGAACAATGTCGGTAGCAAAACGGGTACTTTTTTTAGTATGGCATGAAGAAGCGATCCCAACCAAGAAGTTTCTCACCATGGAAAACTTTGTATTTGGTACTGTTCTCAAAAACCTTAAATATACTCAGAAGGAGCAGTACGAGATTGGCAAAAAGCTGCGAAATTTTACTAGTAAGCTTGTAGAAAAGTGGAAAAACTGTAAAAGAAATACGGTTTTTTTTGGAAACAAAAACCAGGAATGGCTAGATACGCCGTTAGTATTGATTGAAATATCATCTTCCGAAATTATTGGACGTCCACAAAAAGATATTTCGGAGGGTTGCAAAAAAACGCAAGTTAAGAAATTGTCAGGCCTTACTGAAGATGTGCCATCAGAAGCATTGTTGGTAGCTGCAAGCTGCAGCTTGTATAAAGGTGGAAAACGTAGTGCTTCACAGGTGGTGTCAATGCTAAACGCCGACGAAGAGTTTAGCGGTAAGATTTTGAAAACTATGAGTACCCCTCAGCGTCTACCGACAAAATTTTCTGATGAAAAAGCACTGGCGCTATTTGTAGATGTTGGACATACCAAGTACACATGGAATTTGTCAAAGAGAGCCGCTAAAGGGCAAAACGCCGATATATATCCATGCTACGACAAACTGCGTTGTGCGAAAAAAAAAATGCTATCCTAGTGTCATCACGGTCACTGATCATTTCGCTGAAGTACCATTACAAAGCTTAGTAGACCATACGATTGCTAGGATTATTGAAGCACACCCAGAAAGTTTTCAAAACCATATTGAAAATAATAATAACACCCAATTAACTGCTACCTACAAATGGGGTTGTGATGGCAGCAGCGGCCATTCTACTTACCGGCAAAAAATTAATGACTTCGATGGAGACATGATAGATCAATATTTATTTTCAATTTGTATGGTACCATTGAGAGTGCAGAAAGGACCGACAGTTTTATGGAAAAACAATCGGCCTTCTTCTACCCGATATTGTCGACCCACTAAATTACTTTGCGAGAAAGAATCGGCAGACTTGTCTCGCAGAGAAATTCAAAACAGCCAAATATTAAATATTTCTCCAACATTTGTGAGTACCTTAAGAATTGATCACCAATTTCATATGACCATGCTTGATGGCAAAACGTTCAGTGTCATATCGGAATCGGCTTCGCAAACATGCGGAATCTGTAGCGCGACTCCCAAAAATATGAACGATCTAAATTTGGTGAAAAGCTTTCCTATTAAGGGAAACCTATTTGAATATTGCTTATCAAGTCTCCACGCATGGATTAGGTTTTTCGAGTGTGTTTTGCACATTGCATATAGAATACCAATACAAAAGTGGCAAGCTCGTGGTGCTGACAAGGATGTCGTTGAACAAAATAAAAGAAGTATTCAGCAGAAGCTAAGGGAAGAAATGCATTTGTTGGTGGATATACCAATGGCTGGTACTGGCAGCACGAACAACGGAAACACTGCAAGGAGGTTTTTCCAACAACCAAATTTGGCTGCTCGTATAACAGGAGTAAGCTATGATTTAATATATCGATTTAGCGTAGTCTTACGAGCATTGGCTTGTGGATACGACATAAATTCGGACGCATTCGGATCTAACGCATTGGAAACTGCCGAAATTTTTGTTAAAGCATACTCCTGGTTTTACATGCCATCGTCTGTTCACAGAATTTTAATTCATGGAGCAGATATAATAAACCATTTTTCCCTTCCGATTGGTATGATGTCCGAAGAAGCTCTTGAAGCCAGGAACAAGGACTATCGAAACATACGCGAGAGCAATACAAGAAAAAATTCCAGGAAAAATACAATGGAAGATATCATAAATGCTTTATTAGTTTCGTCTGACCCTTTGATATCTTCATTGTCAAATGGGTCTTCAATTTCGTCTGCAAAAAATATTATTATGGACGATGATGTTAAGAGCTTGCTTTTAATGAAGCATCCAGATATGCCTGATTCTGATTCCGAAGATTCGAAGATAATTTTGATTTATAAAATTTGTTTATTGAAGTTAAAACAAAAAATTTGAAATTAAAAAAAAATTAAAAAAAATTAAAAAAAATTTTAAAAATTAAAAAAATAAATTTAAACAAAATTTTTTTTCTTAAAAAATTCTATGACTTTTTTCTGAGCTGTGAAAAAAAACCGTCTGAAGATATCTTTTTTCGTTTAGAAGTTATTAATTAAATGCCGCTAACGAGGCCCAATCGCCCACTGTGCGTTTTTCTGAAAATCAAACTAGTTTTGACTTTTGCCCGACTAATCGGCCGACTGACCGACTTCACCTTACACTGGGAGATGAGTCGGCCCGACTCGAATCCGCTGTTCCAAGGTGCCCTTTAAGATATTATTGAGATCTTACGTAAGACCAGGGGATTTCTGTGGTACAGCTGATCGAAAAGGTACAAGCGAAATGATGTAGAATGAGAGGCCAAGGAAGGCATACAGATTATAGACCATGCAGCAAACTAAGTTTAAAAGTGTTCGATTGATACTATGAGTAATGGCAGCTGAGTTATGTTTTATGTTGTTTGCATCGAACGAAAATACGCATTCTCTTTTATTTCTATCCGTATTGGTCCAACCAAAGAGAAAATTACAAAAGCAACTCGAACTCGATGAAATGTCGTACTACCTCGTCATCATCAAGAGAACGCGAAGAGAGCCATATCGGCTCTTTTATATTTCTCTGTGGTAAGACTGACGCCTTGTTTGAAATTGATTCTGCTACCGAATGGGTCGGTGCTGCTAATGGGGATTTTATGTCGCACAGCATCAGTCTGAATATGTCTATCCGAATAGCTCAATTTCCAATAAAAAATACGTAACATTTTCTCCGTAGCGGGCTACGAATTGCTAATCATCCATACAGATGGTAAGTTTAGCTCGGATTGTCTATTATCTGGCATAGTGTAAACTTTTGTCTACACCAGTATGATTCCGTCTGTTTTATCTTTTCGCCAAACCATTGCAATCAGCACCAGCGACAATTTTAGTGGTACTCTCAAAGAAAGAAGTTTGAAATTAATGGAAAACAGTATTTGCTACTTTCCAGCAGACATTACGGCAAATGAATACAAGCATCAGTTGCAAACAACAAAACTATGTTTGATTTTTTAGCTAACTTGTTTGCGTCTCCTTTGTCGGCAGTCTTTTTTCTCCTATAGCTAATATATGTTTTTGAGTGTATTCACTTAACATCATCCTGCATCGAATTCATAATATACACAGCCTATTTTTGTTTCTGCTATAGCCTCTTTATGGAATATAAAATGTTTGGTCTCCGAACACCAGATACTGAACTAAAGTAATAAAGTAAATATCGTGTTTAATTAAAATCTGCCTGACTCCAAGATAACCCCTCTCATGTAGAATTTACCATACGCTAAACTGTCTTTAAACATCACATTGCCATTTTAACAAATCACCGGAAGCAAAAATTGATCGAATTTGTGACAAGGATTTTATGTCATCGGCTAGATATCATGGAACGGATTTCCGTCTTACAAAAAACAAAAACATGTCCTTACTCTTACATAGAATGTAGGCAAGGAATCAATAACCTCCACATATGTGTCACCGACAATAGTTTGCCATTTGCAGTCTCGGTTAAAGCTAAAGTCCTTGTAAACTTAATAAAAAGCCCATATACTTTGGCAGTACCTACACATGTATGACAGACTGTCGTCACATATGGCTTTTTATGTGTTTGACGTCATCTACCATAAACGATAAAAGATCTAGTGTCAGCGTAACACCAGAAGAACATTTTATGACTTTTATTATTGGGGGAACCAAATGGAGCTGCGTATTTTTTCCATGGTAAAGTGTCAAAATACATTTAAGTGTTATTGAAGTGTAATAAAAATCTGGCCGGGCTAAGTTTTCACTTATGGTGCAATATGGAAAAAATATTTCTATTGATATTGATTTTATGTGTCATCTTGGCTGGATAGATTCGTAGCATTACAGAGATGTAGACTTCTTTCGTTTAAAAATAATGGATATGATGTATACAGAACGACATCTTTTTGAATTCATAGAACCGAATTTCGAAATACCATTCCAGACTAGTTGAAGAAGGCAATCTTGATTTTCTCATCCTTCTATAAAAGGACAAATGGAAATTTTCAAAATTTGTCAGTTAGTGTCGTGGGTTATAAACACCACAGCATTGAGTGTTAACTCTTCTCCAGAGAATGATAAAGAAAGTCTTTAATATTGTTCTTCGGATGTAATGGTTTGTTTTTCCATCATGCTTACTTCGTCCTCTATTGAGATGTTGAAGAGATCGCACTGTATGCTTTCGCTCAGTATGGGATCTTAATTGTTATACTGTCGCTCAATGTTATATCCAACAATTTTAGTAAAGGATTTAATGTTAGTCCTCAAAATTCGGTTGAGGCAGCCACATTAGACAAACCGTTGCCACAATCACAATAGAGGTCATTAGAGGTTGTTAGAACCGAATTTGAGGTTCTCACAGCCGAACTAAAGGTTGCCACTAGTGCTGTGCTGTTCCGCGTTTTTGAAGAACCGGATCTATCGAGCCCGGCTCCGCGAAGAACCGAGTAGTTGGTTCGGATCCGGTTCTCAGCAAATTCTTGTCCCAGAGAGTCTTAAGTGAAATATCTTATTATAAGAACATAAAATTTGATAAAAATACACATTTTCATACCCTCAAAGGTTAACACTTTTGGATCCTTTGGCACCAAGTCCTGTTATTCTGAATTCAGTTCTTTTCAAACCGTTTTTGAGTTCTGTTAGAACCGCTTCCCGACGTTTTCGGAACCGTTTTCGGTTCTTTTGAATCCGTTTTTTGTTCCTTTAAGGACCTGATTGGACCTTATGAGTGTGGGTTTAGACCCGGCAAGTCCACGACTGACCAAATATTCACGCTACGCCAGATCCTGGAAAAGACCCACGAAAAGCAAATCGATACGTACCACCTTTGTGTCGATTACAAAGCTGCTTTCGATAGCCCCAATAGGGGGGAAACTGTACGAAGCTCTGTCTGAACTTGGTATTCCGGCAAAACTGATCCGCCTCTATAGAATGACGCTGACCAACACCAAATCAGCAGTGAAAGTGGGGAAAGACCTCACTGAACCATTCTGTACCAAGCGAAGACTGAGACAAGGCGACACACTTTCGTGCAATCTCTTCACCATCTTAATGGAGATAATAATGCGAAAAGCTGCAGTAAATACGAACAAGACCATTAACACGAAAAGCCATATGTTGCTGGCGTATGCTGACGAAATAGACATCATTGGGCGAAATTTGCGAGAGGTTACTGCAGTATTTTCAAGAATCGAAAAGGAATCAGCGAAGGTGGGTCTTGCTGTTAATGAGGGCAAGACAAAATTGATGGTGTCAACAACTAGAGAAACCTCTCGACTTGGTCCGCACTGGAACATTGACAACCGATTTAATTTTGAAGTGGTATATGAATTTGTCTACCTTGGATCCGCCATGAACAAGGACAACAACGTCAGCCTGGAGATAGATAAGAGAATTGTGCTTGCAAATAGATGCTACTTTGGGCTCAGCAAGCAGTTTAGGAACAAAGCCCTCTCTCGACGGACAAAAGTCCAGCTATATCAGACTCTCATTTTACCTGTCTTGACATATGGCTCCGAAACTTGGGTCATATCACAAGCGGATGAAAAACACCTGGGAGTTTTCGAGAAAAAAATTCTCCGTAGAATATATGGTCCTGTTAGGGAAAACGGCGAGTATCTACGTCGCTGGAACGCAGAGCTATATAGTCTATATTCTGACGTGAACATAGCTAGGCGAAGCAAATTAAGCCAATTGTGTTGGCTAGGCCATGTTATCAGAATGAATGCGCGAAAGGTTTTCGATAACGTACTCGATGGAAGCAGCAACAGAAGACGACCAAAACTCCGCTGGAAAGACCAGGCAGAAGAATCCCTCCGTATCCTTGGTGTTACCAATTGGCTAGAATACGCGAAGGATAGAGCCAGTTGGAAGAATATGTTGAAATTTGTTTAATTTGTTTGCTTAATTAATATGTGTAAGACGTCTGACCTCATGAGGTTGTAAACTAGTCAATGAAAGTAAGAACTGTTTTCTGTTTTTTGGTCTCGTATTTCGGTCCATTTGGAATCGTTTTCGGTTATTTTGCAAACAATTTCAGTTCTTTTTCATGAGATGTGATGAGAAACAATTGTTTAATATATATATACAGATGTGGTCCGTCCGTCCCGTATTGCTGTACAGCATTGTCGTTCGCTGCCGGTACTAGAAAAATTTGCGTACCTAAATCTGTTGACAAATTACCAAAGAATGGCTTTGGTTTATATCACAACCGAGGACTTGGGGTTATAATTCACCCGTTACCACTTAATTTGCAATCCACCTAAGATATTCCTTCCGACGGATCACCAGCTTATATAGGTTATAGGCTGATTTCAAGGGATCTGCTGTAATCCACAATAGAACTGGATTACACGACACCGACTTCTACCGTTGAGAGCAATTGCAGGCAGTATTGGAAGGGACGCTTACTTCGTTATATCAGCCATTTAGGTTGCCACACTATTGGCTCCAAACTAGAGGGCAAAGTAGATTTTGGAGTCTCTTCTAAAGATGTGGGTTTAAGCCCTGCACAAAGGATACCAGCCCATTGTAGTATCTCTCAGGCAGAATTCGTGGTAATCGGAAACATTACCCTTTGGCTGGGAAGAAACGTCCTAACCGTCTACGTCTACTCTTACAACCAGGCTGCTATGAAATCTCGCAATCTGTATTTCTGACTGCCGAACAAGCCCATCTAGGGTTTTACATCCGGTTAGAGCTTCTCACAATCAGTGAGCTGTGCGCTTTCTAGTTTTATACTATACTTTCTAGTTTTATACATGAAGAAAATGAGAAAGGGTAGTAAGTGGTAATAGGAAATGAATTAACAGGATTGATATATCTTACGGTATTCGAGTGCTAGGAATAGACAACCATGTTTTTCATCATTGACAGTTTGGACATTTGACACGAACTGAACTTTTACAATGGGAAAGAATAACGAATAAGATTTGTACCCATCAGAAGGGAACACACCGGCGATGATCCAGTGGGTTGGCCCGAATGGAGAAAATACCCAAAAATTAATAAAGGTAGGCAGACACGAACTAAGTCAAACCACGGGTGTTCTAACAGGACATTCAAGTCTAAGAGAACATCGAATTGATTGAGCCGAAGAAACTACTGAAGGTCGTGTGAGGTAGACTTGGAGTAGATGGTGCACTTTCTTAGTCATTACGATTACGACTATGGAAAGAGCTAAGGATATCTCGGAACTGGGTAATGACCATTGGAACAATGCGTAGGCTCCTGTTTCACAACCTAACGCGACCACCATTCCATTCAATATCGCCATTTCCAACGGTCTATCAAAATGCATTGGATAGGAGTAGGAGAAAAGAGAGAATAGTGTTTGTTGATATTTGACTTGAACTTGTTGATGCCGTCAGTAGTAGAGACAAGTAGGAAAACACATGCGGACTGTTCTGCAGAAAAACCCCGAATTAACTCTATAGAGTGTAGTTCAAACTACTGGCCGAGCGACAGCAAATGAATGTGAATATCTGAACAATTTTGTTGTACGGTTAAATACTCTAGCCTCCGGTATGAGGTCATGCACATCAGAGGAACAGTTCCGTTGGAAGTACCGATAAAACCGCGCTAACTCTACACGATGAAGTGGCCACTAAAAGTAGTCGGATGTGAGTTCCTCTGCATGTATTTTTATGATCTTTCTCTCCGTCGTTTTCCATTGGAACATTATATTACAATTATCGATAATTCGTCTAGATTTTGAGTTTTCTGAAGTTAAAATCTGAAAAATCGATAAGCCTTTTTATTGAGTTAACATCTAAAGGCACGGGTAGGGCAATCTATCAAAGTGAACACATGCAAACAACACACAGCGTTAGCATCACATACGTGGTTGTTGTACAACAATGGTCTCTGCCTGAAAATAAGTATTGTGGTATTGTTGTAGCGGCAGCGAACAAACAAGCAGTTCGTCGTCGCCAAAGAGTATTGAATAGTATAGAGAACTCATGGAACGAATTGCATGACTCAAAAGCACTGGCGACATCTGGCGAATGATTCAAAACGTATTACTCTCTGTTTTTGTCATAACTTGGTCCATTCATAATTTTGATGTGAAACATTGATGCCTTTTGAAACATTTATGCTTTTTGTAATGTTTTATGTTTTACATTGTCGAAATGGTGCATTTATATTGAAATATCCTATAAAGAGAATAATACTCGTTTATGCTCTTTTACTCGGACTCTCTACATGAGAGAGGAAAAAGAGTACAGCATATTCTCTATACTATTCAATACGTTTGTGTCGTCGCTCAGTTTATGACAAAACTATAATAATTATTTCAGTGAGGTAAATATTGCTTTATTTATTTCAACAATATTACATCTAATGTTAAGGCAGATGTAAGAAAAAAAAGAAAGCGCAGTAGCAAATGAGCCTGCAGCACAAAAACTACTCTTTTTTTATTTTTCAATGTAACATTTACTAATGTTTTCATAGAAATCGAACAGGTACCGTGTAACAAATGTGTGTTAACACATCGCCCGTGAGTTCGAACACTCATTGATTTTTTTATTTGTATCTATATAAATACTACGGGCAAAGGGGAGAGAAGAGATTTTAATGATCAGTGGACTGTGGGATTTTTAGTCTGATTGACATCTACAGATTTATTGCGATTTCGAACGGACTCTTTTTTGAGAATTTTTTAAGGCGAATTACTCGATAGTATCGTGATCACTAAGCGAGATGACCGTCGCCGAAAGAAATATGTATATGGTCACAGCAGGGATCAATTCTACGTTCTCATGGACAAATGTTGCGATTTTTAACTATTGCACCATCGACTAGATATCTAACTGAAATAATAGTTGAAAGTGTTGTTAGATTTTTAGAATTATTTTCAAGATTTCTGCACAAAAACGGTTATTAGGGCTTCGGGCCGTAGCCTCAGTTACAATTTGGACTCATCAAATGCGAAACCCAGACTATGAATCCAACAATTTCAACCATTTAATACGTGGGTTCAATGATCTGCAAAGCGTATTTCGCTGATTATTCGATTTAATCAGTTTGGCTTTATGCTGTAGTGTCTGATAACTTGAATGTCTACTTATTCGTCAATTAGTCAATCAATTTCTGTTGGAAATCAATCAATCGCTGATTAAATCGAATCAATTTCCGTCGTCTACTATATAGAAATTATGAATAGCTTGATTGAGCGTAACTAACGGACAGAAAGCCGCGTGCGGATTGCAAATCAAAAACGTTAGCATAACTGCTTGAACCACAACATAAGGAACACAAAAGCTAAGAATGAACACAACAAAACGAAATGCAATGAAACGGCATAGAAACTGAGCAGCAGCAACAGAAGAGACATTGTCGATTCGAATTTAATGTCACCATAACGACCAATCATTAGGGGCTTTAATTGCTGCGGCCTTCATGTGTCAATCATCATCAATCAACGACGGGGGACGTAAAGTAACCAAAGAATAAAACTACCATGAAACAACAGCAAGACCAGACAGTAGGAGAAAGACAATAACAATAACCACAAAGAGAAAAAGTGTAAAATTATGCATGTAGTATGTATGTATGTGAGGCAAAGCCACAATCAGTCGACGTTACAGAATTTCTAGCGCTCTGTGTAGCCACTAGACCGCAGCGGCAGTCGAGCGTGTGTTTGTGTGTGTGTAAGATTTACTTGTTTAGTTTGTTGCTCACACACTCTCGCACACTTTAACTCACCCACTCGCAACTCCTGTACTTAAGTTACATTAAACGGGCGTCACTCAACCACCCTCAACATGTGCGGCATATTGTTGTGTTTGTTTACATTCGTTACGAGCAAAAATACGATTGCGAAGAACGAGCGAAAATTCCAAAGTCGCCTTTTATTAAATGCCATTCTCAATTTATAACAATGTCTTTAACATGAAAAACAAACAATAACAACAACTACAAAAGCATCAAGAGGCACAAGAGAACGAAGGACGGAAGTACAAAAAACAGACGCAAAAAAAAAGCACAATCACACAACGTAACTGACAATAACAACGACAACATCAAGAGATAGAGACAATACGAACATTAAACAGCAGCAACTGAATTGTTTGATTTCTCAAAGGCCGCTACTCTATTGTACCGAACGCCCACATCGCTTAAGGGAACTGAAGCTACGAATGGTTGATGAATATGATCTGCATTAATTATACGATACAGGTACAAGTCGTAGAATGTGGCCGTAATAATAACAAAATAACCCAGTAAACATTTTGTGTCGAGAATTATTTATAAAAGATCTAGAAAACATAAATAAACAACAAAAATGGTTTCCCATTACATTCCTTCAAAGTTCGTGTTTACCCCCCATGTGTAACCCATACACATCGACGTGGGGAATGTGTATCGAACGTTTACCCATTACCCACAGGGTATGGAGAAAATAATGGCTGGCTACCCACGACGATGGGTAATGAGCTACCCAGGGTAACCCATCCCAATTTTTGATCGAAAATATCACAAAATTAGTAAAAAATCTCTATATCTCGGAAACGGAGCGTCCCATCGAAAAATAACCAATTTTTGTGGATTTACAATGGGTTTTCATAAAGTGTTCCAGGTCGTATGGAAGAATTTTTTTTCGAAAAATCGCCAAAATAAGAAAATCGCTAAAATAAAAAGGTGGATATAACTCGAAAACGTGCGTCTAATCGAAAAAATAATACAAATTTTAAAGGGTTTTTCAATAAGAGCGCTACAAAAGTTTTTTTAAATAAAACAAAACCGGTTTTAGATACCAGTGAAATTCTTTATTCCTGTGAAAGTACGCTCGATGCCATTATGTATGGAACTCAATTTCTTTTGCATGGCCACCACGGGCACGCTTGCAGAAGTCCAGACGCTGAGCCCAATTTTCGACGGTTTTCACGCATAAATCGGCCGATACTGCTGCAATTTCACGTTCGATATTCGTACGAAGTTCATCAATCTTCGCTGGCTTGTTGGCATAGACCATAGACTTGACGTAGCCCCACAGGAAATAATCTAACGGCGTCAAATCGCACGACCGAGGCGACCAATCGATTGCGCCATTTCGTGAGATAACACGTTCACCAAACTTGGTTTCCAATAAATTGATTGTGGCATTCGCTGTGTGGCTTGTGGCGCCGTCCTGTTGGAACCACATGTCCTCCAAGTCCATATTATCCAATTGGGGCCAAAAATATTCGGTTATCATTGAACGGTAGCGATTCGTATTCACAGTAATGTGCCGGTCTTGATCATCACGGAAGAAGTACGGCCCAATAACGCCGCCAGCCCATAAACCGCACCAAACCGTAATTTTTTCGGGATGCAATGATGACTCCTGGATTACGTGTGGATTGCTGTCTGACCAATAACGCATATTTTGCTTATTGACGAAGCCATTCAGCCAGAAATGAGCCTCATCATAAATTGGACGTAGCGCTCTTAAAGTTGAGGCCACTGACTCCATATTCCGGTAGTAAATTTTAATAATTTCGACTCGTTGTTGGCTCGTATATCTTTCCATGATGAAATGACAAACCTTACTGAAGAGAAATGTCAGAAGAGCGGGAAAAAATATGGCGTCGTTTGCTGTCCCTACCGATTTACTTTTGTAGCGTCTCTGTTGAAAAACCCTTTATCTCCAAAGGAGGCTTTAACCAATGGGTGTCTCCAATATGGCATCACTTTTTTTTTTTAAAGTTGGTAAAAATACAATTTTTCAAACAAAAAATCGTTAAACGCCCTCATGTTTATATCTCGGAAACGGAGCGTCCAATCGAAAAAATAACCAATTTTAGGCTGATTTCTAAGGGGTTTTCATGAAGTGGTCCAATTCGTGTGAAAGACTTTTTTTTCGAAAAAACGCCAAAATAAGAAAATCGTTAAAATAAAAAGGTGGCTATAAATCGAAAAAAAGTGATGCCATATTGGAGAGACCCATTGGTTAAAGCCTCCGTTGGAAGTACAATTTTTTTATTATTTTTTCGATTTAGCGATTTTCTCATTTTGGAGATTTTTGAAAACAAAATTCTTCCATACGAATTGGAACAGTTCTTGAAAACCCCTTAAAAATCCCCAAAAATTGGTTATTTTTTCGATTGGACGCTCCAATTCCGAGATTTAGAGATTTTTCCTAATTTTTTGATATTTTCGATCAAACATGGGGATGGGTTACTCTGGGTAACCCATTACCCATCGTCGTGGGTAGCTACCCATTATTTTCCCCATTTCCCTGAGGGTAACGGATAATCATGATGAGTATTTCCTCTTTTCTTGGGTAGCTACCCATTATTTTCCCCATTACCCTGAGGGTAATAGGTAATCGTGATGGGTAATTCCTCATTTTCGTGGGTAGCTATCCATTGTTTTCCCCATACCCTGTGGGGTAATGGGTAAACTATTGCTACCCATTCCTCACGGCAATTATAATGGGTTGCCCTGGGTTAACTCATTACCCACCAAATACGAACCCTGCATTCCATGAAGTGATTAGGGAGACTTCTCACAATCAGTGAGCTGTGCGCTTTCTAGTTTTTACTATCACTGTTTGGGACCTACAGTTTTACACTGGTTCCGAATGGTATCTTGAGAAGCTTTTTCGTGGCTAAGTACTCGTTAGTGTCGCCATCACTATGCGAGGTGACCGTTGTCGAAAGAAATGTAAGGAGCAGGGATCGAACTTGCGTTCTCCGACGGCCACATCTAGAAAACATACACGTTGAAAAATATGTATTTATTTCTTGCTTGGATACAAATATAACGTGTTTGTAGCTTGTTGCAACTATAATATATTTGTGTCCAAACACATTGTGTTTGCTATCCAATATTACATGCTTGAGACACAGCGATTAATAAGATAAAATAAATGTATTTGTGAACCAAATGTGGCTTTGTTTGTTGAAACCTGCTTAAAACAAAAACGTGACAGACAACATTGAAAAAAAGAAGCACCAGATCTTTCATTCATGAATGCAATGCTGGCAAACATATACATATTTCCTGCAATATGTTGCTGAAGCCATTTTTTCGGTGTGAACTGCAACAAACCCATATGTGCTTCAAGACACTCCACTGCATCCCCAAAATTTATCGTTTGGTGTGGATTTCATGCAGACGGTGTGATTTGAGCGCATTTTCTCATCTATGAAAAAGTGATGGCCATGTTACGGTTAAAGGCGATCGCTATCGTGCCATATTGGAATTGGATGGTCAAGAATAAGAATAGTCAAGAATGCCACGATATCGAACTCCATTACCCTTAACCTGGCGATTATTTTTTCGTTGGAACCACATCGCGACCTTAGAACAACAGGGTTCTAACTGAAAATTTGTTATGTCTCGTACTGAAATGTTTAAGACCTTTCGATTACTTCTATCGCCATAATTATATCTTTTATCGATTGCGAGGTATCTAGTAGAACAAACTTCTAGCTACATATTTTCCTGTAGTAATTTGGCTAACAAAGTGGATTCAATCTGGGTTGTCTCAAAAATTACTTGGTGCACTTAGTACCTTGTTGTGCCTAGGTCGCGATGTGATTCCAACGAGATCGCCATGTTAAGGGTAAAGGCGTTCCATATCGTGGCATTTTCGAAGACTATTCTTGGATGGACATGGCATCTATGAACCGTGGTTCCAACAAGATATGCCACACAGCTGGAATTGATGTGTTGCAGGGGAAGTTTGGTAATCGCTAATCTCGACGAATTGTATGCACGCTGAAAAATAACCACCCCAGCAACATATTGCAGGAATCATGTCCATGTTTGCAAGCATTTTTTTGTGAATTGAAGATCTGCTGCTTCTTGTTTCTTTATCGTCTGTCATGTTTTTTGTCTTCAGCAGGTATCAACAAACAAATCCATATTTTGGTCACAAATACATATGTTACAAACTATTAATCATTGTGTCACAAACATGTTATATTGAATAGCAAACACAATAGGTTTGGACACAAGTATTCTATATTTGCGACAAATTGATATGAATTATTGAAAAACGCTTTATTTCATCGAAATTAAAGATGTTTCATTTGCCAGCGTTGGCGGTAAAAAATCTACTCGTGTAAACTTAAATAACACTCCAGCAAATGAAAAATATTCAACGCAACAATGAAACGTATTTATCTTAGCAATGGACCCACTTTCGTTGGAGGGACAGTTCCGCACATTTTCTTACATACGACGAAAATATTCGTTGAGGCGACGAACACCCCCTCACATATGTGAAGATAATTTCCCCATCTGTGCAAGACTCAAATTTAATTCCACTTCGAAGATTTATAAAGCTAAAATTTAATACTACTCAGAAAGTTGTTTGCTGGGTTAAGCAAATATATGTAAATATTTGAAAGTTTCACAATCGTATAAAAAAGCTCACAATTATTACCATATTAAAATACATATAAATGACGAACATCCGGCATTAATTTAATTGGGGAATAAAATTAAAGTGTCAAGTGTGAAACTGAGCCCAACACATTTAGCACTTTTGTAACGAATTTGTAACACTAGATCTGAAAACATCTAGCTACAAGCTAACACCTCCGAAAACGCAGAGACATCAGTAGATTAGGGCAATGAACGGTTACCCTAATCCCTACATGGGATGTAACGGAAAAACATTTATTTATTATAACGAACGGATACAAGAGTGTTAACATAAAACACGTTACCGAACACGTGTCACATGGCAAGTCTAGCCCCAACACCTATGGATGTTATATCCTTTTGTTGGCTAGACACCTGTCAGGGTACCGCTGTCTGTAAGAATGTCGTAACTGGATAAATTTCTGTAAAGTTTTTGGGCAGATTCTTATTCTACATTTCTACCACCCGCATATAAAATAATGACAAAAAAATGTAAACTGTATACTTATACTCATGTCCAGCATCAGGTTTAATATAAGTAAATTTTGAATCTGGGAATAAACAATTAATCTATGAAAAATTGGTCAAAACCTTTTTAAAGCGTACGTTTCTGCCTGCAATCGCTATAAAACGTTACCTCCTCATTAGTGAGTTAACAGTCTACTGATTGTGATAAACTATCCATCAATTCCTTAGAAGGATGTAAAGGAAAATAATTTTGTTCTTTTCGATGAAAGAGCAATATAGTGACAGATTCTACAGTGGATACAAACAGTTCTTGCTTATTGTATTTGAGCATAAAATTGAAATTAGAAATTTGAAAAATTTTGAGTTAATACAGTTTTGTAGTTGGCGTGCGATATGTGAATTACAATAGTATTGTCACATCTATATATGTGACCTGCTCCACGAAAAGGGACTTCTTCGCCGAAAATTTTTTTTTTTACTTTTTGAGTGATTCTTATAGGAAAAAAACGCTCTTTCAAATGCCGCAAACCGCAAGTTTCTATGTCATTTAGTTTTTTAAAAATCACCTGTAAAGATGAACATAATTAATGAAAAAATTGAAAGATTTGATATAAACAGATATATATAATATTTGAAATTTAAAAAAAGTTCAAAATTACAAAAATATCAAGCACTGCATAGTGAACATCGTACAAAGTACCAGAGAGTCGAAATACATTGCCAGATGATCAGGTTGAAGGAAGAGTTGCATAACCATGCGCAAAACACGGAATAACGAAGCGCTTTTTTTAAACGCGTTTTTCTCAATAACTTCTTTTCGGCGCAGAGGTCCCTTTTCGTGGAGTAAGTCACATATATATGTATATATCAACAGCTTAAATCACCTCGAGCTGTATGTACTTAATACCGACATCATAGAAGAATCCAATAAGAGCGATTGCTTGGCAAGGCCTTGTCATCGAAATGGGCATAATGAGCTCAGTGGAAAATGCCTTAACCGCTGTACTTTAATCTGGAGGCTTAATGGGACAGTCAAGACTCCACCGCAAAGATCAGACAAATTAATTCTTGTAGAAAACTGGAGGGAAACCCTAAGAGATCGAACCAGTTGGAGCAATTTGTTATCCTAATTATATGACAGCATAAACCAAAACAGTTTGTACACGCTGAAAAATAACGGCCTAGCAACATATTGCAGGAAACGTGTATATGTTTGCAACCATAGGTGTCATGAGTTGATGATCTGCTGCTTTTTTTTTGTTGTCGGTCACGACTTTGATTTGTGCAGTTTTCAACAAACAAATAAAACATCTGGGTGAGAAAAACATATATTATGACCTATTAATCATAGAGTCTTAAACATGTAATATTGAATAGCAAACACAATGTGTTTGGACACAAGTATACCATATTTGCGACAAGTTCCAAACACGTTATATTTACATCCAAACAACAAACCAAGACAGATTTTTCAACGTGTAAATGTTGGACGCAAGTGTCTTTAGAACTATGTATATGATTTCAGTTATTTCTAGCCAACTACGAGGGCGGGTCAACATAATCAATAAGTAAAACAAAAAAATTATTTTTCAACATAATCTCCTTTTAGCTCAATTCAATTAGTCCAACGTGTCTCCAATTTTTGTATAGCTTCCAAAAAATAGGATTTTTCGAGGTCCATAAAATAGGCATTTGTTTGATCAATAATTTCATCGTTGGAGCTAAATCTCTTTCCACCGAGCCATTTCTTTAGGTTTGGAAATAGTCAATGGGGGCCAAATCCGGAGAATATGGCGGATGAGGTACCAATTCGTAGCCTAATTCATGGAAATTTGTCATTGAGACTATACACGTGGGCACCCGTGCATTATCTTGATGAATAATAACTGTTTTCTTGGCCATATGGGGTCGTTTTTTTAAAATCCTCGTTAAATCGCTCCAATAAGTTGGCATAATATTCGCCGTTTATTGTTTTTCCCTTTTGAAGGCAATGGATGTGGATTATCCCGCGTGCATCCCAAAAAACTGTTCCCATCACCTTATTGGCCGACAAACTTACCTCGACCTTCTTCGGAGCCGGTTCACCCGGAGCAACCCATTGTTTAGATCCATGATCCATGTTTCATCTGCAGTTACAAAACGCCACAAAAACTCCTTCGAATTGCGGTTAAACAACTCCAAACAATCCTTTGAAGTTGTCCCACGATTACGTTTATAGTCAATTGAGAGCAAACGCGGCACCCATTTTGCAGACAGCTTTATTAAACCCAACTGATCATTTAAAATCGAAACCACACTGCCATATGAAATGCCTATGGCATCAACAATCTCACGCACTTTTACTCCTCGATCTGACGACACCATATCGTGGATTTTTTCGACATTTTAAGGTGTATTGACCTCAATTGACCGTCCAGAACGTTCAGCGTCATTTGTACTTGTGCGACCACAACGAAGGTCAGTAAACCACTTTTTTACCATTGGAATCGATGGTGCAGAGTCGCCATAGTATTTATCAAGCTTTTCCTTGGTTTGATTGACGTTTTTTTCGCAAAAAATAATGTCTAGTGGGCCCTCGAAATTTACTTTTTTCCATTTTTAAAAAAATGCACGAGATTGTATGTTTTGAGCAGCTGTTAAACGCAAAGTAAATGAAGGAACTTGCTCAAAATTCAACAGTAGTGTATTAACAAATGGTACTTTATGGAAGCAGTGTTGCATTTCATACAACTACGAGGCAAGTTTGAAAAGTTACGTACTTATTGATCCGCCCTCGTATCTGGCAATTGCATATGGGCATTCCAACAGAACAGTCAACTTTTTGTCACCTAACGTCTGCCTCGTTAAATGCTGATATTTTAGGACCAGGCAGTTCGATTGTTTTCTCTTATTGTAATAAATACAAAACGTAAATAGCTCTATATTTAGTAAAAGAAGAGAAAACAATCGAACCACCTGGTTCGAAAATATGAGCAAATAACGAGTCTGAGGGTACTTAACAACAACATGACTTTTCTGTGGAAATGCCCCTAGGTAGATCACTTGCTGAGGAAAATACTCTTCTAGGGTTTGGCGTGGCGTGATCCGAGAGACGTCAATACAGGGGATTTCGATGACACAGCTGATTGACCTCCTAGCAGCAAATTTGATACAGAATAGAACGTGAAAAAAATGAGCGATAGACGAAGAGAAAAACTGTATTTAAATTTGATTTTGTTAACACTTATGACTTTTAAAATAACTTTATATGCAATAAATTAGTTTTGATGTGAAGAACACAATAATTTTCTTTAATTTTTATTTGTATTATACAGTATTCGCACTGGCATCGATTTTCTTGGTTTTGCCACTTTTGTGGATTTGAAGCAGAAATCAAGAAAATATGGTTGATTTCCCTTACGTATTGACAGCCGACAAATCGGGTATTTTTCTTATTTATCTGAGAATCAGGAAAAAAATGCTTGATTTTCTTCATGCAACGCTGTTTTATCTAGTACATTTGTTTACAACCATTTCAATCACGGCGCATTGATGTGGTGGTACTAGTAGAATAATGACTTATTTGTATTTCTGAGGTATTTTTTGTTTCTTCAACATGTATTTTTATACTTTTTTGTTTACTTTTATACTTGGAATACATTTGTGCTGAATTTGATTGTGTGAAAATGAAAACAAAGCTAAATGCCTCTTGTTGTACGCTTGGTGTGTTTGTAGTTGTAGTAACACTACCTCGTCAATGCGCAATGATTTTCAATCAAATCAGGAAAAACCCAATGCGAACACTGCATATTTTGTTAGGACATTTGATACGAAATCAGGAAAGTATTTTTCAGTGCGAATGAGCTATTACGTCCAAATTCTTATCCCAGTGATTTTCGACTCTATGGTTCATTGTCTATCTGCAGTGAAGGAACACTTAAGATCATGAGAAATAAAAGAAACGTTTGTATGGAATTGATTTAATGTTTAGCCCACATGTAAATCAGACAGTATAGGTAAGAAACCGCCGGCCTAACAGAGACTGGCACAATCTGTTCTGGCTAGAGAGTCAGCTACCTCGTTCACTGCTACATAGTTATGGCCAGGAATCCAGCAAAGTCTCAGTTGAATCCACCAAAGTCTCAAGTATTTAACTGGCACGGTCTACAGGAGATGAGCTCAGCTGAAGTATCTCCTCTCCTTCCCTCTTTATGGTCAAGACTTGCGCTTGGGAGGTCATACAGTTACAATCTAGCTTTTAGGATAAGTACAGTTGGAAGTCCTCGCTCAAATCACAACTCCAGTGCTAACATTCATCTGGGAACAATAAGTAAAATAAAATTTCCTGAAATTGAAGAAGGTATTACATCTCCTCCATCGCTCCTGCCGAGAATTATTATCTCCTTGCCTCTCTAGAGTTACTTACTTAATTATCCGGTATCGGACCAACCCCGGGGGGTCAGGGACCTTACAAACCGAAGATAACATATTCCACCAACCAGTTCGATCTTTTGCTTTATTTCTCCAGTTGGCAATACCAAGTGTACGCAGGGATTCGTCAACCTGATCCCTCCAGCGGAGTCTTGGTCTTCCTATTTTCCTCCTTCCTTCGAGTTCGGTTTCGAAAACCCTTCGTGCTGGTTCGTCTTCATCCATTCTACTGACATGGCCTAGCCCGCGCAATCGTGTTATTTTGATCCGCTTAACTATATCAATGTCAGGATAAAGCTTATACAGCTCATGGTTCATCCGTCGACGATACTCGCCGTTGTGCACTATAGGGCCATAAATTTTTAGGAATATTTTCTCTTGAAGTCTCCAACAGATGTTTCGTCTGCTTGCGATAGGACCCAGGATTCTACGCCATAAAGCAAGACAGGTTGAATGAGAGTCTGGTACAGCTGGACTTTTGTTACTCGAGACAGGGCTTTATCTCTAAAGTGCTTGCTTAGCGTACAATAACATCTATTCGCACGCACAATTCTCCTCTTGATCGCAAGGCTGAAGTTTCACTGACGACAAGAGACTAACGAGACAGGTGTTCTACCCTAGAATTCATCCGGCTTAAATTTAATCATATCAACTTGGGCATGAACCCAAAAACCAAGTTCTCTTAGTCGAAGTGCACTCCTGGCAGCACGTCATCTTTCTAAAGGTTCAGAGTAGTGAGTTTTAGAAATATATCAAGTCCCACTTGAGAGGAACTCCTCCTGGTGCCAAAAATGCATACGGTACAAGTTCTTTGAACTTTGCTCAACAGTTTCACCAGATGGCTCCTATCCAAAGCATTCCACCAAATCAAGCATCCATAGGTAATGTTATATATAACTAGTAAACTAACCCCACTAGAAATCTGCACAAGACGTCTTGAATGCCCATTCAAGGCATTTGTCTTTTTTCAAGGCATATACTGTAGCGAAGTTGTGACAACCAACTACTTCGGGATAGTGCTGGTAAAGTATTGGGGTATGTGTCCGAAAAAAATACGATCCGAAGCGAAGTAGTCGTGCTCTACAGCTTTACATACATACACGTAACCTGTTTTTCAGAACACTCAAGTATTTGGTTGCCGCAACTTCGCTACAGTACATGTCTTGAAAACTTCAAATGTCTTCAATGATTATTCAAGACGTCTTGTGCGCACGTTTTGTACCCATCTTTTATTTATCGAATACCAACAGGAAAATGCCTTACGTCAGTTGGTCTACGCGCTGTGCAGTTTTTGTAGTCCAGGGAGTAAATCAAGTTTTGGAAAGGATATTGGTTCGGCATTTCGAATATACAATAACTATAGCCAAAGCTCTTGGAAGAGTTTTCTATATTCCAGCCATCAAAATATGGTAATTTCTTCATAAAAATATTCCGTATTTCCTTCGTACCTGAATTTAATTATGCATCCTACAAAATGTAGCATCGACCTATATTAACCCTTCTTCGGAAGGTCGTCGAATAGAAGGTATACAAGTAGAATCACATTATTCGTTATAACTTCTCACTCCATTTTTTTTTTGTGGTCCACATGATAGATGGCTTCCTGAAGATAGTCATAGAAAAATGCGTCCATTAATCAACTTATATTCTTGCAAGGCCTGTTTTGCTGCATTTTAGACGAACGAATGAAGAAGTTGTAATTATCAATTGAAATCTGCATTTTAATCAAAGGCTTTCCGAAAGAAGGAGGAGGTCGATCGCATTTATCCTGTCTCTCAATAAGGTAAGAAGAAGTTGTATTAGATGACTAAGACCACTCCCTAGAATCCCTTCACTTACATGAGACTTTATAAGGTGTATACCTATCCTCCAAAAGGCCTTCTAGATTGCCTCTCTGCAAGGAATTCCGCTGCTGGGAATACACGCTTACAAATCTGTCTTTTTTTGTTGTTTTGCAGCTTGTCGCAAGTATACTATACTTGTGTCCAAATACATTATCGTTTCTATCCAATATAACATTTTTGGGGACAGAATGATTAATAGGTTAATATATATGTATTTGTGACCCAAATGTGGCTTTGTTTGTTGAAAACGGTGACAGACGATAAAGAAACAAAAAGGAACAGATCTTTTATTCAAAAAAGCAATTCTTGCAAATATTAACATGGTTCGTACAATATGGGGCCGTTATTTTTCAGCGTGTAGGCAAAACAATTAGTACAACTAGATTCTCTTCTCCCTAGAATCCCTCCACTTACAAGATACTTTATAAGGTGTATACTGATCCTCGGAAAGGCCTTCCTGAATGCCTGTTTTTAAGGAATGTCTTGTGAATTCCGCTGCTGGCAATAGACAAAACAATTCGTACAACTACAATTTTATTTGCACAAATGGAAACAAGTCTTCTTTCTGTAGGTGGCAAAGATATAAAAACTTGAACTGTTTTTCCTTAACAACAGAAGCGGCAACAGCGGCAACATGAGTACTACATTTTGTTCGCATTTTGTTGTTGTTTTCAAAAACTATTTACTTAAGTTTAAAAGCTAACGAAGACGATACGCTCACTGCTTTTCTGCTTCTTCTGTTGTTGGGAAAATAAAGTTTTGTTTTGGCTCAAAAGTTTTTTTGTGGTTGAACTGACTGAATGTGGTTTGAACTACAATGCAATGCTTGAAACTAACCACCTAACTTGTCTCTTAAAGAAGTTTAAATTTAATCCGAAAATCTTTAGTTAAACCAAAAGGAAAATCCAATAAAAAAGAGGCCAGCATACATATGTATGTATGTATATATGTTAGCTTGGCTGTGTGTATGTGATATCTTCAAGTTTGGTTTCTTAAACCACAAAAGTTTCGAAAGGTTTTCCAGCTACTTAGTTTTCAAGTTAAGAGAAAGTTATAAATAAACCAGATGGTTTTGTGCGACACAGAAGGTTTTAGTTGTTGCAGATTCTTTGTTCTGTTCATTAATGCTCGTTTAAGGATTCTAGTCCTTTCTTGGGACTGTTAAATGTCAAATGCTCCCAGAGATATTGAAATCCGATTACATCTATTCATTAGCGTAGAATATAAATTTGTAACTTGTGTCTCACTACGAGTGAGGGATGAAGTTTTGCTTTAAGGGTCACATGATCAGACCAATGAGTGGAAGCAGCCTGCAACTGGTGTGACAATATGTGGCACGTGTATGCCCTGTGTGCGAGGGGAACCCTTCTCCAAATTACACGTGTTCCCCAACAACTTAATGTAAGGTTTGGAATGATATTATGGATTCGGTGATAACAACTTAATTTGAATTTGTAGCAAGTGGTAGTATGATTACAATATAACCCACATGTTTTCCGGATAGAAGTATTTTTTTTTTCAACTCTCAGCCAATAAAACTTATCCCTGTTAAAGTGATTTGAGACGATATTATCAACTTAAATTGTTAACTCGAAGATTGGAATAAGAAAAAACTACTTCGATGTAATAACAGGTATTTTCAACGGCATTTCAGTGCCGCACCAACTCCGATTTATGCAAATTTCTCAATAAGAGGTAAGAGGCTGCTCCTCTCTGCATTACTTTGAAATAGCAAGTAATGCATAGTTTATTTTGCTTTACGTACTGGTTTGCACACTGCATTACATTTATGAAAATACAATTTCTCTATCCCCTTCAATTTCCCCTTCTTCTCCTAGATACGATTCTTTATTTTTTTCCTGTATAACTTGAACTAAAATACAAAATAAGTTCTCCGTTACCGGGTAATGCAGTTGGAGATGGAGTTTATGGCAATCAACGAATAATTCGATAATATGATGGAATACAGAAATTTGCTCCGCAGTAGTCTCAGCCATATTCAAGCAACTTCTCTTAATATCGAAGATCCTGTTGAGAAATTCCAATCTATACACGTTGAAAAATCTTATTTTTTTTGTTTGGTTGCAAGGCAAATACAGTGTACTTGTGTCCAAACATATTGTGTTTGCCTTTCAATAATTTGCACAACGATTAACAGGTTATAATACATGTTTTCGTGACACACATGTAGTTTTTTTTTGTTGAAAACTGCGGAAATTAAAAACGTGACAGAAACAAAAATGCAGCATTCCTTAAATTCATGCCAACAATGCTTGCTAACATATACATGGTACCCGAAATATGTTGCTGCACGCTCAAAAATAACGGCCGCAGCAACATATTGCAGGAACCATGCACATGGTTGGTAATATTTAGTAATATGTAATATACACTGTTTAGCATCAATTGGTGTCTTGGTACACCGGTTTGCATACCACATAACTCCGGACAGTCTAATGTACAGAATCTATATCCAACTTGTTAATTGGAGATACCTCATTACATCCCCTATATCTATCTCGTGTACCTCAGTGAGGTTGTGTAGGAAGGGATGACCTATAGTCCTTAGGTGTGTATTCATTAGAGCCAGACAACTGCAGAGGAGATGCTGCACCGTCTTCTCCTCTTCTGCGTCGCAGGCACGGTAATGGTCATTGTATGGAAGATTTAGCCATCTTGCGCGATTACCGATTGGCCAGTGCCCAGTCACCATGGTAATTGGCCTTGACATGTTCTCCCGATTTTGGCTAATCAGGGAGGTAGTCCGGTGAATGTTATATTCTGGCCATTTGTTTCTGTATATGCGGAACATTTCCGTCCTAACTCATCTGGCCTTAGCTCGTTCAAGGTAATGCAGGAAAATACCTCTTTTGACCGACCCTATAGGCGTTGCGACTGACACCATATAGAGTTCGGTGAAAGAGGATCCTGCCCGGGCTAATTCGTCTGCCCTTTCGTTCCCTAGGAGACCCTTGCGGCCTGGTATCCAAGTAAGAACCACATTGGCTAGTCGACCTAGCTCGTCAAGTACTTCCCTACATTCATTAACGATATTAGATGCAGTGTTGTTACATTTAAGTGATAGGAGAGCCGCCTGGCTAAAAAATAAATAAATGGTTTCCCATTACATCCCATGAAGGGACCGGGGAGAACTTCTCACAATCACTGAGCTGTGCGCTTTCCAGTTTTCACTCACTGATTGGGACCTACAGTTTTACACCGATTCCGAACGGTAATTTGAGAAGCTTTTTCATGGCTAGATACTCGATAGTGTCGCCGTCACTATGCGAGGTGACCGCCGCCGAAACAAATTTTTTTGAAGGTGGTCAGAGCAGGGTTCGAATCCAGGATCTCATGTACAAGAGCCGCGCACACCAACCATTGCACCACCGACGGCCGCCTGGCTATTAACAACTATTCCAATGCGCTCTTTTCTCCGTTGTAGTATAAGTTCGGCGCAGGCTTCCTTGATGGCCAGTACCGCCGCTTGGAAAACGCTGCACTTGGCTGGGAGTTTGAATGATAAATTGAGGCTTGCCTCATCGGGGAAGACACCCGTAAATACTTTGGGGTCAAAACCTGTAAGTGGTTCCCCTTTTTTCCCCACACTATTCTTGTGGGAAACCTGACATCGAATATGTTATCGAACGTCAATGAGGAGGTGCAGTAATCGGTGATTATAATGAGTTCCCTTGGAATTGTCTGTAGTATACTCGCATGTCCATATGCGTTACTCTTCCAGATTTCATGCTTGTACATGTTTGCAAGCATTTTGTTTTCGTGAATTGTAGATCTGCTGTTCTTGGTTTCTTTATCATCTTTCTCGTTTTTTTTAGCAGTTTTCAAGAAACAAAGCAACCTTTGGATCACAAATACATATATTATAACCTATTAAACATTGCGTCCCAAAGACGCTATATTGAATAGCAAACACAATGTGTTTGGACACAAGTATAATGCAGTTGCGACAAGCTACAAACCACGTTATATTTGCATCCCAACAACAAAAACAGACAAATGTTACAGCGTGTGGGGCCGTTTTTTTCAGCGAGTAATTCCCCCTTTATGAACCTCATTTGTGATGGAACTTAATGAAGGATGCGATTAGGCTCTTAAGGCGGAGCATCAAGCGTTGTAATTAATAGGAGAACGACAACATTGGAAAGGGTACTACACAAATATATCCCTATTCCGGCGCAGAATTTGTTTTCCTTTTTTGTAGCTTGTCGCAAATATATTGTGTCCAAATACATTGTGTTTGCTATTCAATATTACAAGTTGGAGACACAATGATTAGTGGGTTATAATATATGTTTTTGTGGCAGAAATGAGGCTTGGTCTGTTGAAAGCTGCTGAAAACAAAAACGTGACAGACAACAAAGAACAAAAAGCAGCAGATCTCCAGTTCATGTTTCCTAACATATACATGGCTTCTGCGTTACATTACCGACCCTTTTTTCCAGCGTTAAATAAAAATAAAAAAGCCACTAAATAAAAAAGCGCCGATGTAATGATTTGTGTACTATCTGTAATAATGACAGAACGTCTCTAAGATTTTAGACAGAATGGATACCTTCAACGATGAAGCAAGCTGGATGAGAACAATAATAACCTGATTGGATTTATATCACAGAGAGGTTGAGACATCCACTGATTTTCAGATGGATCTAGACAGCAGGCATGTATGCAGGGGAGGGCCGAACCCCGAAATTATTTCCCTAATTTGTGATTTTTGAATGTAGTGTTATTTAAACACAAATTTGAAGTTGGCCCAGCCCCTTTGCAATCCCCCTCTCCTAACCCACGAAAGAAATCCTGCGTACGGTACTGCTAGACAAGATAGGTATCTTTATTGGGGGCCTAAGTATCAATGTTTTTTAAGAAGAGGTGGAGTGCATGGATTACAGAACATGTGAGAGTTAGCCCATAGGTGTGAAAATCTTCATCCACAACAAAGCCACTATCACGCCGATATGGTCACAGATAACACAGATAATAAAGCAAGGAGGAGATAAATAAGTTCTGCACCATTGGCAGCCCGCCGATTACGAGTATATGGACATTATGACATGTTAGGAAAAGCGAGGGCATCCGATTTGACTAGATTTGGTTCCAACGGTAAATCTGGACAACGCAGTATTTTTAAGCAAAAAACCCCAAAAATTCAACAATGGGCAAAAATAACCCACAATAGAACATGAGGCATATTTAAATGAAACAGAACAGGGAACTTCTTATGGGACGTTCCGGATGGGTGAAACGCCGAATATTAATAAAGCTGGGCAACCTTCAATTTAATCGATTCATGGTTTTTCTTACTAGACACTTCGCTCTGAGGACACATCAACATCGAATTGAATGAACCGATACAATTAAAGAACATCGAGGGGAGCATTCTGAGTCATTGCCCCGCTTTTGATACTCGATGCTACACGCTGAAAAATCTGTCTTATTTGTTGTTTGGATGCAAATATAACGTGTTTGTAGCTTGCTTGAGGACACATCAACATCAAATTGAACGAACCGATACAATTAAAAAAACATCGAGGGGAGCATTCTGAGTCATTGCCCCGCTTTTGATACTCGATGCTACACGCTGAAAAATCTGTCTTATTTGTTGTTTGGATGCAAATATAACGTGTTTGTAGCTTGTCGCAAATATAGCATATTTGTGTTCAAACACATTGTGTTTGCTGTTCACTATTACAAGTTTGAGACACAATGAATAATTGGATATAATATATATTTTTGTGACCCAAATGTTGCTTTGTTTGTTGAAAACAGCTGAACACAAAAACGTGACAGACAACAAAGAAACACAAAAGTAGCAGATATCCAATTCATGAAAGCAATGCTTGCAAACATATACATGTTTCCAGCAATATGTTTGTAATATCTTGGGGGAATGAATGAGAGATTAATAAGAATGCTGGCTTAAGTCTATGGCCAGCAATGTGTCATGGAGCGATATTTCTCTAACTAACCATCCTGATACCAAAAGGTAAATTCTTTGTGGGTAATTGGTCTCACTGCAACGAAGCACAAGGCTGCGACATACTGCGTAATTTAATAAAGGGCTGCTTAAACGAAAGTTTAGCCGCTGAAAGGAGTTCCAGCCAAGGCTCCCGGGGTATTCACTTGAATGTTCTTCTGTCGACCAAAATATTCGTTTGAAAGTTACGAACTTATAGCTAACTTTACTAGTAGATCGGACCGTATTTCGACGAAGATTGATACTCTTTCTCTGTTAAACAACAACGAGTGGCAACAAAACCTCAGCGGAAGCTTAAATAATCAGCCAGGAACTGCTTGGATACAGACGGATTATCAGATGGTGCCATCTCTTCGACATTTTTTGTGTATTGTAAGACAGAAATGAGCATGATATGAATACGGGCGGAAGTCATAAATACTATTACGTGAAATCCGTAGTAGCCAACAAGGGGTCCGGGCAGAGTTGCAGAAGGGTGACAATAAATCGACGACCTAGCTAGTTAACTCTTCAACATCTTTTGGAAATTATTATGGGAATGACTGGAGTTTGTATTATTAGAATAATGGAGGAAGTCATTGATATCATAATGTGTAACCTAATATATACATATATATTTATGTCTATTTACTTCTCATGAAGGGATAGAGGAGAGTTTCTCGCAATCAGTGAGCTGTTTTTCAGTTTTACACTGACTGCTTGAAATCTTCAGTTTTACGTCGGTTCCTAAAGTTCCGGCGTTTAAAAGTCTGCCGGAAAAAGTTGTAGTTAGACGAATGTCTAGCCAATGGTTGGGACCTTAGACGTAGTATTGATTATAGTTCAGTAAATTGATACGTTCTTATAACAGACTCAGAATTTGGCTTCAGAAATTGGAAAGGAACTAAAGTGATATAGTTTTCGACTAATATAGTTTTCGGGGTTGACACAAAATAACTGTTGTTCCGGAAAACTACTCTTGCATGGGAAAATAAGCAGTCGTTGATGATGGTAGTGGCTGTCGGTGATACAATGGTAGTGTGCGCGGTGGTTGTACATAAGAACGTGGGTTAGATCCCTGCTTTGACCATCTTACATTTCATTTGACGGCGGGCCCCTCGCTTAGTGCGGGCGACACTATCGAGTATTTAGCCATGCAAATGCTTCCCAAAATACCGCTCGGAACCGGTGCCAAACTGTTGGTCCCAATTCTCTTTTATTGACTATTATAACCTCATGAGGTCAGATGTCTTACACATATTAATTAAACAAACAAATTATACTAATTTTAACATATTTTTCCAACTGGTTCTATCCTTCTCCTTCTCACCCCTGTTGGTAACACCAAGGATACGAAGGGATTCTTCGGCCTGGTCTTTCTATCGGAGTCTTGGTCGTCCTCATTTCCTGCTTGCAACCGAAAACCTTTCTCGCTGGCTCATCTTCATTCATTCAGATAACATGGCCCAGCCACCGCAACTGACCTAATTTGGCTCGTCTAGAGATATCCACGTCAGAATATAAATCGTATAGCTCTTGGTTCCAGCCACGCCGGTAATCGACGTTTTCTCTAACAGGACCATTTATTTTACGGAGAATTTTCGTCTCGAAAACTCCCAGGTGTTTTTCATCCGCTGGCGATATGGCCCAAGTTTCGGAGCCATATACCAGGACTGGTAAAATGAGAGTCTGGTATAGCTTGACCTTTGGCCGACGAGAGAGGGCTTTATTTTGAAACTGCTTGCTGAACCCAAAATAGCATCTATTTGCAAGCACAATTCTCCTATTCATCTCCAGGCTGACGTTATTGTCCTTGTTCACGGCGGATCCAAGGTAGACAAATTCATCTACCACTTCAAGATTAAATCGGTTGTCATCGTTCAAGTGCGTACCAATCAGTACAACTGGAAGCTCTCCCTATGGGATGTAATGGAAACTGTCTTTTCTTTGATGACAGCATAGAAATGCAGCGGTGAAGTTCTTACCTTGTGTATATGTTAGCGGAAAACTATATGTATCGCGAAAAGATTGATGTAAGTCGCATAAAATAATCAGGTGCATTAAATACTATTAATCGTGAAGTTCCCGACCTGGTAGGACAATCTCTAGTTAACATTCGGGTGAAGACGTATACACCCCGTTCTTGTTGGCATATCCCCTTCTTGTTGGCGGCGCTAAATGTGTAACCTAAAAAAACGTCAATGTTCAGGCTAGATCAAATCCTACTGCGCCTGAGTTTCTCCACATCGAGGGGGAATCACTTTCTACAATTAACAAGGTTATAAAGATAGAAAGTACCAAATATCATGTCGCCTGGTAAACCTCTTTATCTCGCTTAGAAAATCTTAACTGAAACTGAAAGTTAAAGGACGAACAACCAACGATTTGTATTTAAATTCAACACAGATTGTAGCTGAATTTAACCTTTAAACATTTCCTTGGTACAAAGTTTTCACAACACCTTGCCATGTTGTATTATTCTGGACATTACCATTAACCGGATTATTCCACAAATCAATATAACATTTCAATGGGTTCTTTGCTCCTCGGACAAATAATTTTGAAAATCTTTAATCGCTACATCACAAATCGCTTCAACCACATTGCAGATATTTGCCATGAACTCTACCATAAAGCTCTGCCAATCAATTTCATTAAAAGTCAGTCAACATAATTGGAAATTGTTCGAGTTGAAAATAATTTTTGTCGAAATTTGATATCTTCTCAGAAATGTTCTGGAGCAACAAGGCCAACACAATAAGGCACTGCCAGGCAAACCACATCCAGCCAGGCCAACAAAACAAAAATGTCGTTAACATATTTGCTGCTCTGCCCCGTCTGGCCAGTATACTCGTAACGAAAACTTTGTTATTGGCATTGCAATGGACTCGTTGGCCGCCACCACTGGAGTGGGCTTAGTGATGGAGGTTTTATAGCCACAGCAGCCGCAGCAGATGCAATCCAGCCTCAAAGGAAAGGCGGACGAAAAGACAAACGCCGATGGACGATTAAATAAATGGGCGACTGGTGGCTTTTGAACAGTTTTGGCGACATTTAAAAGCCAAAAGCCGTCCTGCGAGAGGCTTTTGCATAAGAGAAACCCGTTCTGTGTTCAAACAACATCACAGAGACGCAGATTGAACCAAGCGTCTCAAGTCGCAGAGTTGTTTTGAGTGCAAATTCGCGTAGAATTCATTAGGTTTAAGTTGCCGTGACAGTTGCCAGACAACAGAAAAACAAACAGACACTGAGCTGAACTAAGTTGAGACGGCAGCCAAGAAAGCTGTGCAGTGCCTGGCACCAGGGCACGAGAGCTCAAAACTGTAGCTGAAGCTGAAACTGAAGCTAAAAGCAAGTACAGCAAACAAACGAGGAAGAAGAAGGCAACACGCACGAAACCGGGATAGAGGACACCACTCACTAATCATCGTCAACATGTTGGCGCGCTTACTGCCACCCTGCTTAGCTGTTGGGTTGTTGTGGCGCCTCAATCCTTTCCCCCTGTGATTCCATAGACGACTGCATGCGATGGTGGAGCATCTATTGGTGGCGTATTTGGTCTGTTATCGAACGATGGATGTTTGAAGCGATCTACGATCGTATGGTACTTAAATCATTAAGTTCGTATGTTGTACGAGTTGGTTTTGTATTCGTTCCACTGCAGTGGAACTGGTGGTGTTGCCTTTGGGTTTGCTCAGCTTTTGCCTGCCATTCAAGCCGACATCATGTGAATATTAATGAGTAGCACGAAATCATGTGACAATACTGTTTGACTGTCTGTCTGTATAGACTGGGAATCGAACCAACACAAAAACTACTGCGCGCCAACTTCGCTTTAAATGCGAGTGAGGTTTGCTGACGAAGGAAAATAAAGAATTTCCATTAAAAACTGATGCATTTCTTGTTTTAAACTCATTAATCAGAAGCGATTGATGGAAACCGTCGGTGGACCAATGGCAAGTGTGCGCGACTCTTGTCTTTGAGAACGTGGGTTCGATCCCTGCTCTAACCACCTTACATTTCTTTTGGCGGCGCTCACCTCGCATAGTAACGGCGACACTTTCGAGTATTTAGTCGTGAAAGATCTTCTGAAAATACCGTTCGGAACCGGTGTAAAACTGTAGGTCCCAATCAGTAACTGAAAAATTAGAAAGCGCGCAGCTCACTGGATGTGAGAAGCTCTCCACAATATTTTCATGGCTAAGTACTCGATTATGTCGCCATCACTAAGAGAGGTGACCGTCGTCGAAAGAACTGTAAGGGGGTCTGAACAGGGATCGAACCCACGTTCTCAAGTACAAGAGCCGCGCACACTAAGCATTGCACCACCGACGGCCACGTCTGGGTTTATGCCCCATAAAGGGAAGCCAAGACATCTGTGTATGTAGATAGTACCAATTGTTGCAAGCTGAACTCCAACGGTTGTGCTTTGAGAAGCTCCTTATTTCGCCGACGACAAAATTGAATGACAAATCCCCTGTCAGTATATTACTGGGCACATTACAATGCGGCTGTCGGTGGGGCACTGGTAGTGTGCGCGGCTGTTATACATGGCAACATGGGTTCGATCCCTGCTGTGATCACCTTGCAGTTCTTTCGACGACGGTCACCACGCTGAGTGATGGCGACACTATTGGCGACCCCTGAAAATCTTCTCAAAATACCGTTCGGAAACGGTGAAAAACTGTTGTTCCCAACAAGTGAGTGTAAAACCAGAAAGCACACAGCTCACTGGTTGTGAGAAGCTCTCCCCAATACCTTCCTAGGATGGAAGCCAGGCATGTTTATGTATGATATGTTATATTTATTGTGCAATGCACTTGCCAGCGCCAGTTTGGGATATTCGCTGTAAACATCACACAACCAAAGAATAATTTGATTACGACCAAACGAAACCTCGGATAAATTAACTTCCTTTGGGGACTGTAATTGCAGCAAACGAATATTTGTTGAATAAATCAATTCATTCCTTTTATAATAAAGACGATTGCTTACTAGAACCGAAATATGTTGACAGCAGTCTTTAAACTTAAAATAACGTTTACGGGGAACCAACAACTACATATTGCACTTGCTGTTCTTGTGTTTGCTGCAAACGGGATATAGTAACTACAATATCAAAAAAACTGTTATGAGAAACGAAATATATTTTACGACAATCTGCCTTTTCGTTTATTTCGCTATTCTTAGACAAAAAATTTATTGAATGAAACTTACCATTCCCTTTGTGATAAATACTATTGTTTACGAGAACCAAAATATGTTCACAGCTAACTTTCGACTTAAAATAACGTTTACGGGGAACGAACAACTATTACACTTGCTGTTCTTGTGTTTGCTGCAAACGGGATATAGTAACTGCAATATCAAAAAAACTGTTACGAGAAACGAAACATGTTTCGCGACAAACTGCTTTTTCGTTTAACGCAAACGAGTTATATTTTACAGAATAGTATATATTTTGGACGGAAGTGTACCCTCATTAACAAAAGTATGATACTGAATTTTAAATGCAACTACATTTTAGTACCTAAGATATCCTTGAAATTGAATTGTATCCAGGCATCATCACTGCAAGTGTGGGCGGCAATCCACTGAGCCAATGCGTACATGGCGCGAAGATGAACAAAATCTTGTTACTAAGGTTTGCTACTTGGTTTTTACTGAAAGAAGACAGAATCAATTTAAGAGACATCGTAGTATTTTTTAATTTTTATATAGCTTTAACATTTAACTTTAAATTTAATTGACTTTAAAACTTTTTTTTGTCAAAGAAAGGAAAAATGACTGATCGTCTTTGAGTGGATGCGAGTATATACACTTTTTCGTTTATAATACACGGTTTTTATAAATTCTCGCAAAACTTAATGATGACAGTTTTGGGGTGAATGAAAATTATTGTACAGCAAAAGCACCGCCTTTTAAGACAAACGTTTTTTATTTGCGAGGAAAGTTGCCCAAGAGACGAAGTAGCAAGCAAATCATTTTTGTGGCAAAAGAAACATTTATACGCCAAACGAGCTCTAAACAATTTTATTTGTTACCTGCATATTCCCTTGCTGATCACACCACCCTCTTTCGGCATTTTCACTTAACGATTTTGCAAAGTGTAAACCAAATTCGTATTTCGGTTTTATCAAAAGCCGATTTTCATTAGGTGCATATTTTATAGTCCCACCAAATGTACTCAGCTCTCTGTTTCTCCAACAACGCAATATTTCTTTATTGATTTTGTTATTGCGCTAAACTCACACTGGGTTCACGGCGTCAAAACGTTCTCCGTGAATGCGTTTTCAGGCAATAAAATTAAATAAAAGAAACGAAACAAACATGTATTTTACATCTTGCAGTGATATCGGAGGCGCATGTGTTGTTTGGATGGACGAATGAATGGAATAATGTTATTTTAAGATACATCCGTTAATTGGTGTGTCTGTCTGTTCTCTGGCCAAAGTGAAATGTAAATACTCGTAAACGAAACGCAACAGAAGCTGATTATGGCGGAACGTTATTGTTATCGCATCCATATCATTTCCGTTCACATTGGTGGTCAGTCATTGAACGTGCTTGTGGATACAAGTTAGATATCTTTAATTGAATTATGAGTAGGAATATATTCATGCATGCCCAACGTCAGAGGATATTTCGAAGTTTTTGCTACACGAGGATATGTGTTGGTTGGAATCCTTTCAAAATGTAAAGAATGTGACGTCTATATAATTCAGAAGAAAAATTCGATGTATCCAGTGAAGATTTGACAATGGGATTCCGCAGTTTTAAGGAGTAGCTCCCACAAGAATGGTGGAAGCATCACCTTTTAAAGCACTAGAAGCATTTCTAATTATATTTCCGAAAGTAATCAGCAGTCCCTAACAAGGACTTGCCGATCCGCTCCCATACAAAAACCTTCATGACTCCCCCTGACATTTTCATACATTTGGTAAAAATTCAGTTGGAATTTTTCGCAGTTTGTCAATAGTGGCGATCACCATATTACATGTACACAAGTCATCCTTAAGTCACTATTCAGCAGTGGATCAGTTGACCAAGACGTTCCCAAATGTGGTGACCTTGTGTCATTTCCTATACACACTGAAAAAACGGTCCCAGTAACATATTGCAACAACCATGTATTTGTTTGCACACATAGTTTTCATGAATTGGAGATCTGCTGCTTTTTTGTTTCTTTGTTGTCTGTCACGTTCATGTTTTCAGCAGTTTTCAACAAACAAAGCAATATTTGGGTCACAAAAACATATTATTATAACCTGTATGTGTTATATATTGTATGGTGAGCTAAGCGATATGAAGCGACGGCAAAGTTGTCGAAAAATTAATTTTGCAGGGGAAAAAACAAGCGTATTGTGTCTCAAAAATGAGATATTGAATAACAAACACAATGTGTTTGGGCTCAAGTATTTTATATTTGCGACAAGCTATAAACACGTTATATTTGCATCCAAACATCAAAAAAATACCGAATTTCCAGTATTGCCGAGGCTGCCGTACACATTGTAGTACCTCCTATATTAAATCTGGATTGCCGTCCCGGTTGTCAACACTATAAATCGCATAAGACACTTCCGATTTTAATGAAAGTAGACTTCATTCGCCAAACGCGGGTGCCACACCCCTTTTGGTACCTCCCATATAAAAGATGTATAGCCGGCTGGTTGTTCGACAAGATAACGCCCGCAAAACCGAAACAAAATTTATGAAATTCGGTATTAGTCATACGATATGCCAATCATCTATGGAATATGAGTGGGTTTACCACTCCCATTTTGGTACCTCCCATACTAAATTTGGGCGGCTGTCCAGTTGATCGAAACAATATATTATGTCCAAAGCGACTGAGTACTTAGAAATGTTAATTTTGGTGGAAAAGTTGTTGATAGCCAAAGCGAAAATCATACGAAGCCAGACCCAGAGAAGACGAAACCAGACGAAGAGAAGCCATCGGAAAGCTGCAATTACCAGAGATCGCCACAGCCTACTTAAGGAAGCTCTCGTAACTTTTGGCACAGACTCCGATGACGGTCCTGAAGCGTAGAGGAAACCCATTTCCAACTCTATAAAAACTGGCGCAACTACCGTACTTGGTTTTGAAAAACCGCTTCGCACCAAACCATGGTTCGATGAAGAGTGTCGCATTGAAAATGTTGAAAAGAACGCTGCACGCATGGCAATGCTTTTGTCAATTGCAACGCGAGCTGCGACTGTGCGGTATAAGGGAAAAATAAAGGATGTAAACTGGCTCATTAGGGGTAACAAGCGGATGTGGTTTTGTTAGTTTTGTACAACTTTGGGAGGGTTAAAATTTAAAAAATCCTTTAAAATTGGATCAATTGGTCTAATCGGCTCACATTTTAAACCAATGGGTGCCAGCGGCAGCGGCATGAGCTTTAAAAAATTATTGGTGGCGTTGGCGAATCGTAAAATTTTCGATCGACTTCCGTCTGTCAAACAGCTGATTTTTTGTGTATGCTTTTATTATGGTTACTTTTTTTGGTACTTATCAGTGTTGCATCAAATTGTAGGAGGTTAAAAATTAAAGTTCAGTTTTTACAGATTAAAATTGTACGAGTATTATTCTGGGTTAGTGGAGATATCCTTCAAAATGCGCAAATCTTGGTCGGTGTAAATGTCGTATAAAGCACATTTACATACCATGTATAATATTTCTTGGGAAAGAAATATGGCAAGGCTGTTAATGTCGTAACATCTATCGAGCCTTGACTATATACGCTAGAGCAGGTCATGTAACCTCACACAACTCTCGACTTGTTCATTAGTAGTGTATGAGTATATATAACCTGATATTCTTGAGGTAAAGCAATGGTGCGACAGTTCCTTTGTGGAGAGACTTTCACGTCGCTTAAATCAGAGGGTTTCTATGGCACAGATGATCGAAAAGGTACTAGGAAAATTATGTAGAATGAGAGGCCAAAGAAGACATAGATATTATAGACCATGCAGCACACTAAGTTTAAACAGGGGCTTTCTATATCAGAGCTGATCGAAAAGGTATTAGGGAAATGATGTAGAATGAGAGACCAAAGAAGACATAGATATTATGGACCATGCAGCACACTCAGTTTAAATAGTGTTTGGTTGATACTAATGACAGCGAAATTATGTTTTATGTTGTTTGCATTTGTGGCCGTCGGTGGTGCAATGGTTAGTGTGCGTTCCTGTACATGAGATTCTGGGTTCGATTTCTGCTCTGACCACCTTAAAAATTTCTTTCAGGGGCGGTCACCTCGCATAGTGACGACGACACTATCGAGTATTTAGCCATGAAAAAGCTTCTCAAACTACCGTTGGGAGCCGGTGTAACACTGTAGGCCCAATCAGTGAGTATAAAACTAGAAAGCGTGAGTATAAAACTAGAAATTATTATTATTATATTGTTTGCATAGAACGAAAATACGCATTCCCTTTTATTTCTGTCCGTATTATGTCTAACAAACGAGTGAATTACAAAATCAACGCGAACTCGATGAAATGACCTAGTGCCTCGTCGTCATCAAGATAACGTGAGAAGAGGGATCGCGAATCTTGTGTATTTCTCTATGAGTCATCAGATCAGACGATCACGATAACCTCCTAAAGTCGTCGGGGTTTCAGATGTCACGATTCGGAAACAGTTTCCTCCAATTTATTCACTGTTCAACGGGGTTTGGGTGGGCTATAGCATAATCTTGCAAGTGTGTATTGTTTCATACTTATAATAACAAAATAAATATATATTTTTGTTGGAAGTGGTTTTTCCAACCTCTACTTATCTAGACAGTAGTTAATAATTTACAAAAAATAATTAAATTTGTCGCAATAAAAAAAAAACTTCCTTCGAGCCGGATTTGAACCAGCGACCTATGGATTACTGCCCGAACTCCTTGAGCCCACTTTCCCTGTACATCTACAGTCCACCGCTCTACCAACTGAGCTATCGAAGGTGTATGAGACAACACAACTAAACTAAAGTACAAATCGACTTCGAATACAATTTATTATATTCATTATCATCACTATTTCAATGATAATACAAAAAAAACGCAAAAAATTTGTGAATAATTTGTTGGTGAAAAAATAGCACAAAAGTGAAATCACCAACAACAATAATAAATACAGAAACCCCTAGCATGAAGCGATTTCGACAACGAAGAGGTGATGAAAACAATAAATCACATATCAAGAGCAGGGCTGCCAGATTTCACGATTAGTCATAGTTTTGACGACTTTTTTGGGTCAGAATTAGACGAGTGGCGAATTTTACCTTTATCGGTTTCTAAATGACGATTTATTGCTGTTGAAATAATTACGCTGCACCCTTTTTTGGGATCTAAATTTGTTCATTTATGAAAACTTCATATTGAAAGTTTACAAGGTCAGAAATAATTTTCTAAGCGAGAAATGGGTGGTTTTGTTGGAATAAAAGACCATTAAGAAAACATCCTCGCGTATGCTGATGATATAGATATCGTTGGGCGCACAATTAAAGAAGTTAGTGCAGACATTTCGAGAATTGAGAAGGAGTCAGCAAAAGTGGGTCTGACAGTAAATAAGGACAAGACAAAATTAATGGTTTCAACCAGCAGGGCCTCCATGCAATTAGACCAAAGCGTGAACGTTGGTAACCGTAATAATTTCGAGGTTGTGTACGAATTTATGTACCTCGGATCTGCCGTAAACAAAAACAGCAACGTCAGCCTTGAGCTCAAGCGGAGACTTGACCGCAACGTTAGGTCAATGGAGCAAAGTATCGTTCGATGATCACGGACTTTTTTGCACAAAATGGAAGAATGGGACTTGGTTGATATGTGATTTTAAGAGGACGGTGTCACATGCCGAACTGAACGCAATACCATGAAACAATTGAGAGACGAGTTTGCTCAGAAAATAAATCTCACGTTGTGGCGCTGTCAATTGGCCGCCTCGTTCTAGCGATTTGACTCCACTAGACTATTTTTGTGGGAGAACAGGAAGTATCTCGTTTATAGGGACAAAACAAAAAACACGATTTCTGCCTTGGAAGATAATATTATTCGTGTCATTGGTGAGATACCGGCCGAAATTTTGGACAAGGTGTGCCAAAATTGGTCTTTCAGAATGGACCACGTGAACAGTAGCCGTGGGCAACATCTGCATGAAATAATCTTTTAAAAACAAAATGATTTATCGATTCAAATAAATATTTATTTCATCCACTTGTTCGAATTCTTCAATTTTAAAAATTCAAATAGCAAAAAATTAACCCATTAGTATCAATCAGATAGAAATATTGGCACTCGGTCGAAATGTCATCACCAGCCTGGGTCTCGACATATAATATAACAGCCAGGCTGCTATAAAATCTGTGCATTCTGCATACCTGACTTCAAGAACTGCCGCGCATCTCTAAATGATATGGGCAAGAAGTTCGATATCCACCTTATATTGATGCCGGGGCACAGAAACATTCCAGAAAACCATAGAGCGATGGTAAGGAGACACAAAGTGCAACATCCGTAGGCAAGCATGGCGAAGTTATGACCTGAATCGTATGCTAGACTTGACATACATTCCTAGTCAAGATATCTGTATGCAAGTAGCTGTGATGTCTTAGAATCTCAGCTCGTGATTACTGTGGGGATGAATAGGAGGACGAGCGCGTCGAACATCTGCATCTGCCCTATCTTTTTTATGAGTACGAGATAATATCTAGAATCTTACTTCATGTTGGATGTAACAGACATTCAGGAAATTAAGCTGACCAATTAAGACCATTTTTCAGATTAGTACTTCACCATGGTTGGTTGGGTGGTTCCCGTGGTTGTTAAAGATAATATTTGCTATCAATTTGTGTCTTAGAACGCCATTTTGCATACCAGATCACTCCGGATAGTCTTATGTACAATGTCTATATCCATCCTGTTAATCGAAGTTTCCTCATTAGATCCCCTAGATCTATCTCGTGTATCTCAGTGAGGTTGTGCAGGATGGGACGACTTATAGCCTTTAGGCGTCTATTCATTAGTGCCGGACAACTACAGAGGAGATGTTCAACCGCCTCTTCCTCTCCTGCGTCTTCGCAGGCACGCCAGTGGTCATTATATGCAAGATTCAGCCGTCTAGCGTGATCAGCACGGCAACTAGCCTTCATATGTTCTCCCGATTATGGCTAATCGGGGAGTTAGTCCGGTGAACGTTTTATTCTGGCCATGGGTTTCTGGATATGCGGCACGTTTCCGTCATATCCCATCTGGACTTTGCTCGTTCAAGGCAATGCAGGAAAATACCTCTTTTGAAAGACCCTATAGGAGTTGCGCCCGAAACCATATGGAGTTCAGTGGAACAGCAACCTGCCCTAGCTAGTTCGTCTGCCTTTTCGTTCCCTAGAAGACCCTTGTGGCCTAGTGTCCAAGGAAGAACCACATTGGCCAGTCGATATAGCTCGACAAGTTTTTTTCCTACATTTATTAACGAGTTTAGATGCAGTGTTGTTAGATTTAAGTTATAGAGTTATAGGACAGTCGCTTGGCTATCTAAAAATATTTCAATGCGCTCTGTTCTCCGTTATAGTATAAGTTCGGCGAACGCTTCCTTGATGGCCAGTACCTCCGCTTGGAAAACGCTGCACTTGTCTGGGAGTTTTTTAATGATAAATTGAGGCTTGGCTCTTCGTAGAAGACACCCGAGCCGGTTCCACATTCCACTTTGGATCCGTCCGTAAATACTTGTCGAAACCAGTAATTGGTTCCCCTCTATCCCACCCTATTCGCCTGGGAAACCTCGAGTAGGATATCGAACGTCAATGAGGTGGTGCAGTAATCGGTGGATATATTGAGTTCTTTTGAGATTATCTGTAGTATTCTCGCATGCTCACATGCGTTGCTCTTCCGGATTCCAAGACCATTTAGTCGGGTAGCACTTCAGGCTGTTATATGAAGGTCAATTGGTATAATATGAGGCATTACATTAAGGGCTATAGTTGGACATGCCCACATTGCCCCTTCTACGCCGATGCATGCTGATTCGCCATGGACTAAAGTACGTCTTTCTTCAGCCACATCCTGGAATATCGGGATGAGGTATATAATGCCTACCAGGTCAATTTACAGGTTCAACCATTGGGACGGAATATGACATCCATTAGTATTACAATGGCCTCATGGGGCCAAAGTGTATTAATAGTGGCATCCACTTCCACATCACCTGACCTAAAATTAGTCGTTTTGTGTTCAAAACTAAGTATTAGCAAAAAAAAAAGTTTAATTGTGCTCGTTAAAGATTAACGGTAGCTATCCTGTTGACCAACCAGCCAGCCAGGCAAACAAACAGGCGGACATGACTCAATCGCCTTAAAAAGTCCTAAAACGAATTTGATCTAAATACATACATACATTTATAGCGTCTTATTATGCTACGGATCTCAACCCGTGAATCTATATCCTTCGTTACATTCGTCGCTTGGAGCAACAATTTGTACCCACAAAGCAGACAACCATTATCAACTGTGACCCGCAATTAAGGGCTGCGATCAACCTTTCTGCGGAGAGTACAAGATAACCTCATCGGATCCGAATCAGAGCCGAATCGAATCCAACTTGTTCGGTTTGATTTCGAGATCGGGCCCGTTCTCGATTCGAGATCGTATACTCAAGCGACCGTAATTCCTTTTTCGATCCCGAATCGAAAATTGTGTCTGATCTCGAAATGAGGTCGGATCTGATTTCAAAACTAGAACGGAACCGATCTCAAAATCAAATCTCGAAACGAGAACGGAGCCGATCTGTAAATCATATCGAATCCAGTATCGAAATCATATTGGATTAAAATTTCTACCGGAAAATTCGCATTGTTAATCATATAAATGAATAAAAGAAACACATAAATCTTGTTACTTGAATCAGGGGGTTCCTATGGCACAGCTGATCGAAACGGTACTAGGGAAATGATGTAGAATGAGAGACCAAAGAAGACATAGAGATTATAGACCTTGCTCGAAACTAAGTTTAAATAGTATTTGATTGATACTAATGACAGCTAAATTATGTTTTATATTGTTTGTATCGAACGAAAATACGTATTCCCTTTCATTTCTGTCCGTATTATGTTCAACCAAAGAGTAAATTACAGAAGCAACTCGAACTCGGTGAAATGGCCTACTACCTCGTCGTCAGTGTGAAGAGCGGGACAGCGGCTCTTGTATATTACTCTATGCTTGAATGGAATCAGCAAAAGCTGATCTGTACCGGATCAGTATCGGATCAGCGAAAGCGAAATTCAACATCTTGGACTCAAACTGGATTTGAAGCCGAGTCCGACTTTGTGCTTATTGTGGCAATACACTGATTCCATATCAAATGATTCATTCCTAGGTAACGGTAAAATTCATACAGATTAGTTATTTAAAATTTTTCGGAATCGCTTTGAAGATTATCACGATTTATTTTTGGCCTTTTGCCGATTTTTGTTTCAATCAAATTTACCTGGCAGCCCCTGTCAGGAGAAAGCAAACCAAATGTGAGTGAGTGAGCAAGTAACAACAACAACACTTTTATGGTATTCAAAAATAGCATTATACGAGAGTCCGCCGATGGTCGGTCGAACAGTGTTGAGACGAGGCGAGTGTTTCTTATTGTTTGGCGTGGCGTTCGGTTGGTGTTGTTTTATCGGTGTCATTCATCAATTACGATAATTCGGATTGAATACCTACATAGACAGCAACTACAACAATTATACAACGCACGTTTGTTAGGTCTGGCGAACAGGGTGAGTTTGTTATTGTTGTTGTTTATTTGTTTGTTGGGCGCTTATATGAAGATATGGAAGTATGTCTGTCTTTCAAAGCAATAACAACAATAACGACCGCAATTCAATTATTCCGAACAAAAAGAAATTTATACTCAACAGTTTGAATACCCTAAGATATCTATCACAACAACAACAACAACTACCCGCAACACAACTAACTACAACAACAATGGTCGTATCAGTATAACAGAGTGAGCGAATATTTTAACTGCTGCTGCTGTTGTAGCTGTGCTATCGCTGCGGCTGCTGCTGGTGCTGGTGCTACTGATGATGATTGAACTAACCAAAACAACTTAGTAGCGAACAACAACAACAACAAAAGCACCACATTAATAACAAAAACAACAACAACAATGCTATAAACATTACATACTGCTCTAGTGTACGAGAATATACTATGGAGTCGTGAGGCAAAGTCAAGCCAAATGTATGAAACTGAACGGGATACACTCGAAGAAAATGTGCAATTCAAATGTATGTATCACAAGCAGTCAAAGCGGCCGTAAAGTTGGCAAAATAATGAACCAAAATGTAACCGTCTCAGTTTATAACAATTTGATATGACTACACTGAAAGAAAAAACTTCATCAAATTTATGAATTCCTTCATCAATTTGATGAAATATTTAGTAATTTTTCAACCTACGGCACATTTCATTAAATTGATGAAGAACATTTCATCAATAGTTTACTATGTTTCAACGGCAACCTTACTTCAATTTAATGTAATTTTGTCATCAAGTTGAAGTACATTATTCACAATTTTGATGTAAATTGTTCATGAATTTGCTGTACATTATAATTGGATGTAAGGTTGTAATCAATTCGATGTAAATTGGTGATCATTTTGATGTAAATTGTTTGTTAATGAATATCCAAACTTTGGCCTATTTCTTATCGTAAAAACTCCAAAAGATCAGGGTATAAAACCATGTAAAAAATGCTCATAGCGTGGATAATGTTTTCTGTCCATTGCACTATTTTCTATTATGTATTTATTTTCAATTTTCTACTACCTTTTTTCATTTTCTCCTTATTTTTTTCAATACTAAAAAAAATGGTGTCCCATAACATCCCATGAAGGGATTGGGGAGAGCTTCTCACAATCAGTGAGATGTGCTCTTTCTACTTTTACACTCACTGATTGGGACCAATAGTTTTACACCGGTTCTGAACAGTTTTTTGAGAAGCATTTTCATGGCTAAGTACTCGATAGTGTCGCCATCACTAAGCGAGGTGACCGCCGTCGAAAGAAATGTAAGGTGGTCTGAGCAGGGATCGAACCCACGTTGTCATGTACAAGAGCCGCGCACACTACCCATTGCACCACCGACGGTCTCAATACTACGTCCATATTTATTCCATATTTATTCCAAATTCCATTGATGAAGATTGATGTAAAAACGTCATCAATTCAATGAAGCTGAAAAGGGTGAAAAAACGCACGATCTTAAAATTGAAGAACAAAATTCAATGAAGAACAATTGATGAATATTTATCATCGATTTGATGTAAAGATTTTGTATCAGTGTAGGCAATAAGAGGGAACAACTCCAGTTTAGGGACACGTAACGGATACCCGAATTTCCCGAGTTTTGGATTTCCAAAGTTCAGGTTCATATAAAAATCAGCCCAATTTTTGACTACTTTTACCAATAAATCTGGCCGTACGGTGTCAATGGTGGTTTGAATATTGGCTTCAAATGCTTCCAGAGTTGCTGGTTTGTCGGCATAAACCAATGCCTTAATATAGCCCTATAAAAAGTAATCCAGAGGCGTTAAATCGCACGAATAAGGGGGCCAGTGAACATGACCACTTCTGAAAATAAAGTTGTCACCAAACATAGGGAGATAGATAAGAACCGCTATCCCTCTCTTCACGTTCTCTTGGTGACGACGAGGTAGTAGCTCATTTCATCGAGTTCGAGCTGCTTTTGGAATTTACTATTTGGTTGGAGAATATATATAAGACGGATAGAAATAAAAGGGAATGCGTATTTTCGTTCGATGCAAACAACATAAAACATAATTTAGCTGTCATTAGTATCAATCAAACACTATTTAAACTTAGTTTCATGCATGGTCTATAATCTCTCTGTCTTCTTTTTTCTCTCATTCTACATCATTCCCTAGCTGTGCCATAGAAACCTCCAGCACCAAATTGTTTTTGCAACAAATTGTATGACAAGTTGTGCCGTCGTGTTGGAACCAAAGTCGTTGAAGTTTAGCTGATTAATTTTTGGGAAACAAAAATTCAGTCAGCATGGCTCGAAAGTGCTCGCCATTCACCGTAACGGCAGCTCCTTTATCATTTCGAAAGAAATAAGGATCGATGATGCCGCCAGCATGTAAACCGCACCAAACAGTCAATTTTATTGGATCTAATGGTGCTTCGTTAACGGCTTGAGGATTGTCTTCCCTCCAAATATGCCAATTTTGCTCATTGACGTAGCCGCTTAACCAGAAATGAGCTTCTTCACTAAACACAATTCTTTGAAAAAGATGCTAACAAACTTCGCGAACAGATTTATTTTTTTAAAAATTAAAACTACCAATAAAAAGGCCAATAAAAATTTTAAAAAGTACCAATAAAAAATCCGAATAAATAAAAATCATACATGATGAATTATTTTTTTTCAAAGCAAATTTCCATAATTTGGAAGCATTTCATGACGATTTGCCAAAACTTCACTGAACAGAAATGTCAACACCGTTTGTCATTCTCAGCTGAGAAACCACACACTGAAAGAAAAAGCTTCATGAAATTTATGAATCCCTCCATCAATTTGATAAAACATTTTTTGTCATTTTCCAACCTACCACACATTTCATTGAATTGACGAAGAACATTTCGTCAATCTTTCATCCATATTTCATCAGTATTTCATGTTGATTCAACGACAACGTTACATCAAGCTGATTTAAATTATTCATCAATTTGATGTAAGCTTGTCATCAAGTTGAAGTAAATTGTTCACCATTTTGATGTAAATTGTTCATCAATTTCCTGTAAATTTTTCGTCAGTTAGATGTAAGGTTGTTATCAATTTGATATAAGTTTGTCATCAATTTTATGTAAATTGGTTGTTAATATGTAGCCAAACTCTTTTGACTATTTTTCCTTATAAAAAATTCACAAGAACAGGGTATAAAACCATATAAAAAATGCTCATAGCATGGATATTATTGTCTGGCCATTGCACTATTTTCTATTATGTATACACATATTTTCAATTTTCTAGCAATATTTTTATTTTTCTCTTAATTTTGAATCGAGCCCACTAATTATATTTTAATTCCAATGATAAAGATTGATGCAAAAAAGATCATGAATTCAATGAAGCTGAAAATTGTGAAAAACGCATAATCTAAGGATCCTTTTCATTGAGTTGATGAAATTTGTCATCAATTAAATGAAGAACAATTGATAAACATTTATCATCAATTTGGTGTAAAGACTTTCTTTCAGTGTAGGTATCGATATCGATAGCTATGAAAAAACACTCATGCAGCTAAAAAAAAATACATGTTTGGCACGAGGATGGCTATTTTTTCATATAAAGCTTTCTACATATCTCTAGTCCGGCTTCGTCAATACAGCATCAAAGTTGTTTTTTAAACCTCGCTAGAAATTGTAAAAAAAATTACACAAAAAATTCAAATTTTATTCAAAAAAAAGTATTTTATTCTAGAGGTCAATACATGGCATTAACATATGAAAATGGCATATGGCCACCGGGTCTGTTCATGATGACGCGCATTCTGGACGTCCAATTTTGGGTCACTTTTTTGAGTATTCCTCGTCGTAAGTCACGAATAACACGAACAATTGTGGTCTGCAAGGCGTCAATCGCTGCCAGTTTATTAGCATAAACCAGGACTTCACGTAGACCCACTGAAAATAATCAAGAGGTTTCAAATCGCACGACCATGGAGGCCAATTGGCAGGCCGTTTCTTGAAATCAACTTATCGCCAAATTTGAATTTCAATAAATTGATGGTTGCGTTGGCCGTATGGCACGTAGCGCCATCCTGTTGAAACCACATATCGCCTGGATTAATGTCCTCCATATTGTCAAACCAAAAAAAAACATGGTGCGGTAACGATCTGCATTGACTGTAAAGTGAGCTCCGGCTTCATTTTCGAAAAAATTAGGTCCGATGATGCTACCAGCATGTAAACCGAACCAAACGGTGAATTTGTTTTGAATTTAATGGAGTCTGTAGGGTCTGTTGTCAATTGATCTCACTCCAAATGCTGCAATTTTGTTTATTAACAAACCCATTAAGCCATAAATGAAATTCATCCCTGAACAAAACATCGGGTCCGCTTCCAACTGCTCTAGAGCCCAAACGACGAAAGAGCAACGCAGTTGATGGTCTCGTGCCTTTAACCCCTCTACCAGCTGGATCTTATACGGGAGTAGGTTAAGATCTTTGCGCAAAATTTTCCACATAGTGGACGAACAAAGCCCCAATTCCTGCGACCGACGACGACTCGATAAGTTTGGATCTTTTTCCACACTTTCGTTTAAAGCGCCGATATTTCCTTTGGCACGCACATTCCTTCGACGTGTTGCAGTTATTGCATCATTTAGAGAGTTTTCTTTTCGCGAGATGAAATCATCAAATGACTCTGGCAGCCAATTGGCAGGAGTGCGAAACTAACACGCTAAAACACCTCGGTAGTATTTCGTCACAGTGTGGGAAGGGCGTAGGTAGAGCCCTACTACATTATTTAGCGTCCTCCGCGAATCATTTAGAGAGTACGTGGTATGAAATTTATCCACAATTCGACGGATTTAGTGCTCAGATGAACGACTATGGCCGCCATAAAAATCACGAAGTCATCTATAAGTTACGCGAATAGGTGAATGGTTTTTAAAGAAAATGCGAATAATTTGGAAGCGTGAACTTATTCATGATAGCAAACACAAGTATTTGGACACAACTAAACCATATTTGCAACAAGCTACAAACACGTTATATTTGCATCCAACAAAAAGAAAACATTTTCAGCGTGCAAGAGTCGCGCACACTACCACTGAACCACCGACGGCCACCTTAACCAACATGAACTAATGTAATTTTCTCGAGTTAGCCAACCCTGTCTATCTCAAATGCTCGTATACGATAGAATTTGCTTTTCGTTGTTGGAGCTCTTGCAACTGCTATCGCTGTCGTTGTCGTCATTAAACGAGTACATATTGCGAAAACGAACACGAATGCTGGCACTCAAAGTTCGTGTGGAATGTATGGCGCAGAATCGTGCTATAGAAAATTGTATTATACACTTTTGACACCCATCCTCCCCACGGCAACAGATCCAAAGAGTCTCAACAACGTGCTGTAAGAAAAAATAGAGTGCCAGTGTGGTACTTTCAGAGAGGTGAAGGCGGGTGGTAAAGGGAACAAGGATATGAGCGAAGTAAAAATGAATAGCAGAAGGTTATTTTCCTAAAAGGTCATCTAATGACCCCTCCGCCCAAACCCCACCGAACAGGAATGTAGTACCCCCTTCTTAAAATAAAGTGTTTCCTACGACGGACTGAATTTGTCTGTCCCACTGGGGTTTCAGTTTTCTTTTTTTTTTGATCGCATTCATGCATTGGATGGATACTACATAACAAGTCTCTCTGTGTTGTAATTTATGTACAAATGACGGCTTCTGGTATTTGTTGGAATCCCATTGAACAGTCAGAGCAACAACAATATACACGATTGTTTGTTGTATCCGTACGTGTTGTACATACAGACAGACATATGCTTAGCAGTGTTGCCATTTGGCTGGTATAATCTGTGATTTAGTCGAATTGGGTTTCTTAATCCCATTACTTCCAATCAGTTTCCAATCACAATTAATGCTGATGTTTCCAAAAAGATGAAAAATATACCCAGAATCATCTAAATTTCGACTGGAGTCATAATCTGATTCGTTTATTCTACCGTCAGTTATTTTGATCTAGTAAGGGGATGCAATTTTAAACCAATTTCAATGAAATACTAGGACGAATGCTATTAATGATTGGTTACGTGGGATCACGCTTGATAAATCCTTCTGACACAAGTATTAACTGCGGCAGAAACCAGGCACAAATTGCAAGAACATAGTAATCGTTAGTGCGGTTACTGTACAAGGTTTCATTTCCAGCACCGACCATCTTTCACTTCTTTTGGCAAAAATTACCAATGCTCGGTCATCGTAAGTCAATCATTCGGAATTGTTGTAAAACTTCTCACCCCGATCAGTGAGTCTGATAATGGAACGCGCACAGATTAGAAGCTCTTCCTAATTCCTTCACGGGATAGATTCAAGATTATGTTGTAATTCGTAATCCAACTACTCCAATCCTCATTTTTCATATGGCCTACATTAAATTGTGTATTTAGGCCAATTTTCACAATCGCCATTTTAACCCTCGTATTAAAAGGGCTCAGAAAATATTCACATTGAGTGACACTTAAATGACAAATATCGGGCAATTAAATATAATTTAAGTGAGAATATCCCACTGTGAAACTGAGCCTTAGACTTTGATTCGTATTAAACCAGACACCAAAAAAGCATAAAATTTATGAGAATCTTCCAACTTAAGTTCCGATATGACTTCATCAGCTCACTTACAAAGCGCCATTTTGGATCTAGCTGACACATAAAGGAAACAGAGCACCATATGTCTTAAAGTAAACACAAAGTTCGATCGAAAGGACTGGCATTCACTAGATGATTTTAAAGATCTATTGCAAATGCCCTTTTATAGTTCCTTTGGTCCAACCGCTTAGAATCGGCCTATCTCCAACAATATTTTACTGGATATGTACAGTCCACCGGATATCAGTACTGGAAAAATCCGCCTACCTTAACCGGACAACACACTTGTCAATCATGCGCATGAACATCAGTTATCGTTAACATTTATTGTCGTTTTACCGTCCTCCTCGAGCCCAAATACGAATGCAATCGAAATTGTTCGCATCACTATCGTGCTTACAAAATTGTTTGGCAATATTTTTTCGATTTCGTCATCCAGATAAAACGATATCGTCCAAGCTCACACTCATGAATGAAAAGTCTGTGGTGCGCTTTAGTCTGTTGCCAAATGTCAAGAGAATGGCAATGGTGTGTATCGTGGGAGCCTTTTGCAGAACCCCTTCCGAGGGTTTAGGTATCATCCCACACCTGCTACCACGAAATTTGCTGGGAATTCAAATGGCTGCGAACTGGGCAATCCGTCCAGAACATTCTTCGCAAAGGATCACCAGCCCATATGGTTATGGGACGCTTCCCAGGGATCTGTGGCTATCCACAGTAAAATTCGACTACATGACATCCCCTCCAACTTTTGAGAGAAACTCCACCACTCATATTCCGGACACACCGGACTGAAAGGAACGCATTCCAGGTTATGGAATGTATTTTGGCGAAGTTCAGATAAAATTCAATTGAATTTCAGTAAGGTAAAGCTGAAATTCTGAAAATTTAAATTACAATTATGAAACAAGTCATTTGAAGTTCGAAAATATCAAATGTATCCGGAAACATCTATTGATTTTCAGACAATGTCGGGAATTCAGAAAATGTAAATTAAATTTCAGAAAAGTTTCAATTGAAGTATCATGTCGATATATACATTTGTCTGAATTTCAATTGATATTGTCTGAATATCATTTGATGGTTTCTGAACTTCAATTGATATTTTCTGAATTTTAATTAATGCTTTCTGAATTTCAATTCCCAACTTCTGAATTTCATTTAATGTTTTCTGAATTTCAATTGATATTTTCTGATTTTCAAACAGAAATTCTGAATTTTAATTGATATTCTTGAATTAGAAATTCTTAAATTAAATGGATGTTTTCTGAATTTCAATTGACATTTTCTGAATTACAATTGGAAAAGATGTAGATGAAAAGGTAGGGTTTGGAGTCTGGATTCAGAAAATTCCAATTGAAATATAGACTTTATCTGAAAATCAGAAAATATAAGTGGAGTTCAGAAAAAATCAATTGAATTTCAATAAGGTAAAGCTGAAATTCTTAAAATATAAATTAAAATTCTGAAACAAATCATTTGAAGTTTGGAAAATATCAATTGTATTTCGGAGAACATCAATTGAAATTCAGAAACTATAAATTAAAATTCAGAAAATATATATTAAATTTCACAAAATTTCACACTGAAGTTTCATCTCTTTATATACATTTGTCGGAATTTCTATTCATATTGTCTGCATATCATTTGACGTTTTCTGAATTTCAATTGATAATTTCTGAATTTTAATTAATGCTTTCTGAATTTCATTTCCCAATTCAATTTATATTATCTGATTTCAAACGGAAATTCTGAACTTTAATTGATATTCTCTGAATTAGAAATTCTTAAATTAAATTTATCTTTTCTGAATTTCAATTGACATTTTCTGAAGCACAATTGGAAAGATATAGATGGCAAGGTTAGGTTTGGAGTCTGGATTGGGAAAATTCCAATTGAAGTATAGACTTTATCTGAAAGTAAGAAAATATAAAGTGAGGTTCAGGAAAAATCAATTGAATTTCAGTAAGGTAAAGCTGAAATTCTGAAAATATAAATTAAAATTAAGAAACAAATCATTTGCAGTTTGGAAAATATCAATTGTAATTCGGAGAACATCAATTAAAATTCAGAAACTATAAATTAAAATTCAGAAAATATATATTAAATTTCACAAAAATTTCAATTGAAGTTTCATGTCGTTATATACATTTGTCTGAATTTCAATTGATTATGTCTGAATATCATTTGATGGTTTCTGAACTTCAATTAATATTTTCTGAATTTTAATTAATGCTTTCTGAATTTCAATTCCCAACTTCAAATGGATATATTTTCAAATGGATATTCAGAATTTTAATTGATATTTTCTGAATTAGAAATTTTTAAATTAAATGGACCTTTTCTGAATTTCAATTGAGATTTTCTGAATTACAATTGAAAAAGATGTAGATGGCAAGGTAAGGTTTGGAGTGTAGATTCAGAAAATTCCAATTGAAATATAGACTTTATTTTAAAATCAGAAAATATAAAGTGAAATTCAGAAAAAATCAATTCAATTTGGGTAAGGTGAGGTATAAATTCAGAAAATATAAATTAAAATTCGGAAACAAATCATTTGAAGTTTGGAAAATATCAATTGCAATTCGGTAAACATCAATTGGAATTCAGAAACTATCAATTGAAATTCAGAAAGTATAAATTTAAAAAAAAAGTTTCAATTGAAGTTTTATCTCGTTATATACGTTTGTCTGAATTTCTATTCATAATGTCTGCATATCATTTGTGTTTTCTGAATTTCAATTAATATTTGCTGATTTTAAAACGGAAATTCAGAATTTTAATTGATATTTTCCGAATTAGAAATTCTTAAATTAAATGGATCTTTTATGAATTGCAATTGATATTTTCAGAATTACAATTGGAAAAGATGTATATAGCGAGGTAGGGTTTGGAGTCCATTCTAAAGAGTTGGGGCTAGACCTTGCACAAAGGCTATTATACCATTGTATTGTCTATCAGGCATAAGACATGGCAATCTTAGAGTTGCTGTTTGGCTGGCTGACTTCATGATTTACCCACATCTGCCGCGCATCACTAAATGAAATGACCAACCAATTCAATATGCACCGTATAATGGTGCGGGGGCACAGGAACATTCTAGGGAACCATAGATGAGCAGCCACTATTGACACGCTTCGTCCAATGAAGACCGTTGTGATACCACGGGACGTCACATTCCGTGCCCATCTTTGACATGGTATGGTTAAGATTCGTTCAAGATATATGATACCTCATCCCGATTTGCTAGGATATGGCTGAAGAAGGGAGGTCAATAGTCGCTGGCTCACCAATTAGTACTCTGCAGAAAGGACCTAAGATCAGTCAAATTAACTTCTTAAATGTCTGCTAGATCCAACATGTAGCAAAGAAACAAAGAACGCTGGTTCAATTTCCGCACAGAGCACCATTCATTCATATTTCTGAGAATGTCACTTCCACTACCTAGTAATTAGTCGTAAAATCGTTTCTGAAAAACCATTCGGAATCGGTGTAAAAGTTTAGGACCTCATCAATGAGTGCCAAATATAAAGCGCCCAACTCATTGACTGTGAGCAGCTCTCTTTGATACCTTCATAGGATGTAATGGGGAAATTAATATTTTTCACCACATTGGATAAGACGGTACCCTTTCCAGTGTTGGCAACACTGGCTCTCAAGCAATTTGCTTCTGCTTTTTCTTTGCTCCTCAATTAAAGTCGAAAGCCAAAACAACTTCTTGTTGGGCCTCATCGTTATCGTCTTTCGCCCAAACGACCGACGGAAAACGGGCTCATTTCAAATGACACTGCAATAAATTTCACGTGATTTGTGTTGGCTTTTTTTCGCCTTTTGTGATTTTTGTCGTCGTTGTCGAATATTGCACGTAATAAATCTAAAGTTTTGCATGAAATTTGTATGAATTGAATGAAATTCGTCGACTGATTTTGAAGGTGGTGAGGGGGGGGTTTATTTTCATTTCGTTATTTGCCAAAACTGTACAGCAACAACAACAACAAACAAGAAATACATAAATTTTCATAAAAAGCAAATCCCGGTACGAGGTGACAGAGACATTTTAAATGCATGATTTACTTTTAACTCCTTGCGAGCATATGGTTGGGAAAATTTCACGTTACCTGAGGCAGATTTTCCAGACACTTCATGTGAGCGACCGACCTAATTTTCCATAGACACATTGAAGTTGATGGAATTTGCAAATAAATTTTAGGAAGGAAGATAAATTGAACCACTTGACAGGTTAACTGGGGGCGAGAAGAAGAAATAGTTAGATCAACAACTTTGGCTTGTCATCGTTCATAGTCAAGCAGTCAACTCGTCATTCACTGATCCCTTATTGCTGCTTAGGAATTCTCTAATATTTACCTGTCTTCAAATGTTTAACTTTAGCAAAGTTAAACAAAATTGAACTAATGTTAAGTTAAAATGAACTAAAACAGAGGAAAATTGAACTTCTAATGCTGCCAAAGGGTTTTTAACTCTATTAAGTACACGCTGAAAAAACAACGATAACTGTAACAAATTCTCGCAAACACATTCTGCAGGAACCATGTATATGTTTAGAACACACTCCAAAAATTCATATAGTTGCCAGTTCTAAAATCACTAAGCTATAAATGCAAACATTAACACGTTTACATACTTGCAAAGATGCATAATTTTACGTGCAGCCGTATGCGTGTATGATTTCAAACAACCATATACGAGGACGGATCAATAAGTCCGTGACTTTTTAAATGAAACACAGTTTTTTTGGCAAAAAAAAATATTTTTCAACATAATCTCCTTTTAGCTCAATACACTTAGTCCAACGTTCCTCCAATTTTTGTATCCCTTCCAAAAAAGTGGATTTTTCGAGATCTATAAAATAGGCATTTGTGTGATCAATAATTTCATCGTAGGAGGTAAATCTCTTTCTACCCAGCTATTTCTTTAGGTTTGGAAATAGTCACTAGGGGCTAAATCCGGAGAATATGGCGGATGAGGTACCAATTCGGAGCCCAATACATGGAATTTTGCAATTGAGACGACACAAGTGTGCACCCGTTGTTTATGGTCAATTTAGAACAAACGCGGCGCGGCACCCATCTTGCAGACAGCTTTCTTAAACCCAACTGATCATTTAAAATCGAAACCACACTGCCATATGAAATGCCTATGGCATCAAAAATCTCACGCACTTTTACTCTTCGATCGGACAACACAATATCGTGGGGTTTTTTCGACATTTTCGGGTGTATTGACCTCAATTGGCCGTGCAGAACGTTCAGCGTCATTTGTACTTATGCGACCACAACGAAGGTCAGTAAACCACTTTTTTACTATTGAAATCGATGGTGCAGAGTCCTCATAGTATTTATCAAGCTTTTCCTTGGATTGATTGACGGTTTTTTTTCACAAAAAATAATGTTTAATGAGGACTCGAAATTCACTTCTTTGCATTTTTGAAAAAACTCACGAGGTTGTTTGTTTTGAACAGCTGTTGAACGCAAAGTAAACGACGGAACTTGCTCAAAATTTGACTGTAGTCTATTAACATATTGTACTTGTTGGGAGCTGTGTTGCATTTCATACAACTACGAGGGAACTTACTTACTTCGAAGCATTCATGACTTACTTACTTACTTCGAATGCATGAAACGAAAACGCAACAGATTATAAATCACTGACTGAAAGAAATAAAGAAATAAATAAACATTAACTTAGGCTGAGAAGAATATTTCTTTGAAGTAAACAGTGCACCAAACACAGCTGTATTTGTATCACAAGCAATGTTACATTTGGATCACAAACACATATATTACAACATGTTAATCGTTGTACCCAAACATGTAATATTGAATGGAAAACACAATATAATTGGATATAAGTATACTATATTTGCGACAAGCTCCAATAACACATTATACTTGCATCAAACAAGAAACAACCATTCTTTTCCTTGCGTGTAAAAATTCCTAAACTTAATGAAAAATTAACTAAAATTGAGTAGATATTCTCACCTAAATTTAATTTTGAACAGAAATTTAGGATATGTGAATATTTGAGTATGTCTTTTGATATCAAATAATTCGATGGAAATCGGGCGGAGTTGCCTGCGCGGCTTCTTAGATAAGCAGGGATATGAAACACAGTTGGAGCTTGAAGTTCAAACTGATAGCACCATACTTCTAATGGAGACTCGATGGCACTTTTCTGAGCAGCAGAAGTTGGGCAGAGTTGTTCTGTTGTTCCGATGTTTGGATGCAAATACAATGTGTTTGTAGCTTTTCGCAAATATAGTATACTTGTGTTCAAACACATTATGTTTGCTACTCAATATAACATGTTTGGGACACAATGATTAATAGGTCATAATATATCTGTTTGTTACCCAAATGAGGCTTTGCTTGTTGTAAACTGCTAAAAACAAAAACATGACAGACAATAAAGAAACAAAAAGAAGCAGATTTTCAATTCACGAAAACAATGCTTACAAACATATACATGGTTCCTGAATTATGTTGCAGGAGCCGATATTTTACAGTGTGCAGGGATACCAAACACAGATGAAGCTTAAAGTAAAAAACATTTTATATAATGAAGGCTCTAACAGTTTCCCGCTTTGGAAGATGCACTTGATAAAGCAAACAGAATATTTCCGCACTTTATCCTGGTTTCAAGTAGGAGCCGCATGATATCTTCTGGCTGCAGGTTGGCAAGTACTCGATAAATCCTTCTTTAGTGGCAAAACGCTTCGTACCTTTATCTGCTGTTCATTCTTATAGTAGATAACTATTTTTGTCATTAATTTAGGAAGAGAAAGCTATAACAATTGCTGGTTGCCATAATTTCATGCTGGCGTAGTAAGGTGTGGGCAACAGTTATCACGAAGTGCTGTGGAACTGCCTACAAGGATCTTCGAGGCAGAATTAATTTGCACGGTCGTTCGATCAATGGTTAATGTGGTGTGACTCTTGTAAATGATAGCGTGCGTTCGATCGCTGCTCTGATCACCTTATATTTCTATCGACGACGGTTACCTCAGTTAGTGACAGCGAAACTATCGAGTATTTACCGAAGCAAAAGCTTCTCAAAATCCCGTTCGTAACCGGAGTAAAACTGTAGGTCCTATTCCGTGGCTGAGAACTAGAAAGCGCACACTTCACTGATTTTGAGTTCACTCTCCTTTCGTAGGATGTAATCTTTGTTTGGCAAAATTAATGGCTTCAACGAGCAGGTTCTCCACGCGATTAGACCAAAGCGTGAACGTTGATAACCGTTATAATTTCGAGGTGGTGGACAGCAACGTCAGCCTTGAGGTCAAGCGGAGAATTGTGCTTGTGAATAGATGTTATTTTGGGCTAAGCAAGCACTTTAGAGATAAAGCCCACTCTCGAGTAACAAAAGTCCAACTATACCAGACACTCATATAACCTGTCTTGGTTTATGGCGCAGAATTCTGAGTCTTGTCGCAGGCAGATGAAACATCTGTAGGAGTCTTCGAGAGAAAAATACTGCGAAAAATGTATGGCCCTAGAGTGCACAACGGCGAGTATCGGCGACGCATGAACCATGAGCTGTATGAGCTATATCCCGATATTGGCATAGTTAAGCGGATCAATACAACGTGATTGCGCTGGCTAGGCCATGTCAGTAGATGAAGACGAACCAGCACGAAGGGTTTTCGAAACCAAACTCGAAGGAAGATTACTTACTTACTTATCCGGTCGCGAACAACACCGTTAAAGAATATATAATATAGAGGCATTCCAAACAACGGCTGATGAAGATCTGTAACTAGATCTGAAATAGCTCTACGGTTTGCCAGGAATCATAAGCATGCATTTTGCAAAACTTCTTTCTTTTTAAAACTATATCTCTATTAATAGCGATATAGAATGGTCTTGAGGTTGAACAGTAAAATAAAAAAATTATTTATTTATTTTATATCTAAGATTTAGTTATGCGATTTTCTTAAAGTCCTTAATCGATCTTAGAAAATTCGTAGACAATGAAATATTGAAAAACCTAATCCATCTTGTTATTGCTTAGGGAAGAGTTTATGATTTCTCCACCCAGTTTTGAAATCTTTTTGTAGTAAAGGGTGGTCCAACCATAATGCACGATGTTAATTGTGAGTCACACCTTAACGTCAAGATTTTTGCCCAACTTAAGTTGACAGTTCTTTGTTTCAGTGTTTGACAAATTCAACCATGCAGAGGGGTACACAATTGAGCAGCGCGTTAAGATTGTTGAAGCCTTTTCCGAAAATGGGGATGTCATGCATGATAACAGACTTCTTGTGGCCAGAAATTGGGGATATAGACCTGGACGATATGTGGTTCCAACAAGATGGTGACACTTGCCACATAGCCAACGAAACAATCCCTCTTTTGCGCGAGAAATTCAATGGCCGTGTTACGTCGTGGCGACGTAAATTGGCCGCCGCGATCATGTGATTTAATACCGTTCGACTTCTTTCTTTGGGGATATTTAAAAGAAAAAGTGTACGACAATAAGCCAAGATCAATTCAAGAGCTAAAGGATGAGTTTATGTCTTAGTGTCATTGAAAATATAAATCATCGGATAGAAGTATGTCACCAAAGCCGTGGCGAGCATTTTGCCGATATTTTGTTTCACACATAATTATCATAGATCTTTCTATCGTAATAAAAAATATTAAGATGATTCTCTGAAAACTTTTTTTTTATTTACAATTAACATCTTGCATTTTGGTTGGACCACCCTTTACTACAATTACCTAAATTTTAATACTTGACTAGAAATGCAAAACTAAAATATTGTTGAAAGAGCTTTGGAAAGCTTGACCCTAAACTCTTGGAATAACCTCTAAATGCCCCTTTTAGAATTATGTTATACCTCCCACGTTAACTCTTCAGCAGTGTGAGACCATCGACATCTGATGGCTGAAAGTTGCAGGTTGATAAACTGTGAATCAGTTGAATTGTGGTTGAATAATGGAAATATTCATCCCCCTCATTCCGAGCCCGGTGTTGGGCTATAGGAAATACTCGAAAGTCAATGTAGGTCTAATTGAAGTCAATTAGAAAACATTTGTTTTGTCATTGCAACCACTTATAGGGGAATTATGTCACACACATTCGTACGTACATAAGTGCACATAATTATAGACAACTTTACATGCTTTGACTCGTAAAAGGGTGTTTCAAAAAGGGAATGAGGTGAATTTGATATTATGACACAGGTATGATTGCAACCAATGATTTGAAAAACTACAATCGGCAGCGGTAATGTTCCGTAACTCAGGTAGGCTCATATCGTCACACTCATGCCGGCAACCTGTGATACATCCTTCAAAGTTGCATTGTGAGCTGCTGAGCATATCTCCCAATACAAAACGTGTTAAGTTAGACACTGTCAAAGAAAAATGTTCCCTTACTAATCATGTAAACATGTTTTGTTTTGGGACATACATGGCCATGGATACAGGCCACTCGACACTATCGAGTATTTAGCCATGAAAAAGCTTCTCAAAATACCATTCGGAACCGGTGTAAAACTGTAGATCCCAATCAGTGAGTATAAAACTAGAAAGCGCACAGCTCACTGGTTGTTAGAGGCTCTCCCCAATTCCTTCATGGGGTGTAATGGGTAACCATTTTTTTAATGTTTTTTTTTATACATGCCATGGTAATTTGTCATGCATCAGTGCCTAGTTCTTCAATAGGTTTTCAGAGAAACAAAACCTTCTGTTCATGTCTATGCAATCTAAGAGTTTATCAAATTTTAGCTAATTCTTTTAGTTGTCGTCGTCCGTCAAGTGGGACCCAGGCCCAAGCATGTATGTAGTTATTTGGTTCAATTTCCTATATAGTTCGCCTAATTCAAATTGTAAATAGAACGTGTCCTGGAGGGAACCCGATGTAATTATGAGATGTCCACCATCTATGATTGTAGCAGGATGTTGACACTAGTGGTTATGCACGCTGAAAATATCGGAATCAGCAACATATTGAAGGAACCGCCTATATAATTTGTAAATAGAACGTGTCCTGTCTATCATTCTACATCATTGCCCTAGTACCTTTTGGATCAGCTGTCCCATAGAAACCCCTGGCGTGACACAATCGAAAAGGTACTAGGGAAATGATGTAGAATGATAGACCAAAGAGGACATAAAGATTATAGACCATGCAGCAAAGTAAGTTTAAATAGTGTTTGATTGATACTAATAACAGATAAATTATGTTTTATGCTGTTTGCATCGAACGAAAATACGAATTCCCATTTATTTCTGTCCGTTTTATTTCCAACCAAAGAGTAAAATACAACAGCAACTCGAACTCGATGAACTGGTTTACTACCTCGTCGTCATCAAGAGAACGAAAAGAGAGCGATAGAGACTCTTGTCGTTTGCTCTGTGCAATTGAACCTAGATATATATATGTACCAGTGTTGCCAGAGACCGACTAAAAAATTATGCCAAATAACCTCAAAAATTGTGCCGTTTGCGAAAACATTGTGCTAAAATTAGCATTTTAGTGTTTTTTGTAATTCTGCGCCCATAACATACACAGTCACTGCTTGAACTGGGTGTTTATCTGCATTAAAAAATTGAAATAGCTATTATACCTTAACTCTTCAACTTAAAAAGAAAGAAGAAGCATGGTCAACCCATGAAAAATTTGGAATTTAACTTCGGTTTAAAAAAAATACTAATAGATATGTTTTTCGAAATTATGATCATCAACATATATGACTGAAACACAACAGTGTCAATATGTCTTCCACGACTTGCTTTAGAGTAACTCACTCGATCTACCCAGTTTTTCAGTTCATTTCCGATTGTTTGGGAGTTTATCTCGTGAACGACATTGTTAAGACCTCAATGGACTGGGAATTGTTTGCGTAGCACTTATCTTTCACGAGGGTCCAGAAATAACACTCTAACGGGGTCAAATCGCAGTTGCGAGGAGGTCAATAGACTTCCGATTTTCGTCTGATTTTGCGGTTTCCTAGCACAGTGTGCAAAACATCGATTGAACGTTGTTGGTAATGGCACGTAGCCCCGTCCAAATGGGCCGCCATGCCACAAACCGCAGCAAACAGTCACTCGTTGTGGATGCATCTGCTTCTTGTCGACGACTTATGGATTCCGAGCCCCAAATGCGACTTTTGTTTGTTAATGTGGCCCCCGGGGTGAAAATTAGCTTCGTCGACAAATATGATTTTTTGGTAAAAATTTTCATCTTCTGCCAAGCTATCTTCAGCCGATTCAGCGAAGTGAAAACGCATCGGATGTTCACGAGGCTTCAGTTCTTTGACTAAGAAGTGCGAAATAAAATAAATAGTTTCCCATTACATCCCATAAAGGGACTGGGGAGAACTTCTCACAATCACTGAGCTGTGCGCTTTCCAGTTTTCACTCACTGATTGGGACCTACAGTTTTACACCGATTCCGAACGGTAATTTGAGAAGCTTTTTCATGGCTAGATACTCGATAGTGTCGCCGTCACTATGCGAGGTGACCGCCGCGAAAGAAAATTTGAAGGTGGTCAGAGCCGGGTTCGAACCCAGGATCTCATGTACAAGAGCCGCGCACACTAACCATTGCCGGACATTTCTCTCGTAAGGAACCAGGAGGAATTGTAGTTGTATTGTGGTATTTTGAGGCAAACAGGTTGACGCAACAAATATTAGACGTTTTGATGTGGGGTAGTGTATAAGAAAAAGCCGACGATACATAGGTGTGTACGAACCTTAAAATGTGGTATTATAGCACAAGACTCATGCTGTAAAAATTATATTTTCATATAAATTAAAGCGAGAAAATTTCAATACCAAAGATTGTGCGATTTGCAAAACAATTGTGCTAAAAAATTATACCAAAAGTAAAAAAATTAGATAATTTTTGGATAAATTGTGCTAAACAGCTTTTGGCATAATTTTTATACCCTCCACTGTAAGTGATAGAGGGTATATATCAGTTTGTCATTCTGATTGTAACATATAGAAATAAGGCTTTGCGACCCCATAAAGTAAATATATTCTTGATCCTTATAACAACCGGAGTCGATATAGCCATGTCCGTCTGTCCGTCTGTCCGTCTGTTGAAAACATTCTCACGACTTCAATCGGCGATAACGCGGTTTGGTTTTTGGCCAGAATGTTCCACGTATTCCTGAGCAGTTTGGTATTGAAAATCAGCGAAATTGGTCCATTGGAAAAAATTTTATGATTGGAAACGTAAAAAACTCATAAAATTTTCACATTAATTTTTGTAGTTTTATACTAAACTACTCCTTTTGCCGTGTGGTGAATTTCCATGTTGAAAATCTTTTATGTTCTTTATAATAGGTAAGTACTTTAGAATGTTTAGATGTACTGTGTTCATACATTTATATGAATCTAGTCACACTTCATCTAAGGTCGATGTGGCCTGATGGGTAAAGGGTTGCGCGTTAGAGTCTGAGGGTTGTTGGTTCAACTCTCGTCCAAGCTTTTTTTTTTTGTTTTTTTAACAGTTCTTCAAAAAATGCTTTTTTATTTTTAAGCTTATTTTTATTTTTTTTAAAAAAGTAAATTTTCTTAAAAAAGGTCCTTTTTAAAATTTAATATTTTGCTGGTTAACACTAAGGTGGAGGGTATCAAAGATACGGCACAGCCGAATTTAACACTTTTACTTGTTTTAAAAAACATTGCCAAAACCAAAAAAAATTGTGCCAAAACGGCACAAATTATGCCAACATGGTAACGCTGATATGTACGTATTTTGGAAATATCTCTCCCTTGCCAAGTGGGTTACTAGTGATTTCTAAAAATATTTTATTTTCGTTTTGAAATTCTGTCGTTCCTAACTGGGAACTCACCACATGCACTTTCGGATAGAAATATAAATTCTTATAATTTCAAAAGGTAATAGTCATTCATTTCCCCTCCCTTTCCTTGTGGAACAGTAGGGAAAATATGTGACTACATTGTCAAGCACTTTCTGTTTTGTGTGTGCGCGATTGTCTGGACTTTAGTTTGCGACAGTATTTTTTCACCGCAGCCCAGGGAATAGGGTTTGCGTGTTGTGATGACATTGTACATTATAATTTTGTACAAATCATGAGATTGAACACGCAAATTATTCGTAAGCTAAAAAGTTTCCAGAAAAAAACTAAACAAAAAGTTACAAAGTATCCGGCAACTGCAAGAAGGGAGAAGAGGAGGAAAATCATTTTCTCATAAACCTTAACGTAATAATTTGCGTTATTATTTCATTTCTTTCAGATGATGAAATCATTGGGATGTAGAAAGAAGAGGAAATAGATTGAAATAGATTCGCAAAACACAAAAAATAGACACAGCTTGTAAATTGACATAAAAACGAAAACAAAATGTACATAAAGTTTGATGGAAAAAACCCCAACGAAAAGTACATTGACTCTTACTCGGATTCCCAGTACATCCCATGATGGGATGAGAGAGAGCTTCCCACAATCTGTGAGCTGTGCACCTTCTAATATGTAGACTCACCGGTTAATTGCGAGTGGTTATGCATTGAGAATCTTTTTCATAGCTACATAATCGGTTGGGTTTCCAGTTCCTAATCGAGTTGACTTTGGCCGACAGAAATGAAAGGTGGCCAGAGCGGTTACTGAATCCACGATATGTTGATTATAAATCAGATTCTATTACCTTTATTCTATTGCTAATCCGATAGACCTCTGCAGAATGCCACTGACCGACACCAAATCCTAGCTGAAGGTTGGCAAAGATACGAGTATTACCGAAACATTTGTTGTGTGACAAGATCTCTACAACATCTTAATGCAGATCGTAATAGAAAAAGTTGCAGTAAACCAGGGGGTATACATGATAAAGCTTGATAGAAAGCATAATAGATAGCCGAGAGAGGGATATGCCACCAGAAGCAAACCATGCAGCAAACTAAGTTTAAATATTGTTTGATTGATACTAATGACTGCTAAATTATGTTTTATGTTGGTTGCATCGAACGAAAATACGCATTCCCTTTTATTTCTGTGCTGTTTTCTGTTCTGTATTTTCTTGTTTTATTTCTGCCCAATCAAAGAGTAACATACAACAGAACGCGAGGAAATGACCTACTACTTCACCGTCATCGTAAAGAGAAGGATGGCGCCTCTATGAGTAAACATAAATAATCATCAGCAACAAAGCCCAGCGACGGAAGTCATGACCTGGAAGACCTGAAATCATGACCAAACAGACATTCTTTAAAATAGGGAAGGCCTTCCCTACACATTACCTCCTCCGTTCTTTTTAACATTGCGTGAGATTGGGAGGCAAGGCCTTCATTGCCCATTGCCTAAAGAAGGTCTTAGAAAGGCCTTCGAAGGCATTTACTTTAATTTATTTTTGTTAAACGATAATAAAATTAAAATAATTTATTTTATCACAAAATCCTTATCCACTTCTACATATTTATTTATATGTATGTATGTATGTATGTATGTGGTGCAATGGTAGTGTGCGCGGCTCTTGTACATGAGATGCTGGGTACGAACCCTGCTCTGACCACCTTAAAAATTTCTTTCGGCGGCGGTCACCTCGGATAGTGACGGCGACACTATCGAGTATATAGCCATGAATAAGCTTCTCAAAATATGGTTCGGAATCGGTATAAAACTGTAGGTCCGAATCAGTGAGTGAAAACTGGCCATGAAAAAGCTTCTCAAAATACCGTTCGGAATCGGTATAAAACTGTATGTCCGAATCAGTGAGTGAAAACTGAACTGGAAAGCACACAGCTCAGTGATTGTGAGAAGTTCTCCCCTGTCCCTTCATGGGATGTAATGGGAAACCATTTATTTTTTATGTATGGATGTATCTATCTTAGAAAGTTTACAATATATAAAATATAATTTTAAAATTTGTACGAAATTATAAATTTCGGTTAAAAAGAATCGTAAAAGAAATTTCTTAAAATTGTAAAAATCCTCTTCTTGGTTACAGCTGATGAAAAAATGCATGCATTCCGTAGGCCTTATTTTAGGAAGGCATTTAAAAAGAACCATTCCGCATGCCTCATTTGTGGAAGGCCTTGCGACTTCCGCCGCTGGGAGGTCAATGCAGATGTCATTGGATGAACATTACGAACAGTTATGTTAGGTTAGCTTAGGTAGAAGTGTCTGTCACTATTGGCACACTCAGTCGTACGACTTTCGCTCTGCTTAACCTTGGGCGAACTTTGATGCAACCAGGTAATGATCCGAATCGATATTAGCTCCTCAAATCAAACGTAGTACGCCATTACACTAGTAGAGTGCCACCCATCAATTACCAGGTGATCAATCTGGTTTTTCTTCTGTTGATCAGTAGATATCCAAGTAGCCCTATGAATGTAATCTTACACTCATTCCGTTATCGGAAGACTGAGTTTACCGATGGTTGGTTCAAGGACATATTCAATGCCGACTTTAGCATTAAAATCACCTTGAACAATCTTACTGTCTTAGCCTGGTCAGTGGTCGTATGTTTCCTCTAGACGCTCATGGAACATCTCCTTGGTGTCACTGTCTATTTCATCCGTCGCGAATGTACACAAATAAGCGAAATGTCGAAGTACAAGGTGTTTCAAAAGAAGTCATCCGAGGTTGTTTGGCTCTCATTTTTTTTCTAAATGAAAAACTTCGGTTCTGTTTTTTGATTAGAATTTTATTGGTTAAGTTGAGAAGATGATATCGGTTAAATGGGCGCCGTCACAATTGAGTACCATACGGGCACGTTTTATGGCATTTGTGTTCATAATGATTTGAAAATCGTAATGGGCGATGAGGCTCATTTCCACCTCAGCGGGTACGTGAACAAGCAAAACTATCGCTTCTGGGGCACCGAAAATCCACGAGTGTTGCACGAGGAGCCATTATAACGGCTCAAAGTGACTGCATGGTGCGCTGATCACTCTGGAGGAGTCATCGGGCCATTTTTTTCGAGAACGCCGCTGGTCAAACGACATCAGTGGACGGTGCGCGTTATAGGGCCATGTTAACCGAGTGTTTCTGCCGCAATTCGACGAATTTGGACTGGAGGACATGTGGTTCCAACAGGACGGAGCAACGGCACACACTGCGCGAGCTACAACCGATATTCTGAAGGCGGCGTTCCCGGGTCGCCTCATCTCTCGTTTTGGCGATTTGCACTGGCCCGCTAGATCGACCGATGTAACCGTTCCATACTTTTTTTGTGGGGTTTTTTGAAGTCACGTGTTTACGTGAACAAGCCCGAGACCCTGGAAGCCCTCAAGGTCAACATTCGACACGAGTACGAGAATCTGTCGCCCGAAGTTCTCGCCGAAGCGATAAAAAATGCCATAAACCGAGCCCGTTTGGTAATCAATTCTGACGGCGCCCATTTAACCGATATCATCTTCTCAACTTAACCAATAAAATCCTAAAGGTTCAAATAAACATAATCAAAAAACAGAATCGAAGTTTTTCGTTTAGAAAAAAAAAATGAGAGCCAAACAACATCGGATGACTTCTTTTGAAACACCTTGCATTTCGCGTTTGTTTGGATGGTGGCTATACTTGCACTCGCGGGGTTGACCCTTGAGACCAGATGTCGGAGTCTTTTGCCAATTATAAATCCGCAACTAAATTCATGTTTTTCTGATGGCAGCTATGGTATATTTCACAGTTCTCTTCCTTTTACAGCCATGACCTGTCCACCGCATCTGCTGGATAGAAGTAATGTCAGCCTTATAATTCGCGAGGACATCAGCCATTTGGATTGTGGCACCCGATCTGTATAGTGTTCTAAAATTCCAAGTACATATTCGTAAATCGTGGTACTTAGAATGTTTGCGGGGTTGTCAACAAATTGTGGATTTTAAGTTTCTCATACTCATTTTGTATTCTCAGTGTCAATATAACGTTGGCCGAAGACAAGCCCAGCCAACCGTGGTTTTACATTTTACCTTCCGCCGGAATGATTATATTTCAGTCACCCATTATCGATCAGACCCTGACCAAAATGCAGAGTGTTGAAACTGGATGTTTGTTTCTTTACTTTTGATCCACCGTTTGCGAGTAGTGTTGGCTCATCCGCCTTCAAACGACAAAAGAATATGTCCGCTAGTTTGAAGAACTTCAGTGACAGGGTCAACAATTTTACCTGAAACACATTAGTGATCGCATAACCAGTCAGACTGCTCATTCGTTTCACCTTCTCACTCTGGCTAGCAAAGGGACGGTTCCGATAAAGCCATTCCCTGGGACATACTTAATCTAAAAAGTAGTGTACTGCTTGGATTGCCCTATAAATGAATCATTTTCGGTTAGTCCTAAATAAGTGGCTATCAGAAACTTACCACTTCCACGGTCAATCTTAGGTTCGCTACCCCTAAATTGAATGACTTGAAAGAATAATTTACTTGAAAGAATTACTTGTTTCCTCTCATATAAGAAATTGTCCTACTAATGCAGAAATATCTATATAAAGGGTGTCTCATTCTTACTGCACTTTTTCAGTGTAAAATAAAAACATGTATTTTTTGAGATGGTTGTGATTTTTTTATTGGATTGTAAGGAAGGCATGCTCCGATTGAATATGGAATAAAATATCCGTCAAACGGCCCCCGCGGTTCTGATGACAGGTCATTACTCTTTTCATGAAATTGTCCATGACTTTTTCACAGATATGTAGCTGTATCTGACCGATGACGTGCTAAATATCGGATTTTAGCTCAGGAATTGTTCCTGGTTTATTCGCATAATCCCGAGATTTCACAAAACCCCAAACGAAGAAATCGCACGGCGTGAAATCGCATGATCTTGGTGGCCAGTTGACATGAGAATTTCTTGAGATAATTTGTTAGGGAAATCGTTGCTGCATAAATCGATTGTTTCATGCGCGGTGTGGCAGATGGCAACGTCTTGCTGAAGCCATATGTCGTCCAGATCCTTGTCGTCCAGTTGAGGCCACAAGAACTCCGTTATCATGTTCCTGTAACGAATGCCGTTCACAGTCACTGCCGTCTGACCAAAATCCGCACCAGACAGTTGCGGGTGCATTTGTTTCTCATGGATGGCATGAGGATTTTCTGACCCCCAAATTCGACAATTATGTGCATTCACGAAGCCATTCAGATGGAAATGAATTTTGTTGAAAAATTGGCATTGACTTCACTTTTCTCTATTACCCATTTGCTCTATTATCAAAATTCTCTGCGTAGTGCTTCGTGAAATTTGAAGTCGTTGAGAACGTTGCCGAAGTGATGTTTTCGGGGACACTCTCATTTACAGCAGCAATGTTTTGAAGATACCGTCCGGCACGTTGACGCACAAGAGTTTTACTGTGCATAACCGACCCAGTTTCTGCAAATTTTTCCACCAGTCTGGTTGACACATTAGGTGCACTTTCTTGACTGAAAATTCTTCGAAGTTTGCGAGCAGTTGCAGCATAACTTTCCAAAATTTTGTAATAAGTTTTCACAATTATAACGCGTTGTTCTTTCGTAGAGCGCTCCATTTTTAATCATCGGAATAAACATATATGACAGCTGCCAAATTTCAGAGTTGCAACTTGCACAAAAAAAAAATTACACTAAATCTTCCTGAGACACCCCCTATATAAAAGTGGGTCATGTGAAACTTGTAATTTGAACCCCCGTTACATATTTCGAAGTAGATGGTCAATTTGACATTTATGGGTCGCTTTACGTTTAAAGAAAATGGGAAATTTTCAAAATGTTCTTCCAAATTTGTAGGTCTTCAACGCAAACTGGAAGAAATCTATGTATTCGATAGAAATTGAGTGCCATAAATGCAGTTGCTGCATCAATTTGTGAAGCGAGTTCGTCAATCCGGTTTTTTATTGGGCCAAAGAACTCGTGTACGAACTCGTCCACTGCGTTCAGTGGAAAATATTGCCACTCTAGCTGAATGTGTACTAGAACAGCCATCAACTCGCTACCATTCGCAGCAATTGAACATTTCTCGCACTTCTTTGCCCAGAATTTTGAATATAAACCTCGGTGTGAAGGCTTATAAAGTACCTGATAGAGAAGCTTAGAATACGGGAAAGACGCATTCTTGCAAGCTGCTTGGGTTTGCGGAAAATAAGAGCAGACGATGGCTCGTGGACTTCACCATCCTGTAGGCAAATCTGCAGGATGGTAGATTTTGACCGAATTGACGTGTTTCTAGTTACGGGTGCGTTGGCTTTTCTGGAGAGGTCGGGCTCTTTGGTCAACGCGTTAGTTGAAAATAGTCTGGACCATGACGGGGATCTGGGAGGCCAGTTTGAGGGGAGTTAAAGACCGCCTATTGGCCTGGAGGGACTGAATAGGGACGGGTTACTTTTTGTCGACGATAGGCTACTCTTTTACTATAGGAGAATAGGGACGACTGACATTGGCGACACTGACATTGGCGACACTGCTCAGTGATCTCACCTTACTCTGTACATATTGTAAATGGTAGTTTTAAGTGTAAATAGTAGTTACTAACCCTTAGTTTTTAGCACGTTGATTAGCCCCTTTTAGTTTTACCATTTTGGGGGTACTGCTTGTCAGTTAGAGGGTAAATTTATAGTATGAAAGTTATGCAAGCAGCTACGCTGCAGTATGTAAGCATATTAAGGTAGATTAAGATACATAGTCCTAAAAATATTAGTGGTCCTCATGCAAACTCGAAAGAGCCTCGTAAACGCGTAAACCTCGCAAACTTACGCGGCAAACGTCAAAACAAAGAAATTTCCCATACAAAGCGACTTGCACAACAGTGGACAGTCTTCAAGTCAGGTTTGCTGCGCAAACGTGGGATGGAGAAACGTGCAAACTTTTAACATTTCGTTGTCAGCTGACTACGCTGGATAAATAAGGTGATAGCACTAGAACAGTAGAAAAAGTACACAGACATAATACATGCAATTGCTACTGCTACCACCTTATGTATCTATCTTGACCAGCTGATATGGTTTTGAGCACAAATACGCTGAGCAACTTTACTTGGTGCCTCATGCAACGGTGCGAGGGAGACTTGCGCTGAGCAAAAGTTCTCGGCTTTCACGTTTGCATGAATGCCGCTATTGTTTAATGTTAGAAATAAGAAAGTATTGAAGGATTAATGTTAGATTTTACGTTATTCTCCATCAGCTGTTCAGTATAAATAAAATCATAATTTGAAAAGAAAAAAGAAAGAAAAGCTTATAAGTCTTAGTAGACCAAGAACTGAAGCCTCGTGACCATCCGATGCGTTTGCGCTCCGTTGAATTTAATGAATATCGCTTGGCTGAAGGTGAGCATTTTTGCCGAAAAGTCATATTTTCCGACAAAGTTCATTTTCACTAACAAAATTGCCGTATTCGAGGCTCGGAAAATCCACTCGTCGTCAAACGGAAGCCGATGCATTCACAGCGAGTTACTGTATGGTGTGGCTTTGGGCATGGCAGAATCGTAGGCCAATTTTTCTTTGAAAATCGGGAAGGTGGCGCCGTTGCCGTCTACGGCGAGAATTACCGTGCAATTTTTTGTTCTCAACAGTTGAAGAGGATGACATGGACGACGTGTGGTTTCAACGGCTGGTAGGGGACTATAAGTACCCTCGAATAAAAAAGTTTGACGTTCCGGTAATCAGCTCTTCAATACACATCTGTTAAGACTCCCACAATTAGCCACTCATTGTAACTTTTGTTGAGAAGAACACTATGATAAGAGCTACGCCAAGATGCTAAAATGACGACAGTAAAGAGTTAGATTTTCTTAGGCAATTTCTAATTCGCGTACATGCTGCTCATACACGTTGCAACTGGTTGTACAACTCTTTGACAATTCTACATCAGTTGAAGTTGGGTTCCAGGTTGTATGAAAATGAAAATATTTTAATTTTTGTTCTAGGTTGTACCCAAAGTTGTACCAACTGGTTGTAAGGTGTATGGCCAGCATTAGAAAGAGTCTGTTCATCAGGTTTCCTTGATTCTTTCTTCTGGATCTTCCCCGCTTTTGGTTTGGTTGGCTGGTAGAACTACTAGAGGGCTCTTATGGTCCGTATCTTAAATTCTAGTTCACCATATTTTCATTTCCATTTAAATTTTATACCTCTGTATGAATGATTATGAAATCGTTGTGTATTTCGCAAGTAGGTTGGCAACTTTTCGTCTACTTCTGTGACTCTTCTTCTACATTTTGTTTTGCTTTTGTTGCTGCTTTTTGTTGATTATAAAATTTTATTGTTTGCTGTTGCTTTTTCTGTGCATACCTATATTTAGTTCTGCCAAACAAACATCCAACCTTAAATATTTGGGCTGATGGACTTGAATTACCTAGTAGTAGTAACTACAGTGGCGCTGCACTGTTGCCAAGTTTCGCAGTTATCTAAAGTTTTTAGTACGTAATTTGCGCGCAATGAGCGCAAAAACATCCAAAGCACGAAACACACACACTCATAGACACACCTACTGATGCAATCGAACTTAGAGATACGAACATCCAATACGAAGTTGTATTTGTCGTATGATTAGGAGAGTCATCATTCGGCTCTCTTTATATGGCCTTTTTATTCTCTTGAGTTGAATTCGCCGCAATTTCAGCTGTAGTTGTGTGTGGCCTAACGGAAAGGGAACATAGCATGAATGTGTGAGTGCGATGAGATACAGCAATTAACGAATTCATTGGGTGTTTTTTTCTTCTTCAATCTCATTTGCTCTCCATATTTCTTGGTTGTTTTCACACAATTCTCAACACTAGTGATGCCAACTGTGATGGTTTTTAATCACATTAACGTTTACTAACACGTTGCATAAAAACTGTTTCTAAATTTTCAAATTCCTGCTGTTTGAAATGGAAAGTGTGTGCGATTATTGTACACCGAGCAAGGGATTTAATGTTAACAATAACTATTCATTAGGCAGCGAAAAAAAGTGTCATACGACCTGAAAGGGTCGCAATCGGTACGAAACTATAGGTCCCCCTAAATTACAGAAGTAGAAGAAAGATGTGTATATTACAGGAGGAAGCGTTTGAACAGCTGATTTAAATATTTTCTTATCGTTGTGGTCCGACCTTGTCAAATGCTGTTAATGACAATTTCCAAGATGTACAGTTGCTATCCAAATAATAGAAGCGCAACACTGTTATAAATGTATTTTATTATATTTTTGTGTGTGATCATTTTTGTATTGCCGGTACTGTATTAAGACCAGCAATAAGTGTATGTTTGGTGATGTTGTTGTAAATACTTAAATAGTGCCGTATTTTTCGGATTAGTCGACATTTAGCAGCGGTCAAAATAATAGCACTTTGCAAAAACTGCAGAAAAAGTGATTTTTTCTACAATTTCCGTGTTGGTTTGATGAAAATACGTACGATTTTATAAAGTACAGTGTATCACAAAAATAAGTATACACGTTGTAATTTCGACGAATATATTTTTTCGTACTTTGCTCTTTCGCACTCCAGTTTCTATACTAGTTGTCAAGACTCGCTACGATATTCGTTGCAAAAGTAATAATTTCAACCGTGCAATATGATCCCGTTCATATTTGTGGCGAGATTTCTTAGAAAATTCCAATATTGTGGTCACAAAAGTAAGTATGCGTCAAGTGGTTATCCATTCGGTAATTGACTTTAATCAAGGAAGTTTCTCTTTTTATGGATTCACACGAATCTGGACAAGCTATAAACTCCACAAAATAAGTGTGAGTAATTAAAATCAATGTTTGCTGCTTAGGCACAACGAGGCAGAGAACTGTCTCAGGATTTGAAGGATCTGATAATAAAATTGTACAAAGAAAATAATTCTCTAAGAAAAATTGGCGGCATTGTAGACAAAAGTAGTGCTACTCTATAAAAAGTACTAGAAAACTTTAAGTCTGATGGCACCACGAAAAAAGCCGTGTTCGGAGCACCCGAAAGTGTTTAACAGCCAAGAAGAAAGGTTATAGTAAGAAAAGTTAGGGCAAACCCAAAGAAAGGTTCGCCAAAAATACAAGCAGAAATTAAAAAAGAAGTATGAAGTACGTGGCTGAATTATTAGAAAAAAACGATTCATTAGTAACATAAACCGTCAAAAGAGAGTAAATTTCACCAAAAGGTATATAAACCACCCAAAAACGTTCTGGGACACTATTATTATTTCTGGTGAGAAAAAATAAATCTTCATGGATCTGATGGCCGTCATAAAATTTAGAGAAAGCCCAATTCCGAAATAAAGTCAAAAACCATGACTGTACTGTAAAATACGGTGGCGTTTCGGTATTATTTTAGGGATGCATGGCGGCATCTGGGGTGGAAAAACTTTTATTTATTGCCGGAATTGTGAACAAGTATTTAAACTCCAATTTCTGTGACCCCACAATTGGTAGATTTAATCCAATCACGACGTCATGAAATTATAAAATATAGGGGAGACACTACTAAATATTGATTTCTTAAAATACGGTAAATGAATCACACTCATCTTTCATACATATCAAAATATCATACATACTGCCTACCAACTTTTGTGATGTTGATGTCGTTCCTTTCGAGCTTTATCCCTCACAATTAAATACATACACGAATCCCACTTTTTTCAAATTAATATTGAATACTGCGTTCGTTTGTTTTTGGGAATAAAAATATTTTGTTGTATTTTAAATAACTTATAGACATTTTTTAACAAAATGTATAGGGTTTACAGCTTTATACTTATTTTTGTGATACACTGTATACACTACTCTTAAAATAACTTAGTGATGTATCTTTTCCTAAGTGAAGATAAACGGGTTCTTATAAAAGTTTTGACATCTGAGGGAAAACCATTTAAAGAAATTCAGCATGTATTTCACTGTTCTTCGAAAATGATCAGAAATGTCGTATTATGTATGGACAATTCTGAAACACGTGGCAGAAAAAGGTTGGTATTACCTGCAACCACTCGCCGAATAATATTGTTAAAATCAACCACCCACTAACGCCAGCTACTGAAATATAAGACAACGTTTGTCCACCTCTAAAGACTTGAAACCGCTTGCAGCATATTACGCGAACATAATCTGTACGCTACAAGCACGACAAAATTCTCATTTTGAAACAAAATACATGTTACTAAAAGATTGCGATATGCAAACACACGGCTGCAGTTAGCAACTGAAACGTGGAGAAACAGTTCATAGTCAGATGAATCAAAAATGGTGCAGGGTCTCGATAATTTGTAAGACATCCACCTAATATGGAATACAAGCCCCATCATACTAGCAAAATAGTCCCCCTTTTGTGGTACAAAATTGACATAACACATCCGAAAAAAGTTACAAAATAAGGAACTCACATTTCAACATGGAATTCCCGGGATTTTCCGCTTTGCCGGGAAATGAAAAAGTTCGGGAAATTGCATTCCCTAGCGTTAATTGTTGCTGGTTTATCAGCATAAACCATTGACTTCACGTAGTCCCACCGGAAATAATCGAAAGGTGTCAAATCGCACGACGCATTGACAGGTCCAGTTATCGAAATCAATGTATTGCCAAATTTTGATTTCAAAAATTCAATGGTTGCGGTCGCCGTATAGCACGTAGCGCCATCATGTTGAAACCACATTTCGGCCGTATTAATGTCATCCATATTTTCAAACAAAATATCATTTATCATGCTACGGTAACAATCTCCATTGGCCGAAACTCAAGCTCCGGCTCAGTTTTGAAGACATAGGGTCCGATGATGGGACCAGCTTGTAAACAGCACCAAATGGTGAATTTTTCTTGATGTAATACAGTCTGTTGTGGATTAGTCTTACCTCATATGGGGCAAAGTTGGTTTTTAACCGACCCATTAAGCCAAAAATTAGCGTCGTCGCTGAACATAATTTTGAGATAAAACATCGGGTCAGTTTCCAACTGCTCTAGGGCTCAATCGGCCAAGGAACGCCGTATATGATGGTTGCATGTCTTTAATTACCGCACCAGCTTGATATTATATAGGTGTATGCCAAGATCTGGGCACAACATTTTCCACGTAGAGGACGGACAGAGCCCCAATTCCTGCGACCGACGACGAATTGATAAATTTGTATCTTCTTCCACACTTTCGTTTACAGTGGTGTTATTCTCTTCAGTAGGAGTTTATTATCAAAAACGGTTTTCAACTCCACTATTTTGGTGAAACTGTAGCTACTATTTTCAAAAAATCCCTACTGTACCTATTTTCTTGCTAGACTCCGATAATAGACAAGACTTCAAGCATCTTTTTTAAGTTGTAGTAGTACGCATAAACCCTCCCAACTGCGGAGGTATTTACGTTCAAGGTTTTGGAATAAATTTTTTCGACATGAAATAAAAATAAAAAAAGTTCTTGGAAAACATTTTTCATAATTTAACGTTATTTCTTATAAAACAAAAATAAGCGGGTGCTGGAACCACCCCAGAGGCGAAAACCCTTAAGCCATCCACGCAGAAAGTCTTATAACACAAAAATACTATGCCGAAGCCGCGAAACCGGTGTTGTTCCCACCCCAGGGGTGAGAATCTCTAAGCGCGGCCATAGACCGTTACGGAGAAAGCTTTATTATACAAAAATACTATCAACTATAATTTGTGCTTTCATTTTGAACTTTGATATCATATAATTTTTTTCAAAAATTAGGTTAGAAAATCGTTTTTGGCGTAGAACACGTCTTACCTTACGGTATAGGGAGTCATGTCAGATTGTTATTATTGTAATCTTTATTTCATTGATTATGAGGAAACGGCGTGATAACTTTTTTTAAAAAATTTTTTGTAGGTAAATGAAGATGCTATCTTTCGTTTGATATACATTTCATATTGGTTGATATCTTCCTAATATTTAAATTTCTCAAATGAAAATTGTTTAAACACATACACTCAAACATATGTGTGGTGTTTGGTTGAGTGTTTGAGTTTGTAGCGTGAACACAAACTATGCTGCTGTTTCAGTGTGGACACAAACCTTCGGCTGTTGTTTTGCTTGATGAAATATTGAAATTTCGTATATTTACTTATGTATTTAAGTGAAACAAAATGTTAAATGTGAATTTGAATTTAACATGGATATATAATTATAAAAAATATAAATCAAATTGATTTGCGTCTGTTATTTATCATTTATCCTTACTCTTTTAATTTATAAACATATTTATCCTACCATAAGCTTATGTATATTATAAAAAGTAACTATCAAATAAATAAATTCATTTGCTTATGTTATTTATCATTTATTGATATATATTTTCTGTCTTATCGGATGGCGTATTCTACGTTAAACTTAATGGCCGTGTCTCTGACACAGCCTGCAGGGACAGTCCGTGGCCGAAGGCCTCGGACAACTGTCTGCTGTATTTTCTTAATTTGCTCCCCACTGGGTTAATAAAAATAAACGATACTCATTTCAACGAGATCAGATAATACACAATGACAACGTCCGGCGCCATGGCATGGCCGAAGGCCTCGGACAACTGTCTGCTGTATTTTCTTAATTTGCTCCCCACTGGGCTAATAAAAATAAACGATACTCATTTCAACGAGATTGGATAATACATGGCCGACTCATGCCCGAATATACATTCAAGCTTTGGAGGCCTATATATCGGAAAATATGGACCAGAGGCATATTTTCTTTTAGTTTTTTTTTAATCAGCATTTAATGCCCTATCAGACAAAACAACAAAAAAAAATAGGCCATTTGCTCCTAAAGTAAATTTGCCCCCATTTATTTATATCTAAAATATGTGCGATTTCTACTTAACAAAGCAACGATTTGACATTTATGCGATTTTTATACACTCCAACTTGACAACACTGGCCCACACGAAGAAAAAGGTCACAATACTCACACCAGCAACAACAATGTCGACTGCAACGAGTCGTTGTTGGGTATAAAACAAACAAAAAAAATAATAAAAAAATTGCTTTCATTGTGCAGCGTTGCCAAATTTCGCATGGGGCCACTCATTTAACGATTCGGTCTGTGTTCAATCTCAAAAATGGTGCAAAGCACAAAAAATGCTGCTTAATCTCTATCAATGAAACTTGACTGTTCTTTAAGCGATTTTAGCAAATCATATTCTCAAACTGGTGGTGATTGCATCGGCAAAATTCTCGTCCGTCTCCAACTAGTGGTGGTGGTGTCAGCTCATAAGTCAGACATTTGTTTATTTACATTTATGACTTTATAATGTTTATTTATTATGATGATGATGATTATTATGTTGATGTTGAAGTTGAGACTGAGACTGACAATGATGGCACAACGTTGTATTGGGAGACTGCTGGTGTCATCTTCCAGTCCATCTGGACAAAATTATGTTGTTGTTCACAGCAATGTGTTGCATGTGTGGCTGTCATCAGTGATGGGATGATGTTGACGTTGATGTGAAACAGCCATTGCTCAAGTATTGAGTAAGCGAGCACCTCCTTTGTTTATTGCGTTGTTGTTGTTGTAATTTTTAATATTTTGTAGTGGTTTGTTGTTGTAGGTACGCTGGAAATCGTGTGGGTGTGATGCAACCACATGTTCTTATTTATTTACTTTATTCTATTTTATTGTTTTGTATGTGTTTCCCTAATGGTTTTATTTTATTGCTGCATTTTCATTATCACAGAAAATTAAAGCAGTTTTTTCAATCGGTGTGTTCTCGATTTTACTTTCACCTTAAGTGGTTTTGAATTTTTTTTTACGGTTATTGAGGATTCTATTTCCATGAAATCTTTAGGGAGCCAGTCGTCTAATAGGTTGCAACTATCATAGCTGCATTGAAATATCCAATTTAGTGTTCGCGAAAGTGAAATACAGAACACCTTTGATTATGAGATATTTGCTGCTACATTTCTGTTGTAAACATTAGGAGAGTAGAGTATTTTACGGGTTCCTTTGAGTATTTTTCGAATATTTGTGGTTTGTTTTATTTGTGTCCATTCTATTCTATATATTGCTTTAATTTTGATTCGATGCCGGATATATAACCGATTCACATACAACATTTTCCTCATAAATATTATTAGTATAGGAGAAATGAACCATTTTCATAGATTCTACGAAACGATATCTGTGTAATTTGTTAATAAAATCAATGAAACATTTTCAAAGATTCTATGCAGGGAAATCTATGCAATTTTTCATATCATCGACGAAAGATTTCCATAAATTCTATAAAACGAAATTTGTGCAATTTGTTCGAAACATCGATGAAACATTTTCATAGATTCAATAAAACGCAATCAATAAAATTGTTTCATAACATCGATGCAACATTTGCGTAGATTTGTGAAGGGAAATTTATGAAATTTGTTTGTAACATCGATGATATACATACATATTTTCATATATTCTATGAAATGAAATCTGTGGAATTTGTTCATAACATTTTCTATAAAACAATATCTATACAATTTGTTAATCACATCTGCGAAACATTTCCATAGATTTATGAAGGGGAATTTTTGAAATTTGTTTAAAACATCGATGATACATTTTCTTAGATTCTATAAACGAAGTTTTTTGCAATTTGTTCGAAACATCGATGAAACATTTTCTTAGATTTTATGAAATTTGTTCATAATACCGATGACGCATTTTCATAGATTCTAAGAAACGAAATCTGACATTTTTCATAATATCGATGAATAATTTGTATATTCTATGGAACGAAATCTGCGAAATATGTTGATAACACATGAAATATTTTCATACATTCTATAAAATGAAATCTGTGAAATTTATTCACAACCTCGAATCAACAGTTTCATAGATTGTATGAAGGGGAATTTATGAAATTTGTTTATAGCATCGAAGAAACATTTTCATAGATTCTATAAAAAGTAATCTGTGCAATGTGTTCATAACATCGATGACACATTTTCAAAGATTTCATGAATCGAAGTCTAGGCAACTTGTTCATAACATCAGTGATGTATTTCCATAGATTCTATGAAAAGAAATCGAAATCTGTGAAATTTGTCCATAACATCGAAAAAATGTTTTCACAGACTTTATGAACCGAAATCTATGCCACGTGTTCATAACATCGGTGAAACATTTTCATAGATTCTATGAAACGAAAACTATGCAACTATGCAAAATCGATGAAACATTTTCATACATTCTATGAATCGAGATCGGTGAACTTTATGCACAGCGATAAAATATTTTCATACATTATGCGAAATGAAATCTATGAAATGTTTTCCATATTACCGATGAAAATTTTTTTTTGATTCTATGAAACGAAATCTACATACATACATATACAGGGTGATTCAGGAAGTTCCGGACAAATTTCTCCAGCGTATTCCTTGGCTCATTTCATGAAGAAATGTCCACTAGGACCACGTCCGAAAATGCAAGGGTGCGAAATGGCAGCGGGTTCAGAGGTCTTACCGTTCCAAAGTTATGACCATTCTTCTGCCGCAAATTTCAGTAAAATAAAATCTTAAACAAATAAATGTGTGCTGTTATTTCGCTTCCAAAAATAAAAAGAAACATTTTTGCATTTCAGTAAAATGGTCATAACTTTGGAACGGTAAGACCTATGGGCTTCGTTTAGGTCATTTTGGAAAGGTAAGAGCTATGGTTATCTTCCAAAAAACATAAGTTACCTGCCATCTGGCTGAGCAAATTGAGGTTATGGGAATTTTTTTTCCGAAAGCTCTGCATCTCGGCGATTTGACTTTTTTCTACCTTTCCTTTCAAGTCCAAAAACAAAAAAATCCGACCACTGGCTCAGAAGTTAGCAACTTTACCCTACTACCCTCCTGCCATTTTGCACCCTTGCATTTTCGGACATGGTCCTAGTGGACTTTTCTTCATGAAATGAGCCAAGGAATACGCTGTCCGGAACTTCCTGAATCACCCTGTATAATATGTTAATAACATACGATGAAGGGAAGTTTAAGAAACTTGCTCAAATCGATGAAACATTTTGATGGACTTTATGTAACCTACCATTGAAATAGGATTTTTGTATCTACATGAATCCCGGAAACCCGAATAGCTATTTCCGATTAAGCTACAGTTCCTCACTCTTCAGCAAAAACCATCGTGATATATGGACACCATACCAACAAATGCTACTCTACACCATTATGCTGCCACCTTCGTGCGTGACAGGCCAAGGAGGAAAAAGATTTGGTAATTTTTTCAAATTTATTGCAGAATGTTTTGGGTCGTGTTGAAAAATCGCATCTTCAAAACTGTTGGGCATTTTGATTATATATAGGGGAAATTTTCCTGTCAAATGCAAAGGTAATCTACTTCAAGGATTATTCCTTCAATTCTAATAAGTAGTCCCTCGCCATTTGACATGATACAAATTTAACAATCTCTAGTGCTCATTAGGCGATCCGCCTAAGACATTCCTTTAGGCTTCTACAGTGACGGTTCCAAACTTGAATGCAAATTAGGAGTTGGAATCTATTCTAAAGAGCTGGGTCTAGATCTTGCACAAGGGCTACCAAACTATTGTACTGTCCTTCAGGCAGAAGTCATTGCAGTCGGAAAAGTTGGCCTTTGGCTGCGACGAAACGTCATTACCGCCTGGGATATCAACATCAAATCGAACACTCCACTCCGGCTGCTATAAAATGTCTGCAATTTGTATTCCTGAGTTCAATAACTGCCCATTCGGGGAACCACCAAGTGGATGAGTTGGCAAGATAAGGAACTACCTTACCTGTTCCATTGGATACCGAGCATGTGGGAACGCCGCTTTCTGCAAAAACTAAGCTCTCAGACATGCGAGTGATAGATGGACGACTGGTGGCACAAAATACAACACCACCTTGCCAGTATTGTCAAGTTAAAACCTGAATCGTACACTAATCTTGATATCCCTGAGGACTCATATTGCTGGCCTTTTGTATGACTCAATGGCAATATCTAGGATCTTACTTACATTCATGTTGGATTTCCACAATGACAACGTCCGGCGCCATGGCAGAAATCCATAAGATTGTCTACGAATTTATACCTCTGCCATCATAATATCCGGTATTCCAAACCAAGAGACCGACCAGTACGTTGATGCACAGGATTCTAACTGTCCATAACCGGCCCAGTTTAATCGATTTAAAATATCCGGTGAAACTGGTTCTTCGAGAATATCAATTTTCACAAAACCTAAACACGGTGAACCGGGCGAAATTCGGTTAACAGGTTTCGATTTTGAATACACTAATATCAACCTAAAAGAAGGCATCAATGTATGTAAATATTTTCAAAGAGATGATTACATTAGATTTGGTCACCATTGAAATCGGTTGTAATATTAAAGGCCTTGCGCCGTAGCCGCCAGGTTAGCCGACCAAGCCGCCGGCTTTCTTAGCAGCAGAAATAATCAGCGTAAACCTCTAGTTTATACGACTTCTACCTATTCTATGTAATCAGGCGGCGGCGACTCAAAAAACAGTGGCGGCGTAAATTTCTAATATAAAAATGAATAAAATGGTTTCCCGTTACATCCCATGAAAGGATTGGGGAGAGCTTCTCACAACCAGTGAGATGTGCGCTTTCTAGATTTACACTCACTTATTGGGACCAACAGTTTTACATCGATTCCGAACGGTATTTTGAGAAGCCTTTTCATGGCTAAGTACTCGATAGTGTCGCCATTACTAAGGTCTAATATAGAATAATCAACGAGAATGATAGAAAATCAAGACTGACTACACCGAAAACTTGTTGCGATCAATGGGAGGATGTCATTGGGCGAAAAAGACCACTAACTCAGTACATACTAATGTTATTACGATTTGTTGAAGGTGTATGTGGTTGTCATTGTCAGGCCAAATACAGTGGTGGTCCAGTATAACGAATGATATAATGCCCAGGATCGTTCGGTATATCGAAAATTCGTTATATGTATTGAAATATATATTTCTTTTCATAAATATTATCATAGTAGCAAGTAAACTCTATTCGTATATTAATTCATTTATTTAAAAAAAAACGGAACAAATTTATATACACGGACAAAATCATTTATTTTTAGAAAAACAAATCTCCAATATATGTATGTTTTTTTTTTTTTAATTGTTGTACTGAAGTAAATAGCTTGTTCTTGCAATCTCCTTAAAATAAATACTTTGGTGTGCTCAATTCCATTTTCTTCTGCCCAATTGATGCACGTTGGGAAAGCATTAATCTATGCTTAACTTTCTCGTGTGAAGCTGCGTTACAATCTTCTCCACTGTCGGTCGGTAAGATCGATTGCGGTATTATCTTCGGGATCAGAAATAGTGCCTTCCTCAATTAAACATTTGTCCGCATTATTCCAACTCTTGTACGCTAAAGTTACTCTGGAAAATTGAATGGTGTTATTAAAATTTTATCATAAGAACACTGACGTTACAAACCTGGGGAAAACTTGATTGTTAAAAATTTAAGGTACTATTTAAGGTAACTATCGCCACCTCCTCTTGATTACTTAGAAGTCCCGAAGGAATATCATCTTCATCTTGCTCGGATTCAACTAGAATATTTTTCCAGCATTTTAGTGAAACCGCTTCGAAAAGATTAAGTTCCTTTAATCCGTTTTGGATCTGATTGCCTGAGCTTACAACTTTGCTAAGCAGGCTGTATCCATAAAATAGCTTTGTCAGTCGAATAGTGTTCTGGTCCATAGGCAACATTTTCCAATATAGCCCGCTTTCATCTGCGTTGAAAATTGCATTCAAGCTAAGGTTATTTTCCTTTATTAGTCCTGATAACATTTTCTTAAATGGCTCAAAAAGCTCAACTCGTGAGGATAGTTTTTCGCCTGATTCCTTTAGAAAACGAATTCCAGACCTTTTTTTTGAATTTCGTTAACCAACCAACCACGGCCATAAATCTTTTTTTGGATTTCTACAGCTTTCATTTTCAGTATGTTGCGATTAATGGGAACGTGGCTTTCACGTTGTGTAACAAACCATTTACAGCTGCGGTCAAAATAATAGCACCACGCACAAATTTATATTGACTCCGTTTACATCTGTTTAACAGTTGGGCCAATTTAGCTCAAAACAAGATAATAAATTGTTTGATGTTAATGGTTTATTATCATAAGAAAATTATTTGGTTTTTTCAACAGTTTATAATTTACTAATTAATTTAAACAAAAAACTTAAAAACTACCCAGTCAAAATAATAGCACTTCATTTCATTTTTAACAAAAAATAGTGGTCTTTCTTAAAATAAATCAAAAATTGTACTCAGATATCTTGTTGATAAATTAATTGTATTGTTTCAATACTTTGTCGCGTGACCTTTGTTTGCTATTACCGCGACACAACGCCTTCCCATGGAATCGATTAAATGCTGGCATCTTTCAACTTTGATGGACCTCCAAATTTTCTGCACAGCCTCCAGGAGCCCTTCAACGCTTGTTGGTTTTATAGTTGATACACCCTTATTTATATATCCGTCCACAGATTTTCGATAAGGTTCAAATCTGGGGACTGTGCAGGCCACTCCATTACATTGATAGAGTTCTCGTTGAACCATTTTTTTGCCATTTTGCTGGTGTGTTTGGGGTCATTGTTTTGCTGGAAGACCCACACCAGCGGCATTTCGTAGGAAGCATACGGCAGCATAATTTCATCAAGGATTTTTACATAAACCGATGCATCCATAACGGTTTTGATCCAATATATGGGACCCACACCTTGATATGAAAAGCAACCCCATACCATAAGACTATGACCTCCATGTTTTATAGTTTTTGATGTAAATTTTGGCATGTATTCACTGTTAGGTGGCCTACGGACAAAAGATCTGGAACCCTTTCCACCAAAAAGGACAATTTTGGATTCGTCAGTCCAAAGCACATTTCTCCACTTTTCCTTTGGCCAATTTTGATGTGCTTTAGCAAAAGATATCCCTTTAGCAACATGCTTAGAGGTAAGGAGCGGCACTTTTCGAGGACTACAGGCATTGAGGCTGTTGTCTCGAAGTTTGCGGCGAATAGTTTCCACGCTTGCCGGCACATCCAATGTTTTTTTGAGCTCCGTGGCTGTCATAAAGGGATTTGCTTTAGTAGTCCGTACTAAACGCTTTACCATTAAGGGTGACAAAACTGGCTTCCTACCACGAGATTCAACTTTTTGCTCATATCTTAGGGCATTATTATCATTTTATTGGAACAGCCCAGCAAATTCCTTATTTGGGAAAATAAGATTTACCCTCGGACGCAAATTTTTTTATTAGTTCACGTTTTTCCGGCGAACAATGCTTTTCGCGACCCATAACTATACAATTTTTATAAAAGTATTACCTGATTTTGAAGAAAGTATATTAAAAAATTTTTATTACCTTTTGTTTTCACTTTTTTGCACAAAATTTTGCAAAACAAATTTAAAAAAGTCTGCTGGTGCTATTTCATTGACTGCACTGTATATAAAGCTGCTTCCATTTTTGGGTATTCACATTTTCTTAAAGATAGCCGGCGTAAAGACCCCTTCTGTGTAGCTCTCACACTTTTTACAACTTTTTTCTGATTTTTTATAATAGTGCAAACACTACACGCAAAGAAAAAAAAAACGTTTATTGCTCGGTTGCCACAACAATACTTTGATTGATTTGTATTAATTTATTAATCGCAACCGTTTATGTAGTTCTCCCAAATAAACTCATATATCGCAAATGTGTATCATGTTGTTGCAAACGAGATTTCGTTTGCATTAAACGAGTAGAAAATTACATTTGTTGCAAGTTAAAAACGGTTTGCGATAACTGAAATTAGCCATTTATCTAATGAGAGCACAGCTTACGAAGAACGTAAATTTCCCTCATTCTGTCGACTGTATACCATAGATAAAGGAATTAACTAGATATCGCACATGCCGCGGGAAATTTCTTGTTCAATGGGATATTTTCTAGATGGAGTTGAATGCAATAATTACAATGTTTGATCCCATACAAAATATACCTTGCAAGATGTATTTAGAACAGGTGATAACAATAGTTGTGGTAGGTAACATCAACAGGGATTTTGTTTTTGTTTTGTGGTCCGTTGCTCTCAAATTCAACACATACGAACACCAACAATAACAGTAAAAAAAAACCACACACAATCAAAATAACAAAATTTGAACCTGAAATTGGGCAACACGACATAAAAAAATTAAGTTAGTTGATCGAATAGCATCACCTGGAAAATTATACTTTTTTTGTATGTATCAAATTTCCCACAGTGTTGAATAAACGTCAGTGAAAGTTATGAGAAACTTCAATGAGAGTTACAAAACGACAACACAGCACCTAGTGGTAGTACTTGACAACGCCTGTGCGATATCTACTTATTTCCTTTATCTATGCTGTATACACAGTCCACTCGTTTGACATACACACTCACGCATACACATAAAACGCTTTTGCCTTGTCAATATATCTTGGATGGACAACTGAAGCGTTGTAGTTTGCTGCGCTTTTAGTTGTTATTTGAATGCAAGGCGAGACGGACGTGTTAGTAGGCACTAACAGCCCTATTCTGGCAGGGTTACAAAAGTCACCACGGTTACTATTTGACAGCAATGTGACAATTGTCACATATCGGTATTCTGACACATTCTTTTGGTGACAAAAGTAACAAAAATTGTTACCTGCCAAAGAGGAGGTAACAGCGCGTGAAAGCTGTTTTATTTACCGGAAAGTTGTTACAAAATCATTTTATAAATTCTGCAAGTAACCAATAAAACTGTATACGGGGAAAAAATAATAATATATTTTGTACCAAAACGACAAGAGGGCATAATTAAATGAAGGAAGGACTTTTGTTACTTTGTCCTATGGAAATTGAGCAGAAAGAAGAAAGTACTTGATTTTGTGTTAGAAAGATTGAAAAAGCGCGAAAAGTATTACAAAATGTTAACGTAAATATCTCCGGTCTTTCAAGGGAAATTGTGTAATATAACTTTAAAAAAGGCGAAGGTCTAATAATAGGGTATACTTTGAAAAAAATATATAAATTTTTAGCAGACAAGAAGGGTTAAAAAACGTTTTTTAATTAGCTCCCCTATGGGCTAATAAAAATAAATATGTTTATGCACTGATTTATAGAGCTTAGAAAGACCTTTGTAATGATTCCCATTTCAACCAGATCGGATTATAAATCCCAGAGATACGAATGATTATATACTCAAGCTTTAAATACCTATATCTCAAGAAGTTGGACCGACCGCGGAGGGAAAAACAACTTTTTGAACTCAGCGCAGAAGCTTTTGTCGGTGGTGAATTTTTGATGTAGATCAGAGAGTTGGCGCTAAGGTAAATTTCTTCTTCTATATGGCGCGTATGTGCAGGAATATTCTTTCCGCTTAGCATCTCTGGATGTTCCTTGAGGAAGGCAATATAACGTTCCAGCTATGCCTTTGCGGTGCGCTCAAATTCCCTAAATAATAATGTATTAATTTTAATTCAATAAAACATAAATATATTAAATACCTACTCTTCCTTTTTTACTGCGTTAATTTTATGCAGAAAACCATGTTTTTGTTTTTTTGCCACTGCTTTTGACAACCTGTTCTTGTGAGGTGAAGTATTTGTTACGAGGTGAATTTTTTGTTGTCACTGTGTAGCCAGAATACCAGATACAAACAATGGTGACAACTTCGTAACAATTTTGTGGTTACAATTTGATTGTTACCACATACACAGAATAGGGCTGTAAATAGATAGACACAAATTCCAACTTTTTAATGTTGTACTGAGTAGATTACCAAAAACTACAACTCGGTTGCTGTAACCGAAAGAACAGTTGGTGGAACCGTTTTTCGTTTATCACAAACGTTTTTCAGCTTTAATTTTTCATAACTCGTTTACTGCGTATGTAACACACTAACTTAACACACATCATTATCACTTCCCTCCTACCCAAGTTTCCACCATCATAATCACTAATCATCTTTTAACAACATCGCTATATTCATGAAATTACACAAATTGAATGTGTTTGCCCCCTCCCTTTGAGGCAAAGCGGAAGTAAAACCTTCAAGTGTCAAATACATGTTACGTCATCCGTCTCCTTGACACAGCAGGTAACATTCCCACCGACGCCAACCACATTACCACACAAAGTCTCCATCATCATCCACCACGTTCTCAACCGCACTCGCTGAAAACAACAAAGATGATTTACCACAACTACAGTTCAGTTCGAATAATGAAAACAACATCTCATTTCCAAATACGCTTGAAACCCTCTTGTCATAAATCAATTTTGCTTTACAAAACGAAGCCGAACAAAACATGTTCAATGCATTACGGGCAAAGCCATTTTTATCGAAACAAAACAGAAAATCCTCAATGCCAGACCAAAAAAAAATTTACAAATTAAAAATGGAGATCGAAATGTTGAAAGGGCATAAGAAATAAACAAGAACAACACAGTTGACGACGTCATGTCACGCGCGTCCACCCAGCGGCAAACAACAAGCCAATCGACGCTATGCCAAGCGCAAGTCAACTTACGCGTTCGACGGCCAACGGCGTACTGAACTAAACATTCAACGAACGTACTGTACTTTTGTTCCAGACAAATTTAACTCAAAGCAAAGAATGATGAAAACATGTTTTCACACACACTCGCACACGTTCGACAACACACCCAAACTCAAAATAAACGAAAATACCACCACCGCCTGAGGTGGTGAAAAAAGTTGTTTTCTACTCGAACAACTTGTAGCCTAATAGTGATTGGTAAATGGTATCGTGTTTCTACGAAAGGTAACGATTATCAACTTCGTGGTTTAACAGCGGCCAATCACAGAGTTCGTGTTTGTTAACGAGGAGAGTTAGCATGAATTGAGCAATACGAGAAAAAAAAAAACAAAATCATGAAACGGGGGAGGGTTTTAATGTTTGTGAGTTGGCAACAAAAAAAAGAAGGAAACAAAGAACATGTGTAAAGAGGTGGGAAAGCAAATTTGAAATGAAATTGTGTATGAATGTCACCTTGAATAAATGTGGATGGGAGTGGAATAATAACGAGCGGATGGAGAAAAGTTTAAGTGGAAGACAAAATATGTATATGTGAACTGAAAAGGAATCCCAGTAGAACCTGATTCAAGCGCATTTTTTGTGCTTGATTTTCACTTTACGGTAAGTCGCCAATTCAAGTGATTGTGTTTGAAAAAAGAGAGAAAGATGGGAAGAAAATCTGCGTTGGAGTGTGTGCTAAAATGTGTTAAGTAGCTGCAAAAATAATTTATAAATAAAGCCCGGTATTCAGTTTTTAAGAAATTTTCGTTGCTATAAGAAGTACTTATGTACGTGTATAAAAAATTACGAAAATTTCTCAGCTCTGCGAAAATTTCGTATTCAAAATCAAGTACAGCGTTGTAACACCAAAGTTATTTCATATGAAAACAATTGTTTGATAATGGTTTGGGAACGGAATTTGGATATTTCGATAATTTTAACAACTACAAGCAACATCACATGCGTTAAAAATTAAATAGAGTGCGTAGAGGAATTATAAATTAAATATTTGCAAGGTAAATCAAATCAAAGATAAATTACAAAATTTCGCAATAAATGAATACGGGGCTTGACACTGCGACTATCGACGAAGTGATACTATTTTTCTTGTAGATGTTGTCGAGTAGAACAAGAATCCTTATGTGAAATTCGCCAAACACACAAAACCTTGACTTACGGATAAAAACCCGGGTTTTTTGTACACGCAACGAAAAAACTCTTTCCTCCGAATCGAAATCTCAGATAACTGAAGTTCGTTTGGGGACTGTAGTGGGGAGAAACGAACTTCTGTTAAGCTATACATGTTATTTCGTTTGGGTGAACCGAAAAATGTTTTGCAGCAAACGAGTTATGAAAAATATAAGCTGAAAAACGTTTACCAGAAACGAAACACGGATCCGACAAATGTTCCTTCGGTTACAGCAACCGAGTTGTAGTTACTCCAAACTATAAACACGTTTGCGGGAACTGAAAAACGTTTGCAGTAAACGAGTTATGAAAAACGTTTGCGAGAAACATATCCAGTGGAACATATCAGGTTGTTCCCAATTTCACCAGCTCAACTGCACGCTGAAAAATTTGTCTTTTTTGTTGTGTGGGTGCAAATATAACGTGTTTGTAGCTGGTCGCAAATATAAAGTACTTGTACCCAAACACATTGTGTTTGCTATTCAATATAACATGTTTGGGACACAATGATTAATAGGTTCTAATATGTGTATTTGTGATCCAAATGTGATTTTGTTTGATGAAAACTACTGAAATCAAAAACGTGATAGACACTAAGGAAAAAAATGCAGCAGGTCTTCAATTCACGAAAACAATGCTTGCAAACATGTACATGGTTCCTGCAATGTGTTGGTGGATCCATTGTTTTTTCAGCTCTTCTATATAAGGTGAATATGGAACTTCTGGGTCCTTGAAGTCCGGAATACAGATTGTCACAGTAGATGTTGATATCCCAGGCGGAGATGACGTTTCGTTCCAGCCAAAGGGCAACTTCTCCGATTGCCATTACTTCTGTCTGAAAAGCTCTACAATGGACTGGTAGCTTTTGTGCTAGTTCTAGACCTAGCTCTTTAGCATAGATTAGAGCGACTTTGCAGTCAGTGTAGAAGTCTAAACAAATCGCGTTGCTTCAAATGCTGTCTGTCCGGAATATGAGTGCAGAAGTTTCTCTCAAAGAGCTTCTATTGTGGATACCGAAAAATGTCTTAGGCGGATTGCCGATGTTTCAATCATTTTCCTTTCTAGCAAATTTACGAGTAATATGTGGAGAATAAAGCACAAAACCCTCAATAGAGGTTATGCGTAATGTACCCGTGATACCCACCATTTCCATTCGCTGGCCACTACCGGACACCAAACGACAATACATACTAAATATAAAGCAATATCGAGGTTATACGCCGTCGCGAATTCAATCCATTGACCAAATTAATGATTCCCTCGTCAACACAAAGTGCCGACAGTGATGATTTTATCGATCCCGGAAAGACGTTGTTAATTAAATGCGCCTTCTATATCGACAGATGCGATAAAAGTGTATTCCTTGATGGTATCATATTTCTCTATAAAGCTCACTAGGTCGTGCAGATCGGGTTCTGTAGGTTTGCCCTTGTTGTGAGAGTGCTGACATGGGGACAGCTGAGAAGTGCGTATGATCGGTTGCAGATATGAGTCAATCATAATCTTCAATGCCGTCAGAGGACACAATGAGCGACTGATTGGTCTACAGTTTTTTGGATTAATATGTGACGAGTTCTCCGCTTTTGAAATGAATACCACCTTGGGAATGTAGTTATATGATAACTGGATGCTGCTCATATAAAGTATCAGAAGCCAGGGAGCTAAGATCTGTAGTCCACTTTGTAACTCCATTGGTGCTATGTAGTCAGGTCAGGCGATGTGCTGCGGGTGTGAAAACTATATATGACTACAGCCGGAAAATTAATGCTCATGCGAATCCTTCTATCCTTTGACCAACTGAAAGGTGTCATGTGATGCAAAGGTGTCACCAAGGACCTCTTGTGTATCTATAGTTATAAAATATAGTTATTGCCCCGGTTATTTATATTAGTCATAGTGGTCAAAGCATTCTCTAAAAGTATCTCGTCACTTCCATTTATATTGGTACTTCATAAAATTGTGACCTTATAAATAACGAGACCCACTTTATTCATCTCTGCCTCATCGATTATCTTCCTCATCATAAATGACGGCCGGGAACCAGTATCTCCAAAGAACAAATACGCTGGCGTTTACCAGATGTGAACATTATTCAACCTATCTGTTCTCTTATTTGACTTGTCCGAATAGCCATGCGGTATAACTATTTCTTGTTATCGCCACCATACTTGCGTTGTAACGCAGCCAGTATTTCATCGTAGTTGTTTCTGGAACTGGTAGGAACGCTCTGCTGCCCCTCAAGTTTTTTATCATAACCATTTCGAATTGGAATCTGAAGACATCGACTGGGGTAGATAGAGTCATCGAAACTGGGAGCTTTCAGTCTCTTGTAACTGAAATTAATTAATGTGTCTTTGTAATTAAGTCACATAATTTTTTTATTTATGTTTTCTCAAACTTATGTTCGACCTCCTCGATCTTCTGCTCCACTTCTTCGAATATCTGATCAACCTTTTCGATTTGCTCAGTTGTTGTATCTGCATGCTGTTCACAACTTCGAAATTTCGTACAGTTTCTCATTTAGTGTATTTGTAGTTTCCTGAATAATTGCAGTATACTTGCTTAATTTCTCGTCCTTAATTCTAGAATTTTCGTTAAAATTACCATCCAAACTTCTAGACTTTTTGCTAAATTTCTATTCTAGTTTCTCGTCCATTTTCGCAAATTTTTCCAACATGGCAGCAAACATTGCAAAACCTAAATTTCTTCTCTGCACTCGAACTGATATGTGTCAATGTCGATGTTACGGCTCTTAAATTTTTCTATCTGCCGCTTCTGTAGCTTTAAGTTGTTTCCTGCTGTTGGTTGATCAAATTTACGCAACTCCTTTTTTAGTTGTTCAACTTGGAGTTCTTCAAACTTCATCGTTGTCCGTAATTCGAAAGTACACTTCTGACACCAATGTTAGGAATTTATTTAATCGTCCTTTTTCTAGCGCTGTTTTATTTCCCGTTAAAAACAAGATTCGTTTTAAATTAAGCTAAGTTTATTTATAACAGTTTTAGTTATTTAATACGGGCGGATCAATAAGTCCGTGACTTTTCGAACTTCATTCGTAGTTATATGACATGCAACACTGCTCCTATCAAGTACCACCTGTTAACAGGGCCGAACATAGAGATGTGGAGGCCCCGGGGCAACAAAGGAGTGGAGGCCCCCTTGCCCCAAATTATTTTCCAATTAAATTGGACAACATATTTCAGTCGAGTTTTCCAATAAATAATTTATTGTGAAACCAACTATAGATTATTTTATTATTTAACAAACATCTGAATATAATCGGAAACACGAATTATCTGAAATTAAATTAACTTTAATTTAACGTTCGGAACCTTCCGAGCTTTTTTCGCCGAAAAATCGTTAATGATTTCGCTGAAATCCAGTTCCCGAAGTAAATCACTTTCAATGCTCAGGAGAGAAGGCTTTGATAGACGGTTTCGTCTCATCGTGGTTCGAAGCCTATTTTTTATAATTTTCATTTTTGAAAATGAGCGCTCTCCAGTGCAATTTGATACCACCAAAACCAAATACATTCTCAATGCAATTTCAATGTTTGGGAATGTATCTCTGAAATTTTGATCTTCGAGAATTTGGTAGTAAAATAGTCCCGGAAATTGGTATTTTCGATCAAAGACGCAAATTGAACCAACTCATTACCAAGACTAGGTTCTAAATAATCGTGATAAACTTCCACCAATTCCCCTGCTGTAGCGTGCAAATTTTCTGCATCCATCTTCTCGATGTGATTAAGGAATCCACATCTCGAATGTACAGCTTCATAGGCATGCAATCTTTCGGTAAGAGAAACAGAAACACATTGCTGGTCGACCACTGGGGTGAAGGCGGATACTTTGGTATGTTTTCCTCGGCGACAGTTTTGAGTCTTGTGCTTTCCCGTAATCGAGCGGATTCAACCTCACGTTTCTTGTTCTGGTTCTCGAGCGTGATTCTACATAGTCGTCAGTCTGAGATATTTTTTGGCAGCTTCCTCGTATTTATCAAAAATATCAAAGGAAAAGTTGTTTACTAGTCAGAAATTGAATTTTTTTCCGAAGTCTCTATTGTGGGGGCCCTGCCTGTTAATTGACTACGGTCAAATTTTGATCAAAAAGTGAAGTTCGAGTGCTCATTAAACATTATTTTTTGCGAAAAAAACCGTCAATCAAACCAAGGAAAAGCTTGATATATATTATGGTGCACCATCGATTTCAATGGTAAAAAAGTGGTTTACGGCCAATTGAGGTCAATACAATAAAATGTCGGAAAAATCCACGATATGGTGTTGGCCGATCGAAGAGTAAAAGTGTGTGAGATTGTTGCTGCCATAGTCATTTTATATGGTAGTGTGGTTTCGATTTTAAATGATCAGTTGGGTTTAAGATGGGTGCCGCGTTTGCTCTCAATTGACCATAAATACACATGTGTAGTCTCAATAGCAAAATTCCATGAATTGGGCTACGAATTGGTACCTCATCGACCTTATTCTCCGGATTTAACCACCCGTGACTATTTCCTATTTACAAACCTAAAGAAATGGCTCGGTGGAAAGAGATTTAGCTCCATCGATGAAATTATTGATCAAACAAATGCCTATTTTATGGACCTCGAAAAATCCTATTCTTTGGAAGGGAGACAAAAATTGGAAAAACGTTGGACTAAGTGTATTGAGCTAAAAAGGGATTATGTTGAAAAATATTTTTTTTGCAAAGAAACTGTTTTATTCAAAAAGTCACGGACTTATTGATGCGCTCTTGTTCTTATTAACTTATACTCCAGGGTCTCTAGAGGGTTCCACCTGCAGCGTATTCATCAACCTCGATTATCGAGCTGGTATGTTGTTGCAAAGGTATACTTTCAGGCGCAACACTAATCGGCTGTTAGTTACATTATGTTAATTTAGGAATTAAACGTAAGCAAAGATGATAGAAATCCCACAGATGATTAATTCGCTTATTTACCCTTTTCACCAGAGGGCACATGCGTTTTCCGTACGACCATTTTTCACTCGAATGCAACGAAAAGCACTCAAAAAACATTTTTATTTCGATTCTGTTGTTTGAATTTGAAAATAAAATATAGATAATAGAAAAGCATATCTCTTTTGATATTTTTTGAGAATACAAAAGAGACAAAAGCATGGTTAAATAGTTTTCCCAATAGTTTTTGTTTCCAAGGAAATTTGCCCATTTAAACCGTTGCTGCGCCATCTAGAAAATTTCCCTAGACTTTCAAATCCATCACGTAGATTTCACCATCTAGAGTGTTTCTATCATCTTTGGCGAAAGAAAAAGCTTCTACTTAATCGTAACAATATATTGGATGAGTGAGGAATTCTTAGCCCAATTTATGGATTTTTTGCCCTGGTGACTACACACCTGTGTGGAAGATCACATTTTTCTTCGCCAAATGCGGTCGATTTTGCTTCAAATCAATGCCCAATCTGTCTTGTGATGGATTAATGTTTCGTCCACGGAAAGCTTTTCATGTCCAAATATTCAACTAATATGTGATGTACATACTGTTACGAATAAGTAAAAGCTTTTGCTTACTGTTAATGACTCTACTAACAGTATGTAAATAACAGGCAGTTAGTGCTGCGCCTGAAAGTATGCATTGTAACAACGTACCAGCTCGATAAACCAGTAGCATGAATTCACCTCAGTAAAGATAACTCTCCACCATTCGAGATTGTTCTACAAAGATAAGTAACAACAACAACAACATCCAGATTCTAGAAGGTTCTTGAATTCGCTAGATAGACCTTCATTTGAATATGGTGAGTTGGTATAAATAGCGGAGGTCTTTGGAGTGGAGAGTTCAGTTTGTGATTAAACCCCGTAAAGTGAGCAACGCGAATTGTTAGTAAAATATAAGACTTATTAAAGTGGTGTAAATAAAGTAAACTGTTGTACTAGATAAGTAAAATAAAAGGAAGTTAAACCGTTGCAATTATCGTAATTTAAAACGAACCTAGTTTTATTATTGGGAATAAAACAACGCAAAAAGGACGAATAAGGAAATTCGTAACAATACATATATGCTCAGTTGCGATTTCTACAGCCGCAGACGCGTCACGCGCATTCATTCTACGATCTTCCAATGGCGTAACCGAAATTGCAAGCAAATTCGGTTGCAGCAACCGAATGTGATTTCAATTCAGGCGTAGAAACCGAATTTGTTATCAATAAGTTTGTATGTTTTGAATTTGGTATCAATTCGGTATAAGGAGAGAGGGAACTCGTTTGTTTGAGAGAGGAAAATGGTTGTGGAGAAAGCGGAGAGTGAGCAAATGGAATTTTGCAGAAGGAAGAATGAGGCCTGTAAATTCTACGAAAAGTACAAGGCCGAACCAACGGAAATAGATCAGGGTCCCCTTTTGTAGAAGTAAGGACGGGAATCTTGTCACAGTTCTGCAGAGGATGTTGGGAACATGGAGAGATAACTTCTCTGTTTTACTTGTCCCAGGAGAATTCAATATAGATGAGGGTGTTGAACAAATACAGAACGATGACATCGACTACCCTCCTTCTAGCCAAGGCGAAGTCAGAACTGCAATTTCCCAGCATAAGAACAACAAAGCCGATGGTGCTGATGGACGACCGGCTGAGCTGTTTAAGGCTGGCGGCTATGACTTGGAAAGGTGCAGGCATCAGCTCATATGCAAAATTAGAGCCATAGCATACTGTGTCGTGTTTCCAAAAAAGGCGACCTGAGTATACATATGTAAAAACTATCGTGAAACTAGACTGTTTTCCATCGCATTCAAGGTTCTCTCGAGCGTAATGTAAAAAAAAAATAAATAAATGGTTTCCCATTACGTCCCATGAAGGGACTGGGGACGTAATGTGCTAAACACTAAAGTCATTTGTTGCAGACCTGATCGGACCTTATCAATGTGGCTTTAGGTCACCTATCGAACAGATATTCACACTACGACAAAACCTGAAGAAAACACATGGGCATCAAACCGACTCTCACCACCTCTTTGTAGTTTATAAGGCTGCCTTCGATGGCCCGATACGAGGAAAGGTGTACCAAGCTATGCCGGAGCTTGGTATTCCTGCTAAACTGACACTTCTTTGTAGAATGACACTGACCGATGCGGAATCCTCAGTAAAGATTGGTAAAAATCTCACCGAACCACTCGGTTCAGGGCGAGGCCTCAGACAGGACGACACCCTATCATGCGATCTATTCAACATACTAATTGAGATCATCGTGAAAAAATCTCCAGTCAACACGAATAAATCTGTTAGCAGAAAAATGCATATGATGCTCGCGTGTGCTGATGATTTATACCTCATTGGTCGAAATCTGCGAGAAGTTACTGCAGTAATTTTGAGAATTCAGCAAAAGCGGGTTTGGCAGCAAACGAGGACAACACAAAATTAAAGGTCTCGACATGCAGAACATCCTCCTGATTGGATGAAAGGGTGAATGCTATTAGTTGTTATACCTTTGAAGTTGTTACCTCGGACCTGCCGAAAACAGAAGCAATAACGTCAGCCTAGAAATCAAACGGAGCATTGTGTTTGCAAACAGGAGTTATTTCGGGCTAAGCAAGCACTTCAGAGATAAGATCCTCTCTCGAGAAACGAAGATCCAACGATTCTCTACAATCGGTCTTGCTTTATGGCGCAGAATCCTGGGTCATATAGCATGGTGATGAAACATCTCTGGGAGTCTTCGAGAGAAAAATGTTCCGAAAATATACGATCCTATAATAGAAAACGGCGAGTATCGCCGATGGACGAACCACGAGCTGTATAATCTGTATCCCGACATCGACATAGTTATGCGTATCAAAAAAGCGCAGTTGCGCTGGATAGGCCATTCCAGTAGAATGGATCAGAATGAACAAGTGCGAGAATTACTCGAAGACGCACTCGAAGTACATCGAAAAATAAGACGAACAAGACCATGGTACAATAATATCTTCATGGTAATAGCAGCGCGTGTTGTTGTTGTTGTAGGCAGCAACAACAGGCATTTTGTTTTTGTTCTATTCGCTTCAGCTGTCAAACTCTACACAAATATGTACATACCAACAACACAAGAATGCAAAAGAGTACAAAAACAAAATACATGTGAGTGTGACAGCCGAAGCGAAGGACCTCATGAAAAAAATGATAACAGCTGTTCTTACGACTTTACAATGAACATATTATTGTACCATGAACAAGACTTACTGTAAAGAGATTACTGTCACTCTCTGTGGATGCACTGACATCTCGATAATGACGTGCGAGTTTTCCGATCCCCAGATGCGGCAATTTTGTTTCTTGACATAGCCGCCGATATCAAAATGCGCCTGAGATGATTTTTAGGCCGAATTCGATGTCCGAATTGAGTTTGCAATATTTCCCAACGTTGCTCAAGCGTGAACCGACTGATTTTGGTACACGCTGAAAAATAACCACTCCAGCAACATATTGCAGGAACCATGTAAGGGTGTCCCAACAAAAATGCACGATTTTTGATAATATTTTTTCTCTGGAAGTGGCAGCTCTGAAAATTGACAGCTGTCGTCTGCGATTGTTCCGATTATTAAAAATAGAGCGCTACACAACAGAAGAACGCGTTATCACTGTGAAAACTTGTTACAAAAATGGGGGAAGTTAAGCTGAGACCGCTCGCAAATTTCGCGGAATTTTCGGTTGTGAAAGTGCAACTAAGGTGTAAAAAATCGAAGAGTGATCAAAAATTTTAAAGAAACTGGGTCGATTCTATCCATTAAGTCTCTTGTGCGGCAACGTACCTGCCGGTCTCTCGAAAACGACAGTGTCGTCGAAAGCGTGGCTACATCAATTCGGCAACGATCACAACAACCTCAAATTTCGCGAAGCAAGAGCAAGGTGATTAGAGACTTCGGGTGCATTTGCCATATACTTTTCTTCCATACTTTATCGGAACATGTCCTTGCAACATTGTTTTTGTAGTTTATGTTTTGTTGTTTATTTTATGGAGAGGGGGTAGAACACAAAATGTTAAATACAAAAGTTGGGGGAAATACCTATTTTAGGAGATATGGGCCTCCAAAGTCCCGATAAAGGGGGGTTTATGTATATCGCACGATTTTTTTGTCGGACGATTATTTTATAGTTTGAGTTATCCGGCCGGGCTCAGGGACCAAGGCGAGAAATACCTCTGTTCCTTAATTTGCATTTTTTTGATTATGGGAAAATGTAAAAACTTTTCGATAATTTTCAAATAATTTTTCGATAACAAAGCGAGTTGTCGACAATTTTCATTTAATTTGTTTTGCTTATTTTGCTGCCAGATAAATTCCTTTAGACGCTTTTTAATACATAGTAGCCCCACGTATATTCGAACTTTGGAGGCCCATAACTCCTAATATAGAATTTTACCCAAACTTTTGTATCTTACATTTTCGGCTTAGAATTATATCTTCTGCTCCACCGATGGACCGGTTTTCAGTTTTTGAGTACTGTAATTGCGATTCGAATATAAACAAACTCGATCAGATGTGCTGGTGCAATCACCTTCTTCACTACGCGCCTTGCTACAAATGGTAAACAAATGGTATCCGCTGATCGCTTAGTACACCGCAAAAACATATCTGCAAAAGTTGTACCTTCGTACAATACATGGAAAAAATCTACTACAAACACAAGTCTACTATATTTGCGACAAGCTACAAAACACGTTATATTTGCATACAAACTACTGATGGTTGGCTGATAGTCAATATTTCGAACATAAAAAATATATCAGTATCAAAATAGCATATGAGTTACAAAGACCCTTTATTAGGATTGTCGCAACTAAATTGTAACTGAATTCGGTTGCAGCAACTGCATTATAAATTCGTTTTTTGTAATACAATTGATGAAACAATCGGGAGATTATCGGCCTGTTTTTGTAACTTGTTTTTTCTCTCATCGCACGTCTAGAGCCAAACGAATTTCAATTTTGGTTTTTGTAAACTTTTTTTGAGTGTAAACACAAAAGCTTTTAGTTGTCGTCAAAATAGACAATCGTAAAAAATTGTTCGTGTGGGTTATATTGATGTGTTTTCATTTCAATAAATAAATAAAAATGGATTCTTTGACCAAAAAAATGTAAGTATTTTTAACATTGAAACGAAACAGCATATATTGATAATAACAATTGTACTTATCAGAGTAAAAATGACCAACACTATCCAGTTTCGTGCCTTGGTAGACTCGATGGACGAGTTCCCAGAACTAGCCACTCGGTCCCAAATCTTCTAACAGATTCGAAAATACTTCCTTATTAACACGGAAGTTTGCAATAAATCTACAAAACATAACTTCATTAATTTATAAAAGCAAATTATACTGGTATACTTACTGGTCTTCTGGAATCTCCAACACATTGGTTGAATCACGCAAAATCCTACGGCTTAGGCGACTTTCTCTATCATCATTTTCCGTAGTTTTAATAGGAAAACCGAGAGCAACGGAGGAAATCATTTTAAATTGGTAAAAAAAGCAAACAATTGTGTTTATTTTCGTTTGTTTATTTATTTTTTAATACCTACAATCAGCTGTTGTTGATTTTACAGCTGATGGCTAGGGTTGCCCCCGTTTAGCATGTATTTGTATGAAAAAGCTTTAAGAAATGCCAATAAAAACATGAAGGTAATATTGTTCTTTGACAGGAACACAACCTGATTGCTTGTCTAGCAATTGCACGCCTGCTGTTTGAAGATATTTACAAAAACAGGCTGTAACTAAATTTATACGAAAACCGGTTGTTGCAACCGAATTACCAGAAGATTTAACTTTTGGAACCGAAATATTGTAAAATTGTATTGATGTAACTTAAGCAGTTCAAAACTCGGTTATCGTTATCGAATCGCTTCAGAAAGGAAGTTGTTTCAAACGAATTTCAGTTGTAGCGCTAGAGTTCAGTTGTTGTCGGTTGTGACAAACAAATTTCATTTATAACAACCGAATTTCCAGTTGATACAACCACATTTCCAACAAATAGACCTGTGAGTGTATATGGTAGAAAGTGAATAGTTTTGAATATTTTTCTGTTCTGGCGAAATTTCTTAGCGGACATTTGTTATTTCTATTCTGTTGTGTTCTACTTTGAAATGTTGGTTTTTACGAGTTCACCCTGAAAACTCAGGCGTAATTTAAATCCCTCTTATCGCTCGTATTTAAGATTTCTGTTTCCTAATATCCACTCAATGGCCTCTCTCAATGAATTTACTCAGCTTTTGTTCCATTAATCTAAGAGATTTTCTATGCCACTTTTAAGGTCATCTCATACAAATTCTGACGATTCATTAATCATCCTACAATATTCCAACCAGATAGCTGTGTTTAAAGTCCTAACTACTGGCCGGTCCTTCCCTTCGAACGCAACCACTCTCTACACTCATACCTATGACCACTAATGTATGTATTTATATTCATACATTTCACACTTTTAAGTACCGTTAAATTGTGTGTATCTATTGTAGCATCATCCACTTCACACATAACCAAACATATTGTACATGGGTGTTTCTCCTCCTCCTCCTGTTCCATGCTTTTAGTTCTCTGGCAAATAGCATAACTCATTAGCGAAGTGTTGTAGCTGTTAGGAATTGTTGAAAGCAGATTCGTTCTATGAAAAGACTTGTTATTTAAACAAAATGGGGTTGGTTTTTTTCCCTTCGAACTTTATAGAGCGGCAACACAGAGATGTGATAGGGATGACATTCAAAGGTATTAATTTTGTACTTTAATATAGTTGGATTTAGGCCACCTTTAATGGAGATGAAAAGTACATTCATTCACATTGTGGTTTGTGTATTGACTAAGCCATCTAGTGGCGACCGTTGGAACTTAGTAGTTCTGTTAGTAGCCGCTTGTGGTTAAGTGAACAGTACAGACATACACCCGGACGTAAGTTTAGCAGTGTTACCAGGCGAGAGAGGTTGTGATTGAACACTGTACTGCAATGTTTATTAGTTGTTGGAAAAAGGATTACAGAAGGTGCAATAGAATTTCCCGTTAAATACCAAACAAGTAAAATAAATGTATTACTTTAAAACTTCTAATGATATCTAACATGGAACAAGATTATAGATGCATTTTAAATCGAATTTTTGTGAACATTTTTGTGAACTCAAAAGAATTTTCAAAGCTTTTTCGAGAACCGAAAATCCTTTGCAACACATATTATATATTACTCAGAAAAGGTTTACGAGAAATGAAAAACGTTTCCAGTAACTATCGCATCGTTTCCCAAAACGTTTTTATTTCACTTTCGCAAAATTTTATTCAGCATATTTTGCATAACGTGCCTAATTTGCTTTGTCAATCATATAACAAAAGGTGTCTCAGTAAGAATGCACTTTTTCATTTTAAAATAGAAACACGTATTTTTTAAGACAGTTGTGAGTTTTTTATTGGATTAGAAAGAGGACATGTTCCGATTAAGTATGGAATAAAATATCCGTCAAATGGAACCTACGGCTCTGGTGACAGGCCATTACTCCTTTCATGAAATTTTCCAAGACTTTTCCACAGAGATGCGGCTGTATCTCACCGATGACGCGTTTGATCTCGGATTTGAGCTCAGGACTTGTTTCTGGTTTATTCGCATAAACCCAAGATTTCACAAAATCTCAAAGAAATAAAACGCACAGCGTTAAATCGCATGATCTTGGTGGCTAGATGACATAGAATTTCTTGAAATAATTTGCTCTGGGAATCGCTGCTGCAATAAATCGATTATTTCATGCGCGGTGTGGCAGATGGCGCCGTCTCCCTGAAACCACATGTCTTCCAGATCCATGCCGCCTAGTTGAGGCCACAATAACTTCGTTATCATGTTCCTGTAACGAATGCCCTTCACAGTCACTGCAATTTCGGCCTCATCTTCAAAAAAGTAAGACCCAAAAGTAATGCCGCCTGACCAAAATCCGTACCAGACAGTTGCTCGTTGTGGGTGCATTGTTTTTCTCATGGATTCTATGAGGCTTTTCTGAGCCCCAAATTCGAGAATTTTGTATATTCCGGAAGCCATTCAGATGGAAATGAGCTTCGTCGGAGAAGATGACTTTGTTTTTGAAAATGTGGCATTGCCTTCACTTTGCTCCATTGCCCATTGAAAGAATTGCCGGTGGTTTCCATGACCTGCTGGTTTGAGCTTCTGAGTAGGCTGAATTTTGTACGCATGAAGGAGGATGTCTTTTGTCAAAATTCGCTGCGTAGTGCTTCGTGAAATGTGGAGTTGTTGAGAACGATGGCGAATTGATGTTTTCTGCGCCATAAATCAAGGCAGGTTGTATGAGATTCTGATATAGTTGAATCTCTTTCTCGAGAGAGGGTCTTATCTCTGAAGTGCTTGCTTAGCCCGAAATAACATCTGGTTGCAAACACAATTTCCCGTTTAATTTTCAGGCTGACGATATTGCTTTTGTTCACGGCAGATCCGAGGTAAAGAAATTCGTCCACTACCTCGAAATTATAACGGTAATCAACGTTCATCCTTTCATCCAATCGGATGGATGTTCTGCTTGTCGAAACCATTAACTTTGTCCTGCCATCATTTACTGCCAAACCCATTTTTGGTTATTACTTCTAGTGGAATGCGAACGTTTCCTCTAGGAGCTCATAGAACATGCCATTGGTGTTGTCGTCTTTTTCTTACATCGGGGCATGTGCAGATATTACCGATATGTTAAAGAATTTCGCTTTTATGCGGCTGGTGGCTATTCGTTCACTCACGGGGTTGAACATTGAGACCAGATGCCGCAGTCTTTTCCGAACTACAAATCCGCAACCAAATTCATGACTTTTCTCATGGCTGCTGCAGTACATGTCACAGTTCTCCTTCCTTGTACAGCCATGTCCTGTCCATTGCATTTTCTGGATAGCAGTAGTTTCAGCCTTATACTACTCGAGGACATCTGCTAGTTGGATAGTGGTACCGTATCTGTATAGTGTTCTAATATTCCAAGTAAATAAAAATAAATAAATGGATTCCCATTGCATCCCATGAATGGACCGGGGAGAACTTCTCACAATCACTGAGCTGTGCGCTTTCCAGTGTTCACTCACTGATTGGGACCTACAGTTTTACACCGATTCCGAACGGTATTTTGAGAAGCTTTTTCATGGCTATATACTCGATAGTGTCGCCGTCACTATGCGAGGTGACCGCCGCCGAAAGAAATTTTTTTTTGAAGGTGGTCAGAGCAGGGTTCGAACCCTGGATCTCATGTACAAGAGCCGCGCACACTAACCATTGCACCACCGACGGCCACAAATGCATATGTGTAAATCGTCGTCCTACTAAAGTATGGTTGGCCGCCAAGTAGTAGTTGGGTTTTATGATTCCAATTCTCATTGTCAATATAACGGTGATGGAACCCAAGTCCAATCCACAGTGATTTTGCATATTACCTACTGCCAGGATAATTATATCGTATATCAGCCACCCATTATGAAACAGACTCTGACCAGAATCCAGTGTGTCGAAACTGGATTTTTGTTTCTTTTCATTTGATCCGCCGTTGGTCAGTAGTGTTGGATTATCCGCCTTCAAAGGTCAAAAAGACGCAGCAGTGACAAGACAAAATTAATTGTTTCGACAAGCAGAACATCAATCAGATTCGTTGTTAACTGTTTTTCGGGATAGTGGACGAATTTATTTATTTATTTACCTCTCGGATCTGCAGTGAACGGGAGCGACCTGGAAATCGAAAAGGGAATTGTGCTTTCGAACTGGTGTTATTTCGGGCTAGAAATAGATAGATAGCCCCCCTCTCGATGGAGGGGGATCCGACTATATCAGACTCTCATGTGACCTGTCTTGCTTTTTGGCTCAGAATCCTGGGTTATATCGCATACTGATGAAACATCACTGGGAGTATTTTTTGAATTTGAATTTAATGACCGATTTTGTTAGTTTTATTTAATGTATGAGAAATTCATACTACAAGCTTACAAGGTCAGGTTGGAAGGTCACTGGGAGCCATTGATAGGGAAATGCTCCGTGGGATATATGGTCTTATAATGTGGAACGGCGAGTATCGTCGACGGATGAACCACGAGCTGTAAAATCTGTATCCCGACATCGACGTAGTTATGTGTATCGAGATGGTGCATTTAAGCTGGCTAGACCACGTCAGTGAAATGAATCAGAGTGGGTCAGTGCGGGTGGTATTCGAAGACGTGCTCGAAGGACCTCGGAAAATAAGACGACCAAGACTTCGCTGGAAAATAAATAAATATTTGTCCATTATATCTCGTGAACAGATAGGGGAAAGCTTCTCACAATCACTGAGCTATGCGCTTTCCAGATTTCACTCACTGATTGGGACCTACAGTTTTGTACCGGTTCCAAACGGTTCTTTGAGAAGCTATTTCCTGGCTTATTACTCGATAGTGTTGTCGATAAAAGATCGTTACCCATTCCCCACGGCAATAATAATATGTACCCAGGCAATAATAATTGGAACTCTGGTTATCAGAACCACCGTCGAGGTCATCACAGCCGAATCAGGCGCTATCTCAACCGAATTAGAGGTTGTCACAGCCTAATTAGAAGTTGGCACAACCGATTTCAGACAGTGTCTGTACTGAATTTTGAATTTTTGTCTATTAGTGATGATTTAGTTTTCTGTATTCTCATAAATAATTCCACAGTAAGGAAATAATTTATATGGAGCAATCTTTAGGCTAACAAATTCAATTTACATAATTTTTTGACTGTTTTCAAGTCCCGGCTATCAGGGTCACCGCACCAACTCTGACGAGTTTTGTCTGTCGACTTAACTCCCGACTTAACTCCCAAACCTAGAAATAGACGAAGGCACAACATCTCAAACGATTGACTTTGAAAATGGGAGGGTTTTTCACAACCAATGAGCTGTGCGATTTCTAGTTTTTATACACACTGATTGGGACCTACAGTTTTACATCGGTTCCGAATGGTATTTTTGAGAGGCTTTTTGAGGGGATTTTTGAGACGATTTTTGAGAGGATTTTTGAGAGTGTCGCCGTCACTATGCGAGGTGGTTGCTGCCGAAAGAAATTGAATGTAGTCAGAGCAGGGATCGAACCCAGCGTCTCATGTACAAGAGGCGCGAACACTAACCATTTGCACCACCGACCGACCACCGATAGGACGCTTTAAAGCCGAAACAATAATTACAATATTTTACTTACCTTTCTTAATATCCACAAAAAAATTCTGATATCACCGCGACCGCAACAATTGTAAATTATTTTAATATTGTTTAATATAATATTTGCATTTGGAAATTGAAACGTCAGATTTGAAGTATATAGAATTATGTTACGGTATCCGAATTGAGTATGAATTCGGTTGTGCCAACAGAAATCAATCAGAAATGCGGTTACAGCAACCGAATTGAGGCCCAATTCTGTCGTTCCAACCTACTTAACGGCAAATTCTGTTATTGCGACCGAATTGATACCAAATAGTTGTAAACGATTTGATGCCAAATTTGGTTGTTGCATCTGAATACATGCCATAATCGGTTGCTGCAACTGAACTTGGTACAAATTTTGGTTGCTGCACCGGAAATAATTGCAAATTCAGTTGTTGCAACCGATATAATTGAAAATTTAGTTGACATAGCGAATATAATTGAAGATTCAGTTGTCACAACCGAATCAATTATTAAACGAGGTTGCTTCAACCGAATTTCGGATGTGGGACTGAATTCAGTCGTGACAACGACAATTTGGTTGTGGCAACTGAAATTTGGTGGTGACAACCGAATTTACGACCTCTTTTCAAACCATTAGTTGTCTGTGTGTGGAAATACTAGGTTTTACTTCCAAGCCATTCAAATATCTACAAAATTATTAACTATTTCAATATGCTACAGCTCCATAAATAAAACATTTACTATTTGCCAGGAATCGAAATTATACCAAATTCTACAGTTGCAAACAACTTGATGCCAAATTCGGTTGTTGCATCTGAATACATGCCATAATCGGTTGTTGCAACTGAACTTGGTACTAATTTTGGTTGTTGCACCGGAAATAATTGCAAATTCAGTTGTTGCAACCGATATAATTGAAAATTTAGTTGACATAGCGAATATAATAGAAGATTCAATTGTCACAACCGAATCAATAATTAAACGAGGTTGCTTCAACCGAATTTCAGTTGTGGGAACTAAATTCAGTCGTGGCAACCTCAATTCGGTTGTGGCAACTACAGTTCGGTGGCAGCAATCAAACTTACGGTTGCTACGAATTCTTTTCCAACCATTAGTTCCCTGAGTGTGGAAATACCGGGTTTTACGTCCAAGCCATTCAAATATCTACAAAATTATTAACTACTATTTCATTATGCTACAGCTCTATTAATAAAACATTTGCTATTTGCCAGGAATCGCTGTGTCAATCTTTATTCGGCAAAGATGAAAATTATGCCGTCGACCTAAATGCAATATAAACTTCCGATTTCGAATCCGGTTCCGGTGTCGTTCATGTCCTGTCCACTCTCTGTTATTTTCATTCGTTTATTTGTTTTAAATATTCGTGGAATTCGTATGTTTTTGTTTACTTTCTTTTTTAACTTAACTCTGTTCTGGTTTTTTTTTATTGATCCAATTTTCCTTTCGTTATCATCAGTTCAGTATTCGTTTCGTTTATTTTCCGGTTAGTTGTCCCGTTTCCAATGCGATGCTGGAGTATTAAATTTATTAAAAAATGCGCCAACACACACATGTACACCGGTATATAAACACACACACACACACACACACCCGCAGGTACACAAGGAAAGTCATAGGGACATAGGCCGATCAGCTCAGCTCAGGTTGAGTGCCAATGGCATTGGTTGTTGATGTTACCTATGGCTTTTGGGCCACATCGACATCAACAGCAGCGGCAGCAACATTCATTGCATAAACACAGGCGCGCACACACAGTAAGAGTCCTTGTAATACGTGTGTAACTGTAGCGATTTGTTTTCGTTTTCGTTGTTTTATCTGAGAGTGTGTGTGTGTGTTTGTGTGAGTGTTGGTGTGCGTATGCGGTGTGTTTTTGTTTTTCCTTACTCACACATACACACGCACACACACGCAGTTACAAACATATGCAATGAATGCCTATGAATGTTGCCAAGCAATATGTTGCTGCCGTTGCCATTTGCTGTTGTTGCTGTCGCTGTCGCTGTCGTCGTTGCTGATATTGTGGCCTATTGGACAATATGGCCGGTGGCTACGACCGGAGAATATGTTGAATATGAATCTATGGACCTTATGAGACCAACGGCCGACACATGTAATGTCCTACAAACTCCACCAGTAGATGTAACTACACATGAATCCACGTGTACATCTGTGTGTTTATGGTCCATTGGATTGGGATATGGTCATATGTTTGATGTCAGGGTTATATTGGTGACACTTGTAGGTGATATTCTCATACTGTGTAACAACTTCAAAATTGGTATTGGAGGTGATGGTGGTGATTGAGGTGATGGTGGTGATGTAGGTGATGGTGGTGCTGCTGTGTCACTTCTGTTGTTGAGTGGACATTGATAGTTGTGTTTTCCGACACTTTGCCACAGGAGGAAAACCCAATCTTGTTGCATTGCATTTGTTATAGGCGTCTGTACGTCTACTTTGTGTGTGAGTGGATTTTTCCCACTTGTACTCGTAGTCCTGCAGACGAGTTGAACCCCCCCACCCCGCCTTCCCTTAGGTTCAAATTACTTTGGGATTTGTTGTTGTTCATGTTTTCATTGGGGCCTTTTTGCATCTGCAACATGTATTAAATTGTAATTGAGGTTGTCAGCATTTACCGTAGATGGTTGGCAAAAGCATATTGCTGTAATTTATAAAAACAATAATTTTTTCATGACCAACAGCATTTTTTTGTTGTGTTGGTTTTTCTGTTGGGCTCCACTTTTGGTTACATTTGTTCAATACGACAAGTATAACCTAGATTTTTGGTGGTTATATTTTCTCAAAAAAAAAACAAAAAAAAAAAGAAACGAAAAACATCAACATTCGAAAAAGGTGTCATCGAGGGATGGTGTAATGATTGTGGTCAAAAAAAAAAAAAAACGAAAAACTTTTATAGAAAAACAACGTTGTTTTTATAACATACTATGAAGGAATAGAGGACAGTTTTTTGCAATCAGTTACCTGTGTTTTTCTTCTAAAATTAAACCGATTTCGTATGGTTATGCTTTAAGAATCGATTACTGCTGCACTGAAATTGAAATTGGCTTCAGGTTAAACAGGAGCAAAACTGAATTGTTGTTGTATGAATGCTGACCAAGACATCTACTCCGAAAGGTAAACCAATCATTTGTGTTCTTAAACGGTGAAAAATAATGGCCCCGGCAACATATTGCAGGCAACATGTATGTGTTTGCAAGCATGGCTTTCAGGAATTGACAATCTGTTGGTTTTTTGTTGTCTGTCACGTTTATGTTTTCAGTTGTTTTCAACAAACACAGTCACATTTGGGTCACAAAAACATATATTATAAGCTATTAATCATTGTGTCTCCAACATGTAATATTGAATAGCAAACACAATGTGTTTGGACACAAGTATACTATTGTTGCACGTTATATTTGCATCAAAACAACAAACAGACATATTTTCAGGGTGCAGGTTTGTGAGTGGGTATTAGGACCACAGGTATGAGACTTCACATTAAAATAGATTAAACGTCTGAAGTCTTAACTATTCAACTGACAGCTGGCGCCAGGTGCTTTTTAAAGATCGATAGAAATTTAAATAGTAAACAACAACACAAAAAGTTATAATATAATTAAAATGATTCGTTTATTCAAAAGATCAATACATAGAATTAATATCTGACAATTATTTCGGGCATATAGCCACACCAGCTATTCATGACGAAGCGCATTCTGGACGTCCAATTTTGGGTCACTTTTTCGAGCATTGCTGGCCGTATGTCACGACAAACACGAACAATTGTGGACTCCAAACGATCAGTAAGTGGTGGGCCATCGGGAGGCTGTCTGTTGTGCAATGGTTACGGTTCGCAGTTATTGTACATGAGAACGTGGGTTCGATCCTTGCACTGACCACTTTACATTTCTTCCCTGCACTGACCACCTTACATTTCTTTCTACGCCGGTGATCTGACTTAGTGATGGCGATACTATGGGATTCTTAGTCAAGAAAGAGTTTCTTAAAAATATCGTTCGGAGCCGGTGTAAAACTGTAGGTCCCAATCAGTGAGTGTAAAACTAGAAAGGGCACAGCTTAATGGTTGTGAGAAGCTCTCCCTAATCCCTTCATGGGATGTAATGGGAAACCAATATTAAGGGGTATAAAACAGTGACTTGACTTAGCCCCATATGAAATAATCGAGATGTGTCAAAACGCAAGACCTTGGAGGCCAATTGACAGGTGCATTTCTCGAAATCAATTTATCGTCAAAATCAGATTTCAATAAATCGACGGTAGCGGTCACCGGATGTCACGTAGCGCTGTCTTGTTGAAACTACATCTCGTCCGGATCAATTTCATCCATATTTTCAAATGAAAAGTCATTGATCATGGGTGCGGTAACGATCTCCATTGATCGTAAGGCGAGCTCCGGCTTCATTTTTGAAAGATTAGGGTCCGATGATGCCACCAGCTTGTAAACCGCACCAAACGGTGTAATGGAGTCTGTAGGGTCTGTTGTGGATTGGCCTCAACCCATATGCGGCAATTGTGTTTATTAACAAATCCGTCAAGCCAAAAATGAGTCTCATCGCGGAATAGAATTTTGCGATTTTCCCAACTGCCCCAATCGGCGAAAGGTCGAAGCGTATGTTGGTCTCGTGGATTTAATTCCTGCACCAGCTGGATATTCTACTTATACAGGTCAAGATCGTTGGGCAAAATTCCCCACCGAGTGACCGGAAAGTGCCCCAATTCCAGCGACCGACGACAAATCGATAAATTTGGATCTTCTTCCAAACTTTCGTTTACAGCGACGACATTCTCTTCGCTACGGACATTCCTTCGAGGTGTTGGTGTTATTGCATCATTTAGAGAGTGTGTGGTATGAAATCTATCCACAGTTCGACGGATGACTTGCTCAGATGGATGAGTTGTCTATAAGTTGCGGAACTCCATGACTGATTTCCAAAGTAAACTCGGACAATTTGGTGCCGTTGTTCAAGCGTGAATCTAGTCATAATGATTGGCCAGAATAATGTTCCGATTAAGTTATGAAATAAAATATCCGTCAAATGGCCCCCATGGCTCTGACGACAGGCCATTGCTCCTTTAATGGACTTTTCCATAACTGTTCCATACAGATGTGGCTGTATCTCACCGCTGACGCGTTGGATCTCGGATATGAGCTCAGAAATTGATTCTGGTTTATTCGCATAACCCCGAGATTTCATAAAACCCCTGAAGAAAGAAATCGCACAGCGTTAAATCGCATGATCTTGGTAATTTAGTTGACATCAGAATTTCTTGAGATAATTTGTTCTGGAAATCGCTGCTGCAATAAATTGATTGTGTCATGCGCGGTGTGGTAGGTGGCGCCGTCTTGCTGAAACTACATGTCGTCCAGATCCATGCCATCCAGTTGAGACCACAAGAACTTCGTTATCATGGTCTTGTAACGAATGTCGTTCGAAGTCACTGCAATTTCGGCCTCATCTTCAAAAAGTTATGTCCAATCACGCCGGCTGACCAAAATCCTCATCGAAAAGTTGCTCGTTGTGGGAGCATTTGTTTGTCATGGATTGCATGACGATTTTCTGAGACCCAAACTCGACAATTTTGTGTATTCACGAATCCATTCAGATGAAAATGCGCTTCATGCCAGAAGATGACTTTTGTTGAAAAATTGACATTGACTTTACTTTGCTCCAATATCCATTGAACGAATTGCCGGCTTTTTCCATGGTCTGCTGGTTTCAGCTCCTGAGTAAGCACAATTTTTTCCGCATGAAGGTGAAGGTCTTTTGACAAAATTCGCTGCTTGGTGTTTCGTGAAATTTTAAGTTGTTGAGAACGATGCCGGATTGATGTTTTCGGAGTTTTCGGCGTCACTCTCGTGTACAGCAGCAATGTTTTCAAGAGGCCGACTGGTACGATGACGCACAGGAGTCTTACTGTCCTTTACCGACCAAGTTTCTTTATATTATTTGACCACTCTTCGAATGGTTGACAAATTAGGTGCATTTTCTCGACTGAAATTTCTTCAAAGTCTGCGAGGGGTGTCAGTATAATTTTCCATATTTTTGTAATAAGTTTTCACAATTATAACGCGCTGTTCTTTCGTAAAGCGCTCCAGTTTTAATAATCGGAATAAAGATATGTGACACCTGCCAAATGTTAGAGTTGCCAGTTGCACAAAACAAAAATGACACGAAATTTAAAAAGTGCAATCTTAATGAGACAGACAGAAAGTTTTTGCGGTCTATCTAAATTTAGGGATAAAATAAATAAATGGTTACCCATTACATCCCATGAAGGGACAGTGGAGAGTTTCCCACAATCACTGAGCTGTGCGCTTTCCAGTTTTCAGTCTCTGAAGTTTAGGGATGGTACCTTCAAAGCGAGTTAAGCTGTGAGGAAGGATAAATCTAAGTTATATGTTTTAACAATCAAAATGTACCCTCGTTGGGTAAAAGGATAACAATGCTATTTAACTAAGTTATGGAAAAGGCAGAGGTAGGGTTGCCCCTGAAAACTTGCTTTAACCATTTAAAAAATGTTGGTCCTTATCTCTTCTCTAATCGTTTTCAGGACTTATTCCAAATTAGTTACAAGTCTCATTGAAATCGTTATGACTGCTGTTATTGTCATTAATAATAGAAAAATCTCATTTACAAATACATGATAACATATTTCACATTAACTACACTTGTGTCCCCTATCCCCACCATCAACCATCATCGCTAACCCAGGTATTGGGTAACCACAACTGTCCACTGTATCGCATGAGTATTGCGGCATTACGTATACGTTGCGATGCGTGTATTTGTCAAGGACTTTATTATACTTCATACTATATTTTGCGTTCATTTTGCGTTTTTTTTCTCTCTCTTTTGATTTTTGTTTGGAGTGAAGTGTCCTGCGGAGCAGTAGGAGCGAAACTATAGAATATTCGTTCATTCGTTCATGATTGTTGATATTTGTTTAACAACTTTTTAACATTTTGCTGAAGACCTTTGTAAATATTTGCTCATGATTTCTTGTTATCTTTTCTATGTCAATTTGCCTACTCTGTGCTCCACGTTGCTCACTGATGTCTTTCAATGTAAGCGGCGCCATTGACAAATGTTCCATCATACATATGTTTCGGTTGTTTGGGGGTTTTTTGTTTGTTTGCATGTTTGTACAATACAAAAAGGATGACGATGCCGTTGATGACGACTGTTTATGAAACTTATGTTTGTTTTATTAAAACAGAGATCTCCCAAAAAAAAAACACAAGAATCCATCCATCCATTATAAATTAACTAAGAAATCCATCAATAACGAACCCTTTCTCTCGGCAGTGGGCGGCGGCTGGTTGGGCAAGGGGAGTATGGATGGCAAATTGGTTTCCAGGACATACCCCACACTGCTGCCCAGTCCGTTCTCCTTCGTCGAACCAAACTTATACATATGTTTTGTATGAGTGCCAGTTGTTTCGCCCCTTTTGCCTGGTTTGAAAATGGTAATGAGGTAAAATATACAATTTGTTAAAAGGCTTCAGGGTCAACTGTGGTCATATCCTCATCATACTTCTCATCATCTTTATTATTAAGTATCTTTATTTTAGCATTTTCATCCCTGCCATAGTGTCCTGGTCGCCATCAGCTGGTGTTGTATATATATTTTGGCATACTATGGTGGCACTGGACAAATTTGTTTCCATTTCCAAAATAAAATCAATTTAAGCCTAAGGAAAGGTTATTAAGAAAATAAAAAAAAAATAATATTTCATCGACTGGAAGACGAGAAAAAAAGGCAAAAATATTAACAGCAACAATTTTGAGTACAGCAGGAGCTTAAGACTTTGCCAGGAGATTAGTTGGGATGTGATTGCTTCATTTGCATTTGAGTTTGAAATTTCAAATTGATCACAAATGATTTGTTAAGCTTTTAAGTGAAATAAATGCCTCAAGCGGTTTCGGGGATACTTCAGGGAATTTATTCTTAAAATTTCGAAGGACAAAGCAAGGGTGTGGTATTATCAAATGACCCGGATAGTAGGGTCTGGAAAACAGGCACTGTGTTCCAATTTCTGCTAAAATTATACTGAAAAGCAGCACAAAAATAAATACGTAGTGTGATGGCGAATGTCGAATCGAAACTTTAAAAAAGAAGGCAGAACCTATGGCGATGTTGCATTCAGTTGCAGCAATGCAATAGAAGGATAAAAAAAGGAAGAAGGAAGGAAAGAAAAGTAAGCTCAGGAAGCCAGTCAAAAAAAGAGTACTGTGATTAGTGGATAGGTAAGATCCAAATTCGAAGTTTAACAGCCTTTAAGAGAAGGCTCGGAATTTTGATGCAAATATCAAGAGATTGCTAATGAAGATATGATGTCAGTGCCCATTAAAAATGACAACATAAATCTACTTCCAAGAGCATTTCACGGTAACTTCTGAGGTTTGCAAAATAATTACATTGGCTATATGGCGTTACTGCTAACACGAAACCAATTTCAGGGTAAATTCAACTCTTCCCTTAACTACTGTCAAATGTTCATTGCAGCCGACTACTTATGTTAGGGAAATAAATACATGGGGCAAACTAATTATAGACAATTATAATTTGTAGCCGAAATTCAAATTCAAAAAACTTTCAATTCCATTGCCAATTGTACCTATTTTCAAAGCATTTCCTTCACAGCTGGCAGTTTTGGTTTCCTAATTTGTTTTATACAGTACAGGTTTATGAATTTGAAAGTAGTATGAGGCAATACCTATCAAAGCCACAAACCTCTACATATACGATACTTTAAAAACCGAGTTACCAGCAGTCAAATAAATTCAAAACATTACCATATTTCATTACAATTGGCATCCGATTCCACAACCTGCATTTGCATTGCCTGAGTAAATGCAAATTCAAAATTTTTTATTTGCCATAGCGAACAATGGTTATTCTATTGCATTTGCATTAGATAAAGTTATGTAAATTAAAATCTAATGCAAACTAAAAAGACCCATGTATGGGTAAATACAACCTTTTCGAGAAATATATGAATACATTTTATGGAAATGGAATCGAATGGTCAAACAAATCGATATTCAGTGATGTTTGTATGTGTATAGGCTAGTAACAATCAGCTGTAAAACAGTTTAGCCCTCATTACAAGGATTGCAAGACGATGAACTAGTCTAGATGGCGCTGCTTCTAAAACGTTTTAACTTGTGTGAAACCCAAAATTGTACGAAACCGGATGCAGAGAAACCTAGACATCGGAAAGTTGAAATTACCAGAGGTAGCCGCAGCCTACTCAAGGAAGCTCTCGCAGATTTTGGCACAGAATCCACCCCCTCCCGATGACAATCCTGAAGCGCAGTGGAAACCCATGTCCGACTCTATAAAAACTGCCGCAACAACCGTATTTGGTTTTGAAAAACTGCTTCGCAGAAAACCATGGTACGATAAAGAGTGTCGCATTGCAAATGATAAAAAGAACGCTGCACGTATGGCAATACCTTAATCAATTGTAACACGTGCTGCAACTGAGCGGTATAGGGAGAAAAGGAAGGAATTAAACCGTCTCTTTAGGCGTAAGAAACGGCAGTGGAGAAAGCGCGAGAGTGTGGAAACTGAGACCTACAGAAGGCAGAACGAAGCCCGAAAATTCTACCAAAAGTCAAAAACGGAACTAATGGACATGGTTCAGTGCCCCCTTCTGTAAAGACAAGGACGGAAATCTCAACGCACATGTGCAGAGCATGTTGGAAATATGGAGAGATAATTTTTCTGCGCTTCTGATATCCAATGTCGAGAAGCCCGTCAATCACTAACCTAGACGAGGTCACAACAGCTATTGCCCGGCTTAACAACAACAAAGCCGCAGGAGCCGATGGATTACCGCCGGAGCTGTTTAAGGCTGGCAGCGATAAGGTGCATGCATCAGCTCATTAGCAAAATTTGGTTAGATGAATGCATGCAGGGCGAAAAACGTACGAAGCCGAACACAGGAAAAGCTGGATATTGACAAGCTACAAATACCGGAGATATCAATGTCCTATCGACAGAAGCTCTCTCTCCTGCTAGATCAGAGTACCCCCCTCCCGAAGACCCAGATGCGCAGTGGAAGCACATCTCCCGTTCTTTGGAAACCGCTGCAAGGTCTGAACTTGGCTATCAAAAACCGCAGAAGGATAAGCCATGGTACGACGAAGAATGTCGCATTGCAACTGATGAAAAAGAAGCTGCACGTATGGTAACGAAACAGTCAGTTACAACGCGTGCTGCGAGTGAGCGGTACAAGAAGCTAAGAAGGGAGGAAAACCAACTATTAAGGCGGAAAAAATGGCAGTGGGAGCAGAGAGAGAGTGAAAAAACCGAAATGTTCAGGATGAATGGTGAATCCCGAAAGTTTTTCTAGAGTGTAAGAAGATTGAGTAACGGGCCCAATAATGGGCTGCCCTCCTGCAAGGACGAGAATGGGAATCTGGTGACTGAGAAGCAGTGTGTGCTCAAAATGTGGAGAGACCACTTTCCAGCACTACTCCACTCAGATTCTTCTTCTGAAGATCAGGAGGTAATGATAGTGGAAGATAGTGTAGATTGTACCCCCCCAACCCCAACCAAGACGAGATTAGAACGTCGATCTCCCGCCTTAAGAATAATAAAGCCACTGGTGCGGATGGCCTACCGCTGAACGCTGAACGAGGGACTGATAGCAGACATGCATCAACTTATATGCGGTATATGGGGGAATCTATGCCCGGCGATTGGAGTCTCAGTATACTATGTCCCATATTTAAAAAAAGGTGACCCGAGTCTTTGTGCCAACTACCGTGGAATAAGCCTTTTATCCATAGCATATAAGATTCTTTCAAGTATAATGTGCGAAAGACTAAAACCTATTCTCGCTGACCTGATTGAACCATACCAGTGTGGCTTTAGGCCTGGAAAATCGACAACTGACCAGATTTTCACGCTACACTAAATCCTGGAGAAGACCAACGAAAAACAAATCGACACCTATCATCTATTTATCGATTATAAGGCGGCCTTCGATAGTCCGATACAGGGGAACTCTACGAAGCAATATCTGAGCTTGGTATACCTGCAAAACTCATACGCCTTTGCAGGATGACCTTGCCGAACACCAAATCCACAGTGAAAGTTGGTAAGGATCTTACCGAACCTTTCGAAACTAAGCGAGGCCTCCGGCAAGGTGATATCTTATCGTGCGATCTCTTTAACATCTTAATGGAGATCATGGTGAGAAATGCTGCTGTTAACATGAATAAAACCATCAGCAGCAAAAGTCACATGATGCTCACGTATGCTGATGATTTAGAAATCATTGGGCGCACAATTGGAGAAGGTACTGCGGTGTTTTCGAGAATTGAGAAGGAGTCAGCAAAAGTGGTTGTGAAAATAAATGAGGACAAAATAAAATTAATGGTTTCAATGAGCAGGACCTCCAAGCGATTAGATCAAAGCCTGAACGTTGATAACCATTATAATATCGAGGTGGTGGACGAATTTATATACCTCGGATCTGCCGTAAACAAACAACAATGTCAGCCTTTTGATCAAGCGGAGAATTGTGCTTGCGAAAATATGTTATTTTGGGCTAAGCCAGCACTTTAGAGATAAAGCCCACTCCCGAGGAACAAAAGTCCAGCTGTACCAAACTGCCATAAAACCTGTCTTGCTTTATGGCGCAGAATCCTGGGTTTTATCGCAAGTAGACGAAACATTTGTAGGAGTTTTCGAGAGAAAAATACTCCGAAAAATATATGGTGCTATAGTGTACAACAGCGAGTATCGGCGACGCATGAACTATGAGCTGAACGAACTATATCCCGATATTGACATTGTTAAGCGGATCAAAATAACGCGATTGGTCATGTCAGTAGATTTGATGAAGACGAATCATCACAAGGGGTTTTCGAAATAGAACTCGAAGGAAGATGAAAAATAGGAAGACCAAGACTCCGCTGGAAGGATCAGGTTGACAGATCCCTGCGTACACTTGGTATCACCAACTGTATAGATAGGGCAAAAGATCGAACTGGTTGGCGAAATATGTTGTCTTCGTTTTGTAAGGTCCCTGACCCCCCGGGGTTGATCGAGACCGGATAGGTAAGAAAGTAAGAAACCAAACCCTTCTCTTAACTACTATCAAATTTGTAGAGAAGCGAACTACTTTTTTAATTTAAATACTTCCTTTATGCAACTATATATTACATAGATAAGGGAAATAATAGATATAGCGCGCCCATTTTCAACTTTGTTCACTGAGCTGTCGTGTACTGCTGTCACTTCCATTGAAGTTTCGCATAATTCTCATTGACGTTTATTCAAAATTGTGGGAAATTTTTGTGAAAGTAATTTAAACAAGGGAAAATTTGACAAAATTTTATGTAATAGCATTTGTTTCTCATAAAAACTATTTCAAAGCCATGAGGCCGCTGTTGGGATATCAATAAGAGACAACAGCTGAACCGAAGGAAGAATGAATTTAGTAGGACATAGACGGTGGTGACATGGGTTTGCAACTCGATGGCCATCAGATATTCTACTTTAAGTAACGTGTTGTATTCTTGTTTAGAAGTGATATTTTTGTTGAAAATTATTATTTCTTTTGATATGAAATTTTAGAATTTTAATGTCATATTTTTTGACTTTTTTTTTGGGAACAAAAAAATCCCATTTATTACTTTCAACGACATCTAGAAAATTACCCATTACACTAAAATTTTCCCAACACTTGTGCTTCATCATTAGTTTATTTTATCAATGATATATTATAGATATTGCTGTTTTCTAAATACTATGGATTCAGACTACTATGTCTATAAAAAGACACCCTAATACAGAGTGCATAGCTGCCTAGAGGTTGTTGGGAACCTCAGTACTAGGATCGAATGCGATGGTCTACTAAATCACTCGTCTAAATTTCAATCATTACAAAAACGTCAATAAATTCAAAGAAAAACAAACTCCCTCGATAACGACATTTGGCCTTAAACAACGGTTTACGATTGATCCTTGGAATGTAAGAAGTCTCTCTTTGAAAAATCGAGACTCGAACAGGTTATGCGAATTATGGAATCCTACAATGTGGACATCGTAGGCCTAAGCGAAGTACGTTGGCTAAAAAGTGGCAAATCTCAATTACCATCCGGTCACTGCTTTATATACTCCGGCATTGCTATGCAATGTACTTTATAAAATGAGTCGGCGTTCTTTTTTGGCCTAGGGCTAGAAATGCTCCAATATCACACAGGGCTATGTCTGATCGCAATGTCAATGCGAGTTTTAATTCGAGGGCAATTAAGGACGATTTCTATAGCCAACTGGATTTCTATAGCCAACTGGATTTCTATAGCCAACTGGATTTTTCTATAGGCTCCTTGTCAATTGATGCCACTAGAATATTTCTGGGAGAATTCAAAGCCAAAATGGCCAACTTTAACAACAGCCTACAGGAAGTGAGGGGAATACATGGCCTTGGAGCTGTGAGGAATGCCAATGGTGATAGGCTCATAGATTTCTGTGTTCGCTGTCAACTGTTTATCGGCGGATCGAAATTCCCCTCATCGAAATATACACAAGAATATATGGGAATCACCTGATGCTCAAACCTTTAATCAAATTGACCATACACTTGTCAGCTAGATGTTTTTGGATTCCTTGCTTGATGTCAAGACTAGACGTGGTGTTGATGGTGATTGTGACCACCAACTCTGCGTCCAGCGGCTGTCAACGGTATTAGGGGCAGCATCTTCAAATAAAATACGAACCGTTTGCAAGACCCATTTATATCAATGATGTACGATCATACTCTACGCTTCAATTTGTCACAGGACGGTCAAAATACGTTGTCAGTCATTGTTCGAAAGCTGAAAAAACTGCTATTGATGTTTTTGGTGAGGAAAGAGGTGTAAATTAACCTTGGATTATTGTAGAATTCTGGAACGAAATTCGGAATCATTATAAGCAAACACGATCCATGACACCAACGTTGAAGAGACAGTTAAAATCGGATTATCGGCACTCAGCTCGTAGAGTGACTTACATGGTCCGTTTAGATTACGGTAATTATCTGAACAATATAGCAGAGTATCAGGCCCTAGACGTAGGTGCCTTTCTTTTGACGACGGTCGCCTCGCTTAGTGACGGTTAGTAACGGGGTTTTCAATAAGAGCGCTACAAAAGTTTTTTTTAAATAAAACAAAACCGGTTTTAGATACCAATGAAATTCTTTATTCCTGTGAAAGTACATTCGATGCGATTATGTATGGAACTCGATTTCTTTTGCGTGGCCACCACGGGCACGCTTGCAGAAGTACAGACGCTAAACCCAATTTTCGACGGTTTTCTAGCATAAATCGGCCGATACTGCTGCAATTTCACGTTCGATATTAGTACGAAGTTCATCAACCATCCCTGGCTTGTGCGCATAAACCATAGACTTGACGTAGCCCCACAGGAAATAATCTATCGGCGTCAAATCGCACGACCGAGGCGGCCAATCGACTGGCCAAACTTGGTTTCCAATATATTGATTGTCGCATTCGCTGTGTGGCTTGTGGCGCCGTCCTGTTGAAACCACATGTCCTCCAAGTCCATATTATCCAATTGGGGCCAAAAATATTCGGTTATCATTGAACGGTAGCGATTCGCATTCACAGTAATATGCTGGTCTTGATCATCACGGAAGAAGTACGGCCCAATGACGCCGCCGGACCATAAACCGCACCAAACCGTAATTTTTTCGAGATGCAATGATGACTCATGGATTACGTGTGGATTGCTATCTGACCAATAACGCATATTTTGCTTATTGACGAAGCCATTCAGCCAGAAATGAGCCTCATCGGTGAAGATGATTTTCCGATGATCATTTTCAGCCCAAGTTGTTGCTCAGCCCAATTCACGAACATACGACGCTTATGGTGGTCAAGCGGCTTCAGTTCTTGCGCCAATTTGATCTTGTAAGGATGTAGGCCAAGATCTTTTCGCAAAATTCGCCACAACGACGTCACAGAGATGCCCAACGCTTGAGAACGACGTGTGAGAGACACATTTGGGCTTTCTTGAACTGAAGCCTCAGCGGCAGCAATATTCTCGACACTACGGGCACTTCTTTGTCTCACTGGCACGGGAACATTTTGTACTGTGCCTGTGGATTCAAATTTTTCCTCTAGACGCTCCATTGTTGATCTGGTAGGACGATTATGACGACCATAAATTGGACGCAGCGCTCTTAAAGTTGAGGCCACTGACTCCAAATTTCGGTAGTAAATTTTAATAATTTCGACTCGTTGTTGGCTCGTATATCTTTCCATGATGAAATGGCAAAACTTACTGAAGAGAAATGTCAAAAGAGCGGGAAAAAATATGACGTCGTTTGCTGTCCCTATCGATTTACAAAACCCTTTATTTAGCCATGAAAAAGCTTCTCAAAAATACCACTCGGAACCGGTATAAAATTGTAGGTCCTAATCAGTGAGGGTAAGAGAAGAACGCGCACAATCTCCCCAATCCCAGATGTCGCAGTCTTATGTCAACTACAAATCCGGAACCAAATTCATGGTTTTTCTCATGGCTGCTATACATATGTCACAGTTATTCTTCCCTGTACAGCCATGACTTGTCAATCTGCCAGTTGGATAGTGGCACCTGATCTGTATAGTGTCCAAGTGCATATCCGTAAATCGTGGTGCTTATAAAGTTTGCGGCGGTCGTCAACAAATAGGGCGTTTTATGTTTCTCATTTTGGGTTTTTATTGCCGAATTTGAATTTGAACCTAAGCCACACGACAGCTCATGTTCTCTAGCCAGAGGTGCTAGTGTCATCCACGTTTTTCATTGCTCAAAAACATAAATGGTCGTTTACCGCAAATTAACTGTGGGGAACATAATTTTTCTTTGCGTGTAATATCCTTTCAAACTCAAAACAAATACAATTGTGACAAGACTTGTGTGCAAAAAATGTTTCCGTTCCTGATTCCTGTTTCTCCATAATTTCCAATTTATGTCATTAGACAACTAATTATATTTTCGTTTATCATCCGCTGCTTCGCGTGTGACATAAAATCTACTGAGCATATAAATTGACGAACATATCAGCTTATCAAGCTTCAAGTCATAACGGTTTCCAATGCATGTGAGCCTTATCGTTCACCGCTTAACGCATTTGATACCTTTTTCTTTGGAAAACTCCAATACAATCGAGCAATTCCAATTTATATTCCCCATTATCGAATGGTTTTGGATTTTTAAGACGGAGCTGGGATTTTAAATTGTACAATCATTAAAACTCCCCCCTTGGGGGCCGGCGTCAACTTCTTATTTTATGCAAATTTTATTAAAGCAATTTCCTTATATCCTTAAGGATCTTCCGACCAAAAAGGGTGTCGTCGCCCTATGCAAGTGTGCGTTTGCGAATTCAACCCAGGAGATGTGAAATGCGTTTGAAATTCCCTGGAAAGTAAATGGGTCGTATGACAGGAAATTAGCCAAATTACAAATTGGGTTGTTGTCATCCAAAGTACAATCCTAGCCCAATAAGTGCTACAGCCTGTGGAAATGCCGGTACCGGCAGCCCGGCAGCCAGGAGCAGGGTGGTTGAAGGACCAGGAATGTGCATGCATGTCAAGCACTTGATAAGGTATTAAAACAGCATTTGTCTGAAGTTTCGAAATTTAGCAATTTACAAATTTAAAAGTAATATTCCGATGCAAACATGATGTGCCAAAAGTGTCAGTCTGTGAGGAAGAGAGGGGGTGGTGAGGGGAGCGTGCCAAAAGCTGCAGACGGTTACCCAAATGAAAACCTAAGCAAAATTTCCACCCTCTGTGGTAGGGCAAACTAAAAATGAAAGCAAAAAAAAAATGGAAAAAATAATAAGAACATCAACACACGATAACCCAGAGTAATAGCAACTTGTTTGCAATAATACGAATTGGAGTAGCAGTCAATGAAATGTTCATATGTCAAGTATGGAATGTGCACTTTTGACAGTTTTCTTCCTTTTTTTGCACCATCAATACTGACGACAACGACAACGACACCACCCCATTCTGGGATGTCCTGACACGACAACCCTCTCACGTACGTACGCCTTCTTCTTGATGTTTGCAACTGTTAGTTGGTGTTAGTGATATTGTTGCTGTTGTTGTCAAACTCTCTTTGCCATTATGCACGTTTTTTCAATAAAACCTCTATATTTTGTTGGAGAAATAGAAAAAAAAATGAGAAAACTTATGAAATCATTTAGGCTGGTGCACAGCAGCAGTCAAAGAACAGGGAATGTTATGCACTGGGCAAAATTTACGTGCGAATTAAAAAAAAAAGTTGTGAATTCTCAGGAATATGAAATTTAACTTTGATTGTGTATGATTTTTACTCTTGTGGAGGGTGCGAAATTTAAACACAATGTTTCAATAAGAATGCACTTTTTAATTTTAAAATAGAGGCACGAATTTTTCGAGATAGTTGTGATTTTTTTATTGGACTGTAAAGACATCTTGGGCTCTTCACCATCTTAATGGAGATAATAATGAGAAAAGCTGCCGTAAATACGAACAAGACCATTAACACGAAAAGCCATATGTTGCTGGCGTTATCATTGGGCGAAATTTGCGAGAGGTTACTGCAGTATTTTCAAAAATCGAAAAGGAACCAGCGAAGGTGGGTCTTGCTGCTAATGAGGGCAATACAAAACTGATGGTGTCAACGACTAGAGAAACCTCTCGACTTGGTCCGCACTTGAATGTTGACAACCGATTTAATTTTGAAGTGGTAGATGAATTTGTCTACCTTGGATTTGGATCCGCCGTGAACAAGGACAACAACGTCAGCCTGGAGATTGATAGGAGAATTGTGCTTGCAAATAGATGCCATTTTGGGCTCAGCAAGCAGTTTAGGAACAACGCCCTCTCTCGACGGACAAAAGTCTAGCTATATCAGACTCTCATTTTACCTGTCTTGAAATATGGCTCCGAAAGTTGGGTCATATCGGAAGCGAATAAAAAACACCTGGGAGTCGAGAGAAAAGAAATTGTCCGTAAAATATTTGGTCCTGTTAGGGAAAACGGCGAGTACCGACATCGCTGGAACCCAGAGCTATATAATCTGTATTCTGACGTGGACATAGCTAGGCGAAATTAGGCCAAATGTGTTGGCTAGGCCATGTTATCAGAATGGATGAAGATGAGCCAGCGCTAAAGGTTTTCAATAACGTACCCGATGGAAGCAGGGAAAGAGGGCGACTACGACTCCGCTGGAACGACCAGTCAAAAGAATCCCTCCGTATCCTTGGTGTTACTAACTGGCGAGATAAGGCGAAGTATAGAGCCAGTTGGAAGAATAGGTTGAAATTTGTTTGATTAATTAATATGTGTAAGACGTCTGATCTCATGAGGTTGTAAATAAATAATAGGTTTGGAATAAAATATCCATAAAATGACCCCACGGCTCTGATGACAGGCGTGTACTCTTTTTATGAAATTTTCCATGACTTTTTCACAGAGATGTGGCTGTATCTCACCGATGAAGTGTTGGATCTAGGATTTGAGATCAGAAATTGTTTCTCGTTAATTCGCATAATCCTAAGATTTCACAAAACCCCAAAGAAAGAAATCACACGGCGTTACATTGCATCATCTTGGTGGCCAGTTGACATCCGAATTTCTTATGATAATTTGTTTTGGAAATCGTTGCTACAATAAATCGATTGTCTCATGCCCGGTATGGAAATTGGCGCCGTCTTGCTGAAACCACATGTCCTCCAGATCCATGCCGTCCAGTTAAGGCCACAAGAACTCGGTTATTATATTCCTGTAACGAATGCCGTTCACAGTCACTGCAATTTCGGCCGCATCTTCAAAAAAGTAAGGCCCATTCACACCGCCTGACCAAAATTCGCACCTGAAAGTTGCTCGTTGTGTGTGCAGTTGGTTCTCATGGATTGCATGAGGATTTTTTGAATCCCAAATTCGACAATTTTGTGTATCCACGAAGCCATTCAGATGGAAATGTGCTACATTGGAGGTTATATTTTATTGGAAAATTGGCATTGTATTCACTTTGCTTCATTACTCATTGAATGAATTGTCGGCGCTTTCCATGGTCTGCTGGTTTGAGCTCCTGAAAAACAGAAATTTGTACGCATGAAGGAGGAGGTCTTTTGTCAAAAATCGCTGCGTAGTTCTTCGTGAAATTCGAAGTTATTGAGAAAGATGCCGAAAGATTAACGCCGTGCGATTTCTTTCTTTGGGATTTTGTGAAATCTCAGGTTTATACGAATAAACCAGAAACAATTCCTGAGCTCAAATCCGAGTTCCAACGCGTCATCGGTGAGATACAGCCACATATCTGTGAAAATGTCATGAATAGAGTAACGGCCTGTCATCAGAGCCGTGGCGGCCAGTTGACGGATATTTTATTCCATACTTAATCGGAACATGTCTTCTGTATACGGCATTTACAACAAACAAGATTAACGCATTTTCGGGATTATCGAAGTTTTTTCTTATGGAGTTTGACATTTATAATCACGAAAAAGCGATAATCTTGGTAGGTGTAACTGCGGTTTTACAATCCAATAAATGAATCAGAGCTGTCTCAAAGAATACGTGTTGTTATTTTAAAATAAAAAAGTGCATTCTTAATGAGCCACCCTTCAGAGATTTGCAAGCATTGTTTCCTGAATTGAAGATCTGCTGCTTTTTTGTCGGTCACGTTTTTGTATTCCGAAGTTTTCAACAAACAATGCCACATTTGGGTCACAAAAAAATATATTATAACCTTCTACTGATTGTGTCGGCCGTCGGTGGTGCAATGGTAGTATGGGCGGCTTTGTGCATGAGAACGTGGATTCGATACCTGTTCTGACCACCATAAATTTCTTACGACGGCGGTCACTTCGCTTGGTGACGGCGACACTATCGAGTATTTGGCCATGAAAATGCTTCTTAAAATACCGTTCAGGATCGGTGAAAAATCGTAGGTCCCAATCAGTAAGTGTAAAACTAAAACCGGCACATCTTACTGGTTTGTGAGAAGCTCTCTCTAATCCCTTCATGGGATACAACAGGAAACCATTTATTTTTTAATCATTGTGTCTCTAACATGTAAAATTGAATAGCAAACACAATGTGTTTGGACACAAGTACACACAATATTGGCAGCCAGACAACAACAAAAAAAGACAGTGTTTGTTTCATTTTTTAACATCGACAGTTTTGTAGCAAAAGGAATAATATTTAATTTTATGTTTCCTAAAATAAAAAAAAGTTGTTTTGTGAAAAATTATTTATAAATTTAAATGAATGAATAGTTTTTAGATGCGTTTGTTCCGTGAAACAAAAATAAAAAAGGAAATTACAACTTTAAACATGACGAGGATCTAAAAACAACTAAATTTGAAAAATAAAATCCTTTAAAAACGATTCATCTATTTGTGGAGTTGCAGTTGGAGCAGGAGTAAGAAAGAGCCTGAGGGAAGAATTTAAAAATTGCGGATTTGGAGTTTTATGCGTGTTTGAAAATTTCCACACCCCAGATTGTAATAGCAGACAAATTATTGGTATTAAACCTTGTTGGCTGTTAATATATAACTTTATTTTGGAATACATAACTGCTTCTTTTTGCCAAAATGTACTTGAAATGGAACTTGAAAATAAAAAATGTTTTATACACCCAAGTTTTTTTTTCACATATTCGTTTTCAATGCGGAACTTTTTAGGTCCCCTGATTTGAAATTTTATAAAAAAATCGTTATTAATTTCAGCCTAATGTACCTTCTCATTTGCAGATTTTAATTAAATTTAACGTTTTTTTCCAAGTGTATCACGCCCCTCCTTTCTTCCTATCAAAAACATCAGCAATTATTAGAGGAAAACTAGAAAAACAATTTTCTTTTTCTAATTCCTCTTATTTACGTTTGTCGGCCTTACTCCAACTTTAATTTGCCACCCGCCGGCAGCTGCCGTTACTGCTGCTGCGGCCTTCACTCCAGGAACGACGGACTTTCTTCCGGGATGCTGGTCGCTCGCCCACAACCCTGTGCTGTTGCTGCTTTATATGTGACATTGAAATCCACACCAGCACAAAGAAATGTCCTTTCTGTTTCCAATCGTGATTGACGTATATGCAGAGAGTATAGAGAGCGTTGCTGTGGTTGTTGGTATGTTAAAATGAAATCAAATGACAACATGAAATGGATATTAAAAGTGGAAAATTCCTCTGTTTTTACTCCTTTTTGAAGCGCTTCCCTTTTCAGGGGTTTGCTCCTACATTTCGATATGGGTTTTTGATTGTCACTTTTTGGGGTTTCCATATTCTTCTCTTGGCTGGAGTTTTGTTTCGTTTGGTAATTTTTTGTTTTACATCGAGTTATGGCATTTTGTTGTGTGTGTGTGTGTGTGTGAAATAACTCCACTCTAAGGGCTTCTTTGTTGCCATTACAGGACAACTCTCCTATGGTGTGGAATATACATGGGTATCTCTAACAGTTCCTTTAGAAAAAGGGACACTAGAAAGTGACAAAAGATTTACAGAAATCTTATTTCTAATAATGCCTTAGCTAAACTGTCAACTGTTACGAATTCTATGGTAAAGAGAGTCAGGTTTCTTTTGCTAAATTATAATGCCAAAAATTTATATGATACCACAGTTTGAAAGGATATTATTTTAAAATATTTATGACTTTTGGGGGAAGTATATACATGTATGTATTTGACGCCTTTTTGCGATATCAATTTGAGAATCAATATGGTTATTGTTTGAAATTCCTTTAAATTTCGTTTATCCATAAATTTATGAAATGTCAAATTGTTTTCATTTAAAATTCAAGTATAAACTTATATCGATTAGTTTTATATCGATTCCAAATGATTATTTGGGATATAATAGCCGGTTTCGAGTTTGAACCCTTAGTTGAATGAAAATACACAATGAGAATGAGAAACATGAAACCACCAATTTGTTGACGGCCCCAGCAAACGTTATAAGGACCACGATTTACGAATATACACTAGGAAAGTTAGAACACTATACAGATTCGGTGCCTCTATCAACTTGACAGATATCTTCGAGAATTATAAGCCTGACATTACTGCTATCCAGCAGATACGATGGACAGGTCATGACTGTACAAGGAAGAAGAACTGCGACATATACTGCAGCTGCTATGAGAAAAAACCTGAATTTAGTTGCGGATTTGTGGTTGGCAAAAGACTGCGACATCTGGTCTCAAGGATCAACCCCGTGGCTGAACGTAAAGCAACCTTCCGCATTAAAGCGATAACTTTAACATATCGCTAATTTGTGTGCATACCCCGACAAGAGAAAAAGACGATGCTTTCAAGGACTCGTTCTGTGAGGACATATACGACCCCTGTCCTGGTCATGACATTAATATTGCCCTAAGTGATTTTAATGCTAAAACCAGCGGGGGCAACGTCTTTGAACCAACGATCGGCAAATTCAGGCTACACGCTATCACTGCCGTGCTTATCAAGAAAGACTCAAGTCCACTTTCCTAAACTTGTCAGGAGAAGCAGATTTCTGAATTCTGCTGGAGATTCATTTGTAACAAGAAACCCGTTTATTTCAAACCATACCGGAATGTGCAAAATGTTGCTAACTTGAGCATTAAAAACGATATTTTAATTTTATTTTTTGGAGTGGAGTCTTTCTTAGTAAGCACGGCAGATCACTTCCAATACCGAAATCAAGACTGTTAGATTTTGCCGCGGCGAAATTCAATAGTTTCAGTAGTTCGATATTCCAACATGAAAACATTCATAAGGCTACTTGGATACCTCCTGATCAACAAACGGAGAACCAGTTTGGCCGCCTGGTAATTGTTGGAAAGCACTTTACTGGCCTAATAGACGTACGTGTGATTCTCGGATCTGTTATCGATTCGGATCACTACCTGGTTGCAGCAAAGGTTCGCACAAGGGTAAGCGGAGCGAAAATCGTATGAAACGAGACATATAGAAAGCTGAACACCGGAAAGCTGCAATTACCAGAGATAACCACGGCTTGTGCTGAGAACCTCACTCAGCTACTGGCGCAGAAGGCACCCCCGCCTCATGGTCCTGAAGCGTAGTGGAAGTATATTTCCCTCCCTATGAAAACTGTTGCAGATACAGAACTTCGTTACGAAAATCCGATTAAAGACAAACCAGCGTACGATGAAGAGAGTCGCATGGCAAGTGATGAAAAGAAAGCTGCACATATGGCAATGCTACTGTCAGTTACAACGCGAGCCGCGACAGAGCGGTATAAGGAGAAGAGAAGCGAGAAAACCCATTTGTTTAAGGAGAAAACGGTTGTGGCGAAAGTGCGAATGTGAGAAAATTTAATCTTACGGAAGAAAGAAAGAGGATCATAAATTCTACCGAAAAATTCTACCGACAAACCAACGGAAATGGATCAAGGTCCTCCTTTTGTAGAGATAAGGACGGAGGATCTTATCACAGATGTGCAGAGTATATTGCAAGCTGAAATATATCGGCCTCTCTAACATATTTCCCAATCATATTCCCAATCATATTTGGAACACACTTTGAACATTCATATGTTTGAAAGTCCCAAACTTACTTGTAGTTAAATGCAAACATGATCATGTTTACTTTAAAACATGTATGCTTTTACGTGGAAACATGCATTCTTCACCCCAAACATCCATATAATTACGTGGAAGCATTCGCGTGTTTCCCCCAAACCTACATATACTTACGTGGAAACATATGGGAATTTCCTCCCAAATATAATAATATTTAGAAACGAATTTTTCTTCGATTTCAATATATATGTATTAGTTATTATAAGTAATTTTAACACTATAAATCCACATTCATAAATAATTAATAAAAAAATTAATAGATTTAAAACGGTCCTTTTTACATTTATTTGCATTGAATGCATTATTTGTTTTTTCTTCATGAAATGAGAATCTGCTGCTCTTTTGCTTCTCCTTTCTTGTTGTCTCTCAAGTTTTTGTTTTCAGAAGGTTTCAGCTATGCGTTGGTTATCACTATACGTTGATACACAAACAATATACAAGTCTTGTTCATACAAGCCAAGCGTGGATTAATTACTTGTGTTTTTTCTATTATATCTCACAAATGGTCCGCCATTCCGAGTTTCTCAGTAAAGGCTCGGGCAGACAAAGGGACGTTCCAGTTCCTTTCCTCAAAATCGTTTCTCACTTTGGTAGCACACATGCATATATACGAAACACATACACAAAAACCAAAGTAACAGCACAAACTATTTAACCGTCCGAGACATCGTTTATTCTTTTTTTCACTGATCAAGCGCGTTTGATATCTCCTGTCCTCTGATACATTGGGCAAAATAGGAAACACTTCATCTGTTATTTACACGCACATTCAGGAATATTTATGACTCACTGCCTGAGAGAATAATGCAAAAATACAGATACACACACTTACAAGATAGACTCTCTCGTTGTCCCTCTTTTATTCTCTTGCTCTCGAGAGAGCATAGACAGTGCAACAAACACAGATGGATTTGTATCACAAACATGAATACATATATATATGTAGCAAACACATATATTCTAACATATTAATCATTCTGTTTCAAACATGTAATATTGAATGGCAAACACAATATATTTGGATACAAGTATGGTATATTTGCCACAAGCTCCAAACACACTTTATAATTGCATCCAACAACAACAACAAAAGATGAGGGTGTTGAGCACATAGAGAACGATGACGCCTAGCCAAAACGAAGTTTGAAGTGCAGTTTCCCGCTTAAGAAAACCAAAGCCGCTACCGCTGCTGGCGTACCGGCTGAGCTGTTTAAGGCCGGCTGCTATGGGTTGGAAACGTGTATGCATCAACTCATATACAAAACCTGGCTAGACGAAGTCATGCCTTTCTATTGGATCCTTAGGATACTGAGTCCTGTTTTCAAAAATCACGATCTATATATATGTTCGAACTATAGTGGAATAAGCCGTTTATCTATCGCATACAAGGTCCTCTCGAGCGGAATGTGTGAAAGCCAAAGCCGTTTGTTGCACTCCTGATCGGACCTTATTTTTGTGTGGCTTTAAACCTGGAAAGTCAATCATCTAGCAGTCATTTACATTACGACAAATCCTGGAGAAACCCACGAAAAACAAATCGACACCTACCATCTCTTTGTATATTACAAGGCTGCTTCCATAGCCCGATACGGGGAAACTATAGCAAACTGACACGGCTTTGTAGAATAACACTGTCGGTCAGTGTCAGTCAAATCAGTGAAAGCCTCAGTAAAGATTGGTAAAGATTTAGTACGAGGCGATGTCTCTGGCAGGGCGACACTGAGGTCATGATGAGAAAATCTGCAGTAAATACGAATAAAACTATCTGCAGCAAAAGTCACATGCTGCACGCGTATGCTGATTATGTGGACATCATTGGAATAAATCTACCAGAAGTTACTGCAGTAATTTCACGAATTGAGAGGGCATCAGCAAAAGTGGGCTTGGTAGTAAACGAGTACTGGACAATATTAATTATTTCGACAAGCAGAACATCCTTTCGATTGGATGAAATGGTGAACGTAGACAACCGTTAACATCTCGAGGAACATTTGGAACATAGTGGAACATTTCATTTGCGTTGGATCTCCCGTAAACAGAAGCAATAACGTCAGCCTAGAAATAAAACGGTGAATTGTGCTTTACAATAGGTGTTATTTTCGGCTAAGCCATCACTTAAGAGCCTCTATCGAAAAACGAAGATCCATGTATGTATATCAGACTCTCATATACGAGGGCGGATCAATAAGTCCGTGACTTTTCGAACTTTCCTCGTAGTTATATGAAATGCAATACTGCTCATATCAAGTACCACCTGTTAATAGACTACTGTCAATTTTTTTTCATTTATTTTGCGTTTAACAGCTGTTCAAAACATACAACCTCGTGCACTTTTTTAAAAATGGATAAAGGGAATTTCGAGGGCTCATTAAACTCAATTTTTTTGAAAAAAAAACCGTCAATCAAACCAAGGAAAAGCCTGATAAATACTATGATGACTCTGCACCATCGATTTCAATGGTAAAAAAGTGGTTTACTGACTTTCGTTGTGGTCGCACAAGTACAAATGACGCTGAACTTTCTGGACGGCCAATTGAATTGGACAGCATCTGTGTACACATCGTGCTGAAGCGAAGCGGAAGAGTGAGAAAAGCGGGAAAAACCCAGAAGACAAAAGGCAGTAGACTGCAAACGAGTTCGAAGAAAATAATTGAGGACGTGAAGAAGGCCGTGGTGATAGCTGACGGCGTGGGAATTTATCAACCAGTGATGGATGAAGCGATGGACGAGGGGATGAAGAAACGTAGGAGAGAGTCCTACGATGCGGAAGAGTACAAAGAGCGATACGAGGCGGGTGTCGTGAAGATCGAGAATCTGGAGGCAATGCTGAAGAAGGCATTGTGCGAGATCGCCAAGCTTAGGAAGATGGTCCGGAAGTCTGAGTCCGGCACCGAAGAGGAAGAAGACGAACAGTCCTCTGAGGACTACTCCACATCCGATGAGGGAGAGGAAAGCGAGATGGTGTCCGTGGAGGCCATCAACAACAACAAGGAGGAGTTTCCATCGTTGAGCGAAACGATGTCGAGACCGACAAAGAGGGATTCGGCAGGGCAAGTCGCCACACCTGCCAGAGTGAAGGATGCAGCAGGGCAAGACGCCACACCTGCTCGGGATACGGTAGGGCAAGACGCCACACCTACCTGGACATCAGCAGCGGCCAAGAGGGTCAAGGCAGCAGATGACGACGCAGCAGCTTGGACAACGGTGGTATCAACGGCAGCGGCCAAGAGGGCGAGGACTATGGCGAAGGCTATACCAGCAGCATCAGGTACAGTTGCCGCAAAGGGTGCGGTGGCTGCTGACAAGCCATCTACATCGGCAGCTGCAAAGAAGGCGGCAACGATGACATCACCTGCGAGAGCAGGTACTACGGCGGCATCAACTGCGAGAGCGGCAACAGCGGCATCGACGAGAGCAGGTACAGCAGCTAGCATGAGGGCAGCTGCAGCAAGGAAGAAGACGGGAAGATCGATCCCGGTCATAACGACCTTCGATATAGACGTCAAATTGATACTGCGGAGCATAAAGAATACGCTGGGGCATGATAATTTCAGCCTCAGTATCTTAGGTAGAAAGTCTACCAACATTGCCGTGAATTCCCTTCAGGATCACGAGAAGTTAAGGACGCTGTTGGAGGCAATTAGCGTAAGGTTTTACACCCACACTCCTCGGAGTGTGAAGCCATACGTGGTGATAATTAGGCGGCTATCTGACACGTTTGACGTGGAGGATGTGAGGGGGTATTTGGAGGGTCTTGGGCTGAAGCTCGAGATCATGGGACTGACGAAAATGGGTGGCGATCGTTGGCTGATAAAGCTATCGAACGAATCCGATTTGGTCAGTTTCCATGAACTGACGAGTATTTTGCATTGCCGTATCAGATTTGAGCGGTTTAAGAGGGGTGGGCCGACGCAGTGTTACAGGTGCCAGCGGTTTGGGCATGTGGCCAGGAATTGTAACATGCCATCGAGATGCGTGAAGTGTGCAGGACCGCACGAGTCGGAGGCATGTACTTTACCCAAGAAGGGTGAAGCTGTGAAGGAGGTGCCGGTGGAGGATGAAATCACCGGGGAGGTGACTATGCAGGCCCCACGCAAGGTAAAATGCGTGAACTGTGATGCTGAGGGTCATACGGCTGGGGCAAGGGATTGCCCCAAGAAGATGGCGATTGCGGCGAAGATGCGTGCAGCGCGGAATGGACCGAGGGTCAGTGGACCAGCGAATGCTCGGGCAACGATGGTGAGAAGACCAGGAGTGTCATATGCGGATGCGGCAGGTGGTACTCCCAGTGTACGGGCGAATTCGGGCCGTGCTACGGCTCCTATGGCGGCTGTTTTTGGAGGTCCTAGGTCTGGGACAGGGACTGATGCGGAAGTTGGTGCATTGAATGCGGATTGTCGCAGGATGATGGGAGGCAGCGTTTTCGACTGCATGATGAAGGTCCGGAATTTCGCAGGAGGCTATGCGGGAATCCGGGATGAAGCTGGAAGGATGCGGGCCATGGCGGCCTTTATGGAATCTCTGTTTCATTCATGAACAGACGGCTGAAGTGTATATTCATCAATGTGAACTCCATCGTTTCAAGGCAGCGGAGGCACTATCTGGAGCTGTTTTTGGCGGAGCACAGACCAGACGTGCTTATGATGGCGGAACATGGACTTGGTGACCGGCATAGACTGGATGTCAGGGGTTATGTGACCCATAGGTGTAATTCGAGCAGTGGTCGCGGTAAGGGGACGGCGATACTGATACGGGACGGGATTCATTGCATCAGGCTTGGAGTGGATACCGGAATTATGCAGAGCACTGCTGTCAGGATCAGCAGGCCGGGTGGCACCGCCATCTCGTTAGTTTGTTTGTATTTGCGTCCCAGCGCAGTACTTTCCGACTCTGACCTACTCACACTTAGTGAGCTGGTGAGAGACGGAGATGTACTGATTGGCGGGGATTTAAATGCTAAGCATCCTGACTGGGGTGGATCGGTGGTTAACACGAATGGACGACGCTTGCGGAATTTCCTATTGGGATGTCCTGATTTGGATGTCTTTTCTGCAGGGGAGCCGACCAGGGTTTCTGGTACTGCAGCATCGTACATCGATATATTTATGGCTTCTCCGGGCATACGTGTGTCTCAGGAGCTGAGGGTTCTGGACTATGAATCGGATCACAGGGCTGTGGAGATTCAAATGGACTGTGGCGAGCTGGTTCGGCGGGAGCGACCGGTGATGTACAATTTTGGGAGGATGAACGTGGACCGGTTCAACTCATTGCTGCGGGGGTCTCTCCCCTCTGCTGCTCTTCCGGTGGATCGTAATGTTACCATTGGCGAAATTGATGACTGCGTTGAGTCTATGGCTGAGTCTTTTCGACAGGCTGTTGATGGTGCTGTGCCGAAGATGACAACTGGGAATGGTGGACTGCCTGACCTCCCCCCCAGGATAAAGGACCTGATTGGACAGAAAAAGAGGCTTCGGAGGACTCTTTGCAGGACTGGGGATTTCTCCCGCATTCCTACTCTCAGGGCTGAGATAAGGCGGCTTAGTCGGATCATCGATGGTGCGATTGCTGAATTTGAGGCTGGTTTCTGGACGGATCGGCTCAATGCCATAAGGGTGGACGGCACTACATTTGCTAAGGTGAAGGCGGCTGGCGGACTACGTCGAAGGGATCCTGTCCCGGATATGTTGGACGAGGGCAATGTGCCCATTATTGAGGAGGTGGGCAAGGCTAATCTCCTTGCGGCGGGATTTTCTGCGGTGCATGGCATGAATGGTCACTTGAGGACTGGTGACTTTGGTGAACAGATTGCTGCTGAGGCAGCTGATTTGGTGAGCCACATACCACGTGTTGCTTTTGGATCGGGGATCATGGCTGACGGCGCAGTTGGTGCTGGGCGTGTGGATGACCTGATTATCAGGGCTGCGGATGTTGGTGGCGCTCTTAGGAGGCGTCCGCCTAAAAAGTCGTCTGGACTGGACGGCATTCCTGATGTTGCTTTGAAGAGGACTGATTCCTTCGTTTGGACCTTTCTGGCGGTTCTTTTGAACTATTGCGTCAACTTGGGCTACTTCCCTAGGGCCTGGAAGAAGGCGGCGGTAGTGCCTATTCCCAAGCCTGGGACGGATCGGAAGAGGGTCAGTGGGTATAGACCAGTTTCACTACTTTCCCCTTTTGGGAAGCTTCTGGAGCTGTTCATTCTGGACCATGTACGGGACCATTTGGCTGACCGCGGCATCTTGCTGGATAACCAGTTTGGTTTTAGAGGGCGGCACTCAACATCACATGCGCTTATGGTGTTTTCTGACCACGTGACTAGGGGTCTGAACAGGAGATACGTCACAATAGCTGCTAGCCTGGATTTTGCCAAGGCCTTTGATACGGCTTGGCAAGCGGCGATACTGGTGAAGATGAAGGCGGCTGGATTTGCTGCTGACGTACTCAGGATGGTTGCTGGCTTTCTGGCGGACAGGACGTTCCGTGTAAGGGTTGGCGACTCCCTCTCTGAGGAGAAGATGGTGACGGCGGGTGTACCGCAGGGCTCACTATTGGGACCTGTCTTGTACAACATCCTTCTCAGCGATATGCCCCTTCCCCCGGGGGGGGATCTGTTGCTGGTTTATGCGGATGACATCCTTATTGCGGCTTCTGGCCCTAGGGCTATCAACGTCAATCGGAGGCTGAACACTTACCTTGGGACCCTGAGTGGTTTCTTCTCCAAGTGGGCAATTGGGCTAAATGTGGCCAAGTCGAAGGGGATCATCTTCAAGGGGAAGCGCGGGAACCTGTACCCGAACGCCAGGGGCTACATCCCCAGGCTCAGAGTAGGAGATGCGGACATCGGGATTTCAAGGGAGATCAAGTACCTTGGAGTGATGTTCCATGAACGGTTCACCTTCGTGAGCCATGTGGACTACGCTTTGCGGAAGGCAAGATTTGCCTTTTCTGCATACTACAGGCTGTTGGCGAGGGCGAATGGACTGAGTACGGAGGTGCGACTGCTGGTGTACAGGCAGGTTATAAGACCTGTTATGACATATGCTTTCCCGGCCTGGTTTCCCATCTCGTCGTGTCAGATGGAGAGGCTAAGGCAATGGGAGCGGAAGATACTCAGGACCTGTCTGGGACTGAGGATGACGGTGATGGCGGATGGATCTTTTCGCTCGCCCTCCTGTAGGAGGGTATATGATGGTGCTGGTTTTGGGAGGATTGACAGGTTCATGGTGGACTCTGCTCTATCCTTCCTGGGGAAAGCGGCGGGTGTGGGAAATGACCTGGTTAGGGCATGTTTCGACACAACGGATGCGGACAATCTTCTGTCTCGCTGGTTCTTTGGACCAACGGACCTTCTGGCCCTCAGTAATGGGGGCTATCTAGGAGCGGACGGGGATTTGCTTTTTTACCACAGGAGATTCGGTACATTGGGTATCGATGATCCTGTGTATAATACTGCTCAGTAGTATTGTACATGCCAAGGTGGAGACTGGAGATTCTTCGGAATTTCTAGTCTATTGATTTGTGCGATCCAGCTTGCTGGATATATTGTTTTTTATTTTTTATTTAGTTTTTAGGTTGTTATTTAATTTTTAAGTTTCTTTTATTTTTAGGTCGAGATGACAACCGAGGCGTTCCTGTTTTTCTTCAATTTTTCAGGAAATTTATATTTTCAGCGTATATAATTTATATTTAAGACTCGATGTACGTATATAATGTTTTTTATAGGAGGATGGAAGTTTCCGAAGGGCACCCTATGGGTGTGAGGGAAATAGAATAGGTAATGTTAAGTAGTATGTATTGTATACCAGTAGAATGTGTAGAAATATTACAATAAAACCAGTTTAAAAAAAAAAAAAAAAATGGACGGCCAATTGATGTCAATACACCCGAAAATGTCGAAAAAATCCACGATATGGTGTTGGCCGATCAAAGAGTAAAAGTGCGTGAGATTATTGATGCCATAGGCATTTCATATGGCAGTGTGGTTTCGATTTTAAATTATCAGTTGGGTTTAAGAAAGCTGTCTGCAAGATGGGTGCCGCGTTTGCTCTCAATTTACCATAAACGTAATTGTGTGACAACCGGAAAGGATTGTTTGGAGTTGTTTAATTTGGCTACGAATTGGTACCTCATCCGCCATATTCTCCGGATTTAGCCCCCAGTGACTAATTCCTATTTCCAAACCTAAGGAAATGGCTCGGTGGGAAGAAATTTAGCTCCAATGATGAAATTATTGATCAAACAAATGCCTATTTTATGGACATTGAAAAATCGAATTTTTTGGAAGGGATACAGAAATTGGAGAAACGTTGAAGTAAGTGTATTGAGCTAAAAGGGGATTATGTTGAAAAATGAATTGTTTTTTGTGTGATTCAAAAAGTCATGGACTTATTGATCCGCCTCTTATGCTGTCTTGCTTTATTGCGCAAAATCATGGGTCATATCGCATGCTGATGAAACATCACTGGGGGTCTTCGAGAGAAAAATTCGAGAGAGAACTGTGGTCAAAAACTAGGTGATCCCCTAATAAAAAACGGTGTTTATCGACGAGGGATGAATCACGAAATGTATAATCTGTATCCTGACATCGACGTAGTGACGCGTATCAAAATAGTGCGTTTACGCGGAAAGGCTATGTCTGTAGAATGGATCAGAAATAACCAATGCGAAATGTGCTCGAAGACGTATTCTTCCTTCTGATCCATTATACTCACATAGCCTAGCCAGCATAAACGCTCTAGTTTGATATGCATTATCAAAATATAGGACAACGAAAACTTCGCTGGAAAGACCAGGTGGAATATTGACTTCGAAAGCTTGGTATTAACAACTGCAGGAGAAAAGCTGAAGCTCGAGCCGGTTGGAGAAATATGTTGTCCCTATTTTGTAGGGCTCTAGACCCTTCTGGATTGTTTAAGGCCATCTACGTAAGTAAATAAGAATAATGCACAATAGTCGTGCATATATTCCATTGCCGCCCCTACATTTGTAGTTAAGCGGTAATAAAGTAGAACACTTCTGTATTGGCAGTACAATTTTCATCTGAGTTTAACAATGAAGGAATTTAATTTAACGGGTTTTTCTGCATTACAATATTGACAATTCAATATTTGTTAACTTGTTATAATGTAAAACAGGGAGGTATAATCAGTTGGCGCTTCCATTTGTTACATTACACGTTTAAATTCTTTAAAATGAGACAGTAAATAGTATGAAATTTATACAACCATATGACATTCAAAGTCACGCAACCTGTAAAATAAATATATATTTGTCTCCCATGTGATTGTCCTTATATACATGTGTCCTTTATTTATTTAAACAGAATATAACAATATAAAACAATATTACAATACAAAGTTTATGGTATATAAGGTTCAAGAAGAACCTAGGGCGAGAAAGAATTCTCTCCAACGATTTCTGTCGCTGGCAAGTGATTCAAATTGGTTGCCTGATAGTCGAGTTTGTGTCGCCTTCGACACCCCTACGGTTTCCAGTTAATTGGAGCTCTAGCAATATCTGACGTTAAGCACCCAAGTATATGGCCGATCAAGGTTCAATTTCTTCTGCGTAGAGGGCGGATCAATAATTCTGTGACTTTTTGAATGAAACACGGTTTTTTTTCCAAAAAAAAAATATTTTTCAACATAATCTCGTTTTAGCTCAATACATTTAGTCCAACTTTTCTCCAATTTTTGTATCTCTTCCAAAAAATAGGATTTTTCGAGGTCCATAAAATAGGCATTTCTTTGATCAATAATTTCATCGTTGGAGCGAAATCTTTCTCCACCGAGCCATTTCTTTAGGTTTGGAAATAGGAAATAGTCAATGAGGGCTAAAACCGGAGAAAATTGCGGATGCGGTACCAATTCGCAGACCAATTAAACAACTCCAAACAATCCTTTGAAGTTGTCACACGATTACGTTTATGGTCAATTGTGAGCAAACGCGGCCCCCATTTTGCAGACAGCTTTCTTAAACCCAACTGATCATTTCAAATCGAAACCACACTGCCATATGAAATGCCTATGGCATCAACAATCTCACGCACTTTTACTCTTTGATCGGCCAACACCATATCGTGGATTTTTTCGACATTTTCGGGTGTATTGACATCAATTGGCCGTCCAGAACGTTCAGCGTCATTTGTACTTGTGCGACCACAACGAAAGTCAGTAAACCACTTTTTTACCATTGTCTACTTCCAGACGTGGTGCGAGACCAATTTGATGGAGCTTAATTTTACGAAATGTAAGCATATGCTGTTCTCTAGGTCATCATTATTTTCGGCAAAATACATTTTAGGTGGCAATGTTCTTGAATCGGTGGATTCATTTGTTGATCTTGGTGTTCTCTTGGACAGAAAATTGAATTTCAACTCCCACATAATTACGATGGTGAACAAGGCTTATGGCGTTCTGAACTTTATTAAACGTTGGGCAAAGGAATTTTCAGATCCCTACGTTACGAAAAATCTTTTTACTTCACTAGTCCGCCCTATTCTCGAATATGGATCAGTTGTTTGGGACCCCCAGTACAATTTGTATGTTAATATGATTGAATCGGTCCAGAAACAGTTTCTCATTTTTTGTCTGAGAAATCTTCAATGGAACCCGAACCATAATCTTCCTTCGTATAGCAGTAGACTAGCATTGATCAGATTGCCGACTCTTAGTAGAAGACGTACCATGATAAACTCTATTACAGTTTTGAAGATAATTGATGGATGTATATGTTCTGAATTTCTGTTATCTAAGATTTTCATAAATGTCCCATTGAGACCCACGAGGTACTATAAACTCGTAAACATCGAGTTTCAGCGTTCGAATTATGCGTCCTTTGATCCAGTTAGGAGAATGTGTCGTGACTTTAATGAGCTATATCAGTTTATTGATTTCACAGGTAGTTGGGAAACGACAAAGTCTAGCATAATTTGTCATTTGAACCGATTGCATTAGTGCTGTATATTCGTTGACGTACATATGTAAATTTAATTTACTTTATCCTTACTATCTGGTCTGATTTATGATTTGGTTTTCGTTTTGCTCGTAATTATTATATATTGAAGTATCTTATGTTAATATCTCGTGATGTGCTTTTATACTTATTTATGTTAGTGTAATACCAACTGGTGAAGAATTTCTGTAGTTGGTTGTAACGTGTGAACTTATAATCCTTGCTCTCCCGTTATAGACCGGTCTATAATGTGTACGCTGTCCTCACGTTATGGGGACGTGGCCCTCTCGGTCGGTAGGGGCGGGTAAGAGTGGCGGCGATGGGTTCGCTCGATTAAAAAAAAAAAAAAAAAAAAAAAAAAAAAAAATCGTTGGTGCAAAGGCCCCATAGTATTTATAAATCTTTTCCTTGGTTTGATTGACGGGTTTTTCCCCCAAAAAATAATGTTTAATGAACACTCGAAAAAAATCCACGGGGTTGTATCTTTTGAACAGCTGTTAAACGCAAAGTAAATGACGGAACGTGCTCACAATTTGACCGTTGTCTATTAATAGGTGGTACTTGATGGGAGCTGTGTTGCATTTCATATACCTAAGAGGGAAGTTCGAAAAGTCACGGACTTATTGATCCGCCGTATATCCAATTCAATATGATAGTTGCATATACATTGGCAGAGTACTTCATTAGAAATTATCTTAGGCCAGTGGATACGAAGTATTTACCACAGACAATGATTGACAAACGATTGCACCTTCTTCATTGTCAACTTCGTCAAGCTCCAAGTAGTACAACCTTACAACAGTACAGACGCCACCCTGCACTTGAATAGTTACAATTTCGTCTTTTCCGATATTCTTTTATTGCGCCAGATTTTGTGCAGTTTTAGTCATGCAACACGGGCCTTATTTATTCGATCACTTATATTCGACGCGGATCCACCATCCTTGGTACTCTTGCATCCTAAATCGTTGATTGTATCCACGTCTTCAGTTAAAGAACCGTTAACTGTTAGTGGAGTACTACGTTCTGTTCGAATACGCATTAGCTTTGTCTTCCTTGTATTTATTCTCAATCCTACTTCTATCGCATTTACGGAGAGTCTGTTTAACTTGGCCTCGATGTCATCAAATTTATGGGGCCTAATACAGATTTCATCTGCGCAGTGGATATCATGTAGATTTTCATTCATTCTCTTTCCGCACCATTTGTTCCACCACCGGCGAGATCCATTGTGGTATAAGGGTCGCCATTACTTTGCCTATTGCATTGATACCTAATGTAATTCCTCTTCAGTTCCCGCACAGCGTTAGATCATCTTGTTAAGGAATAGTGATAACCCCTTTCCACTCCGTAGGGATTTCGTTGTTAATCCATTCACTTCTGATGACCGGCGTAATGACATCTACTAACGCAAATACACCATATTTCAACAGTTTTTCATGGCTACATACTCGATAGTGTCGCCGTCATTATGCGAGGTGACCGCCGACGAAAGGAATTTAAGGTGGTAAGAGCAGGGATCGAACCCAGGATTTCACGTACAAGAGGCGCGCACACTACCCATTGCACAACCGACGGCCACAACGATGTAGTACCCCGTTAACACCTTTAACGATGTAGTACTCCTTTTCCCGCCTCCTTCGCTAAATTGCTCAGATAATTGTTGTAGTCTGAACGGACCATGCAACCCACTCTACACGCTGAAAAATCTGTACTTTGCTGTTGTTTGGAAGCAAATATAAAGTGTTTGGAGCTTATCGCTAAAATATTATATTTGTCTCCAACCACATTGTGTTTGCTTTGCAATATTACATGTTTTACATGTTATTACATATTTGAGACAGCCATGATTAACAGGTTATAATATATGTTTTTGAGACCCAAATATGTCTTTGTTTATTCAAAACTGCTGAAAATAAAAACGTGACAGATAACAAAGAAACAAAAAAGCAGCAGATCTTCAATTCATGAAAACAACGCTGTAAACATAAACATGTTTCCTGGAATATGTTGCTGGGGCCGATATTTTTTTTAGCGTTTTTAGATACTGATTTTAACTGCCTCTTCAACGTTGGTGTCTTCGATCGTATACTCGTACGAATAGAGTTCAGGCGTTCAAGATTCCGATTTTCGGTCCAGGATTCTCCACTTATCCATGGTTTATTCACATATCTTTTCTCACTAACACCCTGAGAAAAAACGGCACCTGTAATCTATTGCAGAAAACATGTATAGGTTTGCAAGCATTGTTTTCATAAATTGAAGGTCTACTGCTTTTGTGTTTCATTTTCGTTCATAACAGTTTTCATGAAACATATATTATAACCTATTAATCATTGTGTGTCAAACATGTAATATTGAATAGCAAACACAACATGTTTGGACACAGGTATACCATGTTTCCGACAAACTAGAAACACGTTATATTTGCATCCAGACAACAAAAATATGCAGATTTTTCCGCATAGTTGAAACCTTCTGAAAGTGAAAACGTCAGAGACAACAAGGAAGGGATAACCAAAAAAGCAGCTGATTCTCATTTCATGAAAAAGAAACAAATAATGCATTCAATGCAAATAAGTGTAAAAATGTTTTGTATTAATTATTTATAAATGTGTATTTATGTTGTCAAAATTAATTATAATAAATAATACGTATTTATTGAAATTGAAGAATAATTCGTCTCTAAATATTATTATATTTAGGAGGAAATTCGCATGTTTCCACGTAACACACGAATGCTTCCACGTATGTATATGGATGTTTGGGATGAAGAACGCATATGTTTCCACGTAAAAACATACATGTTTGTCAGTTAACATGATACTGTTTGCATTTAAATACAAGTAAGTTTGGGTGTGGTTTTAGACCAGGCAAGTTCACGGCTGACCAAATATTCACGCTACGCCAAATCCTGGAAAAGACCTACGAAAAGCAAATCGATACATACCACCTTTTTGTCGATTACAAAGCTGCTTTCGATAGACCCATACGGGGGGGGAAAACTGTACGAAGCTATGTCTGAACTTGGTATTCCGGCAAAACTGATCCGCCTCTGTAGATTGACGCTGACCAAAACCAAATCAGCAGTGAAAGTGAAGAAATACCTCATCCAACCATTTTGTACCAAGCGAGGATTGAGACAAGGCGACACACTTTCGTGCAATCTCTTCAACATCTTAATGGAGATAATAATGAGAAAGGCTGCAATAAATACGAACAAGACCATTAACACGAAAAGCCATATGTTGCTGTTGTATGCTGACGACATAGACATCATTGGGCGAAATTTGCGAGAGGTTACTGCAGTATTTTCAAGAATTGAAAAGGAATCAGCGAAGGTGTGACTTGCTGTTAATGAGGGCAAGGCAAAATTGTTGGTGTCAAGGACTAGAGAAACCTCTCGACTTGGTCCGCACTTGAACGTTGACAACCGATTTAATTTTGAAGTGGTAGATGAATTTGTCTACCTTGGATCCGCCGTGAACAAGGACAACAACGTCAGCCTGGAGAAAGATAGGAGAATTTTGCTTGCAAATATATGCTATTTTGGGCCGGACAAAAGTTCATCTATATCAGACTCCCATTTTACTTGTCTTGACATATGGCTCCGAAACTTGGGTCATATCGCAAGCGGATGAAAAACACCTGGGAGTATACGAGAGAAAAATTCTCCGTAAAATATATGGTCCTGTTGGAGAAAACGGCGAGTACCGACGTCGCTAGAACGCAGAGCTGTATAATCTATATTCTGACATGGACATAGCTAGGCGAATCAAATTATGCCAATTGTGTTGGCTAGGCCATGTTATCAGAATGAATGAACTTGAGCCACCGCGAAAGGTTTTCGATAACGTACCCGATGGAAGCAGGAAAAGAGAACGACCAACACTCCGCTGGAAAGACCAGGCAGAAGAATCCCTCCGTATTCTTGGTATTACCAACTGGCGAGAAAAGGCGAAGGATAGAGCCAGTTGGAAGAATATGTTGAAATTTTTTTTGTTGTTTGTTTGTTTAATTAATATGTGTAAGACGTCTGACCTCATGAGGTTGTAAAATAGTCAATAAAAGTAAAGTAAGTTTGGGACTTGCATACATATGAATGTTTGAAGTGTGTTCCAAACACATACATGGTTCCTATGGGATATATGTTTGGGAAAATAAGTTAGATTGGCCGTTATTTTCCAGCGTGCTGTCACCATTGTCATTTCTCAGAGTTACAAGATCGTGTCTTCCCGTCTTGTTGTCGTTGCCCACTTTGGCATTGAAATCTCCCAGAAATATTGTAATGTCACCAATTGACAAGGAGATTACAACAAAATACAGTTGGCTATAGACTTCGTAACGTGTCATTACTAGGGAATTAATGGCCACGCCCAATCTGATTCCTGCAATTGTAATAAGCGAAAGAATAGAACAAATATTAATATACAACCGAGATTTACAGTTTGAATATATGGATCAAAACTGTCGAAATAGTCTGGTAATGAAAATTGGAATTGAAACCACGCCCCTTTTTTGTCGTGCATGAAAGTGGGCATAAAAGAAATTGAATTATAACTTAGATTGCTTAACAATTTTTGGCGTAGCAACCACGCCCAGTTGGCACTAAAACATAAATGGGCGTGTGTAAGAAAAACAACATGCAATAAACTATTCCCTACTAAGTACGTAGCATAATTTATAAGTGGGCGTTTTTACCTCGGCCCGTTTGATAACTCCCACTTTTATGATTGCATGAATTAAATTATTTATCAAATCCTGTTTTATCCTATTAGCATAAAATTGTGAATGAAATCTATGTTGAAGGGAATTATCCTATTAGCACAATGCCATATTGAAGGGTATAGACAACTTCGCTTCAGCCGAACGTAGCCTCCATCCAGTTGGTGTTTTTTTTCAATCAGTCCATTATTTTGGTAAAACCAGTGCATCAAAAAGAAAAGTAAAACATGACCTGTTTTTCCGGTTGTTGTTTTTTAATTGTGCAAAAGTATTTTGCAATAAAACCGTCAAATCTCAATTGTTGTGAATTTTCCATGGAAAAGCTTTAACAACTAAATGAACAGTATTTTTAACTATTTGTCCGCCCCCCCTCCTTTCAACTTTGTATAGTTCTGTATTGATGATAAACATCATCACACATGTTTCAAATTTGACTCGATGTTATCACTGAATGACTGACAGAAATAACCAACATGTTACAATATATCAACTTGTTAAATTCCGAACAATTTTATGAACGAGAAATGATTTCAACATTCTCCCCGCCTTGAACTTGTATAACAACGAAAAATGGCCAAACGCCAATCGTTCATCGTCCATCGTTCATAGTTCAAACTTGTTACGTGCTTACGCATCCCTCCCCTTTACCCCAGTAACAGTTTTTAATTGTAACAATAATTTGTTTTTATTGGCAACTCTGTTGTCGTCCTTTGCTGGGATATGATGAATGTTCCAATGAGCCATTGGCGCAGAAAGGACATAAGAGATGCACACAAAATAAAGGACAAAACGAAATCAATGTTTCAACGTGTTTATAGAAAATACAGTAAGCGATAATATTCACAAAAGCATAAACTTTTAATTACTCAAACCAACCCCCGGCAGTCTACGCTCACCAACTGTTTTATGTGAGTCCTGGTTCTGAAAGTGGCATTTAAAACAAAACCCCAACAAACGAATGATGCCCACCCCGTGTAATCATGGGCTGTCCAGCTTTTTTTGTTGTTCACCATTATCAGCATATGCTTGATGGGGCAGGAGGCGGCAACAGTGCTCAAATCAATTGACCCATAGTTGAATTGAATATTTACGGGAGTGTGTCGTCATCGCTGTCCCAACCATAGGACACTCAGTCGAAGTCCTAACGCGGCTTTTGATGTTTGCGTTTAATCAAATGGAAAATTTTTACAATCGAATGAATATCAGAAAAAACATTGAACTGTTATTTCAATTTTTCCGAATGCGTATGTTTAAATTGCAACCCTGAAAAACTGCTCTACTTAATACAAAAAAATACAAAATTTAAATAGTACGGGAGTTATGTGTAATTTGGGACGGTTAAGGAATTTCGCTTGCAGGATATAACTAGGCTAGGATATCGTCACAGTAGAAAAATCTGATATTTTCGTCAAATCTTCATGTCAGCTTGTGTGGCAACTGAGTACCGTGTTACCATGGTTTCGTTTACAGGATATTACTTAGTTGGAATATTGGAGGAGTAGAATACATATAATATCGTTGTAAAATCCTCGCCTTTTCACTGCTTGCGTTTCAACTGACTGCAGCATTACAATGTGCGCTATTTTATCATCACAATTTAGGTTTGCTCTGCATAACATTCTCCAGCCAGGATATTGTTTGATATGGAAAATTTAATGTTACAGTAACATCTCCTACATTTCTATGTAGCCCGATACAACTGACTACAGCGTTACCATATGATTTTTTATAATCATGCCACAAACTCAGAAGTTTCTTGTAACGATTACATTACTTAGACATTAAGACACTGTGAATTTTTCATATTAGCATCTAACATCTGATCGAGTTGCAACTGATTGCAGGGTTACCATTTGGGGTTTTAAACAAGTCTATGATAACAAAAATATAGAGAGTTTCTCATGTCAGAATGAGAAGGTAAACTCAGTAGACAGGTGATTTAAATTTTTTCTTGTTGGTTAGTTGACCGCTTCTGTCAGATTCAAAGATTTTGTTTTGTAATTTTCTGTTGACATTTATTTGTTGGTATCATAGAATAACACATACTATAGAAGTTTTTATTCGCTCAATAAATTAAACGTCATAGGTACGATGGAAATTACACAGTGGAGGGTGGAAAATATGGGTTCAATAATACCAGATGGTGGCAATAGTATACAGCGATCCGCAAAGGAACTACACCCGAATTTCGTGTTTTTGTGCCAAACTAGTTGTGTTAAATACAATACAAATGAATACCAACGTTAAAAGTCAACAAAAAAGTGCAAAATACATTTAAATTTTTCAGTTCTACACCAAAACGACAGGAAATAGTTAAGTGAACATATTTTGTAACTCCACCTGGTGTATGTAAATTTTAAATTTAATTTGCTCTCATTTCCACAGACCTACCGAGAGAGTGTGAAATGAAACGTCAGATGAGAGAATAAGTTCTTCTATAGTATGTGTTATTCTATGGTTGGTATACGTACGTGTTGACTTTCACATGATAGGAGGCTAAACAAAAACAAAACGTCTGTTGTTGTTGCTCACAATTGTTGTTGTATCTACTTTGTATTTTTACTACTTTGTATTTTTACTAAGAGGTTCCTATATATTCCCAAGCAGTTTCGGAATATAAAATTGTGGTGCTTTGCGATTCACATTTATCATCTGCTCGCACGCAAACAAAAATTTCATTACTCCCAAACGAAATCTCAGATAAATTAACATCGTTTGGGGAATGTAATTGCGTAACTCTATCATTTGTTGAAAGAAACATGAATTCTTTTGTGTCAAATAAATTAAATCGTTTACGAGAACCAAAAGACGTTTACAGCAAACGCTATGTGGTACCTCTAAACTCCAAAAACAAGAAAAATCTACGAGAAACGAAACACTTTTCATTATAGTTTTTGTAACTCCAAACTGAAAAAGATCTTTAACCAAAAACAAAAAAGTGTTTGCGAAAAAGAAACGTTTACGAGAAACGAAACAGGTTTCATTACTTATTATTTTGTTTGCCGCAAATGAGTTATTGTAACTCCAAACTCAAAAAGAGGTGTTACGAAAAACATAAATATGTTTGGGCAAAAGAAACGTTTACAAGAAACGAAAAACGTTTCATTAAATATTATTTTGTTTGCAGCAAATGAGTTATATTAACTTTAAACTAAAAAAGAGCTGTTACGGAAAACAAAAAAAATTCTTGCGAAAGAGCAACGTTTACGGAAACGAAACATGTTTCATTAAATATTATTTTGTTCGCCGTAATTCCAAACTCAAAAGAGCTCTTACGAAAAACAAAAGAATGTTTGGGAAAAAGAAACGTTTACGAGAAACGAAATACGTTTCATTACATATTATTTTGTTTGCCACAAATGGGTTATAGCAATTCCAAACTCAAAAGAGCTGTTACGGAATACAACAAATTTTTTTCGAAAGAGCAAAGCTTACGAGGAACGAAACACGTTTCATTAAATATTATTTTGTTTGCAGCAAATGAGTTATATTAACTTTAAACTCAAAAAGAGCTGTTACGGCGAACAAAAAAATTCTTGCGAAAGAGCAACGTTTACGGAAACGAAACATGTATCATTAAATATTATTTTGTTTGCAGCAAATGAGTTGTAGTAACTTCAAACTCAAAAGAGCTGTTACGGAAAATAAAAAAATTCTTACGAGAGAGCAACGTTTACGAGAAACGAAACATGTTTCATTAAATATTATTTTGTTTGCCGCAAATGAGTTATAGTAAGTCCAAACTCAAAAAGAGCTTTTACGAAAAACAAATCTATGTTTGTCACAAACAATAAACCGCAATTAGTAAAAATTTTAACAAGACGGTCACTGGCCTAGAACGCTAAGGCGTTGATGAGAAGAGTCACAAACTTCGAAACGATCGTTCGCCAACATGAGTTCAAATCCTAGCTCCGACTGTTTACATTTTGTCACTTAATGTAGAAAACCTCCAAAGAAGACAAAAACAATGCCAGAGACTGTGTAGTGAATACGCGTGTTGGTTTAAACTTGTTTTCTCTCAAAGAAGAGAGAATCAATTCAATAAACTGATCACCTTAGAGTGTAAAATAGGGTGTCTTTAATTGCCGCAAAAGTAAATTATGTAAATTTTGTGGTAAATGAAAACTCGTTTATAACAAATGAAACGAGAATATTTTTTCGCTTTTTTGGTTTGACACGGCATTAAACGGTGATAAAGAAAAGCGAAAAAAGTGCCCTGGTCCATATTTTTCGAAATATAGGACTCCAAAGCTTGAATGTATAATCGGGCATAAATCAGCCATTTATTATCCGATTTGGTTGAAATGGGTATCATTGCAAAGGTCCCTATAAATCTGTGACTAAACGTATGTATTTATTTTTATTAACCCATTGGGGGACTAATTAAAAACAACGATTTTTAAACTCACTTTTTTGATATTTTTTTTTTCAAAAACAAAAATTTTTTTTAGCTGCATGAGAACTTAAAGTAATAACATAATACAGAAATATTGTTGAAATGAAATTTATATTATTATAATCTCGTACAGAATTTCGTAACATTTATTTTTTAAATGTGATTTCCGGCATATGTCCGCCGCGGCTACGAGTTACAATGCCCAATTTTTAACTACTTTTTTCAATAAATCTGGCCGTATGGAGTCAATGGTGGCTTGAATGTTGGCTACCAATGCTTCAAGAGTTGCTGCTTTGTCAGCATAAACCAATGCATTAACATTGACCCATAAAAAGTATGGTGGCTTGAATGTTGGCTACCAATGCTTCCAGAGTTGCTGCTTTGTCAGCATAAACCAATGCATTAACATTGACCCATAAAAAGTATTCCAGAGGCGTTAAATCGCACGAACGAACGGGCCAGAGTCCGCGTGATTTAATGTGGTTCTCGACGTGAAGTCCTTAACCACAGGTGAGCACCGCCCTACCAAGAACATGTTTGATACGACTGTTAGCGCCGCCCCACAGTGGTCCAAGACGCCAATCTAGCTGGAAAAAAGTAAATTTTTTTATGTTTCAAAGTTCACATAATTTGTTTGGTAAATGTTAGATATCTATCCACTGTTCATAACTGTATATCAGGTTTTTTTATTTTTTGCTTGTTTGCTTTGTTATGATGTTTTGAAAATGAACAATTGCATTATCACTGTTGTTATAGAAGCCCAGTTGATTGACAGCATCATATTTGAACTGATCGTAACATAAAACAAGAGCAAATTTTGTCTTTATTTTTTTTGCACTGCATTATGTCAGGTATGTTTAAGCTATATGATAAATAAATGTCGAATTTAAATGTTCTGTGTGCAAAATAATAGGTAAAAGGAAATATGTGTTTTGTGTAGTAAAAATTTAGCATTTTATGGTTTTTAGAGTAACTTTTAAATAGGATTCCCGTGGATTCCCGTGAAATGAATTGTGCCCTGTTGATCTGTGTAATGTCCACTTTTTATGGAAAAAAAATTAGCTGCAATTATTGACGGGAAAACTTTTTATATACATATACAGATAACATACCCATTACACGAAGAGAACTATACAATGTGTGGATTTCCGAAATGGAAGGCAAAAGGCTAGAAGCTGTCATTAGCTATTTTTTTGCTAAGAGTGGGTTACAGAAAACTAAACCAGAAGATTATTGTAATAAAGTTAAGTTGGCTGTACGGAGATTAACGTATTCAATCAATGACAGATGGATAAAAGCAAAAAGATCAAAGAAAACTTTTGAACACTCCAACAAAATTTGGTTAAATGGCGTATTTGGCCTTCCTTCTGAAAACGTGACTAAAATTCCAGAGGATTTAGGGTTTCAACCGTCAACGTCAAATTTTGGTAGACCTCGATCAGATTTTTCAGGTAAATCTGAAAGAGGAAAGCGTTTGGAAGTGTCGGCTTTAGTTAGTGGATGTTCACCTGACAAACTAGCTTTCGCTGCTGGCGTTAGCCTTTATAAATCTGGCAAGAGGAATGCTGCAGCGATTTTAAAGAACATAATTGACTCTCCAACGAGAGCAACAAAAATTAAAAAATTTGCTAATGCACAATCTAAGGAACCAGTACCATATACAGATGAAGAAGCATTACGTCTGTTTATCGATGGAAAATATACAAAAGCAAGTTATAATGCGATGCGTACTGGTGCTAAGATCCGTAACGCGGATATATACCCATCTTATCATAGAATTTTGGAAGCTAAAAAAAAGTGCTACCCAAGTAATGGAATAAAGGTATCCGATGTAATAGCAGAAGTGCCTCTGCAGGACTTAGTTGATCACACTGCATGTAGAATTGTGAAGTTACAAAAAGAGGTCATAGAGCAATTTAATTATACGGAATTGACTTTGATTTATAAATGGGGATGTGACGGTAGCAGTGGGCACTCAACCTATAAGCAAAACTTTAGTTCAAATGATTCCCGTAAAACAGATCAATATTTGTTTGCAATTTGCTTGGTACCTTTGCAGCTAAAGGACGATAACCACATCATATGGGAAAACCCACGTCCATCATCTACACGTTTTTGCAGGCCAATTAAACTGATTTTTGAAAAGGAAACAAAATCTTTGATTCAAGATGAAACTAATTTCATAAAAAATCAAATTAATGCAATAGTGTCAACAGTTTGTAACACTGAAGATAAAACAGTTACTGTTAAACATGTGTTTTATTTAACAATGATTGATGGCAAGGTTTTCTCAATTCTAAGCGATTCCTCTACTCAAACATGTGGTATTTGTGGAGCAACGCCAACTACTATGAATAAACTGCACGAAATTAAAGCCTTGAATGTAAGGGCCAATCTTTACGAATATGGTTTATCGACATTGCATGCGTGGATAAGGTGCCTGGAATGTGTATTGCATATATCTTACAAAAGTGATATTAAAAAATGGCAAGCTCGTAGTGAGTCCGATAAAGCTTCACAGAAGAAAAGAAAAGAAGAAATAATTAGCGCTCTGAAATCGGAAATGAATTTATTAATTGATATTCCTAAGCCGGGAGAAGGAAACACAAATGACGGTAATACCGCTAGAAAATTTTTTCAACAACCCTCCTTAGCTTCTCAAATAACAGGAGTAAATGAAACTTTAATAAAAAGACTAGGAATAATTTTGAGAACTATGTCATCTGGTTATGCAATTAATGTGGAAGCATTCCGTAAATATGCAATGGAAACTGCGGAACTATACGTAGAACTCTATGAATGGTACTATATGCCATCGAGTGTACACAAAATTTTGATCCACGGCGCAGACATAATTCAAAATGCGGCACTACCGATAGGAATGATGTCGGAGGAAGCACTAGAGTCTCGAAACAAAGATTTTAGATTTATTCGCGAACATCACACTAGAAAAATGTCACGAGAGAACACAATGGAAGATCTTTTCAATTATTTGCTTCTGTCATCAGATCCTTTAATTTCATCTTTCTCAACAAAGCCATTTCGTAGCTCTCGAAATGAAGACCTATTAGACGATGAAGTCATTTCGTTACTTTTAGATCCTTTCATACAAGAAGATGTAGAATAATTTAAATAAATGATTATTATTTGAAGTATATATTTATATTCTTATGTTGTTTTGTATATTAGTGCAATATATCTATTCGAATCTAGTGGGGTACCCAGGGAGCATATTGGTGGTGGGAATTTGTTACAGTCGAACTCCTCTATAACGAACTCCCTTATAGAGAAAACTCCCCTATAACGTAATTTTTTTATCTTTTATCTTAAAAAGAGATGCCCGAAACCTCCGTTCGAGTCGTCCTTGAAAATATTGCCAAAATAGGTACTCTTAAAAATGTCATAAAAATTGCCACGCCCATTTTACCTACAACGCCCATTTTTTGTACAAAGAATGCTTTCAATAAGAAATACATAATTCCAAAATTTCATACTTCTAGCTGCTTCCGAAGAGAAGTTGTGACTTTTTTCCAGCTAGATTGGCGTCTTGGACCACTGTGCGCCCGTGAGATATCCGTGCTACCCCGCATAGAGGGGCAGCCAAGAGATCAGGAATAGGAAGCCTTACACCATTGGTATACACGATTACGTGGGAGAACAAACGCCCCGTATTCCATATCCGCCAGCGCGACTTCTTTCTTCCGTCCACGAGCTACCAATTGAGCAAACTCTCTGTACATGAGCTACTCCTCCTTGGTAAAGAGTGAGGTACTATCCAAACCTCTTCCGTATTAAGGGCCACCACTTCCGGAAATAAAGTTGCCACCAATAAATCGATTGTTAAGCGGGCTGTATGGGAAGTTGCGCCGTCTTGTTGGAACCAAATGTCGTTGATGTTTAGCTGATTAATTTTTGGAAACAAAAATTCAGTCAGCATGGCTCGATAGCGCTCCCAATTCACCGTAGCAGCAGCTCCTTGCTCATTTCGAAAGAAGTAAGGACCGATGATGCCGCCAGCCTGCAAACCAACAGCCATACAGTCAATTTTGGTGGATGTACTGGTGATTCGCTAACGGTTTGAGGATTGTCTTCGCTCCAAACGATCAGTAACTGATGGAATCGCTTGGTCACTAGGCCGATTATGTTGACCGTAAAATGGTCGAGGTGCTCTATGAACTTCGCGAACAGATTTATTTTTTTCAAAGAAAAATTTCCACAATTTGGAAGCGCTGTTGCAGCGTTAAACGATTCATGATGATTTGCCAAACCTTACTGAACGGAAATGTCAACACAGTTTGACATTCTCAGCTGTTAAACCATAGTTATCGATATCCATAATCCTCATGGCTCCAATAACAGACAAGACCTTTGCCTTTTTTTAAGGTATAATATTCACCAATACCCTTCAAAGATCGGTGATATTAAAGTGCAAACTTCAACACTGGCTTCGCGGCTTCGACGTAGTATTTTTGTGTTATACAAATTTCTGCGTGGTAGGCCTAAGGCCGGGCTTAGGGATTTCCCCCTCTGGGGTGGGTCCAACACCGGCTATGCGGTTTCGTTATAATTTTTTTGTGTTACAAGGCGTTCTGCGTTAACGGCCTTTGGTCGGGCTTAGGGATTTTCTCCTCTGGGGTGGGTCCAACACAGGCATCGCGGCTTCGGCATATTATTTTTGTGTTATACAGCTTCTACGTGACCAGCCTTCGGCAGGGCTTAGGGATTTTCTCCACCGCCTTCGCGGCTTCGGCATAGAATGTTTGTGTTATAAAGTTTTCGCCGTAGGCGGCCTTCGGCCGAGCTTAGAGAATTCCTCCTCTAGGGTAGGACCAACACCGTCTTCGGCATAGAATGTTTGTGTTAAATAGCGCGATTTTTCAGAATTTTTTTTAATTTTGGTGGAAAAAGCGCCAAATGCTTTTCAAAATTTTGCATATAAATATCTTCCGTCTTTGTAGGGTTATTGGTGGGTATTATACCTTAAAAAGGCTAGAGTCTTGTCTAACTTGTGTATAATAGGAGTTAACCAAAATAATTACAATGGGGCATTTTTTTTGAAAACAATACATTTTTATCAAAAAAGTTTATACACATGTTTATAGGGTTTAGAAAGACCTTTGTAATGATACCCATTTGAACCAGATCGGATTATACATACCTGAGATATGAGCGATTTTATACTCAAGCTTTAAAGGACTATATCCCAAGAAGTTGAACCGATCGCGGAGGAAAATAACTTTATGACCTGAGCGTAGAATTTTTTGTCGGTGGTAACTTTTTTGGGGTAGCTCAGAGAGCTGGTGCTAAAGTTAATTTATGCCTAAACCGTAAGGTAAAAGTACAAAGTGTCCTTATAACTATTGAAGCATTACGGCCTTCAAGCGATGTGGGCTGATGTCTGCTGGCGTAGCCACTGCTATCAGTGGTTAACTGAGCTGTAAGAGGCAAGCGACATGATTATAGGAGCTCGTACGACGATAAGACACTATGACGTTCACCGATTCACTAACAAAATGTGCTCGGGAAGCAACTGACAGCAGCACTTCCATCAGTCTTGAGAAATAAACGACACGGTTTTATTTAGGTTCCTAGTAATATTTACAGCAGCCCGTTTGACGATAAGACACTGTGTTTTTTAGCGATTCTTGCGTAACAACTGACTTCAGCGTTACCATGAGTCTTGAGGGATAGACAACATGGTTTTGCGAAGGTTCGTTATATCATTTACAGCAGCTCGTATGACGATAAGACACTTGATGTGTTGTTAGTTCACTGTTAAGATCAGCTTGCGTAGCAACTGACTGCAGTGTTACCATGCATAGATGATATGGTTTTACGAAGATTGTTTATAACATCAACACAAAACTTTTCCATTACATCCCATGAAGAGATTGGGGAAAGCTTCTCACATCCAGTGGCCTGTGCGCATTCTAGTTTGACACTAACTGATTGTGACCTACAGTTTTACTCCGGTTCCGAACTGTATTTTGAGCAGCTTTCTCCATGACTAAGTACTCGATAGTATCGGTATCACTAGGCGAGGTTTTCGTCGTCGACAAAAATGCAAGGTGGCCAGTGCGGGACCAAATCCGCGTTCTTATCTACAAGAGCCGCGGGCTCGAACCATTGCACCACTGACGGCCATACCCAGCAGGTCGATAAGACACTGTGTGTTTTTCGGATGCACTGTAAAGATCTACTCGTGTAGATCGCTGACTTCAGCGTTACCATGGGTCTTGAGGGAAGGACGACATGGTTTTGTGCAGGTTCCTTATATTTTAGCGGTGAATTGTGAAGCTGTACTTGGGTAGCAACTAACAGCAGCTTTTGCATGAGTCTTGATAGATTGACAGGAAGGTTCCTTATAACATTTACAGCAGCTCGTATGACGATAATACTATATGTAGTTTGGCTATTCGCGGTTAAGATCTGCTCGTGTAGCAGCTCAATGCAGGGTTACCATGAGTCTTGCGGGATATACGTCACCGTTGTGCGAAGGTGGCTTATAACATTTCCACCAGCTCATATGGTGACGCGAAACTGTGAAGTTTAGCGATTCACTATTAAGATCAGCTCGTGTAACAACTGACAGCAGCTCGTAACCGCGACTGTATGTGATTTGGCGATTCGCCGTTAAGATCTACTCGTGTAGCAGCTAAATGCAGGGTTACCATGAGTCATGAGGGATAGACGTCATAGTTTTGCGAAGGTGCCTTATAACATTTCCAACAGGTCGTATGACGATAAGAAACTGTGAAGTTTAGCTATTCACTTTTAAGATCAGCTCGTGTAACAACTGACAGCAGCGTTTCCAGGGGTCTTGAGATATAGATGAAAGAGTTTTGCATGTATTCGTAATAATATTTACAGCAGCTCGTATGACATTAAGGCGCTTTGTGGTTTAGCGATTCACTGTTGAGATCTGCTTGCTTAATAACTGATAGCAGCGTTTCCGTGGGTCTTTAGGGATAAACGACATGGGTTTGCGAAGGCTCCTTCAATACTTACAGCAGCTCGTATGACGATAAGACTGTATGTGGTTTGGCGATTCACCGTTAAGATCTGTTCATGTAGCAGCTGAATGCAGCGTTACCACGAGTCTGGCAGGATAGATGTAATCGTTTTGCGAAGGTGGCTTATACATTTCCACCAGCTCGTATGACTATCAGAAACTGTGAGGTTTAGCGATTCAAAATTAAGATCAGTTCGTGTAACAACTGACAGCAGCGTTTCCATGAATCTTGAGATATAGATGAAAGCGCTTTGGGTGGATTCCTCGTATGACAACACTGTAACACCTCGTATGACGATAAACACTGTGTGGCTTGGCGTTTCACTGTTACGACCTGTCGCGTAACAACTGGCAGCAGCGTGCCCATAAGTCTTGAGAGATAGACAACATGGGTTTGCGATGACTCTTTATAACATTAATAGCAGCTCGTACGGCGAGCTTGGATTCTTAATAATAATTGCAGCAGTTCGTATGACAATAAGACAATATGTTGTTTGACGATTCACTGTTACGATCTACCCGCATGACAACTGACAGCAGCGTTTCCATAAGTCTTGAGAGGATAACATTTACAGCGGACCGTACGACGACAAGACTCTGCGTGGTTCTGCGTGGTTTGACTTCATTTTTCGTTTTGCAACAAGATGGTTACTAACTACTTCTGAATCAGTTTGTATGTGGATCAGTCATTTCAGCGTTACTATATATGCTGGAAGGAAAGACAGGAATTCCTGTTTCCCCAAGAAAAACCAGTCAAGCAATTTCTTTGTCCTTCTTTGCAATACGTCCCGTATTACATATACTTCCTCTATAAATGTATACTTCATTTAACTGGGCGGTTTTTGGGGTGCTATAAATTCAAAGGAAATTCCCCTCCCCTGGCTCACTCCCTCTTGCTCTTTTGCCCCCTCTCTTCCGTTGCCCCAGCATGGGGTCAAAGGACAAACGATTAAAAATGATGACGAAGCATTTAAAGGAATTAAAAAAAAACACACACAATACTCGACACTCAACCATACTGTTTAAAAAAAAAGGACAAGGATTTTCTTTCAATTGTGTTGTTGCTGATGTGATGTTGACATTGTTGCAACTACTAGAGATATTCAAAACTCAAATGCCCATTTAAAGAGCGATGCTCTGTGTAATTTCCCGTTTTCCATTTAAACAGTTTCTCAATTGTTTAAAGTCTGCAGCACTTTGTTTGATGTTTTCATATCGTATTTTTGGATTTTGCGAAAATTAATATTTGTCTAAAATCAGGACCAGCAGCAGCAACAACAACAATAATGGCATCAAATCAAATTGAAAATGAGAATTGTCTATTGAAGAGTGAAACAACAACAGCAAGTATCGGATCTGAAACAACAAAATGGACAACAATCACTTGGAAATTTTAACTCTGACAATGGTCATGATGGCCGTAAAATGTTATTGCTGAAATGAGAAAAAAAACAACACTACAATACTATAAATGACAATCAAAAATTTTGCTAAATTGTTTTTACACACACACACATTGACAGATTACACATTAGCAAATACATAAATTGAAATCTACGCACACTTGTGCACAGTTGAACAAACATGCCACAGGATGTAGTAATAGGGAATGTTCGAAGGGGCCTTCGATCTCTCGTACAGACTTGAATTAAAGCAGCAATAGTTTTAGTGTGTTTGCTAATTATGGACTTTGTTACAACCACTGTTTTGGAAATCCTTTCTTTGAAAATGAGTATCCATATTTCGTCGACGATAGTTTACGAGTAAAGCTAATTCCTTGGGATCCCGTAGGATTCTAAGAAATCGTGGGACTTCTTTTATTTCCTACTTCAAGCATCTAATTGATAACCGACCTGCTTTCTACAATTTTGTATGGCTCGATTACTATGTGATTTGGTTGTAGGCGTAGTATTTAGATCTAAGATGTCAGATATTTCTATGGCGGATTGGAAACTCCGTGAATTTTTGAACTTCGCTCGCGGTTAATAGAAAATCATCACTGCTCCTGTCAACTGCCATCCGTAAATATACTACGGTAACATTTTAAGCAAGGTGTGTCATTTAGTTTGTTTTTGACACAGACGTCTGAAACAGACGATCACGTGGATTTCGACGAAAATTGAAAAAGTGAATACCAGGTGCTCATCAAGCATCTTTTTCTGGAAAAAACCCATCACCGAAACCAAGGAATGGCTTGATAAATACAATGGGAACGCTACACCATCAATTATTTATTTAAACAAAATAACAATATAAAACAATATTAAAATACAAAATTTAAATAAAAGATTCACGAAGAACATAGGATGTCAACGAATTCTCTGCATCGACTTCTGTATCTGGCAAGTGATTTAATTTGGTTCCATTATAGTCGAGTTTGTTTGTGATCTTTTCTTTTTATACCCTCCACTGTAAGTGATAGAGGATATATATCAGTTTGTCATTCTGATTGTAACATATAGAAATAAGGCTTTGCGACCCCATAAAGTAAATATATTCTTGATCCTTATAACAACCGGAGTCGATATAGCCATGTCCGTCTGTCCGTCTGTTGAAAACATTCTCACGACTTCAATCGGCGATAACGCGGTTTGGTTTTTGGCCAGAATGTTCCACGTTTTTCGGAGCAGTTTGGTATTGAATATCAGCGAAATTGGTCCATTGGAAAAAATTTTATGATTGGAAACGTAAAAAAAACTCATAAAATTTTCACATTAATTTTTGTAGTTTTATACTACACTACTCCTTTTTCCGTGTGGTGAATTTCCATGTTGAAAATCTTTGTTGTTCTTTATAATAGCTAAGTACTTTAGAATGTTTAGATGTACTTTCATGTGTTCATACATTTATATGAATTTTCTGATGAACTTCATCTAAGGTCGCTGTGGCCTGGGGTAAAGGGTTGCGCGTTGGAGTCTGAGGGTTGTTGGTTCAACTCTCGTCCCAGCTTGTTTTTTTTTTTTTTAACAGTACTTCAAAAAATGCTTTTTTATTTTTAAAAAATGCTTTTTTATTTTACTTGTGAACAAGTAACTTATTTTTATTTTTTTTAAAAAAGTACATTTTCTTTAAAAAAGTACATTTCTAAAGTACATTTCAAGGTACATTAAGTACATTAAGTACATTTCAAAGTACATTTCATTAAGTACATTTCTTAAGTACATTTCTTAAGTACATTTCTTAAGTACATTTCTTAAGTACATTTCTTAAGTACATTTCTTTCTTAAGTACATTTCTTAAGTACATTTCTTCTTAAGTACATTTCTTAAGTACATTTCTTCTTAAGTATTTAAGAAATGTACAATTCTTAAGTACATTTCAAAGTACATTTCAAAGTACATTAAGTACATTTCAAAGTACATTTCAAAGTACATTTTCTTAAGTACATTTTCAATGTGAGCATTTGAGCATTGTGAGCAATGCATTTGTGAGCATTGTGAGCATTTGTGAGCATCCTGCATTTGTGAGCATTTGTGAACAAGTAATTGCATTTGTGAACAAGTAACTTATTTTTATTTTTTTTAAAAAAGTACATTTTCTTAAAACAGGTCCTTTTTAAAATTTAATATTTTGCTGGTTAACACTAAGGTGGAGGGTATCAAAGATTCGGCACAGCCGAATTAAACACTTTTATTTGTTTTTATTTGGTTTTCATCCTGGTGGGTTCCATTCAAGTACCGCTCCAGAAATATCTGATGTTGGACGTCTAAGTACAAGGTGGGGCAAAAGTTATCACCCAATGTTCTTTTGCTGTAATTTTTTGTTTAATGAGAAACTTTGGTTCTGCTTGTGCAATTAGTTTATGTGATCCGTCGCCAGGGTACGGGCTCGTTTTATGGCGTTTTCCATCAATCTTGCCAGAACTTCGGGTGACAGGTTCTCGCAGTCTTGGCGAATATTCTCCTTAAGGGCTTCAAGAGTCTGAGGCTTGTTGACGTAAACCCATGATTTCAAAAAACCCTATAAAAAGAAGTATGGAACGGTTAATTCGGGTGATCTGGCCGGCCAGTGCAAATCACCAAAACGAGAAATTAAGCGACCTAGACATGCTTCCTTCAGAATATCGGTTGTGGCTCGAGCAGAGTGCGCCGTTGTACCGTACTATCCCAGAAAATCATGGCTCTGTAGCGCGCGCCATCCACAGTCGTCGTTTGGCCCGCGGGGTTCTCCAGCGTAAACAGCACCCCACGCACTAACTTTGAGCAGGTGTAATGGTTCTTCGTCAGTGATACACGGATTTTTGTTGCCCGAGAAATGATTATATCCAATATCTTGTATATATTCATACATACTCCATTGAATGCCGAACGGTGCTTATGCATTAGTTGCCTCCATTACCTCGTCCTTTTACTTTTATTGATTATTTTACAACCTCATGAGGTCAGATGTCGTACACATATTAATTAATCAAACAAATTAAATAAATTTCAACATATTCACCCAACTGGCACTATCCTTCGCCTTTTCTCGCCAGTTGGTAACACCAAGGATACTGAGGGATACTTCTGGTCTTTCCAACGGAGTTTTGGTCGTCCTCTTTTCCCGCTTCCATCGGGTACGTTATCGAAAACCTTTCGAGCTGGCTCATCTTCATCCATTCTGATAACATGGCCTAGCCAACGCAATTGGCACACTTTGATTGGTCTAGCTATGTCCACGTCAGAATATAGATTATATAACTCTGAGTTCCAGCGACGTCGAAATACGCCGTTTTCTCTAACAGGACCATATATTTTATGGAGAATTTTATTTTTCATCCGATCCCAAGTTGCGGAGCCGACCCAAGATTCAGAGCCATATGCCAAGACAGGTAAAATGAGAGTCTGATATAGCTGGACTTTTGTCCGTCGAAAGAGGGCTTTGTTCCTAAACTGCTTGCTGAGCCCAAAATAGCATCTATGTGCAAGCACAATTCTCCTATCTGTCTCCAGGCTGACGTTGTTGTCCTCGTTCACGGCGGATCCAAGGTAGACAAATTCATATACCGCTTCAAAAATAAATCGGTTGTCAACGTTCAAGTGCGGACCAATTCGAGAGGTTTCTCTAGCCGTTGACACCATCAATTTTGTCTTGCCCTCATTAACAGCAAGACCCACCTTTGCTTATTCTTCTTCGATTCTTGAAAATACTGCAGTAACCTCTACACTATCTCCCACTATCATTACCTCCTGATCTTCAGTGGAAGAATCTGAGTGGAGTAGTGCTGAAAAATGGTCTCTCCACATTTTGAGCACCTTGCAGGAGGGCAGCCCATTATTAGGCCCGTTATTCGATCTTCTTACCCTCTGGAAAAACTTCATCGTTATTTCGGTTTTTTCACTCTCTCTCTTCCCCCACTGCCATTTTCTCCGCCTAAATAGTTGGTTTTCCTCCCTTCTCAGCCTCTTGTACCGCTCACTCGCAGCACACGTTGTAGCTGACTGTTTCGCTGCCATACGTGCAGCGTATTTTTCATCAGTTGCAATGCACAAATAGAAAAAATTATGTGGGGGACAAGACACATTCTTGTCTAACGTATACGGAGTGCGTTTGAGTGGTCGGCACACTAACGACCAGGCCAGGAGATTGCAAGGTGAAGCCATAGCAAATGGTATGGAGAGCTTTTCAACTTTTTCGGAAATAATTGCCTATTAAATATCTTTGATTCGTAGCAAGTGGCTCGTTTAGATATTTCAATATTTATATCCACGATTTTATTGAAGAGATCGCACAATCGTACTCTGTCCATACATCAAATGTAGAAATAAAATTGAAATCCGGGCTGACTATTAAGCTTCGCTACAACTTGAAACAAACTGATCTCCGTTAAAATATTGAGGAGATAACACGTTAATTACTCTCTATGTAGTAGACATTATTTGGAATCCCAAGATACCGTTTACATAATTTCTAATTTGTTTTAAGAAATGATTTTTAAAAGGGCACTCTTCAAGAGCCCTTTCGTTTTGAATAAATACTCACCTTGTTGTGGCCTGAGATCCTTCTCCAAATAATCTATTGTATTCAATTTAATTTCTTTTTTTTTCAACTCAGTTATTATGTTTATGTTGTTTTCGTGCGTCTATCCATCCTTTGTGTCCGTCCATTGCAATTGAATGTGTAAAGTTATATGCATTATTGATGTAGTACATGTGTTATTGTCCACTTAATGTCCATCTAGTAAGCAAATGTGGATCTACACTTGTTGTGTCTCCTCTCTAGTTTATCAGAATCTAGAGTAGGTTTGAAACGCTGTGTGTTGGCTGCATTAAGTTGCATTATTGGCAACATTTTTAACATCAGACTAAATGGAGACAACAACAACCACAACAGAATACACACACATGTTTAAACGTTTCGTATGTGCTATTGTTTTGTTGTACCCTACACGCAAGGATAAGAAATATGTTTAGAGGGCGTTTAGCCTAAAAATATTTATTTTGCTGCAATAATATTTCGGTTGCTACTTTGCATCATGGTTGACCGCAAAAGTTGATACATTTCCCGCAAAGAAAACAACTTTTGTAGTAAAAGTTGTTTCTTTTGTTGCAAACGAACTTTCATTTACCACTAAATGTATCATAATTTACTTTTGCGACAAATAAATGTACCCGTTTATAATAAACGAAAATATGCATACACATACACCCAAATACTCAAAGGTCATCACTCTCAGGACTTGCTTCTCTGTCCTTTGCGAGAAAAGAAGTATAGAGTTGATTCTGTCTCCTCTCAACAAAAATAAATAAACAATTGTTAATGTTAAGATTTTGTTCGTGTGCAATGGCTCAGCGGATAGACGCGCTGACATCCAGAGATGGTTCAACTCTGGGTTCAACTCCCTTTCAGGGAATGTTTAAGGACTCAAATACATTTGTTTTTAAAGTTCCATAAAACACTTATATAAAAAAGACTATACTTCCATCTAAAATAGATACCATTTAGTGAAATTTATCTCGTTTGCGTTAAACGAAAAAACGGCTTGTTGCGAACATAACACGCAACATATTGCTGAGCTTGGGGTTAATATAACTCGTTTGCGGTGAACGAAATAACGGTTAAGGGAGTGCATGGTACCAATTATCGTGTGCAAATTATCTTATAAGATTTTGTAAACACACACGCTGAAAAATCTGTATTTGTTTGTTGTTTGGATGCAAATATAACGTGTTTCTAGCTTGTGGCAAATTTAGTATACTTGTGTCCAAACACATTGTGTTTGCTAATCAATATTACATGATGAAGACACAGTGATCAACAGGTTATAATATATGATTTTGTGACCCAGATGTGGCTTTGTTTGTTGACATCGACTGAAAACAAAAACGTGACAGACAACAAAGGTTTTTCGGCGCGTACGATTGACGATTTACTGATGATATCATTTCAGGCACAGTTGTTAAGCATCTAAGGAGAAAATTGTTACGGACTTCGAAACTAGTACTGCCAGTGAGTGTATTGTCGAATATTCCATAAAACTAGCATTTTTCTACGTTTTAACTTGCAGTATAAACTTCTCATACATTTGCCTGGAAACGTGGTTCGTTTCTCGTAAACTGCTTTTAGTTTAGGGTCACTCTATATCGTTTGTTGTAAACATTTTCCACTTCTCGCAAACGAGTTTACATATTTGCCACAACGGATAAGATATGCCTTCTACAAACGTTTGTTTGCCGCAACTACAGTCGCCAACCGAAGTTCAATTATCTGAGACATAATTTGGGTGAAACGAAATTGTTCTTTGTGTATGGTTAACGTTAAGAATCGCTAAGCTCAGTCTGACCTTCGTCACCACCAGTTCTCCCTTCGGTGATTGTTTTCCAGTTTTTAAATATGGTACAATAATAGACTTCAAGTTTGTTTTAGATTTTGTGGGTCATTTAAGACCTCCACTATTAAGATGTCGCAGAGATCGCACCATGCAAATCCATAGCAAATAATTTGATAAGGTTCCCTTTCAGCAAGAATTTTGTGACGTCAATTGAACTTCAAAATTCGTCAGTTGAAAATTAAAAGACATCAATTGACATTCCTAAGATAGCAATTGACATTTAAGCCACATCAGTTGAAATTTGATATACTTATACATACATCAACTGAAATTTAAAAGACATCAATTGAATTTCGATATACATCAATTGAAATTTAAAATACATCAATTGAAATTTAAACGACATCATCAAAATTCTTCAGTTGAAATTTAGAACACATCAATTGAAATTTGATATAAATCAATTTCAATTTAAAAGGCATCAATTGAAATTCATAAGATATCAATTGAAATTTAATACACATCAATTGAAATTTAAAAATCAGCAATTGAAATTTAAAAATCAGCAATTGAAATTTAAAAGACATCCACTGGAAGTCAAAATTCGTCAGTTGACATTTAAACCACATCAATTGAAATTTAGAAGACACCAATTGAAATTCAAAGTTCATAACTTGAAATTTGAAGACATCAATTGAGATTTGAAACACATCAATTGAAATGTAAAAGATATCAATTGAAATTTAAAAGATATCAATTGAAATTCAAAATAGTGAATTTTGAAATACATCAATTGATTTTTAAAAAGCATCAATTGAAATTCGAAAGATATCAATTGCAATTTAAGCCACATCAATTGGTATTTGATATATATCAATTGAAATTTAAAAGACATCAATTGAAATTTAAAAGACGTCAATTCGAATTCAAAATTCAATTGAAACTTAAAACACACCAATTGAAATTTGAAACACATCAATTGACATTAAAAAACATCAATTGAATTTTAAAAGACATCAATAGAAATTCAAAATTCGTCACTTGAAATTAAAAATACATTAAGTGGAATCTCTACATATATAAAAATTACGTGTATGTTCGTGATCGCTAAACTCAAAAACTACTGGACCGATTTTGACCAAATTTTATATTCTGTGTAGTTTGAAGTTCGTCCGACAGATGGCGCAATATTTAGTTTTTTTTGTGTTTTTGCCCCGTTATAAAATAGATGGCGCCCACGTCGAGATATTAATCATTGTTTACCATCTGATGTTATAAATACTTTTGAAGGCCGGACGAAGTCTGCCGGGTCAGCTAGTTTGATATAAATACATCAATTGAAATTTAAAATTTCTATGTGAATTTTGAAATACATCAATTGAATTTTAAAAGACATCAATTGAAATGCAATAGATATCAATTGAAATTTAAAACACATCGATTGGAATTTGAAATACATCAATTGGAATTCAAAAGATATAAATTGAAATTTCAAACACATCAATTGAAATTCAAAAATCGTCAGTTGATATTGAAAACACATCGATTGAAATTCGGTATACATCTATTGAAATTTCAAATTTCTATTTGAATTTTGAAAAACGTCAATTAAAATTTCAAACAAACATCGATTGAAATTTAAAAGACATCAATTGAAATTCAAAATTTATTATTTGAAATTTAAATGCTTATAACCGCTTTTTAAATTTTAAATAATGTCTTTTAAATTTCAATTAATGTTTTTTTAAATTTCAATCGATGTTGTTTAAATTTCAATGATGCATTTTACATTTCAAAGAGAATTTTTAAATTTCAATTGATTTTTATTAAATTTCAAATAGAAATTTTAAATTCCAATTGAGTTTTTTTTAAATTTCAATTGGAAAAGGTGTAGTTGGATAAGCTTCTTCTCGATTCTCAACAACAACTCCACCTCATAGCAAATAGTTCGATGTGTTACTTGTATAGTCTTCCAAGGATTTTGTTGCAATCCGCGTTGTGTCGCGAAGTACAAATCCTGTCAAAGGACTGAAGTATCATAATCTTTGGATGTAGGGTGTTAAATAATTCGTTTCGGCCTAACTGCGATTTTTTGTGTGCTTAAAATCCTGTCCATGACACGGATGGTCTCGTTCGTTTTTTTGCCCCTTCCTATATCGTGTTATTGTTTTAAATGGGTAAAACATTCTTGCTACGTTAATCACGTAGGATCATATAGCATCAACCATATCATGGTCAATCTCATAGGGACACTACTCAGCATACTCGGCACACATACTCCAAGTGAAATGGACAATATTCATCTATTTCCCCATATTCTGAGTCGCATCTTCATTCCCATGAACTCATCCACACTTCGTCATACGGCAATGTATCCATCTGGTGAATCTACAACGTAAACATAAATATTTTTTACCTTTTGTCGATGGATGGATGGTTTGACTGGAATGGGATGGGAGTGAACGGAGATGTACCGACCGACCAACCAACCGGTGCAACGGACATTCAACCAGCCCACCTCTTATGGTCGGTCTTCTACGGATGGATGGTTGGCTGCATGCAGTTGTTGCAGTTAGTCCTTTGCGAATGACAGAGGGAAGAGAGATGGCTGGTCCAATGAGGGGGAAATAGGGGTCAGAGCTTGAGTATGTTTATGTATCTACAACGACACGTAATTAAAAGGCAACAATTCATGTGGTATTCAGGCTGTCACGACCAGTTAATATTGTTGAATTTTGAGCAAATAACAACAATGTATGTACAGTGAAGTATACACACACACACACAGGGACACATATACACACACACTGATGCATAAATACTCACAAAATTATTTAATATACACACATATCTCCATGTATACATGTATATATATATATGTATGTGTGTGAGTATAGTTATGTCCACTTAATATATGGGCTGTTTCATTGAAAGCCTTACCTTGCATCCTTCCCCTTCTCCCTTGCCAGGACTTGCTTCAGCTGGTTGTCCTGGCCATCCTGGCTGGTTTGCCGGGTGGCATGTTGCAAAGTAATTACAAGAAAACTTGTTTACGATAACAATGTGGTAAGAATATATATGTACATATGTGTACTAATAAATATACACAGTTGTATGTATTCATGCTGATATTTGCCATCATCATTCCAATACTATCGACCACCATCACCAGTAGTGGAACAAACCATATTGGTAAGTAGGATATGAAACCTCATACAAGTACAGGAGAACTATATACTTATCTGGTAAATCGAACACTTAACTTAACTTTCCAAGAAATGGTTAATTGATTTAAGGTATATTGAGAGGAGAGAGAGAGAGACAGAAGAGAGAGAAGAGAGGGACGAGAGGAGTGAGTTAAATATAGAGAGGTTGGTTAATGCGGCAGAGATAGTTTTGGAGGAGATCATTTAAAAAGATTTGGATTAATCTCAAAGTTGTAATTTAATTAATATCAAAGTTGTAATTCTATAGAATGCAACGAATTCTCTTTAGGATTTAATGTTGAATTTGATGATGAATATAGTTATTTAATATCACAGATATTTGTTTTAAATACATAATTTTATTTGAAGGTTTTGGTTTTCGGAAGTCGTCCAAATACAACATGGTATGGAATATATCAACAGTATAATATGAAATCTATCATTGCCACTCTAAGTTGCGACAAAGTGGAAGAGAATATTGAATTCGGTCACTAGATAACGGAGAGCGACAGGAACTCTCGGGAACTAAATTGGTTTCACTAGTAGAGGCTCACTTGCTTAAAACAGGGCTGAGACGAAGGGCAATATACTTACACAGTGGGGAAAGCGGCAAAATTTTTGGATCGAAATGACAATATACCGATATTGAGCGCTGACAAAGGTGAGAAAACGGTGACAGTGTACAAGGTGGGCCAAACGGCACCATGGGGTTTACAAATTTAATAACTTTTTCGTTTATATATTTTTGGTGTAAGAATTAAAACCTGGAGAATAAATAATGCAGAGATTCACAACTGAACAAAGAACCCGAATAACAGATTTATATTATTTAAATCAGCGATCAGTTATTTTATCGCAAAAAGCATTTCGTCGACATTATAACGTCATACCTTCGCCCTCTGAAGCAAAATGATTTGTGGCTTAGTTCATCGTTACCAGCAACAAGGCACCGCAAGAGATTTGCCTCGAACCAGTAGACCACGTTTAATTCGCACTTTGCGAAATATTGAACGTGTGGAGAAAAGTGTTAACGAAACACCGGAAACATCTACCAGCAGAGTTCGTATTTAACCCCACCCCATGTGTAACCCATACACATCGTCGTGGGGAATGTATAATGAACGTTTACCATTACCCACAGGGTATGGGGAAAATAATGGGTAGCTACCCCCGAAAATGGGGAATTACCCATCACGATTACCCATTACCCTTAGGGTAAAGGGGAAAATAATTGGTAGTTACCCACAACGATGGGGAATTACCCATCGCGATTACTCATTACCCTCAGTGTAATGGGGAAAATAATGGGTAGCTACCCCCGAAAATGGGGAATTACCCATCACGATTACCCATTACCCTTAGGGTAAAGGGGAAAATAATGGGTAGCTACCCACGACGGTGGGGAATTACCCATCACGATTACACATTACCCTCAGGTTAATGGGGAAAATAGTGGGTAGTTTCCCACGGCGATGGGTAATGGGTTACCCAGGGTAACCACCCATCCCCATTATTATCGAAAATATGAAAAAATTAGAAAAAATTTCTATATCTCGGAAACGTTTCGGTTTTTTCATAAACTGGTCGAATTCACATGGAAGATTTTTTAAAAAAATCGCCAAAATGAGAAAATCGCTAAAACAAACAAGTGGCTACAACTGGGAACTGGTGCATCCAATCGAAAAAAAAAAATAATACAAATTTTACCTCCTATGGAGGCTGTAACCGATGGATGTCTTCGATATGGCTTTACTTTTTTTTTTTTTTAAATTTGGTAAATTAAAATTTTTCAAATAAAAAATCGCGAAAACGGCCTCAATCCATAGTCAGAATATTGATGCCATATTGAAGACATTCAGTGTTTAAAGCCCTCTGTTGAGGTAAATTTTGTATAATTTTCTCGATTGGACTCAGCGTTTCCGAGTTATAGCCACTTTTTTATTTTAGCGATTTTCTTATTATGGCGATTTTTTGAAAAAAAATTCTTCCAAACGAATTCTTTCAAACGAAATACGCAAAAATTGGTTATTTTTTGATTGGACTCTCCGTTTCCGTGATATAGACATGGGGGCGTTTTAGCGATTTTTAATTCGAAAAGCGTTAGTTTAGCGATTTTTTTCAAAAAAGTGATGCTATATTGAAGACGTCCATTGGTTAAAGCCTTATATAGAGGTAAAAATTATATTAGTTTTTCGATTGGACGCACCATTTCCGAATTATAACCACATTTTTATTTTTGCGAGTTTCTTATCCTGGAGATTTTTTTTGATGAAAAAATTCTTCCACACGAATTGGACAACTTTATGAAAAACGCTTAGACATATACAATAATTTTTTCATATTTTCGATCAAAAATTGGGATGGGTTCACCTGGGTAATTTATTATCATTATCATTATTTTCAGAATTAGACTGTGGGTAATGGGCAATCGTGATGGGAAATTCCCCATTGTCGAGGGTAGATGGGTAGCCCCCTATTACCCTATGGCTAATGGGTAATCGTAATAGGTAGGTAATTCCGCATCGTCGTGGGTAACTCTTCCCATTATTTTCATATACGACAATAATAGTAGGTCACCCTGGGTTACCCACGAAATATGAGCCCTGTCTACCAGACGACGTTGTGATCAGCTAGGAATGTCTCATACATATGTCTCCGCATTTTAAAAAAAGATTTACTGTTATAAGGTGCAATTGGTGCAAGAACTAAAACCCGCAGATCATCGGAAATGTCTAAATGTTGCAGTTGCAGACCAGTTGGCCAGAAATTAAATCAACTTTATTGAATATCTGATTATGAGTGATGAAGCTCATTTCTATTTGAATGGCCTTGCTAATAAGCAGAACTGTATATGGTGAAAAATAACGGCCCCTGCAACATATTGCAGGAACCAAGAACATGTTTGTAAGCACTGTTTTCCTGAGTTGAAGATCTTCTGCTTTTTGTTTCGTTATTGTCTGTCACGTTTTTGTATTCAGCAGTTTTCAACAATAAAAATCCACATTTGGGTCACAAATACACATACTATATGTGTTATATTGAATAGCAAACACAATGTGTTTGGACACAAGTATACTATATTTGCGACAAGATGCAAATACGTTATATTTGCATACAAACATCAACAAAATACAGATTTCTCTGCCTGAATAAATGTTTTATTAACAACTCTTGAATGGCGGTTGCCTTGAATTCGTGAGAAGCACAGTAAGTATGAGTAGCAACTGAAGTATTTTTGGGGCAAAATAAATAGTTTTTTCGCTATTTTTAAAATCTAACAATTTTAGATTTTTTCACCATTTTTGGCCACACGTGCCAAACTGTGAAGTTACATCAGTTTTTCGTACGAAAACTACAATATTTAACTCATATCTCGTAAAGCATTAACAAAAATATATTTTTTAACTTTATTCCCATCAAAATACGAAGTTTCCAGCCGCATTTTACGTCGAAGATTCGAGAAATGTTGCAACAGGTAAAATAATATAAATTAATCAATACCTATTGAAGCTAATGCTCTTGATTTTTTCATTGGTTGTGCAGGGGTCCATGACCTGAATCATCATCATCATTTGAGCTTGATAGCACATTGAAGGGCATATCTCTTTCTGTGTGTCATTCATTGGTTTTCACCCATTGTGTGTGATTTTCATCAGAATTTAATCATAAATACTCTACTCTTTATTACTTAAGTTTTTTAATTCTAAGAATGAAACAAAAAAAAAGATTCATAAATGTCGAACGCTTTTTCCGAACAATTCGTTTTCAACCTTTGTTCGAAAATTTCATGAGAATTCAGTCACACAAATATCCTACTGTTTATTAGAAAACAATCATCAATTTCATATGATTTTTCACATGAATAATATCAGTATTGTAAATAGGGTTTTGCCAAATCCGTGTCATAAAATGCACGTGTTTTACTATTTACTTAATTTTTAATCTGATATTTGGTACATAAAATGGAGGAAAAGTTTTTAAAATTGATTGAATTGAAATAACAACATTAATTACTCATTATTATGCAACCAAAACAAAAATCGCAATTCTTTTCGAAAATATGGGCCGAAAATGTTGAAAAAATTCAGATTTTTTGAAATTTTTTCCAAATGTGAAAGTTTTTACCAAATGCAGATTTTTTGGGGTAAGTTAATTCCACACTTGTTTTCTGATACTCCATAGCTATAATTGTGCCGAAGTCTGGAAAACAAAATTGCAAGTGGTTTTCGAGATATGGTCATAAGAAAAATTGTACGTGCTTAGGAAAAATTAGATTTTAGCCAATATATACATGAGAAATCCGAAAACGCAGCTAAACTAACAAAACCAAAATAAGGTTTTGTAAACTGTCAACACCTAAATAGGGTTTTGTTAGTTTCGACAGGTACTTCGAGAAATTTCATACGAGGAGGAGTTTGCATTTTATATGTTGTATACGGTGATTTTTTAAGCGCGATAGAAATCAAAATTATAAAAATATTAAACCTTAGTCAAAAAAGTTTTTCTTCAAAAGATCAATATATGGCATTAATATTTGAAAACGATTTCGGGCATATGACCATCGTCGCTGTTCAATACGAAGCCCATTATGGCCGTCCAATTATGGGTCACTTTATCGAGCATTGTTGGTTATAAACGCTGAAAAATAACCGGCACCAGCAACATATTGCAGGAAACACGTACATTGTACTCATGAATTGATGATCTGCTGCCTGTTTGTTTCTTTTCTGTCTGTCTCGTTTTTATTTGTAGCAGTTTTCAACAAACAAAGCTACATTTTGTCTCACAAACATATATTAAAGCTTATTGATCATTGTGTCTCAAACATGTTATATTGAACAACAACCACAATGTGTTTGGGCACAAGTATAGTATAATTGCGATAAGCTACAATTGCACCCAAACAATAAAAAAAAGACAGATTTTTCAATGTGTATGTCACGAATACGAGTAACACGAACAATTGTGACCTCCAAGGCGTCAATTGTTGCTGGTTTGTGAACATAAACCAGTGACTTCACTTAGCCCCACAAGAAATAATCGAGAGGTTTCAAATCACACCATCTTGGAGGCCAATTGACAGCTCCTTTTCTCGAACTCAACTTTTCGCAATACCGGTGGCTGCATGGCACGTAGCGCCATCCTGTTGTAACCACATCTCGCTTGGATCATTGTCATCCATAATTTCAAACAACAAATCATTGATCATACTGCGGTAACGATCTCCATTGGCTGTAACGCGAGCTCCGGCTTCATTTGTGAAGAAATAGTGTCCGATGATGGCACCATCGTGTAAACCGCAGCAAACGGTGCATTTTTCTGGATGTAATGAAGCCTGTAGGGCCTGTTGTGGATTGGTCTCACTCCATATGCGGCAATTTTATTTTTCTTAGCCATAAATGAGTTTCGTAGCTGAACACAATTTTGCGACAAGACTACTTAGGTATCAACGAACGAAGAACCAAATTGATCACATGGCAATTGATGGAAGGCACTCATCCAGAGTAATGGATGTATGAGAGATCAGAGGAGATCAATTCTGGTCACTACCTGGTAGCAGCAAAGGTTCGCACACGGATTAAATAGACCGAAACTCGTACGAAACCAGACGCAGAAAAAGGTAGACATCAGAAAGTTGCAATTACCAAATGTAGCTACAGCCTACTCAATAAATCTGTCGCAACTTTTGTCACAGAATCCACCCCTCCCGATGACGATCATGATGCGCAGTGAAACCCATTTCCGACTCTACAAAAACTGCCGCGACAAACGTACTTGGTTTTGAAATACCGTTTCGCAACAAACCTTGGTACGATGAGGAGTGCCGCATAGCAAATGATGGAAGTTATGCTGCACATATGGTAATGCTTCAGTCAATTGCAACGCGAGCTGCGACTGAGACGTAAAGGCTAAAAAGAAAGGAGGTAAACCGTGTCTTTAGGTGTAAGAAACGGCAGTGGAAAAAGCGCGAGAGTGACAAAATTGAGACATACAGAAGGAAGAACAGAAGCCAAAATTCTACCAAATTCTACCAAAAACGGATCTAATGGAGATGGTTGAGAGCCCCCTTCTGTAAGGACAAGGACAGAAATCTCATCGCAGATGTGCAGAAAATGTTGGAAATATGGAGAGATAATTTCTGCGCGCTACTGGATCTGAGATATCCAAAGACGATGAGACGATCGATCACAATTTGGATGACGACGTGGGTTGCCTCTCTTCTAACCAAGACGAGGTCAGAACAGCTATTGTCCTACTTAAGAACAACAAAGCCGCAGGAGCCGATGGATTACTGGCGGAGCTATTTAGGGCTGGCGGCGATGAGCTGATAAGGTGCATGCATCAGCTCATTAGCAAAATTTGGTTAGATGAATGCAAGCCCAGCGCTTGGAGTCTCAGTGTACTATGTTCCATATTTAAGAAAAGTTGACTGAGTCTCTGTGCCAACTACCGTGGAATAAGCCTTTTATCCATAGCATTTAACGTTCGATCAGGTATAATGTGCGGTAGACTAAAACCAATTATAGCTGACCTGATTGGACCATACCAGTGTGGCTTTCGGCCTGGAAAATCGACAACTGACCAGATTTTCATGCGACGCCAAATACTGGAGAAGACCACGAAAAACAAATCGACAACTATCATCTATTTGTCGATTATAAGACGGCCTTCGATAGCCCGGTACTGGAGAAATATTACGAAGCAATGTATGAGCTTGGTATTCCTGCAAAAAATTCCTGCCCTTACAGGATGACCTTGATGAACATTAAATTTCAGTGACAGTTGTTAAGGATCTTATCGAACCTTTCGAAATTCAGCGAGGCCTCAGTCGAGGCGACACCCTATCGTGAGATCTCCTTAACATCTTAGTAGAGATTATTCTGAGAAAAGCTGCTGTCAACATGAATAAAACCATCAGCAACAAAAGTCACATGCAGCTCGCGTATGCTGATGATGTAGATATTATTGGACGCACAGTTAGAGAATTGGACGCACAGTTAGAGAATTGCTGTGTTTTCGAGAATTGAGAAAGAGTCAGCAAAAGTGGGACTGACAGTAAATGAGGACAAGACAAAATTAATGATTTCAACGAGCAGACCATCCATCCAAGCGTGAACGTTGATAAGCGCTATAATTTCGAGGTGTTGGACGAATTTATATACCTCGAATCTGTCGTAAACAAAAACAACAACGCCAGGCTTGAGATCAAGCGGAAAATTATGCTTGCGAATAGATGTTATTTTGGGCTAAGCAAGCACTTTAGAGATAAATCCCTCTGTCGAGTAACAAAAGACCAGCTGTACCAGACTCTTATCAAAGACCTAGAGTCTTTTGCTCTCATACAGCCTAGCCTGTCTTGCTTTATGTCGCAGAATCCTGGGTCTTATCGCAAGCAGACGAAACAACTGTAGGAGTCATCGAGAGAAGAATATTCCGAAAAATTTATGGCCCTATAGTGCACAACGGCGAGTATCGGTGACGCATGAACCATGAGTTATATTCCGACATTGACATAGTTAAGCGGATCAAAATAAAGCGATTGCGCTGGCTAAGCCATGTCAGTAGAATGGATGAAGACGAACTAACACGAAGGGTTTTCAAAACCGAACTCGAAAGAAGACGAAATATAGAAACACCAAGACTCCGCTGGAGGATTCAGGTTGATGAATCCCTGCGTACACTTGTTATTGCCAAATGGAGAGGCAAGCCAAAAGATCGAACTGGTTGGTGAAATATGTTATCTTCGTTTTGAAAGGCCCCTGATCTCCCGGGGTTGTTCGAGACCGGATAAGTAAGGAAGTAAGAATCCGTCTCCAATCCGCTGTATTTAAAAGAAAAACGAACTGGAAACGGAGTTGAATATGAAGTCCGTTGCATGTACATTGCATGTCAGTACATTGCATGAACACGAACCAGCTCGAAGTGTTTTGGAAACCGAACTCGAAAGGAGACGAAAAATAAAAAGACCACGACTCTGCCGGAGGCATCAGGTTAACGAATCCCTGCATACACTTGGTATTATCAACTGGAGAGATAGGACAAAAGGTGGAACTGGTTGGCGAAATATGTTGTCTTCGTTTTGTAAGGTCCTTGACCCCAGGAGTAGTTCGAAAAAGGATAATTAAGATAGTAAGAATCCGTTTCCAATCCGCTGTATTTAAAAGAAAAACGAATTGGAAACGGAGTTGAATATGAAGTCCGTTGCAAGTTCGAGTTGGATCCGAAAATTTAAAAAAACCAATTCGTGTTTTCGATAAGAATTTCATAGGCAAACGGGTTCGTTATGGATTCGTTTCGGATACTAGTATGTACTATGAAGTGAGTCCGTCTCGAATTCGAAACGAATTCATAATTCACAGTGGTAAATGCAAAAATAATTAAAAATCCACTGATAAAGTTTCACTGTTATCGCCTGTCTTCATGGCACACTGATTGGGATTACTATGAACAACTTCAAGCTCTGCGGTTTCCTATAATCGAACGCAGTGCATTCCAGCGTTTTATAAAATAACACCCATTTTGAATTAAATTGAGTTGTTTCGATTCTCAAAAAATACAGACAATTTAAGGCCACAAAACTTTCTTCAGCTCAATTTAAGAATGCACAATATGAAATGCTATGAAATGCTAAATACAAATCAAATAACATTTCGACCATTTCGAGCGGATATCCTTTGAGATAAATTGAAATTAGTTTGAAATGTTTGGGAAATTTTTGCAAAATATTTAGTAAACGATTTCTGCTGGCAAATTAAGTAGACGTTTTAAGTGGTGATTGCATTGCATGAGTTGAATACGAATGTGATTTATGATATGTATGTATAGTATTTCCTTGTGTTTCCGGTAATTGCTGAAATTGTTTCCGGTCCATTTAAAATCATTATTATAAACGAATTATGATGGAAAAAGTATTAAAGCACATTTGGCAGTGTAGTTAAACATTAATTGCAGTTGCTTGACTACGTTTGGAGTATTGTTGAATATTTACTCGCTAGACAGAGCTGAATAAGTAGAACTCATTGAGATACAAGTTTTAAAATCATCATACAGATATTGTGGGATGGTTCTGTATTAACATGGTAGTGCCTCTTCACTGAGGAGTAAACGAATCATTAATGGTATATACTTTTCTGAAATACATTTAAAGCTGATCTACTTCCAGTTGTAATTGCTCTGTTGCTGTCCAAAATCTTTCCCGTACAAATTGTATTCTCATTTTAAATGCTCCTAATTAGGAACACTTGTATCCAAATGTTATCCTGTTCAATATGAATTTGTTAACATTACACACGATTAATTCGCATCTAGTACAACCTATAGCTGTATTTAGTCATTGATTTTTGTATTAGCAGCGTAAACTAGTTTGTTCCCTCGTCGATGATTATCAACAATTTTTATCCGATAATTGATCATGATTTGTTGGCATTGTCGTGTATTGGCCCATAATACTAACACAATGTTAACACTTGGCCCAAACCCCTCGATGCCTGTTATTGTATTGTATCGCACCGCACCGCATCGCATCGCTCGTTCTCTTCATACGTTTTGTAAAAATAATCAACCTGTTTGTGTTATCGAAAAGGACGTGACCAATACATGCATGGATATATGTAAATGGATATCCATTAATATTTGTGTATGCGTGTGTGTGTGTATGTGTGTGTACAATAAATGTATGGCTGCGAGTGCTTCATTATGTTTTATACTGTTATAAACACATCATGTTTATTATGATCTCCCCTATAGTAGAGAGGGTATGATTAGTTTAGTGTTTCGGTTTTGTAACAAATCCTTTAGATTTGAATTCCTTTCGGAGTAGATTTTAAAATGGAAGATAAATTTGTTCGAGTGGATGTGTTTCTTTTTTAAATGACACGTAAGTAAAGTGAGATTTACTATACATGTTTTCTAGAAAATATTGAAATTATCCTTACTTGAATAAACACAAAGTTACTTACTTACGTATGTCGCCTTTGGATGTTTTTGAAACCTAATTTTCAGCAGAGTCTAGCCCATTAAACCACGGGCTGGACGCTGCTGAAGATGATGCTTCACAAACATCGAAACGATCGTCCAGCGAAAGTGAGTTCGAATCCCACCCGCAGTATTTAAATTTTTTCCACTATCTGGAGAAAACATGATCTCTTAGCCTAAAGGAAATTACAACTTTAAAATATCGAGGATCTAAGACAACTAAATTTCACCCCATTGCCTGTTCAAACTTATCACTAACTGAAGTTTTCGTTTTGGTTTCTTTTAAACTGTTTTGTTTTTGGGTAGAAAAATACAAGAACATGTTTTGTGAGCGCCTAGAGTAACATTGCTCTAGATGATTTTAATGCTAAAGTCGGCAGGGAGCGTGTCTTTGAACCAACCATCGATAAATTCAGTTTACACACCATCACTTTCGATAACGGAATGGGTCTGTCCGTGGAGGTGGAAAGTTTCTGATTGCCATTCACTTGGGAGTGGCCAGAAATGATTCCTTCATTGGGCAGTCCAAGCAGCTCACTACTTCCACGCAGTATGTCCTGGGCAATGGCTTTTCGGAAACCTCCGTTAGCTAGCTAGAGTGAGAAGGCGAAACAAATGAGCATCAAATCAGGTATAGTAGGTGACTGATGTCACTGAAGCTCATCAAACAATCGGGCATATTCTTTTGTCCTTATCATCCGGACCAACGGCGGATAGAAACTAAAAGAAGAAAATCCAGGTTTAACATATCGCATCCTGGTCAGCGTCTGATCCATAATTGGCGGCTGCAATCAAATATCCTGGCATTAGGTAAAATGCAAAAACACGGTGGGCTGGGTTTGGCTCCCGCCACCCTTCATAATGGCAGTGAAAATACGTAAACGAACAAGAAAACAGAAACAACCCCTATTTGTTGACGGCCCCCGCAAACGTTATAAGGACCACGATTTGCGGATATGCACTTGGAATGTAAGAACTCTACATAGATCCGGTGCAAGTATCCAACTGGCAGATATCCTCGAAAGTTATAAGGCTGACATTACCGCTATCCAGGAAATGCGATGGACAGGACATGGCTGCACAAGAAAAAGAAACTGCGATATATACTACAGTTGCCATGAGAAAAAACATGAATTTGGTTGCGGATTTGTAGTTAGCAAAAGACTGCGACATCTAGTCTCTAGGTTCAATCCTGTGAGTGAACGTATATCCACAATTCGCATAAAAGCGAAATATTTTTATATTTCCCTAATTTGTGTGCATGCCCCGACAGAAGAGAAAGATGATGATGCCAAAGACATATTCTATGAGCTCCTAGAGGAAACGTAGGACCGCTGCCTGACTGATTGACTTTGCCGCGGAAAAAACATGGTCATTAGTGGTACAAGATTCAAGCATAAAGACATCCACAAGGCTACTTGGGTATTCCCTGATCAAAGAACTAAGAACCAAATTGATCACGTGGTAACTGATGGAAGGCACTCATCCAGTGTAATGGACGTACGAGTGATCAGAGGAGCTAACATCGATCAGAGGAGCTAACATGATCACCACCTGGTAGCAGCAAAGGTTCGCACAAGATTAAGTAGAGCGAAAATCGTACGACACCAGATGCAGAGGAAGCTGGATATCGGAAAGCTGTAATTACCAGAGGTAGCCACAGCCTACCCAAGGAAGCTCTCGCAACTTTTGGCACGGAACCCACCCCCTCCCGATGACGATCCTGATGCGCAGTGGAAACCCATTTCCGACTCTATAAAAACTGCCGCAACAACCGTACTCGGTTTCGAAAAACCACTTCGCAATAAACCGTGGTACGATGAAGAGTGTCGCATTGCAAATGACTAAAAGAACGCTGCACGTATGGTAATGCTTCAGTCAATTGCAACGCGACCTGCAACTGAGCGGTATAGGGAGAAGAGAAAGGGCGTAAGAAACGGCAGTGGAGAAGGCGCGAGAGTGAGAAAATTGAGTCATACATTACCGGGGCAGCTGTTTAAGGCTGGCGGCGATGAACTGATAAGGTGCATGCATCAGCTCATTAGCAAAATTTGGTAAGATGAATGCATGCCCGGCGATTGGAGTCTCAGTGTACTATGTCCCATATTTAAAAAAGGTGACCCGAATATATGTGCCAACTATCGTGGAATAAGCCTTTTATCCAGAGCATATAAGGTTCTATCAAGTATAATGTGCGAAAGACTAAAACCAATTATCGCTGACCTGATTGGACCATACCAGTGTGGCTTTAGGCCTGGAAAATCGACAACTGACCAGATCCTGGGGAAGACACACGAAAAACAAATCGACAACTATCATCTATTTATCGATTATAAGGTGGCCTTCGATAGTCCGATACGGGAGAAACTCTAGGAAGCAATGTCTGAGCTTGGTATTCCTGCAAAACTCATACGCCTTTGCAGGATGACCTTGACGAACACCAAATCCGCAGTGAAAGTTGGTAAGGATCTTACCGAACCTTTCGAAACTAAGCGAGGCCTCAGATCGTGCGATCTCTTTAACATCTTAGTGGAGATCATTATGAGAAAAGCTGCAGTGAACATGAATAAAACCATCAGCAGCAAAAGTCACATGCTGCTCGCGTATGCTGATGATACAGATATCATTGGGCGCACAATTAGAGAAGTTACTGCGGTTTTTTCGAGAATTGAGAAGGAGTCAGCAAAAGTGGGTCTGAAGGTAAATGAGGACAAGACAAAATTAATGGTTTCAACGAACAGGGCCTCCACGCGATTAGACCAAAGCCTGAACGTTGATAACCGTTATAACTTCGAGGTAGTGGACGAATTTATATACCTCGCATTTACCGTGAACAAAAACAACAACATCAGCCTTGAGATCAAGCGGAGAATTGTGCTTGCGAATAGATGTTATTTTGGGCTAAGCAAGCACTTTAGAGATAAAGCCCTCTCTCGAGTAACAAAAGTCCAGCTGTACCAGACTCTCATTCAACCTGTCTTGCTTTATGGCGCAAAATCCTGGGTCCTATCGCAAGCAGACAAAACATCTGTAGAAGTCTTCGAGAGAAAAATACTCCGAAAAATTTATGGCCGTATAGTGCACAACGGCGAGTATCGGCGACGCATGAATCATGAGCTGTATGAGCTTTATCCTGACATTGACATAGTTAAGCGGATCAAGATAACGCGATTGCGCTGGCTATGCCATGTCAGTAGAATGGATGAAGACGAACCAGCACGAAGGGTTTTCGAAACCGAACTCGAAGGAAGACGAAAAATAGGAAGACCAAGACTCAGGTTGACGAATCCCTGCGTATACTTGGTATTGCCAACTGGAGAAATCAAGCAAAAGATCGAACTGGTTGGCGAAATATGTTATCTTCGATTTGTAAGGTTCCTGACCCCCCGGGGTTGTCCGAGACCGGATAAGTAAGTAAGTAATGGGTCTGATCGATTTTGCCGCGGCGAAGAATATGGTTGTCCGTACAAACTACGAAAATCCAACATAAAGACATCCATAAGGCTACTTGGTTATCCCCTGATCAACAGACGTAGTACCATATTAAGTGTAATGGACGTATGAGTGATTCGGGGGTCTAATATCGATTCGGATACCTACCTGGTATGTAGCAGCAAATTTTCGACAAGGTTATCCAAAGCGAAAGCCGTACGAAATCAGGCATAAAGAAATATCGATGGAAATCGAAAAGCTGAATTTACCAGAGATAGCCACGCCCTAAGTAGAAAAGCTCACGCAGATGCTGGCGCAGAACGCACGCCCGCCTCATGATCCTGAAGTGCAGTGGAAGTACATTTACCGCTCTATGTATGAAAAGTCTGATTTTGAACTGGACCGCTAACAACGGACTATCACTTAACCCACTTAAAGCCGAGTTTATCTTGTTCTCTCGGAAATATAAAATACCCGCATTTGAACTGCCGTCAGTTAATGGGGTGCAATTACAGTTGACGCAAAAGGTCAAGTATCTGGGAATAATTCTCGTTTTGGAAACCGAATGTGGAGGAGAGGGTGAAAAAGGCGTCTGCTGCTCTTTACTGCTGTAAAGGGCGATATGAAATCGGTAGGGACTGTCTCCTAAGATCACCATGTGAATTTATTACGCCAATAGTCAGACTAATACTTCTCTATGGCATCGTAGTTTGGTGGAGGTCCCTCCAAAAGAAATATATTCTGAAGTCCTTGATGAAAATTCAAAGATCAGCACTGATTAGCGTGAGTGAGGCAATGGGCACGACGTCAGGTACTGCACTTAGTGCTATCCTTAACATCTGTACTTCTGATATCATGGCCGAATCGGCAGCTGCTACATCCCTGGTGAGAATCAGAGATTGTGGCGTTTTGATATCGGGGCATTCCGGACACGCTGAATTACTACACCGGATCAACTCTATTCCCATAAAAACGGACTGCTGTATCCCCAACCTTCTACCAGCGACAAATCTAACGACTTCTGTTCCGAACAGGAATACATGGGAAAAGTCACTGGAAGGGGACACCAGTAGTATCAGATTTTTCACGGATGGATTTAAGTTGGACGAGCAAGTAGGCTATGGTGTTTATTCACCAGACCTAAATGTAAATATCTCCTTCAAGCTGCCTGATCACTGTAATGTATTTCAGGTGGAAACTACCGCCATACTGAAGGTTGCTGAACTACTGAAAAGTAGTGTCACAACCCTCCGGAGAATATGTATCTGCACAGACAGCCAGGCTGCCATAAAATCCCTGGAAGCCATGTTTGCTACGTCCCTGACGGTGAAAGAATGCCACTCATCACTTAGGGTGATGGCAGAGTATTTTGACATCAGGCTCATCTCGGTACCGGGACAGAGCAACATTCCAGGCAATTGCGTAGCGGATGCGTTAGCTAGACAGGGCACTACGGCACAGGTTCTTCCGGCAAAAGACGGTGTTAGTATGCCAATCTCTACCTGCCGTTTGCAGATTGGTCCGTACAGGGGCGAAACCGAACGGGCTTTTGTGATAACACGTCCAAGTACATTCACAATTTGTTGGTTTGGTTGAGGTCTGAAACAAATTCTTTGCATTTGTGTCACAGTGTAATTTGAAGTTGTTTTTGGAGAAGTTTTTGGGAATTGGTCTGATCTGGATTATGATGCCAAATATTCAATACAATATATGTTGCTAACTTTGATTTTGGGGTCTGACTCTCTATATGATTTACCTAACAGTCCTTGAACTAACAATCAATGCCTGGTGTAGGGTATTGAAAAAGTTCGACTTGGCCGTAGTAGCTGTAGTTGTTTCAGTTCATTTTTATTTGAATTTTTTTGTCTGCTAATGTTGTTGCTGTTGTGGTCGCAATTTTGCCACCGTCCGTCCGACGGCCACTGTTTAACTCGTAGTAGTTTTTGTAGTTTCTACCTTGTTAGTGAAGTGATTGTAATTTGTTTATCATTAAATTGAAAAATTTGTTAAATGTTGTTATTACAATTATTATTGTTGTTGTCGGCAATGTTATTGTGTTTGTTGTTCTCGTTATCGTCAATGTCTGTCTCTCGCTGTTGTTGTAATATAGTATCATAAATATTTACTTGCAACCGTGAACGCCAGTGGCAGCAGGAAAAATTGGTGTTTACAACCATTCAAACCGGGCGTTTACCCACCTCTATCACTGTTGCTGTTGCTGTTCCGGTATTCGGTATTCTCATGTAGACATGAGTAAAAATGTATTGTTTTTCAAACTAATTAAAATGTACACATGTCCATATTCGTACGTAATTGTTATATTTGTGTGTGTAAATAAACATATCCTGGTTTTTTGATGTATGTGTGTGTTGACTTAATGATGACGAGTTGCGGCTGTAGTAGTGCCAGCACGGCCAGTGCTAGTGGTAGTAGTAATAATTGTTATTTTGTGCTGTTGTTGCCGAGGTTGTTTTGCCATTCATTTTTATTAATTAAATACAATTTAATTAAATTTTTATTATTAAATTGATCTTAGTACCCAGCTGATGGAAAACTATAGTCCAATTAGCTTGATGCGGTTGTTTTTGAGCTGATTTTCGGGTGAAATGTTATTGTCCACACTGTGATGGTGTATTTTCTCGGGAATTTCGTTTAGGGATTTTTTATCGCATGCGTTGCAATTAAATACAGCTTTGGTAGTTTACGAATAATCCGGAGTCCGCTAATTTCCTGTATCTATCCACTTCCTCACTTTCTCGCTTTATAAACACTCTTTCTTACCTTGAACCTTCTGTTGCTATCATGTCTGTTTTAGAAAATCTACCACTGAATCTCACCTTGCAACTGATTATAGCGTCGCCATATGTTCTGCTTTTACTTTTCTCCTGTGCGACTTAAGATTTTTCAAAATAAAAACTTCCAAAACTGCTCATTGATTTACAATTTCTGTTTTCTCTTTATTTTCTCATTATTTTCCATTCAATTTTGTCAGTTTTTTTTTCGTTTGTTTGTTTGTTTGTTGTTTTGTCTTAGAAGGAATTTCACAAATACATTCAAGGTTAATACGAGTATCAGTTAGTATTTAGTATTAGTTTAGTTTAAAAGTGCTTAAGAGGAAACATTTTTTTTGTTTATTTTGCTTTATTCTTAACTAATTTTTGTTGTTTTTTTCCCTTCTCTTCTCTTCTTAGTTTTTGAATAGAAGTGTGATTAAGTTTTCGTTTGAAAGTGTAGAAACCCAAAACGAAAAATATTTTTCTTGGAAACATTTAGATTTATTTAAAATTTTTCAATAGGATTTTTATGAGTTTTTATTAAGGAACTATTAGCTACTAGAGGGATGGACGAGGGTGGGAGGGGTGTTTGGAGTTCTTAAGTTAACTATAGTGACAGATATTTTTGATGTTGATTATGTTTTGTACTCGATATCGAATAAGAAAGGGAGTTCTCTTAAATATCCTTGTACAATGAAAGGATAATCACTAGCTCTATCTCAAAGTCAAAGTCGAAGAAAGTTAATAATCAAAACAAATTATTACCGTCTTAATCATAAAAAGTTAGGAGAGGTTTTAGAGACAATTTATCATAAAAAATCGGTTATGAAATCTCTCACAACCTTTTATGAATAAGGCAGTTAGTCTTTACTGATACCAGCCCTAATATTTGATATCACAATGTAGCACGAAAAAATATAACCATATACGGACACCACTACGTGATAAAAGCCCAAACAAAAAAAACAAAGACCCGTGCCTCCCAGTTTTGCCCAAAGTCATGCACTTTTATTTTTATTGGCCCCAAAAGATTTGGGGCCTCTGTGTCATTTTTGCAAAAAAATTATCATACTGTCAGGCTCATATCTTGCAAACCGTTTGGAATTTTGATTTACTCTCTGAGGGAAAGTTGTAGCTCTTGTCATAAAGAACTTAAATTGTGAACATAAAAAATCAAAAAAACTTCATCTTCATTTTTCGATTTCGATTTCGATTTCGAATTCGATATTGTTTACCTTTTTTTCTATGTTCAGGTCGATAGGTAGCAAACCGTTCAAAATTCAAGGTAACAATAAACTACAATAATGTACCTAAGATCTCAATAAAGAACTTTCGAGAACATATGAACTTCCTAGGAATGATTCTTGATACCGGTTAGGTAGCGCTTAGGTAGCCGCAAAGGTAAAAAATTCCCGGAAATTTTTTAATTTCATTTGTTTTTTCTTTACTTCAACATCGAGATACATTGCTATCTATTACAAAAATAATAAAATAAATATTCGTATTATGTTTATAATGTTGATGGACCTGGACTTGCAAATCGCACTCTCTTAATTTGTGGATCCAAATCGTCCGAGTCCGACTCTGATTTAGAACTTACAAGAGCTACAACTTTCCTCAGAGAGTAAATCAAACTTCCGAACGATTTGCAAGATATGAGCCTGATAAAATGATCACATTTTTGCAAAAATTATACCGAGGTCCCAAATCTTTTGTGCCTCATACAAAAAAGTGCATGACTTTTAGCAAAACTGGGTCACGGACACGGGTCTTTTTTTGTTGGTCTTTTATCACGTAGTGGTGTCCGTATATGGTTATAATTCCATGACTTAAAAAATTACACACATTATAAATAAATATTTTCCCATTATATTGCATGAAGAGACAGGGAAGACCTAAACGCAATCAGGGAACTGCGCGCTTTCTTGACTTCCACTCATTGATAAACATTATTTGCCTCAAAAATTCCATAAATCTTATTAAATTTCTTATTGTGTTTCGGAGATTCCTAAGAATCCTGTTAAGATGACGAAATATAAAAATCTCAATATACGATATTTTATGGTTAAAACAATTGTCTACACGCTGAGAAATATCGGCTCAAGCTACATGTTACAGGTATCATGTACATGTTTGTAAGCATTGTTTTCGTGAATTGAAGACCTGGTACTTTTTTTCTTTATTTTGTTTTCAGCAGTTTGCAATAAACAAATCCACTTTTGGGTCACAAATACATATATTGTAAAATTTTTTTTATCAATGCCCCTTATAAATGCAGTGCATTATGTTGGCGAAGGAAAATTGAGGTAGTGGAGGATGGAAAGAGAGAGAAGTGTCTGTTGGCGTTTGCCTTGAATCTTTGTATGTCACAATTGGTGGGAAATATACTAGCCGGAAGTTTATTCCACATACAGACTGTACGGCTGAAGAACGAATTTCTCTATAGTGTGTAGTGCGGTCAACTGGCCACTCGACCGTCCATACACAATGACGACACACCTGGGTCAGCAATCCGCTTATGCGACGACAAACAATATTGAATAGCAAACACAATGTTTTTGGACACAAGTATACTATATTTGCGACAAGCAACAAACACGTTATATTTGAATGCAAACAACAAAAAAGACAACATTTTCAGCGTGTACAGACAAAGCTGGAGGCGATTATCTGCTAATTTTTTCGATTCAACTCCTAGCCACATTTATATTAAAAAAAAAATACACCCGACATTTTTGGTATTCGATACACGCTGAGAAATCTGTCTTTTTCGTTGTTTCAATGCAAATATAATGTGTTTGCAGCTTGTCGCTAATATAGTATGCTTGTATCCAAACAGATTGCCCAATCATTGTGTCTCAACCAAAAATGTGTTTGGACACAAGTGTACTATATTTGCGACCAGCTACAAACACGTTGTATTTGCATCCAACTAATAAAAATACAGATTTTCAGCGTGTTGATATTTAACGGGGTTTGGCTTTTAAATTTGCCTACCACTTGGTCGAATTTTAACAAAATTTTGTTTGGTCTAAACATTCTTCATGAAGTGGTTAGTTGCCGTTATCGATAACCAGTGATTCCACAGTATATAACAGGAAAGAACGAATCAGGTCACGGTATTTCATTCAGACTAAATATGTACCTATGTACAAATTTACAAGTTTGAGACACAATGATTAATGTGTTATAATATATGTGTTTGTGATCCAACTATACCTTTGCTTGTGATACATATACAGTTGTAATTTTTTACTTAATTAAACTTTTACTTTAATTATAAAAACTTAATTTTTTTTGTCACTATGCAGTGTCGGTCGAGATCAAAATAATATAAAAGAGGGGCAATGAGCCTAACACGCTGGAAAATCTGTCTTTTTTGTTGTTTAGATGCATATAATAACAAATTTGTAACTTGTCGCAAATATATGATAATTGTGGCCAAATACACTGCGTTTGCTAGACAATATTACATATAGTAGATACAATGACTAATAGTTTATAACATATATGTTGTTGTGACCCCAGTGTGGCTTAATTTGTTGAATACTGCTGAAATAAAAACAACAACATAGGAACAACAGAGCGACAAAGCTTCAATTCATTAAAACAATGCTTGCAAACATACATATGGTTCCTGCAATTTATTTCTGGGGTCGTTTTATTTCAGCATGAGGTCTAATACCGAAAAACTTTGAGAATTTACACCGCCTCAAATACCGTGTCAATTAAATTAAGGGGAAACCTCGGCAAATTGTTTCTTGCCCAAGAGGTCATAAATCCTAGCGATCTCATTGCATTCTGAGTCGGGAAAGGACATTAAGGACAATGAGTAAGACACAGCTACAGCTGCTTTTGAAACTTTAGTAAAGACTTCACCGAATGATTTTGAAAAAAATCACATTACTAGCGATAATCTTTAGCGCGATCTCTTAGTATTCCATATAAGGAAAATATGTATTTGCGAAATAAGTACCATCTAAACCTCGATGAATATTAGTGACGACCTCACCAAATATTTGCACAACAATCCAAGTATCACTCCAGCCCAAAATGTATCATGCGATCTCTTCAAATTCTAAACAAAGACAAATCGGATTTGAAAAAGTTAAGTACTAGCTACAACGTGCAATAAACATCTACAAAAACGCATAGAACTTCAGTCTAAACTATGCCCATATCGAGGCCACGAATCTGTCTCGCAATCTCTTCATATTCTTTATAGGAAATCCTGCTTTGAACGGGTTGAGTACGATCACCTCCATCCAATGAATCTTCACTGAAAATTAGTGGAGATCTCAACGATTAATTTCAGTTCAAATTAGTGTTCACTCCAGCCCACAATATACCGTGCGATCTCTTCGCATTCTGAATGGCAAAGCGGCTTTGTACGAGGTGAGTGTTATCGAAAACATCGAATACGCATTTACAAATTCTAATAAAACTGTAGCCAAAGATATGACTATCTTCAGGTCACCAAGTTGTCTTGCAATCTCTTAGCATTCTTTATAGGAAAAGTGGTTTCGTATAAGTCGAGTACGATTTTCATCATAAAAGGAATTTTAGTGAAAATTAGTGTAGAACTCAGCAATTAATTCCAGTCCAAATTACTTCTTACTTCAGCTTACAATATATCCTGCGATCTCTTCGAGTTCTAAATGCCAAATCGGTTTTAGAGAATTTCAGTTCTATCTATAATGTCGAGTAAATATATACATCACCGCATAAAACTTCTGCCAAAATTGTGCCTATCTCCAGGCCACCAAACTGTCTCGCGATCTCTTAACATTCTTTATAGGAAAAAGCGGCTTTGTATGAGTTGAGTTCAACCATCGAATGTATCTTCAGAGAAAATTAGTGAAGACCTCAACTAATACTTGCAGGATAAATTAGTTCTTATTCCAGCCAACAAAGTATTAATCGATCTCTTCGCTGTCTAAATGGCAAAGTGGTTATGTAAGAGTTGACTGCTTTCAACAAAATCGAATAAGCGTATGCAATATCCAATCAAATTTTAAGCTAATATGATGTCTAACTTCAAGTCACCAAGCTGTATTACGATGTCTCCACATTCTTTCTAGAAAAAAAAAACGGCTTTGAATGAGTTGATTCCGATTTTCGTCAGAGCGTGGAACTTCTGTGAAAATTAGGGAAGAACAATTTTAGTCCAAATTAGTTCTCACTGCAGGACAAGGTCTATCTTGCGATCTCTTCGCATTCCTTGAGAGTAAAAGCTGTGTTATGACCTACATTCTCGAATTACATTGTAGATCAAATATTTTCCGATTTTCATCAAAGCATGGAACTTCACTGAAAATTAGTGGAGACACAAGTGTAGTGTAGTTGCGACAAGGTATAAAGAGACAGATTTTCAGCGTGTAGCATGATGCTATTTTGGATACATTTTGTTTTATATATTTATGCAAAAATCGCCAGAGAAAGCTTGACTGCATTATAACCATTTGGATCGGGGAAATGTGGGAACCTGAGGTCAAAAATTAGGAAAATATTTTATAATGACTAAATAACGAATGGGCGAATGGGTAAAACATTCTAGAGTTAATCCCAGTGGACCTCACTAAGTTCAAAGTAGACGGTGTTTTTTTTTTGTCCACAAAAAACACTGAGTGGAATTTTTATTCCCAGTAGGATAACATCTCTCCAATGCCTTCGTGGGATATAATGGGAAATCATTTAGGGTAACAAGACACTATTTTAAAAAAAAAATTATTTTATACATGCACGCAAAAATGCCCACAGTCGGCTTTATTGCATTACACAGTGCAACACGAAACAATATAACTATATACGGGCACCACCACGTGATAAAAGACCAAAAAACAAAACACTCGTGTCTCCCAGTTTTGCCCGAAGTCATGGTTTTTTTTTGTATGGGCCCCCAAAGTTTTGGGACATCGGTGCCATTTTTGCAAAAAAGTGATCATTTTGTCAGGCTCATATCTTGCAAACCGGTCGGAATTTTGATTTACTCTCCGAGGGAAAGTTGTAGCTCTTATCATAAAGAATAAAAATATAAAATCAAACAAACTTCATCTTGAAGGTCAAAATCGCAAAAAAAAAATTTTGAATTTTTTACCTTTTTTCCCTGTTCAGGTTCATAGGTAGCAAACCATTCAAGATTCAAAGAAACAATCAACTACAAAAATGTACCTAAGATCCCAATAAACAACTTTCTAGAACATATGAACTTGCTAGGAATGATTTTTAAACCGTTTACTTCAACGTTGACATACTATGCTGTCTCACCGACCGCAGCAGCACAGGCAAAGCAGTAAGCTCAGCACACGCAACAAGGGACGCATCACACAATATAAGAATCAACAATCAATTATCAATTAATCAATTATCAACATGTGAAAAATCGAAATCGGGGTATCTTCGGTAAACAATTAGATGAACATTTTGTAGAGCATAAAATCCGAATCATTCGAGAGTTAATCCGAGTGGGCCTTAATAAGTTCGAAGTAAAAATTATTTATTTTACACAAAATGGAGTGAAGGGGGTTTGTGAAGCCCAGTAGGGTAACATGCCGGTAAAGAATTTGTTTTGGATATCCAGATTTACTCAAATCTTTCCAGAGTCAGCTTTGCTATACGCTAAAAAAACTGCCTCTGTAACATAGTCTCTCACACACATTCTGCAGGAACCATGGACATGTTTGGTATACATTCCAAATATTAATATATTTGCAAGTCCGAAACTGACTTATATTGAAATGAAAACATTAGCATTTTTACCTACAAAGATGCATGCTTTTATGTGGAGTCATATTATCATCCCAAACCTCCAAACAGTTACGTCGAAACATTTGTGTATTTCCTCCCAAACGAACGAGTGCATGAAACTAAAACGCATCATATCAGACAACATTTATAACTCACTGACTGAAAATACTTTAATAAGCTTGCGATAACATTATTTTAGGCTGAGGCCAATCTCTATATGTCCCTCTTTTATTATAGTGCTCTGGAAAGAGCATAGCGACAAAAACAAGCTAGGTAAACAGTCCACGAAACGCAGCTGTATTTGTATTACAAACAAAGATGTATTTGGATCATAAACATATAGATTATAACATAGTAATCATTGTATGACAAACTTGTAATATTGAATAACAAACACAATGTGTTTGGACGCAAATATACTATATTTGCGACAAACTCCAAATAAAAGTTATATATGCATCCAAATAAGAAAAAAGGACAAATTTTTCAGCGTGTGCGTACTGAACAGCTTTACCGTGAATATCCGTGATTCTTAGTTTATAAATGTGAAGAAGATTTCAAGGGAAGCAAAGTCCGATCTCGTGGTAATTGATGGAAGGCACTCATCCAGTGTAATGGACGTACGAGTGATCACAGGAGCTAACATCGATTCTGATCACCACCTGGTAGCAGCAAAGGCTGGCACAAGCTTAAGTAGAGCGAAAATCGTAGGAAAACAGACGCAGAGGAAGCTGGACATCGGAATGCTGGAATTACCAGAGGTAGCCACAGCCTACTCAAAAAAGCTTTCTCAACCTTTGGCACAGAACCTACCCCCTCCCGATGATGATCCTGCTGCGCAGTGGAAACCCATTTCCGACTCTATAAAAACTGCCGCAACAACCATATTTGGTTTCGAAAAACCGCTTCGCAACAAACCATGGTACTTCATCGTATCGCATTGCAAATGATGAAAAGAACGCTGCACGTATGGCAATGCTTCAGTCAATTGCAACGCGAGATGCAACTGAGCGGTATTCGGAGAAAAGAATGCAGGTAAATCGTCTCTTTAGGCGTAAGAAACGGCAGTGGAGAAAGCGCGAGAGTGAGAAAATTGAGTTATACAGAAGGAAGAACGAAGTCCGAAAATTCTACCAAAAAGTCACAAACGGAACTAATGGACATGGTTCAGGACCCCCTTCTGTAAAGACAAGGATGGAAATCTCATCGCAGATATGCAGAGAATGTTGGGAATATGGAGAAATCATTTCTCTGCGTTACTGGTACCCTGAGATATCCAATGACGATGGGACAATCGATCACAACATGGACGACGACGTCGATTGCTCCCCTCCTAACCAAGACGAGGTCAGAACAGCTATTGCCCGGCTTAAGAACAACAAAGCCGCAGGAGCGGATGGATTACCGGCGGAGCTGTTTATGGCTGGCGGTGATGAGCTGATAAGGTGCATGCATCAGCTCATTAGCAAAATTTGGTTAGATGAATGCATGCCCGGTGATTGGAGTCTCAGTGCACTATGCCCCATATTTAAAAAAGGTGACCATACCAGTGTGGCTTTCGGCCTGGAAGATTGACAACTGACCAGATTTTCATGCTACGCCAAATCCTGGAGAAGACCCACGAAAAACAAATCGACAAATTGTCGATTATAAAGCGGCCTTCGGTAGCCCGATTTGGAAGAAACTCTACGAAGCAATGTCTAAGTTTGGTATTCCTGGAAAAAATTCCTGCCTTTGCAGGATGACTTTGACGTACTCCAAATCCGCAGTGAAAGCTGGTAAGAATCTTACCGAACCTTTCGAAACCAAGCGAGGCCCCAGGATAGGCGACACCCTATCGTGCGATCTCTTTAACAGCTTAATGAAGATCATTATGAGAAAAGCTCCAGGAAATATGAATAAAACCATCAGCAGAAAGAGTCGCCTGCTGCTCGCTTATGCTGATGATATATAAGTAGATATCATTTGGCGCACAAGTAGGGAAGTTACTGCGGTGGTGTCGAGAATTGAATTGAGATTTGAGAATTGAGAATCAGCTAAAGTGGGTCTGCTAGTAAATGAGGACAAGATAAAATGAATGGTTTCAACGAGCAGAGCCGCCACGCGATTAGACCAAAGCGTGAACGTTGATAACCGATATAATTTCGAGGTGGTGGACGAATTTATATACCTCGGATTTGCCATGAACAAAAACAACAACATCAGCCTTGAGATCAAGCGGAGAATTGTTCTTGCGAATAGATATTATTTTGGGCTAAGCAAGCACTTTAGAGATAAAGCCCTATCTCTAGTAACAAAAGTCCAACTATACCAGACTCTCATACAACCTATGTTGCTTTATGGCGCAGAATCCTGGGTCCTATCGCAAGCAGACGAAACATCTTTAGGAGTCTTCGAGAGAAAAATACTCCGAAAGATTTATGACCCTATATTGCACAACGGCGAGTATCGGCGACGCATGTATGAGTTTTATCCCGACTTTGACATAGTTAAGCTGATCAAAATAACGCGATTGTGCTGGCTAGGCCATGTGAGTAGAATGGATGAAGACGAACCAGTACGAAGGGTTTTCGAAACCGAAATCGAAGGAAGACGAAAAACAGGACGACCAAGACTCCGCTGGAGGGATTAGGTTGACGAATCGTTGGGTACACTTGGTATTACCAACTGGAGAGATAAAGCAAAATATCGAACTGGTTGGCGAAATATATTATCTTCGTTTTGTAAGGTCCCTAACACCCCGGGGTTGTTTCGAGGCCGGATAAGTAATTGGACTGCAAAGTCAAGACAATCATCCTAGATTTAGTTCAGAATCACGAGATACATCACAACCAGGTAATGTAGCAATGAATATTTTTAACGCAATACTCCACTGTGACGTTATTAATCCTTCAGAAATAAGGCGATTTACGTCATCGTATGATCCATAAACATATTAACTTTCTCTGAAAATTTCTCTACCCGCAAAAAGTATACGCGACCCATACACCTTTCCAAGAACCAGGAAAACGAATCCTTGTGAGAACAGGACAAAATATTCAACCATTTTTTTTGTAAATCTTAGTTATTAGTTCTATGTAATAGGTCGTCTGTATAACAAATTAATTACTAAAGTATAAATACTGTGTTATATATTTTATTATCGCAAGTATCTAAATGACCAACAACACTTCCATGTAATTATGACTTACAGAAGAGCCTTTGATCCTTTTGAAAGATTTCTCCCTCACTCCATGATATCGAGTACACAGTGTCGTCGTCATCATTGGCCGACCTTTCTAATACGATACAGATAGAATACGAGTGTCATATGGAAAATGGGAAAGTTATATTATCGTTGTCCTTAAAACTAAATAATACAATCACAATTATTTGTTTGCATCTTTTGCTGCTTCTTCTACTTAATGTTGTGGTCATTACAATACATACAGGTCGGAATACTTTATAGAAACCCAAAGTGGTAACAACACATACACAAACACACACACACACACACACATAGATAGAAACACATATACATAGTTACACGCACTCAGCCATGAATTTTTACACATTCTAAGGAAAAATAGAATTACATACAAGGAAACCGTCACAGACACATATACATATACAAACACACACACACATCGAAGTAAGGGGTAAAAGGACAGATTTAGTTTATACATTTGAGTTTAGTTAGTTGATACGAATACGTTGAGATTTCCATTTTTTGGTTGACTACTTCAATTTAAAAGTTGTTGTAGTAGTTGTTGTTGTTGGTTGATATAGTAGTGGCAGTTCAAGTGGTAATTGTATTGGTATTAGTGTTAAGACTTGTGCTGCTGTTGTTACTGCAGTTTTAAACTTGTAATCAATGGTTTTTACCTACTCGCACACGCACACACATGCACACACACGCCCACACATGCACCTACATACATACACCTACACACAAACTCCTTTCCCAACATAACTTTTGAGTTTCTCTTTAAGTTTTTTTTTTCTTTTTATTCATTTAATATTTGTTACACTTATAGTTACGTTGTCGTTGCACACCAATACATTTTAAAGTAAAAGGACATTTACATAAATACACATTCAAAGGGTTGTGGGTTAGAGAGTGAGAGAGAGAGAGAGAGAGAGAGAGGAAGGCAGCCCAAAGGGCGATGCTAGAGTAAACACAAATAAATGACCAGTTTGTCTTGCTACACTGATTAAGAAAAATATCTCACAAAGATTATTTGTTTTAGCTTTTCTGTGTGTGTGTGCGTGTGTGTGTCTGTAGTTTACATTTTCTATACAAATTTTACATTAAATTTAGGCAAATACAGTGCAGGCTCGATTTGTTAATTGAGTCAAGTTGTAATGGATTTGTAACATAACGACATCAAATCATGAAAACTACAATGTTGCCTTTAAACTGATTCGTTGTGTTTGTCATATAATAGTGGTTGAAGATTTTCGAAATGAAATTTCATGAAATTCAGTAATCATACCCTCACCCATAAGGATGGTAGTATATACCATTTAATGCGGAAAAAATTTACCACATAGTAGGAGCCATTTTAGACCCTTAGTATATTGCGACTTTTTAAGGCGATTGAGCCATGTCCGTCTGTCAGTCTATCTGGTTGGCTGGCCAACACAATAACTGCCGTAAATCTTTACCGACCACAATGAAATTTTGGCAATGACTATCATTGCTTAGTTTGGTATTGAAAATGGGCGTTTTAATGGCTCTGGTACCTCTCATAGAAATCGACACATTTAGGACAAAATCAGATTTGTTCCAAAGCTTTTTCCTTGTAGATGTGATTAGTTTTAACTCACACGTTGGTGAGTAATCTGTAAGTGTCCACTTAACTGGTGTTCACATCAAAATCGTACCGGTCGACATTTCTTGTAGATGAAATATACAAATGCATGAATTCCCAATTAGTCGTTCGAAAATTCCCGGATACATCTAACCGAACAGTCAAATATCGAATTAAATAATGATGGTCGCGATATTCACTTCCGTCCTGTAAACCTTTTTATAAGTTCTATTATACTGTAGATCTCTAACTGGTAAGAACAAATCCATTGGAAATAAATCCAATCCAAGAATTTTCCTAATTCCTTTGTCTTGCCTTTTCTTTACGTTTCATTGGGGTTTGTTTCAACTAACATATGTATATCGGAGCAACGAAACAGACAAGCACAAGGTTTTGTTTTGTTTCGGCTCAAGAGAGAACCTTTTTTTACATCCAGATTTGGACTCTACTCACACTGGATTATTGCCCACGATTCAGCCATCCACACAGAAACAACACGAGAAAATGAGGGAGATTGCCACACCCATTCTGGGACCTCCAATACAAAAGCTTTATGGTCGTCGGGATTGTCAATACGATAAACCGAGTGAAACACTTCCGACCTGAATGAAATTAGGTGTAAATCTTCGCGTCATCAAACGCCAATCACCGATTAAACTACAGGTGATTTTGCCACGCCCATTTTGATACCCCCCATACAAAAGTTGTTTTGTCGTCTGGTTGTTCGGCACGAGAGGCCCGCAAAAGCGAACTAATCTTTATCAAATTTTGTACTTCACAATATTTAGTCAAATGCCAGTCTCCTCTAGAAAATGAGCGGTTTTACCACACCCCTTCTGGTACCACCCATACAAAAGTTGGGCGGATGACCGGTTGATCGACACGATATCCCTCGTAAACCACAACCGATCTTAATACAATTCGGTACTAAGCAATGTTTTGCTAAAATCTACTGTGTAACTAATAATTGACTACTATGCCACGCCCAGTTTCGTACCTCCCATACAAAAGTTGGGCGGATGACCGGTTGATCGACACGATATCCCTCGTAAACCACAACCGATCATAATACAATTCGGTACTAAGCAATGTTTTGCTAAAATCTACTGTATAACTAATAATTGACTACTATGCCACGCCCAGTTTCGTACCTCCCATACAAAAGTCGGGCGGATGACCGGTTGATCGACACGATATCCCTCGTAAACCACAACCGATCTTAATACAATTCAGTACTAGGCAATATTTTACTAAAATCTACTGTGTAATTAATTATTGACCACAGTGCCACGCCCAGTTTTGTACCTCCCATACAAAAGTTGGGCGTATTGTCGGTTTGCCGACTCGTTATTTCCAGTAAATTACACTTTGGTACTAATCAATATTTTGGCAAAATATTCAATGTCTTTACCAACTTGGCATGTCCATTTTTGTTTCTCCCGTATAAGGAAGCTCTCGCAACTGTTGGCACAGAATCCACGCCCTCCCGATGACGTTCCTGAAGCGCAGTGGAAACCCATTTCCGACTCTATAAAAACTGCCGCAACAACCGTACTTGGTTTTGAAAAACCGCTTCGCAACAAACCATGGTACGATGAAGTGTGTCGCATTGCAAATGATGAAAAGAACGCTGCACGCATGGCAATGCTTCAGTCAATTGCAACACGAGCTGCGACTGAGCGGTGTAGGTAGATAAGATAGGAGGTATACTGTCTCTTTAGGCGTAAGAAACGGAAGTTGAGAAAGCGCGAGAGTCAGAAATTTGAGACATACAGAAGAAAGAACGAAACACGAAAATTCTACCAAAAAGTCAAAAGCAGATCTAGTGGGCATGGTTCAGGGCCCACTTCTGTAAAGAAAACTCGTCTCCCATTACATCCTACGAAGGCATTGGGGATCGATTCTCACAACCAGTGAGCTGTGTGCGCTTTCTACTCTTCCACTCACTGATTGGGACCTACAGTTTTACACCGGCTCCGAACTGTATTTTTGAGAACCTTTTGTATGGCTAAGTGGTCGGAGCAGGGATCGAACCCACGTTCTCATGCACAAGAGCCGCGTACACAAGCCATTGCACCACCGATGGTAAAGACAAGGACGGGAATCTTATCGCAGATGTGCAGAGTTTGTTGGGAATATGGAGGGATCATTTCTCCGCGCTGCTGGTACCTGAGCTATTTTTTTTTGATCATTAATTAATTTACAAAAATTTTTGATGTGAAAAACCCACGAAGCCTTTTGGCTTGTCAATGGCGATGAGGCAAACGATCACAATTTGGACAACGACGTCGATTGCAAGGCGAGGTCAGAACAGCTTAAGAACAACAGAGCCGCAGGAGCCGATGGATTACCGGCGGAACTGTTTAAGGCTGGTGGCGATGAGCTGATAAGGTGCATGCATCAGCTCATTAACAAAATTTGGTTAGATGAATGCATGCCCGGCGATTGGAGTCTCAGTGTACTGTGTCCCATATTTAGAAAAGTTGACCCGAGTTTATGTGCCAACTACCGTGGAATAAGCCTTTCATCCAGAGCATATAAGGTTTGATCAGGTATAATGTGCGAAAGGCTAAAACCAATTATCGCTGACCTGATTGGACCATACCAGTGTGGCTTTAGGCCTTGAATCGAAAGGCGTCACCTAGTCGTGCAATCTCTTTAACATCTTAATGGAGATCATTATGAAAAAAGTTGCAGTCATCATGAATGAAACCATCGGCAGCAAAGTCACATGCTGCTCGCGTATGCTGATGATATCGATATCATTGGGCGCACAATTAGAGAAGTTACCGCGGTGTTTTCGACAATTGCGAAGGAATCAGCAAAAGTGGGTCTGAAGGTAACTGAGGACAAGACAAAATTAATGGTTTCAACGACCAGGACCTCCACGTGAACGTTGATAACCGTTATAACTTCGAGGTGGTAGACGAATTTATGTACCTCGGATCTGCCGTAAACACAAACAACAGTGTCAGCCTTGAGATCAAGCGGAGAATTGTGCTTGCGAATAAATGTTATTTTGGGCTAAGCAATCACTTTGCAGATAAATCCCACTCTCGAAAGACGAAAATCCATCTATACCAGACTCTCAGACAACCTGTCTGTGTTTATGGCGTAGAATCCTGGGACTTATCTCATGTACAAAAGGCGGGCACACCAACCATTGCACCATGGACGGTACCACATGTTCCCATTAAGTATGAAAAATCTAGAAGTTGACCCACGTGACTTTAATCCATTAAGGCCCTTAAAAAAGATTAATAGTTTCCCATTAAATCCCATGAAGGAATCGGGGAGATATTCTCACAACCACTGAGCTATGCGTTTTCCAGTTTTCACTCACTGATTGGGACCTACAGTTTTACACCGGTTCCGAACGGTATTTTGAGAAGCCTTTTCATGGCTAGATACTCGATAGTGTCGCCGTCACTATGCGAGGTGACCGCCGTCGAAAGAAATTTATGGTAGTCAGAGCAGGGATCGAACCCAGGATCTCATATACAAGAGCCACGCACACTACCATTGCACCATCGCCTTAAGGACCTTGCTTCGCGAAATTTAAAGGTGCTATGAGCGATGCCGTGGATTCTGGGTTCGATCCCTGTTCTGACCACCTTAAATTTCTTTCAGCGGCGGTCAACTTGCATAGTAACGCCGACGCTATCGAGTATTTAGCCATGAAAAAGCTTTTCAAAATACTGTTCGAAATCGGTGTGAAAACTGAAGGTCCCAATCAGTGATTATGAGACGAGAAAGCGCGCAGCTCGCTGGTTGTGAGAACCTCTGCCCAATTCCTTCATGAGCTGTAATGGGAAATCATTTATTATTTATGAACGATGCCGAATTGATGTTCCCGAATTTACGGCGTCACTGTCGATTACAGCAGCAATGTTTTCGAGAGACCGGCCGTTACGTCGTCGCAAAGGAGACTTACTGTTCATAATTCACCCTTACTTACTTACTTATCTGATCACGAACAACCCCGAGGGGTCAGGGACATTACAAAATGTAGATAACATATTTCGCCAACCAATTCGATCTTTTGCCTTATCTCTCCAATTGGCAATACCAAGTGTACGTAGAGATTCGTCAACCTGATCCTTCCAGCGGAGTCTTGGCCTTCCTATTTGTCGTCTTTCTTCGAGTTCGGTTTCGAAAACCATTCGTGCTGGTTCGTCTTCATCCATTCTACTGACATGGCCTAGCCAGCGCAATCACGTTATTTTGATCCGCTTAACTATGTCGATGTCGGGATATATGTAGCTCATACAGCTCATGGTTCATGCGTCGCCGATACTTGTTGTGCACTATAGGTCTGCTGGCGATAAGACCCAGGATTCTGTGCCATAAAGCAAGACAGGTTGTATGAGAGCAAAAGATTCTAAGGTCTTGGATGAGAGTCTGGTAAAGCTGGACTTTTGTTACTCGAGAGAGGGCTTTATCTCTTAAATACTTGCTTAGCCCAAAATAACATCTAATTCTCTGCTTGATATTCTTTTGTTTACGGCAGATCCGAGATATATAAATTCGCCCATTACCTGAAAATTATAATGGTTATCAACATTCACGATTTGCTCGAATCGCACTGAGGCCCTGCTGGTTGAAGGCATTAATTTTGTCTTGTTCTCATTTACTGTCAGACCCAGATTTGCTGATTCCTTCCCAATTCTCGAAAACACCGCAGTAACTTCTCTAATTGTGCGCCCAATGATATCGATATCATCAGCATACGCTGCTGATGGTTTTATTCATGTTGACAGCAGCTTTTTTCATAATGATCTCCATTAAGATGTCAAAGAGATCGCACGATAGGGTGTCACCTTGTCTGAGGCCTCGCTTAGTTTCGAAAGGTTCGGTAAGATAATTCAGCCAGTCTCTTCAAAATTTTTCATCATTCCCAAAATTTGTCGATCTGTATCAGCGTAACTTACCCTTTTTTGTAATGGATTTTCACAATGGTAACGCGTTCTTCGTTTCTCTGGCACTCCATTTATAATATTCGGACAAATCGTAATCAACAGCTTTCAAATTTTAGAGCTGCCACTTCCACAAAGAAAAATTTCGAAAATCGTGCACTTTATATTCGGTTTAACTAAAATTATTGAAATATTAATTTGGTATTCCGTTGACATACAAGGATCTGCGAAATAAAGTAATACCGCCGTCTTGAAAGGTGTTGTAAAGGAAGCAACGAAGTTTCTTGGAATCATCGTATATTTTTCAATAAAGACTTTTGCGCCATCATTTACAATCACTTGTCGCCCAAATCGAGTCGTCACTGTAGTTGTTTATACAATTATAGAATACAGATTGTGTTAGATGAGATTGTTAGTGAGAGTGAGAGAAAAAAGTGTTTAACATTTACTAAATCTTGTCAATTATTTAACTAACCTAAGCTTGTTGTTTGTGTTGTTGTAGTTGACGTTTACATTTTTTTGTTGTTGTAGTAATTTTTAAAATCAATAAATTTTTATGTTTAATTTTGTTATTTAACTTTGTTTGTCTTATCTTATGTACGAGTATTATATAGATGTATAACTATATATATATGTATGTATATATAAATATCATTTTGTATATCCTTTGAGATGTTTTCCTTCAAAAACTACAGAATTTGTTTGTTTTTCGGTTCGGTTTTTTCATTTTCTTCTTGTGTTTCTTTTTCGTCTTCATCATAAAAATCCCATTTACATTAAATAACAATGAATATTGTGTTAAATTTCTTAACTATTTACATATTTCTATCTAAAATTTTTCTTAAATTTGTGTTTTTTTTTTGTTTTAATTGGATTTCACTTAGAATTGAGTATTTCTTTGCTATTTGTTGTTGGTTGCTGGCTGGTGATTTCATCGATACCTAGTACTAGATCCTTAATTGGATTTGTAGTTGTAGTTCAGATTATCAATCCGTTCAGTTTGTGTTGGAGTTAAAGCTTAATGATGGCTTCTGGTTGTTTAGCTTAGATGTACATACTTAAATCTTCGTAGAAATCTTGCAAATATGCTATTAATTGTGGAAAGGACGGTCGTTGTTTTGGATCTACCAGCCAGCAGCAGGACATAACGGTGAAACTGAAATGATAGAAATGTAATTAATAGTTTTAAATGTTATCAAAGCTTCGGTAATAATCCAAAACAAATTATCCTTATAATGATCTAATGAGGTTGTAAACTAATCAATAAACCATCAAGAATTTAAAACAGATTATAAATTTCCAACAAAAAAGTAAGAAATCGATCATTTTACATTTCAAATAATTGCTGGAATTTCAACCGTGCTTGACCTAACTTTAATTTACTCATCTCAAATACCCAATTTCTTTAAGGACCTTACACATCCTTAGAAAAACGTGAATAACATTTTCCAATAACATCAACATCATCTGCTGACGCAAGTTACATCTTTAATTTTAGATGAATTAATAAAAATCACAGGAGGTGTCAGAGGACATCCGGTTGGATCGAAGTTCCTGTCGCTGTACAGGGTGTTTCAGGAAGTACCGGACAAATTTCTCCAGCGTATTCCTTGCCTCATTTCATGAAGAAAAGTGCACTAGGATCATGTCCGAAAATACAAGGGTGCGAAATGGCAGCGGGTTCATATTTTTCGGATTGGTGGTCGGAGGGTAGTAGGGTAAAGTTGCTAACTTCTGAGCCAGTGGTCGGATTTTTGGGCTTGAGGGAAAGGTCTTTACTGAAATGCAAAAATGTTTGTTTTTGTTTTTGGAAGCGAAATATCAGCACACATTTATTTGGTTTTGTAAATTAACACGTTTAAGATTTTAGTTTTCCTACCACTGGCTCAGACGTTAGCAACTTTACCCTACTACCGTCCGACCGCCAATCCGAAAATTTTGAACCCGCTGCCATTTCGCACCCTTGCATTTTCGGACATGGTCCAAGTGGACTTTTCTTCATGAAATGAGCCAAGGAATACGCTGGACAAATTTGTCCGGAACTTCCTGAATCACCCTGTATATTATGTACTACACTGCTACACATGTGTAGTTTTTTGTTGTTTGGATGCAAATATAACATGTGTTTGGAGCTTGTCGGAAGTATAATATACTTGTGCCCAAACGCATTGTGTTTGCTATTCAATATTACATGTTTGAGATACAGTGATTAATATGTTATAACATCTGTGTTTGCGACTCAAATATATCTGTGTTTGTGCTACAAATACAGCAGTGTTTGTTGCACTGTTTATGCTCTCTCGAGGGCAAGAAAATAAAAGAGGGGCAACGAGTGTGCATATCTTGTAAGTGTGGATATGTAGTTTTGCATTATTCTTTCAGTGAGTGATTCATAAATATTCCTGAATGTGCGTGTAAATTGCAGATGAAGTGTTTCTTATTTTGCCTGATGTACTTTATAATTTCATTTTTAATTTCATGTATTCAGTCATCGATGGTTCATCGGACGGAGGATATCAAAAGCGCTTGATCAGTGAAAAAAGAATAAACGAAGGCTCGGACGGATAAATGGTTTGTGATGTTAGTTTGGTTTTTGTGTGTGTGTTTCTCACCACAGTGAGAAAAGTGTTTGAGGAAAGATACTAGAAAAGGCAACAACGTGAATACCTTTTTCTGCCCGAGCCTCTATTGAAGAAATCGGAATGGCAGACCATTTGTGAAATATAATAATAAAAAAACACAAGTAATTAATACACGCTTGTCTTGCATGAACTAGAGTTGTATATGAGTATATTGTTTGTGTACCAACGCATAGTGATAACCAAGGCATAGTTGAAACCTTCTGAAAACAACAACTTGAGAGACAACAAAGAAAGGAGAAGCAAAACAGCAGCAGATTCTCATTTCATAAAAAAGTAATGCAATTAATGCAAGTAAATGTAAAATGTAAATATTAAAATTTTTTATAAATGTGGATATATGTATATTAATAAAATTAATTATAATAAATAAAGAAAGAAAGATAATAAATAAAGGAAGCTATGTGTAAGTAGCGACAAACAGTCACTCTGCACAATAAAATAAATATCTTCGGTTAGTGAGTAGTGTGAATACACACCATAGTGGCTTAACGGGCTAGACGCTGCTGAAGATGATGCATCACAAACATCGAAACAATCGTCCAGCGAATGTGAGTTCGAATCCCACCCGCGGCATTTACATTTTTTTCACTAACCGGAGAAAACATGATCTCTTAGCCTAAAGGAAATTACAACTTTGAAAGAATATTTCGTTTCTAAATATTTTTATATTTGGGACCAAATACGCATATGTTTCCACGTAAGTATATGGATGTTTGGGATGAAGCACGCATATGTTTCCACGTTAAAGCGTACATATTTGTCAGTGAACATACTGTTTGCATTTAAATTCACCTGAGTTTGGGACTTGCAAACATATCAATGTTTGAAATGTGTTCCAAACATATACATGGTTCCTCCAGAATATGTTTAGGAGAATATGTTACAGAGGCCGTTTTTTTTCAGCGTGTACTTAGTTCCAATACGCCTAAGCCGCCCGTTGAAAAATACGATAACTTAAATGGATCTTTAAGAAAAGATACTTTTTGTAAAATGATAAAGTTTTTTTAAGAAAAAAATTTTTTTTTATAGAATGATTTTTTTAAAAAAAAAATATATTTTTAGGTGCTCTTTGTAAGAATATGTATTATGTTTTCAACGAAAAGTTCCTTTTTTAAAGAGAGAAGGTACTATTTTTGAAATGAAGTACTTTTACAGAAAGTTATGATGTATCCGACCTTTCGTATTATATTCTAAATTAAAATCTTCGAGCGTTGGGTCGTTTTTTAAAATTAATTTTTTTTTCTTCGATATTTCGCTGCCCTTTGGGTAGCACCGTCAGGAAGATAAACACTAGTATTTATTAAAAACGAAAAGAAAAGTACTTTTATGCATTTTTGCATTTTTTTTTACTAAAAAGTACTTTTTTTTAAGATGAGGAACTTTTTGAAGAAGTGGTACTCTTTTAGCAAAATATTTTTTTTTTAAGAAAATGTACTTATTTTCTGAAAGGCTACTTATCTCAAGAAAGGAAAAGAAAAGGTATTATTTTATATTAAGAAAAGGAATTTTTGTAAGAAATGGTATTTTTTTAAGAGAAGTTATTTTTTTGAGGAAAAAATTTTTTTTTTTATTTTTAACCTGGGGCCGATATTTTTCAGCGTGTAGAATTAAATCGTCTCTTAAATTATAAATTCACTTTGGCCTGGATTACACTGTGACACAAATGAAAGCAATTTGTTTCGGACCTCAACCATACCAAAAAATTGTGAAAGTACTTGGACGTGGTATCACAAGACCCCGCTCGGTTTTGCTACTATACGTAACAATTTTTTTTACAGGCCGTACAAAATTTTGGAGGTGGGTCAGGGCCCTATTTCAGATTTTCTTCAATAAATCGTAAACAGCTTAAAATATTGAATTACAACCTTTGACAATATTGTAGGTAGTTTCCCATTTCACAATTCGCTCTAATTTATTTCTAATGTAATTTTTGTTCATTAGTGTATTTGATAATATTGTTAAGTATATTAAAGACTACAACTTTGTAGAAGATATCAATTTGTAATTTGTTAAATATTGAAGACATATAGGTGAATATTTAAACAAAATGGTTAAACGCAGCATTTCTACACCAATTATGGAGCTCTAAATATCATTTTTGTTGATTAGTGTTTTTAGAAAAGTTAGCAAGAAATTAATAAGCTACACTTCTTTTTAAACACAGCTACCGCAATTTATTTACCGTTAGGCAAGAAATGTCAAAACATATAAAATATGTGCAATTTTTCATGAAGGTTTCGAGAAATAATCGATTAACAGTGTACTTTTTCTTAGGAATATATTAGAGGGAATTGTGAAATGGGAAAATAGCTACAATATTGTCGAATATTGTAATGCAATATTTCAAGCTGTTTAGGATTTATTGAAGTAAAATCTGAAAATCTGAATACAAAATTTTCTTCTGCTTGCAAAAAAAAAAATTGTTACATATAGGGGCAAAACCGAGCGGGGTTTTGTGATACCACATCCAATTACTTCTCGAAAATACCGTTCGGAACCGGAGTAAAAGTGTAGATCCCAATCAGTGAGTATAAAACTATAAAGCGCACAGCTCACTGGTTGTGAGAAGCTCTCCCCGATTCCTTCTAGGGATGTAATGGGAAACCATTTATTTATCCAAGGACTTTCACAATTTTTTGGTTTGGTTGAGGCCCAAAACCCACTGTGGCACAGTGTTATTCTAAGAGACGGAGCTTTACATACTTCAGGTTGATGATGCCTAATATTTTGGTAAAGTTCCCCAGCGACATTTCTGCAATTGTTTTTTCCTCCTGGCCTCACTTACAAGCTCGTATGTTTCCATACAAATGAATGTCTCCTTTAGCCTATTTTTGCATTAATCTGCTGTTTAACATCAGACGTTGCCACTGGATGTATCTGCACGCTGAAAAATAACGGCCCAGTAACATATTGCACGAACCATGTACATGTTTGCAAGCACTTTTTTCATGGGTTGAAGACCAGCTGTGTTTTTTCCTTTAGCGTCTATTACGTTATTGTTTTGACCAGTTTTCAACAAACAAAACCACATTTGGCTCACAAATACATAAATTACAACCTATTAATCATTGTGTTCCAAATATCTTATATTGAATAGCAAACACAATATATTTGACCACAAGTATTATATATTTGCGACAAGCTTTAAACACGTTATATTTGCTCCGAAACAATAAAAAAGAGAATTTTCAGCGTGTGTCTCTTTCGCAGTAATAATGTAGCCCACATCATTTCATACATTGTCCCGGGTCGGGTGTTTATAAACAACTTCTTGGATAGTCGTAGTGTTTCCTACCAAATAATAAAGCAGAACAGGCATTGTCCGATGACAAGTTTCTCTAGAAAAAGTGATAACTGTTGTACATATTTTGAAAATGATCCTTTAATTTTGATAACTGTCGAACCAGGTACAAGAAGAGATTCCCCGGAATTGTGGCGTTATTTTATACTGTTAGTTTATGCTCATGCAATTTGCTAGTCCTGACTTACTTTTAGTTAATAGATTCATAAATAGAACTAAATCAATTCCCAACTTACAATTCATCTGGACAATTGATAGGTTGCGCTAGACGGAAACCATCAGCAAGATATGGTGTTAATTCAAAAATATCCACTTCTTCAAATGGAGTCAGTGCTAATGTGGCCAATTCCCAAAAGAGGACGCCTAAACTCCAAATATCCGTTTGATACGTGTAGAAATTTTTCTGTTGCAAGGACTCCAAAGCCATCCATTTGAGTGGACGATTTTCGTTGTCGCACAAACAGTGATAATCGTCAGGAAAGAGATCACGTGATAGGGCATTATCACAGATTTTCACATAGGAATCCATATCCAAACTGTAAGGGAAGAGAAGAGAAAATAACAAAAATTTAATTAAGCAATAAACATAAATTAAACATTATTGTTTAAGGATTAAAGGATACAAAATATTTGGCATAAGAAGTTGTTGAGAATTATGAATCCATTGAAAGTAATTTGAATTTTTGCGATTAACTTAGGAAGGACATTTATGACGGATACTTTTTGCAGGTTCTTATGGTGGTTATGGCTTCATAAGAAACGTGTGGAAAAAGTTGAGTTTTTCCACTTCCAATACTAATTATCGTAACAGGGTCATTGCAACTTTTTTATAACGCAACGATCGTGCGACCTTAGGCTAAGGCGACTACAAATTCCATTGCACTTTCATCTAGGGAAATATTATACTTACTAGCAATTCCGCGTTGCCACATCTTTGTGTATTAGCCCCACCGAGTGGAGATGAGCCAGCCCTTTAGTTACATGCAAACCAAATTCAACCAATTGACGGGTACTGAGTGGGGTGTTCATTTCACGTGATTTCTGTAGGAATCTGGAAAGATGAAATGAAAAACCGATAAATGCTGTTTGAATAAACGTTAAAGACTTGATTTTCCGTTACAACCCCTAAAGGGATTGGTAAGATATTGTTTACACCTGTGAGATTAGCGTTTCAATATCTAGATTAGAAATGGGCGCGTGACAAGAACTTTGGGTGAATCACATCAGTCGTGAATAACTGAATTTATATTTACTCCTTATAAGCACAAATTCGGACACGGATCCGATTCGGCCCCGGAATTGAACTGAAGTGAACTGAACTGAACTGAAGTGAAATGAATTCAACTGCATTGTATTGAACTAAATTGAAATGAATTGAATTGAATTGAATTGAACTGAACTGAACTGAACTGAATTGAATTGAACTGAATTGAACTGAGCTGAATTGAATTGAATCGAATTAAATTGAATCGAATTAAATTGAATTGAATTTAATAGAATTGAATTGAATTGAATTTAATAGAATTGAATTAAATTGAATTAAATTGAATTGAATTGAATTAAATTTAATTTAATTGTGTTGAATTGAATGGAATTGAATGGAATTTAATTTAATAGAATTGAATTAAATTGAATTGAATTGCTTTGAATTGAACCGAGTAGAGTTCAGTTGAGTTGAATTGAATTGAATTGACAACTGAAGTGAACTATATTGAACTGATTTCAACTGCATTGAATTGAACTCTATAAAATTGAATTGAATTATATTGAAATAAACGGAATTGAATTCAATTGGACTGAATTGTACTGAATTTAATTGAATTTAAGAGAAATGAATTGAACTGAATTTAATTGAACTCTATTAAATTGAATTTAATTATATTGAAATGAACGGAATTGAATTCAATTGGATTGAACTGAATTGAATTGAATTTAATGGAATTGAAATAAATTGAATTGCTTTGAATTGAATAGAACTGAACTGAATCGAATTGAATTAAATTGAATTGAATAGAATTGCCTTGAATTGAATTGAATTGCAGTGAACTGAATGGAATTAAATTGAATTTAGTTGATTTTAATTCAATTGATTTGATTTGAACTGAATTGAATTCAACTACATTGAATTGAACTGTATTAAATTGAATTGAATTAAATTGAAATGAATTGAATTGAACTCAATTGAATTGAGTCAAATTAAAATGAGTTGAATTGAATTTAATAGAATTGAATTAAATTGAATTGAATTGCTTTGAATTGAATAGAATTGTATAGAGTTGAGTTGAGTTGAATTGAATTGAAATGAAATGAATTGAGGAATTAAATTAAATTGAATAGAATTGCCTTGAATTGAATTGCATTGAACTAAATGGAATTAAATTGAATTTAGTTGAATTGAATTCAATTGAGTTGAATTGAATTGAACTGAATTGAATTGAATTGAATTTAATTGAATTGAAATGAAATGAATTGAGGAATTAAATTAAATTGAATAGAATTGCCTTGAATTTAGTTGAATTGAATTCAATTGAGTTGAATTGAATTAAATTGAATTGAATTGAATTGAATTGAATTATTAATTTAATTAAATTAAAATGAATTGAATTAAATTGAACTGCACTCAAGTGAATTGAATTGAACTCCAAAATGAATTAAATTGAATTTAATAGAATTGAATTAAATTGAATTGAATTCCTTTGAACTGAATTGAATTGATTTGAATTGAATTAAATTGAATTGCATTTAATTGAATTGAATTAAATTGAATTGCATTGAACTGAACTGAGTTGAATTGAATCAAATTGAGTTGTATTGAATTGAATTGAGTTGAATTGAATGGCGTTAAATTGAATCGAGTTGAATGGAATAGGATTGAATTGACTTGAATTTAATTGAATTGAATTAAATTGAATTGCAGTGAACTGAAGTTAATTGAATTGAATCATATTGAATTGTACTGAATTGAATTGAGTTGAATTTAATTAAATTGAATTGAATAGGATTGAATTGAAATGACTTGAATTTAATTGAACTGAATTACATTGAACTGTACTGACTTGAATTTGAATTGAATCAAATTGAGTAGTATGGAATTGAAATGAATTGAATTGAATGGAATGGTATTGTACTGAATTAAACTGAATTCCATTGAACTGTACTGAATTGAATTTGAATTGAATCAAAGTGAGTTGTATTGAATTGAACTGAACTGAAGTGAACTGAATTGAATTCAACTGCATTGAATTGAACTTTATTAAATTGAATTGAATTCTATTGAAATTAACAGAATTGAATTTAACTGGATAAAATTTAATTGAATTGCATTGAACTGAAGTGACTTGAATTGAATCATATTGAGTTGTACTGAATTGAATTGAGTTGAATTTATTTAAATTGAATTGCATAGGATTGAATTGAATTGACTTGAATTTAATTGAACTGAATTGCTTTGAACTGTACTGACTTGAATTTGAATGAATGAATTGAATTAAATTCAAATGAATTGAATTCGACTGAATAGAGTTGAGTTGAAATGAACTGAATTGAAGTTAATTTAGTTTAACAAATCGTTTAATTTAATGGAACTACATGGCATTAATAAACTGCGTAGCCAAAAAATAAACAAATATATTAAAAAATCAAAACAAATCATATACATATATTTGTAAAGTATATTATTTATATATCCGAAATTGTTCCGGGTCACCCTGTACGAAATAAAATCTTGACATTGATTTTGTTCCCGTTTTCATTTTCGGTACTAATTTTAATCCGAAATGATTTCGATTTCGGATCCGATATATTTAACAATTTGTTCCGGTCTTACTTCAAGATTGCATCCCATCCCATAAGATCGGACGCAATTCTCATTTCGATAACGAAAGGCATATTACAACTGCTCGCGTACCCGATCTTGAATGGAGAATGGAGGCGATCTCGAAATCATATCAGAGAGGTTGGCTACGATCCGGTGCCGATATGCTTACTGGGCTCAGTTGAATATGCCATCAAAATCCATCACAAAACACCAAGAGAGTTTAGCTAAGCATGTCATCGTTCTAAAAGCCTAGATAACCTTTTATTGTCCACCTTTGCTACTTACATTTTCAAATTTCCCTTGGTGGGATAAGGATATGCGATTTCCGGTGGCCCAGGCAACTCCGTGTTCGCCAACATGGGAGCCATGATATTTTGATGACCCACGCCAATCAGCATGGAAGCATCCTGCAGCAAACAAGCCACCTGCGTCAAGGAGGCTCCATCCACAACCGTCTTAATGAGCACATCGCAAGAGTCGCCCAATTTACCACCATAAATGCGACCATAGGTGCCCTCCTTGACGAGCTGCTCACATTGTAAGGTACCCGGTTGGACAGTAGGAATGCGACGCATCTTCTCTTTGCTACCATTAGTGCTGCCACCGCCAGTGCTGGCGCCTCCAAAAACACTGCCATTGCCTCGACTTGATTTGGGAGTAGACATGCTGTAAACCTAGAAAGAAAGTGGAAGAGCAAAAGCGTGTGATAGATTGGATGATAACAGAGTATGTGAAATTAATTTTTGTTCTGGTGGCTAAAAACTAATCCTTGTGTTGAACCCTACACCCGCAGGACAAAACAACCATTGATGCTATCGCACGGCATGTGTAGGGAGGAGGCAAGTTTTGTTTACCCTTGACATTTGGAAGAGTTAATCTCTGGACTAAATCTATGTTGGGCATAAAGATCTACTCACAATGAACAGTGGCCAGTAAACAGTGGAAACCACTTCAATATGGGAACTCATAAATCTTTTTCGGTCATTTATGTTCAAACCGCAGAGAAGAAAGAGAAATAGAGAGAGAGCGAGAGGGATGAAAGGATGGAGGTCTGGAGGTTCCTGGTGTAGTGTGAGCCAATCAATAAAAGGGACGAGCAACAATTCCAGCTATTCATAATAATGGCTGATGGTTCTGTGCTTGTGTGTTTGTCTGTGTTAAACGGAAACAATAAAAACTACAAAAAGGATATAACCAACAACAGCAAAAAATAACGACAATAACGCTACAACAATGACTGGTCCAGACCAATGACTCTGTGGACGATGACGATGCTGACGATAATGATATTAATGATGATGACGAACAAACCCAATTTAACCAAAGTGAACTGAAACCATTTGTGTCAGAAATCATCGCCACTGAGGCTCGACTCTGTAATCATCCTTTTCAACGCCATCACTTCATTTAGTTGCGAATCCAGGACATTGTCGCCGGTCGTTGTTGGCCTTATCGCTTGTGGGTCGTACATTTTGCCACGATTAAAGAGTACACGACCACAATATGAACAATTTATTTGTGTTGTGCCACAAATTGCTTAACGTTCAACGCCCGGGTTGGCTTCACTTTAACTTGATATATAATAACAACAATTGCCCATCGTCGCAATTCTCTTCAGGCCCAAACAGCAGACGATTCAGACCATTCAATCCAATCCAATCCAATTAAACTGACTGACCGACCGACCGACCGGTCGTCCTACCAGCCAACCTCCTGAGCAGTTGTCCTGTGTGCGAGCAACGCAACATCAGCAGCAACAAGACAACAACTGGCAACATCAGGAAAATAACAATGAATTCTTTGTGTCGTGGCCAACCAACCGGCCAACGTCTCGAAGTACAAAAGATTCTGAAACAACGACCGGCCCAAAAAGCCTGAAAACAATACCATAATGACCAAACGAAACTAGTACACCCCAGAATCACTTGAGGAATCACAAAGTTGGCCATAACGCTTTAACGACGCTCGTAAGTCGCCCAACACAATCGCTTGAAACAATGGACGATAGGAACAGCAATTCACTACTTGGATGGCGAGTGCAATAAAAAGGGGCCCGTAAGCCATAAGTTTGTCAAAAAGATAACTATCCATCAATGCGAGGGTGTGGTGAAAAGCTACATATGCATGAAATGTAAATCGTAAGAATAACCAGCAACGTGGAAAGAAGCCAAATAGATTGAGTTAAAGGAAACTTCAGAACTAAAGCATTTATTAATTTGCATCGTGGGCAGGAAATTAATATAAATTTGGTTAATTAAACAGGAATGACACATTTTCACTGATCAGATATTGGAATTGCATTGGCACAATGCCAGTAAATGATAATGTCTCCATGATATTTACGTCAGGTGGAAAAGAGAATCTATGCAATGAAAAATCTGTATTTTTAATGTTTGGATGCAAATATAACGTATGTTTGGAGCTTGTCGCAAATATAGTTTACTTGTGTCCAAAATCATCGTGTTTGCCATTCGTCACGAATGGCCCGAAATCATTTTCAAGTGTTAATACCATGTATTGATCTTTCGAATACAAATTGTTTGCATAAAATTTAATTTTTCAAGTTACTTTTTACAATTTCAATTTATATCGGTCTTAAAAAACACCCTTTATACGGAGGTTTGGCAAGAAACACATGAATGCTTCCACGTAAGTATATGGATGTTTGTGATGAAACAGGCATGTGGTTCCACATAAAATTATGAATTTTTGCAAGTAAACTTGCTAATGTTTGCATTTAAATATAAGAGAGTTTGGGACTGGCAATTATATGAATATTTAGAGTGGGTTCCAAACATATAAATTGGTCCTGCAGAAGGTGTTTGGAAGAATATGTTATACAGGTCTAATATTACAAATATATTTCCTTTCCCCTTTTTAGAAAACTTTTCTGCTGTGTTTACTAACAGGTTTTTTGAGTGCAGAAGTTCTTCCTGATTCCATTTAATGATTCCCATGAACCTACGGAAATTATTTCATGAGTTAGTTTTTTTGTTGATGTAGTAGTTTAGTTTTTATAATCCAATAGGTTCCAACTGTTCGAAGTTATTTTATCAAATATCTGCCACAGATTTCTCAATTTGTATCGGTTATATGGAAGAAGCCCTCTCCAATCCAAGCTAAATATTCAACGTTTCTCTCAGTGTTCGTATTTCCTGGGTATTTCATGGGTAACCCAGGGTAACCCATTATTATTGCCGTGGGGAATGGCTAGCGATTGTTTACCCATAACCCACAGGGTATGGAGGAAATAATGGGTAGCTACCCATTACAATGCGGAATTACCCATTACCCTCAGAGTAATGGGGAAAATAATGGGTAATTACCGACGAAGAAAGGGGAATTACCCATGGCGATTACCCTGGTAACCCGGATCGGAAATATGAAAATATTAGAAAAAATTTCTATATCTCGGACACGGAACGCCAATCGAAACAATGTCAAATTTTTGCCGGTTTCTAAGGGTTTTTCAGAAAGTGGTCCAATTCCTATGGAAGATTTTTTCCAAAAAATCGCCAAAATATGAAAATCGCTAAAATAAAAAAGTGACTATAACTCGGAAACGGTGCGTCCAACCGCAAAAATAATAAATTTTTTAAATGGAAATGGGTTACTGTGGGCAACCTATTATCCATCGCCGTGGGTAACTACCCATTGTCTTCCCCATTACCCTGTGGGTAATGCGTAATCGTGATGGGTAATTCCCCATCATTGTTTTTCCCCATACCTTGTGGATAATGGGTAAAAAGCATTACTCATTCCCCACTACGATGTGTATGGGTTACACATGGGAAGGTACATACGATCTCTGGTTTTTCTCAAGGAATGTTTTGTTAAGTCGGTTCTTGCTCCATAATCTTTAGCATTCCAAATCGCTCCCATGAACTTTGTTTAATAAAAAGAATGTCCTTCGCCCTAAACGAAAAGGTGTCTGATCGCATCTGGATTTCCACACACGGAAAAAAATTCGAGGCTTTGACTGATGGTTGGTTGCATCCCAAGAGAGATAACGCAAAACTACATGGCCTCAATGTAAATATTCATTACATCAATAAAAAGTTGCATATATCTGCTGATTTTGACGTTGTTTCAGTAAAATAGTTTCGTTGTGGCAATACGACACTTTGACTGATAGTTGCATCCCAAGAGGTATGGCGTAAAAACTACATGGCCACAACGTAAATATTCATTGCATCAATGAAAAGTTTCATACATCTAATAAATTTGTCGTTGCTTCGATAAATGTTTTCGTTGTGGCAATATGTCTATACGCTAGCTTACTTTTGATGAAAGTATTCGTCAAAGTGGCGAAGCTTTTTTCCAGCATAGTTGGTTTAGAGAGTATTTCGGGTATTCTCGAGTGTTTTGTTGACAGATTCTTCTATGGCAAGATATGACCGAGATTATGCTGACACAGAAATAAATCCATTGCTGTTAGTCGGGTTGTCATCAGACCTATGCAAACTCATTTACGTTGACTGTTCTAGATATCTGTTCCATATACTACGAAAACCTGAAACCCGTGTCAGATCCTGATAGCCTCTAATAGTTCTTTCGTCACAAAGTTCATAAGCTCTAAATTTTGAAGTAAACAGGAACAGTTATTAAGCGGGAAACTTCGTACACACCCTACGTTGGTTGTCTCATTGTTGTGTTGCTGCTATCAGTTATTGGTTGTAGGTGGTGGTGGTGGTGATGATGCTGCACAATGGGTCATTGTCTGTTTGTATTTGTGCGTAGGTCCTATTGCTTTTGTGTCATTGTTATTTTTACTGTTTGAGATTGTTATTGTTGCAAAGTTTTCTACTAATGCTACTGCTATGAATGTATACATGTGAGCAGTTGTGTATAGCTGTGTGAGAACTTGCGTTGCTGTACACCAACATAAAGTCTGTTGTATATTTAACCCCACCTACTGCAACGGCTCCATTCGCCACACAACCCACCCACGAGATGTTGTCCGTTGTCCGACGCCTCTCACCCCCCGCTCCGTCTGTGGTTTTTATCTTATTCACAATTTATAGTTAGTGAAATGAAGAAATTTTCAATTAAAATGAAACAATACACACAACCGAAGGCAACGCTTTGTTCGCCAGCAAATGGCGTATAGAGGGCGCTGATGCGTTTTTGTTTTGTTGTTTCGTTAAACACAGAGACAATCACAGAGTCGCTCAGACACCGCGTGAGTGGGGTATTGGTGATAAATCTTTGTCACCAAATAAATGCCAAAACAAGGAACAACTGCCTGGGGTTTGGGTTTTCATATTGTCAGGAAAACGCGAAATATCAGCGATTGAATAACATGCAGAGAAAATGAGATGAAAAGTCATTATGTTCTGCTGAATGGAATACGCCTGTAGGCTACATTGTAGGTGAATGTTTAAAATTAAATCCTAGTTAATTGATATTTTCTGACAAAGTTCATAGCCATATGTTAGAAGTAACGAAAGCCGGGATGAAGGCGATTTAATTAGAGCGCTGAACGAGTGAGCGCTGTTTTTAGTTCACCTCAGCAGAATAAACTAGTTCGTTCACTTAGTTCACTAGTTCATTTTAGATCATAGCGTCATTTCAGTTAAACTGCCCATATCAGCAGTGAGTTAAAGAGGTCGTTTTAGTTGAACTTGTGATTTAGATTAAGCGGAACGAATACTCGGGAAAATGGTCTAATTTTTGCAGATTCCTAAGGTGTTTTGGTCTTCGTCGCTAACTAAATCGCTATATTGAAGGCATTACTTTACTTTTATTGACTATTTTACAAACTCATGAGGTCAGACGTCTTACACATATTAATTATACAAACAAATTTCAACATATTCTTCCAACTGGCTCTATCCTTCGCCATTTCTCGCCAGTTGGTAACACCAAGGATACGGAGGGATTCTTCTGCCTGGTCTTTCCAGCGGAGTCTTGGTCGTCCTCTATTCCTGCTTCCATCGGGTACGCTATCGAAAACCTTTCGCGCTGGCTCATTTTCACCCAATCTGATAACATGGCCTAGCCAGCGCAACAGGCCGAATTTGATTCGTCTAGAGACGTTCACGTCAGAATATAAATCATACAGCTCTTGGTTCCTGCGACGACGGTACTCGCCTTTTTCAATAACAGGACCATATATTTTACGAAGAATTTTTCTCTCGTATACTCCCAGGTGTTTTCCATCCGCTTGCAATATGACCTAAGTTTCGGAGCCATATGTCAAGACAGGTAAAATGAGAGTCTGATATAGCTGGACTTTTGTCCATCGAGGGAGGGCTTTGTTCCTGAACTGCTTGCGAAAAATATAGCATCTATTTGCAAGCACAATTCTCCTATCTATCTCCAGGCTGACGATGTTGTCCTTGTTCGCGGCAGATCCAAGGTAGATAAATTCATATACCACTTCAAAATTAAATCGGTTGTCAACGTTCAAGTGCGGACCAAGTCGAGAGGTTTCTCTAGTCGTTGACACCATTAATTTTGTCTTGCCCCCATAACAGCAAGACCCACCTTCGCTGATTTATTTTCGATTCTTGAAAATACTGCAGTAACCTCTCGCAAATTTCGCCCAATGATGTCTATTTCGTCAGCATACGCCAGCAACATATGGCTTTTCGTGTTAATGGTCTTGTTCGTATTTACTGCAGCCTTTCTCATTATTATCTTCATTAAGATGTTGAAGAGATGCATTACTTGATGTAAAAATTGAGTTTGGTTTACCTATTGGGTTCTCCGTTTCCGACATATTGGTATTTCCGTAGTGTTTATATATTTTTCATGCAAACGTGGTCAACATTCATTCCACATAGATGGGGATGATATTAGAGTTGACTAAGGTTGACTAAGAGAGCATGAACTACCTAACTTCAGAAGCAAAAGTGCGGGACAGTGTGAACTAGTTCATCTAGTTCACAAGGGTGAATCGTTCACTTAAACCAGGGGGTTTCTCAAAGAGGATGAACAGGTAAAGAAAAAAACTTGGCAACCCTGGTAGAAGCGAACAAAAAACAAGAGAAGCGCCTCGTTTCTCTGCTCTCTGCTCGTTACTCTCTTCGTTGCATATTTCAATACACGAGCAGTTTTCTGATGATGTTACAGTATCTAGCTATAGAAAATCCAACCATGTTTATGTAAAATTTATATAAAATATGTATGTAAAAAATATGAAATAATCAAGTTATGACGCGAGAGAAAAATGAGTTTGAGTGTACCGCATTGACTTTTTTGTTCTCTTCAACGAGGGTTGCCAAATTGCGCGGTTTTTCTTCTCTACCTGTACACCCTCTTTCCGTGTCTATGGAACAGCTGATCGAAAAGGTAGATACTAAGGAAATGATGCGGATTGAGAGACCAAAGAAGACAGAGATTATAGACCATGCAGTAAACTAAGTTTAAATAGTGTTTGATTGATGCTAATGACATGTAAATTATGTTTAAAGTTATTTGTATCTAACGACAATACCCATTCCCTTTTATTTCTGTACGTATTATGTCCAGCCAAAGATTAAATTACAAAATCAACTCGAACTCGATGAAATGACCTACTAGCTCGTCGTCATCAAGAGAAAGTGAAGAGAGGGATTGCGGCTCTTGTATATTTCTCTATGGTTCAACTAGTTCGTTCGTGGACTACACATCTCTAGACTTTATCCTCATCTTGGAATAGTTATATGAAATAGCAAATCATGTTTGTGAGGTTGATAACATATTCATTATAGGCGAAGGCCGCAAGTAGCTTGTTGCAGCTTTTTTCAATACCATAACGGAAAAAAGGAAAGAAACGAAGGAATTGAGTAGAGTTTACCCAAACCAAAAAAATAAAAAAATTGACTTTCTAGTTAAGGACACGCCTACTCAAGCAATGAAAAACTCCGTTACGTCCAAACAAAATTTCATACACCATAAAAAAAAACGGCCTCAGAAACATATTGCAGAAACCAGTCGCTGAAAAATAAGGGCCCCAGCAAGATATTGCAGGAACCATGTACATGTTTGCAGGCATTGTTTTCGTGAATTGAAGAACTGCTGTTTTTTCTTTCTTTAGTGTCTGTCAAGTTTTTGTTTTCATTAGTTCTCAACCCACATTTGGGTCACAAATACATGTAGTAAAGCCTATTAATCATTGTATCCCAAACATGTTATATTGAATAGCAAACACAATGTGTTTGGGCACAGGTATAATAAATTTGCAACACATTATTTTTGCACCCAAACAACAAAAAAAAAATTGAACATCTGCTGCTTTTGTTTCTTTTTGCCTGCCACGTTTTTGTTTTCAGCAGTTTCCAAAATACGTATATTATAACCTATTAATCCTTGTGCCTCCAACAAATAATATTGAACAGCAAACCCAATGTGTTTGGGCACAAGTATACTATATTTGGGACAAGTCCCAATACCGTTATATCTGCATCCAAATAAACAAAAAAGACTGATTCATCAGCGTGTATAAATTAGCTTCGATTTGGAGAATGCAATTGCTGCAAACGAACATTTGCTGAATCAAACAAATAATATCCGTTGTGATAAATAAATAAAATCGTGTAAGAGATCTCAAAACAGCTTTACAACAAACCGTAATCCCCAAATCCTAAAGAAGATTTACAAGAATTGTAATACGATTCCAGTAACTGTTCTTTCGTTTACCGCAAACGAGTTATAGTAACTAAGAACTAAAAAACTTTTACGGGAAACGAAACATATTTTCGTCAAACTGAGATTTCGAGCTCAAAAACAAAACCAAAAGCGAAAATTTTTTGTGACGAATGGCTGTTACTCAAATTTGGTTCCGAGTTATTTTTAGAAAATTTGTAATCTATTTTAAGCTAACAGATATCCCGGTTAGTAAAAATTGTAAATTCCTCAGGTGGCATTCGAACCAAAGACAATCAAGAACTAGGTGACCGGAAGATATGAGCAATTGGCAACCCTGGTAAAAGAGAAGTAAAAAGTGATAGCAATTCACTCAAATGCATTACTCTATCGCGTCGTATCTTGATTATTTCATACTTTTTGCATAGTCTATGTAATTTTACTTCAACACGGTTGGAATTTGTATAGTTAACCACCTAAACTGTAATAGTTAACCATAACACTGTCAAAAAGCTGCTCGTGTATTGAAATATATAATGAAGAGAGTAACTGAGAGAGCAGAGAATGGCTAGGGTTTCCCTCGTTTAGTTTGTTGACATTCGAGTTAAGAGAAATTTTGACTGTCTACTTGTACATCCTTTTTGTTAGAACTCACATTCTTTCGATGTTTTTGAAGCATCATTTAGGCCCGCTGATGTCTAACGCAATGGAAGCATTATTAGAAGCATTTGATTGAATTTTACTAACAAATTTATTTCGAAACTGCCGCGATGGCTGAAGTAGAGTTGAACCCAAGCACCAATACTTTAATCCCGTACGTCTACGTACTGAACCATTGGACCCGTTGCGCGAATGTACCTACAAATCTTAAAATAAATAAATACTTTCCCAATACATCCCATGAAGGTATAAAGCAGAGTATGCTTTCCAGTTTTCACTCAGTGGTTGGTTAGATATTTCATGGATTATTATTCGATAATGTCGTCGTCACTAAGCGAGGTGGCCGTCGTCGAAAGAAGTGTAAGGTGGTCAGAGCAGGGACCGAACCCACGCTATCTCGCACAACAGCAGGGCACACTAACCGTTGTTCCACGGACGGAAATATCTACGAACCTTTCTGGTTTGGTTTTGTGGAAAGAATGCCTCATCAATTCAATAGACAGGGTAGTCTACTTGTGGGTTTATATAAAGTGGGGGGCGAATGATAGTGTTCGTTTCGTATCGTAATACGTAGTTTGGATGCACAATTAAATGAAAACTTGATTCCAAACTTACGAAACAATTATACACGCTGATGAATCTGTCTTTTTTGTTGTTTGGATGCAACAATAATGTGTTGGTTGCTAGTCGCAAATACAGTATTCTTGTGTTCAAACATATTGTGTTTGCTATTCAATATTACATGTTGACGACACAATGATTAATAGGTGTAATGTATGTTGTAGTGCCCCAAATATGGCTTTGTTTGCTAAAAACTGCTGAAAACTAAAACGTGACAGACAATAGAGTAAGAAGAAATTCTTCTTCAATTCATGAACACAAAGCTAGCAAACATGTAATGGTTCCTGCAATATGTTACTCAGCCGTTTTGTTTCAGCGTGTGTGTATAAAGTTAATAGGGCCAATATATAACTAATGTCATCAATACTAGAGTTTTGGAAGGTTTCATCAAAGTTTTCATTTCAAGATTACGATTTGAAACGGAAGCGATCAATCGTCCCTTGTTGTCTCTTATAGAAGTGAAAAGCAATTCATGAGAGTGATCACCTTTGAGCTTGTGCGTGTTTTTTCTTTATAAGAAACATGTTGGCCTATTTGACGCAAATTGAAATTATGACAAATTTTCGTTTAGAGCAAAAAAAAAAAAAATTATTTGCCGGAAATGTATCAATGGTTGCGGTCAACTATGAAAATAAGTAGCAAACGAAATATTTTTAGGGCGAAGTAATTATTTCTGCGCTAAACGAGGTCTAATTGGGGGGTTTTCTTTGTGTGCAGTGGATGACCGACAACCTTCGAAAGAAATTAATGGCGTTTAGGAAGGGTCTAGAATCTGTCGGTTTAAGCACAAGCTTCGCGCGAGCTATACACTGCATTATCGACGTAATAGTGCGAAGTGGCCTTTATAATTTACTTTACTTTTATTGACTATTTCACAACCTCGTGAGGTCCGATGTCGTACACATATTAATTAAGCGAACAAATTAAACAAATTTCAACATATTCCTCCAACTGGTTGTATCCTTCCCCTTTTCACGCCAGTTGGTAACACCAAAGATACGCAGGGTTCTTCGGCCCAGTCTTTCCATCGGGGTCTTGTTAGTCCTCTTTTCCAGCTTCTATCGGTTGCGTTATCGAAAACCTTTCGCGCTGTCTCATCTTCGTCCATTCTTCGTCAACGCAATGGGCCAAATTTGATTCGCCCAGCAGTTTCCACGTCAGAATACAAATGATGTAGGCGGTCTTGGTTCCAGCGACGTCGGTAGTCGCCGCTTTCATCTACAGAACCGTATATCGGGTTTTTCAATAAGAGCGCTACAAAAGTTTTTTTAAATAAAACAAAACCGGTTTTAGATACCAATGAAATTCTTTATTCCTGTGAAAGTACGTTCGATGCCATTATGTATGGAACTCGATTTCTTTTGCATGGCCGCCACGGGCACGCTTGCAGGAGTCCAGACGCTGAACCCAATTTTCGTCGGTTTTCAAGCATAAATCGGCCGATACTGCTGCAATTTCATGTTCGATATTCGTACGAAGTTCATCAATCGTCGCTGGCTTGTTGGCATAGACCATAGACTTGACGTAGCCCCACAGGAAATAATATAACGGCGTCAAATCGCACGACCGAGCCATCCAATCGACTGGGCCATTACGTGAGATAACACGTTCACCAAACTTGGTTTCCAATAAATTGATTGTGGCATTCGCTGTGTGGCTTGTGGCGCCGTCCTGTTGGAACCACATGTCCTCCAAGGCCATAATATCCAATTGGGGCCAAAAATATTCGGTTATCATTGAACGGTAGCGATTCGCATTCACAGTAATGTGCCGGTCTTGATCATCAATGACGCCGCCGGCCCATAAACCGCACCAAACCGTAATTTTTTCGAGATGCAATGATGACTCATGGATTACGTGTGGATTGCTGTCTGCCCAATAACGCATATTTTGCTTATTAACGAAGCCATTCAGCCAGAAATGAGCCTCATCGCGGAAGATGATTTTCCGATGAAAATCCGAATCGTAGCGGTCTTAAAGTTGAGGCCACTGACTCCAAATTTCGGTAGTAAATTTTAATAATTTCGACTCGTTGTTGGCTCGTATATCTTTCCAGGATGAAATGGCAAACCTTACTGTAGAGAAATTTCAAAAGAGCGGGAAAAAATATTTCGTCGATAACATGGGTTCGATACCTGCTCTGACCACCTTAAATTTCTTTCGACGGCGGTCACCTCGCATAGTGACAGGGACTCTCTCGAGTATTTATCCATGAAAAAGCTTGTCAAAAAAGAGTTCGGAATCGGTGTAAAACTGTAAGTCCCAGTCAGTGAATGGAAAAACTTGAAAGCGTCAAGCTCAATTATTGAGAGAAGCTCTCCCAATTCCTGCATGGGATGCAATCGGAAAACAAGTTTTCATTGTGATATTCAAGCTGTTACAAACGCAATGACGAACTAAATATACCCTTCATGCTACAGCTGGAGGACCCATTGAAATTGGAAGCCTCATTTACGTACTTTTGCTTCTCTACCTCCTCCTTCTCCCCCGCCTTTCAGGAGGCATTGTCATTTTCCAACGGGAGTGTAATTAAAACTTTTGACTAACGATGATAACCCGAATAAACTGTAAAATATAACAACAACAACACTAACAACTACTAAAATAAAGGAGGACGTTAAACTAAAAATCGCGCCACCAACAACTACGGACATTATGTGGGAGAGGGAGGAGGTAGCAGGGAAACCACCATAACATTGTCTGCCATCTGGCTGATGTCGCTGATGTTGCTGTTTTATTCGAACTATTGCAGTTGCTTACATTTCTCTGGCTTTGGCTGATGCTGCTGTGGCTGTTGTCGTTGCTGCTGATGCCACATGGCTATGACTTGTGGCATTGGTGATGACTTGTGGCATGTTGTTGTGATAAACACAGATATAGCCACAAAACTCTTGCTCACTCGACATCACACACCCACCCAAGACAAAAGATTCACAGACAGTCAACCAGACAGACAGACACACACAGAGAGAGACAGACATAATAATTATAAAAATTGTTGTTGTTTGGATAGTAAAACGCTTAAGTTACTTACGTACAACCTGCAACAACAACTACAATTACTTAAGCAAGGTATGCATATGCAGCAAAGTGTCAACCAACTGTGGCATTGTTGCTCGCACTTGTACTAGTCTCAGTCCACCCCTCTCTCCGTCTCTGTCGTTGTTGTGGTGCAAGTGTGACATTTTGCTATAGATTTAATGGACTTTCATTTTATGAGGCACATCCTGGAACTTTGCTAGCAAGGAAAGTCTTTCAATTAAAGCTTAAATCTGTAGAAGAGAAACTTTTCATATAAAAAGAGAATCCTGGGGCAGTAGTTTAATGTGAAAATTTAGTGAACGGATTTGGTAATAATTTCTGTAAAAGTTTTGACTGACATTACACCTCTTTCTGTAGTGTAAAGAGAGAGCAGTGATCTGGTACGAGTAGTACTATTGGTGGGTAAAACCTATTGCAGTTGATCTTATCGATTTTCAAATAAAAACTCATTAAAAGTTTAAAATACGGAATGACTACACAATTTCCAATTTAAATTGAGAAAAAACTTTATAAATATTATTTTTGTTTGTTTGGACAAACACTAGTTCCTTGATTGAGAAATACCAGTTCCAAACTACAAGTATTTCCATTTATATTGCTGGGCTAGACAATTTTAAGTATTGGCAGGTACAATCTGTGTTACAGTTTTTACACGAAAAAACGGCCCAAGGAACATATTGCAGGAACCATGTATATGTTTGCAAGCATTGTTTTCATGAATTGAAGATCTGCTCCTTGCTGGTTCCTTCTTGTCTGCCACGTTTTTATTTTCAATATTTTTCAAACACATATGTTTTTACATATTAATCACTGTGTCTCAAATATGTAATATATTATAGCAAACACAATGTGTTTGAACACAAGTATACTATATTTGTAGCTTACACGCTATGCTTGCATCCAAACAACAACAAAAATATAGATTTTTCAGCGTGCATATCATAGCATTATTGCTGGTTATTTCAGTGACTCAAAGATTTCACCTCAGTTAAAAAATAGCGAAAAAATTAACGTATGAACATGGTATATTTGCCTGCAGACCGAGTCGTATAGACTTGGTCAGCACCGACTCCAAGTTTAGCATTTCCATCAAAAGTCAATATTACAGTACTGTAAAAAACTGTTAGAATGAATTTTACTCGTATTGTGTCCGACATACACTTAAAGACGCATCTCATCCAGGTCGTCCTAGGTGGGCTGTTGTGCCAGAAAATATCGATGCTGTGCTTGAACTGCTATGGTAGATCGTTATGTGAAATACTGTGATACAGAAGCAATCTTAGGCATTACTTCCATTCCTATCCCTTCAATACTGCACGAATATTTGCTCGAAAACAAAATTTCCTGTGGTGGATACCGCATAAACTGTAAACCCCTCAAAAAAGGTTCGTGTCAATTGGTGCAAGGAAGTTTTGAAAAAATTGAATTATGATCCTTTACCAGACGTCTTGAAAAGGCGACAGAGTCATGGATGTATGAATATGAACCTGAGGTTAAATACCAATCGACTGAATGGGCCTTTTAAGAAGAACCAAATCCACCAGAAGTTGTTCGCGCACGAAGCGCTTCGAAGCAAATTTAGGGATATGTACCTGTAATGTGCGAACGCTATACAGGTCTGGTGCCACTTTCCACCTGTCCTCGGAAAATATGAAGCTTACAGAAAGAAAAACTTCGATATTTACTACAGCTGCCATGAGCGAAAGCACGAATTTGGGTGCGGATTTATAGTTGGCAAGAGAATGCGACACCTAGTTTCAAGGTTCAACCCAGTGAGTGATCGCATAGCCACCATTCGCATCAAAGCGAAATATTTCAACATCTCGTTAATTTGTGTGCACGCATCGACAGAGGATGAAGATGATGAGGTCAAAGAAACATTTTATGAGCGTCTGGAGGAAGTATATGAACGCTGCCCTGACCACGACATTAAGATTATTCTGGGCGATTTTAATGCCGAATTGGGAAAGGAAAGTGTCTTTCGACCAACCATCGGTAATGACAGTCTACATGATACCACCTCCGATAATGGAATAAGACTGATAAACTTCGCCGCTGCAAAGAACATGGTAGTTAGTAGCACACGATTCCAGCATAAGGACATTCATAAGGCGACCTGGATATCTCCTGATTAACGGACGAAGAACCAGATTGATCACTTGGTAATAGATGGCAGGCACTCTTCTAGTGTAATGGATGTACGTGTGATTCGAGGTGCCAATATCGACTCGGATCATTACCTGGTGGCTGCGAAAGTTCGCACGAGATTGAGCAGGGCGAAAAACGCACGAAACCGAACACAGGAAAGGCTATATTGACAAACTACAAATACCGGAGATATCAATGTCCAATCGACTGAAGCTTTCTCCCCTGCTCGAGCAGAATACCCCCCTCCCGAAGACCCAGATGCACAGTGGAAGCATATCTCCCATTGCGAAAGTTCATACAAGACTGAGCAGGGTGAAAACGCACGAAGCCGAACACAGGAAAGGCTATATATTGACAAACTACAAATACCGGAGATATCAATGTCCTATCGACAGAAGCTTTCTCCCCTGCTAGAGCAGAATACCCAGAATACCCGAAGACCCATATGCACAGTGGAAGCATATCTCCCATTCTTCGGAAACCGCTGCATGGACTGAACTTGGCTATCAAAAACCGCAGAAGGATATGCCATGGTACGGCGAAGAATGTCGGATTGCAACTGATGAAAAAGACGCTGCACGTATGGCAACGAAACAGTTAGTTACAACGCGTGGTGCGAGTGAGCGGTACAAGAGGCTAAGAAGGGAGTAAAACCAAATATTTAGGCGGAAAAATGGCAGTGGGATCAGAGAGAGAGAGAGTGAAAAAACCGAAATGTGTAGGATGAATATTGAATCCCGAAAGTTTTTACAGAGGGTAAGAAGATCGAATAAGGGGTCCAATAATGGGCTGCCCTTCTGCAAGGACGAAAATGGGAATCTGGTGACTGAGAAGCAGTGTGTGCTCAAAATGTGGAGAGACCACTTTCCAGCACTACTCCACTCAGATTCTTCCACTGCAGATCAGGAGGTAATGATAGTGGAATACAGTGTAGATTGTAGTGGAGATAGCTTTGCTGGGCATCCGCCCTATGTCAGGGAGAAACTTACTGGCGTAGGAAGTGTAGTGAGGCGTGTCCTCAGGACGGACTGGGGCCTTAGTAGGCGGGCTGCGTGTACCATATATGGTGGGCTTTTTGTGGCTTGTGCTTCCTATGGTGCACCCGTATAGTACGACACAGCCATGACTGTCGTCGGAAGAAATCGTGTTTTGTCCTGCCAGCGGATATTGTTGTTGGCCTGTCTGCCTGTATGTAGATCCGTCGATATTGAGGCACTACAGGTATTGTTATTGATTTAGATGGTATGGGTATTACTCATGCTGGGGCGGGTTGGGGCTTCAGTAGTGTTTTAGAGGACGATCGGACGTTTGGGCGGTTGGCTCAGTTCGCACGGGGTGCGTTCAATAGGAGTAGAGCCAGAGTGAGGTAGGGCGTGTGTTTTATTCCCACTGGTAATTCCAAGCCCAACTGAGGTTTATGTTGTTCTGTTGATTGTTGCGTGTCTGTGTTGTTTTGAAGCGTTCATGTTGGCGCGTTATTTTGTTTTATTTTTTCTTTTTTTGCGCTGAAGAGGACGTTTTTATTTTGTTTTTTATTTTTTTGTTTGTTTTATCCATTTAGTGAACGATTGCTGCCTTTTTGTTGTATTGTCTTGTGTGCTGGTTGTAGAGCAGAAATAGTGGGTAGAGCTTTTTTGCTCGATGTAGAGTTGTATTGCAACCGGGTGCCGAGACCCATAGATCGATAGGAGTTTAGATAGTCTCCGTTCCTAACCAAGGAAGAAGCTATGCCCAAATGCATAGTTTTAAATTGGTACTCGGATGCTTTGGCATACGGGGCCGTTGGTCGACGCATTGTATTCACCCGGTGTTAAGAGCACTGTGGGATTAGGCCATTGTGGCAGATACTCACAATAATCTATAACACATATCTGTCTGTTCAAACAATCGCGGTATCAGTCTTTTATCCATCGCGTATTCGAGCTTATTATGTGAAAGACTAAAGCCATTTATTGAAAACCTGATTGGACCTTATCAGTGTGGTGTGGTTTTAGACCAGACAAGTCCACGACTGACCAAATATTCACTTTACGCCAAATCCTGGAACAGACCCACGAAAAGCAAATCGATACATACCAACTTTTGTCGATTACAAAACTGCTTTCGATAGCCCCATACTGGTAAAATTGTACGAAGCTATGTCTGAACTTGGTAGTCCGGCAAAACCGATCCGCCTCTGTAGAGTGACGCTGACCAACACCAAATAAGGAGTGAAAGTAGGGAAAGACATCACTGAACCATTCTGTACCATACTGTATCTCCAAATTAAATTATATCTTAAAAAATAACAATATTGATAATTATTAATTTAAATGTTAATACATCGCGTTATTTTTCACCGGGTCAAAATATGACACCATAGTATAAAAAAACGGCAAAATAAAAAATGGGATAATTTAAAATACGAATGTTTGGTAGAATGTATTACAAATCGTTAAAATAAAAATGGCAAATTTTCCTTCAACTCGGAAACGGAGCGTCCAATCGGAAAAATTCCAAACTTTTGCAAGATTAGTATTGGAACAAATTTGAAAAGATCGCTAAAACATAAATTGTCCCATATCCCGGATTCGGAGTTTCCAATCGTCAAAGTTACCTAATATTAGAACTGAAAACGAGACCAGGCGTTGTCTTCAATACGACACCAAAATTTATATAGTTTGTTAAATCGACGAAATCGAAATGATGACATTTTCGTGATTTTTGATGAGTATGGTAACACATTTCGTGGCCATCTGTGCTGCAATGGATATTGTACATAAGAATATGGGTTTCTGTAGGTTCCAATCGGTGAGTGTAGAACTAGAAAGCGCAGTTTTAACAATTAAAATTGCTTTCCATTCTCAGCAGTTAAATTCAGCTATTTCAGCAGACTTTTTTTTGCTATGGTTGCTAAAGTCTATATATACAAATTTTAATATTTTGTCTCTCGGGTTTATCACAGGTATCCGGTGGCATTGTTGTGGCGACAACAACATTCTCATCCTTTGGCTGTTATAATATTTATATCCTTAAGGATATGCCTTGGCCGTAAAGTTGAAAGTGTACACACTTCTCATATTTCTTGGTGGGTAAATGACTTTAGATAAATTTGCAATTTTATTTTTATGTTGTCAACGTTCAATGGATGGGTGGATGGAGGACAACGTTAAGGAGGCGTTGCTTGTTAGTTGGACGGGTTAAAATCTTTCGTGGAATCTCTGGTTTTGTGTTCACTAATTAGAATTGTGATTAGAGATGCTGAGATATCATTTATCCATAATAAATATGGGATGCATAACGTGTTGCCTGACACCAACTGAACATAATTTCAAAATGTTTTCTACGAGCAGTTTAGATTTGGTTAGCGATAATTTGGCCATACGCACTGAACCCAAATGGCAGGAGTTGCTATTGATAATGGCTGGATATTAACAAGGGTGTGTGTGGCAGTCATTGGGAGGTGTCGGTGGTGGCGATGGCGGTGGTGTTACTAGTAGTTGTGGATGTAGTTTCGAATTTATTTGCCATTATGCTTAACGTGACACGAACACTACTCTATGCCGCATGTAGATTTACATTTACATTTACAATAGCTACATGTAAAGCAACTTCCTTGTGCTCGTCCTCATCCTCAGCCTCGTATTCCTGAAAATCTTTTCATCTTCAAAGTCAATGTACAAGTACGTACGTACTTGTTAGTGTGTTTGAAACTTTGATGTTAAATGCAGCCTGCTGTTACATGCTTTTTGTTATGGATGCCGTAGTTGTAGTTGCTGTTGATGTTGCTGTTTGCTGTGTGACACATCAAGTATGACACATCATCATAATATGTATCAAATCACAATGTCACAACGTCATCGTCATCTTCATCGTAACAGCAACACAAGCCAGCCTCATCATCATGTTCCACTTCTGGCACTTCAACCACCCCATCCAACTCACCTACACAAAACATCATCATCTGTCCCATGCTGTGATATCTTCAACCCACCAATCCACCCAGTTACCCATGTCTTTTTCGAATGGCTTGCCTAAAGGCGTTTGCCAAACAAAACACCAAAAAGGACATCTAATACACGGATGCACGTGTGCCCTATGTGTGTGCCCTTGTGTCACTATGTCATATTTGTGTGTGTGTGAGGGTTGGTGTTGGTGTTTGTGTTACTGTATTGTTCGCCAAACTTTCGAGTATTGGTTACATAGGTAACCGTTTATTACATGTCCTGCGGATGGTATGAATGAAATGGTTGTTACAGAGTTTCGAGTGCGGCAAAGTGAATATCTTGTTAGCTTTGTTTATGACTGACGACTGCAAGTGACACACGCTTATCAGAAAATCAACTTTGGTTGTTGTGATTTATGTGTGTGTGTGTGTGTGTAGCTCCGAGCTCGTTGCCAGACCGAGCAGTGGATGAATGAATGCATTTGAGGATTTTCATATTTGATATTTGACGTGTGTGGGGAGCTTAACTTGTGACGTTGAAATACAGTTTTGGAGTCATTAGTGCGATAACAAGCAACATCAGAACATGCATTCTTGCATTCGAACACAAAGTTTTGTCGTAGAAGCCATTTGCCTCATTGACTTGAAAAAAAATTTTGCTATTAACCGCAAGTACTGGTTGCCACAGGCAATTTGTTTGCTATTACAGCAAATGTACTGGTATAACAACAAACTATTTGCCGTTTTTGATGAAATAGCAAAATAAATGTTTGCTAAAACAGCAAACATATGTTTGATGAAATAGCACACATGTTTGTGTTCCTATTTTCAGCAACGTTTTTTGGAAAGTGATTTTGGTCCTTCGAGCCGTAGTGCGCTATTCAAAATGCAGTTTAACCTTCGCCTTACCTACATTCAACCGGGAGACCATTCTGGTTTTAATACTTCAATATAATTATTAATTTTGTGCAAAGCGATTATCATATTTTTATTTTATAAAATATATTTTAAATATTTTTCAATTTTATTTCGTGGTTTATCATCAACCAAAAGGGCAACCCTTTGGTGTGCATTGGTAAACTATGAACACAAAATCCTTTGGTAAGGCGAAGGTTAAGGAAACTCTAATAATGAAATACTTTAGGATTAGAAGTGTGGGGGAAAACAAGGAGAATGCCATTTTCCTTGAAGCTCGGTTAATTGTGGGCAATCGCAGAGAGAAATGAATATGCAACCAACTTCAAAATTATCAAACAGCAACAGAAATCTCGGTAAAAATTGGGTCTGATGACCTTATGGGGAACTTTCGATGCCCTTAGTCACATAATAGATTTCAGTAGATACTGATGTGATGATGACAACCACAAGTGACTTATAAAGCTATAAGTCGCTCGGTGTTCAACTATGCCGCCCGGTGTGGTCATCTTTCTTAACCAATGGAAAGGTCTGCAGAGGATCCAAAATATTGCACTACGAATCGCAACCGGATGCACACAAATGACGAACGTGGATCATTTACATGAGGAGACCAAGTTACTGGCAGTACAATAACATAATGTGTTGTTAACAAGACAGTTTCTTATGGCTTGTCATCTGCCCAGTCCCCCCACCCATCATATTCTGATGCAGGATCCACCTTCTCGTCACATCCGGAATGACATCAGGCGCTACTGTGCGGACATCCAAGACGTCATTCCGTCGGATGTCAACAGACTGCCGATGGCAGTAGCTCAGAAATTGTTGCATAGCACGGCGGTGTCACCCACCCGTGAACACCCACCCGTGATTTCGAATAATGAGAGGCTTCTGCCCAGGCACACCACCAGGCACACCACACCACAGAACCATTCTGGCCCAGCTTAGATCTGGTTGGAGTTCTATTCTGAACTCATACAGATCAAGAATAATCCCATGCACCTTAGATCAGTGCCCACACTGCCTACAAAGTTCTCATGACACTATTCGCATTTTCAACTGTCCTGATAGGTCTACTGACTTGCGCCCAGTGGACCTATGGGACAGACCCCTTGGAGGTGGCTTAATTTCTCCAGCTCCCCACCGCTACCTCCAGTGACACAAAGGGAAATTACACATAATTTTGTTTTTTATATCTTCCAGGGACGAACGAGTGGAAACAGACAATCTGTTACAACAACAACAAATTGATATCTGACACTGTTTCCACCGGCCGGAGAAACATCTTCAGGAATGTGAGGAAGAGTATCGGTGATAGACATAACATAAATTTGAATATATTTTCAAAATTTTGACAGATTTTTGTTTACGCCAGCATTTTGAATAAAGGCCCCAGTAACATATTGCAGAAACCATGTACATGTTTGGAAACATTGTTTACGTGAATTGGAGATTGTAGCTTTTTGTTTCTTTATTGTTTGTCACAGTTTCGATTTCAGCAGTTTTCAACAAGCAAACCCACATTTGGGTCACAAATACATACATATATTATAACCAATGAATCATTCTGTCCCAAACACGTTATATTCAATAGCGACCATGATGTGCTTGGACACAAGTATACGTTATATTTGCATCCAAACACGTTATATTTGAATCCAAACACATTATATTTGCATTCAAACACCAAACACCAAAATTATTTTTCATGGTGCCTTAAACTGCCTTAAGATATTTCCAACTTGCATCGAAGATACAGTTTTCCCAAATAATGGAGGCACTAACGGTTGGTACCAATCCCAAAGTGGAACGAGACACCGAATGAGCTGCCTATGGACCGGCCCATCTGCCTACTGGACACAATGGGCAAGATAGGTACATGAGAGAATCAGTTTTGATCATTTGCTGAAAATTGCGGTGCGGTGGAAATGAAGTCATGTTCTGCGATTGATGCAAATGAGGTTGACGAGGGCGAAATAAAAGCAGTTATCGAATTTGATCGACACGAAATTGCAGACAAGCTGAAGGTGTCGCCCATGACCGTTGAAATCCATTTGAACCAGCCTGGACTTGTCAAAAAGCTTTATACTTGGGTTCCGCATGAGCTTAAGGAAATCGACTTAACAAAGCGGATAAGCAAGTGAGATTTGTTGCTGAAACTCAAAAAAAAAAAATGATCCATTGGTGAAGCGAAGTAACACTGTAGCATTTTTTAGGATTCTTTACAACCATGTTAACCGAATGAGATCCTGGTCGAAGCTTGATGAACGCGCTCAAACTTCATCAAAAGCTGAAGTGCATCCAAGAAAGGTCATGTAGTCCATTTGATGGGATTTTAAGGGAGTAATTTATTTTGAACTGCTTCCTAAAAACCAAACCATAAATTCTAACTTTTTTTTTAATTTAGTTGTCTTAGGTTCTCGTTAGTTTTAAAGTTGTAATTTCCAATTCGTCTATTATCGGCAATTGACGAACCTTTATGGGACACTGAAAGAAACAATACCTGAATTGTTAAGTCGGAGAGACGTGGTTTTCCATCACGACAACGCTAGGCCTCGTCGCTGAATTAAAATTTTGTTGAAAAAAGGGTGATCTGCTTCCAGCTTCTCTAAGGCCCATTCACCGAAAAGCGACGTTGTGGTATGGCACGACAAACTGGATATTTTTGACTTTGAGACATGTCACGAATCATGCGTGAGCTATCAAAAATTTAACACTGAAAATCCGAATAGCAAAAAAATCACTCTTTACCAATGGTACCAATTCATGCACAGTAGATGGGCATCTGATGATGAACTTGTCACGAAGTTGAATGCTGGTCATGTCAGTTAGTGTGTTTTCCGGAATAATATATTATTCTAATAAAATTTACCTATTTTTCACTAAAACAAGTTGATCAGACCTTGAATGCTGGTAGTATTCATTGACATGTAAACTAACAAAAATAAGGTCATTACAAAAATTCAGACGGAACTTTTCCGTTTTGTGACCTGAGAATGCTGTCACTGCCAGTATTTTTTCATTGCTAGCTGCATTGGAATTAGTGATGTGAGGTTCCGAGAATTTGAGGAACCGGTTCTGTAGAGTCCGGTTCCAAGAAGGACCGGGTATTTGGACAGGTTCCGGTTCTCAGCAAATTACTGTCCCAGAGAGGTTTAAGTGTAATATTTTATTGAAAGAATATAAAATTTGATAAAAATACACATTTTTATACCCTCAAAGATTAACACACTTTTGTTGCCTTTGGAACTGAGTTCTCTTATTCTGGAACCATTCTACAGTTCTCTTGAATCGTTTTTCGGCCTTTTTGGAACGGTGTTCCGTCCTATTGAACCCGTTTTTCGTTTACTTAAGAGCCGTTTTCTGTCAATTTGGACTCGTATTTCGGTTCATGTGAAATCATTTTCGGTTCTTTTGGAACCGTGATTCGGTTCGTGTAAGAACCGGTCCAGTCCGGTGTTGTTCTGTGCGGTTCTGTAGAAAAGGATTCTCGATTCTCTGCATCACTAATTGAACTATTGAAGAGATCGCTTGATATGCTTTAGCATTGATCTAATGACGATATCACAATCATTTGCTCTGGATCTTTGTAACGGGTAGCTCAAGTTTGAGTTTCCCGTAATAGTTTTCTTAATGCTTGCTTTATTTAGATGTTGACTAGATCGCACAGTATGCGGTCGCATGTTCACAACAATATTCCAAAAATTTTGCTGTCCTTCAAGTGTGACACTGTTGTAGCTGGGAGTTTAATTAGAGCAGGGTTTTCGCGACTATTCTTAATATTTACACCACTAAGATGTTGAATGGTTTGCAACATATATTGTGGCTTCTTGGTTGAGTTTTTGCTTGGTAGAAATTTTTTTCATTTTTTTTTATCAAATTTTTTTATCAAACGCAGCGCATTATGTTGGCGAAGGAAAATTGAGGTAGTGGCGGGCGGAAAGAGGGAGTAGTGTCTGTTGACATTTGCCTTGAATCTTTGTATGTCACAATTGGTGGGAAATACACTAGCCGGAAGTTTATTCCACATACGGACTGTACAGCTGAAGAACGAATTTTCTCTATAGTGTGTAGTGCGGTCAATCGGCAACTCGATAAAAAACGGATGAGAGTTCCTGGAAAGCCGCGTACTTCGGCTAAATATCCTCACGTCTAGCATAAGTTGACGGATGTTCGAGGAACACATACCTTGGAAATATCGCTAGAACGATGCTCAAGGGAGGCAATAGAGTTGGGTACCCTACTGTCCCCTATTAATACCCTCGCTCTCCTCTGGACTCGGTCGAGAAGCTCCAAAGAAGTCCTAGGAGCACCTGCCCATATATGGGAGTTATACTCCATATTTGGCCTGATGTAGGTGGTGTAGATATTGAGAAGATCAGTTGGAGTGAAGTATTTCTTGCACCTCTTTAAAACGCCTAGACACTTGACTGCATCTTTCGACACTTCAAATACATGTTTTGCCCAACGGACATCGCATTGTATTTTCATGCCCATGACATCAAGAGGGTCTGATTTAACAATATCCACACCGTTCATAGACAATGACGACACACCTGGGTCAGCAATCCGTTTATGCGACAACAAACAACACTGCGTCTTACCCGCATTAAAATCTACTTTATTCTTTCGACCCCATTCAACAATGGACACCAGATCGCGGCGAGTGTTTCATTCATTGTCCGTTGTTTGACTTAAATCTGTTGAAGACTTGGCCTACGGTTGAATGAATAAGACTGACAGAGATTACTGTCGTCCGTAAAAGAGTAGATTGGATTCCCAGTCTGACCCAGGAGATCGTCAATGAATATAAGGAAAAGAGAAGAAGAAAGAACATCTACATCTACAACAACTCGTATTGGGCGATGTCTGAGAAAACTCGATATAAATCGAGTGAAGTTATCACCGACACCAAAAGCAGCGAGCTTTGACAAGAGTGCATCGTGCCAAACTCTGTCAAAGGCCTTGGAAATATCAAGAGCCACTACCTTACTCTCACCAAGCCGGCGGATGGATCGACTCCATTGTTCCGAAAGGAATGCCATCAAGTCTCCAGTAGATCTCGGAAGCAATACTGCCAATCAGTAAGAAGGTCATTGGACACAAGATATTTCACAAGATGGTGGTTAACCGTGCTCTCCATAACCTTCGAGAGCGCAGAACAAATTCCAATTGGGCGGTAATTTGCAGGGTCACTTGCATCACCTGTTTTAGGGACTGGCTGGACATTAGCAACCTTCCTACGTGCCGGGAAGACTCCCGCACGGTATGCAAGGTTGAAAAGGTTGCGCAGTGGACGTGCCAGCGTCGAAGAGCACCTACTCAACACCAGTGCTGATATGCGATCCGGCCCGGGGAATTATTTACTACGAGATTCGCAAGAACCTTTTTAACTCCTCGCGTTCGAAAAAATATCTTGGACATGGAACAAGATACGTAATTGATCACGGGGAGTGGTTGATTGCTATCCGGCAAGGAAGAGTTCCTTGCAAACATTTCAGCCAGGAGGTTAGCTTTATCAACCGGTTCAGTGAATGTTATACCATCTTTAAGAAGAGCTGGGATAGAGGAAGATCTATCCATTATTCTTCTTGCAAATGACCAAAAGCTCTTACTTCCTCTAGGGAAGAAAGGACTTTAGAACGAATGCGCTGTTCGTGAAGAAACTTTTTGCGTCGAAGTATTTTGGTACACATTGATTGAGTTGGCCTATTACGGGTCATATTAATAGGCCGAAGCTACGAGGCGGATCAATAAGTCCCTAACTTTTCGAACTTCCCTTGTAGTTATATGAAATGCAACACTGCTCCCATCAAGTACCACCTTTTAGTAGACTACTGTCAAATTTTGAGCAACATCCGTCATTCACTTTGCGTTTAACAGCTGTTCAAAACATACAACCTCGTGCATTTTTTTAAATGGAAGAAAGTGAATTTCGAGTTCTCATAAACATTATTTTTTGCGAAAAAAAAACCGCCAATCAAACCAAGTAAAAGCATAGTATATAATACTATGGGGACTCTACACCATCGATTTCAATGGTAAAAAAGTGGTTTACTGACTTTCGTTGTGGTCGCACAAGTACAAATGACGCTGAACGTTCTGAACAGTCAATTGAGGTCAATACACCCGGAAATGTCGAAAAAATCCACGATATTGTGTTGACCGATCGAAGAGTAAAAGGGCGAGTAATTGTTGATGCCATAGGCATTTCATATGGCAGTATGGTTTCGATTTTAAATGATCAGTAGGGTTTAAGAAAGCTGTCTGCAAGATGGGTGCCGCGTTTGCTCTCAGTTGACCATAACCGTAATCGTGTGACAAATCGCTTCAAAGGGTTCTTTGGAGTTGTTCGAAGGAGTTGTTGCGGCGTTTTGTAACTGTGGATGAAAAACGGATCCATTACAACACTCAGGAGACTAAGCAGCAGTCTAAAAAGTGGATTACCCCGGGTGAACCGGCTCCGAAGAAGGCCAAGGTAAGTTTGTCGGCCAATGAGGTGATGGCAACAGTGTTTTGGGATGCACGCATGATAATCCACATCGATTACCTTCAAAAGGGAAAAGCAATAAACGGCGAATATTATGCCAGCTTATTGGACCGATTTAACGAGGATTTAAAAAAAGACCCCATATGGCGAAGAAAAAAGTTACTTTTCATCAAGATAATGCACAGGTGTACACGTGTCTAAAATGCCATGAATTGGGCTACGAATTGTTATCTTGTCCGCCATATTTTCCGGATTTAGCCCCCGGTGACTATTCCTTATTTCCAAACCTAAAGAAATGGCTCGGTGGAGAGAGATTTAGCTCCAACGATGAAATTATTGATTAAACAAATGACTATTTTATGGACCTCGAAAAATCCTATTTTTTGGAAGGGATACAAAAATTGGAGAAACGTTGGACTAAGTGTCTTGAGCTAAAACAAGATTATGATGAAAATTTTTTTTTTTTTCAAAAAAAAACTGTTTCATTCAAGAAGTCACGGACTTATTGATCCGCCCGTATTTATTATTTTTCGTATATTTTCGTGAGCTTTGATCTAATTGTTCATGAGATCCTGGGTTCGATCCCTGCTCAGGCCACCTTAAAATTTATTTCGGCGGCGGTCATCTCGCTTAGTGACGGCGACACTATCGAGTAGCTTCTCAAAATACCGTTCGGAGTCGGTGTGAAACTGTAGGTCCCAATCAGTGATTGTGAGAAGCTCTCGCCTGTCTCTTCATGCGATGTAATGGGAAACAATTTTTTTTATAATCTAATTTTGGTTCGTTTAATGAACTTCTACACGCTGAAAACTCTGTATTTTTTCGTTGTTTGGATGCAAATATAACGTATTTGTAGCTTGACGCAAATATAGTATACTTGTGTCCAAACACATTGTGTTTGCGATTCAATATTACATGTTGGAGACACAATATAAATAATATGTGGTGTTGAACCAAATTTGGCTTTGATTGTTGAAAATTGCTGCAAACAAAAACGTCACGGGCAACAAAGGAACAAAAAAGCAGATTTTCTATTCATGAAAACAATGTTCCAAACATATACATTGTTCGTGCCATATATTACTGGAACTGTTTTGTTTCGGCATATATTAAGGTATCCGCGTTACTGATTTTTATGTCTATGATTTCTTCTGAATGCTAAAGAGAGTTCTATCTATCTAGGATAATTGGAATCACTGGGTATTTTTTGCTTGCCCCCTGTTTTCTTGTAAGCTTTTTGGCTACACCTCTTATAGAGCTTGATGTCCTTACAAATATATTTTTCCTGCAAACTTTTGACATTCCTAATTACCACATCTCCTCTGACAATCATCTATCATTACGTTGACAGTCTTCCGTCCTCCTACTTCAACCGTGTATGGCAACGATAACTATTAGTAATGATTTTACTTTTGCTGTCGATAAGCGTTTTAGGATGTGATGAAGGTAAAATGTAAAACTTTAATTTAAATCTACTGAAAGCTTATTAAATGAGTTATCCCAACCCCCTACGATCCCTGTCCAAGAACCAAGAAACATCGAAAGACATACGCACAGTCATCAAATGAATGTATTTCCTAGCTGAGAAGGAGCGAGAGGGAGAGAATTGTATGGAATTTGGTCCTGTGGCGGAAAACCCCCAAAAATGTCTTAACGAGGTGCTAAAAATTTCACTTGTCATAATGGAACAAAAGCGCGCTTGCACGCAAACAGTGTGACACAGATACAGATGCAAAAAGTACCATGGAGAAGGATCACAAGGAGCGACATGACACACGACACGAGACTTAATTATAAGATTTGACAAAATTATGTTGCTCGGCAACGCCAACAACAACGGCAGGCAGGCAAAACTTTAATAAGGAACAAGTGACGCTTGAAAGGATGGGAAACGAAATGAGAATTTAAATATTTTGTAGTCAAATGGAAAATCAGCATTAAACAACAAAAACAATAACAAAGGATATGACAACTATGTCAGGCTAGAAAGAAAGAAATACAAAAGGATGTGTTTCATGCCAAAGCGAGAAAGGCAACACCCACACAATAAACAAGCTGGAAGAGCAGAAAGAAAGAGGAAAACTGCTGTTGGGTGGCGAACAAGTAGAAACACATTTTGCTGTGAATAAATTAAAACAAAAAAGGTGTCGCGTTGTTGTTTAACGACAACACGACAGGAGCAACAGCAACGACATCATGTACGACATTCGAACATCTTAGCAATCTCATCTCCTGTCATCTCATCTCTCCGGAAGATATAATCATCTCTAGGAGAACAATGAAATCCCGCGACGTCCTTTGATGCTGCCGATGTTGTTGCTGTTTTTGAGGCACACCCCAATGAACAATTATCTTTCAATTTGCTTAACAACCCAACAACAACTCATACTGAGTTTTATTGAAATCTCCAAAGCAACGCGTTGTCGTTAAATGGTTGCCAAAAGGGGTTTCTAGAGAAATTTTCCGGCCTTTGTACATTAAAACAGAATCGTATGTTAATTTCCACAACACCAACGACAACGACAACGGCAATAACTTGTTTCACAGTCGTTTTATAATTTATGGTAATTTGCTGTTTCCTTTGCGTTCCTTGTGCTTCTGCTTTTAAGCCTTTTTCCCTAAGAAGAACATTAAGACAACAACGAAAAAGGTGTCGGAATAAATTGTATAAATTCTTCCCCCATTCAAGTCCTTTTGCGGTACAATACTGTACAACAAGGACACACATTTCATCATCACACGTTGAACTTTTAAATATGTACTTATGTTTTGCCAACAAGCATCGGTCGGAAGGACCTTCTGCAGGAGCTACATATGACCCACATTAAATCGTATATTTTGTTTTTTTTTTAAAATTAAAAACATTAAATGACTTATATAGTCCACCGCTTGTGACGGCGACAAGGACGTGTTATTTCCTTCTTGATGATGCTGGCATGAATAACCTAGTTGGACCAGTTTTTTGTGGGAGTGTCCCGCTTTTTGTGGGACTGTCTCGCGATTTGCTGTCTCATCCCGACTTGCAACTAAGATAATAAAATATTTTTATACAAAATAAAACGCTTGGTTTTATATCTTTAGTCATATTTTAATTAAATACATGTATGTTTATTTAAAAATAAATAAATTCGCTTTTTACCCTTTGTATCCCACTTTTTGGTCACAAAATGTTGGTCATGTTAAACATGACCCACTCTTGGCCAACTTTGGTTTTGTTTTCGGTTTGTTAGTACACGCTGAAAAATCTGTCTTTTTTTTGTTGTTTGGATGCAAATACAACGTGTTTTTAACTTGTCCTAAATATACTATACTTGTGCCCAAACACATTGTGTTTGCTATTCAATATAACATGTTTGAGACACAATGATTAATATGTTATAATACATGTTTTTGAGACCCAAATGTGAATTTTTTGTTGAAAACCGTTGTAAACAAATACGAAATAGACAACAGAAAATCAGAAACGTAGCAGGTCTTCGATTCATGCAAACAGTGCTTGCAAACATCTGCATGTTTCCTACAATATGCTGCTGGAGCCAATATTTTTCAGTGTGTAAACACAGCAGAAAAAACTGCTGTTGTTTTAAACGGGATCTATACAATCTATTTTATTACCAATACCTGTGGACTACTGGATCATTAGTTCTATCAATGGGCTACTGACACGGACACGCTGACAAAATGGCCCCAGCATCATATTGTAGGAAACATGTACAAGTGTGCAAGCTTTGTTTTCATGAATTGAAAATCTGGTGCTTATTTGCTTCAACGTTTCAAAGCCTTGGCATAGGCTTACGCGCTGGAAATTAACGGCCCAGCAACATATTGCAGTAACCATATACATGATTGCAAGCATTGCTTTCTGTAAAAACTCTGCTGTGTTTTGTTTCTTTATTGTCTGCCACGTTTTTATTTTCAGCAGTTTGTCTCTATTTGTCTCTAGATAATGTGGAAATTTTCCGGAAAGATGACGCAAAATTTCTAGGTGTGATTCTGGATGGAAAACTTAGCTTCAAACCAAATACTATCAATAGGATCTGTAAAGCCACAGTGGGTGGATGGGACCTATCGCCGAAAATAGAAAGAAACGAATTTAGCATTAACCGAATTTAGAGTTAGTCACAACCACGTTAGATGTCTTCACACCAATTGAGAGGTTGTCACAACCTAGTAGTGTTTGCTTCAACTGAATTTTAGTTGTGGTGACTAAACTCAGTCGTGGCACACTCAGTTCGGTTGCGGCAATTGCAATTCAGGGGCAACAACCGGATTTACGGTTGCTACAAACTCTGTTCAAACATTTAGTTATGTGAGTACAGCTATTGGCCGCCAGATATTTTTTTACGCCATTATTGTTTGGTGGCCAGTACTGTAAAAATCCACTTACCTAATTCTGTTGCCAAAGGTCCAGGGAATGGCAATTGAGTGTACAACGGGTGCCGTTCGCACAACCTCTACCGAGGGGTTGGGAGTTATCGTATACCTTTTACCACTAGATTTGCTGGGAAGGTAAATGGCTTCAAAGTCGGTAATCCATCTAGGACATTTTTCGCAATGGGTCACCAGCCCATATGGTAATGGGTTGATTTTATGGGACCCACAGTAAAATTCGACTATATGACACCCACTTCAAACTTACCAGGTTATAGACCGTATGTAGGCTTCTACATGACGACTAAAAATTCGATGGTAAGGTAGGTTTTGGAGTCTATTCTAAAGAGCTGGGTTAGACCTTATGAAAAGGCTACCAGACCATTGTAGTGTTTTGTAGGCTGCAGTCATGGAAATCGGAGTAGTTGTCCTTTGGCTGGGACGAAACGTCACCACCACCTGGTGTATCAACATCTACTCGGACAGTAAAAAATAAAAATTAAAACAACTGTTTTGCGGTTACATCCCACGAAGAAATTAGGGATAACTTCTCACACTAAGTGAAGCTGTACGCTTTCTAGTTTTATACTCACTGTTTTGGACTTACAGTTTTACAGCGGTTCCGAATAGTATTTTTAGAAGCATTTTCATGGCTAACTAGTCCATAGTGTCGCCGTCACTATGCGAGGTGAACGCCGCCGAAATAAATTTAAGGTGGTAAGAGCAGGGATCGAACCTAGTATCGTATGTACAAGAGGCACGCATCTCATGTACAACCATTGCAAAACACCGCGTTTACGCTGGCTATGCCATGTCAATAGAATGTATCAGAATGAACCAGTGCCAAAGGTATTCGAAGACGTACTCGAAGGACTTTGAAAAATAAGACGACCAAGACATCGCTGGAAAGTGCAGATGGAATATTATCTGCAGGAACTTGGTGTTAGCACCTGAAGGAGGAAAGGAAAAGATCGACACAGTTGGAGAAACATGCTTGACTAATTTTGTAAGGCTCATGAGGAAGTAAGTACATATATCTAAAAAGGTATTGAAGAGATCGGGATATTTTCTATTGCATTATTAGAATGTTGACTATATTAGTTGCGTATATGAACATTGTGTGATCTTGGCTTCGGAGGGTTTGGGAAGTGGTAAATACAGTTAAATTTAATATCAGCTCTATCGATATTTATTGAAGATATGTCAATGGAGGCCGTAGCCTTGTCTGGAATCGGTTTGGGTAAAAAATATGGTCTTTAGCAACTTGCATTTGGATTTGATAGTAAGCCAGTGCTATTCTGGTAAGGTGGGATATCAGTATATTGTGTTGGAGCGATTGGAACGAAGTTCCTTATCACACGTTGCGGGATGGGGTCTAAATGAAAAAAAAAAATAAACAACCATATTGGGTACTTATGCTTTGGTTTGTGTCTGGACTAACATATGTTGGGAAATTTCTTATTTAATGGGAAGTTGCCTAGATGGAGCCTGCAACCAATATTTAGTGTATATTTTAGTTTTGAAACCAGTGATAAGTAAATCTAAAAAATTCAAAGTGAAAGAAGTTTTAAAAGGGAACTTTTCCTTAAATAACTGCATTTTCTTAAAAAAGTTAATTTTCTCAAAAAAAAAACCTATTCGTTTTCTTAAACAACGTACCTTTTCTTAAAAAAGTACCTTATCTTAAAGAAGTACCGCTGCTTAAAAAGGTCCTTTTACACATTTTACACAGAACATTTTTTAAAAAAAGTAAATTTTCTTACAAAAAAGTCATTTTCTTACGAAAAGTCAATTTTGTTAAAAAAAGTAATTTTCTTAAAAATGTGGCTTTTTTGAAAAAGGAAATTTTCTTAAAAAAGTAAATTTTCTTACAACAACCTTTTCTTAAAAGACCTTTTCTTTAAAGAGTACCTTTTTTGTGAAACATAATAACTTTTCGTGAGATACTCTTGAAAATGTACCTATACTTGAAAAAATTATCAATATAAAAAAAATATCAAAAATATAAAAAAAATCGCATTTCTGAGAAAAAACATTTTCTTCATAAAAAACCTTCTCTTGAAAAAAACCTTTTCTTACAAAATTTCCTTTTCGTAAAAGTACCTTTTCTTAAAAATATATTACCTACTGTTTTCTTTTTTTGAGATCAGTAGCCATTCTGAAAATAAGTAAATTTTCTTAAAAAAATAACCTTTTCCTAAAAAGGGTACCACTTCTTTAGAAAGTATCTACCTGTTCTTAAAAAAGTAGTACTTTGTAACAAAATTCATACTCTTATGCCTTTTTCATACAGAAAGTACTTCTTCTTAAAAATAGTACGTTTTCTTACAAAAAACCTTAGCTTTTAATAAAAGAGTACCTCTATTTAAAAAAGGTAATTTTCGGGAAAATATCTTACATATTCTTACAAAAAGGACCTTAAATTATACTTTGGAAAAAATACATTCTAACGGGCCCGCCATCTAACGTTTTTTTTTCAACTAGTGCTTATTTCGTGAATGGTAACACTTAGCTCATGTCTGATTTGACAGATAATTAGTTTTATCCTTCCGCTGAACGAATATGGTTGTGTATACGCTTGAACAACGCTGGGAAATATTGCGACATTACTTTGAAAATCATGGTAATGTTGCAGAATGTGGGCCTGCGATCGACTTAGAGAAGATGCAGATTCTGCCAAAAAAATCATCTTTTCATATGAAGCTCATTTTGATCTTGGCGGGTATGTAAACAAGCAGAATCGTCGCATTTGGGGCACAGAAAACCCGCACGCATATATTGAAAAGCCGATGCACCCATAACGAGTCACTGTTTGGTGCGGATTTTGGTCCAGAGGCATAATTGGGCAATTTTTCTTCGAAAATGAGCAAGGAGTGGCCATTACAGTCAATGGCGATCGTTATCCGGCCATGTTGAACGAATTTTTGTTCAAAAAAATTGAAGAGGAGGATATTGGAAACATTTGGTTTCAACAGGACGGCGCTACGTGCCACATAGCCGAAGCTACACTCGATGTTTTGCGCCCTGTTTTTGAAGATCGCATTATCAGCCGCAGAGCTGATGTCATTTGGCCACCTCGGAGCTGTGATTTGACACCGTTGGACTATTATTTGTGGGGTGCCCTCAAAGATTAGTGTTACGCCGACAAGCCAAAGACAATTGACGCTTTAAAGGACAATATTCGTGAAGCCATTGGTGAAATACAGCTGCACACAATCGATAATCTGCTTAAAAATTGGACCGATCGTGTAGGCTACTGCATGGCCAGCCCAGGCAGCCATTTGAATGAAATTATTTTCCATTATTAACTGGAAGGATTGAACTTTCAAATAAAAAAAGAAATTTGAGAAAATGTTCAGTAGTTTTTTTTTATAGCATTTAAAAAAAAAAAAAAATTATTTGGCGGACCCTTTGTAACCAGTCAGACGGCTCATTCGTTTCGTCTTCGCACTCTGGCTAGTAAACGGACAGTTCCGATAAAGCCATTCCCGGGACATACTTAATCTAGAAAGTAGTGTGCTGCTTGGATTGCCCTATAAATGAATCATTTCTGGTTACTCCTAAATAAGTGACTATAAGAAACTTACCACTTCCACGGCCAACCTTAGGTTCGATATTCCTAAATTTTAGGAAGTGACGTATCTATATGACTTGGGAGAATAAAGTATCTTTTCTTAAAGATCCATTTAAATTATCGTATTTTTCAACGGTCGCCTCAGGCGTGTTGGAGCTAACTAGTACATAATATATTGCGAAAGGAACTTCGTTCCAACCGGATGGCCAATGACACCTCAAGTGATTTTTTTTTCATCCAGATCTGTGAATTAATTCTAAAGGATAATGGGACAGTTGTAGCGTGCGCGCCTATGGTGCACGAGAACGTGTGTTCGATTCCTTTTCTGAACTCTTTAAATTTCTTTCGACGGCGGTCACCTCGTTTAGTGACGGCGACACTATCGAGTATTTAGCCATGTAAATGCTTCTCAAAATACCGTTCGGAACCGCTGTAAAACTGTAAGTCTCAATTTCAGCGTATAGAAATTAGAAAGCGCACAGCTCACTGGTAGTGAGATGCTCTCCCCAAATTCCTTCTTGGAATGTAATAAGAAACCATTTTTTTCAAATGTATATTTTTGAATAACATCGAAATGTTAAAGAATAGTCCTTTAACAGAAATCCACGTTTCAAAGAATATTTATGCTGATTTTCACATGAGGATAGTATAGTAGCAGTCCTGGATGAAAAATCTTGTGGCTTAGTGTTACACTTAGCATAAACGCGAATCTTAAAAGTCCTTGAAACGCAAGTAGCTGTTAACTGAATATTGAATTTCTATATCTATGTAGAGTATGTGGCCGGAAACCTAGACAACAGTAATTAACTTGATATTTCTTGAACTTCAACAACGATTTAAACTATTCTTTGAAGTATTTTATTCTCTACTCACATACACAGTTTGGAATTCAAATATTTTGCTGGTATTTATTTGACATAACTACCAGGACGCATACAAGGACATTCACAAGAAAGTTTAAATAAGAAAATTGTTCTAGGTAAGAATCAATGTATTTGTTTGATAGGACTGTAAGGCACCCTAAGGTGTTACAGATTTCAGGATTTCAATCAACACATTTCGATTGTAATTGAGAAAGGACTCTTGTAATTATACACAGTTGTTTCTAAATATGAAACCAATTCCAAAAATGTTGATAGACTTCTGCAACGTTTTGTTAATCAAATTAACAGGATCCTTTGTGTAAATTCCGACGTGTTGTTAAGCTGGATTGCTTTAGATTGTCTGTCTGCCTTTTGTCTATCTGTTTGTCTGCCTGCCACACAGTGTGTTGTTTGTATTGCTCTCTCGCCCCCCCCCCCCCCCCCGCTCACGTTTGTGATGAGCATTTTGGGTATAATTGAGGCCCAAATAAAATTTAGTTTGTTAAAGACATAATTAACAAAACGTTTGCTTTTGATGTGCCAAAATGATTGAAGTACAAAAGAGAATAACAAATTTTTATCTGTCTGGGGCAGGAGGATGAGGCATTAGATTGACAGCACGTGGATGTATCAGAATGTGCGTTTGCCTACCCCCGCCTCCCGCTTTCGTGAAAATGAGATTCATTCGATCGAATCAAATGAGCGCATGGAGACGTAATTAAAAGGTGTCACTTAAAGGACATTTTATGCATAAAACATACAACAATTACGTTGCAGGAACAAACAGTTTTACCTAATAATATGGTTGGGTATAAATATTTAAATAGGTGTCTTGCCCTCCCTCTCTCTCTCTAACACACACTCTCTCTCTCTCTCTCTGCCATTCACCATGTTTTCAAAAGGTTGTGTATTAGTTTTCCCAACAAAAGGAATTTTGTTGCACAGCCAGACAAAAAGAGTGATATAAACAGGATAAAGGACATGACACAAACATGTGTATGACGCCGATATATACGCACACACACAAAGGTGTAATTATGTTTGAATTTTAAAAAGGACACATTAAATGGTTGCGTTTTAGGTGATTGTATATTATCAACATAGGATATGATTGACATTTTCAAAATTTATTCCGAATAAATGCCATCACTATCTGTGTGTGTGTGTGTGTTTGTGTGTGTTTGGCTGTGTCGTCCTTTCTTCGCTTTGTGTGCGTCGTGGAGGCGTTGAGCCTCATTTTGGGTTAGATGGTTTATGTTAATTTTATTCGTTACAATTAAAATCAATTTTTATTGAATTGCTAGTAATTTACATAAATAAACAGGATAATCATAATCACGTATTACGTTGTGTGTGTACATATTTGTATGTACAGTGCTGGGTCGGTAAACACAACTCTAAATATTGTCTCTACAATAAAGGGATTTAATGCCCTACATCCTATAGTACTTCCCTACACTAAAACTGTCCTTGATATTCACATTTTCCTACAAAAGTTGTATGCAGATTCTTTTGCCCAGCCTTTACTGTATATAATTATATTTACGAGTACAAATAAATAACCTTTTTGTTTTGTAAATAGAATCCAATGTAAACAAGTTCTTGTCAAACTGAAACACACATTTCAACTGACTCTGTTTTTTCCTCATATTTGTATTCAATTCAATTCGATTTGAGAGTTATTGGAAAGACATTCTGTGTACCCTTTTAATGGGGTTGGTGTCTAAAATATTCAGTGGGGGGTGGGTATCGTAATTTTAGGGTTTAGTTAAAAAACGCCTCTACAAATGTCAGCCGGTACATAAAAGTTTACAAATCACATTTGACTTTTGCCCTTTTGTTGTAACTATTTGTAAGTGATTTCTATGAATGATCAAGGAAACACAATAACGTCTATGAGTGGTATTTGAACAGGATTTTAAGCAAAAAAAAATCACAAAAGCCAAATCATTCATTCAAGTCTTTTGTCACTTATAAGTGTGGGAAACTTTTAAATATTCAATTCCTTAACAGTTTGTAGAGTTATATTAAATACATAGTAGTTCACTCTATGGCTACTTTACCCGGTAACTACACCCTAAAAAATCTGTCCATTTTATTGTTTGCGTGCAAATATAATGTGTTTGTAGCTTGCCGCAATTATAGTATACTTGTGCCCAAACACATTGTGTTTGCTTTTCAATATTAAATGTTTGAGACACAATGATTAATAGGCAATCATGTATGTTCTTGTGACCCAAATGTGGCACTGTTTGTTGCAAATTGCTCAAAACGAATGTGACAGGAAAAAAAGCAGAAGATCTTCGATTCACGAAAAGCATCGTAGCAAATGTATACATGTTAGTTAGTTAGTTAGTTTGGAAAGAGGGGTGCGGTGTTGAGTGTTCAGTAGGAGCACTCTAAACCTTCCCATGTCAGTAAGACATACACTTAAGCCGCTAAGTTCGACCTGTTGTGCACTCTAAGTTTATCCTACTACTTCACTATATCCCTTATAGGAATTCGGTGCTATTCACGAAATTCCTTAGTTTGTTCCAGTCCATACCCACAAGTTTGGTCATGTCCGGTATCGTACTATCCGAAAGATATCTGGATCTAGCTTGTGTGAAGGCCGGGCAATGTTATAAGAAGTGCTCCAACGTGTCATCGTCCTCCATGCAGGCCCTGCACTCACTGTTCGCCACTAGTCCAATACGGTACAGGTGGGCTCGTAATCCCGAATGCCCCGTTAAGACTCCCATCATTTTGCTCATTTCGGATTTTCCCAGTTTCAGCAAACTTCTTGTCCTCAATCCATCTGGGTCTCTGGGTTCTTGCAGTCAAGGACCGTTCTAGATTTGACAGTTTCCGATTATGTATACATGGTTCTTGAAATATTTTGCTTGGTCCTTTTTTTCTGCGTGTGCTACTATTTTCAAACAAGGCCCATAGGTTTCTAAAAAATGGTTTCCCATTACATCCGATGAAAGGCATGGGGAGAGCTTCGCAAAATTAGAGAACTGTGCTCTTTCTAGCTCCTGCACTCACTGATTAATACCTACAATCTCTATTTAGATAGATAGATAGGTAGGTAAGTATTGATAAACGTAAAGGTTTTGGAGATGTGATTGCATTTACCATAATAAAGAAAAAGCCAGCCTAGGAATTCTTACTCTATAGCCAAAATTGTATCTGCGCCATATTAAGATTTCTTACTTATTACGCCATATTTCAGATGCTTACTGAGGAATTCTCAGGCAAGGAGATTTTTCAATCTCATAAAAAACACGAGTTGAGGGAGATACATGTATTTCGATAATAGAGACTGGTTTATAGATATTGTTACGATAAACGCTTTGAATGTTTGGCATAATTAACATGTATGTCAAAACAATATTGTATGACGTAGAAGTTTGTGGTGTGTATTGGTACTAAAATTCACCTAAAAGTATGCCATCGTTACAAAATGGAAGCGAGTGGAGGCTCGGCGGAACAGACACCGCAAAACAAGAAGGAGGAAGTGGCCGAAGGCATCACAAACTCCCAAGAAGACCGGTTACTGGAGGACCAATGTTAGAGGTCATCCAGATTAACCTCCACCGGAGCGAGACGGCAACCCACGCTCTGTTGGATAAAATTAATAAAGGTAAAATACACATTGCTTTAATACAAGAACCTTGGACCACTAAAGACAAGGTTATTGGATTAATTCATATTAATTACCAACTATTCTATACGAAGACGGATTCCCGTCCGAGAACATGTATCTTATGCCATAAAAACCTTTGTTTTCTCTTCCCCCCAGAGTTGTGAACATCGGATGCAACAGTACTGAAACAGGGAGATGGGAATATATACCTGGCATCAGTATACTTGCCATATGATTCGCCGACACCACCACCTTCGTCGGAATTACAGCGACTGGTAGAGAGGGCCAAACAGACAGGTAACGAAGTATTAATAGGTAGTGACTTTAACTCTCACCACACGTCGTGGGGTAGTACTAACTGTAACCGTAGGGGGCATGCCCTAGTAGAATATTTGAATACTAACGACCTTTTCACACTGAATATTGGGAACAAAGCCACTTTTGTCAACAAGATTAGGGAGGAGGTGTTAGATACAACAATCTGTTCTGAACACCTTATAGATGAAATTCAAGAATGGAGGGTTTTAAATGAGCACTCATTCTCGGATCACAGATATATTAGATTCAGGATAACACGGCCACAAACAAAGACAACGCAAGCACTTGTAAAGTCTTTCGAGGACAGCTGCCCACTTCGGGAAAGAAAATCGGCCCTGGAAAAGCCCTGGGTTACAGGGGAAATACGAAATCTAGGGAAGAACGTCCGTAGACTTTACAACAGGGCCACGCGTAAGAAATCACCAGTATACTGGGAGGACTACAAGAGAAGTCTCAGTGAATACAACGCAATATTGAGAAAAGCGAGACGCAACTCCTGGAGACTATTCAGTGAACAGGTGGATAGCGTCAACGATATGTCCAAGATGAAAAAATTCCTCTCTAAGACCCCGTACAGGCGGAAACGCTAGTAGATGACACGGGAAAGAGAATGGATACAATGGAACAAACACTTAGGCACCTGATGGATACACACTTTCCAAATGGGAACGCGGAACCCACAGGGGAATGGTCACAAGGTGAGAATGTAGTACATCAGTCGGGACGTACAGGCGGAAACGCTAGTAGATGACACGGGAAAGAGAATGGATACAATGGAACAAACACTTAGGCACCTGATGGATACACACTTTCCAAATGGGAACGCGGAACCCACAGGGGAATGGTCACAAGGTGAGAATGTAGTACATCAGTCGCCAATCATTACGGACCAAATGGTCCAAAAAGCTATAAAGAGTTTCTCCCCATATAAAGCGGCGGGACCGGATGGTATTTTCCCGGCTATCCTACAGCATGGGGTTGACCAAATAACAACCCATCTGGCAGGAATTTTTTCCGCATGCTTAAAATACGCCTACACACCGAGAAACTGGCAGGAGGCCAGGGTAGTATTTATACCCAAACCTGGAAAAGCAAGTTATGCAACGGCAAAGGCTTATAGACCAATTAGCCTCACCTCGTTTCTACTCAAAACCTTGGAGAGAATAGTGGACGACATGGTAAAAAGTGGAATACCGAGCGATATGCTGAAGTTTAGACAACACGCCTATGTCAAAGGCAGATCAGTGGACACCGCACTTCATGAGGTAACCTACTACATAGAGCAATCTCTTAATGACAAACTATACACACTCGCTGTATGCATAGACATTGATGTCCGGACCGAAACACTTATCCAATCCTTAGACCAGTTTATGGTGGACCGGGCTTTAAAAGACTGGATCAACCATATGCTAAGGAATAGATGGATAAGCTGTGGTTCCCATGATGTAAATATTAGAGACAGAGTACAACGTGGAACCCCACAGGGAGGGATTATATCACCACTCCTATGGGTCCTCACTATACACAGTCTCCTAAGGAAACTTACCGACGAGGGACTTAAACCAATCTGCTACGCAGATGACGTTATAATACTTCTTAAGGGAAAGAACCCAAACCAATTATGCAGAGAGGCCGAGAGGGCACTGAGTATAGCGTATGAATGGGCACAGCCAAGGGGCTTAAATGTAAACCCGGACAAAACGGAAATATGTCTATTCACAAGGAAGACGAAAATCTCAGATTATGAAGAGCCACGATTCTTGGGAAAGACGATTAAAATATCCGATAAGGTTAAATACTTAGGAGTAATCCTAGATCGGAAACTGAATTGGAAGCACCACATAGAGGAAAGGGCTAATAAGGCCTACAGATGCTGGTCGCTATGCAGAAGGGCTATAGGGTCCAAATGGGGCCTCAAACCGACTATGGCACACTGGCTCTACAGAAGCGTAATCAGGCCTGTACTAACATATGCTTCTGTAGTATGGTGGACGGCAGTTGAGAGGAAATGTAACATCGCAATACTGCAGAGGGTTCAGAGAATGTGCTGCATTGGTATCAGCGGTGCAATAAGGACAACCTCGACAAGAGCCATGGAGACTATTTTATGTATCCAGCCAATCGAGATTAGAATCAAATACGAGGCTGCCCTTGCGGCAAAACGCCTACAAGCTACAGGTGAATGGATCAACAGGGATCTCACGTCAAAACACCAACGGATAACTGGGGCCTTAGTCGGGTACACTCTAGATACGAGTGAATCTGACCGAATACCCAAGATAAGGGTTAAGGCGAACTGCGTGGCCCTAACGCCAACTAGAGACGCCTGGCAGAATGGGACCCTGACACCAATGCCAAATGGGACTTACTGCTACACGGATGGCTCAAAGCTAGGAGAAAAAACAGGTCTAGGATTCTTTATTGAAAATCCAGCAACCGAATCCCACCTACGCCTCCCGGATCATAATACGAACTTTCAGGCGGAAGTTCGGGCGATTACGGAGTGTATCAAATGGCTCGGCGATAATACAATCCTAGCCGAGGCAAATATATTCACGGATAGCCAAATGGCAATAAAGGCAATGTCATCAGAAACTGTCAAATCTAGAACGGTGCTTGACTGTAAGAAGGTGATAAACGACTAAGGACTCAGACTCAACATCATCTGGGTGCCGGGGCACAGCGGGGTATTCGGCAACGAGAGACCGAACCTCCTGGCAAAGAAAGCCAGGGAACTCCAAACGGTGAGCCTAGATGGAGCGAAACCCTTTGGGGTGACGAAGGCTGAGTTAAATAAATGGGCGGAGTCGGCACATATAGCCCAGTGGAACCGGGAATCAGTAGGCAGGATGACAAAGATCCTATGGGGAGACCCAGATGGATCGAGGACAAAAGGTTTGCTGAAACTGGGAAAAGCCGAAATGGGCAAAATGATGGGAGTCTTAACGGGGCATTCGGGATTACGAGCCCACCTATACCGTATTGGACTAGTGGCGAACAGTGAGTGCAGGGCATGCATGTAGGACGATGAGACGTTGGAGCACTTCTTATGCCACTGCCCGGCCTTCACACAAGCTAGATCCAGATATGTTTCGCATAGTACGATACCGGACATGACCAAACTTGTGGGTATGGACTGGAACAAACTAAGGAATTTCGTGAATAGCACCGAATTCCTATAAGGGACATAGTGAAGTAGTAGGATAAACTTAGAGCGCACATCAGGTCGAACTTAGCGGCTTAAGTGTATGTCTTACTGACATGGGAAGGTTTAGAGTGCTCCTTCTGAACACTCAACACCACGCCCCTCTTTTCGAACTAACTAACTACAAAATGGAAGCTACGTCATACCAACTCACCACGAAAGATTAAACAGTCTGGGTCAATCTAGAACAGATGAAGTCAATGGCGAGAAGAAACAGTGTGTTAAGGTTTGTAAGTCTGCTGATAAGGGGGATTGGGCGGTGAACTTATACATGCTGATAAGACACGGCCCCAGCTACTTATTGCAAGAACCATGCATATTGCTACGAATTTTCTTATTTTCTTATTCGTTCTTTTTGCGTTGTTTTATTCCCAATAATAAAACAAGGTTCGTTTCAATTACAACAATTACATCGGTAGAACTTCCTTTTATTTTACTTATATAGTACAACAGTTTACTTTATTTACACCAGTTTAATAAGTCTTATATTTTACTCTCAAATCGCGTTGCTTACTTTACGGGGTTTAATCACAAACTGAACTCTTCATTCCAAAGACCTCCGCTATTGATACCAACTCACCATAATCAAATGTAGTTATCTCTAGCGAATTCAAGAACCTTCTAGTCGTTGTTGTTTGTTATCTTTGTAGAATCATCTCGAATGGTGGAGAATTATCTTGACAGAGGCGAATTCATGCCACTGGTTTAGCGAGCTGGTACGTCGTTACAATGCATACTTTCAGGCGCAGAACTAACCGCCCTGTTATTTACATAATGTTAGTAGAGTCATTAAGAGCAAGCAAAAGCTTTTACATATTCGTAACAATATGTTTGCCAGCATTGTTTTCATGAACTGAAGACCTCTTCCTTTTTTGTTTTGTGTTATCTATCATGTTGTTGTTTGCAGGATTTTCAACCAACAAAGCCACAATTGCGTCACAAAAACATGTATAATAACCTATTAATCATTGTGTCTCAAACATGCAGTATTGAATAGCAAACGTAATATGTTTGCACAAACTTGCGTACAGCACGTGCGATGGGTACTTTATTTCAACCTAAACTTATTTTCCACCAAACCCACAATTTTGGTAACACAGCACTTACATTGGAAATAAAATGGCACAATTTCCCAACGTTGCTCAAGTGTCGAACGACTCATTTTGGTCTGCGGGGGTATGTTGTTGTTGTTGTTGTAGGAAAAAAAGACACCCTGACATCTGATAGTTCAGGTTAATTAAAAATGGAACTCCAAATGAAATAATAATACGTTTCGATTGTTGGGAAATAATTTACAAATAATGACAGGGTTTCGAACAAAATTATCTTCAGCGATGAGCCTAATTTTCCCCCTGATAGCTTCGTTAATCGTCACAATTTTCGCACTTTTGGTTCAGAAAATACACGGGTGTTTGTTGAGAAACAAATGCATCAACAAAGTGTCACTGTTTGGTGTGACCTTTGTGCTAGAGCCATCATCGAACCATTTTTCTTTTAAAATGCTTTTGTTCGGGCAATAACAGTTAACGGTGCTGTGTCGGGTCATGATAATATAGTTTTGTTGTTCCTAAATTTTATGATATGGATGTGAAGGACATGTAATTTCAACAAGTCGCTGCCACATGCCATATATTCCGAGTACTATGCAGTTACAAAAAAATCTTGCTTTAATATTGAGGCACCCTTTATTTTTACACACACTAAACGTGTACTACACTTTCACACCGATTCGGAATGAGAATGTAGTGTCACCATCACTAAGTGCGGTGACCGTCGCCGAAATAATGACATGTGCATCGCATTCTTATGCAGAAGAAGAGTTCGCTTTTACCCATGTGTAACCCCGACATATCGCCGTGGGGAATGTGTAATGAACGTTTAACCATTACCCACAGGGTATGGGGAAAATAATTGGTAGTTACCTACGACAATGGGTTATTACCCATAACGATTACCCATTACCCACAGGGTAATGGGAAAAAAAATGGGTAGTTACCCACGACGATTTAAAATTACCCATCTGCATACCCAATTACCCACAGGATATGTTGAAAATAATAGGTAGCTACCCACGACAATTGGGAATTACGCATCTGGATTACCCATTGCCCTCAGGGTACTGGGGAAACTAACCCACGATGATGGTGAAGTACCCAACTGGGTTACCCATTAACCTCAGGGTTTGGAGAAAATTATTGGGTAGCTACCCACGACAATGGGGAAATATCCATCGCGATTACCGGCCTACGATTAAGCGGCCTTTACCCATTATCTATGGCAATTGGTAATGGGTTGCCCATGATAACCCATCCCCATTTTTGATCGAAAATATGAACAAATTAGAAAAAAAGCCTACATCTCGCCAAAATAAGCAAATCACTGAAATACAAAAATGCTTATATCTCGAAAACGGTGCGTACAATCGCAAAGATAATACATTTTTTACGATCGTAACAAGCTTTAACCAATGGATATCTTCAATATGGTATCACTTTAAAAAAAATCGTTAAAACTAAAATTTTTCGAATAAAAAATCGCTAAAACGCCCACATTTGCTCGCGATGTTTTTTAAAACTAAAGTGATGCCGTATTAAAGGCATTTTTAAAGCCTCCAATAGAGCTAAACAATTTATTATTTTTGCGATTGGACGCACCGTTTCCGAGTCATATAATTTTTTGTATTTGAGCGATTTTCCTATTTTTGCGATTTTTTGAAGGACAACTCTTCTATACGAATTGTACCACTTTACGGCAAACCATTAGAAAATCTCAAAGTGATATTTGTAGACACGAGGATGTTTCAGCGACTTTCTAATTGAAAAATTTTAGATTTAGCGTTTTGGTTTTTTTTGGTGATTTTTTGAAATAAAATAAATTCTTCCGTATGAAGTGGACCATTTTTTGAAAACCCCCTTAGTAACCCATAAAATTAAGTTTATATTTTCCGATTGAACGCTCCGTTTCCGAAATATTGACATGAAGGCGTTTCAGCGATTTTTTATTCGAAAATTTTAGTTTTAGCGATTTTTTTTTAAAATAGTGATGCCATATTGAAGACATTCACTGGTTAAAATCTCTTACCGATGTAAAAAATTCATTACTTCTGCGATTGGACGCTCCGTTTCCGAAATATAGACATGGGGCATTTCAGCGATTTTCTTTCGAAAAATTTTAGATTTAGCGATTTCTTTTTCAGGGTTACAGCCATTTTTTTATTTCAGCGATTTGCTTATAAAAGTAATTTTTTCGATTGAACGCTCCGTTTCCGAAATATAGACATGAGGGAGTTTTAGCGATTTTTTTCTCGAAAAATTGTCGATTTAGCGAATTCCTTTTCAGGGTTATAGCTATTTTTTTATTTCAACGATTTTCTTATTTTTGCGATTTTCTGAAAAAAAAAATTCTTCCACATGATTTGGACCACTTTTTGAAAACCCCTAAGAAAACCATAAAACTTGGTTATTTTTTCGATTCGTCGCTCCTTTTCCGAAATATAGACATGAGGGCGTTTTAGCGATTTTTTTTTCGAAAAATTTTAGATCTGAAATAGCTATATGGTTTGCCGGGAATCACAAGGATGCATTTGCAAAACATCCTATTTTTTAAAAAACTATATCTCTTTTTATAGAGATACAGATGGTCGTGAGCTTGACTAATAAAAATAAGGAGAAAAAAAATCGCTAAAACTAAAATTTAAATAAAAAATTGCTAAATCACCAACATGTGTTCGCAATTTTTAAAAAAAGTGATGCCGCATTAAAGACGTCCTAAAAACCTCCGGTAGAGACAACAAATTTTTTATTTTTTTGCGATTGGACGCACCGTTTCCGAGATATAGCCATTTTTGTATCTCAGCGATTTTCCTATTTTGGTGATTTTTTGAAAAAAAATGAATTCTTCCATATGATTGGACCACTTTCTGGAAACCCCTTTAGAAACCCATAAAAATAGATTATTTTTTTTCGATTGAACGCTCCGTTTCCGAAATATACACATGAGGGCATCGCAGGGATTTTTTAGTTGAAAAACTTTAGATTTAGCGATTTATTCAGAGTCATACCCATTTTTGTATTTCAGCGATTTTCTTATTTTGGCGATTTTTTGAAAAAAAAAATAATTCTTTCATATGATTGGACCACTTTTTGAAAGTCCCCTTAAAACCCCATTAAAATAGGTTACTTTTTCGATTGGACGTTCCGTTTCCGAAATATAGACATGAGGGCGTTTCAGCGATTTTTTTTCCAAAATTTTAGATTTAGCGATTTTTTTTAAGATACTAATGCCGTAATGAAGACTTCCGTTGGTTAAAGCCTTCTATTGAGGTACAAAATTCATTATTTTTCTGATTGGACGCACTGTTTCCGAGTTATAACCATTTTTGAACATCAGAGATTTTTTAATTTTGGCGATTTTTTGAAAAAAGATTCTTCCTCATAAATTGGGCCACTTCATGTGGCCGTCGATGGTGCAATGGTTAGTGTGCGCGGCTCTTGTACATGAGATCCTGGGTTCAAACCCTGCTCTGACCACCTTCAAATTTCTTTCGGCGCCGGTCACCTCGCATAATGATGGCGACACTATCGAGTATATAGCCATGAAAAAGCTTCTCAAAATACCGTTCGGTATCGGAGTAAAACTGTAGGTCCCAATCAGTGAGTAAAAACTGGAAAGCGCACAAGCTCAGTGATTGTGAGAAGCTCTCCCCGGTCCCTTCATGGGATGTAATGGGAAACCATTTATTTAGTTATTTATTTTTTATGAAATCCCCTTAGTCTGAGTTTACACATGCAACTTTAAGTTTGCAACTTTGAAAAACTCTGCTGCAGTTCTTTACGGTTCTCTTTTGAAGTTGCAATATGTGTTTACACGTGCAACTTGTCCGCGTTTGAAATTGTGAAAATCTTGTGTTCAATGTTGTTACTTCTGACATTTGTACATCATTTTTCTGTATACAGATTAAAAGTGTTGTGTGTGTGTGCTGCACACACACAATAAATTTAGTGATGTCTTCTTTGGACCATTTTGTTGACATTTTTATTATTTTATCAGATCACTTTTAGGTTTTCAATTTAGTGTTTGGTTTTTTAGCTAACTAGTTCAAATTGTTAATTTAATTCAAATAAAAACAAGTTTTCTATCTCACTCGCTGTTTTTTTCCCGCAACTACAGATGCAAAAAAAACGCGAAACGCCGATGGTAAATAATGAGATAAAAAACTTTTGTTTTCATTTGCATTAAACACTTTTTTATTTCTTTAGACGGAGTTACACTTTTTTTTAACAAATTACTTCGGCTTCGCTACACTTTATTACAAATCACTATTTTATTTTATTTATTTATTCACACCGCATCGCTGTTTCAACCATTAAAAGAAACAACTTTTAAAGAAAAACGTCAAATTATTCTACAGCCAACTTCACTGCGAAAGAAAACAAAACGGAGTTGCAAATCACTTGCTACTTTTTTCCCCCTCCGTTCTTCTCACCTGTCTCTGCTAAAAACTCAAGAACGTCGGCAGAGTTTTTCAAAGTTGCAGACCTAAAGTTGCATGTGTAAACACAGACTTAGAAACACATAAAAATAAGTTGTTTTTTCGATTGAACACTCCATTTCCGAAATATAGACATGAGGGCGTTTTACCGATTTTCTATTCGAAAAATTTTAGTTTTAGCGATTTTTTTTTTTAAAAATAGTGATGCCATATTGAAGACATCCACTGGTTAAAATCTCATACCGACGTAAAAAATTCATTACTTCTTCCGAGTTATAGCCATTTTTTTATTTCAGCGATTTTTTAATTTTCACCATTTTTTGAAAAAATATTCTTCCATACGAATTGGACCACTTTATAAACTCCCCTTAGAAACCCATAGGAATGGGAAATGAACGCTCCGTTTCCGTTTTAGCGATTTTTTTTCTAAAATTTTAGTTTATGGTTTTTTTTAAATAGTGAATACATCCATTGGTTAAAGCCTCCTATGGACTCCTATGGAGGAGTCGATTGGACGCACTGTTAGCCATTTTTGTATTTCAGCGATTTTCTTACTTTGTAGATTTTTTGAAGAAAAAATCGTCCATACAAATGGGAACACTTTATGATAAACCCTTAGAAACTCTCAAAAATTAGTTGTTTTTTCGATTCGACGCTCGGTTTCCGAGATATGTAATTTTTTTCTAATTTTTGACGTAGAATACGTCTTACCTTACGGTATGAGGAGTCATGTCAGGTTTTTATTGTTGTAATCTTTATTTCATTGAATTTGAGGAAACGGTTAGATGAATTTTTTTAAAATTTTTTTTGTAGGTAAATGAAGATGTTATCTTTCGTTTGATATACATTTCATATTGGTTGATATCTTCCTAATATTTAAATTTCTCAAATGAAAATTGTTTAAACACATACACTCAAACATATGTGTGGTGTTTGGTTGAGTGTTTTTGGTTGCTCAACATTGCTTAGGAACATGGCAACATGTATCTAGTAAAAAGTGAAACAAACAGTAAGTTAACGTAATAAAGCTTTTTTGCGAAAGCTTCAATAAAGCTGTTGTAACATTAATTTTGAATTGTAAAGCGTAAAGCTTTCACACAACGCTCGAATGCTAATGCGAAGACTCGATAAGGTGAACCTTTTTTAATATTAGGGCGGCCCTCTCAACATTCGCAGAACTTGTTTCAATAAAAATATTAATTAAAATACATAAATTAAATTAAGTTTAAAAAAATTGAACATAATATTTTTTTTTTTAAACGGACTTGAATCATATGCCGTTGGTAAATATAAAAATTACAGCAGACAGTTGTCCGAGGCCTTCGGCCACGGACTGTCCCTACAGGCTGTGTCAGAGACACGGCCATTAAGTTTAACGTAGAATACGCCATCCGATAAGACAGAAAACATATATAACAATAAATGATAAATAATATAAGCAAATGAATTTATTGTTATATATGTTTTCTGTCTTATCGGATGGCGTATTCTACGTTAAACTTAATGGCCGTGTCTCTGACACAGCCTGCAGGGACAGGACAGGAACTCTCTGCTGTAATTTTTTTATATGTATTTTCGATAAAATATGGGGATGGGTTACCCTAGCTAATGCATTACCCATCGCCGTGGGTATGGATAACGGCCGCTTCACGCTTTCCCATGTGTAATGGGTAATCGGGATGGGTAATTCCCCATCGTCGTGGGTAATCGTGATTGGGAATTTCCCATCGTCCTGGGTAGCTACCTACTATTTTGCCCATTACCTTGTGGGTAATGGGTAAACGATCGCTACTCATTCCCCACAGCAATCATAATGGCCTGGTACGAACCTTGTGCAGAAGTGCCGCGCATGCCAATCATTTCACCACCAATGTTAAGGTAAGCATACGGTAAAGAGGTTAGCATTCTGTTCAGCCCAGTAGATTCAAAATAAAATAATCCAACATAGTCTTTAAAATGTCATTTAATTAAGAAAATAATATTCCGGAGACAACTTGCCAACATTAAAATAACATGTGTTGTCATTATGTCTCGTTAACATTTTAATTTATATTTATTTTTTTTTTATAAAATATAAAAACCTAAGATTTAATTAATGAATGAATTTTGTTTAAATTGTTGTCATTTTTGAACAATATCAAAGCTCGTTGCTTTATGTTATTTTCATTTGAATGCACATACGGATGTGTTTTGTGTGTCTCTATAAAGATATCCTTGTCTGAAATGTCAACGTTTCTTGACAACTTTATATATGAACATTTTGTTGGTTTTCCAAAGTCTATGTTTTTTATTTAATTTTTTTTTTGTTAAAAATTCTTGAAAATTGTGCTACTAATTGAGTAGTTCTATGCACTTTAACAAAAGTGATCAGTTTCAGTATTTCCTGGTAAGAGGAATAAAGGACTTTCACACACATATACACACATCAACACACACACACATCCGACTACAACCTACGTTATTTACTTGTAGAAAAGAACTGACCTAATTTAACATCCCATTGATTTTCTTTAGAAAGAACGAAATGAATTAACAAAAAAAAAAAACACGAAACAAAACCGCACACAAAATTTACATGACAGCATACTAATACATATACAAATGTGTATAGCCAGGACTTCAACTCACACAAGAATAGAGCGAGTGCTAATGGGAATGAGAGTGTGTTGTGTTGTGTATTTTGGTTGCTGCAAAAACGCAAGAGAGTAGTAGTAGTTATCGTAGTAGTAGTTGTCGAGTTTATAAAAACATTGAAAACCGACTGACAGACTGACTAATGGAACATTGTCTCTTTGTATTGCAGTTGTTGTTGTTGTTGTTGTTGTTGCTGGTGTTGCTGTTTAAGTACACGTACGGCGGCAACAACATGAGGAAGAGAACCCGCAAACATAACAACTTTATAAATAATGCATAACAGCAATAATAACAACACCACTACTATGGCACAGTGGCGGATTTGAAGATAATTTGGTTAGAAATTAACAGCGCATCTAGAAGAGACACTGACTGATATTTCCTATTTTATGAAATTTTCTTTGCCATAAGAAGTAAAACAAAGGAAAATGTTTTCCCGTTATATCCCATGCAAGGATTGGGGAGAGCTTTACACAACCAATGAGCTGTACGCGTTCTGGGTTTACACTCACTGAATTTTTGAGAACCTGTTTCATGGCTAAATTCTCGATAGTGTCGCCCTCACTAAGCGAAGTGGCCGTCGTCCAAAGAAACAGTAGGTAGTCTGAGCATGGATCGAAGCTGTGTACTCATGTACAAGAGCCACTACCATTGCACCACTGTTATAAGAAGTACGTATAAAAAAAGAACGAAAATTTCACTGTCCTACAATTTAAAGGATTTTTCCAGTAGTGTGGGGGAGATGTTAAAATTAAATTATGTTTGAGTTTTATTTTACATGAAAGTCATATCAGTGCTCAAATGGACGTGGCGGCTTCGCTAGGTAGTACAAATCCTACTGGCCCAATTTTTGAAGATTCTGGCCCATAAACCAGGCTAAATTTCTGCGATGGTACGGGTTGTATAGACTTTGAGGGTCCCATCGGTTGTGGTCAATTTATATAGACTTGCGATTTAATAAAACGCCACACGAAAAGTCTAAAGGGTTAGATCGCACGATCTCGGTGGCCACTTCACGCCGCCTCTGCGTGAGGAGCCATGCCGTCAAATCGCATCGGCTGTGTGCTGTTCTATTGGAACCACAGTTCGTTCATATCCATATCTCCCAAAATTTGGACAAAATACATCGATTATTATTGGGGATGTGCGGTTAACCGAAAATTTTTGATTAATCGATATAGGGATTAATCAGTTAACCGAATAATCAACAATTCTGGTTAATCAAAACTATGATTAATTAATCAATTTGAATAGTGATTACTCACATTTGAATAATTGAGTTCACCATTCGAATAATTTTTGCAATCCATTGAGTAATGTCACCTAGAGGTGACATCTTTCATCTTTCTCATCTGACGTTTCATTTCACCCTCTTCTTGGTGAAGTCGGTGCGATAGACGTAACTTGACTTCAACCAGGTGGAGTTACAAGAACTGTTGACGTAACTTTTTTATTCCGTTTTGGTATAGAACTGTGAAATTTAAATGTATTTTGAAGTGTTTTTGGTGACTTTTATTGTTAATATGCATTTGAGTTGTATTGAAAACAATAATTTTCACACACGAAAATCGAAATGCCATTGTTTTTTCCTGGTTGGTTGTATTGAACTATTGTCTCTATCTGGTATTATTAAAGCAATAGTTTTCAACCTGCAACATCGACATGCAACCGTAAATTCGGCTGTTACCACCGAATTGCGAATTTAGTCCCCGCAACTAGTTTCATAATTGATTCGGTTGTGACAACAGAATCTTTAATTATATTCGTTCTGTCAACTAAATGTTCTAAAACTTCGGTTGGAAATTGGTACCAAATTCGGTTGGAATAACCGAATGGGTTATCAGTTCGGTTGTATCAATTCGGTCGCAGTAACCGATTTGAGTCTTAAGCCGGTTGCAGCGACCGAATTTGGCGTTAATTCGGTTGCTGTAACTGAATTTCTCATGATTTGTGTGGGGTTGTGAAGGGGTTTCTAATGAGGAGGTGATGAGATGATAATGAGGGGTTGACAACCTTTAATTCGGTTGAGACAACTTCCGATTCGGCTGCAATGACCTCTAGTGTGGTTGTGACAACCCCTAATTTCGGTTAAGTCGAATTCTGCTGGCTTAAGCGAATTATTCTACACGTGTGTTCGGAATCAGTTGGCCGTAGCCAATAAAGTAAGTAAATTAGTTATATGAGTTTTACATTGATCAGGAGAACTTTTTATGTGGAACTTAAGGCGATTTAAAAATAGATTTTTTTGATTGTCTTCAGGGTTCGTATTTCGTTTGTAATGGCTTGCCTTGGGACGATGAGGAACTTCCCATCATGATTACCCATTACCCACATGGTAATGGGAAAATAATGGCTAGTTACCTAAGCCGATGGGTAATTTTTGATCCCCCATTCTTGATCGAAAATATGAAAAAGTTAGAATTTTTTTTTATCTATATCTCGGAAACGGAGGGTCCAATCGAAAACGTTAACAATTTTTGCTGGTTTCTAAGGGTTTTTCATGAAGTGGTCCAATTTGTAGGGAAGACTTTTTTTTTCAAAAATCGCCAAAATAAGAAACGCGTTAAAATAATTCGGAAAATCGAAAACATAATAAAATGGTTGCCCCATAGTGGAATAGAGATTCCACTGTCAACTCACACTAAGTACTTGGGCGTGATTCTAGACCCTAACCTTTCCTGGAAGCGTAACATAGAGCACCGCGCACCGCTTGTCGGAAAATGTTCGGAAGCAGGTGGGGTCTCCGACCGAAAATGGTGCTATGGATGTACACTAGCATAATCAGACCAATAGTCTCCTATGGAGCAATGGTATGGTGGTCTGTCGCAGGGCAGACGTACACCATGAAACTATTGGATAGAGTACAGAGATCTGCTTGCATCGGCATAGCAGGGGCAATGAGGACGTGTCCAGCCGAAGCCCTTAATGCAATGCTTCATATTCTACCAATTGACCGCCATATAACAGCTAGTGCGGTCTATAGTGCTACCCATCTAAATGCTCTTGGAATCTGGAAGAGAAAAGCATATGGACATGAGAGAATACTACAGATAATCCCTAGAGAACTCAATATAACAACCGGCTGGCCAATGTGGTTTTTACTTGGATACCCGGCCACAAGGGTCTCCTAGGGAACGAAAAGGCAGACGAACTAGCTTGGGCAGGATCCTCTTCCACCGAACTCCATATGGTGTCAGTCGCAACGCCTATAGCGTTGGTCAAAAGAGGTATTTTCCTGCATTACCTTGAACGAGCGGAGGCCAAATGGGATAGGACAGAAAAGTGCCGCATATCCAGAAATACGTGGTCAGAATATAACATTCACCGGACTAACTCCCTGATCAGCCATAATCGGGGATACACATCTAGGTTAACTGGCGTGCTGACCGGGCACTGGCCAATCGGTAATTACGCAAGACGGTTGAAGCTGCCATATAATGACCACTGCCGTGCCTGCGATGACGCAGAAGAGGAGGAGACGGTGGAACATCGCCTCTGCAGTTGTCCGGCTCTGATGAATAGACGCCTGAAGACTATGGGCCGTCCCTTCCTGCATAACCTCACTGAGATACACGAGATAGATCTAGGGGATCTAATGAGATATATCCGATTAACAGGCTGGATATAGACACGGTACTTTGGACCTTCCGGAGTGATGTGATATGCAAAACGGGTCTCAAGACACTAATTGATACTAAATCTATCTTTAGCAACCACGAAAACCAACCAACCAGGAGGCTTTAACCAATGGTTGCCGTCAATATGGCATCACTTTTTTTTAAATCGCTAAAACTAAAATTTTTCAAGCAAAAAATCGCTAAAACCCCTCATGTCTACACCTCGGAAGCGGAGCGTCCAATCGTAAAAGTTACCAATTTTTCCAAGTTTCTAAGGGTTTCTCATAAACTGGTCCAACTTGTATGGAAGAATTTTTTTTCAAAAAATCGCCAGAATAAGAAAATTGCTGAAATAAAAAAGTGGCAGTAAATCGGAAACGGTACGTCCAATCGACAAAAATAAAAGATGTACCTCCATAAGAGGCTTTGACAAATGGATGGCTTCAATATGTCATCACTTTTACGAGATTTAGACATGAGGGCGTTTTAGCGATTTTTTATTTGAACAATTTTAGTTTTAGCGATTTTTTTTTATAAAAAAGTGATGCCATATTGAAGACATGCATTGGCTAAAGCCTCTGTCGGAGTTAAACATTTTATTACTTTTTCGATTGGACGCACCGTTAACGAGTTATAGCCCTTTTTTATTTTAGTGATTCTCTTATTTTGGGGATTTTTTGAAAAAAAAATTCTTCCGTACCAATCGGAACACATTTATGAAAAACCATTAGAAACATTAAAAAGTTGGTTATTTTTCCGATTTTTTATAATTTAATTTTATAATTTTTATAATTTTTTCATATTTTCGACAAATAATGGGATGGGATATCCTGGGAAACACATTACCCATCGCTTTTTTGGAAATGATGGGGCTCTCTCAACGGATTCTGGTAGAAAGGTCTAAAAAAATATACGTGCATCGGCGTTTTGCCAGATCTGATCAGAATTTTTTTAGGGCGGGTTAAAGTTTCCGCCCCGCGGAACTTACCTGCAACATATCGGCTTGCAAAATTGTGTGTTTCTTACTTCTGAGTTACAAAATATGTTCAGAAGTTTTACAGAAAAGATTCAGATAAACATTTTTGTGGAACAAATTAACCCTCTAACTGTGACCTATAACCCTAATTTTTACTTTTTTTTAAAACTTGCAAAAAACAGCTCCAAAATGACGGGGGGCGTGGTGAAAATGTTCTACAAAAATTATCGCCATAAAATTTTACTATATATGTCCGAACACTCCAAAACACAAATCTTAGCCCAAGTGCTAGATAATAAGCAAAAACTATCTGCCTTCTAAGGGTTAATAATGAATTTCGTCATATTTCATCTTTTATTCTAGCACTTGGGATAGGATCTGTGTTTTGGAGTGTTCGGGAACATATAGTGAAATTTTATGGCGATCAGTTTTGTAGTACATTTTGACCACGCCCCCGTCATTTTGAAGCAGTTTTTTGCGAGTTTTCATGCCGATATGTTGCCGGAAAGTTCCGAGGGGCGGAAACTTTGACCCGCCCTAAAAGAAAATTCCGATCAGATCTGACAAAACGCCGATACACGTTTATTTTTTTTACACCTTCTACCAGAATCCGTTGACAGAACCCCATTATTTTTTTTTGGTGTCGCACAATGTTATTTTCCCCATTACCCTGTGGGTAATGTGTAATCGTGATGGGTAATTCCCCATCGTCGTGAGTAGCTGCCCATTATTTTCCCCATTACACTGAGGGAAATGGGTAATCGTCATGGGTAATTCTCCATTTTCGTGGGTAGCTATCCATTTTTTCCAAATACCCTGTGGGTAATGAGTAAACGTTCATTACACATTTCCCACGACGATGTATATGGGTTGCACATGGGGAGTAAATACGAACTCTGATTGTCTTGGTGGAACTAAATCGCTACATTTAACCATGGCTTAAAATATTGTGGTAGTGGACAATAAATGCAGCCGTGGTAAAATGTGGCGATTCATTTCCATCTAGTCAATTAATTAAACAAACTGATTTTCAAATCACCTTTAATCGGCACCATTTCTTCGGCAACTCGTTAGTTAAATTCATTTTTATTTGATACATATTTTATCAAGTCACCCCACTGTGCAACGCAGTGTAACAAACAGCTTAGAATGGTTTTAACACTTTTTCTAAAGTACTTTTATACACACACAAATACTCGCTCACTCAACTACTATCACAAACGGAAACGGAAATAACAACGGCAGCAAATACGTTGCAGTTCTCACATTTGTTAAGTCACTTGTAAAATTTTCACTTGTGGTGGTTTTGAGTTTTGTTTGTATTTTATAAATATTTATTTGTAAATTACAACAAAGCGGATGAGAAAAGACCACAGAAAGACAAAAAAAAAACAGATAGATCTAAAGGCAAAGACACACACGGCGGACAATCAACAAGAGAGTGACGGGAGGGCAAGACGATGTGTTGAAGAACCTACTTAAGTGCATAACTACGAGGGACACAATTTTTATGGAATATTCATACAACAGATGACGTTTATGGTGATGATGATTGTGATGACGATGGCGATGACAACTAGGAAATGGAACATAAACTTTTTTTTGTCGTGTTACAAAACACTAAACGACATAACCAGCAGTAAAAGTGAATTGAAATCGTTGCAACTATTAAAGCAACAACAGCAAATTGTGTTGCCACTACAAGAACAACAAGTGCATTACATGCCACATCTTTTTGGGGTCACATTTTTCTGGAGATGTTTGTAGTTACACACACAAATACATGTATATATATAAATATGGATGTGCTTGTAGTTGTATGAAAACATGTCAAAAACGAGAAAGTGTTACAAAGGACACTCAGAAGTATGTTAATTGCAATTGCCGTTATGACTTGACTGGGACGCAATTGTGGTGAGAAAAATCGTTATGAGCTTCCTTGAGGGAGCTCTACAGTGCTGACAATTGAGTTTTTGCTTGGTTGTAGTGGCAAAGTGTCATATGGAGAAATTGTTCCTATTAGTATTTATGGGAAAATGAAAAGGATTGCTTGTTTGTAGCCGACAGCAGCAGTAATATTTAGGTCATTTGAGGACTTTAAGTTTTGATTTAGAAGATTTCTTGTGATTTTGTATTATGTGTTAATGTAGGCACTAACGCAGATACTTATATACTGATTGATTAAGAATATTGTTTTGTATTGGTATTGCCAAGTCTGCCAGTCAGTGTGACTCTGTAATTCTTTAGTAACTGACATGCAAATCTAACTTGTTCGAAAAGCAAACCAAACTCTACAATTTTTGTTTTAAATCCCTCCAGAACTACTGTTTTTGCTGGCGTTAAAACCCATGATTCTGGCCCATTGAACAAAGCAGATAAAAAACCATTTGACATACGCTGAAAAAAACGGACACAGCAACATATTTGTCTTGTAGGACAACACGCTCTACTATGGGGACATAGAAACTCCACTCTCTGTAGATGCTGCATGGAAGAGGACGAGGAAACGACGAAACACCTTCTCTTGGATTGCCCTGCTCTGGCAGGACTGAGAAGTAGAATATTCGGTACACATTTAGTTAGAATATTCCTGTAGGTCTTATAGACAAATTCATTGAAAGTGAAAATTGGCTAGACGACTAGTCAATAGTTGCTATGGAGGAAACTGCAGGTATCACAATGGGCTTCTTTAGCCTAAGTGTGCTAGACAGCGTGCTGTCTTGCAGCCTTTTCAACCAAGCAACCAACCAAGGAGTGCTTCAAACGGACGTTCATTTCATGGACTTCGTTCTAAATTCTTCATGGAATGTTATGGCAAATTAGGTTTAATCAAGTTGTTGCCTTATATGGAGGTCCTTTTAGTTGGTACTCAAACTCAAATAATGATTTCAAATAAAGTACATATTTGCGGGATTTATTTGCAAATCCCATTGGGTTGTTTTGTGCCATTGTTTTTCTTAAAGCCTTGAAACGGCTAAATTTTAAAAGGATCCTTGTTTTTTTCCCCAGTTCAACGCAATAAGGCTAATGTGTTTAATTAACTATGATCCAATGTGATTGTTAAATGACAGCAATAGTCTTTAAAAATAAAACCCATTTGCCTTAAGACGCTTTGAGATGCTTTACGAGTCCTTGGGGAACTCTAGAGGAGAATACATATGTTCAAAATTAAACGTTTTTGACATAAAATCCTTAATCAAATTGCACATTGCTGGCCTAGTTCGCACAAGGCATCTTGTCTGTCTATCCTCGAGCTGGTAATACAATATCCCCTTATGTCAGTTCATACGATATAATGGAATTATTTCATTAAAAGGCTTTTGTTCAAAGTTGGAAATTGAAAATTCAACCGCATTTAACGGCTATTGTACTTTTTCTTAATGTTTGTCCTTGTTGTCGAGCGCTTTTCTCCCTTTTACTTTATTGCTTACTTTTGGCTTAACCTTGTTTCGAAATGAAATTGAAAAAGACGATGAAAAAAACACATACAACAAACAAATAAATGAAAAGGCTAAGAGGGATTTTAACACTGAACTTGAACTGAACCTACGTTCTAGTAGAGCAAATCCTTGCAACATCCTTGAAGCAAAAACCCGAGTGTAAGCGATGGAGAGGGTGTGAGTGAGTGCTGGAGTATGTACTTTAGAATGAACAGAACATTTGTTCTGTAATGAGAATTATTGCTTAACATAACATTACTTTTTATTTCAATTGTCTGAAGAACGAATGTTGGGGCTGCGCAGGGTGGGAGTGACAAGGTCGGATGGTTAAATATCCTGCGAGCATCGCTAACCAGTCAAGCACACAAAAGGAAAAAGGAAATAAATACTGCCAACAACTCTTTTTGGTCTTTAAGTATGTTGGTATAATGCAGCCTTCTTGGAAGCCTTTTCTAGTGGTTGTTCTTGTTTTTGGGGTTCCCAGCACAGAAAAATCCCATTAAATGAATTTAATGGGGCGACAACATTTTTAATTAGCACCTGTTGTTGTTATTACCGCTGCTGCTGTTATCGTTCTTAAAAATATATATAGACAAACATTAAAAGTGCTTTATTTGTTTGTATCTGAAAAAGGATTATCCATTACTCTTTGCTCCATCATGCCTCCACGTAGGATTTGAAGAAGGTATAACTGGCAAAAGGTCACGGGGTAAGAGCTCCAAAGGAAATTCATATTGCTTTCATTAAGGAGACAGCAAAAGAAAACAACAGAAATTACTACTAACATGCGACATTATATTGCTTTCGTATTAATTTAATAGTTTTTTCGATGGATTTCCCTAAACCAATGGGGGCAAAAATATAGCCGACCAGTTAATAGGCAACAAACTTTTTCAAGAACGAAACTTTCTGAGCAACATAATAAAAAAAATGTTTGCTCTACACTGCAGAAAAGGTTTCTGAATTTAGGAGAGCAGATCACTGCTCCGACTACCTTATATTTATTTCTTTGGAGTAATGGAATGCGCTGAAATTCGTCCGTAGCAACCGCAGCTTTGATGTACACATTTTCGTAGCGGGAATGAAACTGTACGTTAGCTCACTTTTGATGATAAAAGTTACTGGAGCAACGAATATTTTCATTCCTGTGACGAAACCATTCTGTTCAGTGTATAAAATTAAGGCCTGGAGCTTAAGCTAATAAAAATGGAAATTATTTAAATGTTTTTACATTTAGGACAAATGAAACACGTAAATAGAAATTTGAATCAAATCCACAGAAAATATTAATATTTGTCTATTGAAAAATTCTAAAATTTCGTTATTTAAACAAGAGCTTTTGTTTCAAAACCCTTTCTCTCTGATCTGTTGGAAAACACTTAGTATATTTCTTTAAAGAGACTCGATGTCATTTTCCTTGGTAAATAATGAGACAATTTTTATCTCGAAACGTTACCAGTCCAAACTCAGTTTATGTCCGCAACTACTGCTATTAGTATTTACACAACTGTAGGTGGCCCAGACATCTAAATTTGGTAGATATTGAGAAAATCATGTAAAGCTATGCCTCTTAGCTTTCTAGCGGAAATAAAAACTTTATGACCAAATGCGACGGAAAAGCCGGAACACATACACACACACATGTGAAAACAGAAAAAACAATTCAATGTCGCCTCCTGCTAAGTCTGGCGAAAACACGGAACAGGCAAAAAGTCATGTTGCAACAGATGTGTAGATTGTTTATTTAACATTTATCCAACACAAACCGCCATCGCTCCCCCCCCCCTTCTATAGCCGGAACATTGATACTATGACTCCAAACTCAAGCTCCCCTCTTTGACATCCTGTGCACATGTATATATGTTTGTAAGACTTTGTAATGGAGGTCCTTGTTTCGTGCATGTATGCGTGTTAATTTTATTACTCAAAGTTTTTTCCGTAGTTGTTGTTTTACTGTAATTGCTGGCGTTTTCAGTTGATGTTGGCTTTTTCATTTTCATTTTCATTATAGTGCTAAATTCTTAAGCGTTTATAGACTGATTTAATGTTAAGTAAATGTTGTAAATGAGTACGAGAGTTAATGGGGGGAAATAAGCGCACTCTATTACAAACACCAACACTAACACAATCAAACCCAGGCATATGTCTGTTTAAACATAAAGGTCCTTTCAACAGAGCAAATGCATACACACACAAGTACTCGCCGCATACCACCACATATTCGTACAAATACAATTGAAAACGACAACAACAACTTCAACTGCTTTTGACGACAAACAATTACACTTTACTCTCTCCTTCTCTCTGTCTAATTTCATAAGGATGGGGCTTAAATGAAAACAATATCGAAATGCCGACACCCTCCAACTTCTCCTCATTATAGAACGATAGTCCCCATCCCCATTCTCATCCACCTCCAATTTACGAGGCAGCCGTCTTGACGCATCGCTGCTTTTTAACCAAGTTATCGTTCATTGTAGTTGTTGGCCCCTTTACTTGGTACTTTAAGTCATTATGGTTTGTGTTTTTGTATTTAAGTCTGGAAATTCATTAAATTTTCTTTCGACTGGTTGAATACGACCATGTTTATAAACAGCACACACGTACAAAATCAACGCATATGTATGTACGCACTTACATACACAGTTACATGGGCACATGTCCTGCCAAGCGAGGGCCGTATGATAAACTAGGTATAACAGAAATTCAATTTATTGCTAGAGATTTGTGTTTATTCGAAAACAATCAACGTTCATTGTGCCACCCAGAGAAGTTGTAGGTTTGCAGTGTGCAATGCGAACCTTCTTCCTGCCCTGAGCAATGAAAGTGGTTACGAAATCGCCACAGAGCAGCAAGATGACGTTGATGATTTCAGAAGTTGTGACTTGTCAAAAGCTGCCCTGGCATAAATTTCCTTTAATTATTATGGAGCCTCGAGGTTCAAGTTATTGTAATGCCATAACCCTTGGTTTAAAAGAAGAATTCAATCGTACCAGGTAGAGGTTAATGTCGCCTTCGCAACCTAGTACATGTCTCCACATTTTCTAACCTCAATGGAAGAGATTTTCTTATAAATGTGTCCAACATACTTATAGAAGACTGAAGAATCAAGATTCAATATTTCGATTACACTGCAGGGCACTGAGCTAAGGAAAAAATGGTTTCACATTAGATCCCATGACGGGATTGTGCAGGGCTTCGCACAACCAATGACCTGTGCGCTTTCTTGTTTTGCACTGCACTCGCTGATTGCGACCTACAGTTTTACACCGGTTCCGAACGGTGTAAAAAAAATGCTTTTAAGAAGCATTTTCCATGGCTAAGCACTCAGTAGTCTCGCCATCGCTAACAGAGGTGACCGTCCTCGAAAGGAATGTAAAGTGGCCAGACCAGGAATCGAACTCGCGTTCTCATGTATATACAAGAGCCGCGCAAACCTACCAATGTACCACCAACGGCCACCAACACTCAGCTAACACCCGTCAATTCATCGCTGTAGATTTTCTGGGTTGACATACAGACAAATTAAGTTGAAACGACAAAATTGGCGTTGACCAAATTCAGAGGTTGTTGCAACAACATTTGATATTGTCACAACCGAAATTTCGGTACCCTCAATCGAATCAAAAATTGTTTGCGGTTGTGGCAACCGAATTGTTTTGGAATGTGGTCTCCAAAGGTTTTCTTTTCTGCTTGTACTAAAATTCTATAAATCCCGTTTATAAAAGTTGAATTTATAAAATTTTGAATTTAAAATTTAAAAACCTCCAAAAAATTTTAAAACTAAAAATTTATTGGGGTCGCATCTAAAGGGTGTCTGAGAAACATTAAATTTTTTAAATTTTAAATGTTTTTTAAATTTAAATTTTTTTTCTGTGCAAGTGGCAACTTTGAAATTTGACAGCTGTCACATATGTTTATTCCGATTGTTAAAAATGGAGCGCTTCACCAAAGAACAACGCGTTAAAACTGTGAAAACTTCTTACAAAAATTTGGAAAGTTATGGTGAGAACGCTCGCAGACTTCGAAGAATTGTCAGTCGAGAAAGTGCACCTAATGTGTCAACCATTCGAAGAGTGGTCAACAAATTTGAAAAAAACTGGTTCGGTTATGGATGGTACGATTCCTGTTCGTCAGCATACCAGTCGGTCTCTTGAAATGATTGCTGCTGTAAACGAAAGTGTCGCTGAAAACCCGAATACATCAATTCGGCTTCGTTGTCAACATCTTCAAATTTCGCGAAGCAAATCAAAAGACCTCCACCTTCATGCGTACAAAAGCTCAAACCAGCAGACCATGGCACTCGCCGGCAATTTGTGCAATAGGTAGTGGAGAACAGTGAAGTTAATGCCAGTTTTTCAAAAAAAAGTCATATTCTCCGATGAAGCGCAAAACAAAAGCGCCCACAACGGGCAACTCTCTGGTGCGGATTTTGGTCAGGCGGTGTGATTGGGTCCTACTTTTTGAAGATGAGGCTGAAAGTGCAATGACTGTGAACTTCGTTCGTTACAGGAAGGTGATAACGGAGTTCTTGTGGCCTCAACTAGACGGAATTGATCTGGACGACATACGGTTTCAGCAAGACGGCGCCACAATCGATTTATTGCAACAATTATCTCAAGTAATTCCGATGTCAACTGACCACCAAGTTCATGCGACTTAACGCCGCGCGATTTCTTTCTTTGGGGTTTTGTGAAATCTCGGGGTTTATGCGAATAAACATTTCCTGAGCTCAAATCCGAGATCCAATGCGTCATCGCTGAGATACAGCCACAAAAGTCATGGACAATTTCATGGAATGAGTAATAGTCTATCATCAGAGCCGTGGAGGCCACTTGAGGGATATTTTATTCCATACTTAATCGGACCATGTCTTCTTTATAATCCGATAAAAATATCACAACTGTCTCAAAAACACATGATTTATTTTAAAATGAAACAGTGCAGCCTTACTGAGACACCATTTACTTCTACTATAATAATTAAAGGATGGTCATCATTATCTACAATGTCAAGCGTTTTAAAACAAAATTGCATTACATGAAGGGATTGTGGAGAGATTTTCACAGCAAGTGACCTGTCCGCTCTCTAGTTTTACACTCACTGATTGGAACCTACAGTTTTACAACGGTTCTGAGCGGCATTTTGGGAATCTTTTGAATGCCTAAAAACTCTCCGAGTGATGAACATTTCCAAGAGGGTCATAAAACCGTAAAAATGCGGGCCCATGCCATAAGATGGAAATGCAAGTGAATGTTTTCACGATTCCATTAGTGCCTTTAGATGTATTGTGTAACGAGAAAGGCCAACTTTGGACCAACTAATCGAGAAAATATGCCCACGAAGCAAAACCGGGATTGAACCTATTAGTCGACCGTGAAAACATATTCATGTATTTGTGTTTTCGCTCTAACCGCTGACAACGTGGAACCGTAGTAGACAGCACAATGGAGATAAAAGCGTCACTGGATTCCATTGAGGTACAAATCAACTGCAAGAGGTGTTACCGTTAAATCGACTGCAGAAAATTTAAGAATAGACCTGAGAGGAGCATACAGCCTTTTACCAGTACATAATGGAAAAGCAGACAGGACTGCCAGCATTCTAGAGAAAATTGTTTATGACAAATGCTACATAATTATCCTTCAGAATGGATCGTGTGAAAACAAGTGTCCAAATTCACCGCTGAATTGTCTAGAATGGATAATTTAAATTCTAATCATAGTTTTCACCTTCCTCATTATTATACTGTGTTTCACGGAGAGGGTTAGGCTATCAAAAAATACGTGAGATGGCTGAGGAAGGATTGTGGGCACATAGGTTTGAAGAACTTCACTGAGAAGGCCGCTGCTGTACTCGAGTTTAAGGAGGAGCTAAACAAATTCTCCCCCATTCAGTCTGCTACCGAATGGATTTCTTGGTAATGCGCAATCTTGAGAACCAGAAGGAAGTCTTTGCAGGCAATAAAATAAATTCTTAGATAGCGGCATAGCCGTGGAAATTGTATATTGTAGCCCGATTGAAAATGATCAGACCAGAGGAACTCGAACTCGAACGTAGTCGATTCATGGGTGTTTTAAATAGACACTCCACATCAATGACACAACTATACAAGCTGAACAAAACGGCCCCAGGAATAAATTGCAGGAATTATGTACATGTTTGCAAGCACTATTTTCATGAATTGATGAACTGCAGCCCTTTTGTTTTCTTTGTTGTCTGTCACGTTTTATTTTCAGCAGCTTTAAAGAAACAAATCCACATTTGGGTCACAAAAACATATAGTATATCCTATTAATCGTTGTGTCTCCCACATGTAATATTGAATAGCAAACTCAATGTGTTTGGATACATGTATACTATATTTGCGATAAGCTACAAACATGTAATATTTGCATCCGACCAACAAAAAAAGTTAATTTTTTCAGGGTGTTTGGATTTGCATTTGTCGTCTAAAAGAATGCAATGCGTCCATAGAAACGTTGGAACATTTTCTCTGTCAGTACCATTATTTCCCGAGATTATGGTACAATATCCAGTTCCGTGAATGTAATGGTAGCGAAATATTGATCCCCGAAGAAATTTAAATGCAATATGAATTTCGTATGAAAACAGAATGGGGTAATTCCAAGCATCCTGAAAGTTCCTGGAGCTTTCTGCGAAACAAATACTTAGGAAGATTTGCGAATATCAGTACTGAATGAACCCATGAGCTATATACTAGTGATGCACGGAAACAAGGAACCGGTTCCAAATGAACCGAAAAACGGTTCCCGAAAGAACTAAAAGTTTCCTCGTTTCCAAAGAAACCCAAAGTGCTAAATTTTGGGGCGAGGGTACGAAAATATGTATGTTTCCAAAATTTTTTCTTATACTGAGATATTTCACTTAAGCCTCTGGGTCAGCAATTTGCTGAGAACCGGAACCGATCCGGTCCAAATACCCGGTTCTTCTCGGAACCGGACTCCATAAAAAATGTTTATTTTTATCAACTATTATTTTCTTATAAGATATTTCATAAGTGATGATTTATTCAAGCTTTCGTATTGTATTCAAAAAATTAAATTGTTCGAGCGTTTGGTCGTATTTTTAATTATTTTTATTCTTCAATATTTCGCTACCCTTTGGGTGGCATCGTCAGGTAGATAAACACAATTATTAATTAGAAACGAAAACAATTGTTTATCTTCCTGACGATGGTACCCAAAGGGTAGTGAAATATCGAAGAATAAAAATAATTAAAAATACGATCAAACGCTCGAACAATTTAATTGTTTGAATATGAAATATTTCACTTAAGCCTCTTCAGGACAGCAATATGTTGAGAATCGGAACCGGTCCAAATACCCGGATCTTATCGGAACCAGACTCGGCAGAAAATGAGTATTTTATCAAATTTTATATTCTTATAATAAGATATTTCACTTAAGCCTCTTTAGGGCAGCAATTTGTTGAGAACCGGAACCGGTCCAAATACCCGGTTCTTCTCAAAAGCGGAACCGAAAGAACTGGTTCTTACAATACGCGGAACCGCATATCCCTACTGTATACGATATATTATAACACCGTCATTGTAAAGCTTTACTAAATTTGTTTAATGAGTTGGACAATTAAAAGTACACGGACTAAAAAAAAACGAATTAGCCGTAACCGAGTTTAATGGTTGTCACAACCCCATTATATATCATCACATCCGTATTAGAGTTGTCACAACCACATTAGAAAATGTCACAACCGCGGTAGAAGTTGCCACACCCTATTAGATGTTGCTCCAACCGAATTTTAGTTATGGGAACTCAATTCAGTTGTGACAACCTCAATTCGGTTGTAGCAACTGTAATTCGGTAGCAACAGACAAATTTTGCGGTTGCTACAACCATTCTTCAAACAATTCGATCTGTGAGTATTTAAGGTGGAATAAAAACAAAAAAAAGATGTTGCATCATAGTAATGGAAACCGGCTTGGAAAGCAATCGTATTTTTTAGGATCCAAAAAGGAGTAACTACACTCACCGAAAGAATAACCGCATTAGCCGTAACCGTATTTAGATGTTGTCACAACCACAGTAAATGTCATCACATTCGAATGAGAGCTGTCACAAAAAAAAAAATGGTGTCCCATAACATCCCATGAAGGGATTGGGGAGAGCTTCTCACAATCAGTGAGATGTGCGCTTTCTAGTTTTGCACTCACTAATTGGGACCTACCGTTTTACACCGGTTCCGAACGGTATTTTGAGAAGCATTTTCATGGCTAAGTACTCGATAGTGTCGCCATCACTAAGCTAGGTGGCCGTCGTCGAAAGAAATGTAAGGTGGTCTGAGCAGGGATCGAACCCACGTTCTCATGTACAAGAGCCGCGCACACTAGCCATTGCACCACCGACGGCCACGAGAGTTGTCACAACCGCATTATAATTTATAAATTGTCACAATCCATTAGAGGTTGCTATAACCGAATTTAATTTGTGGGAATTACATACAGTCGTGACAACCTTAAATCGATTGTGGCAGCTGCACTTCGGTGGCAACAGTTGAATATACGGTTGCTACAACCATTTATCAGTCAATTGGATCTGTGCATATTTAAGGTGGAATAAAAACATAAACCAAACTGTTGCAGCTAAGTAAAAGAAACAAGCTTAAGAAATCAATCGAATTCTTTAGGGTCCAAAACGGAGTAACCACATCCACAGAATAATAAACGAATTAGCCGTAAACGTATTTAGAGGTTGTCACAACCACATTCGGTGACATCACATCCGAATTAGAGTTGTCACAACCGCATTAGAAGTTGTCACAACCAAATATCAGTTGTCGCAACTAAATTCAGTCGTGATAAACTCAGTTCGGTTGTAGCAGCTGCAATTCGGTGGCAACAACCGAGTTTGCGGTTGCTACAACCATTTGTCAAACAATTGGATCTGTGAATATTTAAGGTGGAATAAAAACATAAACAAAGTTGTTGAATTTAAGTAAAAGAAACATGCTTGGAAATCAATCGTATTCTTTAGGAGCCAAAAAGGAGTAACTACACTCACAGGAAAAAGAAACCTATTAACCGTAAACGAATTTAGAGGTTGTTACAACCACATTAGATGTAATATATTTGAATTTTAGATTTTCGCAACCGCTATAGGTGGTTGTCACGTGGACGTCGGTGGTGTAATGGTTAGTGTGCGCGGCTCTTGTACATGAGGACGTGGGTTCGATCCCTACTCTGACCACCGTACATTTCTTTCGACAACGATTATCTCGCTTAGTGATGGCGACACTATCGAGTACTTAGCCATGAAAAGGCTTCTTAAAAAACTGTTCGCAACCGGTGTAAAACTGTATGTCCCAATCAGTGAGTGTAAAACTAGAAAGCGCACAGATTACTGGTTGTGAGAAGCTCTCCCCAATCCCTTCAAGGGATATAATGGAACACCACTGTTTTTGTAGTTCAACCGAATATCACTTGTAGGGATGACAATCAGTCTTCTATTCGGTTGTGGCAACTGCAGTTGTGGGGTAACAACCGAACTTCCGATTGCTACAACCTCTTTTCATATAGTTAGTTCTATGAACCAGCTAGAAAAGGAAATTGTGGCAAACGATTTTGTCATTCCCTTACATTTTCATACTACCCTCCTATTACATAATCTTTTTAAAGTTTAGCAGCTTGTGTAGGAATGTTATGTTTTCTGCTGTATAATTTCTCTTTTGTTATTTCTGATGTGTGCAAGGCGAAAGTGCACCCAACAAACGGACAGGACTCAAAGAAAGTTGGGAGTCCTCCAACGCACAGCCACTTATTCAGCTACCTCCTTTATTGTGGTCCAAACCAGCATACAAACAATACAATACATCCAACCTAAACTCCAGCCATCCATCCAAGCATCCATGCCAAGCTCTCTAAGCCAACCATCCAATGCATGAACATAAGTGGGTCGTTGTTGATCCAGAAGTTTCTTTTAATTTCAGGATTTATTAAAAAGAATTGGAATGAAGGACTTTGCCTCCTTTTAATGTGGCTGATTACTAATGGGGAGCTGCTACCAGACAGTGGAGGGATGAAATTGGTTGTATTTAGTAACGGTATTTGTGTTTTAGCTTTTTGCCTAATGTCTCTACAGTGTATGTGATGCATGCATACATGTGTAGATGGCCAAGTTGGCCGATTTGAATGTCTGTTGTTCAGTCTGTCGTCTCATCCATCTGCTTTCATAAATGCGTATCGTTTGGGGGGTATAATGAGGGTGAAATTCAGATAGAAATCTTAGCAAATATAAACAAAATTTAAGCAAACATTGCTGGCAATTTTTGCCAGATATTATTTTACCAGATACTATTCTCTTGCAGTTGTCGAATCTGAATATGCTGTTGTATAATGATGCAAATACTATTTCGTCTCTCATACATAAACATTTGCAACACTCGCATACACATATAATAAAAGGATAAGGGGGTATATATATATGTGTATTTGTATGATGTCCGAACACTATGTTAATGTTTTGACTCCAAAGGGATATATGAATCTGTACAGCAAAAGCAGAAGCAGACGCAGCGACAGACCAGTAAACAGTCGGGGCGGGGCGGTGCGACAGACAGACAGATATGAATATTTATGTATGTAAAGTGTTTGAAATTGTAATGATAACCTACAATTTACTCATGTGTAGATAGTCTATCTGTGTGTTACATTAATGCACTTTGTTTCTTTTTATGTGTGTGTGTGTGTGTGTGTGATAGTCAGGAAACAATGGAGTACAACACATTTTAGAGTCCTTTCAAAGGAAGTTTCCCTTTTGGAATGTTACCGGCTGAGGTGTGAGCTGCCAACACTTAACTAGATCAGAGATATATATACAGAATTGTTAGATTTGATCATAAATCATTATAAACATGGAGAAAACCTAGTGTAACTTTTGGCTGCAATATTGAGGTTAAGATAGTGTACATGTATATCTGGGAGAACATTTTCGTGTGTTCCTCGCAGGTGCAATGGTTAGTATGCACGTCTCTTGTATATGAGAATGTGGGTTCGATCGAACCATCTTACATTTGTTTCGACGGCGGTCCTCTCCCTTAGTGACGGCGACACTATCGAGTATTTAGTTAGGAAAATGGTTATGAAAAATCGTTTGGAATCGGTGTAAAACTGTATGTCCAAAGTAGTGAAAGCTCACTGTTTGTGAGAAGCTCTCCCCAGCGCTATCATAGGATGTAATGGTAGACTATTTATTTTATTTTATTTTAGAAATTTTTCGCATCTTAAGTGAAGGGTGTTTGTTTCGCTTAGATAGACCATACGAGCTGTCAAACGAACTGTCACACTGTGCTCGCTTTTCGAGTAGTTACGCATGAACAACGCTACCAAATTATCCAAATTAACTTTGAAACTCAGTCATCGATTCACGAAACTTATAGACTTCATGATTTTTATGGCGCACATAACCGTGCATCTGAGCAAGCCATCCATCGAACTCTGGATAGATTTCATACCACACTGAACCACACTTCATACCAAGTCTTTACATCAAATCGGTGATAAATGTTCATCAATTGTTTTTCATTGAATTAATGACAGATTTCATAAATTCAATAAAAAGAAGTTCTACAATTTGAAGATTGTGCGTGATTTCACCATTTTCAGCTTCATTGAATTGATGATCTTTTTTACATCAATCTTCATCATTGGCATTTGGAAATAATTAGTGGCATCGATCCAAAGAGGAAAATGAAAACAGAGTAGAAAATAGGTAAATGGACAGAAAATATCATCCACGCTATCAGTATTGTGGCCTTATACCCTGTTCTTGAGGATATTTACGATGAAAATAGACCAACTTGTTTGGCTACTCATTAACAACCAATTTACATCAAAATGACGCCCAATTTACATCAAATTGAATGTACAGCAATTTGATAAACAATTTTCATCAAAATGGTGAAAAATCTACTTCAATTTAATAACAAAAATACATCAAATTGATATAACATTGTCGCTGAGCCCGCCAAATAACTTTTTTTTTTTGAAAATGCTATAAAAAAAAATTACAGCAGACAGTTGTCCGAGGCCTTCGGCCACGGACTGTCCCTGCAGGCTGTGTCAGAGACACGGCTATTAAGTTTAACGTAGAATACGCCATCCGATAAGACAGAAAACATATATAACAATAAATTCATTTGCTTATATTATTTATCATTTATTGTTATATATGTTTTCTGTCTTATCGGATGGCGTATTCTACGTTAAACTTAATGGCCGTGTCTCTGCCACAGCCTGCAGGGACAGTCCGTGGCCGAAGGCCCCGGACAACTGTCTGCTGTAATTTTTATATTTACCAACGGCATTTGGTTCAAGTCCGTTTAAAAAAAAAATATTATGTTCAATTTTTTTAAACTTAATTTAATTTATGTATTTTAATTAATATTTTTATTGAAATAAGTTCTGCGAATGTTGAGAGGGCCGCCCTAATATTAAAAACGGTTTACCTTATCGAGTCTTCGCATTAGCATTCGAGCGTTGTGTGAAAGCTTTACGCTTTACAATTCCAAATTAATGTTACAACAGCTTTATTGAAGCTTTCGCAAAAAAGCTTTATTACGTTAGCTTACTGTTTGTTTCACTTTTTACTAGATACATGTTGCCAAGCAACATTAGCTTGCTGTTCGTTTCACTTTTTACTAGATACATGTTCCTAAGCAATGTTGAGCAACCAAAAACACTCAACCAAACACCACACATATGTTTGAGTGTATGTGTTTAAACAATTTTCATTTGAGAAATTAAAATACTAGAAATATATCAACCAATATGAAATGTATATCAAACGAAAGATAACATCTTCATTTACCTACAAAAAAAATTTAAAAAAAATTCATCTAGCCGTTTCCTCAAATTCAATAAAATAAAGATTACAACAATAAAAACCTGACATGACTCCTCATACCGTAAGGTAAGACGTATTCTACGTCAAAAACTACTGAATATTTTCTCAAATTTCTTATTTTATTTGAGAGTACAATCCTTCCGGTTAATAATGGAAAATAATTTCATTCAAATGGCTGCCTCGGCTGGCCATGCAGTAGCCTACACGATCGGTCCAATTTTTAAGCACATTATCGATTGTGTGCAGCTGTATTTCACGAATGGCTTCACGAATATTGTCCTTTGAAGCGCCAATTGTCTCTGGCTTGTCGGCGTAATACTTATCTTTGAGGGCACCCCACAAATAATAGTCCAACGGTATCAAATCGCAGCTCCGAGGTGGCCAAACGAAATCAGCTCTGCGGCTGATAACGCGATCTTCAAAAACAGGGCGCAAAACATCGAGTGTAGCTTCGGCTGTATGGCACGTAGCGCCGTCCTGTTGAAACCAAATGTTGCCAATATCATCCTCCTCAATTTTTGTGAACAAAAATTCTTTCAACATTGCCCGATAACGATCGCCATTGACTGTAGCGGCCACTCCTTGCTCATTTTCGAAGAAAAATGGCCCAATTATGCCTCTGGATCAAAATCCGCATCAAACAGTGACTCGTTTTGGGTGCATCGGCTTTTCAATGTATGCGTGCGGATTTTCTGTGCCCCAAATGCGACAATTTTGTTTGTTTACATACCCGCTAAGATCAAAATAAGCTTCATCTGAAAAGATGATTTTTTTTTGGCAAAATCGACATCTTCTGTAAGTCGATCGGAGGCCCATTTATCCCATATTTCCCAGCATTGTTCAAGCGTATACACAACCATATTCATTCGGACCCTTTATATGGCTGAAAGATTGACGAAATATTCTTCATCAATTCAATGAAATGTATCGTGGGATGGAACATTTTCATCAAAATGGTGAAAAAATTACTTCAACTCGATACAAAAATACATCAAATTGATGTAACATTGCCGTTGAATCAATGTTGACTATTGATGAAATATGGATGAAAAACTAATGAAATGGTTTTCATCAATTTAAAGAAAAGTGTCCTGGGTTGGAAAAATTTTCATTAAAATGGTGACAAAATTTACTTCAACTTGATGATAACCATACATCAAATTGACATAACATTCTCGCTGAATCAATGTTAACTATTGATGAAATATGGCTGAAAGATTGATGAAATGTTCGTCATCAATTCAATGAAATGTGTCGTAGGTTGAAAAATGCCGGAAAGTGTCATCATATTGATGAAGGAATTCATAAATTTAATGCAGTGCACATACTCTTAAATAACACCAACACGTCGAAGAAATGTGAGTACTGAAGAGAATAACGCCGCTGTAAACGAAAGTGTGGAAGAAGATTCAAATTTATCAATTCGTCATCGGTCGCAGGAATTGGGGCTCTGTCCTTCTACAACGTGGACAATTTTGCGCAAGGATCTTGGCATGCAGCTATATAAGATACAGCTGGTGCAGAAGTTAAATCCGCGAGACCAGCATATGTATCGTTCTTGCGCCGATTGGCCTCTAGAGCAGTTGAAAACTGACCCGATGTTTTATCGCAAAATTGTGTTCATCTACCAAACTCATTTATGGCTAACCGGGTTTGATAATAAGCAAAATTGCCGCATGTGGAAAGAGACCAATCCACAATAGACCCTACAGACTCCATTATATTAAATACATATTTTCCCCTTACATCCCATGAATGGATTGGGAGAACTTCTCACAATCACTGAACTTTGAGCTTTCCAGTTTTCACTCACTAATTGGGACCTATAGTTTTACACCGGTTCGAACTGGTATGTTGAGAACCCTTTTCATGGCTAAATACGTGTCACTAAGCGAAAGACATGTAATGTGGTCAGAGCAGGGATCGAGCCCACATTTTCATGTACAAGAGCCACGACCACTACCATTGCACCACCGACAGACTCCATTACAGCCAGAAAAAGACACCCGTTGGTGCGGTTTGCACGCTAGTGGCATCATCGGACCCTATTTCTTCACAGATTATGCTAGAGCTCGAGTTGCGCTCAATGGAGATCATAACCGCACCATGATCAATAATTTGTTGTTTGAAAATATGGATGACATTGGTGTGGGTGAGATGTGGTTTCAATAGGATGGCGCTGCGTATCATACGGCGACCGCAACTATCGATTTATTGAAATCAAAATTTGGCGATAGACAGATTTCGAGAAATGGACCCATCAATTGACGTCCAACGTGACACTTCTCCATTATTTCCTGTGTGGCTACGTGAAGTAACTGGTTTTAACTGATAAACCAGCAACAATTGACGAATTTGAGGCCACAATTGTCCATGATATTCATGACATACGGCCAGGAATGCTCGAAGAGTGATCCGAAACTGGTGGTCCAGAATGAGCTTCGTCATGAACAGCCGCGTTGTTCATATGGCCGAAATCATCTTCAAATGTTAAAGCCGTGTCTTTCGAATAAAAAATTTTTTTTGATTCAAACTTAATTTGTTTTGTTATTTTTAAAATATCAATTTCTATCGCGCTTAAAACACAAACCTTTTACATGAGTTGAATATTCGGTTCCATCTTGAAATGAACCTCGCTTGGTACTTGCAAATTTGAGCAGAAACTTGAGCCAGTTCGCACAGGCAGGGCTATTGACGCTGTGTCACTGGCCCATTTTCTTCGAAAGTAATGCTTGTAGTAGTATTTAACTGACTTCTTGTGGTCCGAAATTTAGGGCAGGAATTTAAACAAATTTTGGTTTCACTATGATGACGCGTTATGCCACTCAGTCCGTGGCATGGTAAAGAAACATTTATCGTTCAATGAATCATAGTCTTTGCGGAAATGAAACATATTCATTGCAGTGGAGAACCAATATTCGTTGCGGTAGAGAATCTATACGTTAATTCACCTTCGATGAAAATACTCGTTGAGACAATGAACAATTTTACTCGTGGGACACAGCTTTGCCTTTCATTGGTTTAAGGGTATTTTTGTATATTTTTGTGTCTTTTTGTTAGCTGAGATCGATTATTTATTATGAAAATTGAAACTAACATTATGAAACTGATCATAATTATATTCAATTAAAAATTAAATTGTTGTGTTGACAGAAGGTAACCAGTAAGGATATTTTCAGCTCTCTTTGTTAGAGTCGGCTATAGGATTTGAAATGAGGTTCGGTTTCGTTCATAGCTTAAGATAACAATTTTAAGGTTACAAAATTCAAAAAGTTGTTTTGATAACCATAAGGCGTGATAGAGCCTTTTTGTCTACAGATAAAGGTAATAAAGTGATATAAGAAGAAGGTACATATATCTTCGATTAGTGCAAATTTAGAATTGAAAATATTAATACTAATTTGTAATTGACACCACACAAACTGCGCTGCAATGAAATACCCTTTGATTCCAATTACCGTCAACCGTTTGAAGCGGCTTTTTAAATATTTAAACTCATACATAATTAGGTAGTTATCCACATCTTGCGCATTGCTATACTTCCCCGCACTCCAACGCAGTCGAATACATTAATGGTGTCGGCATTTTGCAACAACAAGAGCAGTTAAAAAGCGTTTATCTGGTTTCGAGTATCTATAAACTTGGTTGGTAGTATTTGAGGTTAGATTTTAATCTTCAATCCTTTGGAATTGTGAGACAGAGGGCGAATGTACCACAATAATGAAGCTTTGAAATGTGCAATGCAAGCACAAAAGTGCACATTAATAAAATCCATTATGAGCAAATAATAAAGTAAATTTTCCTTTGGCAACCCACTCTGCCCTCAACTTAAATGGTATAACAACATTTTGTTATCTCTCTATTGCAAGGAGTTAACACAGACACAAAAAGGATACAACAAATGTTTAAGGGGGAAAATGTAGGGCATACCTTTGGCGGAAATCATACCTTCCGCCCCCCATCTTTTTGGTTTCCATTTCAAAAAGAAAAACAGAAGAAAAAAAAAAACGAAATGAGGGGGAAAAACACAAATTAAATAGCGATATATGAGTAGAATTTCACAAAGGAAAATTATGATTTCGAGTGTATATGGAGGCATGTAACTGCTCATTCAATGTAACCCTATCGCCGTGTATGCGGATCTGGGCGTTTGTAAAGAGTTGAAAGTTCCACTGCAGTACGAGTGGATTACAAAAGTAAAACACCACTTCAATACTTGCCATGTTGGGTTAAAGTTTTGAGATTGAACTCGCTCGTCGTCGTTGGCGGCGTTCTCGTCCTAGGACTGTATGGCATTTTAAGTGGAAATGTGTGTTTTTGGTGTTTTCCGCTGTAGTAAAAGTAAAAAGGATGCGTTCAGAATAATAGGATGTTCACAAACTTGTTGGTGTTGTTTGTCTTGTTTTCGCATCGCCAGTGTGAGAGACAGAGAGACAAAGAATGGGGGTAATATTACAGAAGGGCTCTAAGGAAATGTTTACGCACGCAAGAGTTGGTATCAGTCGTGAAATCACCAGAAGTTGGCATCATTTCAAAGGCGAATTTTAATGTTCTGCGAAGTAATGAAAGGTACTTACAACATCCCTACAGTGCTACACAAAAAATGTGTTGCAGTTAACATTGTGATATCTCCTTGCATTACAGTTGAGCAGAGAGTAATGGGTGGTATATATTGATCTACATTCTTTTGCATTACTGTACGACGCACTGTGAATTACATTTCCGAAATTCTCAAATACAATTGGTTAATGTGTATTGGTTAATGTGTGATTCATTGTCAAAATTACATTAAAAAAAAAAAAATGGTTTCCCATTACATCCCATGAAGGGACAGGGGAGAGCTTCTCACAATCACTGAGCTGTACGCTTTTCAATTTTCACTCACTGATTGGGACCTACAGTTTTACACCGATTCCGAACGGTATTTTGAGAAGCTTTTTGACGGCTAAATACTCGATAGTGTCGCCGTCACTATGCGAGGTGACCGCCGCCGAAAGAAATTTTTAGGTTTACAATTACATTAACAGCCAACTAAAATTTGGCGGTTCCTTGGACTATCACATTATTCAGTTGTGATGACCAATGATTGCATTCCGCATCAGCAAATGTTGTACACATTGTTACGAATAAGTAAGAGCTTTTGCTTGCTCTTAATGACTATACTACCATTATGTAAATAACAGGACGGTTAGTGCTGCGCCTGAAAGTATGCATTGTAACGACGTACCAGCTCGCTAAACCAGTAACATGAATTCGCCTCAGTTAAGATAAAGATAAGTAATAGTAGTAATAAGTAATAAGACAGAGATAAGTAACAACAACGGCTAGAAGGTTCTTGAATTCGCTAGATATAACTTCATTTGAGTATGGTGAGTTGGTATAAATAGCGGAGGTCTTTGGAATGAAGAGTTCAGATTGTGATTAACCCCCGTAAAGTAAGCAACGCGATTTGATAGTAAAATAGAAGACTTATTAAACTGGTGTAAATAAAGTAAACTGTTGTGCTCTATAAATAAAATAAAAGGAAGTTATACCGATGTAATTGTCGTAATTGAAAACGAACCTCGTTTTATTATTAGTAATAAAATAACGCAAAAAGAACGAATAAGGATATTCGTAACAATATCAATTGATTTATAATTCAATTTTGGTTGCAAGAACTGAAGTAATTGGTTGAAGCCACAGCAACAAGAAATAAATGTAATCTGTCAATCGAGTTTTAGTTCTAGGAATCAAATTATACCGTAGTGGTGAATATTCTATTAGTTGGGATCAACAACAAATTTAAAAACTAATTCGGTTGTACCAAATACTCTATTGGTATGCTCAACTAATTACTTGAATTTAATGGCTGTCACAACCATTTGGTGATGATTTAAACCATTATGAATTTCATAGAAAAAAAGTAAAAACAAATAAATTTTTATTAAAATTTTTATTTTATATATAAATATAGGGTAATTCCAAAAAAATCGACCCAAAATCCATACTTTTGAAACTTCATCCCTTTCAATTTTGATGAAATTTCTAAATTTTTCTATTTTTTTTTTCAAATTTTCGATCGAAAATTACCTATGAAATTCGAACCCTGATTACAAATAGCAATAATTGTGTGTATAGGGTGATTCCAAACTTTTTCAACCCAGTCTCGATATTTATGGCTTTGGATTTTTAGAAAAATTTGCGCATATATTCTTCTCGCCTCACCGTTCATGTTTTACAGTTGTCTAAAACCGCCCATCTGCAGCGTTTTTGTGTGGTGAGATAGGTGTGTTCATGTTGGTACAACTTTTGCATGCGACATCAGATTGTAACGATCCAGGTATCACCTGATAGATTTCGACCTACTTTTTAGGAATTAAAAATAAAAATGGCAGGTCCTTGTGGGCCAAGGACATCAAAATGTAGGAAATATTTTTGGTCCTTGAATATCCTGAAAAAGTGACTTTTGATTTTCTAAATATTATTTTTAAAAAATGTCGCATACTTTCCTCTACAAGATGTGAAAATTTCAAAATGGGTTCAGTATGGATTCAGAAAATATTGGCGTTTTTATAATTGAAATTGTATACTTTGCTAATACACACATCTGGTAGAGAAAAGTTTGCGAAATTTGGCAAAATTTTACAACCTTGGGGATAGGCGCTGGAAAAAACCCAAAAATGGCATCCTCTTTTGAATTGTTGAAAGAATACAGTACAAGTCGTCCAAAATTGCTCCTAAGGCCCAACAACTTAAAACAACTTGCCCCTGAACTTACAGGTAAGTGTTGGTACTCAAATGAAAGGAAATCGTCTTACGAATTCATTGGTGCCATGACATTTCGCATCCGATGCTTGTGAGTCGAGATTGCCTGTTTTTCTATATTTCAATACCCTCAAAATTTATCGAAATTTTTTTCTTCTACAAATATGCATGTATGGGTATTCAAATCAAAGAAAATCTTCTCACGATTAGACCTATTTGGCTAGACCTATTTGAAAATCGATAAATTTATATTCCATCTATGCGCAGGCAGGGAGTTCAAATTCCTTCTGTACCTTAAGTGGAATTTGGCGCAATTTTTTTGGTGACTCACAGCCATCGGATGTGAAAAGGAATGGTACCAATGAAATCGTAGGACGATTCCCTTTCATTTCAGTACCAACATTTACCTGTCAGTTCAGGGCCTTAGGGTCAATTTCCCCCTTTCGGACAACTAGTTCCCGACTCAGGAGCTCAAGTCAAAGAAAAATGCATACACAGTTTTTTTCTAGCGCGTTTCCCTAAAGTAGTAAAATTCAGCCCGAAATATTTTAAAATTCAAATTAAGAAAATCAAAAGATACTTATCCAGGATATTCAAGGACAAAAAACATTTTCTAAATTTTAACGTTCTTGGACCACAAGGACATGCCGTTTGTATTTTTAATTCCTAAAAAGGAGGTCGAAATCTATCAGGCGATACCAGGATCGTTATAATCTGATGTCGCAATCAAAAGTTGTTCCAACATAAACACAGCTATCTCTTCATAAAAACGCTGCAGATGGGCTGTCTAAGACAGGTATAAAACATGAATTTTGACCTGAAACGAACTGCATTGTAACGGCAGCAACGAGAAAAATTTGTAAGCAAAGTCTTATATAACTCCAAAGTAATAAATATCCAGACTGGGTCGAAAAAAATTGGAATCACCCCATACACAAAAGTATTGTTATTTAGAACCAGGGTTCGTATTTCGTAGGTAATTTTTGATCGAAAATATGAACAAATTAAAAATCAATTATATATCTCTGAAACGGAGTGTCGATTTGAAAAAATAAATAATTTTTGGGGGTTTCCCATAAAGTGTTCCAATTCGAATTTAATTTTTTTTTAAAAATCGCCAAAATAAGATTCGCTATAATAAAAATGGTCTATATCTCGGAAATAGTTCGTCCAATCGCAAGAATAATAAATTTTTTTAGCTGTAACCAATAGATTTTCTTAATAAGACATCTCTTTGTTTTAAAAAACGAATCGCGAAAACAAAAAATTTTTCGAATAAAAAATCGCTAAATCACCATTATGTCTATATTTCGGAATCGGAGCGTTCAATTGAAAAATGACCAATTGAAAATTCGTCTAAAACAAACGAAACTGCATTTACAATACAACTTTTTATTTGCAGGAAATATATTCACTTTTGCAGTCTACTATGGGACTATGTAGCAAACGAAATACTTTTGGGGTAAAAATAAATATTTTTTGCCCCAAACGATCTCTAAATGTTTCTATCTTTGTGTTAACATTTGCATTTATAATAAACGCGGTTCTTGCTTGTTGCAAAAACGAAAAGTATGCTAACTTTTGGTGCAAATGAAAGGTCGTGTAAAAAAATTAACTATTTTTGTAATACAACCTTTACAATCACTGGAAATGTATCAAGTTTTGCAGTATACTCTCGGATTATGTAGCAAACGAAATACTTGTGGGGTAAAAATAAATATTGTTTGACCCAAATGATCTCTAAATGTTTCCATCTTTGTGTATACATTTGCATTTATAATAAACGCGGTTCTTGGTTGTCGCAAAAACGAAAAGTATGGTAACTTTTTGTGCAAATGAAAGGTCGTGTAAAAAAATAAACTATTTTTACAATAAAACTTTTTTATTTGCCTGAAATGTAGCAGCTTTTGCAGTCTACCACAGGGCTAATTAGGAAGCAAACAAAATATTTTTTGCCCCAAACGATCTCTAAATCTTTGTGTAGCAATTTCATTTATAATAAACGCGGTTCTTGGTTGTCGCAAAAACAAAAAGTATGGTAGCGTTTGGTGCAAATGAAGTTAGTATAAAAAAAGAAACTATATTTACAATAAAACTTTTCTATTTGTAGCAAATATATCAACTTTCGCAGCCTTCCATGGGAATAAGTAGTAAACGAAATTCGTTTGTTGTAAAACAAATATTCTTTGGCTCACACGGGCTCTAAGCGTTTTTCTTAGCGATGTTTCTTGCTTTTTCCTTTTCGTGACACCAATCGACTCCACATTGCTTGTATGACCGTTAATAAAATTATGTACAGATTTTCTTCTAGCCCTTACTTTATTGGCATATAAATATTTGCCGGTCCATTGAGCTGAATACTGGCTACACACAGTCATAAGTATGTACGAACGAAAACAAGTAGTCATAAAAGTAATCGCCTTTGGCACGTTTTCAAGTTTACAGATCTCAAGTTACCCAGAGCCCTGGACGAAAAACAAAAAGCCAACCCGAGAGCCACACACAGATACGAGATACGAGAACGAGTACGACGCGGGCACAGCACCGTTTAAACACCGGCACGTGTTGAAAATTTAAATATTTTTGTTTAAAAGCTTAACAACAGCAACAGCCCTGCAGATCCAATAGCACCACTTACCACTTACCACCGCCCCAACCACTTTCACCATCATCGTCATCCAGGGCTGTTGAGTTGTTAAGTTTGGAGCAAAGAAACGGCAAGGAGACGGCGAGCAGCATAGACGAGTTAAAATCTTACCCACTAACCCCCAACCTAACAACGACCTCAATAAAAACGGCGAAAAGTGGATATGAAATAAAATAAAAATTAAAATAAAAATAAAAAAATATTAAGTAGTTCAGATAATAAAAGCAAATCAAATCAAAGACGTCCTTAAATTACCACTTTACGAAATAAAATGGGGGGAGTGTGGGAGGGTTGTTGCTGCTCCTTACAATCATAACTATAACAACCAGCTTTTGCCACTATGTACCACCACTCACCCCTCGGTCATATCTTCAATCCACAATAAAATGTTTATCAGTTTAAAATTTATAATTGCTTTTAGTCCCCTGCCACCAGACAATCCCCAAATGATCAGCCCCTGGCTGTGTCATACATACCTGGGTTAGTTGCGACGATGCATAGTAGGATATTCTCGAGGGACACACCGACTCAGGCTTGGAATAAATTGTCTCTGCTATCTGATCGCCCATGGGCAGTAGGGCTGTTGCATATGGCGATGGTGTTGGTGAGCTCCGGAATTCTGTAAAACATAAGTAAATCAACATTATTTACTGGCATCCATGACGTGTCGTCCTTGTTGATTTGCATGTGTTGTGGCCAACTTACTTTCGAATATATTGCAGGACTTCTTTGTCTCCAATGGATACTTATTTAGGCTGGCTATGGTGGCATAAGAGCCACTGTTCGCACTGGGTGGCCGTCCCAGGGGATCCAGGCGTATGAAGACATTTTGATGGCTGCCATAAGCTGCTGTTGTGAAACTGGTACTAAAACGCCGAGCAAATAAACATAATCACGATTAATTAGGGCCAATTAATTTGGACAAAAATCGTTGGTTAACATTACACAGTCACTGTAACGTAACTGTAAATACAACTGAAATATGTGTTGGACTTTTAATTGAGAAACAGGAAAATTATGAACGTCAGCAATGTAAATAATTTGTCACCGCCAGATGGGGTGTAGATGTCAGGTATCTTGGGCGGAAATGTAATTAGAGGAGAGATATTAAAGTCAAATCTTAGCTGTGGAAAAATAGGACTTTAGCTGGGTAATTATGAGAATTTGTTGTTTTACTAACAGAAATATAAACTGATTCCTTGTAATGGTTATAGCTATAATCAAAACATCCTTGGGCATAAACGAATGGCCTCTCATTAATGGGGGTTGTTTTCAGTATAGATTTTCTATACAAAAATTTCTAACACAAATATAACTTCTGATTGCCTAAAGAAGGACAACTAAAGATTTTCTGTATTTAGCTCATTTTAATAGAAATCTGCCTACAAATATTCGAATGCAATCTGTGAACTGATTTCCGACAGAAATCTGTCAACTTACTTTTGGCGAAGATCTGTCCCCTGATTTTCGGCAGAAACCTGTCAACTGATTTGGGACGAAAATCTGTCTAAAGAGTTTGTCTCGAAATCTGTGTACAGATTTTTGACAGAAACCTTAATAGAATATACGAATAGAAATGTGTACAAATTTTCGATAGAAATATGTCAACAGATTTTCGACAGAAACCTGTCGACTGATTTGTGACATAATTCTGACTACAGATTTTCCGTAGATATGTGATACAGATTTCCGTAGGGTTTTGTCCACAGATTTTTGACAAAAATTTGTCTACAGATTTTCCGTAGACATCTGTCTACACATTTTTTACAGAAACCTTTCTACAAATTTTTGACAGAAACCTGACTACAAATTTTTTACAAAAATCTGTGTACCGATTTTTCGTAGAAATAGTTCTGTAGATTTTTCACAGAAATCTGTCTACAGATTTTCGATAAAAATCAGTCACCAAGTTTATGATACAAATCTATGTATAAATTTCGTTCTAAACATGTTCATCCTAGCGAAAATGTCCACAGAACTTTCGGGGACATTTATAGATATCTGAGTAGAAATATATCTGCCTATATGAGTAGAACTATGTCCATTTATTTAGGATTGAAATCTACCTACATATTTTCGATAACAAACGGTCAGCACATTTACCATAGAAATCTGCGTACATATTTACTAAAATTCATCAGGGCTGATTTTTATTTTTTCGGCCTTTTTGTTTATATTTATTTACTAAAGAAAAGTGTGTACAGACAGAATTTTGTTTTCAGACTTTTAATTGAAATCTGTCGACAGATCTGCGACATAGAAATCTATCTAAAGAATTTCGACAGAAGTCTGTCTACAAGTTTTTTTTTAGAAAAAGAAATTTTTGATATTGATCTCTCTACGGTTTTTATGTCACAATTTGTGTACAGATTTTAAATGAAATCCGTGTACAGTTTTTGTATAGAAGTGCATATCTGTAGAGAGTTCTGCAAACCTCAAACCTAAAAATCACTTATTCACTTTGATGAACAGTTTAATCAAAATTGAGGTAACGTATTCCAGTGCTAAAAAACGGCATTTTCGAATAACAGTTTTTCGGTTTATTCGAAATATCACTTTTTAGGCAAACCGGGTTTCGGTGTTTTCGTTTTGCACGAAACACAATAAGTGGAAATTTTTGTACAAAAATTAATACCAATTCTGCTCAAAATTAAATTTTCTAGTCTTGTTTCCTTTGTTTGAATTGAGTTGAATCGAATTGAATTGATTTGAATTAACTTAAATTGAATTGATTCGAACTGAATTGAATTGAACTGAATTGAATAGAATAGAATTGAATTGAATTGGATTTAATTGAATTTAATTGAATTTAATGGAATTTAATTGAATTGAACTGAATTGAATTTAATTGAATTGAAGTTGTAATTTCCTTCAAGGCTAAGAGATTATATTTTCTTCCGGTTAGTGAAAAAAATGTAAATGCCGCGGGTGGGATTCGAACTCACATTCACTGAACAATCGTTTCTATGTTTGTGAAGCATCATCTTCAGCAGCGTCTAGCCCGTTAAGCAACTGAGGTGTGTATTCACACTTGTGACTATCCGAAGTTTCTTTGAATTGAATTGAGCTGAACTGAATTTAATTGAATTGAGTTGAATTGAGATAAATTGAATTGAATTGAATTGAATTGATTTGAATTGAATTAAACTGAATTGTATTAAATTGAATAGAACTGAATTGTATTGAGTTGAATTGAACAGAATTGAAAGGAGTTGAAGTGAATTAAATTGAATTGGATTGAATTGAATTGAGTTGAATTGAATTGAATTGATTTGAATTGACTTTTATTGAATTCAATTGAATTGAATTGAATTGTATTCAATTAAATTTAATTGAATTTAATTTAATTGAGTTGAGTCGAATTGAATTGAACTGGACTAAATTGAATTGGAGTGAAGTGAAGTGAAGTGAAGTGAATTAAATTGAATTGAATTGAATTGAATCGAGTTGAAATGAAATGAATCGAATTGAATTGAATTGAAGTGAATTGATTTGAACTGACTAGAATTGAATTGAATTGAATTGAATTGAGTTGTATAGTATTGAATTTAATTGAATTGAATAGAATTGAATTGAACTGAATTGATAGGAGTTGAATTGAATTAAATTGAATTGGATTGAATTGAGTTGAATTGAATTGAATTGAATTGAATTGAATTGAACTGAACTGAATTGAATTGAACTGAATTGAATTGAATTGAATTGAATTAACTTGAATTGAATTCAATTGACTTGAATTGAATTCAATTGAGTTGAATTGTATTGAATTGAATTTAACTGAATTTAATTGAATTTAATTGAATTGAGTTGAGTTGAATTGAACTGGACTGAATTTAATTGAACTGAATTGAGTTTAATTGAATTGAGATGAATTTAATTGAATTGAATTGAAGTGAATTGAATTGAATTGAATAGAATCGAACTGAACTGAACCGAATTAAATTGAATTGAACTGAATTGAATCGAATTGAAGTGAAATGAATCGAATTGAATTGAATTGAAGTGAAGTGCATTGATTTGAACTGACTAGAATTGAATTGAATTGTATAGAATTGAATTGAATTGGTTTGAATTTAATTGAATTGCATTAAACTGAGTTAAATTGAATTAAAGTGAATTGAATTGGTTTGAGTTTAATTGACTTGCATTAAACTGAGTTAAATTGAATTGAATGTAATTAAGTTAAATTGAATTGAATTGAACTGAACAGAATTGAACTGAGTTGAGTTGAATTGAATTTTATTGAATTGCATTGAATTGCACTGAAATTGAATTGAATTGCTTCGAATTGATTTGATTTGAATTGACTTGAATTGCATTGAATTATATTAAATTGGTTTGAGAGGAATTGAATTGAGCTGAGTTAAATTTAATTATATTGAATTAAATTAATTGGAATTGCATTGAATTGAACTGAACTGAATTTGATTGGATTGAATTTAATTAAATTAAGTTGAGTTCAGTTGAATGAAATTGAGTTGGAGTGAATTGAGTTGAATTGGTTTGAATTGAATTGAGTTGAAATGGATTGAATTGAGTTGAACTGAATTGGAAACAGTACGCTTTTGGTTTTTTCGAAAATAATTTTTGCAAATACACCGGATGACCGGTTTCGCCGGTTTTTCGGTTTCGGCTGTGATAGCTATAACGTATACATTCATCGCCTTAGTGTGCATTTTCATTGCAGCAATGAATAGTTGCATATATAGAACGGTTTACATTTACATTGTTGCCGTCAATTGATACGTCCGCTCTCTTTCTATGAAACTAGTTGGTAATAGGGTTTTTTCAGAGATTTGGTGTCGAAGTCTGAGCAGGAATTTTGTATGGAAATCTGCATAATGATTTGCTAGTCAGAGTTTTGTGAGAAATTTCCCAATAGATTTTCTATAGGAATGAACCAATGTATAGACATTTGACAGAAAAGATGTAAAATCGACTTTTCATAAAGCCTCCATAAAGATTTTGTGTATAAATCTGTGTATTAATCTCTGTGCAGATTTTGTATGACATTTTTTTTATAGAAATCTGAATCAAATTGTGACTATACACTGGAGAAAAAATTCCTCATTTGACGAATAGTTTCATCGAAAGTTATCTAACGTATAAACTCATCGCCGCAAAGAAAATATGCAGCGCACCAATTACTAGTTTAGTACATCCAACTATTTTGTTGTTACTGGATTTAGTATTAACAGTTTAGATATCAAATTAGGTAATTTTCGCTAGAGTGGAGAAGATTTTTTTCTGAACTGATTTTGTATAAATACGAGTACCAGTGTAGAGATTTGGTGAGGAAGTCTGTGTAGGGATTTTGTATAGAAATCTACGTACAGATTTTGTATTGGAGCCAGTACATAGATTTGGTATGAAATTCCGCGTACATAGTTTTCATACAAATTAATCCGCCCGCTACACAGACAGACATGTAGACTTCCGATTTTTTTAGAAACCTGGATAAGGAATAGGTCCATAATCTATTCATCAAGTGCTTAGAAAAAATGCTCGGCAGATAATCTATTGAAATCTGGTTAAGAGTTTAAATCTTCTACTAGTCGCTTTGTTGTCTATTTGGTGTTCCCCATTATACTTACTGCAATGAGTCCTGACGTATCTGCTTACGTGCCCGCAGATACATGGTGCTGGCAATGAGGCCCACAACCAACACCAAACCCAAGGCACAGGCAGCAGCGCCCAACAAAGCAGGGCCCTGGGAGGGTGCATGAGCCGGTGCCGGTGATTGATTGGGAGCTGGAAATAAACCTTGAATTGTATAGAAAGAAACCAATATTATTTCACAATGAATGGAATGGATGCAGGACCACACAAAGCTGGTGATACCACACGATTACAGTGATGTGCCATGAAATAGTTTGATGACTCCAACGGAGCGACGAGGAGGAGGAGGCTGCTTACCTTTAATACAAATTTTATTACGTTTAAAATGTAATTTGGTATCATTGTGACGTGGCGGTCCCCTCACCAGCATATTGACACTGAGGGGGACCTGTTCGCTGAGGTTGCCACTGCAGGGTAAATGTACGGAAAATGTTTCCACCTGCTGTGGCACATAGCCCTTCTCAGGTATACTAAGGGTGGGTGCGGCCAAAGCCTCTTGATCGTGGTCATAATCGATGGTAATTGCATATGGCAGCTAAAGCGCCAGGGATATGGGTGTGGGGTACAGCAAATGGAGCAGAAGGGAAAATAAATAGGAAAAAAATCGGTGGTTAATGGAGTGCAAATTGGTTTTTGAGTGGTTGCAACAGCAGCAGCAGCAACAACATTAAAGGCAACACCAAATTTTCTACTACTCTCACAGACAGTGAGTTAAACACACGCACATACTCATACAATTGATAGAAATTTATTATAAAGCGAGTCCTTAAATTCAATCACAAACACACACCTCCCCCATACACACACACAGATACACCGATGTACACAATGAGATGGACAGACAGTTTGCAAAGGACTCTTAATGTGATTTGTGTATGTGTGTGTGTGTGTGTGTGTGTGCTTATATGTTAAGGTGGTGGGATTGGGGAGTGGGTGATGTGATGTGATGTGGTTGGGTGTGAGTGAGTGGGTGGTTTTTGAGGTGGGGAGTTAAAATGTTTATGCGGTTAATGTGTATTTGCTGTCTTTGGCGTGTGATAAATGTTGTTGCCGCTATTGTAGCTGTTACCGTTTGCGGTAATGCACAGTGGTTGTAAAACTTTAAACCGAAAAATAATTGTTTTTAATATATTTAATTTTAAACGGGAGTAAATAGTTCTACTTTTGTTGAAAAATATACCTGTTGATATTGTATCGAAAATTTTCTTGCAAATAATGAACCTGAATCTGGACGATTATAAATGAAAGAACACTGACTTTTATGATACGACTTGTGGTGCTTTTAAGCAAGGGCAAAAGTTACCTATCATTCAAATTTATACGCAGGAACGACATTTTAACCTTTTAACAATGGTGATTACGAAATATGCTTTGGATGACATGTGCTTGGTACAAATGCTTGGTAAAATCTTTATATTGTCATTTCAAAGAAAATGGTCGAAGGATATATGATTGTAATCCGTATTGCGATTATACACAGAAACTTGTCGACATAATAATACAAACTTATCGTATTCCAATCTGCCAACACAATGTAGCAGGTGGCGAATATAGTTACTTGTGTCCAAACACATTATGTTTGCTATTCAATGTTATACGTTGGAGACACAAAGACTCATATGTTATAAAATATGTTTTTGTAGCCCAAATATGGCGTCGTTTGTTGAAAACTACTGGGAACAAAACCGTGACAGACAACAAAGAAACGAAAAATCAGCAGATCTTCAATTAATGAAAATAGTGCTTGCAAACATATATATGTTTCCTGCAATATGTTGCTGTGCCCGTTTGTTTTCAGCGTGTATACTTGTATCGACAATTCTAAAGTTCCTTTGATTTTTTATTTCAAGTTGAAAAATCTCTTAGGACCTCAAAAACTTAAGAAATTCTACAAGAAATTTAGAGTGAGTTTTAAAGACTACACTAAGTGCAGACTTAAGTAAAAACTGAGATATGGAAAATTGGAGTACACACGCTGTAGAATCTGTCTTTTTTGTTGCTGTTTGGCTGCAAATGTAACGTGTTGGTAGCTTGCCGCGAATATATAATACTTGTGTCCAAGCACTTTGTGTTTGCTGTACAATATTAAATGTTGGAGAGACTACGGTTAATATGTTACCATATATGTTTTTGTTGCCCAAATATGGCTTTATTTGTTGACAACTGCTGGAAAACAAACCCGTGACAAAACAACAAAGAAACAATAAAGCAGCAGATATTCAGTTAATGAAAACAGTGCTTTCCAACATATACATGTTTCCTTGAATACGTTGCTGGAGCCGTGTTCTTTCAGTGTGTAGATTCTGTAGAGGAACCTACAGATTTTCGACAGAACTCTGTCTACAGATTTTCAATAGAAGTCTAGAAGTTTTCTCGGAAATTTGTTCACACGTACAGGACTTTTGGCAGAAGTCTGCACGCTGAAAAATCGGGGTTGTTTCATATTTGGATGGAAATATAACATGCTTTCGGAGATTGTCGCAAATATAGTATATTTGTATCCAAATAGATTGTGTTTGCTATTCCGTATTATATGATTAAGGCACAATGATTAATATGTTATAATATATGTGTTTGGGATGTGGTCGTCAGTGGTGCAATGGTAGTGTGCGCGACAATTGTGCATGAGAACGTAGGTTCGATTCCTGCTCTGACCACCTTAAATCGGTGTGAAACTGTAGGCCCCAATCAATGAGTGCTCAACTAAAACGCGCACAGCTCACTGGTTTGTGAAAAGCTGTAAGGAGAAACAATTTTTGTTTATATGTGTTTATGATCCAAATACAGCTTTATTTGTGATACAAACACAGTTGTGTTTGGTGCAACGTCTGTCGAGAGCAAAATAATAAAAGAGTTACAAAGAGAGATTGTAGTAACTGTATTTCTGCATTATTATTTCAGTCACTGACTCATAAATATTCCCGAATGTATGTGCAAGTGAATTGAGTATTTCTTTAGTTGACTGATGTATTGCGTTTTAGTTGCATGCATTCAGTCGTCAATTGTTCGTTTGGAAGGAAACACGCGAATGCTTCGACGTAAGTATATGGATGTTTGGAATAAAACACGCATATGACTGCATATAAAAGTATGTATATTTGAAAGTAAACATGCTAATGTTTGCATCTAAATATATCAATATTTGCAGTGTATTCCAAACATAAACATGGTTCCTACAGAATTTTTTTTGGAGAGAAATTTTTTATCAGCGTGTGGTTACAGATATTTTGTAGAAATTTGTCTACAGATTTGTGGTAGAAATACGTCTCCCTGTTTTTGTTGAACAAAGTTATGATAGAATCATTTAAATGAAGTCTGTCGATATATTGTCGATAGAAATCTGCAAGTAATATAATCTGTCTTCAAAATTTCAATACAAATTTGTCAAAAGAATTCAGAAAATTCTACAGATTCTTTATTGAAATCTGTCTACAGATTCGGTATACAAATCTGCTCATAGGGTTGGTATAGAAATCTGTTTACCGACATATAGCTGGGTGTCATCTATCTTTGTCTGAAATTCTTGTGTATGAATTTGTTGATTTACATCTTGAATTCCTTACAAACGAATTTCAATACAAGACTTGATTTGCAAAATTTTTGAGTTGTATCCTTCGAGCGATCTTAAATCCTTATGAGGAGACACTGCACAAATCCTATTGACACCGATTTTTACGAAAAATTACGTGCACCAGAATTCTGTAACTTTTTAACAATAAAATTCGGTAGTTAAATTTTCAAAATTCATTAAATTTCAATACAAAATTTTCAACTAATGATGTTCCAGCATATCTTCCTCTTTTGCGTCTTCGTCGGCATGGTAGTGGTCATTATATGGAAGATTCAGCCATCTTGCGTGATTACCAATTGGCCAATGCCCGGTCAGTATGGTAATAAGCCTTGATATTTCCACCGATTTTGTCTAATCAGCGAGTTAGTCTAGTGAATGTTATATTTTCACCATGTGTTTCTGGATTTGCGGTACTTTTCCGTCCTTTCCCATCTGCCCTTTGCTCGTTCAAGGTAATGCATGAAAATACCTATTTTGATCGACCCTATAGGCGTTGCGACTGACACCATATGAAGTTCGGTGGAAGAGGTTCTTGCCCTGGCTAGTTTGTCTGCCCTATTATGCCCTAGGAGACTCTTGTGGCCTGGTATTCAAGTAAGAACCCCATTGGGAAGACGAACTAACTCCATAAGCTTTTCCCTACTTTAACTAACGAGTTTAGATGCAGTGTTGTTAGCTTTAAGTGATAGGAGAGCCGCTTGGCTATCTAAAAATATTCCTGTGCTCTCTGTTCTCCATTGTAGTATAAGTTCGGCGCAGGCGTTCCTGATGGCCAGTACCTCCGCTTGGAATTCGTTGCCTTTGTCCGGAAGTTTGAATGATAAATTGAGGCTTACGTCTTTGAAGAAGTTACCCGAGCATTACATTTTGGATCCTTCCGTAAATACTATGGTGTCGAAACCTGTCAGTGGTTCCCCTTTATCCCACTCTATTCTCCTGGGAAACCACGCGCGGTGCTCTATGGTACCCATCCCGGACAGTTTAAGGTCTAGAATCACGCCCATGTATTTGGCGTGAGTTTATAGTGAAATCTCTATTCCACTTAGCCGAGGAGGATTAAACTTTGGTATCTTGGTCTTCGTGGTAAAAAGCATGACCTCAGTTTTCCCTGGATTCACTCCAAGACCACTCCCAGTGGCCCAATCGTTAAGTGATTTCAAAGCCCCATTCATGATTTCGCTCAACACGGATGGGAACAAACCAGACACCATTATTACCACGTCATCCGCATACGCCAGGGTTTTGACCCTAATATTGTTAAGTTTTAGTAGAATTTTGTTGATCACGAGTAGGGGAGAGACGACTCCACCCTGAGGTGTTCCCCTATTCACTCGCTTTGAAGACTGGCTGTTGCCCACAGAGGCGTTGATAATTCTGCTCTGTAGAATTGTCACTATCCAACTCTTAAGGAATGTTTCCACGCCTAGATCATCAAGTGATTCTTCTATAGCCGCTGAGCTCACATTATTGAATGCGCCTTCTATATCTAAGAAGGCCGCGAGGGAATATTGTTGGTTTGGTAAGGACCTCTCAATAGTTCTGACGACTTCGTGCAGTGCTGTATCGCTTGAGCAGCCTTGGCATGTTGGCTACATGATATTTTGGGTGATCCATCCATTTTCGTGCGTATGTCAATTAGCCTTTCACGCCTTTTCAGAAGAAACGATGAGTGGCTGATCGGTCTGAAATCCTTTGCGCTCTCAGTTTGTTATGAATGTGTTATGAAGTTAAACATCAGAAAAATTTTAATTATTTTCGAATTTTTCCTTTTTTGCAGGTACATCTAGTTGTTGTTGGGTGTTGATGTTTGACCATGTGTGTACGTTCGATTTGATGTCTACCTAGATGAGGGTTTATTTTTTCGTATTGTGTCTGCCTACCGATATTTTTGTTTATATTGTGATGTAATCGCTACCGTTCGTCTTGTACAGTTAGTGCCTGCAACTACAATGGTTGAGCAAATTAGTGTACCTATGACGGGCTTCGCATATTTTTGTGTTGAATACTTTTTTTCGTGTTGTGTCTGTCTGCCGATATTTTCGTTAATATTGTGATGAAACCGCTACTGTTCGTCTTGTACAGTGAGTGCGTGCAACTACAATGTTTGAGTATATATGACGGGCTTCGTATATTTTTGTGTTGAATTCGTTTTTCGTGTTGTGTCTGTCTGCCGACATTTTCGTTTATATTGAGATGAAATCGCTACCGCTCGTCTTGTACAGCGAGTGCCTGCAACTACAATGTTTGAGTATATTAGTGTACCTATGACGGGATTCGTATATTTTTGTGTTGAATTCGTTTTTTCGTGTTGTGTCTGTCTGCCGATATTTTCGTTTATATTGAAATGAAATCGCTACCGTTCGTCTTGTACAGTGAGAGCCTGCAACTACAATGTTTGAGTATATTAGTGTACCTATGACGGGCTTCGTATATTTTTGTGTTGAATTCGTTTTTTCGTGTTGTGTCTGTCTGCCGACATTTTCGTTTATATTGAGATGAAATCGCTACCGTTCGCCTGTTACAGCGAGTGCCTGCAACTACAATGTTTGAGTATTCGCAAAACTTCCGATCTAGTATGAATGCAAAATTTAAAATATATTAGAAATATGAAAAGTATGAATATTGGACTCCCAAACGAAAGCATTTACAAACCACTGTGTCATTATGTTTTAATTGTTGTTGTTATTGTTGTTCATAAAAACTTACCGGATAAGCTGTAAGACTTTGCCACGAGAACTCCAGGTCGTGTACATCTGCCGGCACCGGCACCGTAAAATGCATTGCGTATGTGTTTATTGTTCCCTCGTGAACGTAAAACAAATCCGCTTCCAATTCTGCCAGGATAGCAGCAATATGGTTGTCATTGTTGTTGTTTTAACACCAAATGTCAGATTGTTCGGCGAACAGTTCCACCAACACGAAACAAGCATTTGTTACATTGTAGCCAGACCCATATGAAAGCGCCGCCATCAGAGGAACCAAGCCAACGAGATGATATCGGTAGGTAAAATTCCCATGTAACAGCGACACAAAATGTTGCCCATGTATCAAGCGGCAGGACGAAAAGCAAAAAAAGAGAAAAACAAACACAATATAAATAAACAAACAACTCACATAAATTTGTTGTCATCCTAGTTTTATTGTAATTTGGCTGTATTTTACTTCCTTTCGTATCGATTCTCGAAAACTAAGGACCTTACATTTTCTTCCACCCCCGCACCATCCTTTTGCCAACAGCCAGGACATAATAACAAACTATTAAACTTCCTGCTTCAGCCCGCACCGATATGCTATTGCAAGTTAGTTGAAAGGTGGTGACTGCAACAATGACTGACTGAATGAATGAATTTAGTACTTAGTTGCTCCCACTACTTCGCCGTCTTCTTCTTCTTCTTTCTCCCTGTGACACCCTTAGACAATGTCTTAAATCAATTTTCAGTGTATAAAGGACTGAACTAAATAGAAATTAACTGTTTACTTTGCTTTCGCTCGCTTTTATTTCGTTTATCCACAAGTCCTGGGAGCTGTTTTGTTCGTCCTTCTGCCGGCGCGAGGAAATGTTTTGTGTTGTTTAGCTGTTGTTGTCATGCAGTCTGGATGTGCGGAAGCTTTAAATGAAATTCTTGAGAGATTTAATGTTTCCTTTTTTCCTCTTCCTCTTCCACTCGCGGTGTTGTTTGTCATAGTATCCCCAGCGAGAGAAAAAAGAAGTTGCAGGATATAAAAGCCCTATAACACAACCATCATCAAGAATTACAGCCAAGTGCCACAACGATAGGCGTGTCAAAAGTAGTTTTTATGTGGGTGTCCTTTTGGGAGGAATCCGTTTTTCAAAGAACACAGTATTACAACTCAGATATGTCTGAGGGACCGACTGACCACTAGGTCCCAGTGCCTTAATAAATCACGTTTGATGAACTGCCAAAAATGTCTAACGTATGATCATTAGTCCACGGATGTTTTGCAAAACGGGTGACAAAGTAATTAAGTGTTCCTCAAGAGATTTGTTCATGGAATATTGGACATTTGTTTTGTTGAATTCAAGGATAACAGACGTTTTTAATGGTTGTAAGAATGAGGTGGAATATAGTGTTAGTGATGTTCATGAATAAATTTCATGTGGAATGAGTTCACTTTTTACCAATCGTGAAGGTTCCAAGGAAATTCATTCCCTTCTCTATTGATAACAGAATAGTTAAAAACTATAGTCAAATTCCGTGAAACTTTTCGGCATAATGATCTCTGAGATATTTGGATTTAGGTACTTTCGTTCTAGGAAAGTGAAAATACAAACAAATTAATTGAAACAGCAATTTTTCATTAACTGGAAGAGAATGGCTTGCAAGGTGAACAATCGCAACTCAGCAAGGCAAGTACTTGCAGCAGACAGTTTAAATATGCCATGAAATACAGAGCTGAGATGTATCTTACATCAGATCTAATCAGGATTTTAGATGGCGCTTTATAATTTTTAATTTTCAGTTCTTTACTTCTTAAAATCATTAATTCTTCAATACGTAATCGAGCTACTCAGAGATCAATAGTTCTGATTCCAAAATAAAAATGTAGAAAAAACGATTGGGTCGTTATTTGTAGTTTTATATGCAATTATTGCAGGGACCAATACCCTTTTTTTCAATTTGAGCACTCAGGGGATGTCCCTATTAATGCAGTGCGTAAAATTCTGCTTGGGAAATAGGGATAGGTGGAGAGAACGAATAGTGTTTGTTGATGTTTGACTTAAACTTGATAACATCATAGGTAATGGGGAATACACTCGCTGGAAGCTTATTCCACATACGGACTGTTCTGGTGAAAAAAGAATTTCCTCTGTAGTATGTAGTTCGATCTATTGACCTAGTGACAACAAATGAATGAGAGTACCCGGACTAACTTGTTACGCGGTTAAATACTCTAAGTTCCGGTATGAGATTATGTATTTCAGAGGAACAATTCCCATGGAAATATCGTTAGAAATACGACACATAGCTCACATATCGACGATGTTCCAAGGAGACAATAGAGTTGGCTACCTTGCTATCACCTATTAGTATAAATTCCCATTTCTATTATTACAAGGGTCAAGTTGGATCTAGGGGCACCAGCCCAAATATGAGAGAGTTATCTTCGTTCGAATGTATCAATTTTCAGTGTTTCAGTGTTTCAATTTTTCAATTCTTATGTTCTTTTATACATTTATATTTCTACACTTTTTGATTCTGTTCGTCTATTCTGGGACTATTAGGGACTTGCAAACATATGAAAGTTTGAAGTACGTTCCAAACATATACATGTTTCCTGCCGAATAACTTTGGAAGAATATGTTAGGCCGAGTTTTCAGCCTGTGCAACCAGCTGACAACTTTTGACAACAGCTGTTTTGTTTTCATGTTGTTATGATTTAAGTATTTGGCTTCGTAAAATTGACTAGCTTTCTTCTACCGCACTAACAAGTAAATTTTCCTTGGCAACTGAGAAGTTCTTCTCCACATTTGAAGAAAAAAATTATAAATTAAACAGCTGATATTTTACAGTGCTGACAACTATAGTCATGCATTTCATCAGAGTTGCCAGCGTCGAACATCTAAGGTCCTATTAAATTAACCGGAGAATGAGCAAATTAAAAAGCCTATATCGTTCCGATGAATTAAAGTACCGATTATTGGATACCGATTGAGTACCGATTACCGGACATTGAGGAAAAGGCCCTTCATGTATTAAATACTTAAATTGTGTTTACTGATTTCATCAATGTTTTGATCTGTAGAACAATTGAGTTCTTAAATCGTTGGTTTTAGCTGGAGAAATTTAGTTCTTTATTTTTTTAACTCTAGAACAATTGAGTTCCTAAATCTTTGATTTTGGCTGGAGAAACTTAGTTGATAACTTTTTTGAGCTATAGAACAATTAAGTTCTTAAATCTCTGATTTTTGCTGGAAGAATTTAGTACTTGATTTCTGAATTCATAAATGTTTTTAACTCTAGAACAATTGAGTTCTTAAATCTTTGATTTTGGCTGGAGGAACTTAGTGCTTGATTTTTTTTAACTCTAGAACACTTGAGTTCTTAAATCCTTGACTTTGTCTGGAAGAATTTGGTTCTTGATTTCTGAACTCGTAAATGTTTTGAACTCTAGAACAATTGAGTTCCTAAATCTTTGGTTTTGGCTGGAGGAATTTAGTTTTTGATTTTTTTAACTCTAGAGCAATTGAGATCTTAAATCCTTAATTTTTGTTGGAAGAATTTAGTTCTTGATTTCTGAATTCATAAATGTTTTCAACTCTAGAACAATTGAGTTCTTAAATCTTTGGTTGTGGCTGGAGGAACTTAGTGCTTGATTTTTTTAACTCTAGAGCAATTGAGATGTTAAATCCTTAATTTTTGTTGGATTCGTAAATGTTTTGAACTCTAGAACAATTGAGTTCCTAAATTTATAATTCCTCTATAATAATGGAGGAATTTAGTTTTTGATTTTTTTTAACTCTAGGGCAATTGAGTTCTTAAATCCAAGAAAAATTTAGTTCTTGATTAAGTGAAATTATGAATTCTTGATCTCATTAACTATGGGATTACGGAATTTGTGATTTCTGAAGTTGTTGAATTCTACAACTTCTTGAATTCCCCTAACCTTAAATTTACGTAATGAACTCTTAACTCGCTAAATAGCAAATATTCTGGGCCGACTGTGGACGAATGGGTAGCAGGGCGTACTTAAGAACGCAGTTTCAGTTACTATCCTGGTCATCTTTCAGTTCTTGAATCTTACCGGGAATCATACGGATTCGGTGTAAAAGTGTAGGTGTAGGGAGTCTAAAAATTGTTGGCGCTAAGAATAATACCTTAGTTAGATGTATAGGGGAAACAAGTTAGGTAATATATTTGACATTAAAGCACTAATGTTTATTAAGTCTGCCGATAAATCGATAAATGCCGATAAAAGTACATTGTGTACTTTCTACTTTATACTGTTCACTGTTTTCGATCATACCGCCTTGCTTTAGCTTTCGCTCCTTAAGCATCCTCAACTATCTCTCTGCAACAGCCTCTACACAAAATCTTCTTTTGTAGGTTAAGACGCCACTGCTTTGTGAGCGAATCAAGAATGAAGTTGCATCCTTGATTCGCTTACAAAGAAACATCCTTTTTTGTCGGCATTCACCGCGCTAAGAGACGAATCCAATGTAAATATCGAATGAAAAAGAATATTTTCACTTTGTAATATAAACATTTCGAAATGGCACACAAAACGCCACAACCAGCACTACAACAAAGTGAGTGAAAGGTAGAGAACAAACGAGGAGACAAATACTTGCAACAACAGCAGCAACAAATAATATTGACGGAAAAAGAAAGGACATGTCTGTGAGTACGCCCTCACAACGAAACTAAATGCGTAATAAGGAACCCGGAAGGCAATGATCACCATACTAGTGCGAAAAGGACCAACAAACTCAAACGCAGGAGTAGCAATGGCAATCAAGTTATTTCAAATGAATTTTTAAATGGCAACAGTTTACAAACGTTTTCCGCATGAATACCAGCCAACTTGGTGTCTGTCTGTCAAGGGAATAACAAACGGCTAAAAGTGGCTGTGGCTGCATTGGGGGACAATAAGGTAGGTCGGGGCGGTAGAGAGCAGGAGGGCGGGAGGACAGCGATGAAAAAGAATTTCTTAATTTCATATCTTGATTTGTTTCAAAAGCTTTTTGAGGTTGTCGTCTTGTGTTGGTCTTGTACTTTTTTTGGAATCTTGTTTTTATGTAAAGTGTGCTAAATTCTATTGGATCCGTTTTTTTCAGCACAAAGACAGAATCCTATAAAACTTAAGCAGCATTTGTAACATCAAGTGCCCTTCACATATAAGATGCCTTCAAGGGCTTGTAACGACGTCATATTGAACAATTAACAAGCAACAAGATGAAAAGAAGTGGTATAAAAATTGGGCAAAAGAAAGATGTAAAAAGGACATAGATGTCGAAAACATACACAGATTTGCAGGACGAAATAGTAATACAACCATAGCACAATGGGCCAGGAGATAGGGTTGGTTGCAAGAAATATTCGTTGATCAAATTTCATGAAGTGATGTTTTTAATATGTAATCACATTCAAGTTCTTCCTCAACTTGTTGTCTGCAAACTGAGCAGCGGTTGCTTGCGGTTATTGGAAACTGCAAATTGCAGGATAAATGAGAGTTTAAGGTTGAGTGGAATGAGCTCGAGTCTGCTCACATCAAAGAAGAGAAAACTTGAGTTTCTGAAATTACTTTAAGATATTTCGAAGCAGATACAAAACAGATAATGAAGCAGAGAAGCAGATACAAAACAGATTTCGAAGCAGAGGAGCAGATTTTGAAGCAGATCTTCTGTGCAGATATAAAACAGATGTGTTGAGAAATGACAAATCCAGCCATATGAATCAGCTTCTGTGAGTCTATAAAAGAAGTCACTGATGAAGAACCACGTCGAACAAAACCTAAGGACGGAACAAAGATTTTTTCGAATTTATGATTTTACTGGAAGGCCCATCAATAGCAAATATGAATAGGACACACCATTTATATTGCCGCTTGTATTTCAAACCTGAGCCAAATTTATCACACCGTATCCCTTGAGAAGTTACTTGTGTTGTCTCAGACTATACTATCTTCCTGATAAAAAGAAGAAACCACTTGTGGATATTCTTAGGTGACCTCAAACAAACCAGAGGGTCAAGGGCCTTACAAAAGAAGGATAAGATGTCTCCTCAAACAGCTCGATCTTGAGATTTTCGCCTCGATTTAGTAATACAAAGCTGCCGCCGGCAATATTCCACCTCCGAAGCCGACTGTGGTGCGATAGTTAGTGTGCGCAACTCTTGTAAATTAGAACGTGGATTCGATTCCTACTCTGACCACCTTACATTAATTTTTTTCGACGGCCCCTTTGCGTAATAAGCCATGAATAAGTTTCTCAAAATATTGTTCGGAACCGGTGTAAAACTGAAGGTCCCAATCAGTGAGTGTAAAACTAGAAAGCGCACAGGTCACTGGTTGTGGGTTGCTCTCCTCCATCTCTTCATGGGATCTAATGGGAACTAACTATTTATTAATTTTTTTCCAGCGAAGTCTTGGTCTTACTAGTTTTCTATGTCCTTCGAGTACGTCTTCCAACACCTTCGAACTAAATCATTCTGATCCATTCTACTGTCATGGCCGAGCCCCCGTAAACGAGTTATTTTGATTCGCAAATCAATGTCAGAATAAAATTAGCTCACAGATTATACAGTTCGTGGTTCATCCGTCGTTGGAACTCATCGTTTTCTATTATAGGACCATACTTTTTTTTCGGAGCATTTTCTTTCGAAAACTCCCAGTGATGTTTCATCAGCATGCGATATGACCCACGATTCTGCGCCATAAAGGAAGACAGGTTGTATGAGAGTCTAATGTAGTTAAATCTTCGTTTCTCGAGAGAGGTTCTCGAGAGATCTCTGAAGTGCTAGGTTAGCCCGAAATAACACCTCGTTGAAAGCACAATTTTCCGTTTGATTGCCAGGCTGACGTTACTGCTTCTGTTCACGGCAGATCCGAGATAAATAAATTCGTCCAGTACCTCGAAATTTTAATCGTTATCGACGTTCACCCTTTCATCTAATCGGGTGGATGTTCGGCTTATCGAAACCATTATTTTTGTCTAGTCCTCGTATATTTTATACCCAAACTAGTCTCACATCCTTAACGTTGAAGGTAATAAATAGGTTGATTTTCTTATTTAAAAGGAATCGTATTAACGCGATACAATTTAGTTTCAATCTGCTCAACTAATTTAGGTTAGGTAGAAGTGACTGTCACTATTGACAATAGAGTGGAATGAAAATTGGTGTGATACCACGGGACTCCATGGTTCGTTCCCATCGTTGCACCTGTAAATCTACCGAGTGGTGTTAATGAGCTTTCAAGTCATATTATACCTCATCCCGATATTCCAGGATGTGGCTTAAGAAGAGAAGTACAATTAGTCCCTGGTGAACCAAAAAAAATTGTTTCCCATTACATCTCATGGTTGGACTGGGGAGAGCTTCTCACAACCAGTAAAATGTGCACCTTCCAGTTATACACTCCCTAATTGGGACCTCCAGTTTTACACCGATTCCGAATGGGGTTTTTGAGAATATATTTCATAGCTAGTTACTTGATAGTATCGTCACCTTTAAGCGGGGTGACTGTAGTCGAATGAAAAGAAGGCAGTCAGATCAGGGATCGAACCAATACCATAGAACTCTGCAAAAATATCCTAAGATCATTCAGTGTAACTCCCTGAATGTTTGTGCGATCCAATATGAAATAAGATCCTAGATAGTGTCTCCAACACATAGAAAATGCCGGTGATATACTACAAATACATGTACGATGCCTCTTCTTCATCCTTCTTCATAGCTTTGGCAGTAATCATGAGCTGAGATTCCAAGTCTAGGCACGTGTCTGCCTTTTAAACAGTGCCCAGTAATCACAGCTACTAGCACAGAGACATCTTGTATATACTCTGAAAAAAAACAAACGGCCCCAACAACATATTGCAGGAACCATGTATATGTTTAACAGCATTCATTTCAGAAATTGAAGGTCTTCTACTGTTGTGCTTCTTTATTGTCCGTACTTTTTTTGGCTTCAGCATTTGGTTTAAACATTGTGTCTCCATCATGTAATATTGAACAGCAAATACAATGTGTTTGGACACAAGTATACTATATTTGCGGCCTGTGTGTCTGGGGTATGAGTGGAAAGTGTCTCTCAAAGGTAGACGTCGGTGTCATGTAATACACTTCTTACGTGGATTGCATCAAACCTTCTAAAGTCGTACCGTGGACATAGGCACTATTAATCAATAGTAAAGAAAGCCCTAGAAAGCTGTCCCGCCATTTGACTGCCTAGTAAATCTAAGGGAAAGAGTGGAATCATAAGCGCCAAACCCTCTACAGATGCAACATATTTTAGGGGTTATCACAACCATGTTAGATGTTATCAGATCCGAATTAGAGGTTGCCACAACCGCAGTAGATGTTGTCATAATCACAATAGAGGTTGTCACAACCGTAGTAGAGGTTGTCACAACCGTAGTAGAGGTTGTCACAACCGCAGTAGAGGTTGTCACTTCCTCAGAAGAGGTTGTCATAACCGTAGTAGATGTTGTCATAACAGCAGTAGAGGTTGTCACCACCGCAGTTGAGGTAGTCACAACCGCAGTAGAGGTTGTCACAACCGAAGTAGAGGTTTTCACAACTGCAGTCGAGATTGTCAAAACCGCAGTTGAGGTTGTCACAACCACCGTAGTGGTTGTCACAACTGCATTAGAATTTGTTTCAAGCGCATTATAAGTTGCCACGACCGCATTATAAGTTGTTACAATCTGTTCGAGGTTGCTTCAACCGCGTTTCAGTTGTTGTGACTATATTCAGTCGAGACAACGTCAATTCAGTTGTGGTAACTACAATTCGGTGATAACAGCCAAATTTGCATTTGCTACAACAACATTTCTTCAAACAATGAGTTATGCGAATGTATTTAAGTGGATGTTTTGAGTACCGGCCACCAAACGACAAGGTCGTAAATCAATTTCGGGTGGGCACTAGCTGTATGAATCCTGTAACTACTTTTGGGGATAGGCCCCATAGACCTCCGATATCGTTTCGCATAGGCCATTGAGGCTTTACTGATTCTACCCATAGTGTTAGGTTTGTAGCTAAATATTTTCTCCAGAATCACACCACGGTAATTGGCGTTATCCAAGCCTAACTACTAAGGCAGTGGTTTGAGAGTTAAACTCCTGAAGACGGTGCTGAAGACAGTTGAATTTAGTTGGAAGCTGTAGTACTATAATTAGTATTTTGACGTTATTATTAACCAGAATTTACACAGGAAAAGGAATATTGAGGACCTGTCAACGAAGGAGATGTATATAAATATATAAAAATGGTTTCCCATTACATCCAACAATGAATTGGACAACGCTTTTCACAACCAGTTAGCTGTGCGCTTTCTAATTTTATACTGACTAATTGGGACCTTCAGATTTACACCGGTTCTGAACGGAATTTTGAGATGCCTTTTCAAAGCTAAATTCTCGATAGTGTCGCCGTTACTAAGAGATGTGGCCGCCGTCGAATGACATTTAAGGTGATCAGATCAGGGGTCAAATTCACGTAGATGTTCGACGCTCTCATCCTCTTCTCTGTTTCTAGACGCGTGTCTGCCTACTAGATAGCGTTCAGTCATCGCAGGATCCTGGCATAGAGATAGTTTGTCTTTTAGCGGCGCGGACGCTACCATTGTACCACCGATGCTCTATATGCCTATAGAAATTTGTTCATAGAAACTGTTGAACTTTTAAATTGTTCGTTCGCCATATTGGATCCGCCATTTTGAGTTTTGGCATATTGCATTAAGATTTGTTATTAGCGATCCTAAAAGCCCGTAGTTCCAAACTATCAAAATTCTTCTTCAGAAATTAAATTGTTCGAGTATTTGGTCGTATTTCTAATTAATTTTATTCTTCGATATTTCGCTACCCTTTGGGTAGCATTGTCAGGAAGATATCCTATTTTCTGGTCCACCCAATCCTATCTTTTGGTCCACTGTGCACTAAGTGTCAGACAAGACGTTGCCAGCCTGACTTATGAATACAAATAGTTATTTATGTTTGTTACATGATTTTCTCCCATTTCATTTTGTTCAGTGGAATTTTGTAGTCGTCGTTGCTGCCCGTACGTGTCAGCTTTGTTAGGATTTTGTAACTCTCAAAATTGTTTGAGATATAGACAAATATTAAGCTACAATCAAGCTAACTTGGCAATAAATCATTTTATGTGAAATTTTCTTAGATTTTGCTAAAGAGAAAGAGGGGGGTTTAATTTATCATACCACCTACTAAGAATAATGCAACATCGGGAATTCAAAGACAATTCCTGTTAGGTGCGTTTAATGGACAGACGACTGAAAGGACATATCTTAATTGAATTAGAATTGCACTAAATGTTTAGTTAATGTCATTTAAAATGCAACACTGTCTAACAAAGCAATTGTTTAATTTAATTTAAATTGATTCTTTGCATTTAACAATGAAAGAAAATTTGCCTTGGAATTCGCTTAAGAAACTAAGCGAACCACAGCCACTGTGCACCACAGGCATACACTGCATTCGCATATCCATCATGGATGTGTGTGACACTTGTCACAGCATCAAAGAGGTTAAAGTCAGTGAAGCAGCACTGAAATGCCAATTGAATAGGAATAAACGCATTTATCAAGGATAATTCATGTAACCATTTTCCCAATGAATTTCTGCACTTGAACTCTGCAACACTTGAAACAAAATCATATGAAATGAAAGGAAAATTAGTTTTCCAGCCAACAGTGCCACTTGAATGCACGTTCGAATGGAATAAATCTTAATCTTACGGCTCCGTCATTCAATTTTGTAGCGCAGTCATTTCATTACAAGAACTTTTGATACCGGAAGTGAAAGGAAGAAAACTAACAAAACAGCATAAAACGGATATGACAACGGGGTGCCAAGAGGAAATTTATTGAAAAATCCTGGATAAGCAACGCAACATTGCAAGATGTACACAGCCCGCAGAAGGAACAGGCTAAAGAGCAGGAGTTGATGCTAGCGTTTGAGTTGGGTGACGAACGTAAATGAAACTGACAAGACGCAGAGCAAGTTGAGTGAAAATGTTCCCTTCAATGTTCTATAATTGGATTTAAAATTCTTTTAAATTGTTTCTCTTTGTTCTACTTAAAAATCCATTTCACAAGGCTAAGTATGAATGCTGTCTTAAAAATAGACGACCCCATGAACTCCATACGAGCGACCCCCTTCTCACCCGTCTATTTGATGCCAACGTGCACCCACCATCACTTGAACTATTCATATAGCAGTGTCGCCACCCTTCCAGTTTGTTGCTTACTTCCGTCTGTTTGCATCGTTCGTTTGCTTCTTGAAGGATTCTAGGAAATCCTTAAGAAAACACACATACACTTTCATATTTTTCTTCCTTATTACACACACAATGGCATTTACTCACACAAACACAAACATAGCAATAGAAGAAGAACTATGCATTTGAGTAGAAACATTTTCATCTATGGATTGGTGGCATAACGGGGTCAGTATGAAAAGTTACTGTTCAAGTATCCGAAGGCTTAATCCAATGACATAATTGGTTGCTGCATCTTAAGGATTTGATTTCCAATTGAGTTCTACTTTCAAAAGAAGTGAGAGTGCAAAGGACTGTAAGGTTAAGGGAAATGGAACAATTTTTCCCAACACATGAATATGGGCACAAATATGTGAACTGTCCAGAAGACAGGGCTGAAGTCCATACAAAAGTATACATTTTCAAGGTCAAATAAGACCACTCAGTTCTGGTATTCTTGAAAAATATACTTACAAGTCGTTAGGGAGCTCCAAGTCATAGTCATATGAGGTGAATATCGTTCTATTGGGCCATTTTGAGTTCACCAAACCTAATTCCAAGAACTTGATTGACGCCTAGGAGTCAGTGAAGAAATTGACGATAATAATGGCTGTCCTACACGCTGAAAAATAAGGGCCCCAGCAACATATTGCAGGAACCATGTATATGTTTCCAAGCATTGTTTTCGTGAATTGAAGAACTGCTACTGCTTGTTTCTTTATTGTGGCAGACAGCAGTGTTTCTGTAGTTTTCAACAAACAAAGCCACATTTGGGTCGCATATACATTTAGTATTATAACTTATTAATCATTGTGTCGCAAATATGTTATATTGAATAGCAAACACAATGTGTTTGAATACAAGTATACTATATTTGCGACAAGCTACGAACACGTTATATTTGCATCCAAACAACGAAAATAGACAAATTTTTCAGCGTGTATTATTCCCCAGCCTGTCGTCCATTTCTCCCGTAACCAAATTAATACACCCTATAATGCTCAGGTAGTCCACGAGTCTATTCTAGTTCACTAGAATAGATCCCGTAGATTATGGCATTATGGGACTGATATAGGACATAGGACTGACCGTGGAGGTGGAAAGTTTCTGATAGCCACTCATTTTGGAGTGACCAGAAATGATTTCTTCATAGGGTAGTCCAAGCGCCTCACTACTTGCTAGAAGTATGTCCCGGGCAATGGCTTTATCGGACCACTCAGTTACCTACCTAGAGTGAGAAGGCAAAATGAGCAGCCTGAGTGGTTATGCGGCCACTGATGCGTGTCAGATTAAATAGTTGACCCTGTCACCGAAGCTCTTCGAACTAATGAACATATTCTTTTGTCCTTTGGTGGCGGATGAGCCAATATTACTAGCCAACGGCGGATCAAAAGTAAAGAAAAGAAAAGTCAGGTTTCCACACACTGCATTCTGGTCCGCGCCTGATCTATAATTAGCGGCGGAATCATAACCATCCTGGCAGTAGGTAAATTGCAAACCACGGTGAGGGCTGGGCCTGCCTTCCGCCACTGTTATATTGGCAATATAAATACGAGAACGATAAATATAGATACCCTCTAATTTGTTGACGACCCCCGCAAACGATTTACGGATATTCACTTGGAATGTTAGCACACTAAATTGATTTGATGCCACTATCCAACTGAGAGATGTTTTCAAGAAATATAAATCAGGCATTATCTAGTAGGTGCGATGGATAGAATATGGCTGTACAAGGAAGAAGAACTGTGACATATTCTACAATTGACATGAGAAAACATGTGTATTTGGTTGTCGATTTGTAGTTGGCAAAAAACTGCGACAGAGGAAGAAGGACATGTTCTATGAGCGCCTAGAGGCCGCTGCTCTGGCCATGACATTAAGATTGTTCTAGGTGGTTTTAAAGCTAAAGTCGGTAGGGAACGTGTCTTTGAACCAACCATCGGTAAATTCAGTCGACACGCCGTTACTTCCGATAAAGGAATAAAGACATAGGGACAACATAAAGATATAAATAAGGATTCTTGGATGTTCTCTGAACAACAGACGAAAACTAGATTAATCACCTGGTAATTGATGGTAACTGATAGGGGAAACCCTATTAGGGTAATAAAATATCCTGTAGGGTAATATAATATCGATTTAGATCACTACCTGGTAACAGCAAAGCGAGCGAAAGTCGTACGAAGCCAGACATATAGACAACTGGACATCGGAAAGCTGCATTTACCGCAGCTAGCCACGGCCTATGCCTAAAACCTCACTCAGATACTGGCTCATGATCCTGAAGCGCAGTGGAAGTGCATATCCCACTATATGAAAACTGCTGCAGACACCGCACTTGGTTAGATAAGGGTGTTGGCCTCATACAGGACGACGTCGTCGACCGCCCCCCCCCCTGTCCAAAGCAAAGTTAGAACTGCAACTTTGCGGCTTAAGGATACCAAAGCCGCTGGTATTGATGGACTACCACCTGAGCTATTTTAGGCTGGCGACTATGAGCGCATATGCAAATCTGGCCCGTCGAATGCATGTTCGACAATTGGAGGTTTAACATACTGTGTCCTGTTCTCCAAAAAGTCGACAAGAGAATATAACAGACTATAGTGGAATAAGCCATTTATATATCGCATACAAGGTCCTCTCGAGCGTAATGTGCTAAAGACTATAGCCATTTGTTGTAGACCTGATCGGACCATATCAGTGTGGCTTTGGTCATGAAGTGTCGACTGTCGACCGGATATTCACATTACGACAAATACTGGAGAAACCCCACGAGGGGCGGAATGACACCTGTCAACTCTTTGTATATTATAAGGCTGCCTTCGATAGCCCGATACGGGGAAAACTGTACCAAGCTGTGTCGGAACTTGGAATTCCTGGTAGGCTGACGCGCCGTTTTAGAATGACGCTGTCCGATACGGAATCCTCGGTAAGTTTTGGTAAAAATCTCGCCGAGCCATATAGTATGAGGCGTGGCCTCGGAGAGGGTGACCTTTCACCCTGCGATATCTTCAACATATTAATTGAGATCATCGTGAGTAAAGCTACAGCCAGCACGAATAAAACTATCGGCAGCAAACGTCACATGCTGCTCGCGTATTCTGATGAGTAAGACATCTTTAGGCTAAATTGGCGGAATTTGCAGCAGTACTTACGAGAATTGAGAAGGAATCAGCAAAAGTGGGTTTGGCTGTAAACGAGGACAAAGCAAAACTCATGTTTTCGATAAGCAGAACATCCACCCGATTGGATAAAAGGGTGAACGTTGATAACCATTATAATTTCGAAGTATTGGACGAATTTATTTACCTGGGATCTGCCGTGAACACAAGCAATATCGTCAGTCTAGAAATCAAACGGGGAATTGTGCGATCCTACTATAGCACACGCTCATACAACTTGTCTTTCTTTATGGTGCAGAATCCTGGGTCACATCGTACGCTGATGAAACATCACTGGGAGTTTTTGAGAGAAAAACCCTCCGAGAAATATATGGTCCTATAATAAAAAACAGCGAGTATCAGCGACGGATGGACCACGACCCTTATAGTCTGTAGGCCATGTTAGTAGAATGAACCAGTGCGAAAAGTGTTCGAAGACGTAATCGAAAGACATCGAAAAACAGAACGACCAAGGATTCACTGGAAACACCAGGTGGAATATTGCCTGCGACAGCGTAGGGTTGTCAACTGGAGGAGATAAGTTGAAGATAGTTAAGGTTGGAGAAACATGTCCCTCTGGGTTGTTTGAGGCCACCTAAGTAAGTAACTTTATCCCATATCCTACAGTAATAACTAATGATCTGCTTCTATGCGTTGCATTTTTTCCATAGCAAACTTTATATGGTGGATATTTTTTTGATTTCTCTTTTTCTCTTTTTCTCGCTTTCTTGCTCAATATTGTAATGAAATCGTTGCCGTACATCTTGTACAGTGAATGATTTTGTATTTGTGTTGACAGTTACTATGTTGATGTGTATTAGTGTACGTATGGTTCTAAATAATAAATTCGAATGTGATGAGAAGTATAAACAATAAATATCATTTAGCTTGTTACTAATTAATTGCAATTATTATCCCAGTACTACTTTCTCATTTCCCCCCTTGTCATACTATCCACGCTTTAAAGTTGTTTACTTGAAATAGTACTAGTAGACATCTTCGATACTATTATGGGACCACATACTCCTAAGAATGTCTATAGAAAGTTGGATGTTGATGTTGTTGCTGATTTAAAGAAGAAACAAAAAGAAAACATATTACGACATGATGTTAGTACACAGGGTTAGTGAGTGTCGTACTTTAACTCTCTGAGTTGTCGTCGTGTTCTTTGTAACTCCCACTCCCGCTCCCACTACCACGTCCATTCAACCTGAACATTGTGTCACCCAACCATTCACCCACTAGATGTAACAAAACCCTGTAGTACGAGTACAGCAAATTCCCCAAAAGAGACAAGGAAAAAAATATCCTTCTTATTTGTTATTCGATACCGAGATAAAAAATGCGTTTATATATTTGGCTCCCAATTCTGTTTTACAGCGATACTACATACTAACGCCGTATGATCCAACTGGATGACTGAATGGGTGGCTGGGTATATTTTTCTTTCCCAAATGGAAGCACATCGTACTGCTTGTGTTGTTCATAAGGAATGTACAGAGTCGTAGGGCTTTGTCAAAGCGAAAGCCATGGGATTATGTCTAGATCCCAATGAGTAAATAATGCAACAAAGAAATTTAATTTCGCGTCTTATTCCTTTCAATATATCTCTTTATACTCCTCCTCTCCTCTCCTCTCCTCTCCTCTCCTCTCCTCTCCTCTCCTCTCCTCTCGACACGACTCCACTCCACTCCACTCGACTCTATTATTGTTTGTCTTGCCATCGAATACGTGGATGGATGGTGACAAAACGTAAGACGCTAGACGGAGTCTCCAAGAACCAAGGACCAAGGACAATAGATAAAATGTAACACCTCATTGTGTTATTATACGCTTTACAAAACAAATCGTACATGATGCGAGCAGAATTGTTGTTGCGAGTGTTACACGATGCTACATGGTGAAGCATCTCTCCAGCTGGATAAGAAATATATACGAGTATATGGATGTCGTAAAGAAGACAAAAAACGTGTCAATAAAATGATGATGAAGTGACATGTCATTAAGTTCGAAGGTTGCCTTTTTTCGCTTGTTCCTTTCAAATGATTCCAAATGTTATTTACACGAAAGGAGAACTATTCGTACTATGAATTGCTATTGATATAGATGTTGTTTTCCTTCTTAAAACTGAAGTGGCTAAGAAAAATGTCCTTCGAAAAAAAAATAGCTTAAGTCATTGTTATTTGTTAGGATATCGTATGACATTATGAGGATATATGTTTAGATTACAACCTCAGGTATGATGGGATGTTCTAAGGTAATCAAACGGCTGTGACGAAACCCCCATATGACGTAAAGACAGAAGGAATGATCGAGTTATTTTCATTTCAAAATTCTAACAAAAACGAATTATGTGATGACTCTTGACAAGTCCTTTTGGTAGTTGCTACTAAAATTGAATTTATTAGCTATTGGAACAGTAACGTCTCATACCATTTTATATAATCAATTGTCTTTCCTCTTGAGATTGTAGGTGTAGGCAATTTCAAATTTCAAATGGTCACACCAACAGGTTGTCTCAGTTAGTCCTTTCATAGTGGTAGTCTGGAATGTTTTCCTTTGCTATGGGCCTTCGGATCCATAATGTTGAATTCTACACGAATTCGCAGGTTTTGTGCAGCGAAAGTGCTGGCAACCAACAAATGGTATTCAGCCATGAAAAATATACTTTTGCTTTGAACCTGCGAAAGAGTCTAGTTTCCGAACAAAGAACCTTAAAATGTCGCTGCAAAGGATGCAATAGGAGTTTTCTTTCCTTGGTAAATTTCCAAAGCAACACAAATCCTGAGGCATCTATTCTGTCCAAAATAATGTCATAATAGACGAGGAAATAGTCTTTAACAACCGGAAAACTCAAGAATTGAAGAATGCCAGATTATTTCTAAATATGTGCCCGTCTTCTAATCAGAATATCATGAACAGGCTACTACTGATTTATTCGTCGTGTCCTTCAATGTACAAATAGTTTCCAATAATTCGGATGTTAACGACCTCCGAAGCAGAGAGTGGAGCCGCAGTTGCGCACCGACTCGGCGCCGCCGCTATACTGTGGTTCAGAATCGATATCCATCGGCCAAAATTCAATATTTTTTCATCTACAAAATATTTTTAAGTTCTGTAAAAACCCGATTGTAGACAAGATGTCAGGGATTGACGCTGTTCTTGGGGGGAATTTTATTAGAATTTAGGTAAACCAACATTATACTAATGTCACTGCTTGCTTTTTGATGAATTTCGGTACCTGTGTGCAATTCTCCCCAGTCCCTTCATGGGATGTAATGGGAAACCATTTATTTATTTTTTTTGTATGCAATTCAACGTTAGTAATTCGATTTATATTGTAAATGTTGCGTTGTAAAGGCTGTTTGGGACATAACTTAGGTAAATGAACTCCGATTGGTATAAGATGTACAAAAACCCGAAAGAGAATTTTATCACCTTTTTAGCTACGTACCCACTTTTTTAAAGGTGTTGAGGAAAAAATAGTTGTGCACGTTTAGATACAAATAAAATCAGACTTAAATTAAATTAAATTTTCCATTAAATTAGTACTAACATCTTTGCGTTCAATTCGGCGCCTGCAAAATTTACACTGTAAAATTGGTGAACAGATCAGCCTTTCCAAATGTGTATCAACCTCAACAAAGAAGTTATGTGCGTCCAAAATCAAAATTTTTTTCGAAAATGATTTTTTTTAAAATATTTAGTACAAGCGAACTGTATTTGCTATAAACCAAACTTATACAGTATGCTAAGGCCTCTTAATCACACTTTTTAATAAATTAAAAATTGAGTGAAATATCTCTAAAACTCAATGAGATACAGTTCAAGGAATTTGAAAAGGAAATCAAAATTTTTCGATCATCAAATTTCAAAAGAAGCGAATTTTTGTAAATCGACAAAATTGTTTACTTTTTTGTGCATATTAAAAACAATTATGTCAAAGTTATTTAAAAGACATAAAAAGAAGACAACTAAAATTGTTCTTTTCTTTAAAATTGCAAAAAACAAGAAGTAGTAAAATTTGGAAATTTTTCTGAAATGATTTTAAATTTTGATATATCACAATAATCCTTGAATCCTTACCACCAATCCGGTTTTTACAGAACTTAGTATTAGACCAAATGTTTTTGAATTTTGTGCGATGGAAATCGATTCTGAACCACTGTGCACGGGTACTATCAGCTCTCATGGTTAGAAATAAACCGCTGATAATTCTTATGTCATTGGATTAGATCGGCTGAAATGCATACGTCGATTGTTTCTTGGTCAACATAGAAATAATCGTATTGTTATATTCTTCTTCAAAATCTTATTCCAACTAATCTCACTTTCCAATTAAGAATTTTCCGTCGTGAATTTGAAGAAGAAGAACAGACATAGAAATAATCGTATTATTATATTTTTCTTCAAATTATTATACCAACTGATCTCACTTTTCAATTTAGAAGTTTCGGTCGTGAAAGTTTGAAAAGATTCAGCAAATAAGACGCCTTAGACAGATGGCGCTGTGCCGCCGACGACGTCATTGATTTAAATGAATTCAACGGCAAGACAGCGATATCCGCGACCTCTCAATTTGATATATTTTTTGTTGTTGGAGAATACCTCGAAATAAGCAGAAAATTTTAAATAAAAGTTATCGATAACTAAAATATTTTAAAATTCATTGAATTTTTTGAGGCTTCAGCATAGGGTCTTCGTTTCTTCAAGTCTCCAATTTTAATAAACATTTATTTTATTTAAATTTTAACGCGCTATATCTCGAGAACTAAGCAAGTTATCGACAACCGCCTCAAAATATGGACAACATTTTAAATAAAAGTTATCGATAACTCCCTTAGCTTGCCCAAATGTTTTAAAATTCGTTGATTGTTTGAGGTATTGCTTGACCCAATAACCCTTTAAAAACGAGTGATATTAAAGGAAAATACGTTAGGCGTGGTGACCTTCAGCCGGGCTTAACAACATTGGTTTTCAGGTTTCGACATTTTTTGTTAGTTAAAGCATTCAGTATGGAAAATTATGAATATCCTCTTCTCTTATGGCTCTAATTCCGACTTCGGTATAGTTTCTCTATTTCTAGCGATCTCCAATTTTATAAAACATAGTTATTTCCAAATATTAACCCCCGATATCTCGGAAACTATATGAGTTACCGAAAAACTCCTCAAAATAAGCAAACATTTTGGAATAGAAGTTATCGATAACTCTCTTAGCTTGACGAAGTATTTTAAAATTCGTTGACTTTTTTGAGGCTTCAGCAGTGTCTTCTTTTTGTTTCTTCAAATCTCCAGTTTTATAAAACATTTATTTAATTTACATTTTAACGCGCTATATCTCGAGAACTAAGCGAGTTATCGTCCACCGCCTTAAAATATGTACAAAATTTAATTAAAAGTTATCGATAACTCTCTTAGCTTCATCAAATATTTTAAAAATCGTTGACTTTTTTGAGGCTTCGGCATAGTATCTTCTTCGTTTCTTCAGGGCTCTAATTTTAAACTTATCGACACAAAAGAAACAGAACATTTTAAATAAAAGTTATCGAGAACTCCCTGAGCTTGACCAAATGCTTTAAAATTCGTTGATTGTTTGAGGTATTGCTTGACCCAATAACCCTTTAAGCACGAGTGATATTAAAGAAAAATTCCTTAGGCGTGGTGACCTTCAGCTGGCCTTAACAACACTGGTTTTCAGGTTTCGGCAGTGTTTTGTTTATTAAAGCGTTTAGGGTGGCCAGGCTTATGGCTATTATCGTCTGGTGTGGCTTTAATTCCGCCTTCGGTAAAGTTTCTCCATTTCTTGCGATCTCCAATTTTATAAAACATAGATTTTTCCTAATACTAACCACCGATATCTCGAAAAATTACATGAGTTATCGAAAAACTCGTCAAAATAAGCAAAAATTTTGGAATAAAAGTTATCGATAACTCTCTTAGTAGTTTGTGTGACGAAATATTTCAAAATTCGATGCGTTTTTGAGGTATTAATTGTCCCAATGACCCGTTAGTTACGGGAGATATTAAAGGAAACTGCATTTTGCATGGGTGCCATCAGTTGGGCTTTAGTCGGATTTTCAGGCTTCGACATTTTCTGTTTATTACAGCATTTAGCGATGCTTCGCTTATGGATATTGTCCTCTGGCGTGGCCCTAGTACCGGCTTCTGCATGGTTTCGCAATTTTTTCAGATTTAAAATTTTGTAATAAACATTGCTTTTTATTAAATTTTAACGCGCGATATCTCGATAACTAAATGGGACATCGGAAACCTCCTGTAAATGAACAGACAATTTTAAATAAAGTTATCGATAACTCCGTTTCTAGTTTACTTGACCAAATATTTTAAAATATGCTGACTATTGTGAGGTATTGCTTGAACCAATATCCCTTGAAGCACGGGAGATTTGAGCGGAAAATCCGTCGGCCGTAGCGGCCTTCAGTCGGGCTTCAGCCGGGTTTTAAGGCATCGGCAGCATTTCGTTTATAAAAGCATTCAGCGGATCCTGGCTTATAGACATTCTTTTTTGTGTGTGTTTTCAACAACGGCTTCGGCAAATCGTTTCTTCAAGTCTTCGATTTTATAAAACACATAAATTTTTAATAAATCCTATCTTGTTTTTGGTTAATGTATGAGAAATTCATACTACAAGCTTACAAGTCATGTACATTTTTCGAATTGAAAAATGGTTGGTTTTTTGTTGGAAATATTAGACAATTCAGTTCAACACACACACACTCAGTGGCATGACTAGTTTCGAACTCCGTGACAAGTTCATCATCATGCCTAACTACTGTGCCTGAATTGATACCATCGGTTGATCATCAATCGTATATATACAAACTCAATTCTGCAATTCACATGTGCGAATTAGTATCGATCGAAGATCCCTAAGTATCAACATCACTGAAAGGCCTATAATTCCAACAACAAGAACGAATAGAATTTTTCCACCATGTTCTTCTTTTTCCTCCTCCATTCTCGCATTGTTGCAGTGCCTTGAGGTGAGTTTTTAATCAATATCACAGAGTTGTATTTTCCTATCTTGTGATATTTCGATAACTAAACGATTTATCGATAAACTCTTCAAAATAAGCAAACAATTTGAAATAACAGTTATTGAAAACTCCCTTCGCTTATATCCTTTTCACACTAGCGTACATTTGGGGAGAACGCATGGAAGATGTTGGAAAAATGAAACATGCGTTCACACTTGCAACATCTTTCATCTTCCAATATTAATTTATTAATCTGTCATATCGCTGTAGCAAAATATTTGTGATAAAAAATAAGCGGAACTAAAATGGTTTGGGAAATATTGTCTATATATTGTATTGTCTATTGGGGCCCAGCAGTCGAAAGAATGGAGAATGACATTCGTCAAACATTTATTTTTTAAAAATTTCATATTTATAACAATTGTTTTTTTTCTTTCATTTATTTGGTCAATATGTATTTATATTAGGTGGTGTAATTGCGAGCAAGACAATGGCTGATTTATATTTATTAGGTGTCATGCCACTTCCAAATTCAAAGCAAATTTGGTAACAATTGTAATACAAGAACACAAAAAAGTACAAAAAAGTACTACATATAAGTTTATCAGTCAGTTAAGGCAACGATTTGAAAACATTTAAATCAGCTGTTCTAGCGCTTCCACCTGCTATAAATACATCTTTTGTTTTGTTGTTTGAATTTCTGTCAGCTTTTCTAGAAATTCAAATTTTTTCTAGTGATGGGCTCAAAATTATCGAATAATGTGGTGTGAAACGTAGTGAGATAGGAACATTTTTCAAAGATGTGGAAAGATGTTAAGCTCACAAAGTGTCAAAGTTGTATAGGAAAATGTTAACATCTTTGGCAAATTGAGATGTAAGGCTATTAACCAAATATTTGTTTTATTTTATTATTTCAGCTCAAGATCATCTTCATATATCTTTGTAAATAGAGATATAGGTTTTTAAAAAAGAAGATGCTTTGCAAATGCATCCTCATGTTTCACGGCAAACCGTATAGGTATTTCCGATCTAGCCACAGATAGTCATCAGCGGTTGTTTGGATTGCAGCTTTTGAAAAATTCATGAAACTAAATGCAAACGAAAACTCAACTGAATTGAGAATTTTATTAAAATTCAGGTAAACCAACATTATAATAATGTCACTCCTTGCTTTTTGATGAATTTCAGTACCTGTATGCAATTCAATGGTAGTAATTCGATTTATATGCTAAATGTTGTGTTGTAAAGGATGTTTGGGACATAACTTAGGTAATTGAACTCCGATTGATATAAGACATACCAAAGTCCGAAAGAGAATTTTATTGCCTTTTTAGCTGCGTACCCACTTTTTTGAAGTTGGTGAGGAAAAAATAGTTATGCACGTTTAGGCTCAAAAAATCAGACTTACATTAAATTAAATTTTTCATTAAATTAGTACTAATATCTTTGAGTTCAATTGGGCGGCAGGAAAATTTACACTTTGAAATTGGGGAACAGATCATAGAGAAACAGAAACCTTATAGCTATTTCAGATCTAGCCACAGATCTTCATCAGCGGTTGTTTGGATTGCTGCTTATGAAAAATTCATCAAACTAAATGCAAACGAAAACTCATCTGAATTGAAGTTTTCCACCATGCAAGTGTTCGAAAAATATCGCAAGCAAAACACACAAGAAAACATTTGCAAATTATCATTTGGTAGCGTTGTTCAGGCGTGAATCTATTCACGATGATGTGCCAGAGTATAGTGATCATAAATATCAAAAAATGAACTGAGTATGACTGTTCCTTTGACAGCTTACCCTATCGTAGGTTCTGTCTAAGCAAACCAAAACAAAAAAACACCCTCTATTTAAAGCAAACGAAATTTCGAATTTTTTAAACAACGGGAGCTGCCGAGTACAGCAGGTTCAAATCCGCGTAGAAAGATATATTTTTTATATCTTTATATATTTATGATTGATTATATAATATATATTTATTATTATATATTATTATTATTATATGATTATATATTATATGATTTATACGACCTTTCGTATTTTATTTAAAATTAAAATGTTCGAGTCTTATGTATATTTTGTATTATTTTAGTCTTCAATATTTCCCTACCCATTGGGTAACATCGTCAGGAATATAAACACAATTATTAATTAAAAATTAGCTTATTACTGGGGCATATCAGAACACCTATTTTATATAATATCTATTGCCAAATACATAATCACATGTGAGGTCTTGCCTCCCCACTTTCGGAATACACAACGAAAGAACACATGCCACCCTATTTTTGATGCTTTTGTTGTCTTAGGAATTTCATTTAACAATATTGTCATCCAATAAGATAAAGTGACAATCCACGAAGAGGGTGTCAATATTAATGTTAAGGTAAAATTCCATCATGTGTAAAGGAGAGTATAATACTGCTACTACTCCCAGGGATGTGATGATGGCTGAGATGATGACAACAGTTTCAAGTGTCATCAATAATACTCGAACTTCGAGCACACAATCCACCTTCGCATTGGCACTCTGGCGTGGTTTGGGAACATACACTGATGTCGGTTGTTGGCGCAGGATTATTCCCAAATGATAATGTGATATCAATTGTAATTTAGATGATAGTATACAATTTGTTTGTTCGTCGGTTTGTTTGTTTTGTTCGTCAAGTCATTCATTTAGTCGTTCATTGATTTCATCATTCATCCATTGATTCGATGACAAATCTCAGTTTAATCATTGAGACAAACAAACATGACTTTAGACAAATGACGAAATCTAATATTCGTCAAATTAACATTTGATCCGTAAGATGAGATGTAGTGCCGTTGTCACGAATATGAGCACAGGAATTTGGAGGTGAATGGTTGGGGATTGACGAAGTCAAATATGATTATACTGATACTTAGGCTACTTTAGTTTTAAAGGTGGTTAACACAAAATTGAGTTACTTTCTGTTTTATACGGTTCGAGGAGCTTTTTGGCGAAAGATATAGATAGATAGGACATTACGTTACGCTTCCGTGTGACTACAAGAAAAACAAATGTGACTACAAGAGAGCTTCGCACAACCAGTGTGCTCACATCAATATTAACGTAAAGGAAAACGCCTGCAAGAACCCCAGTAACATTAGTACTACATGTTAGGAAATGTTTCGTTACAGCCAAACGAAGTCTCAGATAAATAAACTTCGTTTGGGGAATGCAATTAACACAAACAAGCATTTGTTGTAGCAAACATATCAATCATAATTAACTTCGTTTATGCGAACCGAAGACTGTCTATAACAAACGATATATGTTAGGTTAGGTTGGAGTGGCCGACTGGATGTCAGGCTCACTTGGACCTTGTGGTTCTTTGTGCTACCATAGAAACAAGAGCAATGCAGATGTTCCTAGTCCCTACCGGTGAATCAGTTTGACTGCTTCAAAAAGCTCAAGAGTTGGCGGATGCTAAAATCAGACAGATTTGCTAACTCCCCAAAGAAATGGGAGCCTAGTGTTGTAGCCTGCCGCCTTCAGGAAATAGCGGGGCACATACACAAAAGGTTTTCTACTAACTCCGCCACCTCTTCGCCACAGCAACTTCTGCAAAAGTAATTTCGCAAGTCTTCCAGACTATCTGCGAGCTGTCCAATGAGACAGTTGCCCGTCATGACAGACACGATAAGAGGTCTGCCCTCTATAACAACAGCAGGGCGTTACCACGTTTCAAGTCCGGCCGGGCCCATATCAGGTAGGAATGCACACAGTTCCCTACTATTGACCACTTACCGTTAGTTGTCGCAAGGCCACAAATCCACAAGAAGAGCTTGCAAGTTGCTAGAGGCATGCCCACATATTCCAGTTTCCTAGGAGCATTTAGGGTAACCCATAGTCTGGCAAGTTCATATGGTTTGCAGTTCCCTGTTATAGCCCAGTGGCGCGGCACCCAAACCAGTTGAATATTAAACAGTTAAGCTATCTCTGAAATCTGCGACAATGGAGGGCAACTCTTGATTTCAGAAGGACAGTTCCCAGGGACTTGATAGCAGCTTGACAATTAGGAAAAAATATTGATTTCGACCTTAGTCAGAACATTACTTCTCAGTCATTCCGATACTTCCGTAATAGCTAAGATTTCTGCCTGGTTAACACTACAGAACATCAGGCAGTCTTTTTGCAATGGAAAGGACTATGTCCTTAGAAAAGACACAAAAGTCTACGTTAGCGTCAAGTTTTAAATATCTGTATAGAGGTTCACAAATTTCCTGCTGCACAAATCTATCCGGGATTTATTAAGCCGTGGTCTACAGAGAGGGGAAATTCTCTAAGACCGGCCACTCAGAAAGCCTTATGACGCGGATAAGCTGCCGAAGCCACGAAACCTCTGTTGTATCGGCCTAGAGTTGAAAATCATGACGATTGGCCGTAAGCCGACCACTCAGAAAGCTTTATGACACGAAAATGAGCCACGAAGCCGGTGTTTGATCTACCCAGAGGTGAAAGTCCCTTAGACCGGCCCCTCAGAAAGCTTTATGACGCAAAACCGGGGTTGGAGCTACCCATAGGTTAAAGTTCCCAAGACCGATCACTCGGAAAGCTTTATAATGCGAAAAAGCTCCTGAAGCTTTCGATCACAGACTTTTTTTTCAAAATCAAACCAAAATTGGTCTAGCACGCATCACATGTATTGTAGCCGCATCACATATATCGCAAGGCCCTCCAAGAATTCCAGAAGCATACTAAAATGGGTATGCCCCAGACAACAGATGTCTTACGAAAAACGTAGTGGCAGCACTGGAATAGTGAGAAAACTTCCTTTAGTGAATACTCGCATTTAACTGTTACTACAGGGTGTTGCAAAAGTGACCACCCTATTGGAAGATGCTCTTATTGTTGCAAATGGCCGCCAATGTCAAATCTGTTTTGACATTTGTGGACTAGGCAGATGCAGAATACCAGTAAGCGATGGAGCGATACACTCCCCAAGAACGCGGAATACTCGTGTCTATTTTTTTGCGGCACAATTCGTCTGTGGTGTTGGCGCAGCGCGAATACAGTCGCCGATTCCCCGGCCGTCTGACACCGACTGCGCAAACACTGCGCCGTTTGGCCACTAACCTTGAAGAGTATGGGACCATACGAGACGTTGCCAGCAGTGGCCAGCCCCGGAGTGCCCGTTCTACCGAGAATATCGCCGCTGTTGCCGAAGATGTCGAGCTGTCGCCGAAAACCATCGACCAGACGCCGTGCCTCGCAATTAGCCATCAGCCGGTCGTCCCAATAGCGAATTTTGGTCAAACACCTGCGCATGTTCCCATACAAAGTCCAGTCCGTGCATCAGCTTCTGCCTGTCGACCGCCAAACGCGTGTAACCTACGCCCAAGCCATCCTCAATCTCGTGGACGAAGTGGGCGATTTTTCCATCAAAATCATAATGAGCGATGAGGCTCATTTCCACCTCAGCGGGTACGTGAACAAGCAAAACTATCGCTTCTGGGGCACCGAAAATCCACGAGTGATGCACGAGGAGCCGTTACACCCGCTCAAAGTGACTGCATGGTGCGCTGTTCACGCTGGAGGAGTCATCGGGCTATTTTTTTTCGAGAATGCCGCTGGTCAAACGACAACAGTGGACAGTGCGCGCTATAGGTCCATGTTAACCGAGTTTTTTCTGCCGCAATTCGACGAATTAGGACTGGAGGTCATGAGGTTCCAACAGGACGGATCAACGGCACACACTGCGCGAGCCACAACCGATATTCTGAAGGCGGCGTTCCCGGGTCGCCTCATCTCTCGTTGTGGTGGTTTGCACTGGCGCGCAAGATCGCCCGATTTAACCGTTCCACACTTTTTTTGTGGGGTTTTTTTGAAGTCCCGTGTTTATGTAAACAAGTCCGAGACCCTGGAAGCCCTCCAGGTCAATATTCGACACGAGTGCAAGAATCTGTCGCCCGAAGTTCTCGCCGAAATGATGAAAAATGCCATAAAACGAGCCCGTATGGTAATCAATTGTGACGGCGCCCATTTAACCGATATTATCTCAACTGAACCAATCAAATTCTATAGGTTCAAATAAACATAATCAAAAACAGAATCGAAGTTTTTATATAGAAAAAAAATGAGAGCCAAACAAGATCGAATGACTTCTTTTGAAACACCTTGTACATGACACCATATTTTACTGTCCTACGGGACAACATGTTCCTAAATCTGTGCTCGATTCTAAAGAGTAAGACATTTTTTGAATTGTTTCCAGTGCATTGGCGCAAGTTGTTAAATTTTGCTAATACTTGAGTTGTATCAAAAATATGGGTCCTATTAGACCCCATGAAGCGATTGGGGAGAACTTTTCACAATCTTCTAGTTTTACTTTTCTCACTTTCTCGGTTTACACTCACTAATTGGAACCAACAGTTTTACACCGGATCCAAAAGGTATTTTGAGAAGCATTGTTATGGCTAAAGACTCGACATTGTCGCCGTCACTATGCGAGGTGCCCGCCGTCTACAAAAATTTAAGGTGGTCAGAGCAGGGATCGAACCCACGTTATTATGCATAAGAGCCGCGCACACTGCCATTGCACCACCGACGGCCACATGGACATGGTTCGGGGAAAATATAACGTGTTTGTAGCTGGTCGGTAATATCGTATACTTGTGTCCAAAGACATTGTGTTTGCTATTTAATATTACATATGTTTTTGGGACCCAAATGTGGCTTTGTTTGATGAAAACTGCTATAAACAAATGCGTGGCAGACAACAAAGGAACCAAAAGTAGCATATCTTCAATTCATGTAAATAATGCTTGAAAACATATACATGGTTCCAGCGATATGTTGCTGGGACAGTTTTTGTTAGCGTGTGTATAGCGTATAATAGTTGTTTTTGCTATTTATGCCTCAGAAAATTCACCTTCAATATTTGGAAAACTCCGCCATTGTAACTGTGTGAAATCCTTAAAATTTCCGTGAATTATCACCCAATCTCCATGGCAGATAATGCTAACGCGGAATTCGTATAATTGTCTAATGAAGAATTGGATAATTGTCGTTTTTCACTCCCACTACTTTAGTTGTTGCTCATATTAAAATGCGCGTTTAATACCCTTAAGATATGCATACTCAGTTGCAGTGCATGTACGCACAAGAAAGAACGTGCCAAACAAAAATAAAGCTCACACGCGTTTCCGTTTCCTGTGAAGGTTTCCCAAGCGATAGTTAAGCGAGCCGGAGAGGTAGAAAGTGTGTGTGAGAGAGAGAGAGTGTAAAAGAGAGGGTGCCAGAGATGCTAAGTACTCGTGATGCTGCTTCATTGAGGTTGAAGTTAATGGCTGTAATTATGAGTTTAATCTTTATGCAAACTTTGTCTTTTAAATAAGATGAAGTATGGCAACGGGTATTAACAAAATGGATGCAAAGTTCCATACTTCCGCTGCTGATATTTTCCACTTGGAAGTAAAAACCCCGGAAACGGTCATGACAAAAACATGCAAAGTCACGTAAGAAAAACAAAGGAAAAATTCCACAGATTAATTTTCTACACAAACAGGAGGAAAATCCCAGTAAAAACAATTGCAAAAGGGGTTCCTGGCAGCGGCGGCGGTGGCGGTGGTTGCATTTCCAATTTTTCTTCTAATGAAGTTTTCTAATAAAACTTCCATTATGAAATGTCGCCAACAATAACAAACTCGTAATGAACTACTGCTTGAGGTTAATTGTTCTCGACATAAATCAAAGGCTTTGCTTACGCATGTGAGACCTCATTTTAATAAATTTCAATAATCCTTTTTTTATGGGACAAATACTAATAAGCTTTTTAATGGCAAAGTCAACTCAAGTATTTTGCTTCTTAGATAAAGCTCGCAATTAAGTGAATATAAATGTTTGCCACATGATGCCAAAGGGATGGATGGAGGGGTGGATGGAGAGCGATTTGGTGGGACAAATACTTGTGTGCGTCCTCAAAAATTTGCCAGCCTACAAAGAAATCTTAAAGGAATTTAATTTGTTTAAGCTATGGAAGGATGAGAAGTTCGTACTGTATGGGGCGTTCAATTTAAGCCAAAACTTGTAAAATTTGTATTTTCTTTCCTTTGGGGAACAAATGTTTTGTTTCTCTTTTGCATTAAGTCAGCAATTCTTATGATTATTTAAATTCTTTGACATTAAAGTCCCTTAACTGCAAAACGCAGGACATTTGAATTAAACTTAAATCTCGAAAGGAATAACAATATTCCATAGATTTTTTAAACAGTAAACAAAATGGAATTGTATGAATCCTGCTTGTAAAGGGTGTCTCGGTAAGATTGCACTTTTTAAATTTAGCGTCATTTCTTGTTTGTGCAAGTGGCAACTCTGAAATTTGGCAGCTGTCACATACTGGGTGATTCAGGAAGTTCCGGAATAATTTCTCCAGCGTAATCCTTGGCTCATTTCATGAAGAAAAGTCCACTAGGACCAAATCCGAAAATGCAAAGGTGCGAAATGGCAGTGGGTACAAAATTTTCGGATTGGCGTTCGGAGGGTAGAAGGGTAAAGTTGCTAACTTCTGAGCCAGTGGTTGGCTTTTTGGGCTTGTTGGAAAGGTCTTTAAGAGGCCTTTCAGAGTCAATAGTAGGAAAAAGTAGAAAAAAGTCAAATCGCCGAGATACAGAGCTTTCGGAAAAAAATGGGGGAAAAAAATTCACATAACCTCAACTTGCTCAGCCAGATGGCAGGTAACTTATGTTTATGTTATGTTCTATTGAAAGATAGCCATACCTCTTACCTTTCCAAAATGACATAAACGAAGCCCAGAGGTCTTACTGTTCCAAAGTTATGACCATTTTACTGAAATGCAAAAATGTCAAAAATCCGACTACTGGCTCAGAAGTTAGCAACTTTACCCTACTACCCCTCCGACCACTAATCCGAAAATTTTGAACCCGCTGCCATTTCGCACCCTTGCATTTTCGGACATGGTCCTAGTGGAATTTTCTTCATGAAATGAGCCAAGGAATTAGCTGGAGAAATTTGTCCGGAACTTCCTGAATCACCCTGTTTATTATTCCGATTATTAAAAGTGGAGCGCTTTACGAAAGAACAATGCATTATAATTGAGAAAACTTAGTACAAATATTTGGAAAGCTATGCTGAGACAGCTCGCAAACTTCGAAGAATTTTCAGTCGAGAAAGTGCACCTAATGTGTCAACCATTCGAAGAGTGGTCAAAAAGTTTGGAGAAACGGGGTCGGTTATGGACAGTAAGACTCCTGTACGTCAATGTACAAATTTCACAAAATTCTTATGTCAACTGGCCACCAATATCATCCGATTTAATGCCGTGCGATTTCTTTCTTTGGAGTTGTGTGAAATCTCGGGTTTATGCGAATAAACCAGAAAGGATTGCTATGCTCAAATCCGGGATCCATCGCGTCATCGGTGAGATAGAGCCACATATCCGTGGAAAAGTCATGGAGAATTTCATGAAAAGAGCAATGGCCTGTCATCAGAGACGTGGGGTCGTTTGACGGATACTGTTTTCCATACTTAATCGCAACATATCTTCTTTACAATCCAATAAAAAAAATCACAACTATTTCAAAAATACTTGTTTTTGTTTTAAAATGAAAAAGTGCATTCTTACTGAGATAACCTCACTTTTTTTTTGGATCTAACAGATATTCATGGAGTTAAGCTGAAAGAGCTTATAATCCGATCTTGGAACACTGGGAATAAGAACCACACCATATAAGTTTACAGGTTCAACGATGAAGACGGAACATGACGGCCCGTCGTATCACTAGAGTTAAGAGTGACAGCCACTCATACCCTCTACCGTTTCCTGGAATATTTTAATGACGCAGCACCCATGTAAGGTGAATATCAAACTGTTTGGCCAGCCCATTTAGAGAATTGTGGTGGTAGTGAGAAATTTTCGAACACTGGAATATAGAAAGCAGATATTTTATAGCCATCAGAGTAGATGTTGATATCCCGGCCAGACTGCACAGTGCACGATTTCCCAAAATAATATTAAATCATGCAGCCATTTCTAAACGGCTGGTTCGATCAATAGAACATTTCACACACGCGTAGCTGAGGTGTTGTGATATAGGTGTTGGTATTATTTAACGCCATAGACTCCACTGAAGCCGCACAGTGGGAGCCAAAGTTGGTAGTCTGAGTCATCAAAACAATTTTACCCTTGTAAAACATTTAGTTTTGAAATTATTAAAAAAAATTATTAAAAAATTATTTGAAGCCCTCAGTTCAGAAGCCTAAATACCTTCTCAAACCAAGTAAGCGTCTATTCTAGATTTGAGTGGAGAAGTTTCTCTCAAGGTGCAAGTGGGTATCATGTAATACAATTCAAATGTGGAGTGTCTCAGATCCATCAAAATCGTACCGATACCATAGGAACTGGTGATTCTTTCCGAAGAATGTTTTAATCGGAGTCATGACGCTCCCGCCATTTGGCTTCCCATCAAATCTAACAGGTACAGGATAACCCTAAGGGATGCACAATGGAAATCTATGATATACACCGTTGACATTCTGTAGAACAAACTTAGATAAGAGGATTTGTCCAGCATCGGCCACTCAACAACAATGCCTTAAATCAGTTTTGGGCGGACAACAGCCCATTGAACTATTTGCAAGGATAGACTCCATACCCGTCGATGATATTTTCCACTTACTTAAGGTCACTATGGATCAGTATCCTACCTTTAATGTTACGTTTTCTGTCTAGAATCACATGTAGATATTTTGAATTATTCTTCCGGGAATATTCCATTCCACCTATGTATGTGTTTATGATGTTGTTTGGATGCAAATATAACGTGGTTGTAGCTTGTCGCAAATATAATATGCTTGTGCCCAAACACTATTCAGTATTACATATTGCAGACACAATGATTTACAATGGATAGTGTGCGCGGATCTTGTGCATGAGAACGTAGATTTGACCCCTGCTCTGACCGCCTTACATTTCCTTCGACGACGGCCCCCTCGCTTAGTGATGGCGACACTATCGAGTACTTTGCCCTGAAAAAGTTTCTCAAAATACCGTTCGGAACATGTGAAAAACTTTAGATCCCAATCAGTGAGTGAAAAATTAGAAAGCGCATAGCTCATTGGTTGTGAGAAGCTGTCCCCAATTCCTTCATGGGAAGTAATAGGAAACGGGGATTTTTTTAAATATATGTCTTTGGGACCCAAATGTAGCTTTGTTTGTTGACAACTGCTGAAAACAAAGACGTGAAACACAACAAAGTGACAAAAAGAGCAGATCACCAATTCATGAACACAATGTGCGCAAACATGTACATGGTTCCTGCAACATATTGCCGGGGCGGTTTTTTGAGCGTGGACGTGTAGAAGGGTTACTTTAGCTCAAGCAAGGTACTATCCAGTACTAAATTCCAGGGAAGTGTAGACAAGACCTCTCCTTTGGTCTATTCACATTTCTAGTTAAGGTCGTGTGGTTTGCGGGCGAAGTTGTATGCCCTGCACTGAAAAATCTGTATTTTTCCTTGTTTGTGTGCAAATATAACGTGTGTTTGGAGCTTGTCGCAATTATTATATTCTTGTGTCCAAACACATTGTGTTTGCTATTCGATATTACATGTTTGAGGCACAATGATTAATATATTAAAACGTATGTGTTTGTGATCCAACTATAGCTTTGTTTGTGATACAAATAAAACTGTGTTTGCTGCACCACTTACTTAATTTGTTGTTGTCGCTTTGCTCTGTCGTGTACAAAATAGTAAAAGAGGAATAAAGAGAGATTGTTGTAACTCTATTTTTGTATTATTATTTCTGTCAGTGATTCATAAATATTCCTGAATGGATGTGTAAATGAAATGCATGTTTCTTATGTTGATTGATCTGTTCAGTTTTAGTTGCATTTATTCAGTCGTCAATCGTTTGGAAGGAAATACATGAATGCTTCGATGTAAGTTTATGGATGTTTGGGATGAAACTGGCATATGGTTCCATGTAAAGTATGCATCTTTGCAAATAAACATGCTAATGTTTGCATTTTACTGTAAATGAGTTTAGGACTTGAAAATAATGGAATATTTGGAGTGCGTTCCAACTATATACATGGTTCCTGCTGAATGTGTTTGGGAGAATATGTTACAGAGGCGGGGCTTTCTTCAGCGTTTATGTGTAAGAATTCCGTAGCTCAAGCTAATGATCCCTTGATTAACACGTAGTGGTGATAGATCCGATTTCATCGATCCGGGTAATACTGTGGATTTGCTGCCTTCGAAAACTAGACCCTGATAAATAACGGCCCCAGGAACTTTTTACAAGAACCATGTACATGTTTGCAAGCATTGAATTCGTGAATTGAAAATCTGCGGCTTTATGTTTCTTATCTTGTCTGTCACATTTTTGTTTTCAATAGTTTTCAACAAACAAAGCCACATTTGGAACACAAATACATGTATTCTAACCAAATAACTACTGTGTCCTAAATATATTATATTGAATAGCAAACACAATTTGTTTGGACACAAGTTTACAATATTTGCGACAAGCTACACACACATTATACTTGCATGCAAACAACAAAACAGGAAAATTTTTCAGCGTGTAGAGATTTCGTACATTAGCGTTTGTTTTTCATGTTTATACAAAAATCATTTGTTTGAGTGAATGAAATCTAGAAGTCAAGATTTCAGCTGCAGCATAATCGCAGTTATTAGAGGTTGTAAAACGTATCCTCAATATCGCCAAATACGACAAAATTGTACTCCTTTTCTGTAATACATACACCCTGAAAAATCTGTCCTTTTTTGTTGGTTGGATGCAAATATATTGTGTTTGTAGCTTGTCGCAAATATAGTAGACTTGTTGCCAAACACATTGTGTTTGCTACTGAATATCACATGTTGGGGACACAGAGACTAATATGTTATAATATATGTTTTTGTTAGCCAAATATGGCTTCGTTTGGGGGAAAATCCTAAAAACAAAAACGTGAGAGACAACAGAGAAACAAATAGCGGCAGATCTTCAATTCATGAAGAAAATGCTTGCACGTAAGGATATGGATGTTTCAATCATATACATGGTTCGTGAATAGAGTTACAGGGGTCGTTTCTTTTCAGAGTGTATATTTACCTATGGTGGCCGTCGGTGGTGCAATGGTTAGTGTGCGCGGCTCTGGTACACGAGATCCTGGGTTCGAGCCCTGCTCTGACCACCTTAAAATTTCTTTCGGCGGCGGTCACCTCGCATAGTGACGGCGACACTATCGAGTATATAGCTATGAAAAAGCTTCTCAAAATACCGTTCAGAATCGGTGTAAAACTGTAGGTCCCAATCAGTGAGTGGACACTGGAAAGCGCACAGCTCAGTGATTGTGAGAAGTTCTCTCCTGTCCCTTCATGGGATGTAATGGGAAACCATTTATTTATTTATTTTTATATTCCCCTATGAAGCACCCTAGAGCACGTAGTATGGTTTCCAAGTATTTGCCATGGCTGTAGGTGTGCTGGCGTGGTTGTACGCAGAGATGAATCAATTATACATTTCAATGTCTTCAGAAGGAAATGTGATTGTTTCCCCGGTCTGGGAATAAATGCCATTTTCGATTCGTTGCATCCAATTGATATATGCACGCTGAAAAATGTTGGTCCCAGCAATATAATGTGGGAAACATGTACATGGTTGCAAGAATTATTTTCAGAAATTTAAAATATGTTGGCTTTTTGTTTCTTTATTTTTTTGCCTCGATTTTGGTTTTAGCGATTTTCAACAAACAACGCCACATTTGGGTTTTAAAATCCTAGTTTATAGCTTATTAATCATTGTGTCTCAAACATGTTATATCGAATAGCAAACACAATGTGTTTGGGCACAAGTATAGTATATTTGCGTCCAACTACAAACATGTTATATTTGCATCCAAATATTAAAAAACTTTTTTTCAGCATGTAGGTTAGGAATAGATGATATAAGATAGTAGATAGGATGAAGCATGTATAGGATTCAGGAGCCGGGCGGGTAAAGTGCGTATTTCAGTTTATTACTCCATTTGTGTTTTATCGTCACGAACAGGTTTCTTGTTTTATCGTCACGAACAGGTTTCAGGTTTCTCGATATTTCCTGAAGTGAGCATTTTACGATTTTCTAAGGATATGTAATGATGTCTAACAATCTCTAGCTTGTTGCTTAACCTACAGAATTGTGATGTTTGGAATGGAATTTCGGCAGAACTTGACGAGGCACCTCATTACGATCATAAATTACAGTTCCACGTCTCACCCCACAACACAATAGTTTCTACAAAAGTTTTCTAGATAAAAATCTAACATAAGATATCATTAGTGTCCTTTCAAGACTTTTCCTCATGTTAACTCACGCCAATGAATCAATTAAGCAAATTATACTTATACATAATCAAATCATTCGCATATCAACTAGTTTCCTTCCCCCTCCTTGTGTCTTTCCAGAAATGAAAAAGGAAACGTATTTCTCCTAATTACATTTCGGGCTTTTTCCATAAATTGTCGCCTTCGAATGTTTGGAAATGGATAGTGTGTGTGTGTGTGTGTATGTGTGTGTCCATTTCCATTTCCACTTCTATTCGTGGCCATTTATAAATTTTCATTTCAAATTATGCTTAAGTGCCGGAAAATGTTATAAATCTGGGTTAGCCATGGCAGGCATTTAGGCCATCGAGGTAGGCATCCAAGCGAAGCGTAGCATTCATATCTGTTCCACATCCACTTAGCACGGTGCCTCGTCGCTTGTTCCTTACTCCTCGTTATACTGGTTTGTTGGCTGCAAAGGGCGAGCGGGCGGTCGGGCGGTCGGTCGGTGGTTCATTTATGCTTTTAGCTTAGTTAGGCACTTATGGCACCATTAATCAATTTACAAATCAAAATGTTTCATTTTTTTCGACGTTTGTATTTTTTTTCTACTCGCTCTTTCTCTCGCCGCGTTTTGCGCTCTCGTCATTCTCGTTTGCGTTTTTGGTCGCATTACCATTTGTTTTAACGAAAACCCAACAACAAATGAATAACACGAGAAACACGAGAAGCAACAACGAAAGCGATAGCTTGCTGTAGCGTTAGCGACAGCAACAACGAAAACCCAGAGTTATTAACTGAAAAAGGAAGTTGGGAAATGGGATGTGTTGGAGGCAACGAGGACGACAGCACATTCGTGCATACCTTAGAGGGTTTCCATTTCATCCCATCCCCTTGGAAATGACACTCGACTCGTTTGTTCACATCCAAGGTCGACAGGATATGACAACCCAGCACATGTACTCTCGTGATTAGAATGAAAACATTCTGCTCCAGTGTTAGTGCCACTGCCACTGCCATTGGCCCAGGCACTGGTACTGGCTGTGGCATTGCGAACATAGCATTGTTGGCTGAATCTCAACTAGCACCAGGCGAGACCATTAATATTAAGGATTTCCTAATATTATTTTTCTTCTAAAATGTTCGTTTGTTTGTTTTGCCCACGTTTTTTCCTTCGTCTTAGCATTATTCCCCTCCCTTCGAGGTGTTTTTTTCTGTTGATGTTGAAGGAGCCTTCTGTCGCAATACATCAATGTTAAGGATTTGAATCGATCCTAAGGATGTATGGGTTCCTGCGTCGGTATGTGTGTGCACGAATGTGTGAGTGGCTTGTGTTGAAGTTGTACAAGTGTGAGTGGTTATTTGATTGAAAGCACTTTTTGTCTTTCCGGAGACAATAGGCAAGGGTCACATTACCGGATAATTTGTTATTTCCATTACTTGTCCTAAGACTTCCTATTCGTTTTCCTGCTCCTCCTCCAACACTGCTCCGGCTTCAAAGTCTCCGACTGTCAGTGGAGTTTGCAGTTGTTTTTCATGCTTATATTTCAGTTTCTCTTTCGATGAACCTAGCGCGCCAGTAGGTTGGACAGACGGGAACTGAGCAAACACTTTTGTACAAATAAATAAATGAATAAAACAAATAAATAATGATACAGATGGCCTATGAATTGATGGAATTTGTAATAATAATGTCAAGACAAAGGCAAAGACGTGGCCTCTTGTTTCCATAATGGGGGGTATATAAGGAAATGTTGAACATATGTTTTAAAAAAATTGGCCAAGCGGGATGGGACAATACTAAATAATCAAAGACATGGAGGTTGGAGGTGTTGCTATGATGGTTTTGTTATAATTAAATGATTGTTATTAAACTAAATATATTTTGAAACAAATATACGTACGATTTGATATTGAACCGAAAATGGTTTGAAGTCAAACTGAATTTAGGTTATATGTGTTTGTGTTCAAACTTAATTAAGTTTGACATAGGTTTCATGTGCTTCTAAATAATATTTGATATGAAATTGAAATTTCAGATGTTAATATTAATTTCTTACTCTATGGACAACAAGCAACCCGGAAAAAGGATACAACGGGATAATAGGAATTCTTATTTTTAATTTAATTAGGTTCACCTTTCAATAATTTACAAACAGATTTCAGTATTAAACAAGTTTGACGACAGTTTGAACTGCAACAATTTCAAATTCAAAATTCTTTTATTAGTCCATATGTGCAATCTTTAAGGGATGTTGAAAATAACTATTTGAGGTTGTTTTCGAAGAAAATATATCGACGTTTAAATACCAAAACCTCGTAAGTCAAAATTTCATATTTTTCATGAGAGAAAAAATCCCCTGACATAAAAAAGTAATTGGATATTTTTAAATTATTGCTGTAATTTCCATTTCCGAAAGCCATTGTGAAAAAATCATTTAATACTGTTTTATAGAGTTACAGTACACGCAGAATAATATTTTCAACTCATATCATCAAAAATCCGAAAATGGCTAGATTTTGACTTATGACGATTTTGTATTTAAACGTCGATATGTTGTGGCATCAAACCTAATAGATGAAAGTAACAAAATAAATAGACTTGAGTTGTGTAGTTCATTACAAGCTCAAAAATGGGTATGTTTTCTTGTTGATGTGTTAACATCTATAGCGGCGTATAGGGACTAAATCTATCAAAGTCAACACATGCAAACCAGATTTCATGCTGCTGCTAAAACCAGATTTTATGCTGCTGCTAAAACCAGATTTTCTGCGACTGCGAAAGAGAATAATGACGTGTGACAAAAATGAGCGAGCAAGAGAGCAATGAAACGAAATTGTGTCTATAGCGTATGTATTAACATAATAATGTATGTATGTACATGTGTCTGTTGCTTTGCATTCTTTGACTTTTGTGGGAATAAAACAAAAAGTATTGAGCAAGAAAATAATGACACATGTGCTTGCACTGGGTCTTTAAATAATTTTATGTATTAATATTATTTAACTGTAACGTCATCATATGATTGAACGCTGTTTTTTATTTTCCAATGTAACATTTACGAATGTGTTGATAGAAATCGAACAGGTACCGTGTAGCAAAAAGGTGTTAACACATCGCCCGTGAGTTCGAACACTCATTGGATTTTTTGACTGCAAACGTAGCGTGTGTTTGTAGCTTGTCGCAAATTTAGTAGACATACTTGTGTCTAAACATATATCACGTTGGAGATACAATGATTAATATGCTATAATATATGTGTTTGTTATCCAAATACAGCTTTGTGTGTGATACAAATACAACTGTATTTGGTGCACTGTTTACTTAATTTTTTTGTCGGCATGCTCCGTCGAGAACACAATAATAAAAGAGTTACAAAAAGAGATTGTTCTTAGCCTTAGGTAGTGTTACTGCAAGTATATAACTCCATTTTTTGCATTATTCGTTCAGTCACTAATTCATAAGTATTCCTGAATACATGTGTAAATGAATAGAGTGTTTCTTATGTTGACTGATTTATTGCGTTTTATGTTCCAGCATTCAGTCGTCAATCATTCGTTTGGGAGGAAATACACGAATGCTTCGACATAAGTATATGGATGTTTGTAATTAAACACACATCTGGGTCAATCTAAAAGTAGCTTTGCAAGTACACATGCTAATGTTTGCATTTAAATATAAGAATAACTGAGTTTGGGAATTGAAAATATATGAATATTTGGAGTGTCTTCCAAACATGTATATGGTTCCTGCCGAAAGTGTTTGAGAGAATATACTACATGGATGGGTTTTTTCAGTGCCTTGCTATATAATTCATTTAAGTCTACCAGACTTGAAAGCCTCATGAACATTCTCATAGTTATGGGCATGGCGAATATTTTTATTAGTTCATCAACTATGCACACAGAAAAAAAATCATTTTTCAATTCAATTAAAAAATTCGAAAATTCAAACAAAATATTAATTGAAAATCCTGTGATAAAAAATATCACATATCATCAGCTAACATATTTGTAGGTTGTTTATTGGAAAAATATTATTTTTCAATCGATGCAAAATTTCACCAAAATACGAAAATATTTGTTCGTTATTTATCACAAATATTTTCGCTTTTAGTCGATGAGGAATTTCACATATTAACAAACTAAATTGTATCTCAGTTTTCGTTTTGTCTTCGATCCGAGGTATTTTTAGAAAGTTTGTATATTTAAAAAAAAATTGAAACAGCCGCGGTAGGATTCGGACTCACATCCACTGGAAGATCGTTTCGATGTTTGTGGCACAGCGTCGTTTCGGGCGGCGTCTAGCAGGTTACGCCACCGACTGCCTGTACAAACTTATCTCTAACTGAAGTTATGTGGTTGTTAGTATCGTATTTACTTCGTGAAATATTGGGGTAATTCTTATGAATTTTTTTGTTGGTACTATTTATCGATTTTCATTTCCATATTTGAGTAATTTGTCAGTATATCAATGAAATATGTAATTGAGTGCTGAGATTTTTCTCGTACCAATTTTTTTGTTAAAATTTTACAGTCGTTTTTATTTTCTGTGTATAAATGCAGTGCATTTTGTTGCCTTCGGAAAATTGAGGTAGTGGAGGGTGGAAAGAGGGAGTAGTGTCTGTTGGCATTTGCCTTGAGTCTTTGTATGTCATAATTGGTGGGAAATACACTAGCCGGAAGTAAATTCCATTTACGGCTGATAATGTGTAGTGCGGTCAACCGGCCACTCGTTAAAACACGGTTGAGAGTTCCTGAAAAGCCGCATACTTCGGCTAAATATCCTCACGTCTGGCATAAGTTGCCCCTATATGGGAGTTATATTCCATCTTTGAGCTGTTGCAGGTGGTGTAGATATTAAGAAGATCAGATGGAGTGAAGTATTTCTTGCACCTCTTTAAAAATCCTAGACACTTGAATGCATCTTTCGACACTTCAAATACATGTTTTGTCCAACGAATATCCATGTCCAGAACATCAAGAGCGTCTGATTCATCAATGTCCACACCGTCCATAGGCAATGACGACACACCTGGGTCAGCAATACGCTTATGTAACAACAAACTACACTGGGCCTACCCGCATTGAAATCTACTCTATTCATTCGAACCCAATCAACAATGGACCCCAGATCCCGGTCGAGTTTTGCATTAATTGTCCGGCTTTTGACTTCAATCTCTTGAAGACTTGGCCTACGGTCGAATGAATAAGAATGACAGAGATTACTGTCATCCGCAAAAGAGTAGATTGGATTCACAGTCTGACCCAGGAGATCGTCAATGCAAATAAGAAAAAGAGAAGGAGAAAGAACAGAGCTCTGTGGTACACCTGTAGTCAATTTATGCTAGTCGGATGAAACTCCATCTACAACATCTCGTATAGTGCGATCTCCGAGAAAACTCGACATAAATCGAAGGAAGTTAATCACCGACACCATAGGCAGCGAGCTTTGACAAGAGGACATTTTTGTACATTAGTGTATATGACAATATTGTTAAGTATATTAAGCACTACAACTTTGTAGAAGATATCAATTTGTAATTTGTTTAATATTGAATACATATAGGTGAATATTTCAACAATATGGTTAAACGCAGCATTTCTACAACAATTGTGGATCTCTAAATATAATATTTGTTCATTAGTGTATTTAGAAAAGTTATTAAGACATTTATAAGCTACACGTCTTTTGAATACAGCTACCGCAATTTATGTAACGTTAGGCAAGAAATGTCAAAACATATAAAATACGTGCAATTTTTCATAACGTTTCGTGAAATAATCGATTAACAGTGTATTTTTTCTTAGAAATATATTAGAGGGAATTGTGAAATGGGATAATAGCTACAATATTGTCGAAGGTTGTAATGCAATATTTTTATCTGTTTACGATTTATGGAAGAAAATCTGAAATAGGGCACTGACCACCCCCCTACATTTTCTTTGGACTGTAAAAAAAATTGTTACGTATAGGGGCAAAAGCGAGCGGGGTTTTGTAATACTACGTGCAATTACTTTCACAATTTTTTTGTTTGGTTGAGGCCCGATGCCCACTGTTGCACAGTGTAATTCAAATCGTGCTCAACAAATATTGGAAACTCTGTCGGAGTGTGCGTGCAGAAAATGCTGCATGCACTCAATGTGATGGAGTGCGTTAGCTTGTGAACTCTTACCGTCTTATTCATAAAAAGTTATGAGAGGTTTATTGGTCGATTTATCATACAAAAAGGACTCTCAAATCTCTCACAACTTTTTATGAATAAAGGCCTTAGACTAGAGTGTTCGAAAACGGTGTTCCTCCGATATAGAGTTTATGTTTGTGGCTACTCCGTGTGCAGCTTTTCTTCGTTTACCAAACTCTTGTGTTTTGTGTTCATCGCGACACTTTTGTGTGCCATATTCCTGCAAAAAGAGTTGAGTCGAGAGTTTGGGAAGTTCTTTGAATGCCGGTGATTTCTATTACAGTGCGATCATATCGCCTTCTGAATGTTGATGTGATTCGATATAGATTGATATCAAAATCTTATAGAATAACAAGTAGAATATAGAACAATCGAATTTCTTGTGTAGCTGATATTTATATAAGTGAACGATATCATCAAAATCTTCATGGAGCTGTTAGTTTAAAAGTCCCCTTGGTATTCTTCTGGCCGTCGGTGGTGCAATGGGTAGTGTGCGCGCCGCTTGTACTTTAGATCCTGGGTTCGATACCTGCTCTGACCACCTTCAAATTTCTTCCGACGGCGGTCACCTCGCATAGTGACGACCGACACTATCGAGTATTTAGCCATGAAAATGCTTTTCAAAAATACCGTTCGGAACCGGTGTAAAACAGTAGGTCCCAATCAGTGAGTGTAAAACTAGAAAGCGCAAAGCTCACTGGTTGTGAGAAGCTCTCCCCGATTCCTTCATGGGATGTAATGGGAAACCATTTATTTATTTTGGTATTCTTACAGGTATAATTAGCAGTAAACTAAAGAGTGTACAGAGGATATAGGATAAAGGTTTTCAGATAATATGCAGTCTACCTAACAACAAGAAATACACGTTGAAAAATTTGTCTTTTTTGTTGCTTGGATAAAAATATAACATGTTTGTAGCTTCTCGCAAATGTAGTATACTTCTGTCCAAACACATTGTGTTTGCTATTGAATATTACATATTTGAGACACAATGATTAGTATGTTGTAACCATACATGGGACAAATTAATTTCATGACAATTATAATTTGTATTTTCATTTGAATTACCTTTCGAAATGCAAATTCAAAAAAAATTTCAATACCATTGGCAAATGTAATTATTTTCAAAGCATTTCACTCATATCTGGCACTATTGGATTTCAATTATTTTATACAGTACAGGTTTATGAATTTGAAAGTAGTATGAGGCAATACCTATTAAAGCCACAAACCCCTACACATAAAAGACTTTAAAAACAGAATTGCCAACAGTCACACAAATATTTCATTACAATTGGCATCCGATTTCACAACCTGCATTTGCATTTCCTGAGCAAATGAAAATTAAAAATTTTTTAATTCCCATTGCGAACAATGGTAATTATTTTGCATTTGCATTAGATAAAGTAATGCAAATTAAAATCCAATGCAAATTAAAAAAACCGATGTAACATATGGTTTTGTGACCCAAATATGTTTCTGTTTGTTGAAAACTGCTGACAACAAGAATATGACAGACAACAAAGAAAGAAAAAAGCAACAGAGCTGCAATTCATGAATTCAATGCTTGTACGACAGTATATGGATGCTTCAAGCATATACATGGCTCCAGTATAATGTTACAGGGGCGGGGGTTTTCAGCGTGCAGTTCAATAGAAAACAGAACAATGAATTGGGTTTATAGTATGGGGAAGACGATTAATTTCATACTTAACTTGGGTTTAAATCTATATCTTCTTTCAAGAAGTATCATGTTTTGCGAGCTTGAGCTATTCTATATACTTATATTGCTACACGCTGAAAAATCTGTCGTTTTGTTGCTGTTTGGATGCAAATATATCGTGTTTGTAGCTTGCCGCAACTATAGTGCACTTGTGTCCGAACACATTGTGTTTGCTATTCAGTATTACATATTTGAGACACAATGATAAATATGTTATAATATATGCCTTTGTGTCCCAAATGTAACTTCGATTATTGAAAACTGCTCAAAACAATAACGTGACAGACAATATAAAGACAAACCAGCAGGATATCTTTAATTCAAGAAGGCAATGCTTTTAAATATAGACATGTTACCTGCAATATGTTGTTTGGTACCGATTGTTTCAACAAGTTAAAGTCGAACACAAAAGGCGATGTGGGTCTTAAAGGACATTTCAACCTTTTAAAAAATGCTGACTCTTTCCCTCATAAAGCATTTCAATGAAAATATTCAAACAATATGGCTTACAAAATTATCATTATCATTATCCTTCTACTTATACCAGGACATGTTCGTATTGTCCACCACAGTAGCGAGCTACGCTTATGTTGTTCCTTGTGTCTACTACTATCATCGTCATAGTCATCGTCATCATCATCATCATCATCGTCAAATGTGTCAATTTATAATCAATCACTTTGGCATTTTGCCAAACCCCAAACCCCTTGGCCCCAAGAGTATCTTCCTCCTCTCGCCCACTTCTAACAAAACCCTGTTTCATTCGATGATAATAGTATTTTGCTTAAAGACCTCAAGTACTTTAGGATGACGGTCGATACGAAAGTTTTGTAAAAGGAAAACCTTTAATAAATTGGTTAAAAAGGACATTAAGTATTAAGACAATATGGTTATGCATAGAGCAGGATGAGAATAATCTGTACTTACGCATAAGTTTCATCACTTCCTTGTGGCTTATAAACACGTTAAGATAACCACTTGACAACAGGGGATACCAAGCAACCATTAGGCCCCAATAGAGTAACCAAAATTTGGCCATTTGTAACGATGGCTAAGAGTAACTAGTGCCTCTCAACAAACTGTATTAGTAGACGATGAGGACGCTGACAGGGCCAACGACGATGAGGACGAAGTGACGAGGCAATGTTGGGGGGATGGATTAGTTGCAGTGAATAAGTGAGGCAGGATAAAGTTGTGTGTGGCCGTTTTCTTTGAAGACTTTCCAAAATGTTGAAAATTTTAAAAAATCATAAAAAGCATTTAAATTGACAATTTTCCTTTGAGTTGAGCTAGTCTGGCAGTGCGGTGGCCACCACCACAGTGGCATGTAGTGGCTCGGGATTGCTTTAAAATTTAAATTTTGTTGCTTTGGATGCAGCTTCTGGGGTTTTTTTTCTCTCTCTCTGTCTTTATCGCTGGCCCCAGCAGTTTGTTTTTGAGGGAAAATGTTTGCAGTATATTTTGCTTTTTTGTTTCACTGATGGAATCCTTTGCCACATTAAATTCAGAGCAGTCAACAATTTAGAGTGACAGCATTTGTTTCTCTTTTCCTATGGCACAAACACATATGACAGAATGAAAGAGCCAAGCGGGGAGTGGGGAAGAGACCAGGACCAGGACCAGTGTAGTTAGGAACAGTTGAATGTGCCTGGGTCCAATGATTGTTGGTGGTTGGTTGGTGGGTTGGGAAAAGTGCGGGTGTAAGCATATGTTGTCTCGCCTGTCACGTGGTTGTTGCTTTGATAATACTCTAACTGTATGTGATGTTGTTCCTACTGCTGCCTTTGCTGCTGCTGCTGCTGCTGCTGCTGCTGTTGTTGATGCTGACAATTTCGTTGCTTGGAGACCATCACCATGTTTGTAACCATTTCATGTTTCTCTGCCGTTGCTGTTGCTGTTGATGTTGCTGGTGCTGATGATGGTGATGGTGACGGTTGTACTGTTGCTGGTGGTGGCAGGATGTCTGACTGACTGTGGCGTGTAACTTGACTTTAGCATATCAGCATCCTTTCACTCAAATCGTCGTTTGCCGCACGTCTCCTCGTATGTGATGCGAGATGTTTACAGTACTGGATGGTGGTGCTGAGTCGTCCCAATTGTTGGTTTGGTGACAATATATGGTTGTTAGGTTGCCTTGTCGTGACGTGAAGTGGCAGTGCGTTTCTGGCTCCGCTCTTGCTTCAGCTGAATATATCCCAGGCTCTGACTTCTGGTCCTGACTGTGCAATTGCTGTGTTGCTCTTGTTGTTGCTGTTACTGTCAGCTGCTTGTCGGATGTCTGTATATGGCCGAAAAGAGAAACGATAGAAGAAAAAACACAGGGAAAAGTTAAATAAAAAGAGTTTTTTTGTTGATTTTTTGTTAAACATTTGCAATACAATAAAGAGAAGAGTTAAATTTTATTGAAAAGTCAAACCCAATCTCCACAATGGGTCTAAAGTTTGGATTAGGGTGTTCGGGAAAATGATCAGTTTAGTTGAAAAAATTATGGAAAGAATAATATTTACAAGCGGAATTAACTAAAAAAATCCAGTCTAATCAGACACTAATCACACTTCGGAAAAAACCGCACCTCTAACATTATGCAGGAACAATTTATATGTTTGGAACATCCATATACTTAAAAGTGCAAACATTAATTTCATGAATTGAAGATCTGCTTCAAATTCCTGTCCAACCAGACACTAATCATAGACACTGAAAAAAGCGGTTCCTGCAACATTATGCAGGAACCATGTATATGTTTGGAACATTTATATACTTATAAGTGCAAAAATTGTTTCCAATAATTGAAGATCTGCTTCGAATTCCTATCCAAACAGGCACTAATCATACTTTTTATATACGCGCTGAAAAACAGCGGCCCCTGTAACATTATGCACGAACCATGTGTATGTTTGGAACATCCTTATGCATAAAAGCGCAATGATTGATTTCATGAATTGAAGATCTGCTTCAAATTCCTGTCCAACCAGTTACTAATCATACTTTTAATGTACACGCTGGAAAAAGCTGCCCCCTGTAACATAATGCAGGAACCATGTATATGTTTGGAAGATCCATTTACTTAAAAGTGAAAACATGGTTTTTTGAATTGAAGATCTGCTTCAAATTCCATGTTCAACCAGACACTAATCATACTTTTTATATACACGCTGAAAAACAGCGGCCCCTGTAACATTGTACAGGAAACATGTATATGTTTGGAAGACCCATATTCTTAAAAGTGCAAACATTGTTTTCATGAATTGGAGATCTGCTTCAACTTCCTGCCAACCAGACACTAATCATACTTTTAATGTACACGCTGAAAAAAAGCTGCCCCTGTAACATTATGCAGGAACAATGTAAATGTTTGGAACATTTATATACTTAAAAGTGCAAACATTGTTTTCACGAATTGAAGATCTGCTTCAAATTCCTGCCAACCAGACACTAATCTTACTCTTTACGTACATGCTGGAAAAAGCGTCCCATGTAACATTATGCAGGAACCATGTATATGTTTGGAACATACACATGTGGATTGCGTGTCGCTGTTGTATCGATACTTCCACGGTATGTGTTCCTCGGATATCGGTCAATTTATGCCAGACATGAGAATATTTAGCCGAAGTACGCGGCTTTCCAGGAACTCTCATCCGTTTTTTTTTTATAGAGTGGCCGGTTGACCGCACTACACGCTATAGAGAAAATTCGTTGTTCAGCCGTATAGTCAGTATGTGGAATAAACTTCCGGCTAGTGTATTTCCCACCAATTGTCACATACAAAGATTCGAGGCAAATGTCAACAGACACTACTCCCTCTTTCCACCCTCCACTAATATTTACAAAAAAAAAATTCTCTTAACTGCATTGTTTTCAGTAATTGAAGATCATCCGGTTCTTTGTTGTTCCTTTGTTGCCTATCACGTTTTAGATTTCAGTAGTTTTTAACAAACAAAGTTTTATTTGGAGCACAACAACATATATTATAACATATGAACCTTTGTGCCTCGAACGTGTGATATTGAAAACCAAACACAATGTGTTTGGACACAAGTGTACTATATTTGCGTCAAACTACAAACACGTTATATTTGCAACCAAACAACGAAAGAAGACAAATTTATCAGCGTGTATAGACAATAGTTTTTGTTCTTTAACTCTGATCACCCTAGTCCCTGTGAATACTCCCAGACGATTGTTGTCCGGGTGATGCTGGAATTTCTATTAACAACCCTTAACCCTCTCCCTGTTCCCCTCAACGAGTATAAATGCTAAAAGGGACACACCATAAACGAGGTGTTGCTATCTTTAGTATGTGTCGCCTCTGTCTGGACTCGATAGGAGCAAATGAACAAAGTGAATATGTTAGAAGCCACAATAGGAAACAAAGCAAAAGCAAAAAAAAAACAAAGCCAACAACAAATAACCAACACCAAAAGTTTTGACTAAACAATTTATAAATATTTTCGTTGTTGTTGCTTCGGCTCTTGCTGTGTTTGTTGTATTTAACTAAAGTTCTTCAAAAAGTAATTAAAAGTTCGTAAAGATTAACAGTCTCTCGGAGAGCACACGCAACTTGCAACAGCGCCACTGGGTCAAAAGTTCTTCACTAACTGGTATCCTTCGTCCTCGCCATTGAAGACACTACTGCGTGCAAGTTCTTGTTGCTGCCATTTCCCGCATATATAATTTTTCCGGTGTTGGAATAGTCTGTTCGTTGGTGCGTTCCTTTGACTATATGGCGTTAGTTGGTTCTTTTGCAACAACTTTTTCACCAGCAAATAAATTTAATTGAATTCCGTGTAAAATGCGAGAGAGAGAGCGCATGAAAATGAATAAATGACCCTTTTGTGGCAACAGAATCTAACCTTTGGCTATTGAATGAAGTGCTCTACGGAAAGCGTTTGGACAAATTGCTTGGACGAGTGTTTACATGACGAGAGTTTGAATTTCAAAGTGTTGTGTGAGAGAAAGTCATCGTAAGGACTTGCAAGAGATTTTCGCTACGTAGTAACTTTTACTTCTGACGAAAGATTCATAGATTGTATTGTATTGAGATGTTGATGCAATAATTTGCTTGAGACAATCAAAGGAATTAAGATCTAGATCGTGACATCAACAGAAAATTGTTAAAGACTCAAAAACGTTAATCGTTTTAAGAAATGCATATAGGGGAAATACCCTTGGACCCTTGGTAGAACTGAAGTACTCCAGTAAGCAGTGGAAATACAAGAATCAGGGAAATTACAGAACACTCTACTTTCCATATCGAACACCACACCATACATGGTAAACTAAGTAAGGTAAACGCAATAGGAACTGTTGTAACTTAGGAAACAAAAAGAGACATTTTGTTGTTGTCTCAAAATTGTCTCAAAATCTGTCAAATTTTCAAAAGCAAGACAAAAGTTCAAATCTGATCTTCTAACGAAGTTATCTTCCTTATTCTGGCATGACACCATCGGGAGGCAACTTTAAAGGCAAAGTAAGGTTGTAAACAGCTAACATGCCCACACTGCAATAACAACGTACATGAAAGTGATGAATTGATGTAAAAGTTCATTAATTTCCAGCCTACAACAAATTTCATTGAACAAATGTAAAACCTTACTTAGGTTGTTTGAAAAGAGGGATGCGATGCAGAGTGTTAAAAAATCACTCTGATCCTTCCCTTGTCAGTAGACACGCACTTAAGCCACTGATTCTACCTATTGCAAGCTATCAATTTACCCTACTAGTCACTACACCTCTCCTAGGAATTCGGTGCTATTCACGGAATTCCTTTAGTTGTTCCAGTCCATTCCCTCAATATTGGTCATATCCGGTATTATACTGACCGAGAGATACCTGGATCTAGCTTCTGTGAAGGCCGGGCATTGGCACAGGAAATGCTCCATTGTCACATCATTCCCCATGCATGCCCAGCACTCACTGTTCGCCACTAGTCCAATACGGTACAGGTGGGCCGTAATACTAAATGTCCCTTTAAGACTCCCATAATTTTGCTCATTTCAAGCTTTGCCAGTGTTGGAACCCCTTTGTCCGCGATCCATTTGGGTCTCCTCATACAATCTGTGTCATCCTGCCTACTGTTTCCTGGTTCCACTGGGCTATATGGGCCGATTCCGCTCATATACGCAACTCAGCCTTCGTTACCCCAAAAGGTTTCGCATCCTCTCGGTGAGCCGTTTGGAGTTTCCTGGCTTTCGTTGCCAGGAGATTCGCACGTTCATTGCCGACAATTCCACTATATCCCGGCACCGAGATGATGTTGGCTCTGCCATGCGTGAAATAATCGTTAATTACCTTCTTATAGTCAACGTCCCTCCTATATTTAACTATTTTGCAATGGTTAGTCTGTACGCCTCTTGTACTAGAGATGCTGGGTTCGATCCCTGCTCTGACCATCTTAAATTTCTTTCGGAGGCGGTCACCTCTTACGAGTATTTAGCCATGAAAAAGCTTCCCAAAATACCGTACGGAACCGGTGTAAAACTGCAGGTCCCAATCAGTGAGCGTAAAACTATAAAGCGCAAAGCTCACTGGCGGTGAGAAGCTCTTCCCAATTCCTTCATGGGTTGTAATGGGAAACACTGTATTTTATTTTATTGATTGACCTATTTTCCATTTGGCTATCCGTGAAGATATTCGCTTCCGCTGGGTTTGTATTATCGTCGAGCCACTTGATATACTCCATAATCTTCCGAACTTCCACTTGTGAGGATGAAAGTCGTAAACTTGATTCCATCTAAATCACACAGTTATATATGGAGTTATTTTGATTGAGATATAAAACTCCCTTTTGTTAAATGCCCCTTTTCATGCCTCTTTTATCCACCTCTGATGAACTCATCGCGATCAGCTGAGAGTGATAGCAGCCAACAGCTGAGTGAGAACAGCTGCGCCGCACAAACCACTGAGCGACAGTATATGTATTTCGCACTACCATAGGCACACACCCACACACATGACTGGACCATACAAAGTGGCGCGCACAGTTCAAACAGGTCAGTCGTTGGATAGCTGGCGACCGTAACAGATGGTAGCTAGTTGTAGTCATAGTAGCTCGTAGCATTGTACACTAGTAGGTTTAAACTTGTTTAGTATCTTGTTTGGTTACTTGTTCGGGGACACCCTGCCTGAGGGAATTCGAACCAGTGCCTCGACAGCGATAAGTCCTGTGTACTCGATCGGGGACACCCTGCCTGAGGGAATCCGATTCGGTATCCTCACGATATCTTGCCTTAGCCCTCGTTATCCTTGTATTTAATTCTGTAGTTATCGTGTTTGGTTACTTGTTCGAGGACACCCTGCCTGAGGGAATCCGAACCAGTGCCTCGACAGCGATAAATCCTGTATACTCGATAGGGGACACCCTGCCTGAGGGAATCCGATTTGGGTATCCTGACGATATCTTGCCTTAGCCCTCGTTATCCTTGTATTTAATTCTGTAGTTATCCTGTTTGGTTACTTGTTCGAGGACACCCTGCCTGAGGGAATCCGAACCAGTGCCTCGACAGCGATAAGTCCTGTATACTCGATCGTGGACACCCTGCCTGAGGGAATCCTTTTCGGTATCCTGACGATATCTTGCCTTAGCCCTCGTTACCCTTGTATTTAATTCTGTAGTTATCCTATTTGGTTACTTGTTCGAGGACACCCTGCCTCAGGGAATCCGAACCAGTGCCTCGACAGCGATAAGTCCTGTATACTCGATCGGGGACACCCTGCCTGAGGGAATCCGATTTGGGTATCCTGACGATACTTCTCTTTTCGATACTTCTCTTCTCGATACGTCTCTGTTCAGAAGAAGGTTGAGCTGGCCCCCTATCATAACCGTCAGGCCGACCATTGTCTTGCAGCAGAAGTCAATGTATTCCCGTACCCCGAAGGGTCCTGAGGTATCTCAAGTCACAAACATCGACTCCAGTGTACCCGTCATCTGTTTTGTCGAAAGGAACTGGCGTTCGAACGACCCTTCCCACGAAACACCGCCAGATCCCATGCCAGCCGTCTAAAACTCCTGTGTATACAACCGTCAACTATAGCACAATCCGCCGAGCATCCTATAAGGTTTAGCAAAGCCAGAAGATTATCCCAGTGAGATATCCTAGAGTGTGCATTAAACACGCAAAATTTTAAATTAGTTAAGGTCAAAAGAATTGAAAGTGAAATAAAACAGTCATCAAACACGAACAACCGGTCTTTCTCTCTCTCTCTGAATAAATGAATGGTTTCCCATTACATCCCATGAAGGGACTGGGGAGAACTTCTCACAATCACTGAGCTGTGCGCTTTCCAGTTTTCACTCACTGATTGGGACCTACAGTTTTACACCGATTCGGAACGGTAATTTGAGAAGCTTTTTCATGGCTAGATACTCGATAGTGTCGCCGTCACTATGCGAGGTGACCGCCGCCGAAAGAAATTTTAAGGTGGTCAGAGCCGGGTTCGAACCCAGGATCTCATGTACAAGAGCCGCGCACACTAACCATTGCACCACCGACGGCTACTCTCTAGTGAATCTAAATTGTATATAACGGACTCGGGATACCCCTGAGCGTATCCTAGCTTCAAAGAGGAAAACTCATCGTTACACACTTGAAAGTTCGTATTGTGATCCGGGAGGCCAAGGTGGGGTTCGGTTGCCGGACTTTTAATGAAAAATACTAGACCGGCTGCTGTACTTACTTTTGCTTATCCGGTCTCGGACAACCCCGGGGGGTCAGGGACCTTACAAAACGAAGATAACATATTTCGCCAACCAGTTCGATTTTCTGTTTCGTTTTTGTATTTTCACTGCCATTATGAACGGTGGCGGGAGGCAAACCCAGCCCACCGGGTTTTTGCATTTTACCTACTGCCAGGATATTTGATTGCAGCCGCCCATTATGGATCAGACGCTGACCAGGATGCGATATGTTGAACCTGGATTTTCTTCTTTTAGTTTCTATCCGCCGTTGGCCCGTATGTTTGGCTCATCCGCCTTCTAAGGACAAAAGAATATGCCCGATTGTTTGATGAGCTTCAGTGACATCAGTCACCTACTATACCTGATTTGATGCTCATTTGTTTCGCCTTCTCACTCTAGCTAGCTAACGGAGGTTTCCGAAAAGCCATTGCCCCGGCTGCTTTCCGTACCTTTAAACCATCCATGTAACATCGGGCCCCATTTGGTGTTTGTCGCAGGGTCCCAACCTGCCAGGCGTCTCTAGATGGCGTTAAGTCACACAATTCGCCTTAACTCGGGTATTCGGTCGGATTCACTCGCAGCTAGCGTGTAACCGGCCAAAGCTGTCATTAACCGTTGGTGATTAGACTTAAGATCCCTTGTTGATCCATTCACCTAATGCCTGTAGGCGTTTTGCCGAAAGGGTGGCTTCGCATTTTACCCTATTCTCGATTGGATGGATACATAAAACTACAAAAGAGTCATAACACAAAATTTGCAAATTTTCAGTAGAGATAAAAAACTGGATTCACTAAATTAAAAATCGTTTGAAAAATCTCAATAATAGATATATTCATACCGGTTTTTTTTTCACTAAAGGAAAGAGGAAATGCCGACAGATTTTTACAGCGGATCGAAAGGTTCCTTGGTTATTGATTTTTAGCACAAAATAAAATTCTGCAAATGTTGAGTTATGACTCTTTTGTAGACAGGGTGCGATATAATAAATTTCAGCTTTAGTAACTGATGCAAAAATTACACATATCTGTTCATTTAATTGGCAACGCCACTATAGTTGCCCACTCATACATTTCAAGAGTGTACTGTACAAACTATATTTTCCTAAAGTTGAGATCTGCATGCATATATTTTAACAATAACGCGGCGAACTTTAATGGCTAATAAACAATTGTAGGCAGTGTTGCCAACCAAATGCATGTTAAGCGGTTGGATATTTTAAAAAACCCCAAAAATCGAAAGGAGGTTTTTAATTCCCTTTTGTTTTGTAATTTGTCAAGTTATCAAACTTAAATAAAAGACCACAAATACGCACTTTTCATGTTCTTTGACAACAAATTCTAGGATTTCATAGACCAGTAAAAATATAAAATTTATGCTAAATGTTCGAAACAGAAATGTAAACTTCTCCCTGGAAACTTCTGAACCTGGGGGAAAAAAATGAGAAGAAACAAATATTAAAATAATCATAAACTTTTCTAGGTGAACACGAGGGCAAGGAACCACACACGCGTGTGTGAATGGGGGTAAGGGCGTGAGTGGGATAGAAAAAAAACGAGAAGAAGAATTACAATGCGGCTTCATCATAACTTCAAACTTTATGCAAAACAACCAACAGCAAAAAAAAAAGTTTAAAATCAAATTTCCTATTATTTTGCAAATACTCGTCGTACACATTCATTCCATACATACGGTATATAATTTATTTCTTAAGGTTTTTTATCATCCTGCCCCCCGCCCCACCCACACCCCCATTTTGCTGGCGGGGAATAGGTTTCTCGTGGTTACTGGGTGGGGGGAAATGAGTCTTCAAAATTTATTTCTGTTCATAATTTTCTATGAAAAGTGGAGCAAGGAATATATGTTTACATTACAAATGGAAAAGAGATGGAAATCAACTCTCACGAAGAAGACGTTAGTGTTGATGGAAATGGTAGGGATGATGGAGATGGTGATGGTGATGGTGATGATAATGTTTTAAAAGTTGAAGAAGAAGACGATGATGATGATGATGATCATCATCGCCTTGTTGATGGTGCTGATAATATTGTTAAAATTACTGCTGTTACGGAGCTGGAGGTTTTTTTTTTATTTTTATTTCCTTTGCGGAAAAAGTTTAACTGTAACAAACACACAAGAGCAAAAAAAAAGTCAACAGTTTTTGGTTTTGATTGTAAGTGAAATGTTGCCAGGAAACTCTTATTTAACATACAACATCAGCAGCAGTAGTAACAATAACACCAGTAAGAAAAAGTTACTAATATAATAAATGCACATTCACATGGAAGTATCCTTACTCACACACACACACACTCGCTACACCCACACACACACACACACATATATATATATATACAAACTCACATATACACATACACAAATATAAAAAACACAATTGATACTAACGCATTGCAGTGGTTCACAATGCGTTTGTTGGTTGTAAAAAAAATTGCAATTGCAAAATGTTTGCCAACAATTTATTGAGATTCAAAGAGTAGAAAACGAGCTGTCACTGATCCAAATATTAAACCGACTGAGTCGTACTAGATCCGTTTGTATTCAGTGATCGGTAGTAACCTCATAGAAGTTCAGACCAATGGTAACTTCTTTTAGTTGGTTGTTCGCATGCTATTTTGGATCCAAACACCACATTTGACATTTTCACTTGGCAATATACATATTCTCCGGGCTTTCAACCTGGTCATTCAGAATTTGAAAACAGTGATTTTATATCCCCTTTAATTTTCGACACACATTGATGAATTTGTGATCCACATCATCGGGCCGTCGGTGGTGCAATGGGAAGTGTGCGCGGCTCTTGTACATGAGATCCTGGGTTCAAACCCTGCTCTGACCACCTTAAAAGAAATTCTTTCGGCGGCGGTAACCTCGCATAGTGACGGCGACACTATCGAGTATATAGCCATGAAAAAGCTTCTCAAAATACCGTTCGGAATCGGGGTAAAACTGTAGGTCCCAATCAGTGAGTGAAAACTGGAAAGCGCACAGCTTAGTGATTGTGAGAAGTTCTCCCCGGTTCCTTCATGGGGTGTAATGGGAAACCATTTATTTATTTGTTTTATCATCGGGCCTTTTCGAAAATTTATCTCGGCTCTGCATCTGATGCGCATATAAATCAGCACTGATGCCGATCAGCTGAAGCAGATGCTTGTGTTTTTGCGCATGTTATCTGCAATTATGAATCCGAAATATGCATTTTTTTCAACGAAGTTCCTTATCGCACTTTGCGGGAGGGGGCTAAATGAAAAAATTAATCAACTTTTTTTTAAACTCTATTATGCTACTACCTAGTATTATCAACTGTATGGGGTACTTTTGCTTTGGTTTGTGTCTAGAGTAACATATAGTGGATAATTTCTTGTTTAATGGGAAGTTTTCTAGGTGGAGCATGTAACTAATATTTAGTATACAGGGTGATTCAGGAAGTACCGGACAAATTTCTCCAGCGTATTCCTTGGCTCATTTCATCAAGAAAAGTCCACTAGGACCATGTTCCAAAGATATTATTTTATTGAAATTTTTGTTGATGCCACCGCATGATTTCGTGCGTTTGGCCGAACATTTCAGTAAGACGTCTGGGCTTCGTTTAGGTCAGACCTTTCCAACAAGCCAAAAAACAAAAAAAACCGACCACTGGCTCAGAAGTTAGCAACTTTACCCTACTACCCTCCGACCGCCAATCCGAAAATTTTGAACACGCTGCCATTTCGCACCCTTGCATTTTCGGACATGGCCCTAGTGGACTTTTCTTCATGAAATTAGCCAAGGCATACGCTGCAGAAATTTGTCGGGATCTTCCTCAATCATCCTGTATGTATACATGATTTAAATACAGCTTTGTTTGTGACACAAATATAGCTGTGTTTGGTGCAGAGCAAAATAATTAATGAGGGACAAAGAGAGATTGTTCTCAACCTAATCTAGTGTTATTGCAAGTATATAACTGTATTTTTGCATTATTCTAGACAGTGGTTCATAAATATCCCATAATGGGTTAGAAAATGGATTGAAAGTTTCTTATGCTGACCCGTTGCGTTGTAGTTCTATGCATTCAGTTGTCAATCGTTCCTTTGGCAGGAAACACATGGCTCCACGTAAAAGTATGCATCTTTGCAAGTAAACATGCTAATGTTTGCAGTTAATTATAAATGAGTTAGAACATGAATATGTTCCAAACATATACATGGGTGCTTCAGAATGTGTTTGAGAGAATATGTTACAGGCGCCATTTGTTAGCTTGTACTAAAGAAGGCCAAGGTGGTTCTGATGGCCAACAAGGTCATGGCGACAGTTTTTTTGCGATGCATGCGGTGTCATTCAAATTGATTACCTTGAAGTAGGTAAGGCGATTACCGCCGAATATTATACACAGATGTTGGACAGATTCGACATTAATTTTGGAGGGAACACGACTGCATTTGGAGAAGCAAAAAGTCATATTCCAACATGATAATGCACCAGCTTGCAGGATTTTAGTCGCCATGGCAAAAATTCATAAATTGGGCGTTTCCATCATATTCTCCTGATTTCGCCTCCAGGGACTATTTTCTATTTCCAAAGCTTAATAAATGTCTCGTGGGAATGGGATGTGGGTTGAATGAAGAGGTCATCACTGAAACAAACGAATATTTTGAGGACCTTGACAAAAAGTATTATTTGGAAGGAATACAAAAATTGGAAAAACAATTGATGAAATGTAGCGAGGTAAAAGAAGACAATGTCGGGAAATGAAATGGGGATTTGTCTAAAAAAATTGCTTTACTGGAAAAGTCTCAGACTTATAAACCTGCTCTCTTAAGTGTTTGCTGAGTGATACAGTCATACAATTATTGTCTTATTACATACCGTGATGTGACAGGAAGGTATTCGCACGATCAGTGTTCTATATGCTTTCTGTGTTTACATTGATTGAGTCTAACCTATAGCTTTACACCGGTTCCGTATGGTTTACTGAGGAAATTTTATAATATGGATATTTTGCAGTTATAAAATTTCCTCCATCAAACTCAAGCTGAAGATCCAGCCGGTTGGAGAAACATCTTATCATCATTTTGTAAGGCTCTTGACCTCTCTGGGGTTGTTTAAGGCCAACTGGGGTCGTTTGAGGCCACCTAAGCATGCTGAAAGATTTGTCTTTCTTTGTTGTTTGGATGCAAATATAACGTGTTTGTAGCCTGTTGCTAATATAGTATACTTGTGTTCAAACATATTATGTTTACTATTCAATATATCATGTTTGGGACACAGTGATTACTAGATTATAATATATGTATTTGTGATTCAAATTTCAAATTCAAAACTGCTGAAAACAAACATTCGTCAGACAATAACGAAATAAAAAGCATCATATCTTCAATTCACGAAAGTAGTGCTTGCAAGCATGTACCGGGTTTTTCAACAGAGACGCTACAAAAGTAAATCTCTTTTGACATTTCTCTTCAGTAAGATTTGCCATTTCATCATCGAAAGATATACGAGCCTACAACGAGTCGAAATTATTAAAACTTACTACCGACGTTTGGAGTCAGTAGCCTCAACTTTAAGAGCGCTACGTCCAATTTCTGAATTCTGAATTTCATTTCTGACTGAATAGCTTCGTCAATAAGCAAAATATGCATTATTGGTCAGACAGCCATCCACACATTATCCATGAGTCATCATTGCATCCCGGAAAAATTACGGTTTGGTGCGGTTTATGGGCCGGCGGCGTCATTGGGCCGTACTTCTTCCGTGATGATCAAGACCGGCACATTACTGTGAATGCGAATCGCTACCGTTCAATGATAACCGAAAATTTTTGGCCCCAATTGGATATATGGACTTGGAGGCCATGTGGTTCCAACAGGACGGCGCAACAAGCCACACAGCGAATGCCACAATCAATTTGTTGGAAACCAAGTTTGGTGAACGTGTTATCTCACGAAATGGCCTAGTCGATTGGCCGCCTCGGTCGTGCGATTTGACACCGTTAGATTATTTCCTGTGAGGCTACGTCAAGTCTATGGTCTATGCCAACAAGCCAGCGAAGATTGATGAACTTCGTACGAATATCGAACGTGAAATTGCAGCAGTATCGGCCGATTTATGCTTGAAAACCGTCGAAAATTGGGTTCAGCGTCTGGACTTCTGCAAGCGTGCCCGTGGTGGCCATGCAAAAGAAATCGAGTTCCATACATAATGGCATCGAACGTACTTTCACAGGAATAAAGAATATCATTGGTATCTAAAACCTGTTTTGTTTTACGTAAAAAAAACTTTTGTAGCGCTCTTATTGAAAAACCCTTTACATGGTTCCTGCAATATGTTGCTGGGGGCGCTATTTTAGAGCGAGTAGGATATCTGTCAAAAGCAAACCCAATTATGTGGATTAGATTTTTAAAATCTTGAAAGAATTTTGTTATAAATTTTATTGTTATCTAGGTAATTGAATACCGTCTATTGGCTTAAGCTGCGTACATTTTCCCCACACTTAAAAAGGTCCGTTAAACCACTGTATCACAATATTTATTAAACTCTAAACAATTTCGTTATTTTCCATATTTATTACGGTACCCAATTCCATCCAATGGAAGGACCAAATACACCCCGACAAACTTTCGACTGTACGGAAACATTTGTGTGGTTGATTTCTTGTCCAAAAAAGCAACCAAGCAAACGCATTTTGGGGAATTCTATTGGGAAAGCGAACACCGCCCCGAGAGCGGGAGTAATATCTTTCATGGGAGCCGGGGTGGGAAGTTAAAAAGTTATTGCGGGGGGTTCGTCAAGAAAAACTGTAAAATTGTTTTTTAAATACCTAATGACAAGTTCTACTTAATAATTAACATATTCATGCTTATGCGGTGCCTCGATTATGCTGCTGTTGAATTTTGGGAAACCGGCGGATGAGGACATCTTTAGCTCGAAATGATGAAGGCATTATGAAGTGGCAAAAACTGGTTAACCATATTTCAATAGGATTTCGTGGGGATGGCAGAGTGCTGATGGAATGAATGGTACATTTATCACAGTAATGGAAAGGTATTTTTTGTGTTAACGGTATGATTAGCTGAAGGATATAAAGGACACGAATATGGATATACTATGTACTTCATTTTGGATTTAGCAGAAGAAGTTTGGTGTCGTTCTTCGGCGTTTGATTAATTGGTACAGGGGAAATTTAAGACAGTGTTAAAGCTTTTAAATGCCATTCGTATATTCTATTGCTATTTTCTACATATATTGGCTTCATATCCTATATGACTCAGAAAAGACTAATATGCCTCTGCAGAATGAGCCTAACTGGCTTTAAATCCTAAGTACAAATTGGTAAAGGCAACACTGAAAACTGTCTACTAATGCACTTTTGGTCAACATCTTTTTGAACATTATTCAACGGGACGATGCAGTTGTCAGAACTAGTAACCAGGGCTGTGCAGACTGGACTGTCTGAAGTGGTAACCAGGGATGCTGAGCGCGACTAAAGCATTTTGAAATTGCACAATTTAATTCGTCTCCGTCTCGGATATTTCGCAAAGGTACTACCCCAACTCCAATATGGAACAAAACCATTTTCTATAATTTTTTTTTATTTATAATGAAATTTAATTAAAAATCATTGATTGAGTTCCATTGTAAAGTGAACAACAAAATGAGGTTCCTTGCTATCACGATTTCCCGCATGACAAAGATGTGTTATTTCGTTTGTAGATATTTAATAAATGATATTGTGTTTAAGGAAATATATATTTGAAATTCGTTATAATTTAAACATCATATGCAATTCTCAAAACTCTTCTTATAATAAATAATTAAATATCATACAAAAAGGATAAAACATGACTATAATTTAAATATCTCAACAAAGGATTCTTTTTATAAATTCCCCTTACATTTAGGTCCAAGAGTCCTCCACAACAGATATGAATTTTTAAATAGGATAAAAGCGGTATTAGAGGAAACATAAATATATTCATAACTACATTTGTTCGTTTTCATTACTACCGACAAAAGTTGCATGAGTGTATTATATTTAAGTATACATACACTCAAGACAAATGTTCGTTATTAGCAGCAAACAATGATTGCTACATTTTGAGCAGGCAATTTGTTTGAAATTACAACAAATGTACCCGCATAACAACAAACTTTTTACAGTGTTGGTAGAATACAGCACTAAATGTTTGCTAAAACAACAACATATGTTCGCTGCAATAACAAATACTTTACTTTCTTAAATACTGGTACAATACTTGTGGCCCCTACTGTAAGATATCCACTGAACATAAACTCCGTGTTTTGACAACTGACAGTTATATAAAGATAACATCAATGTCTGACCTTGCTACTTTTCGACACGGCTCTTGATGAACTGATAATACAGCGATTGCCCAGGAGTACTAATTGTTTGAAAGGAGTTTGTAGCAACGACAAATTCGGTTGTTGTCACCAAACTGCGTTTGCCACAACCGAAATCACGGTGTCAAGACTGAATATAGTCCCCACAACTGAAATATTGTCGTTTCATAATTGATTCGGTTGTGACAACTGAATCTTTGTATTGTATTCATTCTGTCAACTAAATTGTATATATTTGTCTATAATGTAATAATTTCGAATAATTCGGCTATGACAACCTCTAATTTGGTTGTGACAACCTCCATTTCGTGTGTGATAAAATCTAATTCGGTTGAGACTACCTTTGATTCGGCTATGATGATGACCTCTTGTGTGGTTGCGACAAGCTTTAAATTCGGTAACGGCTAATTTTCCGTAAGATCGGTGTAGACTTTGTTGGCATTAGAGGGCTTTAAAAAGTTCGAGGGTACACCCGGAGAACTAATTGCTTGAAAAAAGGTCGTATAAACCGTAAATTCGGCTGCTGCACCGAATTTCGGTTGTTATAACCGAATTGAGGTTGTCACAACCGAATTTAGTCCCCACAACTGAAATTCGGTTGAAGCAACCTCGTTTCATAATCGATTCGGTTGTGACAACTGAATCTTCAACTCTATTCGTTCTGTCAACTAAATTTTTCAAAATTTCGGTTGAAGCAACCGAATTTGGTATTGATTCGGATCCAACAACCGAAATTTGTACTACATTCGGTTGGAGTAACCGAATGTGGCAACCAGTTCAGTTGCAACAACCAAATTTGCCACCAATTCGGTTGTAACTATCGAATTTGGTATCAATTCGGTGGAAATTCCTTCAAATTTTCTTTCGGCGGCGATCACCTCGCATAGTGACGGCGACACTATCGAGTATCTAGCCATGAAAAACCTTCTCAAATTACCGTTCGGAATCGGTGTAAAACTGTAGGTCCCAATCAGTGAGTGAAAACTGGAAAGCGCACAGCTCAGTGATTGTGAGAAGTTCTCCCCAGTCCCTTCATGGGATGTAATGGGAAACCATTACATCCCATGAAGGGCTTTCCCGTTCTAAAATTCTAGCAAAACTGTTACGTAACAAAATCCCAGACAAGCGAAATCAACTTTCTGCAGACAGCAAGCCGGTTGCTGCACCAACCGCGCATCCACGGAGCTCATCGTCTCACTCAAGTCAAAGAATGACAATCCAATTTTTCATGATTGTTTCGTGGACTTCAGCCTATGCACTAAAATAATATGTTTACTTCAAATCGATGATAAATGTTCTTCATTGAATTGATGCCAAACTTCATCAATTCAATGAAAAATTTCTTCAAGTTGAAGATTGTGCGTTTCTTGAACCTTTTCAGCGTCATTGAATTGACGATCCTTTTTACACCTAACTTCATTATTGGAATTTGGAAATAATTAGTGAGATCGATTCAAAATATGGACGTAGTATTGAAAAAATAAGGAGGAAAGACGTAGTAGAAAATTGAAAATTATGGCATAGTGGAAAATAGTGCAATGGCCAGAAACCAGTATCCACGCTATGAGGCACTTTTTATGTGCCCTTGTACCCTTTTATTGTGGAGTCAAATTATTATTGTACATCAAATTAATGACAGCGTTACATACAATTGATGACAAATGTACAGCACATTGGTGAACAATACACATCAAAATGGTCAAAAATTTACTTCAACTTGATGACAAACTTACATTAAACTGATGAAAAATATAATCAAGTAGCATTGTCGTTGAATCAACGTAAACTGTTGATGAAAGATTGTTGAAATGTTCTTCATCAATTCAATGAAATGTGTCGTAGGTTGGAAAATGAGGAATTGTTTCATCAAATTGAGGACCGAATTCATAAATTTGATGAAGCTTTTTCATTCAGTGTGCAGAGAGTCCATATAGAGATCCCTACAAGCTAGAAAGGTACCAGAAAAATTGTTGAATATAAGCAAAGTGAACTATGACAGATTCAAAATCAGTGTTCTCCACAACCCGTTGACACCTCCTATCTTAAAATGTTGGGGTCAAACAGGGCTGCCTTATGTCACCATTGCTCTTCCTAATTGTGCTTGATGACCTGCTAAACGTAACTCTAACGGGGCAAAGAGGTTTGCCATGGCACCAGTCCAGCCACTTAGAAGAACTTGCTTGTGCTGATGGCATCGCCCTTGTCTCCGTCAAGAAGTCTGACCTACTGACCAAATTGGATCGTCTGAGCCAAAACCCAAAATCTTTCGACCTGCGAAAAAACACCAACTAAATGGAATTCATCTCCACCAGAGGTTCCGTAATAAACCTAGACATATACTGAGAACCACTTAATCGCAATACCCACTTCTGCTACCTGGGTAGTGCAATTAACCTTGAAGGGGGATGTCAATTTCAGCACCAACAAAGAAAGACAAGCATTCACCATGTTGAATAAAGTGTGGTCCTCAAAGGAGATATACCGCAACTCCCAGCTGCGTTAACTCGAGTGTTAAAACCATCCTGCTCTATGGAAGCGACTCGTTGGCGCTCACGACTGCGCTGTCGCGCACGGTCGAGGCCTTTGTCAACAGCTGTCTGAGAATTTGGTGGCCCAACACCATGTCTAACCAGGACCTACTCCTCTCGACAAACGAAACCCCACTGAATACAATTATAACACAACGCCGCTTCAGATGGTTCTGACACAAACTACTCAAAAAAGACGAAGCAATTTGCCGCCGGTTACTATGCTGGAACCCTCAGGGTTCAAGAAGTTGAGGCAGACAATGAAGGTCATGGTGCCGCACGATGCTTGCCGATCTAAACGCTTCCCATTTAACGTGGATCAATGTAAAAATCCGTCGGTGGTGCAATGGTTAGTGTGCGCGGCTCTTGTACATGAGATCCTGGGTTCGAACCCGGCTCTGACCACCTTCAAAAAAAAAAAAAAAAAAAAAAATTTCTTTCGGCGGCGGTCACCTCGCATAGTGACGGCGACACTATCGAGTATCTAGCCATGACAAAGCTTCTCAAATTACCGTTCGGAATCGGTGTAAAACTGTAGGTCCCAATCAATGAGTGAAAACTGGAAAGCGCACAGCTCAGTGATTGTGAGAAGTTCTCCCCAGTCCCTTCATGGGATGTAATGGGAAACCATTTATTTATTTAATGTAAAAATCCTCGCCAGAAACCGAACCAGTTACAATTCTTTTATTTTGGCAGTATGCGCCAACGGGAGTTAAAGGAACTAATACAGGATGTTTCAAAAGTGACCACCCTATTAGAAGATGTTCTTATTTTTGCAAATTGCCGCCAATGTCAAATCTGTTTTGACATTTGTGGACTAAACAGATGTATAATACAAGTAAACAAGCCATGGAGCGATACACTCCCCAAGAACGCGGAATAATTGTATCTATTTTTTTGCGTAACAATTCGTCTGTGGTGTTGGCGCAGCGCGAATACCGTCGCCGATTCCTCGGCCGTCCGACACCGACTTCGCAAACACTGCGCCGTTTGGCCACTAACCTTGAATAGTATGGGTTGCCGCTGTTGCCGAGGATGTCGAGGTGTCGCCGGAAACATCGACCAGACGCCGTGCCTCGCAGTTAGCCATCAGCCGGTGGTCCCTATGGCGAATTTTCGTCAAAGACCTGCGCATGTTCCCATACAAAGTCCAGTCCGTGCATCAGCTTCGGCCTGTCGACCGCCAAACGCGTGTAACCTGCGCAAAAGCCATCCTCAATCTCGTGGACGAAGTTGAAGATGTTTCCACCAAAATCATAATGAGCGATGAGGCTGATTTCCACTTCAGCGGGTACGTGAACAAGCAAAATTATCGCTTCTGGGGCACCGAAAATCCACGAGTGATGCACGAGGAGCCATTACACCCGCTCAAAGTGCCTGCATGGGCGCTGTTCACGCTGAAGGAGCCATCGGGCCATGTTTTTCGAGAACGCCGCTGGTCAAACGACAACAGTGGACGGTGCGCGCTATAGGGCCATGTTAAACGAGTTTTTTCTGCCGCAATTCGACGAATTAGGACTGGAGGACATGTGGTTCCAACAGGACGGAGCAACGGCACACACTGCGCGAGCCACAACCGATATTCTGAAGGCGGCGTTCCCGGGTCATCTCTCGTTTTGGCGATTTGCACTGGCCCGCAAGATCGCCCGATTTAACCGTTCCAGACTTTTTTTGTGGGGTTTTTTGAAGTCCTGTGTTTACGTGAACAAGTCCGAGACCCTGGAAGCCCTCCAGGTCAACATTCGACCAGAGCGCAAGAATCTGTCGCCCGAAGTTCTCTCGGAAGTGATGAAAAATGCCATAAAACGAACCCGTATGGTAACCAATTGTGACGGCGCCCATTTAACCGATATAATCTTCTCAACCTAACCAATAAAATTCTAAAGGTTTAAATGAATATAATCAAAAAACAGAACCGAAGTTTTTCATTTAGAACAAAAATGAGAGCCAAACAACATCGGACGACTTCTTTTGAAACACCTTGTATATATGACACTACCTAGTGTGTCAAATTTCATGAATTCACTTTTTTTTAGATTTGTATGTAAAACCCCTTCAATTTTCATATGAAACCGCTCGCAAGTCTCCAAGATATCGGAAAGTAATATAAAAATGCAATTCTATAAAACAGTAAATACGCGCACACTATGAAAATGCAACACGGATGGAGAAATATTAATTGCGTTTAACTCAAAAATTTGTTTTAACACACTGGGTGGGATTTCTGATGCAGGGTCATATATGTGTATACAAAAAGTAAGACAAAAGGCATTTAATTCTTCTGAACGGGACCAAATTGGAAGAAGCACTGTCTCATCCTTGTGCATTCAACAGAAGGAGAAATTTTAGAGTTGTTTGAAACATGTGATTACAGATCTTCACAGGAAGTTAAAGACTAATACCAGTTCAACGTAAAGGTTAAACGATGGGGATGGAATCACAACGTGGTATTACAATGATCCTCATTAGACTAAGTGTGCCACTGGTGGCAGCCACTTCTACCTAACCTAATCTAAGGAAACAGCTTTTGTTTTAGAAGTCATTCCTTAGAATTTCTATGGAAAAGTTGAAGTACTACAATTTGATACATGGAGTTCAGTTTGAATAAAATTACCTTGACAGGGGAAGTAGTGTTTTTAAGAATGCCTCTTCTTCCTGTTTTTCAAAAGTTTTCAATTTTAATTGTCATCTGATTCGAGATAAATTTATAGTTTATTTTAAACTTTATTGCTGATCAATTTTTGCATCCAAGTCACTTTTATGATTAATTGCTTTAGCGCTATGACCTAGATATCATGGAGGACCAGTGCTACATAATAGTTCCCCGTGGCATGTTGTAACCATATGACAACTTAATCCTCCTTAAGGAAATAAATCTTCCAGTTGGTCATATCATATATCTTCCTCATGTCAATATTCAAGCGAATGTAGCGCATAATCTTTTCGACTTCAACTACAGGTCTCCAAAGAGATTCCCCTTTTTTGCAGCTGCTTCTAGGAAACATAGAAAAAAATCACATATACCACGGGGGAGAAAAAAGCCAATCATCGATCCTGGGGTTTCCCCCAACAAACAGCAACCGAAACAAAAGTAAACAACAATCAAACGAATCTAAGGCAAAACTTTTTCTTAGCTTCGATGAGAATTCTGCTTTTTTGATTTACTGTTGAAGGCTGACTGGTTGGCTGGCTCCCTGCTCCCCGCTCGCAAAACCCAAATATTTTTCCATATTGAGAACAACATTCATTAATAATTCAAAAGACAAATTTTCCCGGCCGCACACACAACCCGAATTCGAATACGGAAACCAAGAGGCAACCGAAAATTGCAAGAGAAAAAAAGTTTATCAATTGGTTTTAAGGATGAGCTGCTTTTAATAGACAAAGTCTCCTTCCCTGCTGGCTGAATGACATGGGTTCCCTGTTCATTTTGCTATCACTTTACACATACGCGTTTAAGATTGTATGAAAGTACGAGTGTGTGTGTGAATGTCCTTATACGTATCGACATTTGCAAATAAACTGAACCAATTTGTTTGTGTGTGTGTGTGTGTTGGTGTAGCAGTATCATAAGCAGCCCTTAAACACCAGTTTATGGATGCCATGCAAGGGGGCAGCTTTCAATCCTTATGCTTTTCTGTGTTAAACACATACAAGTACAACTACAACAACATTAGCACCAACATCATGAACACGAGTATGAGCGTATTAGCAACGTCATCGCAATCATTAGCGAAATGATGAAACGTCTGGCATTCATTCATTCATTTTGATTTCCAAGTTGTCAGAGACAAATTTATTGCCGAAATCGCGACAAAAACAACTTTTCAATTATTCTAATGATTTGTGGGGGAGGGAAGGGAAAACAACAACTACCGGATGTATGCTGGTAACTGGAAGGAGCAACAGCAGTAACAACAAACAGCCCCAGCTGCTGCTGCAGATGTAGTATGAGTCTTTAGCTCCAACATCATCAGCAACTAATGAATATAAATTGAGCTAAATTTTTTTTGTTGTTTTCCTCAAGTATCTTTAAATATTAAAATTAAGGTGTAAAATATTTAATGTTTAAATAGTCGTACTTAATGGTGTACATAGGAAATATTAGTAAGGAGAAGGAATCCCATGTGATATGATTGGGAACAGTATAGAAAATATGTTTAGAAAAGATTTCAAACTGTTTCATTCAAGAAATGGTTTAAACTGCTTAGAGATGTAGTTGTGGGGTTATGTAGCGATACAGAAATTTATTAGCCTTAACGACGTACAATCCGTACGCTCTGATGTACCTGCTCTCCCCTTCAGTTCTTAACTGCTAAGAAGATATCAGAAACGGCGACATCCCAACATCAAATGTGTTTAATTATAAATATTGTTACGAATTTCCTTATTCGTTCTTCTTGCGCTGTGTTATTTCCAATAATAAAACAAGCTCCATTTTAAATTACAATAATTACAACAATTTAACTTCATTTTATTTTATTTATATAGTTCAACAGTTTACTTTATTTACACCACTTTACCATAAGTCTTATATTTTGCTATCAAATCGCGTTGCTTACTTTACGGGCTTTAATCACAAACAGACTGATAATGCCAAGAATCTCTTCTATTTATACGAGTTATGCTTCTCGCCACCCTGTTTGCAGATTGTTCTACCCTGTTGTAGAATAGGTTTTAAAAATAACGTACTTGTAGCCAACTCGTCAACTGGTTTGTTGTGAGAGTATACTTTTAGGCGCATTATTAATCGCCCTGTTATTTACATAGTGTTACTGTGTTCATTAAGAGTAAGAAGAGCTTTGCTGGATTCTATGCCCGACGACATAGACATCATTGGGCGAAATTTGCGAGAGGTTACTGCAGTATTTTCAAGAATCGAAATGGAATCAGCGAAGGTGGGTCTTGCTGTTAATGAGGGCAAGATAAAATTGCTGGTGTCAACGACTAGAGAAACCTCTCGACTTGGTACGCACTTGAACGTTGACAGCCGCTTTAATTTTGAAGTGGTAGATGAATTTGTCTACCTTGGATCCGCCGTGAAAAAGGACGACAACGTCAGCCTGGGGATGGATAGGAGAATTGTGCTTGCCAATATATGCTATTTTGGGCTCAGCTATCAGTCCCTCCGCATCCTTGGTGTTACCAACTAGCGAGGAAAGTCGAGGGAGACAGCCAGTTGGAAGTATATGTTGAAATTGGTTTAATTTTAATATGTTTAAGACGTCTGCCCTCATGAGGTTGTAAAATAGTCAATAAACGTAAAGAGCTTTACTTAATCGTAAAAATATTTGTCTTTTTTTGTTGATTGGATGCAAACATAACGTGTTTGTACTTTGTCGCAAATATAGTATATTTGAGTCCAAACACTTTGTGTTTGCTATTTCACATAACATGTTTGGGACACAATGACTAATAGAAACAAAAAGCAGCAGATCTTCAATTCACGAAAACAATGATTGCAAACACATGCATGGTTGCTGCAATATGTTGCAGGGTCGTTATTTTTTAGCGTGTGTAAGAGTTTGTTGCGAATCCATCTTGTCGTTTTCACTGCCACCCTCTTTACTATTTTAATTTAGATGTTGAAGAGATTTTCTTCTCTCAGGTCATTTCAAGTAATTGCAAAATTTGAGGTTTTCTGTATCGGTCAGACCTGCTTTACCAATTGATATGAGCCTTTCTTTTGGGATGGTCGTCGGTGGTGCAATGGAGAGAGACCCCTGCTCTGGCCACTTTCAATTTCTTTCGGCGGTGGTCACCTCTCATAGTGACGGCGACACTATCCAGTATTTCCCCATGAAAAAGCTTCTGAAAATACCGTTCGGAAGCGGTGTAAAACTGTAGGTCCTAAGCAGTGAGTATACAACTACATAGCGCACACCTCACTGGTTTTGTTGGAAGCTCTCCCCAATCCCTTCATGGGATGTAATGCAAACCATTTATTTATTTATTAGTCTTTCTTAAGTCTTCAGGTTCACAACTTTGAGTTGGCAACACCGCTATTTTTGACAACCGATTTAACAGCTGATAGTTGCTTTTTGTTTAGTTTGGTTGGTCATTTCTCCTGGGATATAACTACACGAGAGCAACATGTGCAAATTGTTGAAATTCTCTATCAAAATCATGGTACTGTTCGTCAAACTTATCATGCACTCCATCTATTTTATCGTAGTCATAATATCAGTGGATCGTTTTTGCACCACGTTTGCTGTTAATGATAATGTGCATCTCGTAAGACGCCGAATAGCGCGAAAAGAACAAGTTATAGCCGCTGTTCAACAAAGCATTGAAGAATACACACTAGTGACGTGCGGTTCCGCGTATATGAATAACCGGTTCTATCGATTCCGGTTCCGAGAAGAACCTGGTATTTGCACCGGTTTCGGTTCCTCTGCCAAATATAAAATTTGATTAAAAAAATAAACATTTTCATACCCTCATCCAAAGTTTAACACTTTTGGTTCCTTTGGAACCGAGTCTTGTTATTCTCGAACAGTTTTAGGCTTCTTTTAAACCCGTTTTTCTGTCCCTTAAGAGCCGTTTTCGGTTCTTTAAGAACTGTTTTCGGTTCATATGGTTAAATTTGGTTCGTTTGAAAACGTTTTCGGTTCTTTTGGAACCGTAACTCGACTGTTGCAAGCACCGGTCCGATCGGTTCTTCTGAAGAACCGGTTCTATATAACCGGTTTCTCGATTCTGCACATCACTAATACACATATCAGTCAGTTCAGCGTCGTACTCAGTAAATAGGGATGTGACCATCCGCTTTATAAAATATTTTACGAAAGAGTCTTGGTTCCCGAGCTTTTAAGATTCCATGACCATCATATGAGTCACGAATTCGGCCAATGTGCACAAATCAGAAACTGATATTGATTTTGATTTTCCATAGAACATTTTTGGAATGTTAGAACGCTATACTGATCCGGTGCCACTATCTAACCGGTAGATGCCCTCGAGAATTATAAAGCTGACATTGCTATCCAGGAGATGCGAAGAAAAAAGCAAAAAAAAACCCCTTTCCCATTATATCCCATGAAAGGAATTACCCATCACGGTTTTCCATTACCCCCAGGGTAATGACGGTACAAGTTCCGTCATTTAGTTTGCGATTAACAGCTGTTGAAAACATACAACCTGGTGGATTTTTTTTTAAAATGGGAAAAAAGTGAATTTCGAGTTTTCATTACACATAAGTTTTTGCGAAAAAAAAATCGTCAATCATATCAAGGAAAAGCTTGATAAATACGATGGGGACTCTGCACCATTGATTTCAATGGTAAAAAAGTGGTTTACTGACTTTCGTTTTGGTCGCACAAGTACAAATGACGCTGAACGTTCTGGACGGCCAATTGACGTCAATACAAACGAAAATGTCGAAAACATCCACGATATGGACCATATTCTCCGGATTTGGCCCCTAGTGACTATTTTCTATTTCCAAACCTAAAGAAATGGCTCGGTGGAATAAGATTTAGCTCCAACGACGAAATTATTGATCAAACAAATGCCTATTTTTTGGAAGGGATACAAAATTGGAGAAACGCTGGACTAAGTGTATTGAGCTCAAAAGGTGTTATGTTGAAAAATATTCAAACATTTTGAATTTGTCACATGAGCTTGTGACCTACAATGGATGTGATCACTGTGATGAGTAAGATGATGACAGAATATATTGATGACAGAATTCAATATTCAAAATTTAGTTTATTGATTCTTACAATATATAGCGACCCCTGTCATCACTACCGTTACTGATTTGGGTTATTTTTGCCGGATATCCGAAATTTTATAACTTAATCTCATCTAGCCACTTAGACAACCTTCCCATATTTTTGTTTTGTTTTTTTTTGCTATCAGAGAGTTGGAGGTTGTTTTTGGTTCATTTACTTTTTGTTTCGTTTTAGTATTTCATCCTGAATAATTTTGGGGGAGTTTAAATTAAAATGCATAGACCCGGCTGCCTCCAGGGTTTCTGCCAACAAATAGCAACGGCTACAACAACAACAACACCACCAACAACGAATAGAAAATGCTTCAATTATAAAATGGCTTTTAAATCAAATCGGAAGTTTGTTCATGCTCCAAAACAAAAGCAAGCAGAAAAAGTCTAGAGTAGAGTACACAAAGTTGAAAATATTGTTCCGACACCACAACCAATGTACTGGCCAAGCTGAGGGTTGTTGAGGCTGAAACAGGACTAAGATGACTTTATACAATCTTACGCACTACGTAGAAGAAGAGAGTCCTGGACTCGTGCCTTCGCTTAACATTTTCTTGCTAATGTAAAGCTAAAAGTTTGCCGGTTGGCTTGGGTTCTATTCTGCTCTGCTCTGCTCTGTTCTCTGTTTCTATTTGTGTTTACACAGCAGCATAAGGTTCAGTTCCTTCTAATGCTAAAAATGCTAACTAAACTTTGGGTGAGCTGAGCTGAGCAGCGAGTATGAGTGTGCGAGTTAGTGGAAGAGTGATTCCTGCCGGCATATATTTACCCATGGCGTAAAGAGAGCACTTAGTTTACAAACTGTTTATATACCGGAGTGCGGATGCATGTACGCGTGTGTGTATGTGCGAAAGGACGAACTTACACAAGTACCTATGTATGAGTGAGTGCGTTCGCTCAAAGGTACTACAAGTGTGTTTTGGACGAGCACTTACAAGTTTAAACATTAAACAAATAAACAAGTGGCAAACTCTCGTGTAATATTCTACAAATATATGTACACAAGTGTGTAAAAGGGATTTGCCGGCTCCTCTTGTAAAGAGTAACAAAACGCTAAATGAATGTTCATATTTCAATTACGATTTAATATAAAATTTAAAGGATACACTGATAAAAAGTGCAAGTGCCAAGTAATTGGAACAGAGAGATGAGAATAAAGGGTTTCAAATAACCAGACGGCAGTCCAGCTTTTGTGTGGGTGGTACCAGAATTTGCCAGACAAATTTGTCAATTGTATCTTATTGACTAAATATGTATTTACAGAAGAGTTACCAACACCTGTGTTGAAGTTAATCACATATATCGGGAAACAGTATTGGAAGGAACACGATTTTGTACTAAATTTTTCTATTTGTATGGGAAGCAAATGACCATAACATCCACTTTAAATCTCACATTGAGTTTCACAGTAAAAATCACAGCCACATGTGAATCTAATCGGAAAGATATTGAACAGATATTTGGTGTTGACCAGACAGACACGCATTGATTCCTAGGAATAGTTGTTGCGTCCAAATATACTCTACAAGGACTCAACCCGAGAACGGTTCATTTGATCTACACAGCGGTGGAGAGACCGATAATTATCTATTGGCTCTGGTGCCAAGTGCTAGAGTAACCCACTTCTTGTATCAGTGCTGACTACGGTTCAGAGAATGACAGGGACGACCATATCGCGGTTTCTGCCAACGACACTCCCTGGTGCAGTAAATTTTATAGTAGATATGCTACCGATGTCCATTAGTAGTAATGAAATTGATGATAAGTCTGCCATCAGGTTAAGGTAACTGCCACAATGGCACATGAACGGAAACGGTCATGGAACACTGTTGAACGGTGTTCCCAACATTCGTGAATATGTCGACTTCGCGAAAGCATAATAAACATTCGATCGGAAATAACACAACTTCAGACCGGCAAAGGATTCCGGGAGCAGTTCCTGGTATAGGGGGATATAGTACGTTTTCTACACGAATGGAACTCTCTCGACAGAAAACTGTCTTGGAAACCGAATGTGGAGGAGAGAGTGAAAAAGGCGTCTGTTGCTCTTTACTGTTGTAAAGGGGCGATAGCAAAGCTCTGGGGACTGTCTCCTAAGATTACCATGTGGATTTATACGGCAACAGTCAGACCAATACTTCTCTATGGCATCGTAGTTTGGTGGAGGTCCCTCCAAAAGAAATATATTCTGAATTCCTTGATGAAAATTCAAAGATCAGCACTGGTTAGCGTTAGGGGGACAATGGGTATGACGTCAGGTACTGCACTTAGTGCTATCCTGAACATCTGTACTCCTGATATCATGCCCGAATCGGCAGCCGCTACATCCCTGGTGAGAATCAGAGATTGTGGCGCCTTGATATCGCGGCATGCCCGATACGCTGAATTACTACACCGGATCAACTCTATTCCCGTAAAAACGGACTACTGTGTCCCCTAACTTCTACCAGCGACAAATCTAAGGACTTTTATTCCGAACAGGACTACCTGGGAAAAGTCACTGGTAGGGGACACCAGTAGTATCAGATTTCTCAGGGATGGATCAAAGTTGGATGAGCAAGTAGGCTATGGCATTCACCGGACCTAATGTAAATATCTTCTTCAAGCTGCCTGATCACTGTAGTGTATTTCAGGCGGAAATTACCGCCATAGTGGAGGTTGCTGAACTACTGAAAAGTAGTGTCACAACCCTCCGGAGAATATGTATCTACATAGATAGCCAGGCTGCCGTAAAATCCCTGGAAGCCATGTTTGCTACGTCCCTGACGGTGAAAGAATGCCACTCATCACTTAGAGTGGTGGCAGAGTATTTTGACATCAGGCTCATCTGGGTACCGGGACACAGCGACATTGCAGGCAATTGCGCAGCGGATGCGTTAGCTGGAAAGAATACTACGGCAAAGGTTCTTCCGGCCGATAATATGTTCAAGGACAAGTTGAGACTTACTTCAATATTTGCACACAAACCAGGGTCCTCTGGCCACAGGTGGACAGGAAGAGGAGTAGGCAACTACTTAACTTTCTGAGAGGCAAGTTATACGCAATGATAGGAACACTTACGGGACATTGTCTTGTAGGGAAACACGCCCTAAGAGTGGGACATAGAAACTCCACTCTCTGTAGATGCTGCATGGAAGAGGACGAGGAAACGACGAAACACCTTCTCTTGGATTGCCCTGCTCTGGCACACACAATTACTTAGCAACGTACCCCTACAGGATATTCCTGTAGGTCTTATAGACAATTTCGTTGAAAGGGAAAAAAAAGTCAATAGTTGCTATAGAGGAAACTGCAGGTATCACAATTGGCTTCTCTAGCCTAAGTGTGCTAGACAGCGTGCTGTCTTGCAGCCTTTTCAGCCAACCAACCAACTCGAATTGTCCGAGACTGAAGGATCAGGTAGGGTATGAAATATATACTAGACAAGTAGGGCTGTCTCACTCATGGCGACTACTTGATCAATGTAAAATTTATCGGTCGGAAAGTTTGCCGATGAAAGTAATGGCCGATTGACTGAGAGATAATAACACGGCAGTAATTAGAACTCACATATAATAGACTCTCATGCACCGTATTTTGCGTTCTGGCGCAGAATCCTAGGTCATATCACATGCTGATGAAATATGATGGGAGTTTTTCAGGGAAAAATGCTCCGCAAAAAAGATGGTGTTATAATAGAAGATGACGAGTATCGACGACGGATAACCCAGGAGCTGTATAATCTGTATCCATGTCAAACTAGCCCGAATACACTCGCTGGCCATTGTCAGTAGAATGGATCAAAATTAACCAGTACGAAAGGTATTCGAAGACGTAATCGAAGGACATCAAAAAATATGTTGACCAAGACTTCGCCAGAAGCACCAGGTTGAGTATTGTCTGCCAGAGCTTGGTGTAACCAACTGGAGGAGAAAAGCTGAATATCCAGCTGGTTGGAAAAATATTTTATCCTCATTTTGTAATTCCCTTGAACCCTCTGAGTTGATTGAGGCCACCTAACTAAGTAAGTAAGCATATCGTTGGGGTCACTGCCTTCTCTTACAGTCAGGCGGCTACCAAGCCGCTGGAATCAGTAACTACAAACTTAGATTGTTCCAAGGACTGCCGCAGAACTATACACTGAAAATCTGAATTTTTCCTCGTTTGTATGCAAATATAACATGTGTTTGAGGCTTGTCGCAAAGATTGAATACTTGTATCCTAACACATTTTATTTGCTATTCAATGTTTCATGTTTGAGACACAATGATTAAGTTACAATACATATGTTTGTGATCCATATGCAGTTTTGTTTGTGATACGCCTACAGGTATGTTTGGTCCACTGTTTACATATTTTTTTTTATCGCTTTGCTCTGTAGAGAGCAAAATAATGATAGAGCAACAAAGCGGGATTGTTCTCAGTCTAAGTTAAAGTCATTGCAAGTGTATAACTGCACGCTGAAAAATGTGTCTTTTTTCATTGTTTGGATGCAAATATAACGTGTTTGCAGCTTATCGCAAATACTTAATAATGGTGCCCAAACACATTGTGTTTGCTATTCAATATAACGTGCTTGGGACACAACGATTAATAAGATAAAATATATGTATTTGTCCCACAAATGTGGATTTGTTTGTTGAAAACTGCTGAAAATAAAAACGTGACAGACACTAAAGGAAAACAAGCAGCAGGTCTTCAATTCACGAAAACTTTCCGTGGAAAAATGTACGGGGTTCCAGCAATATGTTGCTGAAGTCGTAATTTTTCAGCGTGTTTATTTTTGCATTATTCTTTCAGTCTGTCATTCATAAATATTCTCGAATGGGTGCGTAAATAAATTGGAAGTTTCTTACGTTAAATGATCTGTTGCGTTTCAGTTTCATGCACTCAGGCGTCAATCGATCATTTGGAAGGAAACACGAATGCTTTGATGACGTAAGTATACGGATGTTTGGGATGAAACACCCATATGACTCCACGTAAAAGTATGCATCTTTGCAAGTAAACATGCTAGTTTTTGCATTTAAATATAAGAGAGCTTATGACTTGCAATTATATGAAATTTGGAGGGTGTTCCAAACATATACAGGGTTTCTGCAGCATGTATTGGAAAGAGTATATTACAGATGCCGTTTTTTCAACGCGTATTAAAGAGGCATCTCAACAGCAGCATATTCACCTCATTTGGGTGCCCTGTCGCAGGATCATTCCGGGGAACTGCAGTCCAAATTATCCTCACGCTGAAACAAACGGCCCTTGTAAAATTATGCAGGAACCAAGTATGTGTTTGGAACATCCATATACTTACAAGCAACCACTGTTTTCACGAATTGAAGATCTGCTGCTTTTATGTGTCTTTGTTGTCGCATTTTTGTTTTCAGAAGTTTTCAACAAGCAACGCCACATTTGGATCACAATATGTTTCTGTACCTCTTAATGATTATGTCTCCAACGTGTAATATTAAATAAGAAAGACTATGTTTTTGGACACAAGCATGCTAAATTTGCTGCAAGTCACAGCACCTTATATTTGCATCCAAACAGGAAAACAGACAATATTGGGAACGTTTTTTCGACAACTTTGATTTTGCTAAAACTACACGCTGAAAAATAACGGCATCTCTAACAAAATTTTCCCAAACATATTCTGCAGTAACTATTTATATGTTTGGAACTCACTTCAAACAGTCATATGTTTGCAAGTCTCAAACTTACTTGTATTTAAATGCAAGCAGTATCATGTTTACCGACAAATATTTATGCTTTTACGTGAGAACCTATGCGTTCTTCATCCCAAACATCCATATACTTACGTGGAAACATTCGCGTGTTTCCCCCAAACCTACATATACTTACGTGGAAACATATACGAATTTCCGCCCAAATATAATAATATTTAGAAACGAATTATTCTTCGATTTCAATATATATGTATGTATTATTTATCATAATTAATTTTAACAATGTAAATCAACGTTTATAAATAATTAATACAAAAAATTAATAGATTTAAAACGGCCCTTTTTACATTTATTTTCATTGAATGCATTATTTGTTTTTTTTTCATGAAATGAGAATCTGATGCTCTTTTGATTCTCCTTTCTTTGTTGTCTCTCACGTTTTGGTTTTCAGAAGGTTTCAGCTATGCGTTGGTATACAAACAAGATATGTATATACAAATCAAGTTCATGCACGCCAAGCGTGGATTAATTACTTGTGTTTTTTCTTATATTTTACAAATGGTCCGCCGTTCCGATTTTCTCAGTAATGGCTCGGACGGACAAATGGCTTCTCGTTGTTGCCCTATCCTATTCCTCAACATCGTTTCTCACTTTGGTAGCACACAAACATATATATACTAAATACATACACAAAAACCAAAGTGACCTCACAAACCATTTAACCGTCCGAGCCTTCGTTTAATAACACGCACATTCAGGATTATTCACTGACGGAGAGAATATTGAGAATTTATTCTCTTGCTCTCTAGAGAGCATAGACAGTGCAACAAACGCAGCTGTATTTGTATCACAAACATAGATATATGTGGGTCGCAAACACATATGTTATAACAATTTAATCATTGTGTCTCAAACATGTAATATTGAATGGCAAACACAATGCGGTTGGACACAAGTATATTATATTTGTGACAAGCTCCAAACACACTTTATAATTGCATCCAAACAACAAAATAAGACAGATTTTCTAGAGTATAGTATCTTCATGGGCACCATGATTCTCAGTGGTGTATTTGACGAATGTACTACAATTACATTGTTTTTGCTGGCCCAGTAGCGATTTTTTTAAAACTATGGAAGAAGATTTTCCAAAGTCAATTGAGATCTGTATATTTAGAACCATAGCTACTATGGTAATTATAGCTAATGCCTCCAAGCTATAAAAATTGTCTTTGACTAATAGAGAGGTATTTAATCAATTAGTTGCCATTACTGCAAAGTTTTTGTCTGTGTATTCTATTTCTCAATACTTAATTTACTAGTGCCAAGGTAGAATGTGAAATATTTTGTACCAACTAATAGAGTTGTCGAGGTGTCGGCACCTCTTCCCCCAACATTCCTGACATAATTTAACGTTGACTCTGGCCTTTAATCTAGTTATGCCTGTGCACAATTGTCGCATTCAAGCATATCCGTTTCCGGTAATTTTTGCAATTTTGTCCTTTATATTTTTTGTTTTGTTTCGTTGTTACCGACTTCATTCTTCTTTATTTTTGTCTACGCCATCATTCGTGTGCCACGACTTGTGGGTGTACAAAATGTCCAAGGCTATGGACGCCGTCGAATGGACGACTACGACACCGAAGGATAATGAAGGAGACGTATTGTTGTGCGGTATGGTGATGGGGCATGTTTGGTGAAATGACAGGAAACATAATGTAGTTGTGCAAAAGATTAATTTGAATTTTGTTGGGTGCAAAGCGAAAAACAAAATCAAAAAAAAAAAAACAACAGTGTGAGGAACATGAACCAAAACACCCCAAGACTGTTTTCTACATACTGTGCTACAGATAGAGAATTGTGGCACCATGGAACCAAGTAGCAAGGAGCCAGCCTTTCGAATTGCAACATTCTATGTAGAAGAAGAAAAACTGAATGTCATGACGGGATGTAGCAATATAACATACTCATTCCATGGGCTTTACACTAATGCATTTGTATGCTGTGGCACGTTGCACAGTGGTTTGTAACATCTATTACTTAAATATGTTGCAAATGAATTTTAAATAAAATGTAAACCAGTTTATAGACAATGAAGCTCACGAACATAAAATCAACGAAATATAAGTCTGATTAGAAGGCTTTAAATATTCTCGGAAAACAGGAAAATTTATTTTGGGTTCCCGGAAAGTCTCGGGTATAAAATTAAAATAGAAGTTATTGAATTATTTTAGATGTAATTTTTTCAGTGTAAAAGCTGTTGGTATTTCTTTAAGCTGGAATGAATAAGTTGTTGGATCTTATTAAAACAATAATCTATTGTTCGAAGGGTCCTGGACAACAAAATGCTCACAAAATACACACAAACTACTCACAAAATACTCATAAAATACTGATAAAATACTCATAAAATACTCACCAAATACTCATAAACTACTGAAATTGTACCAACCTGTTTGGAAATCATGTACGACAATATTTTGCGTTTGAAAATGCTCCGTTTTCCGAACATTATTGTATTACTTAGAATAGTCTTATAAATTTGTACTCAAACCCTTATTTTTGAAGTGAGTATTTTGAAATACTCATTTGAGGTATTATAACGAGGGTTCGTATTTTGTGGGTACAAGGTTACCCTGTGCAATGATGATAGAAGTTCCCTAAATGGTGCCTTCGATTATTCACCGTTTTCACCAGATGGCAAAGGCTGTTTTTTGCGACCACTTTTCACTCGGATGCTACGCAAAAGCTGTCACCACAAATAATTTCGATTCTGTTGTTTGAATTTGAAAAATAATGTTTGATTTGAGGGTAATTGTCCAATTGAACAGTATCTACGCCATCTAGAAAATTTCCTTTGACTTTCAACTCCGCCACTTATATTTCACCCTGGGTAACCCATTATTACTGCCGTGGGAACGGGTAGCGAAAGTTGCCATTACCCACAAGGTATGGGACAAATAATGCGTAGCTACCCACAGCGGTAGGGAATTATTCATTACCCGTAGGGTGTGGGCAAAATAATGGTACCCAGCGCGATTACCCATTATCCACAGGGTAATGGGGACAATAATAGGTGCTTACACATGACGATGGGGACTTATCCATCATGATTACCCATTATAAATGAAGAATCGGTAGGAGGCCTTTACCCATTACCCACGTTGATGGGTAATGGATTACCCAGGGTAACCTATCCCCATTTTTGATCGAAAATATGGAAAATTAGACAAATATGTTAGACTCGGAGCATTGAATGGAAACAATATCTAATTTTTGGACATTTATAAGGATTGTTCATAAGAGGTTCAATTCATTTGGAAGAATTTTTTTTAAAAGAATTGACAAAATAAGAAAGTTGCTAAAATAAATATCTCGGAAATGGAGCGTCGAATCGAAACAGCAATTAATTTTTTGGGGTTTCCAGGAGTTTTTCATAACGTTGTCCAATTTGTTTGAGAGATTTTTTGTAACTCCGAAAGGGTGAGTCCACTCGAAAAATTAATAATTTTTTTACTTCCATAGAAGGCTTTAACCAATGAATGTTTTTAATATGGCATCACTTTTTATAAAAAAATCGCTAAAACTAAAACGTTTCGAATAAAAAATCGCTAAAACGCCTTTATGTCTATAAGTCGGAAACGGAGTGTCGAATCGGAAATCAATTAATTTTTGGGGTTTCTAGGGATTCTTCATAATGTGGTCCAATTCAAATGGACTATTTTTTTCCAGCCATCACCTAGGGCCTCCTCCCCATTCCCCAGGTGTAATGGGTAATCCTGATGAGAAATTCCTTTTTGTCGTGGGTAACTACCCATTAATTTCCCCATACCCTGTGGGTACTGGGTAAAAATTCATTACCCATTTCCCACGGCGATGTATATGGGTTACACCTGGGGGGTAAATACGAACTCTGATTATAAATGATTCATTGTTGGCCGAATATAGAGTGTCCAACCCGAAACTAAAAACCCGATTAACCTGGTTTTTAAAAAAAATTAATTTTCTAACAAACCGAAAACCGGTTATTTGCCGTCCGTTAACGGGTTATTAAGCAATTTGAGTTAAATAAAAAAAAATGTTCTGAATTAATTATTCTTGAAAATTTAAAAAATAAATAAAAAATTATATGATTTTAAAATTTTAATGACATTTTCGAATTCTGAAATGACGATCATTTTATGGCTGGAATAAATTCGGCACCGGCATTCTGTAACTCATTAACGATGAAAATCGGTAGCTATATTGACAACTTCTCAAATTTTCTATTGAAATTTTATGAATTTTGAAAATTTAACCACCGAATCATTTCGTTAAAAAGTTACAGAATAACACTGCTGAATAGGATTTCCAAACAATTTAATTCAAAATGATTTTATAATTTAAATAAGAATGAATTTTTCTTTCTAATGTCAAAATCTGTATTAGCATAGAAATTATTTTTTTCAAGTTGAATTTGATGTTGAGATAAATATTGATATAATATATTGATTGATCTAATCAAATGTGTTCTAAATTTGAATACACTATTCAAATTTAAATGAGTTTCATGTGAATTTCAAATAAAAAAAACATTTAAAATTTTATATCAAACACATATTACAAATTGGAATGTAATTGTAATCTTAATTTGAAATTAAACTTAATTGTCAAATTTAAACACGATTATGAAATTTTGACTTCTAAACACGAAAGAAAAACAAGAAACGGCCAGTAAATAAATTTCTTATAAGTGGTAGACCTGTAATTGCAATTTAGAAAATCAAAAAACCGGTTTAACCGGAATTTGCCAAATTTAAAAATCGATAACCAGTTCCAAAATTTTAAAACCGATAACATCTAAACACGAATATAAAAGCGAAACGGTCGGCAAATAAATTTCTTACAAGTGGTAGATTTGCAATTTAAAAATCAAAAAATCGGTTTAACCGGTGTTTGCCAAGTTTAAAAACTGATAACCAGTTTTCTGAAAAATTGATTTTTCGTATAAAACGGAAAACCGGTTTCCTGAAAAATTGATTTTTCCAGCAAACCGAAAACCGGGATTTAAAAAATGTGTGTTTTTGGCCACTCCACCCACATTACAGACGTTTCAAAATTCTAATATTTCGAAATTATATTCTAAAAAAAGTTATTAGCCTTAGGATACCTGTTGGTTGGAAAGTTAAATATACGAACTCGACTACCAGGAAGTCAGTAACCTTTTTCCAACACTACATAATTTTTAACCCCACTGCAGATGTTCCCAAACCACTGTTCTTCGTAGCAAACTAATTGTAACATTCTTGTGTTAGCAAAATCGGGCAGTTGGTTGCTCATTTCAGTGGGTGGTTTGAGTGCTGTCCCTTAGTGTCTGCCATTAGTCGTTGTAGTAGAAGCGCCATTGGCGGACATTGACAATTTGTCCGTTGTTATAAATGCAACGTACGTGTTGGCCGCATGTAGCCGGAATTAAATAACCGGACTGAATGTGAATTATGATTGTAACACCTCTAACAAATTGTTACCGTCTTTGAGGCCAACAGTAACAGCAGCAGTAGCAACAACATCGGCAGCAACAACATCGGCAGCAACAACAACAGCAGCAACAACAACAGCAGCAGCAACATTAACAATGACACCGTTTACTGTAAAGGAAACTGCAACCAGGCCACAGAGCGAATAGCTGGGTGGGAATAAACCTCAACAGCAACGAGTAACCACGACCACGACAAACCAATGAAACATGATGACATCGTCACTGGGAGAGTAATATGAGCAATAATCATAAATTGTGATCGTGTTGTTGTATCCTGGCTACAATCAAAGGGAAGTAGTCTAAAGCAACAACAGCACGGAACACAAAAAAAAAGCACGATGACAAATCTTATTTAATTATCAAGAATTTATACTCCGTCTGTGGGTCTCTGTCGCATAAACTAAGGTAGAAAAGTGTTTCCTTCGGAAGTGGTACTGGGAAACGGAAACATGATTGTGAACAAAAGGTAGAATTATGATATGTCAGTCGGAGAAGATGGTGGATGTCCTTTGTGTGCAGAATTTATTGTGCCAGTTTCATTGTAAAGTACTAAAAGGCATTTTAGTTGAAAATATCCTTCTAATTCAACATAAAGGAACTATATTGTAATCCTTTGGCTTATAGAAATTATGAATAGTAGAGAAATTTTGTCAGTTAAATGACGTATTATGTCGTATAAATTTTTTAAAATTCCTTGAACTATTCAAAACAAAATAACCTTATAAACATATTGAAGTCAATAATGTCTTTACTACAATTGGGTGATATCTCTTGAACCAATGACATCTCCAAAGAGGAGTTCCAGTATTGGGATCATCTGTAGCATTGTTTGGGAACATTGACCACACTCGCTGAAAACTCTGTCATTTTTTGATGTTTGGATGCAGCAATATTGAGTTTGTAGCTTGTCGCAACTATAGTATACTTGTGTCCAAAAATATTGCCTCTGTTATTCAATATTACATGTTGGAGGTACATGAGATCCTGGGTTCGAACCCTGTTCTGACCACCTTAAAATTTCTTTCGGCGGCGGTCACCTCGCATAGTGACGGCGAGACTATCGAGTACTAACCCATGAAAAAGCTTCTCAAAATACCGTTTAGAATCGGTGTAAAACTGTAGGTCCCAATCAGTGAGTGTAAACTGGATAGCGCACAGCGCAGTAATTGTGAGAAGCTCTCCCCTGTCCCTTCATGAGATGTAATGGGAAACCATTTATTTATTTTTTTTAATAGATGGTGCAGAGTCAACATATTATTTATCAAGCCTTTCTTTGGCTTCGGTGATGATTTTGTAGACAAGATATAATACTTGATGAACCTATGAAACTAATTTTCGTCAAAAGTCACGAGGTAGTTTGGTAATTGGTAGGAACAGTTTATGATATGTAACTAACGACGAGGGAAGCTCAAAAAGTCATTGATCTTTCAAATCGGTATCCCTACATCTAAACGCTGAAAAACATATTCCTGATTCCTTCAAAATTGAAGATCTACTTCAGAATTAAAGATCTACTTCAAACATTCATATGTTTGCAAGTCCCACACTCACTATTTAAAAACAGATAATAGCATGTTCACTGGCAAACATGTATGCTTTTACGTGAACACATATGTGCTCTTCATCCCAAACATCCATATACTTACGCGGAAACATTCGCATGTTCCGCCCAAACTTCCAAGTATTTACGCGGAAACATATGTTTATTTCCTCGCAAACATAATAATGTTTAGAAACGTATTGTTCTTTGATTTCAATATATATGCATTATTTATTATAATTAAATTTATTTATATTATTACTATTATATTTATTAATTTTATCTTTTATATATATAATTCTACTGCACGTGTGTTTGTGACTGAACTCATCCTAAACTTCTGGACCGATTTGAATTAATTTTTTTGTATGCGTTTGGGTGGCGCCCTGGGCAGTTTAGATTTACTGTTCGGTCCAATTGTACAAAGGGGCGTGGTACCTCCCATACAAATGGCTTGAAATATTATGCAGGACAACGTCTGCCGGGTCAGCTTGTTTATTTATAAATAATTAATACAACAAATTGAAAGATTTAAAACGGCTCTTTTCGAATTTCTTGCATAGAATGCATTATTTGTTTTTTTTTCATGAAATGAGAATCTGCTGCTCTTTTGCTTCTCCTTTCTTTTTTGTCTCTCACGTTTTGTTTTCAGAAGGTTTCAGATATGTGTTGGTTATCACAATGCGTTGGTACTAGAGTGACCAAAACCGAAGCCGACAAACCGGTGAAACCGTTTTTTTGTTGTTAACCGTGGGCCGGTTTGCTTAAAAACTTAATTTGCGAACAAACTGAAAACCGGTTGGTTCATGTCGGTTAGCCGGTTCTTACTCAATCTGTGTTAATTTATTTAAAAAAATTACCAACAAAATATATGATTTCGAATTGTAATTAACACAATCTGTGTTAATTTATTTAAAAAAATTACCAACAAAATATATGATTATCGAATTTTAACATGATATCTATGTTCATATATCATTTTTCCAAACTATTTTTTTACTCAAATTTAAAAGTGATTTTATGATTATAATATTGAATAAGTATTTAAATTTGTTTGTTTTCAAATTTAATAAGGTAAATTACGAGGGCGGCTCAATAAGTCCGTGACTTTTCGAACTTCCTTCGTAGTTATATGAAATAGAACACTGCGCCCATCAAGTACCACGTGTTAATAGACTACTGTCAAATTTTGATCAAGTTCCGCCATTTACTTTGCGTTTAACAGCTGTTCAAAATAAACAACCTCGTGCGTTTTTAAAAAATGGAAAAAACTGAATTTCGAGTGCTTATTATACATTATGTTTTGCGAAAAAAAACCTTCAATCAAACCAAGGAAAGGCTTGATAAATATTGTAGGGACTCTGCACCATCGATTTCAATGGTAAAAAATTGGTTTACTGACTTTCATTTTGGTTGCACAAGTACAAATGACTCTGAACGTTCTGGACGGCCAATTGACGTCAATACACCCGAAAATGTCGAAAACACCCACGTTATGGTGTTGGCAGATCGAAGAGTAAAATTCCGTGAGATTGTTGATTCCATAGGGATTTCATATTGCAGTGTGGTTTCGATTTTAAATGATCAGTGGGGTTTAAGAAAGCTGTCTGCAAGATGGGTGCCGCGTTTGCTCTCAATTGACCATAAACGTAATCGTGTGACAACTTCAAGGGTTGTTTGGAGTTCCAGAAGTAGGTTACGAATTGGTACCTCATCAGCCATATTCTCCGGATTTAGCCCCCAGTGACTATTTCCTATTTCCAAACTTAAATAAATGGCTCGGTGCAAAGAGATTTAGCTCCAACGATGAAATTATTAATCCAAAACTTGAAGAAACGTGGGACTAAGTGTATTAAGCTAAAAGGAGATTATGTTGAAAACTAATTTTTTTGTGCAAAGAAAACTGTGTTTCATTCAAAAAGTCACGGACTTATTAATCCGACCTCGTATCTTGTAATAAATGTTTTGAACTTAATAAGATTTTAATACATGAAAATCTCTCAGATTGGAATTTGATTTTGGAATTTAAATAAAAATAAATTTTTTCCCACTACATCCCATGAAGGGACCGGGGAGAACTTATCACAATTACTGAGCTGTGCGCTTTCCAGTTTTCACTCACTGATTGGGACCTACAGTTTTACACCGATTCCGAACGGTACTTTGAGAAGCTTTTTCATGGCTATATACTCGATAGTGTCGCCGTCACTATGCGAGGTGACCGCCGCCGAAAGAAATTTTAGGTGGTCAGAGCAGGGTTCGAACCCAGGATCTCATGTACAAGAGGCGCGCACCCTACCATTGCACCACCGACGGAATTAAAATCAGTATGATATGAATTTGAATAAAACTTGTAAATTTTATTTAAACACGCACTCCGACTTAGAATATGATTTAAATTTTAATTTGAAAAAAAACGGGATAGTCAAATTTAAGCAGTGTTTTAAACCTGAATAAGTATATTAAATGGTCGCTAAACAAATGTATTGGAAGAGCTACATGTGCTATTTAATTTAAAACAAAAAACCGGTTCTACCGGCTTTTGCCAAAATTGAAAACCGGTTTCTTAAAAAAACGGTGTTTTCGAACAAACCGAAAACCGGTTTTTGAACACTCTAGTTGGTACACAAACAATATACTTATATTTGGAAATCTAGTTCATGCAAGCCAAGCGTGTGTTAATTACTTGTGTTTTTTATTCTATTTTAAAAATGGTTCGCCTTTCCGAATTTCTCAGTAAAGGATCCGTCAGACAAAGGGATTTACGTTGTTGCCCTTTCCAGTTTCTTTCCTCATAATAGTTTCTCACTTTGGTAGCACACATACGTACATAAGAAACACCTACACAAAAACAATTTAACCGTCCGAACATTTGTTTATTCTTCATTCACTGATCTGGCGCTTTTGAAATTCTCTGTCCAATGAACCATTGACGACTGAATACATGAAACTAAAACGCAAGGTATCAGCAAAAATAAGAAACATTGACTTGGCCTGCAATTTACACACACATTGACGAATATTTATGAGTCACTGAGTGAGAGAATAATGCAGAAAATTCAGATGCACAATTCCAAGATAGACACTCTCGTTTTCCCTCTTTTATTCTCTTACTTTCGAGAGAACATAAACAGTTGCAACAAACCCAGCTATATTTGTATCACAAACACAGATATTTTTGGATCCTATATTAAAGATTGTGTCAGTAACATGTAATATTGTATAGCAAACACAATGTGTTTGGACACAAGTATATTATATTTGCGACAAGCTTCAAACACACGTTATATTTGCTTCCAAACAAGAAAAAACGGCAGATTTTCCAGCGTGTAAGGGACTAAAAGATTTTTTTGATTTTATAGAAGCCTCAGTTTGACGGCACAAGTTATGACCTTTTGTCATTCCTTATTTTGATTGTTTATTGAAATATATGGTAATCGATGGTGGCGAATAACTACGACTCTCTCTTCTGTTTTCGCTGTACAAAATATTAGCATTTTTCGTATCGCGTGAAGTACGAGAGCTGTTAGGCAATTAGCCATGTAAAACCCATTCGTATTCGATGTAAACCTTGAGGTTCTCATCAGCAAGTCTAAAAATTCCACAACTCACAATTGACAGACTACCAGAAGCTCCCGTGCCGTTGGTGGTGCAATGGTTAGTGTGCGCGCCTGCTGTATATGAGATCCTGGGTTCGATCCCTGGTTTGACCACATTAAGTTTCTTTCTACGGGGGTCATTTCGCATAGCGACGGCGACACTAACGAGTATTTAGCCATGAAAAAGCTCCTCAAAATACCGTTCGCAATCGGTGTAAAAACTGTAGGTCCCAATCAGTGAGTATAAAACTTGAAAGCGCACAACTCACTGGTTGTGAGGAGCTCTCCCCAATTCCTTCATGAGATGTAATAGGAACTATTTATTTTATTTTCTAAGAAGGTACCCCCAATTCCTTCTTGGTATGTAATGGCAAACTAAGCAAGTACGATTTCTCATCCCACTCACATCCCTAATGTCCTTTACTATCCAGAATGACCACTTCATGTTTGTCGCTTCACATCGATTATTAATGCCCCTTTAATAATGTTAAAATATGAAGACCAACATATGATTAACCTCTAAGGAGACCTTTCTAATCAAATATTCCATAAAATAAAAAAAAAAACAAAAACTTTGAAAGCTCTGTATCATTAATTCCATTTTTTTTGTCGGCATCGTCCTTTTCCCCATCTTACAACGTTGAGCAGTTGTGATAACCTTCGGAATTATTAATGCGTGTAATAAAAACTTTTCAACTTTAATTTCGATATAATTACACACGTAAATCTTGTCCCATTCTGTAAATGGAATACTATCAGTGTATTGTCTCTCCTTTCCCTCCAATTTCGATTATCATTTGCAAAGGATGCGTTCGAGAGATTGTAGTGTAGAGAAGCGAGTTGGTTTGGGAAAGTGGAAAGTTGAAAGTGAGTGAAAAAGTCAGTGGGACAATTTTCACTGTCGACTGTTGGCTACACCACCGCCGCCTGCCTGTTTAGCCACAAAATTCCTGTTTTGTGGTAAAAGGTTCCCTACTTTTTGGCAAATTGAAATATATGACCATTAACACTGAAACAATAACATACCAATGAATATTATACGAGGATACTCCACCATACCATCAGATGGTGATGGAGATGGAGATGGCACTGCTGATGGTGATGATGATGGCAATGTCGTTGTATGTATAACTATGCACGTGTATGGGTATATATGGCGGTATGTAAATCACGGCAAATGTTTGTATATTTATGGCTAAAAAGTGTATCTAACATGGGGCTTTGTATCTGCTAGCCATGTTATGCCAAATGGCCTTTTGTGAGCCGAAATGTTAGCTGGAGATCTACTAAAACTTATTGTGGCAACGTTGACAGTCAGGCTTTGTGTTCCTCTTGGTTTTGGTGGTGCTGTCGGTCGGTGGCCTTAGCGACTGCGGCATTGATATTGCCAATTGTTGGAGTAAAATCGGTTGGAGAGAGAGGGGACTTCAACAACGATATGTGTGACACAATGGGCCATAAAATTTGATTTACGTTTAGTATTATTAAAATGCTTTTTTCTTCTACTTTCTTTATGTTCGAGGTGGAGTTCCTCTGTATTTCAATGCATATTTAGCCATTATAAATTCTGATTTGGCTTTTACCTTTAAAATATTCCGAATACTGTCACCTTTTTTGTTGTTGTTGAAATTTCCCAAACAGAGAGGAGAGTCCTTTTCCGTTGCCGGCTGTTCTTTTGTTGTCGAAGTTACAACGTGGTCTACTTATCACATAGTATGCATCTATGGAATAATGATAAAAACCCAATTCAAACTCGAACGTGGTGACAGTTATGAGTCATTTGGCAAGACGGGGTGGGGTGATTCCTTAGAAAGGGGTTCCTGAATGACGTCCTGCTCGAAGGTTTTACATTGGATTTTCGAAATACATTAATACATTGTTAAGTTGCCACATAGATCCTAATGAATGCCACAAGAAGGGTGGTGCACTAAAAATGGTCAAAGGGAAGGGGGAGGCAATAATGCTTTTAACGAGCTAAGTCTCATTACTAAAAATAGTAAATGTGTGAATGAGCTCTTAAGAATTTTGCTTAGAAAGTTAGTAATAGAATGTTAAGTCAACTGCTGCGATATTTGCCTACCGCCGCTCTAAGGATATTTCCAATTAGAGGGAGGTTTTGTTTATAGCAACGCTTAAAGGCGGAATACAGTGAAGGCTCGTTTCAAGTAACACAGCTGTGTTGAAAGGATTCGGTGGAAATATGAAGCATAGAGCAACAGTCAAACAGTCAGATGTGTTAAGAAAATTTACTTTATCATTAAATAAATATTTAGTCAACGGAATTTCCAATGAGCGCAGGCTGATTTTGACAGTTCATGGCGGTTACTTTGATTTATCTTGTGTTATTTCCTGGTATTATATTATTTAGGCCATAAAGCCAAATCACTGTGGAAAATTATAGTGTTGAGCAACAACGTCGCACAGTGTTGCAGAATGTGAAAAACCTGCGCATGAGGATAGAAAGTGACTATGTACAAATAGTTTTTGTTTACATCAGATGAGTAGCGGAATTTCCAGGATGTCAGAACAACAAAGCATTTTAACAAACAGTCCATACTTCCCGAGAAATATGCCTCGATTGGACAGGATAATTATGTGTAAGATTCCAATAAATAAATAAATGGTTTCCCATTACATCCCATGAAGGGCCTGGGGAGAACTTCTCACAATCACTGACCTGTGCGCTTTCACTCACTGATTGGGACCTACAGTTTTACACCGATTCCGAACGGTAATTTGAGAAGTTTCCAATACTCATATCAAAATTAAGGCAATAGGAATGAAGGCAATATGAAATTTGTGCAAGTATACAATTGGCAGATGTTCTCGAAAGTTATAAGTCTCGAGTAACGAGTACCGCTATCCAGGAAATGTTATGGAAGGGACATTTCTGCACAACAAAAAGAAACTACGATATATACTACAGTTGCCATGAGAAGAAACTTGAATTTGGTTGCGGAGATGTAGTTGGTAAAAGACTGCGACATCTAGTCTCAGGTTCAATCCTTTGAAAGAACGTACAATCCATGTGCATTCCAGATGATGATGCCAAAGACTTATTCTATGAGAGCCCAGAGGAAACGTATGACCGCTGCCGTGGCCATGACATTAAGATTGTCCTAGGTGATTTTAATGCTAAAGTAGGCAGGGGAATGTGTTTCATCCAACTATGGGCAATTTCAGTCTACATGCTGACAGTACCGACAACGGTAGGAGAGGACTGACTGACTTTCCCGCGGCAAAAAATAAAGGTATTACTTTCCCGCGGCAAAAGATTCCAGCATAAAGACATTCACAAGGCTTCTTTGATATCCCCTGATCAAACAATGAAGAACCAAATTGATCACGTGATAATTGACGGAAGGCACTCATCCAGTGTAATGGACGTGCGAGTGATCAGAGGAGCTAACATCGATGGTGATCACTACCTGGTAGTAGCAAAGGTTCGTACAAGATTAAGTAGAGCGAAAATCGTATGAAATCAGACGCAGAGAAAGCTAGACATCGGAAAGCTCCAATGACCAGAAATAGCCACATCGTACTCAAGGAAGCTCTCTCAACTTTTGGCACACAACCCACCACCTCCTGATGACGATCCTGAAGCGCAGTGGAAACCCATTTCCGACTGTATAAAAACTGCCGCAACAACCGTAATTGGTTTTGGAAAACCGCTTCGCAATAAACCATGGTAAGATGAAGAGTGTCGCATTGCAAATGATGAAAGGAACGCTGCACGTATGGCAATGCGATTAAGAGACTGCGACTAAGAGATATATATTGAGAAAAGAAAGCAGGTAAACTGCCTCTTTAGGCTTAAGAAACGGCAGCGGAGAAAGAGTGAGAGTGGCAAATTGAGACATACAGAAGGAAGGACGAAGCCCGAAAATTCTACCAAAAAGTCAAAAACGGAACTAATGGACATGGTTTAGGGCCCCCCATCTGTGAAGACAAGGACGGAAATCTCATCGCAGATGTGCAGAGCATATTGAGAGTATGGAGAGATCATTGCTCCGCGTTACTGGTACCTGCAATATCCAATGACGATGAGACAATCGATCACTATTTACACGACGGCGTCTATGGCCTCCTCCTAACCTAGACGAGGTCAGAAAAGCTATTGCCCGGCGTATCAACAACCGATGGAGCTGTTTGAGGCTGGCGGCGATGAGCTGATAAGGTGCATGTATCAGCTCATTAGGAAAATTTGGTTAGATGAAAGCATGCCCGACCATTAGAGGCTCAGTGTCGCAGTCTTCCATATTTAATACGGGTGACCCGAGCCAACTACCATGGAATAAGCCTTTTATCCGTAGCATGTAAGGTTCTATCAAGTATATTGTGCGAAAGACTCTACGAACTCTACGAAGCAATATCTGAGCCTGGTATTCCTGCAAAACTCGCACGCCTTTGCAGGATGACCCTGACGAACAGCAAACCCACATAGAAAGTTGGTAGGATCTGGTAGGAACTAAGCAAGGCGACACCCAATCGTGCGATCTCTTTAACATCTTAATAGAGATTATTCTGAGAAAAGCTGCAGTCAACATGAATAAAATCATCAGCAGCAAAAGCCACATACTGCTCGCGTATGGTGATGATATAATTGGGTGGACAATGAGAGAAGTTACTTCAGTGTTTTCAGTAACTGGGATGAAGTCAGCAAAAATGGGTCTGAGGGTAAATGAGGACAAGAGAAAATTAATGGTTTCAACGAGTATGGCTCCGTGCAATTAGACCAAAGCGTGAACGTTGATAACCTTTAGAATTTCGAGGTGGTAGACGAATTTATGTACCTCGGATCTGCCGTAAACAAAAACAACAACGTCAGCCTTGATATCAAATGGAGAATTGTGCTTGCGAATAGATATTATTTTGGGCTAAGCAAGCACTTTAGAGATAAAGCCCTATCTCTAGTAACAAACGCCCAGCTATACCAGACTCTCATACAACCTGTCTTGCTTTATGGGTCAGAATCTTGGGTCTTATCGCAAGCAGAATAAACATCTGTAGGAGTCTTCGAGGTAGCGTCGGTGGTTCAATGGTTAGTGTGAGCGGCTCTTGTACATGAGATCCTGGGTTCGAACCCTGCTCTAACCACCTTAAAATTTCTTTCGGCGGCGGTCACCTCGCATAGTGACGGCGACACTATCGAGTATTTAGCCATGAAAAAGCTTCTCAAAATACCGTTCGGAATCGGTGTAAAACTGTAGGTCCCAATCAGTGAGTAAAAACTGGAAAGCGCACAGCTCAGTGATTGTGAGAAGTTCTCCCCTGTCTCTTCAGGGGATGTAATGGAAACCATATATTTATTTTATTTTAGGAGTCTTCGAGAGAAAAATACTTCGAAAAATGTATGGCCCTATAGTGCACAACGGCAACTATCGGAGACACATGAACCATGAGCTGTATGAGCTTTATTCCGACATTGTCATGGTTAAGCGGATCAAAATAACGCGATTGCACTGGCTAGGCTATATCAGGAGAATGGATGAAGACGAACCAGCACCAAGGTTTACGAAGCCGAAGTCGAAGGAAGACGAAAACTAGGAAGACCAAGACTCCGATGGGCTTTTCGAAATTGTGTCATGAATTTTAAGAAAAATTTATTGAATTTAGTTATTGACTTGCTATTTGATGGAGGATGACACGAAAAAGGCTTTTCCTTGTAGACACTATGGAGTATTTAGTCATGAAACTAAATCTCAGAATACCTTTCGGAACCGGTGTAAAACTGTAGGACCCAATCAGTGAGTGAAAAGTTAGAAAGCTCACAGCTCACTGGTTGTGAGAAGCTCTCCCCAATCCCTTCATGGGATGTAACGGGAAACGATTGTATTTAGTTTTTTTAACGAAATTGTTCTGTCCGCGTTGCTGTGATTAGAACAATCACAACCTCAATGCAGTCCGAAAACACAGAAACCAAACATCAGCTTGCACCTCAAAATAGTGATATTTTTTTGTGACAGAAAATATTTTTTCCTATTCTAGCCTGTTACGCTTGAACTTTTCCTGTTGCCCCAAATCGAGATTTCACTGTACACTTCTGGTATAAATTATTTGTCAGTGCTTTTAGCCAAATTAATAGAGACTTCAAAACAAGCGGTACCTCATAATGTTCTCGAACACAAACAGCCACACACGCAGACATTGAAATAACACCCCCAAGCTGAAAGTGAAACTGCATTTGGAGGACAGACACAGAGACGGCTAACAGCAGTCTAACATGACAGGAAGTATAAAAAGTGGCCTGTGTTTGTTATCCTCGGAATGGGAAAAGAAACATCAGCTGTTTGATTTCGCTACTCCAGCTCTTATTGCAGATGTTGTTGATGTTGTTGTAGTGCCAAGGAACTCATAAAAATGAAAACAAACAGAACACAAACAACAACACAAAATTTACACAACAACAAATGATTTACTAAAGCACCGATTGAATGTTTCATATAACTTAAGGTCCTTTGTCTTTTCGTCTATCTTCGTCTGTCTATCCGCCCGCCCGACCATTCTTCTGAGAGATATAGAGTCATCGATTGTGTGTCCGTCCTTATGTAAATTATGGCAATGATGACTAAATTCCTTAGAAATAACAATATTAACGACATTGTTAACGGCTTTTGTCTGTTTGTCTTCTAATAAGGGAGGCGGTTGTCTTCCTTTCGAGAGGGTGTTGGGAGGGGAGGGTAGTGTTTGATGGCAGTGGTTTCTCTAGAAATGTCCTTTTGGTTTATGTTTCCTTAAACAGCAAGTAAGTAAAGCTATTAAATTTTATACCCAAATTGCACATGAAAAGTTGTTTGAAACTTGTCCAAGCATTTAATGATGTTCGCAATAAAAAATCAATTTGCCTGAAATTGAAGGACAATTTCAGATCAGTATTAATTGGCTTTGGAAGGGGGACACAAATTAATATACTATACGCACATCCAAAATCAATTGGTGTAATTAGAGCTCGAGGAATTGGTTGTAATTAGAATCCTAGTTAATACAGCGGGCTGTAAGAAAAGTTGGGAAATAACTTGCGGCTTGTTTACCCAAAGGATCGTCTTCTAAACATTAGTAGGAATAGTATTTGTGACTAAACGCCTAACTCTGAATTGTGAATCCTTAACTTGGATTAATACTTCCACAACAGTCCTTGAATTTGTAGTAACTAACTTGGCGGTCGGTGGTGCAATTGGTAAAGTGCCGGCCTCTTGTACTTGAGATCCTGGGTTCGATCCCTGCTCTGACCACCTTAAAATTTCATTCGACGGCGGTCACCTCGCATAGTGACGGCGACTCTATCGAGTATTTAGCCATGAAAATGCTTCTCAAAAATACCTTTCGGAACCGGTGTAAAACTGTAGGTACCAATCAGTGAGTGTAAAACTAGAACGTGCACAGCTCACTGGTTTGTGAGAAGCTCTCCTCAATTCCTTCATGGGATGTAATGGAAATCTATTTACATCATCCACAACAATCTTTGGGTTTGTGGTAACTAACAAAATGAGTAGCCTGAAAGGAATCCTTCATAGGGCAGTCCAAGCAGCTCACTAATACCTAGAAGTATGTTCCGGGCAATGTTTAAAAGTTTCTGATAGTGCAATGAAACTGCCTGTTGACTAACTACGTTTCCGTCAGCCTAAGGCTCACTGACATAAAATGGTATCCTAACTTTCACCATCTCTCGAAACATTAAATTTCACTTAAAATTTCCCATTTAAAATAAAAAAAAAAAATATACCATTGAATGGCTAATTTTTACCTGTACTCCCTTCTCGCAGTACCACCCACTTGATATGCAAAACAGAACTGAACCAAAAAGTAGAAGAAAAAAAGGACTTTAAACACAATATATATGTAAGCGAATGAGTGAGTTTATTCTGCATTTAAAATGTCCTTTTTAACATTTCGAAAAATAAAATTTAATTAAAGCATTTTAACATGTCCTTTCAGGCTCTATAAAAGTCGTATACGTATAAACTCCTCTTATTTGATAAGCTCCAAAAAGGATACGGTTGAGAACACACGACAACCACAAGTAAATGTAGCATTTCCGTTAACACACAACAACACAGCGAAACATTCAGACAAACACCGGCACACCATAACCACTAGCATTACCACCACACTCACACACACACACACACACACACTTCTATACACCCACTACTACAAACATAACCGGTAAACTAAGTACAGGACGAGTGAGACAGAGAGAGAGAGAGAGGATATAATGGCAGAAAAAAACGAATTAAATTATAACAAAAAGTGGAAAAAATATATAGGAAACAGCTCTTGAAATGAATTTAACAATTTGCATATCATCTCACGACATGGAGTTCCTCCATCAAAATCCAAAAAAAAAAATGTCCTGAAAAAGTGTGGACATACCGCAGTCAACGAACCAACGAAAGTGTTAGACCATGACAGTCTGACGGAGGACCCATGGACTAGTCCTGTAAAAAAGCACATTAGTTGAATGTCCACAATATTGGTGCAACAATAAAAGTGATGAGGACTGTAATCCTTTGGGATGGGGATTTAACGAGGGTTATGACTTACAGTTCATAAAGGCTTTATTTAAAAAATATCCTTTTACAGGATGCGCAGAATGTCTATTAAATAAATTCGAAGAGTTAAGTGAAGTACCGACGTCTCTGTAATGATTAAAATATCACTTAAATTCATTAGACCACCGCATCGGATCTTAGTGCTGGGTTTGGCAAGATACTCTAGTCCGGCATACAAGTTGTGATTCAGCAACTATGTTGGGGGTTGATGTTGCTTCAGTACCTAATTCCTTTTTAACTACCATCATACAAGGATCTGTTAACATTACCAGCGGCTACTTCATGTCGAAACTATACGCTGAAAAATAACGGCCACAACAACATATTGCAGGAACCTTTGTACATGTTTGCCGGCGTTGTTTCCGCGAGTAGAAGATCTGCTGCTTTTTTGATTTTTTATTATGCCAATAATGGCCACAGCAACATATTGCAGGAACCATGCATATGTTTGCAAGCGTTATTTCTGTTAGTTGAAGATCTGCTGCTTTTTGTTTCTTTATTATGACACACATCAGTGTTTTCAGCAGTTTTCAACAAACAAAGCCACATTTGGGACTCAAAATATTATAACTTATTATTCACTGTGTTCCAAACATGTTATATTTAATAGCTAACATAATATGTTTGGACGCAAGTATACTATATTTGCGACAAACACGTTATATTTGCATCCAAACATCCAAATATTCAGCGTGTAGTGAGGTACTTGGGAATTTCTCAAAGAAAAGCCTTTGTGCTCAATGAGAAAGACTTCATCCCTCGAACATTTTGTTTAAATAAATAAAGGACATATATCTGTGCTGAAAAGGAAAACAACTTGAGATCTTTTACGAAAATCGACTGAAGATACTACGAAGAACACTGTGTTCAGACCGAAAAATTCAGTTTTAATTTACCTCGACCGATATTCAGGTAACGCATGTCACAGAGATTTTTGACTTTACTTGTTAAACGTCAGAAGTTCACGTGGACAATTCCTCTTAAAGATCTAAACAAAATTGGGAAAGCACAAAAGTCGTTTCTCATTTTCAGCACTGTTATACTTTTATAGAGTGTCTCATTGAGATTGCACATTATTGTCTTTTTTTGTTGCAAGTGGCAACTCTGAAATTTGACAGCTGTCATATATGTTTATTTCAATTAATAAAAGCCCGGTATTCAGTTTTTGTTTTCTGTTTCGTTTTTGTATTTTCACTGCCATTATGAACGGTGGCGGGAGGCAAACCCAGCCCACCGGGTTTTTGCATTTTACCTACTGCCAGGATATTTGATTGCAGCCGCCCATTATGGATCAGACGCTGACCAGGATGCGATATGTTGAACCTGGATTTTCTTTTTTTAGTTTCTATCCACCGTTGGCCCGTATGATTGGCTCATCCGCCTTCTAAGGACAAAAGAATATGCCCGATTGTTTGATGAGCTTCAGTGACATCAGTCACCTACTATACCTGATTTGATGCTCATTTGTTTCGCCTTCTCACTCTAGCTAGCTAACGGAGGTTTCCGAAAAGCCATTGCGCAGGACATACTGCGTGGAAGTAGTGAGCTGCTTGGACTGCCCAATGAAGGAATCATTTCTGGCCACTCCCAAGTGAATGGCAATCAGAAACTTTCCACCTCCACGGACAGTCCCAATACTCCGAAAAATTTATGGCCCTATAGTGCACAACGGCGAGTATCGGCGACGCATGAATCATGAGCTGTATGAGCTTTATCCTGACATTGACATAGTTAAGCGGATCAAGATAACGCGATTGCGCTGGCTAGGCCATGTCAGTAGAATGGATGAAGATGAACCAGCGCGAAGGCTTTTCGAAACCGAACTCGAAGGAAGACGAAAAATAGGAAGACCAAGACTCCGCTGGAGGGATCAGGTTGACGAATCCCTGCGTACACTTGGTATTGCCAACTGGAGAGATAAAGCAAAAGATCGAACTGGTTGGCGAAATATGTTATCTTCGTTTTGTAAGGTCCCTGACCCCCCGGGGTTGTCCGAGACCGGATAAGTAAGTAAGTATTCAGTTTTTGTGAAAGTTTCGTTGCCATAAGAAGTACGTGTATAAAAACATAACGAAAATTTAATGAATCGAAAATTTCGATAATTTTTCATTTGCTTGGTACTCAACTCTTTGCGAAAATTTCGTAGGTTAAATCAATTACAGGGTTGTTACACCAAAGATATTTCACTAGAAAACAAATGTTTGACAATTGTGTGGGACCGGGTTTTTGTCATTTATATTATTTGAACAACCAAACGCAATACGACATGAGTTAAAAATAAAATGGACCGCGTAGAGTAATTTTAAACTAAATATCTACAAGGTAAATCATAGATATGTGGTAAATGACTAAATTTTTTACGAAAATTTCGCAAGAACTAAATACGGGTCTAAAAATGGAGCGCTTTATGGAAGAACAACGCGTTCTAAATGTGGAAATTTAATACAAAAATTTGGAAATTTATGCTGACACCGCTCACAAACTTCGAATAGTTTTCTGTTGAGAAAGTGCATCTAATGTGTCAACCATTCAAAGGGTGGTCAAAACATTTTAAGAAACTTTGTCGGTTATGGACCCTTGTGCGTCAACGTACCGGCAGGTCTCATCAAAACATTGGTACTGTAAACGAGAGTGTCGCCGAAAACTAGAAAACATCAATTCGGCATCGTTCTCAACAACATCAAATTTAACGAAGCCCAAACACAAACAAAACACATTCACCTTCATGCGTATAAAAGTCACCTTACCCAGGAGCTCAACCCATCAGACCATGTAAAGCCCCTGCAATTCCTTCGATGGGTAATGGAGCATAGTGAAGTCAATACCAAAAAATAAATAAATAAATGGTTTCCCATTACATCCCATGAAGGGATAGGGGAGAGCTTCTCACAATCACTGAGCTGTGCGCTTTCCAGTTTTCACTCACTGATAGGGACCTACAGTTTTACACCGGCTCCGAACGGTATTTTGAGAAGCTTTTTCATGGCTAAATACTCGATAGTGTCGCCGTCACTATGCAAGGTGACCGCCGTCGAAAGAAATTTTAAGGTGGTCTGAGCAGGGATGGAATCCCGGATTTCACGTACAAGAGGCGCGCACACTACCATTGCACCACCGACCAATTATTCCAAAAAAAGCCCATTTCCATCTGAATAGCTTCGTGAATACACAAAATTGTAAAATTTTGGGCTCAAAAAATCCTCATGCAATCCATGAGGAACAAATGGTCAAGCGGCATCATCGTTTTTGAAAATGAGGCCGATATTGCAGTGTCTGTGAACTGCATTCGGTACAGGAACCTGACGACGGAGTTCTTGTGGCCTCAACTGGACGGCATGAATTTGGACGACATGTGGTTTCAGCAAGACGGCGCCACCTGCAACACCGCGCATGAAGCCATCGATTTATTGCAGCACCGTTTTGCAGAACAAATTGTCTCAAAAAATTCTGAAGTCAACTAGTCAGCAAGATCGTGCGATTAACGCCGTGCGATTTCTTTCTTTGGGGTTTTGTGAAATCTCGGGTTTATGCGACTAAACCAGAAATAATTCTTGAACTCAAATGCGAGACACAACGCGTCATCAGTGAGATACAGCCACATCGCTGTGAAAAATTTATTGCAAATTTCATGAAAACAGAAATGGCCTGTCATTAGAGCCGTGGGGGCCATTTGGCGGATATTTTATTCTAGACTTAATCGGAACATGTCTTCTTTACAATCCAATACAAAAATCACAAGTATCTCACAAAATACGCGTTTCTATTTTAAAATGAAATAGTGCATTCTTACTGAGACACACTTTTATACAAGTAGCTGCAGATCTTAAATTCATGAGAACAATACTGGCAAACATGAAAAGTGTATTTTTTCCTTAAACAGTATTAAGAAAGCGTTAGCTATCAAATGAACTGTCATACTGCACTCACTTTTTAACTCATGTGATCAGTATACTCTGGCAAATCGTCGTGAATAGATTTACATTTGAACAACGCTGCCAAATTATCCAAATTTACTTTAAAAATCAAGCATCGATTCACGCAACTTTTAGAGGAGTTCGTGATTTTTGTGGCCACATAATCGTCCATCTGAGCCAGCCATCCGTTGAACTGTGGATACACTTCATTCCACATACTCCCTAAATGATTCAATAATACCTACACGTCGAAGGAAGGTGCGTACTGAAGAGAATATCGCTGCTGTAAACGAAAGTGTGGATGAAGATTAAAATTTATCGATTCGTCGTCGGTCGCAAGAATCTTAAACATCCAAAGCCCTTAACCTACACCGTTCGTTCTTTTGCCGATTGGCCTCTAGAGCATTTTGAGCGCAAAACTTGTGTTCAGCGATGTGGCTCATTTCTGGCTTATATAATAAATAAAATTGCCGCACGTGGAGTGCGACTACTCCACAACAGACCTACAGGCTTCATTATATCCAGAAAAATGCACCCTTTGGTACGGTGTACACGCTGGTGCCATCATCGCACCCTATTTCTCAGAGAATGAAACCAGAGCTCGCATAACGGTTAATGGAGATCATTACCGCACCATGATCAATGATTTTTTGCTTGGAAATATGGATGACATTGATCCGCACGAGATGTGGTTTCTACAGGATGGCGCAACGTGCAATACGGCGACCGCATCCATCGCTTGATTAAAGTCAAAATTTGGCGATAAGTTGGAGAAATGAAAATGTCAATAGACCTTAAAATTCGTGCTATTTGACACCTCTCGATTATTTCCTGTCGGGCTTCGTTAATTCATAGGTTTATGCTGATAAGCCAGCAAGAATTTAAGCCTTAGAGGCGACGATTGTTCGTGACATAAGACCAGAAATGCTCCAAATAGTGACCTAAAATTGGGCGTCCAGAATGAGCTTCGTCATGGATAGTCGTGGTGGCAACATACTCGAAAACATTTTCAAATGTTAATGCCATGTCAATACAATGTAAATACAAAATTCTTACAATTTCAGTTTATATCGCCCTTAAGAAGCACCCTTTACATGGATCCTGCAGGATGTTATCAGCGTGTAGACTAACAGGCGATGTGTCTATCTAATAGAAGCAACAAAGATATAGAATTGAACTAGATCCGAAAGATTTGAAAGAAGTTTTAAAAAATACCAAATAAAATTCAATATCAATAGTTGATGAGATGCCTACAAGCATACCAAATCTCTGCGAATATGACTTGTAGCCAAAATTAGCTGCTAACAAGGATACTTGTGGTTCATTTATTCATACATGTGCAAATATTGTGAAACATATCCCAACTCCAATATGTAGTTTACGATATAAAATCCTTAAGAATATTGATGAGTGCCGACAGGAAGCAACAACTTTGTAGGTTTTCACTTCATATTCGAATTGTATACAAATAATAATAATAATCATTATTATCTTATGCAAAAGGACCATCTTTCTATACACACCCCCACACATATATATAAATATACACATATATACTAAATTTAAACACAACACCCATTTTTTGGGACAACACTCTTAGCTGGAGGGATATATATCTACACAAAACATTCCAATCGATTGCCATCACCACCATTCCTGCTACCTGATTCAATTCATTTAGAGTGTCAACAATTCCTGATTATAACCCCCCGGACTCTTTCGGGTGTCCTTTGACGAAGGTGAAACCACTATAAAAACAAACTATAACAATACATTTTCAATTAATAGACAACGCCGGTAGTGGGAGTAAAGGTTTTTCACAGCTTTCATCACCAGATGAGAGTGTGTGAGGGAGAGAGAGAGAGAGACACAAAGGAGATGATGTAAAAGGACGAGTGCCTGCAAAGGACTGCCAGTACAATGGTAAATATGACTAAGGTTTCTTTTGTACAGGGGCAAAAAGGATTCCATTTCATTATTAATAGGAATTTGGAGGACTTTAAAGAAAGTGAAAAGTGTAAGATATCAAATAAGAAACAACAGCAGCATACAAGGGTATTATTAAATTGGCTAAAGGACATGTGAGAGAGATTAAATAAACAAATATATATATGTTTTAGAATGACTCGTTTTAATTGTGTTTTTGGTATTTGAAGAAAAGTGATGATGTCGTGGGTAACAGTGGTCTATCTTTACAAGTAACCACGGGTTTAGCGTTGAGTTCTATAGAACAATAATTGAAATCATACAACTTGAAGTACATCTGGTTCTTGGCTCTAAAACGCCTAGAAATATCGCCTTAAACTATGCCCAGCTGTACAGTTTTTGAATTGACGGAACCATAGAATTAAATACAAATTCTTATCCATGGATGATACCTCAGTTACCCCTTCGAAATCTTCTTTATCATTTCAGTATATAGACGAATGCGATATGGTGATAGCAATTCTGTCGTTGCAGGTGTGATTGAGATTTTGAAGAGATCGCCCTGGTGTTACTCACGTATCGTTTCGAAACGTCTACCCAGTGATACGTCTATCGTTTGTATACACAAGTGTGTCACCGCCTCTAGAGCAAATGTTCCAAGCTATGATCAAGTAAAACTCTGCAAAAATTGCTATGATTTTCTCTTCATTATTGGCATTAATATCTTGAAGTGATTGCCAGGGGATACTAAAACCTTCCGCAATCTTCTTTATCATTCATCGGTGGGAATGATGCGATTAAAGCACTTCTGCCAATTTAAGTCCCATTAAGATTTTGAAGAGATCGCCGGGAGGTAACTGATATAGCGGTTTGAAAGCTTTACCAACTGGTATCTCTACTAAAACCGGGGTTACTAAAACCTTTCGCTATCTTCTGTATCATTCAATGACGGGGACGATGCGGTGAATGCCTTTCTGCCAATTTAAGTCCCATTAAGATGTTGAAGAGCTCGACGGAGGGTACTGATGTACCGGTTTGGAAGCATTACCAACTGACATCTCTATCCTTTGAATACGCAATTATGTTACCGCTTCTAGAGTAAATTGTACAAACTGTGAACAATCGAAATCTACAACAGTCACCATGATTTTCTTATTATTATTGGCATTAGGATTTTGAAGGGATTGCCGGGGGTTACTAAAACCTACAAGTCGTGATCATGATTCTTTGTCACAGGCGTATTTCTCCATAATGTCGCTGTGAGTCAGAGAGCTGAAGGAACTGATATGTGGAAAAGACTGTCGTTTAACGAAAACTGACCTTGATTTGTTATTACTCGAAACCAGATTAATAAGCCTGGAATCAAAACTTTAACATGAAGGATACCAACTGAATATCCATTAGCATGAAGGATAACAGCTGAATATCTATGAAATCGACTGGCAGAAATGTGGGGCAGGGACACTAATCGGGATCAATAGTTTTACACCGGTTCCAAATGGCAATAACACGCAGGAGTAATATTTGAGGAACTTATTCCTAAATGAGTCCAATGATAATACCGAAGTGGCTGGAAGACGCACTTACGTGGACCGTATACTTCATCACTTAAAACTGTCCTTTCTCTATAAGTGCAATGTTTGTATGCGCGCCTCTTGTAGATGAGATCCTGGGTTCTATCCCTGCTCTGACCACTTTAAATTTCTTTCGGTGGCGGTCACCTCGCATAGTGGCGGAGTATTTAGCCGTCAAAAAACTCCGCAAAATACCGTTCGGGCCTGGTGTAAAACTGTAGGTCCCAATCAGTGAGTATAAAACTAGAAAGCGCCCAGCTCACTGATTGTGAGAAGCTGTCCAATTCCTTCATGGGATGTAATGGGAAACCATTTGTTTAATTTTAAGGTCACGTTAGGTAGAAGTGGCTGCCATTCCTCTTACACTTAGATCAATAAGGACCGTTGTGATACCACGGGAATTTATATTCCGTCCCCTTCGTTGTACCTGTAATCTGACCTGGTATGATCAGGGGACTTTCAAGTCATATGACACATCATGCCAATATTCCCAGATGTGGCTGCAAAAAGACTTACATTAGTCTATGGTAAACCAGTTGGTACTCTACAGGAAGGTCCTAAGATCGTACAACTTAATATCTTAAAAGGATATTAGTCCCCATGAAGTAAAATCCTAGATATCTCCTAATAATAATTTCGACGCTTTCATCCTCCTCTTCCCAATCTAGTCTAGCCTTTTTGCCTATTAAACAGCGTTCACAAGCTGAAAAATAACGGCCACAGCAACATTGCAGGAACCATGTATATGTTTGCAAGCATTGTTTTCGTGAATAGGAGGTCTGCTGCCTTTTGTTTCTTTATTGTGTGTCGCTTTTGTGTTTTCAGCAGTTTTCAACAAACATAGCCACATTTTGGTCACAAATGCATATACTTACATTTTAAAATATTATTCATTGTGTCCCAAACACTTTATATTAAATAGCAAACACAATGTGTTTGGCCACAAGTATACTATAGTTGCGTCTAGCCACACACACATTACATTTGCATCCAAACAACAAAAAAAGACACATTTTTCAGCGTGCAGTGATCGCAGCTGCCGGCATAGATATATCTTGTCCTGGAAAGGCTTTCAGGTCTAGCGTACGATTTACGTCACAACTTGGCTCTACCTAGATGGTAATCCTGCAATTTGTACAAGAAGACATGTTGAAAAAAAGGCCCCAGCAACATATTGCCGGAAACGTGTATATGTTTGCAAGTATTGTTTTCGTGAATAGGAGGTCCGCTGCCTTTTGTTTTTGTTATTGTCTGCCGCGTTTGTGTTTTCAGCAGTTTTCAAAAAACAAAGCCACATTTTAATCACAAATACATTATTATAAGTGTAACCTGTAATCGTTTTGTCCCTAACACGTTATATTGAATAGCAAACAAAATGTATTTGGACACAAGTATACTATATTTGCGACAAGCTACAAAACACGTTACATTTGCATCCAAACAACAAAAAAGACAAAATCTGCTGTGTTTGTTATTTTGTTGTCTGTCACGTTTTTGTTTTCAGCAGTTTTCAATAAACAAAGCCACAAAGTCACAACTACATATGTTGTAAACTATTAATCGTTGTTTCTACAACATGTACTATTGAATACCAAACACAATGTGTTTGGACACAAGCATACTATATAACAAACATGTCATATTTGCATCAAAACAAAAAAACAGAAATTTTTTTGCGTGTATCATTCGCATGGCTTATTAAGCACGAGCTCTTATGCAGAGAGGTTCATAACCACATACAGCTTACCCAGTGGAACATGTAATGCAGTCTCTTATCTCGACAGCTCAAACGCTCTGTGGTACTCTGGAATGTTCCTGTGCCGCCAGACCCATGTACGGTGAATTTCCGCACTGCTTGGCCATCTTATTTAGAGATATGGTTCAGGTGTGGACTGTTCTTGAAGTCAGGAATACAGATTGTAGAGATTTTATACCGGCCTTGCTGTCAGAGTAAATGTTGATACCCTAGGTGGTTATTACGTTCCGTTCCAGCGAAAGCGCAACTTCTCGGCTTTCAAGGGCGCACGCCTCAAAGACACTGTAATAGTCTGGTAGCCTTTGTGTATGTTGTATATCCAGGACTTTAGAATATACTTGAAAACCTACAATACCATCTTGTTTAGAGCCAACATTGTTGAAACCTAAATACCGTAAAAAAACCGGGTATGCGTCTACTTCAAGCCTGTCTGTCGTGAATATGAGTGGAGAAGTTTCTCTCAATGGATTTTAGACCCAATAGTGTAGTAGCCTAAATGACGGGAAATACCAGGTATGCGTTTGTTTCAATCCTGCCTGTATTGAATATGAGTAGAGAAGTTTCTCTGCATGGAGTTTAGAGCCAACAGTGTAGAATCCTAAATGCCGTAAAAACCTGGTATGCGCGTGTTTCAATATCCTGCCTGTCCTGAATAGGAGTGGAGAAGTTTCTCTGATTGGATTTTAGAGCCACCAGTGTAGAAGCCTAAATGCCGTGTACAACCTGGTATGCGTCTGTTTGAATCCTGCCTGCCCTGAATTTGAGTGGAGAAGTTTATCTGAAAGGAAAGAGCCAAAAGTATTGAAATGCTGTATAAATCCCGGTATGCGTCGGTATCAATCCTGTCTGTCCTGAATATAAATTGAGAATTTCCTCTCAGTGGATGTTTGTTTTTCGTTGACTATGATTATCGTATAAGCTTCCGTGTGTCCCAGATCCATAATATATACATATCAATACAAATTAGAAGACTTGCGGCTGGTTTCAACAATAATCAGGATGGGCTGCTATACAGCAGGTTAGCTTCACTGAAACGAATTTAGGAATGATGTATGGCTGTTAAAAATTAGATACTATTAAGATTTCAGGTTTCCTTTGTCTGAGTTTAAATGTAAATTCGAATTGAAATCTAACATATGGAAGATCAGATTTTTTAACGAATGGCGCCTAGGAAAGGAATTACTGCTTACATTTCTACACAGAAAAATAGCACAACGACTGTTCAGTTTTCACAGTAGGAGATAATTTGATGATTTCGAATGCGTTCCGTGTATTACATTCACCAAACTACTTTATTTGACCTCACACTTACAGACCTAAGTGTTTGAAGATATTGTAGCAGCCGGAAATTCGGTTATTGCCACCGATTTGCCATTGCCACAACCGAATTGAGGTTATGATGACTGAATTTAGGCCCCACAACTTAAACTTGGTTGAAGTAATCTCTAATTGGGTATGACAATCTCAAGTAGGCTATGGCAACATCTAATACGGTTGCGACAACCTCTAATTCGGCTGTGGCAAAACCTAATACAGTTGTGACAACCTCTATTACGATTGTGACGACCTCTAATACGGTTGTGGCAACCTCTAATTCATTTGTGACAAAATCTAATCGAGTTTTGAGAACCTCCAGTTTGGATATATTGTGGTTGAGACTACCTCTAAATTTAGTTACGGCTAATTCGGTTGGCTTGTCTGTGGATCCAAAACTAAATGATCATACCATATTTTCTTTCCCATATCTTTTCCCACGTAGTCCACCCAGTGATCTCCGAACTATCCACATTGGATACACTTCAAATTGAGCACTAACAGTAAAACCAAAAACGAACCTTCCTAATATGTCTAACTGTGTGCGTGAGTGTTAAACACCAGCACAAAAAAAAAGGTGTCAAATATTGTAAAGGATATGTAAGCGAATCCCTGCTAAGTATTGTTTGTACTGGTATTGAAAACGAACAAAGTAAATGAAAGTGAGGGTATATTGAGAGAATGAAATGTGTACTAGAGACTTTTACAAATCCTTAGTTATCTTTAGTTTTTTTTCTTCTCTTTTGCCTAAGCAGCTTAATGTGGTCACATTACCTTAGGCTGTAATTGTATCCAGTATCTTGTTAGTTTTCCGTTTCCTTGTTGGTCCTTTTTTGGTTCGGGAACTTTGTAAATTTAGTAATTTTTTGTTTCACACTCTTTTTTTAAGGCGACTCTTTTCTGGGTTCCTTTTTGTTACTTGACGTCCTTTGAAATTAATTTTAATTGATTTGTTTTGAGGGCAAACTTTTTAGTTGTTGTAACTTTTTCTTGTATATGCTTAATTATAATTCCGTGCCTTCACAAAAACACACACACAGACATTCGATGGGTGTGTAATCCTTTTTATCTCCCGAACAAACACCAAAGGATACAATGGAAAAGTTCATCAAGTTATCCACAATTGCTCTCTTTTTGTTTTCTGGTTTTCTCCAGAAAACCGCAATGAGTGATGATGCGGATGATGATGACGATGCGAGGGATGAGCACTGTTTTTTACGACACTTTAATGAGTTGATTTTGTTTTATGTTTTCCTAAGCGGAATCAGGATCCGAAAGAACTCGAAAGGACGTAATTTCGGCGGGGCGTTCGGCAAGAGGATGTCGCAAAACAATCTGTGAAAGCTTCATTAATACTGTTGTACGTTTTGCTTGTTGTTCTTCTTGGCTTTGCTTTAAAAAAGATGTAGAATTAGGGATTTTTTTGCACAGACAAACACACACAGCCAAACACGCAAACGTACGCACGTAGAGACACTCACGTTGACAAAGACAGGATGTCATGTAGGGATCAAAAAGGATTTTCACACGGTAATGAACGTTACAGCCACCGGTTTCAAGGAACACACGAACGTGCGTTATAATCAACTCTGTGTAATGATACAGTTGGCAATTGTACATACACATACGCACGTTAAGTTAGACGGCCAGACAGTTGTACCAAATTGAAGTTGTGGTGGTACTCGTAATCATCTCTTGGCATCTCGAAGTCTGTTCTGTGCCACAAATCACTTGATGACAAAGTGAAATTTTCTATTAATCCGATATGATGAATTTTCAATTCTTGTTGTATTAGACGAGAACAAAAGACTGTGAAAGTTGCACTACATGTGCAGATACATAGTTAGAGTTAGATAGAGTTGTTCCAAGGATTTTCGTGTTCAACAAAAAAACTGAAGGCACTGCCAGAATGTGAACATATGCTTTACTATATCAACAGTAGTAATGAGACAAAAGATTTGAAGTGATAGCGCTTTGGTACAGAGGGTACAGTTATGCACGAATATATGGTCCTTCAAGCCGGTAGGGGATTTTTTCGGAAGACGTAAAAGTTACTGTAAAATGGTTTGGACTGCGATGCATTTAGTCTTGTAAAACGTGGAAATATAATACTACGAGGTGTCAGGAGATGTAGATTGAAGGTTGCATTATGTACTTAATGATAATCAATAACCCATTATGAACTCTGAATCCCAAATCCTAACTTCAAATAAAATTTACTTTGATTCTTCGAGCACGGTATGGTACTTGTTTCCATTTACTAATGGTGGAGTACCGGTCTTCAACTGGGAAATTTTTTAGATTAGGAAGTTGAAAAAGAAATCCTATAATATAATTTACAAAATAAGCGAAAGCTGTTGCATTTTTCCAGTCAGTTAGGAACATTTGGTATACACTCGAAAAATGTATGTTAGTAATTATAGCAGAAAAGATCGCTGAGAAGGGAAGAAAACCATGTTTGCAATTTTACCCAGTATTTGTTTATTGTTTTAGCAAATATAAGTGTTATTATAACAAATATATATTTATTGTTTATCAACCATATACTTGTTGTTTTAGCAAACATATGTTCTTGTTTTACCAAATATATGTTTGTTGCAATAGCAGACAAATTAACTGCTAATAAGAAGAAAATACTGTTGGATGTTTATATGTAGTTAGTTTTATTTGTTGAGTGTATGATTGAATTGATTTCAATTGAATTGAATTGAATTGAATTGAATTGAATTGAATTGAAAGGAATGGAATTGATTAGAACTAAATTGAACTGAATCAAATTGAATTGAAGTGAATTGGATTGCATTAAATTCAATTGAATCGGAATGAATTGAATTGAAAGGAATGGAATGGAATGGAATCGAATTGAATTGAATTGTACTGCACTGAATTGAATTGCATTGCCTTGAATTGAATTGCATTGAATTTAATTAGCTTGAATTGAATTGAATTCAATTCAATTGAATTAAACTGACCTGAACTGAATTGAATTGAGTTGAATTGAATTGAATTGAATTGAATTAAATTAAATTGAATTGTTTTAATGCGAATTGAAGTGAATTATATTGAAATGGATTGAACTGAATTGAATTGATTAGAATTGAATAAAGTTTAATTGAATTGAACTGAACTGAACTGAATTGAATTGAACTGAACTGAATTGTATTAAATTGAATTGAATTGAATTGAATTGAATTGAATTGAATTGAACAGAATAGAAAAGAAAAGAAAAGAAAAGAATAGAATAGAAATGAATAGAATTGAATTGTATTGAATTGAATTGAATTGAAATGATTTGAATTGAACTGAATTGTATTAAATTGAATAGAATTAAATGGAATTGAAGTGAATTGACTTGAACTCTATTGAATAGAAAGTGAATAGAATGGAATTGAATTGCATAGAACAGAATTGAATTGAATTGCATCGAATTGAATTGAATTGAATTAAATTGAATTGAGTTTAACTGAATTTAATTGAATTTAATTGAATTGAAATGATTTGAAATGAGTTGAAACAAATTGAAATGATTTGAAATGAATTGAAATGATATGAACAGACTTGAATTGAATTCAAATGAATTGAAATGAGTTGAAATGAATTGAAATCAATTGAAATGAATTAAAAGGAATTGAAATGAATTGAAATGATATGAAATGAATTGAATTGGGTTGAATTCAAATGAATTGAAATGAACTCAAATGCATTGAATTGAAATGAATTGAATTGAATCGAATTGAAATGAATTGAATTGAATTGAATATAATTGAATTGACTTGAATTGAATTGACTTGAATTGAATTTAATTGAATTTAATTGAATTGAAATGTATTGAATTGAACTGAATTGAGAGGAATTGAAATGAATTGATATGAATTGAAATGATATGAAATGAATTGAATTGAATTCAAATTAGTTGAGATGAATTGAAATGAATTGGAATTAATTGAAATGAATTGAATTGAATTGAATTGAATTGAATTGAAATGAAATGAATTGAATTTAATTGAATCGAATCGAATTGAATTGAACTGAACTGAACTGAATTGAAGTGAATTGAAATGATATGAAAGGAATTGAATCGAATTCAAATTAGTTGAGATGAATTGAAATGAATTGCAATTAATTGAAATGAATTGAATTGAAATGAAATGAAATGAATTGAATTGAATTGAATTGAATTGAATTTAATTGAATCGAATTGAATTGAACTGAAGTGAACTGAACTGAACTGAACTGAACTGAACTGAACTGAACTGAATTGAATTGAATTGAATTAAATTGAATAGAACTGAATGGAATTGAAGTGAATTGAACTGAACTGAATAGAACTGAATTGAATGGAATTGAATTGAATTGATTTGAATTGAACCTCATAGAATTTAAATGAATTGAAGTGAAGCGAAGTGAATTGAATTGAATTGAAATCAACTGAATTGAATCGTATTGTGTTGAATTGATTTGAATTGAATTGAATTGATCTGCATTGAATTGAAGATTAGTTAAATTCTATATCCATTGGAGTCTTTGGAACGAAATCAACTATGGAATGTTTTAACCAAGCGAAGGTTGTATAATCGTTTGCTAAACATTGTCCGGAAGATCTAAACAGAGTCCTTTAACGCGAATGCCTATAGGAATTTCGCATAGGCATCTTCCAATTGTGCTATCCATGGCCAACTTTATTTTTCAATTTTAGTGAAATCGCAATACTGTGCTTTAACTTAATGCCAAAGTGACAGTCGAGCTAGACGTTAATAGCAAAGTGGCTTTCGAGCCCATAAAGAACAAACAAATTCTTTGCAATTCGGAAACATTAGTATAATGAATGTTCTTGTTGGCAAATTTTATGTAGTCCTTTGAGTCAGAAAATTATGTGGATTAGCTATTTATTTTCCCACACCTAAAGTGTAAAAGTCATATTGCCATTCGTTAATTGCCAAACAAGGACGAATAGACTGCAGGTCGAATGATTGTAAATTGAAGTTATTTGATTATTACGAACAATGTTGTAACAATTGTGACCCGATGGTAGACTGTTCTGCACAATCAACTAGATGACGATGTTAGTCAGGCACACAATATAATCGGGATCGGGGTTTGAAAACCAAGGCTGGATCTTTCAGTGTTTTTTCTTGTTCAAGTGTTTGATATGAACTAACTTTCTCATTGCTTTCCAAACGATAATTCCAATAATGTTCCTTTAATGCAAAAGTAAAAATGGTCCTTTGAGGGGAATTTTATATGACTAATGGTTGTAACATTAACTCATGTATCTCCCACCAAAATCTATATAACAAGAATCGAAAAACATTTCCCAGTATATATTTCCCACCAAAAACTATGTCATGAATTTGAGTCCTTCACGCCACAAGTAAATTCGTTAAAAAATATTTCTTCTACTGAGAAGTTTAAGCGGTTGTTCCTCCATCTCTGCCAAAGATCACAGATTTTATCAAATGATTTTATAAATTTTTGATCCAAAGTGTTAAAAATCCCCACAACCAAATATAGTTTTAGTCTGACACACTTGTGTGGGCTGCACAAAATATTGACAAAGGATCGATGTTTTGGCTGCATTAAAGGAAGCTGTCACCGGATGCCTCCATAGCGTTGTGTCCGTGTGCGTGAGTGTACAATCAATCGATATCCAAATTTTAAAATCATTTATTATTTGCCAGTACCGGAAATTAAAAATCTGCTTTAGCTGCTGTTGTTTCGAAACAAGGATAACTTTGCAATTGAGTGTAAAAGTAAGACAAAATCCAAATAATGCGAATTGTTGTTGCAGAACTTTTTCGTTTTTGTTGTTGTTTTTATGCGGTTTCGTTTAGGAGGAAAGAGTAAAGATGTTGCAAGTAACGCGCGCGAGAGATTAGAAATAGTAAACTCCGTTAAAGGTAACGTCACGTAACGCTTCCTTTAGTTGTTAGCCGGACAACCGTTAGCTTAAAACGTTCAACGAAGACTGACACATATGCAGAGTAACCTCAACCAGGACATTTCGAGTTACACGATTTGTATGGTAAACCCCCACAAAAGTCACCATGGACAAACTTAAGGTCACATGCGCAGCAGCAGGGGCGCTCTTACACTCTCATTAGTTGACAAGGTGGTGGCTTATGAGAATGCGCTTTTTTCGTGAGGTCATAATCAAAACAAAAACAAAACATTTATTAGGCCGGCAAAGGATTCTCGCAAGGACTCTAGAGTGCAAAGATTTAAGTTGCGCTCTTGGGCTCGCGCTCGCTCTCTAGCACAAAGTTTGTGTAAAATGTATTGAAATGTTTTCAACACAAAACAAGAATGCAACTGTTGCGCCTTTGCTGCTGCTCAGCTTGAGTTGTTGGCAACTATAGAGCATAAACTTGTCGACGTTGTAGTTGTTGGTGGTGGTGTTGGTGTTGTTGTTTTGACGCACCTAATGAAATGCTAATCATCTCAGTTATCTCTGCAACATGCAACACCAGTTGTTCACTGAATACCGAATTACATATAAAATAATTCCACTACTAAGAAACCCCGGTGATTTCCTCCCTTTGTCCTGCAGTTTGTTGTGTACGTGAGAGTGTAAAATTCCTTTAAACTTATACTTGTTTTACATGGACTATGTAGGAAAAAAAATGGAGAACGGGAAGGAGCACAGGACATTGAGAAAAAATTGTATGGAATTCCACCCTCATCCCCACCCAAATAAAAGGAAAGAATACCCATCTCATTTGTGTCATTTCAAATACTTATGCATTGTCAAAAATCAATCTAATTACATTTCGCAGGACCTTATGAAAAAATCTAATTTCCGCTTTGTTTTCGCCCCCAAAATGTTGGCCAATTAAAATTTTAATGAAAAAACTTTCAGATTCCTGCCCAACTGCCAGGCTTAGTTGTGCTTGTTGCTGATATGTTGTTTTGGACTAGCTGACGACCCTAGCGTTGCGTTCTCATCGTCCTCCTCATCCTCCAACTCCTTTTCCTACTCTGCTTGCTGTTGCCCCCAAATATTTGCCATAGAGTAAATATATATGGGACTTTGTCATTATGAGCCTTTAGTTTGGTGTTTTGTTCGTGTTCAGTTGTTGTTGTTGTTGTTGGACCCAAATGATAGCAATGCAAAATGTTTGTTGGTTGGCAGGCAGCAACATTCCATTGCTGTGGTGTCTGATGACGGCCAGAGACGAGAAAAATCAAATTAAAAAAGGTTAATTAATTTCTATTGACATGAGGTAATGCCTCTTTGGACGTTTAAATTGATGGCCGCCCATTTCTGCAAGGAACAGTTTTTCGCTTTTACATCTTTGTTGCTGCTGCTGTTATCCTGGAGCACATCGTGGGTGGTATCCGTCCATCAAGGGGCGTCAATGTTGCTAAACTTTCGTAGAATACATTAAAAGTTACAAATTCAATAAATTTTCTCCAAAAAAAATTTACTTTAATTAAATAAAACACAAGTCCGATACAAGACAATACAATACCCAACACGATTCCAATAGGTTTTATAGTGATATGTCAACTAAGGACAACAACTGGTCGTAAGCGTCAATTGAAATAAGACGAGGGAAATTAAACTACAAAATGTACAAACATTATATAATTGGATAATTCCAAGAAACTGTAATAGCCTGGTAAATTTAGATGTATAGATATGTCCAGATTGACAATGCGACATGTCCAACAAATAGGTTTTATAAATTCTGAAGAAGTAAGATAATACTATTGCTCTTCGACCCACGTACTAATTACAGTCCTTTACCTCGTCCTGCATTCGGTTAATATGATAAATATCCGGAATTTGCGTCTAAAGGTCAATTTATTTAATAACCATTAGTAGCCTCTTGAAGTCCTTTGGCAACAAATTGACCTTCAAGTAATAATATTCATATGTATGTATATCCTTTCGATTAAGCGATTAGTAAAACTAAGCAATATTTCGATAAATTGCTCTTGTTTGTTCACCTCAATTTAGTGTTGGTGTCAGAAAAATGTTTACTCAATTTATAATGGAAAAATAAATACAAATGTCCTTACCGAATTCATGTTGTCCCCCGAAGGAATCATAATTTCTAGAAAGGCCTAAAAATAAACCATTTAAAATTAATGTCCATTATAAATTTTGTGCATAGGTCAGCGAATGCCAGACACACAGACGTATACAGACGAATAAACTAAGACAATCCTTTTTTTTTCAATTCCATAAATCTAAGAAATGAAACCAAACAAATTATCTGGCCAGGACACGCAAATCGACATGGCGCAACGCATGAGGCCGTAAATCGATTAACAGCCAGACCACAGAAGGTGGCAAGAAATACAGCGTCTAAGTCCCTTATCCCGTTGCACGACGATATTGACCTATTACACCATCAAAACGAATTTTGTTTTTGCTTTTTTTTTGTTTTTGGTAGGCCCAACGGAAATCGCCGCCACAGCACAAAGGAGCTAAACTAAATGGAGTCCTTGACAAACCCATGAATTATAATAACACTAAGAGCGCGAGCAACGTTTCAATGGAAATAGCGAAAGGAAATGGTCGGAAGGCATTTAATACGACAACTAAGACCACATAGAATTTGAAATGAACATGGAAATGTTATTGGACAAACAACACTTAGAGGCAGATGTAGGTGTACACTCGTGTTATATGGGTGGATAGGTGTGATGGTCAGCTGTGACTTGTTACGGTGGTTGTGGTGTGATATGGCGGTATCTACCCATTCAATGGTACTCAACACTAATTAGAACTGACCACGCAGCATTTTTATTTGAAAACTTAGGTCTAGCTGCTGTCCATGGATGGTTATGGGAAAGATGTTGACAAAGGGGGCAGCGCTGATGGAGGTAATAGTAGTCACGTCAAAGATGATGATGAAGTTCAAGTAGGTATTTTTAGAAGATTAGTATTTATTACACTTATGAACCCAGTGAAACTATTTGGTCATCCAACAAATAGTATAATACGTTAAAGCTGAAGCAAATAAGGCTTTGATTTTATACATCACTGTATTTTTGGAAAGATCAGTTTTAAGACTGATATCACGAAACGGCCTCACTTTATTTGATTTTAAATTTGAATAATATTCATACCTGCAATTTTGGAATTGTGAAATGTTGAACCATAGAACTCCAATATCTTCATATCGTTAATTTAAATCATAGATAAAGGAAATAATAGATATAGCGCGACCATTGTCAACTTTGTTCAACAGGTGGTGTCCTGTACTTCTGGCACTTTCACTGAAGTTTCCATAATTCTCATTGACGTTGATTCAAAATTGTGGGAATTTTAGTGAAAGTAATTTAAACAATGGAAAATGTCACAAAATTTATGTGATTTTACATAACAGCATTTGTTTCTTATATAAAAAACTTTCCAAAGCCTTGAGCCCGTTGTTGGGATATCAATAGGAGAAAACCCGTAAGACCGTCCAAAGATGAACATCATTAATCCAAAAACTTTCCGCCCAAAAACTGTAGCAACTTCTGTGGCTGCAGATGCCAAAACCGTTAAAGCGTCTGAGGACTCTCAACAAGGAATGGTAGCAGAACCGGAGGAAGAACCAATTTATTAGGGCATAGACGGTGGTGACATGGCTTTGCAAATCGATGACCATCAGATATTCTATGTTAAGTAACGTATTATATTCTTGATATTTTTTTTTGAAATTTATTTTTCTATTGACATGAAATTTTAGATTTTTATTGTCATATTTTTTGTCTTTTTTTTTTGTTTTGGGAAAAAAAATCCCATTCATTGCTTTCAAAGACATCTAGCAAATTACCCAATATACTAAAATTTTCCCAACATTTGTGCTTCATCTATTTGTTTACTTTATCTATGATATAAATCACTAACAACAGGTGGGGCAATTGTAATCATCCAATGCTCTTGTGTTTAAATATTTTTTTTTATTGAAAAACTTTGGTTCTGCTTGCGAAATTTGTTTTTCTAATCCATTAGAATTTATTCTATCAAGTCGAGAAAATGATATCGGTCAAGTGGCCGCCGCCAGAGTTGATGACCATACGCGCTCGTTTTTCTATCACTTTTGCCAGAACTTCAGGCGACAGGTTCTCGCATTCTTGGCGCATATTTTCCTTAAAGGCTTCAAGAGTCTGAGGCTTATTGACGTAAACCCGTGACTTCAAAAAACCCCATAAAAATATGACCTAACTTTTCAACCTTGCATGCCGTGCGGGAGTTTTCACGGCGCGTTGGAAGGTTGCTAATGTCCAGCCAATCCCTAAAAGAGGTGATGCAAGTAACCCTGCAAATTACCGCCCAATTGCAATTTGTTCTGCGCTATCGAAGGTTGTGGAGAGCATGGTTAACCACCATCTTGTGAAATATCTTGACTCCAATCACCTTCTTAATGATCGACAGTATGGCTTCCGTAGAAAGAGATCTACTGGAGACCTGATGGCGTTCCATTCGTAACAGTGGAGTCGATCCATCCACCGGCTTGGTTAGAGAAAGATAGATTCCCTTGATATTTCCAAGGCCTTTGACAGAGTATGGCATATGACATGAACTCTTGTCAAAGCTCGCTGCTTTTGGTGTCGGTGATAACATCACTCGATTTATATCGAGTTTTCTCAGAATTGTTATAGATGGGGTTTCATACGACGAGCATAAATTGACTGCAGGTGTTCCACAGGGCTCTGTTCTTTCTCTTTCTCTTTCTCTTTCTCTTTCTCTTTCTCTTTCTCTTTCTCTTTCTCTTTCTCTTTCTCTTTCTCTTTCTCTTTCTCTTTCTCTTTCTCTTTCTCTTTCTCTTTCTCTTTCTCTTTCTCTTTCTCTTTCTCTTTCTCTTTCTCTTTCTCTTTCTCTTTCTCTTTCTCTTTCTCTTTCTCTTTCTCTTTCTCTTTCTCTTTCTCTTTCTCTTTCTCTTTCTCTTTCTCTTTCTCTTTCTCTTTCTCTTTCTCTTTCTCTTTCTCTTTCTCTTTCTCTTTCTCTTTCTCTTTCTCTTTCTCTTTCTCTTTCTCTCTGTTTCTCTTTCTCTTTTTCTTATATTCTTTGGCGATCTCATAGTTCAGACTGTGAATCCAATCTATTCTTTTGCGGATCACAGTAATCCCAGTCATTCTTATTCATTCGACCGTAGGCCAAGTCTTCAAGAGATTGAAGTCAAATGCCGGACGATAAATGAAACACTCGGCCGGGAACTAGAGTCTATTGTTGATTGGGTTCAAATGAATAGAGTAGATTTTAATGCGGGTAAGACCCAGTGTTGGTTGTTGCCGCATTTGCGGATTGCTGACCCAGGTGTGTCGTCATTGTCTATGGACGGTGTGGATATTGGTGAATCAGACGCTCTTGATGTTCTGGCATGAAAATACAATGTGATGTCCGTTGGGCAAAACATGTTTGTGAAGTGTCGAAGGATGCTTTCAAGTTCCTAAGCTTTTTTAAGCGGTGCAACAAAAACTTCACTCCATCTGATCTTCTTAATATCTACACCACCTACGTCAGGCCAAAGACGGAATATAACTCCCATATATGGGCAGGTGCTCCTAGGACCTCTTTGGAGCTTCTTGGCCGTGTCCAGAGAAGAGCGATGGTGTTGATTACGGGATAGTAGGGTATCCTAACCTGTTGCCTCCCTTGAGCATCGCCGAAATGTGGGTTGCGTGTCGCTGTTCTATCGATACTTCCATGGTATGTGTTCCTCGGACATTCGCCAACCTATGCCAGATGTGAGGATATTTAGCCGAAGTACGCGGCTTTCCAGGAACTCTCATCTGCTTTTAATCGCGTGGCCGATTGACCGTGCTACAGACTATAGAGACTATATTCCTTATGTGGAATAAACTTCCGGCTAGTGTATGTCCCACCAGTTGTGACATACACAAATTCAAGGCAAATGTAAACAGACACTACTCCCTCTTTCCACCCTCCACTACTACAATTTTACTCCGCCAACACAATGCACTGCATTTATAGGGGACATCCCCTGAGTGTTGGCTTGATAAAATAAAACTCTTTACTGACCATGACCTGCTAGTTAGTTCGCTGCCGCTACTTCAACACCATCATACTTATTTTCTGGCAAAGATTATTATTGTACAACAACCACGTGTGTGATGCTAACGCTGTGTGTTGTTTACATGTATTAACTTTGATAGATTGCCCTAGCCATGCCTATAGATGTTAACACATCAAAAATGCCCCGATAACACCCCCGGCGTAAACAGCACACCTCGCAGTAACTTTGAGGGGGTGTAATGATTCTTCGTGTGTGATACAAGGATTTTCCTTATTCACGTAACCACTAAGATGAAAATGAGCCTCATGATAATTTTCGAGGAAAACTGGTCCAGCTCTTCGTTGAGATACACGAAGGCTTGAGCGAAGGCTACACGCATTTGGCGGTCAACTGCTAACAGCTGGCGCACTGTCCCCACTTTGTAAGGGAACATCTTCATATCTTACACCAAAATTCTGCGTAGGGACAAGTGGCTAAAACCCAATTACAGGGCATATCTTATTCCGGGCTCCTCTTCAACAGCTTGGGCTTCAGCAGCTATATTATCAGCAGAATAGCTGCTCCGGGCCGGCTTGCCTTGGGAATATCTCCTGTTGTTCCAGTCTCTTCAAGACGAGTCGACAAATGGCGCAGTGTTTATCCAGTTGATGTCGGACGGCTAGGAAATCTGCGACGAAATTCACGCTGCGGCAACACAACCGACGAATTTTTGCGCAAAAAAATTTAAATAATTATTTCGCGGTCTTGCGGAGTAAACCGGTTTATGGCTTGGTGGTTTGTATTCTGCGTTTGTTTACTTCATAAATGTTAAAACCGAATTGACATTTGGCGCCATTTGCAAAAGTTATAGTGGAAAATTTTGCAATTTGAAATTTTTGAATATTAAAAATTTTATGACTTATATTATGGTTTCATCATACCATGGTGTAGTGAATGGAATGGAATGCTACAATGTGGACATCCTAGACCTAAGCGAAGTACGTGGACTTAATAGTGGAAAATCGCAATTACTGGTCACTGCTATATATACTCCGGCATTAATACGCAATGTATAAGCAGAGTCAGCTTCTTCTTTCAGATAGGTCGCAACGTCAGAGCGAGGTTTAATTCGTAATTCGGCAGGCTTTCTAAGGTACAGGCGAATACACCTATAGAAACTGATGAGGACAGTGTTAAGGATGAGTTCTGTAACCAATTGGATTTTGCTGTAAGCTCTTTGTTAATTGGTGACATTAAAATATTTCTGAGAGATTTCAATGGCAAAGTGGTCAACGACAGGAATTGTTGGGAAGACATGGCCTTGGAACTGTGAGAAATGACAATGGTGACAGACTCAAAGTTTTTTTGTACTCGCCATCAATTGTTTATTGGCGGAACGAAATTCCTCCACATTAATATACACAAGTATAAATGGGAATTACCTGATATTCAATCCTTCAATCAAATTGACTAGATACTTGTCAGCTAAATGTTTCTGGGTTTCTTACTGGACGACAAAACTAGACGTGATGCAGATAGTGATAGCGACCACCAACTCTTAGTGTGCACCTTCCGTCTCCGTTCAGCGTCTGTCAACGGTATTGGAGGCAAAATCGTAAAATATAATACAGATTGCAGGACCCATTCATCTCAATGAGGTACGACCAATCTCAATGCTCCAGATAGTGATAGCGACCAAAAACTCTTAGTGTGCACCTTCCGTCTCCGTTCAGCGTCTGTCAACGGTATTGGAGGCAAAATCGTAAAATACAATACAGACCGCAGGACCCATTCATCTCAATGAGGTACGACCAATCTCAATGCTCCAATTTGGCACAAGACAGTGAAAATACTTGGTCAGGCGTTGAGCGAACGCTGAAGGAAACAGCCATGGAAAATACCAGTTTCCCATTACATTCCATGAAGGGATTGAGGAGAGCTTCTCACAACAACTGAGCCGTCGGCTTTATAATTTTTCACTCTCAGATTTGCACCTACCTATGTATAAACCTTGGACAACTGCAGAATCCTGAACCGAAATTCGGAATCGTGAACGCCTGCATAATATGCGCACGCGATCCAAGACAACAACGTTGAAGAGGCAGTTAAAATCAGACTATCGGCAATCAGTACGTTGAGTGAGTTATATGGTCCTTCAGAATACGACAGCTATCTGAAAAATATAACGAAGAAAACCGAAAAGCTGCAAACATATCGTAGGTAACCTCCCTATTGTGTACTCTTCAATAAAAAATCTGAGTGGTCGTGGTATATTCGTGCCTTCATTAAAGGCTAATGAAGGCTAATGAAAGCGCGGATATATCATGCCCAGATCAGCAAGTGGAGAGATGACGTGTATTGTTTACAACACAATCTAGACTTCCGGAAGATGAAGATCGTACCCGTTCGGCAATATACTCACATCGCAAACCTAAATCTTTCAACGGAATCGCCGTCGCAAGCCGTTATCGAGGCGGCACAGGGTAAAAAAGGAGGATGACAAGTCATCTGATGCTGATAATATTCAGCGTTAACAGGTGTCATCTTGCCGGTTATCAGAATATCATGCATAGACAATAGAATCCTTACGCAGTGGAAAGAGGGAGTGGTTATCAGAAAAAAAGGTTTCGCATTACCTCCCATAAAGAAATTGGGGAGATCTTCTCACGACAAGTGAGCTGTTAACTTTCTAATTTTATACTCACTGATTGGGACCAACAGTTTTACACTATGCGAGGTGACCGCCACCTAAAGAAATTTAAGGTGGTCAGAGCAGGGATCGAACCCAGGATCTCATATACAAAAGGCGCGCACACTAACCATTGCTCCACCGATGGCCACTGGACTGGTTATTACTATCCCGAAAAAATGTGATCTAACGGTGCGCCGGAACTGGGAAGATACTACATTGCTCAATACAATACGCAAAGTAATGGTGACCCTTGTACTTCAACGGATCCCACCAGTGGTGGAGCACAGTCTGCGGAAGGAGCAGGCGGGCTTCAGGTCTGGTTGTGCGTCTGCCGACCACGTGAACACACTCCGTGTAATCATAGAACAAACAGTTGAACCACTCTCACCTCTGTATCTACTTTTTTTAGACTTCGAACAAGCTTTCGACTGTGTTCAATTTGTGTAGATTCTGTAGTCCACGTTGACCAAAAAGAGGATTCCGCACAAGATACTGTTCATGATCTGTGAACTGTACACAGATGCAGCGAACTTTATCTTTATAATAGAAAGGAAAGCTAATTCTTCGCCACAACTGTAGGAGTTAGATAAGGATGAGTCTTCTCCCCCACATTATTTCTTCTACTTATGGTCGAGGTAATACACGCTGAAAAATCTGAAGTTTTTTGTTGTTTGGATGCAAATATAACATGTATTTGGAGCTTGTCGCAAATATAATATACTTGTGCCCAAACGCATTGCGTTTGCTGTTCAATTTTACATGTTTGAGACATAATGATTAATATATTATAACATATGTGTTTGAAACTCAAATATATCTGTGTTTGTGATAAAAATACAGCTGTGTTTGTTGCACTATTTATGCTCTCGCGACCGTAAGAGAATAAAAGAGGAACAACGAGAGAGTTTGTCTTGTAAGTGTGTATCTGTATTTTTGCATTATTCTCTCAGTCAGTGATTCATAAATATTCCTGAACGTGTATGTAAATTGTAGATGAAGTCAATGTTTGTTACGTTGGCGGATGTACTATGTTTTAGTTTCATGTTTTCACTCGTCACTGGTTCATCGGCCAGGGGATATCAAAAGCGCTTGATCAGTGAAAAAAGTATAAACAACGGCTCGGACGGTTAAATGGTTTGTGATGTTGCTTTGGTTTTTGTGTATGTGTTTCGCATATATATGTATGTGTGCTACCAAAGTGAGAAACTATTTTGAGAAAAGAAAATATAAAGGGCAACAACGTGAAGCCCTTTGTCTGTCCGCGCCTTTACTGAGAATATCGGAACGGCGGACCATTTGTGGAATATAAAAAAACAGATGTAATTAATAATCACTTGTCTTGCTTGAACTAGATTTGTATATAAGTATATTGTTTGTGTACCAACGCCTAGTGATAACCAACGCATAGTTGAAACCTTCTGAAAAACACGTGAGAGACAACAACGAAACGAGAAGTAAAAGAGTAGCACAATCCCATTTCATGAAAAAAAACAAATAATGCATTCAATGCAAATAAATGTAAAAAGGAACGTTGAAAATCCTTTAAATGTTTGTATTAATTATTTATAAATGTTTATTAATATTGATAAAATTAATTACGATGAATGATACATATATATTGAAATCAAACAATAATTCGTTTCTAAATATTATTATGTTTGAAAGGATATACGCATATGTTTCCATGTAAGTATATGAAGGTTTGCTGGAAACATGCGAATGCTTCCACGTAAGTATATGGATGTTTGTAATGAAGAAGGCATATGTGTCCACGTGAAAGCATACATGTTTGCCAGTAAACATGTTACTGTTGACATTTAAATACAAGTGAGTTTGGAACTTGCAAGGATATGAATGTTTGAAGAAAGTTCCAAATGTATATATGGTTCCTGCAGTATATGTTTGGGAGAATGTGCAGCAGAGGCCGTTTTTTCCTGCGTGTAGTCCAATGAAGATGACCCTATCTTTGAACCTTTTTTCACTTTTTAAGGGGAGGTTTCTATTAATAGATGATCTTCTTGATTGCTAAAGAACATTGATGTAACTGACACTGTTTGTTGTACTTTATATTTTATATGACAATGAATTCACTCCCACTTAGGTAAAAGTGAAATGCGTAACAACTTCAGAATCCCCCTTCTTGATTTTAATATTTAAAAACTTTAGAGATAATAATTTCTCACATTCATTGTGCCAAAAGTTGTGCTGGGATATTACAACATTTCCCTAAATCAAGTAAGAACTTTACGCCAATGACGAACGGCGTGTGAAACGAAATACTGCCAAAATACTCGGTTCGTTTATATTTGTGTTATAATCTAGAGTCGTCTCCGCCACCACCTTTTCCATTGACCTAATGATCCATTAAAGAGAACTCCATTAGTGTTAATATCCTTTAAATGCCTTACAAGCGGCCAAAGATTACTAGTGATCCCTGGACAACTGGGAGGCGAGGTGATTGAAGCATAACCCTAACAAAGAACAAAGTGGGCATTCCACATCAACGCTCGGACGCTTGAAGAATAACTCTCCATATTTAGTTATAGCAAAGGACAAACTTTCAATGGTTCGGTTATTCCTTTTTTTGGCCAACCTCCCACGCCACGCCATTCCAGGCCCAAGTGCATGAGTGAGTGACACATTTTATGCATTCCTGTCAAGTCTGATGAATGTTTTCCTAAAGTTTGTTAAAGTGCTTCATGGAAAGCAGTGTAGTGTATGTAGTCTAACGCCAACCACGCGACAATACCAAATAACTGAATCCCACAAAAGCTCAATATGATGCTGAACTTGGGCTATACTGGTACCCATTCTTCGTCGGCTTTGGCTGATTTTTCATAAATGCCTTTGGGCACTTTTGGTTTATGTTATTCACGTGTCTCGTACGTGACGTACTTTATTGGTATCACAAAACTTTTGTTAGATGATTTTGCCCATATTGAAGTTATGGCCAAAATCGATAATACTCACACGCACTCGTACAGCAAATTTCGATGCCCAAATTTTGTATGGCGTATGAATTCATTGGCAGATCATGGACCTGAGTCCTTGTCAGGCAAACTAGAAAATAACACAGGCCAGGAAACGCATACAACAACGGCTGTCAGACAATTAGTGTTAGTGGCAGTTGTGCTCGTGTGCGTGTGTCAGGCATTCGGTGGCTCACTCGTTCATTCATTGATACTCTTGACATTTAATGATGACTTTCCCTCATGGACGATGGCGGCAACGTTCTCATTGTCAATGCGACCAAATCTAATACATTCCTTCTTGTCTCGGGTGGATGAGGGATTGGCCCAATGTTCACGTATGTGATGGCTTCACAGTATCGAATGCATGTGACATTCATGGTGACAAAGTTATGACATACAAGTAATTTGAGTTGTGTTAAATAACAAGAATGCATGGCCAGAGACGCAGCTATGTGGGAGGGGTTAAGAAGAGGCCAGAGGACTTCAATAAAGCAGTTACAGTTTTGAGAATTTTATGAGGGAATATTGAAAACTGTATTGGTTTGATGTGCAACATTTCATTCTATTCTAAACTACGTCCCTGTTATAGCCTTTAGTACAGGGTGGCTTTCTGGCCTGCGATACGTTAAGGGGTGAGTTTGTCATTTACTCGCATAGCTCTTTAAAACGCTTCCGAAAACATAACATTTGCTCATGCCCCATTCCACCCTGGTAACATTCATTCAAAGAAGCAATCAAAAACTGAAAACAGGCCTAGATATAAACAGGGTTAACAAGCATCTGACAGCCAGACACACGGACACACATTGAAACGCATATAAGGACATCCTTAGCAATATTTGATACAATTTACATTAAAAATAGTTACGATATTTTGACAAATTGATTTTTCATGCACTCTCTGGGGGTACTTGATGATGAACTACGGCGACACATCAGAGCCAGTGCCAGTGGCTGTGGCTACATGACGATGGGAGCGGCAACATCAACCCGTGACTGCATAAAAGCAAAGCAGCACTTTAATGAACCCAGTACAATGATTATGATGACGATGATGTTTGAATTCAGAGATAAGAAATGACACAACAATGACGTATAGTTTTAATCCGTAAGGAGTACAAGGATAACAACATACTCTGCTCTGTACACCATCATGCTAATCATAATCGATTCTTTTATTGGTATTTTGCCTTTTCCTCTATATACTCTAATGTACATAAATTTGTATCTAAAAAAGAATGATAAGAGCTTTTTAATTCCCATAGATGTGATGTTTTAATAAGAAAACTTGAAAGGATGTTGCATTGGGTCGAGTTGAAAAGAGGATACACTACGTTAAACGTAATAGATGTGATCCGAAAACTTTACTCCAGACATGGCTATGATAGTTTTCTGTAATATCTTCTTCTGGCATTTGGAGATTTTGAGTAAATTAACAGCTGATTATTGTATTGAAAAGCAGATGTTTGCTTCAACGAAATCTCAAACCACGAGATTTCGATTGCACTGTGGAAAGTTCAACTGTTTATTTTGAAATATTAAACCATAGTGATCAAATACGTTAAGCCCCTTTCGAAATGGAAACGTTGAATTGCATTTCAATGTGGTGGAGGACAATGGAGACTACATAGAAAGAAACACGTATTTTGGATCGCATTAGTGCAAAAACATTTCTTTTGCCCCAAAACTTTTTTGTTTTGCTACTTAGTCTCATGCTGACATCATGATAACCCTAAAAGTGTATACCTATGCCCAAAAGTATATAACTTCGCCCAAATTGAAGACTTGTATCGTAAAATGTATTTCTTTTATTGTAACCGAACTATCAGTTGCCCCAAATAGCCATAATTTACTTTTGCAGCAAATAATGAAAACCGTTAGTATAAACGAAAAACCAGCAACACTCTAGGGTAATCACTCTCATGAATTGCCTATCTCTTCTCGGAGAGAGCCAAGCTCATTCAAGGACAGCCGTACACTACACGGTATATTGAACTGATTCTGTCCAGCAAACCAGCAGAACATAACAGAAGATTTGAACGATTTATGGCAGGCCTACAGCAACATATTACAGGAACCATGTATGTATTTGCAAGCATTGTTTTCATAAAATTAAGATCTGCTGCTTTTTTGTTATTTGTTGTCTGTACGTTTTTGTTTTCAGCAGCTTTCAACAAACAGAGCCACAGTTGGGTCACAAAAATAAATATTATAACCTATTAACCATTGTGTCTCTAACATGTAATATTGAATATCAAACACAATGTGTTTGGTCACAAGTATTATATGTTTGCAAGAAGCAACAAGCACGTTATATTTGCACCCAAATAACAAAAAATACAGTTTTTCGAAATGTATAATGGTAGTCCGAAGGCCCACCCTATAAACGGAATCGTGATTTGAAATTGATACAAAGTGCAATAGAAAGGGGATGTCTGTAAATTTATTTTCTCTTGCCAGGTTTGCTAGCTGGCCTTTGGAGAAAGTGCGGCTTAGAACGCCTTCACACGCTAAACATTTTTCTCTTTTTGCTGTTTGGATGCAAATATAACGTTTTTGTAGCTTGTCGCAAATATAGTATACTAGGGTCCAAACACATTGTGTTTGATATTCAATATAATATGTTTAGCACACAATGATTAATAGGTTATAATACATGTATTTGTAGCCCAAATGTGGTTTTGTTTGTTGAAAACTGCTGAAAACAAAAATGTGATAGACAAGAAAGAAACAAAAAGCAGCAGCTCTTCAATTCACGAAAACAATGCTTTGAAACATGTACATGGTTCCTGCAATATGTTACTAGGGCCGTGATTTTCATTATGCACTATCTGGCCTTCTATTGAAAGACTTCGTAACAGGACTGCAAAGGAAGGCCAACTAGAAAGTCTGCAAAATTTAATTTTTAGAAAAACTTAAGGAAAACTGCAAAACACATGCGAATTATTTCCATATTTACAATGCTGAGACAGTTTTTCGAGTTCCAGCTAAATTTCAATACAATATTGTAACATTACTTATTTTCTTACTAAGGTGGACCAAACAACAAAAACTGGTCAAGGGCCCTACGAAATGAGGATAACATGTTTCTGCAAACGGCTCCAGCTTCAGCTTTTCACCTCGAGTTGGTAACACCAAGGTTTCGCAGGGAATCCGCCACTTGGTCTTTGCAGCGAAATATTATACGTCCTATTTTTCGATGTCCTTCGAGTACATCCTCATTCTGATCCATTCTACATTGATACGCATAACTACACGCTGGAAAATCTGTCTTCTTCTCCCATTTGGATGCAAATATAACGTCAGTTTGAAGCTTCTTACAAATATAGTATTCTTGTGTCCAAACACATTATGTTTGCTATTCAATATTGAATTGAATTGAATTCAATAAATGTATTAAGTGGCCGTCGATGGCGCAATGGTTAGGGTGCACAGCTATTGTGCATATGAACGTGGGTTTGATCCGTGCTCTGACAGCCTTACAGTACTTTCTACGACGGTCACCTCGCTTAGTGATGGCGATACTATTGAGTACTTAACCATGAAAAGGCTACTCAAAAATACCGTTCGAAACCGGCGTAAAACTGTAGGTTCCAAGCAGTTAGTATAAAGCTAGAAAGCGCACAACTAACAGGTTGTCAGAAGCTCTACCCTAATCCCTTCATAGAATGTAATGGGCAACCTTATTTTTACTTACTAAATTCTATCGAATGCTTCTACTAATTTAGTGAAACAGTATCCGTTCGCAGTAAATTGAAAAAGCAGTTTGTTGCAAACATTTTTTGTTTCTGGTAATAATTTCTTTGAGATTTGAGTTACTATAACTTGGTTGTGGCCATCAACAGAACATTTAATGCAAAACGTTTGTGGTTGGAGCTACTATATATCTGTATATCGTTCGCGGTAAATGAAAAATCAGTTTGTCGCAAACACTTGTTGTTTCTGGTAAAAATTTCTTTGAGTTCTAAGTTACTATAACTTGATTCTGACAGTCGGAAGAACAGTTAATGGAAAGCGGTTGTGGTAAAGTCATTTTGGCTGGAGCTGCTACCTACTATTTAAAAAAGTTTGTTGCAAACAATTTTTGTTTTTGGTAAATATTTCTTGGAGTGTCAAGTGTGGTAATCGGAAGAACAGTAAATGGAAAACGTTTGTGGTAATGTCGTTTAGAAGGAGCTCGGAGCTACTATATATAGGTATATCGTTCACGGTAAATGAAAAATCAGTTTGTTGGAAAAATTGTTTGTTTCTGCTAAAAATGTCTTTGAATTATAAATTACTAACATTTGGTTGTGGCAATCGGAAGAACAGCTAATGGAAAACGTTTGTGGTAAGGTCCTTTTAGATGGAGCTTGGAGCTACTATTTATCGGCACAATGATAAATGATAGTAAATGATAAAACAGTTTGTTCCAAAAATATTTTGTTTCAGGTAAAAATTTCTTTAAGTTTTAAGTTACTATAACCTGGTTGTGGCAATCGGAATAATAGTTAATGGAAATCGTTTGTGGTAAAGCCTTTTTGGCTGGAGTTTGGAGCTACTATATATCGGCATATCGTTCGCGGTAAATGAAAAATCATTTTGTTGCAAAAATTTTTTGTTTCTGGTAAACATTTCTTTGAGTTTAAAGTTACTGTATCTTGGTTTTGGTAATCGAAAGAACAGGTAATGGGAACGTTTGTGGTAAAGTCATTTTTACTATACTATATATCGTTTATTGTAGAAATTTTTCGGTATTCGCAAACATATTTATTTATCACAAAGGATATAATAAAATGAAATACTTCTACTAATTCAATGAAATATTGGTAGAAAAATTAGTTTGTGGCAAACATTTTTTGCTTTCGTAAAAGTTTCATTGCCTCACTAAAACTTGTTTGTGACAAACTAAAGAACAGGTAATGACAACGGTTGTCGTTTTTCGTAATCTGTTTGCTTGTTTGGAGGTTGGAGTACCATATATCGTTTTGCTGTAAATATTGTTCGGTCTTTACACACGTTTTTGTTTACCACAAAGGAAATAATATATTTAATTTTACAAATGTTCGTTTGTCGTAATTATCTTTTCGATACGGACTTCTATTACCTGAAATTTACAAGATAATATATGAGAAGTTTATAATACAAATAATATATTTTTAAGTTACAAATTTTCGGTTTGTTCGGAATTATTTGAGAAATGTTTTTGTTGGAATAATAGTTTTAGGTGTAACGCAGCTTTTCTTTACATGTATATAAGAGACAAACAGGTAAGAATTCGGCGAAGATGGCATTTGAATACTTTGTATTTAAAAACTATTGAAATACAAGTTCCCGAAAAATTTAAGCAACGATATCATACAACAAACCAACAAATAATTAAGACATCTGTTTTTTATTCTTTTAAAATCAAACAAATCGGAATACTTTGACACTGTCTCCTTGACTGCCTTGTCACAGCAATTTTTATGTCGCCTTCTCCTCTACTATGGCGCCTATTTAATACCCAACATGTCACAAACAAATTACCCCACTTAATAGACCATAGTCTTATCCTGGAAATTGAATAATGCGAAAAAATCCTTGAACAAAACCACAACATGTAGCAAAGAATAAGAGGGCAAGAAAACAAAAACATATTTTCCAACTCATTTCTTTTAATGCCAGCAGTCACACATGAGACTTTCATGTGAGACACAAAACTGCTCGACATTAACATCGATACGACAACAGCATAAAAAGCGTCAAAGGAAGCGACAACGGTGAATCAGATTCGGGCAATCATTGAACTAAAGTCCCAAGCCGTAAATACAGAGAGACCCAAACATACACACGCGCATATTCATATACAGCCGCAAAATTTGCACTCATTCCAATGACGCCGTTTATGCAAAATAAGCTCCATGACACATGAGTAAAACGGCAACAACGGGGAAAAATTGGTTTAATTTACATCCTCCTTCGTCATGGAGTGCACACTGGGAACCGCCAAGTGATATGGAAGGATATGCCAATGAAACATTTATATTTGGTTGTATGTATGTGTGTATGTATATGTGGGTGTGGGTAAGAGTTTATGATATGATTTCGTAGATACATTTATATAGGAGCATATTATGATCGAATGCTAATAAAGTTGTCTGTCTCTTCTCTAGGAAGAGTAAAGCTTGCGAATCCTCCTGCTATCTATCGCCTTAGTCCTGTGATGATGACAATGATGGTGAATATAACGCCAAAGTGAAATGTTTTGGTTCTATGAGTTTGGTTGTGTGAGTATTCTGAACAGCAGCTATGTCTGTGTTTGTATGTAAATGACTGCATGTGCGTGTGGGTTGTGTGTGTGAGTTTGCCCTAATGTATTGGTGTAGATGGCGCCATGATACATAATTCAATTACATCCGATGTAGACTCATAAAACTAAATCAAAGGAAAACAAAGCGTCACGCTTCATTTAGTTTAATGCTCCCGCATTGTTAACGACCGGCTGACGAGCCGCCAACACTGCTCGTAAAACTGAATGCTGTATTCCCCTAAATAAGGGCTTAAACGTAATCCATACGCACTCTAGTATTTTGGGAAGGAGAAAGAGCATTGCACAGGAATCTCTGATTAGCAAGTGTATTTTCGCAAATAAACACATCTAGTCCTTCAAGAAATGCTAGTTGTCCGTTATTATTAGCTTGATAGGAAACCCAGTAAATGTGCGGTTGGTGCATTTGTTGTACATCATAGATTTTGCAAACTCAATTAACAGTTACATTATGCTAACAAAATATTCTTCATAAATAGTATGAAATGCTTCACAGATGCTATTAACTCTAATCACTTATTTTCAGCCAAAGAAATATTTCACTGATCAATGAAACATTTTCCTAAATTATATGAAACTAAATGTATGAAATCTGTCCATGCCACCTATGAAACAGTTTCATTAAATCTATGAAATTTGTTCGCAACATCTATGAAACATTTTCAAAGAATCTTTGAAATGAAATCTATGAAATTTGTTCATAACATCTATGAGAGTATCTTATAGAATATACGAAATGAAATTAGAGATAGAATGGACTGATCGACCGCAACTGTGGCCGTCGGTGTGCGTGGCTTATGTGCATGAGAAAGTGGCTTCGGGCTCCGCTCTGATAAACTAACATTACATTCGACGACAGTCACCTCGCATAGTGACGGCGACACTATCGAGTACTAAGCGATGAAAACGCTTCTCATAATACCGTTTGAAACCGCAGGAAAACTGTAGAACAGTTTCTCTGGAAGCCATATTGTCAATCACCAAGTCAACTGTTGAAATCAGGAATCATGCTCTCCGGCACATTTGAGAGAAATTGCTATTGGGCCGCAGTTTTCGAGATTAGAACCTCCTGCTGTTTTATACATTGACAAGATATTAATAATCTTCCAACGCGAATGGAACATACCCCACGTTATTAGATGCTGAAAACGCTGCACGATGGACATGCAAGCGTCAAGGGACGTATTATTTAAACAAGTTTAGGAATTCCATTGTAAATAAAGTGGCCGTAGGTGGTGCAATGGAAAGTGTGCGCGGCTCTTGTACATGAGATCGTGGGTTCGATCTCTGCTTTGACCATCTTACATTTATTTCAACGACAGCCACCTCGCATAGTGACGGCGACACTATCGAGTATTAAGCCATGAAAAAGATTCTCAAAATACCGTTCGGAACCGGTGTAAAACTGTAGGTCCCAATATGTAAGTATACGCACAGGGCACTGGTTGTCGGAAGCTCTCCGCATTCCCATCATGGGTTATAATGGGAAACCATTTTTTTAGCTTTTTTTATCGACCTCAACAAAGTATCATGTCATGGGTGATGTTTGTGGAGAAAATGTGGTGATAGAGAAGGGAAGGGGAATTATTGTATTGTCACTTGTTTATAAAGGGTGTCTCAGTAAGAATGCACTTTTTCATTTTAAACTAAAAGTACATATCTTTTTAGATAGTTCTGATTTTTTTTATTGGATTCTAAAGAAGACATATTCTGATGAAGTATGCAATAAACAATCCGTCAAAAACATTGTCTTTTGATACACGTTGAAAAAATCTGTCTTTTCTAGTTGTTTGGGTGCAAATATAAAGTGTTTATTGCTCGTCCGAAATATAGTATACTTGTGTCCAAATACATTGTGTTTGCTACTCAATATTACATACTGGAGACACAATCATTAATACGATATAATATTTATATGATTTTGCGACCCAAACTGGTTTTTTTGTAGGAAACCGTTGAAAGTAAAAACGTGACTGACAACAAATAAATAAAATTGCAATAGAACATAAATTTTTGAAAATAATGTTCCAAACATATACATGGTTCCTACATTATAACCGTTTTTTTCAGGAAGTAGAAATGCTATATTTGGAGTCGGGTAGTCTATATATCTACGACTCCAACTCCGACTTCAGGCAAATATGCTAGGCTCTGATTACAAGACTACGACTCCAAATCAGACTCCACAGCACTGATTGCAGATGAAACGATAAGTACGAAACTTATGCACACACGCTAAACAGTAACGGCCCCAGCAACATATTGCTGTTTTTTGTTTCTTTCTTGACTGTCACATTTTTGGTTTCAACTTGTGTCCAACAGACAGAGCCAACTTTGGGTCACAAATACATGTATTAAAACCTATTAATCATTGTGTACTAAACATATTAAATTGAATAGCAAACACAGTGTGTTTGGACACAAATATACAATATAGAAGTTACAAACACGTTATATTTGCATCCAAACAGCAAAAAAAGAAAAATTGTTCAATGTGCAGTTGCCATAAGGCTCTAACCGACCTCCATCTCTCTATATAATTTACATCAAAGATCTACATAATCCCAAAGCCAAAATATGTGGTTAATCCCAGCGGAAAAGACTGTTGAAAATTAAAATTCAAGCGCGTATGTTATTTCTAAAAGCATATGTACACGCTGAAAAAACGGCCACTGTAAAAATATACTCTCCCAAACACATTCTGCAGGATCCATGAATATTTCTGGAAGACACACCAAACATTCATATCTTTGTAACACTCAAACTTATATTCAGATGCAAATATTAAAATCTTTACATGCAAACATGCAGGTAATCCGAAACATATATATACTTATGTGGAAGCATTCGCGTGTTTCCTCCCAAACATCCATATACTTACGTGGAAGCACTTCTTCAATTTTTTCTTCTGGAATTCCGTAAAAACTCAATTTTTCATTACATCCCATGAAGGGATTGAGAAGAGATACGAGCTGTGTGCTTTTTGAAATTTTCACTCACTGATTGGGTTCTACAGTTTTACACCGGTTGCGAACGGCATTTTTATAAGCTTTTTCATAGCTAAGTACTCGACAGTGTCGCCGTCAATAAGCGATGTGGCCGTCGTCGAAGGAAATGTAAGGTGGTCAGAGCAGGGATCGAACCCATGGTCTCATGCACACTACCATTGCACCACCGACGGCCACAATTTGCTCATACACTCGGGAATATTTATGAACCACTGACAGAAAGAATATTGCAATGCTACAGTTAATAATAATTAATATTTATATATATATGTATATATACTTTTTATATTTTTTTTATAAAATTAATAAATAATAATTTTCTTTGTTCCTCTTTTATTGTCCTGGTCTAGAACGAGCATTGCGTCGGGAATATTTTTTGATGAATAGTACAATAAACAGAGCTGTTACTTGTTCACAAACATAGCTATATTTGGATAACAAACACATATATGTTTATCATATATTATAACACATTAATAATATATATAACATAATATATTAACAACATATAATATTGACTTGCAAATACGATGTGTTTGGATACAAGTATACTATATTTTCAACAAGCTCTGAACACACCTTATATTTGCATCCAAACAGCACGAAAATTCAGATTTGTTAGCGTATATATGGGGGTATATCAAAAATGTTATTCGATATTTTATCAACGTTGCAAATTGTTAATTGTTATGGTATTACATTTGCTGAAATAGAAAACAAATTGCAAGCTTATAAATACCAAACATTGTCTGCTGTTAATGGAAAACTCAATTTTGATTTAAGTATATCTTGCACATGACAGTAATATAAGTCACTCGTACTCGAAGGATCGTCGCACAGTGGTTCGAAATCGATATTTTATGAATTAATTCTGTAAAGTTAGAATGGCATAAGTTATGGTGATGAAATTTCAAATGCTTAGAGCAGAGGTATTTCACAGATGATATGGAATATTTTGAATACCTAGTGGGTATGGCGGCTACTGGGCAACCCTCTAAAGTTGGTCACCTCGGCTTTACCAACATTTTAATTGAGTGCCAAAAGTACAATTAGGAGCTGATAGTGCTGGTAAATACCTACAAAAGTATGCTTACACGTGTGGGTTATCTCAAATAGTTTAAGAGATATTTGAGTTAGAAGAAACAAAAATCATATTTTTTAGCGAGGTTGGTTCCGTGTTAATTGTTAGCCTGATTTACAAGCCCGCTGTCAATCGATATATATTGTTCGACTGCTTATAAAATTCTAAATAATCACGTGGAAAGACTGTGTTAGTTTTGAATTTGTCAAATTAGCTAGGATGCTTTTTTCGTCCATTTCATGCGTTTTGATATTTCGTTAACCATGCCTACACACAGAAAAAATACAACAATGACAGAGCAACAACCAACAAACAATAAGGAAACCACTTATAAACTAACAAACATGAGCAAAGTACATTACGACAACATCACTACTCCTTCGCCGCCGACAAAAACTACTACAATCAACTACACTCGCATACTATCAACTTGTATCTGAAAGTGAACATTGCCGAAAACTACTTCTGCTACGGCAACAAAAAAAAAGGAGGCGTACAACATTCCTGAAAGCATAAAACTCCATTTAAAGATTCAAATGAAAGTAGAAAAAATGGAATGCCAACAACAACAACAATACCACTAGCGACAACAAGAAACTGACATGACTTTCTTTGAATGGCGTTAAGCTTTGTGGTAAACTTGTCGTCATAGTCCTGAAGGAAGTAGAGTGGATTGTCAGCGAGGTAGCAGCAACCTTGCAACATTTGTGTTATACTTTTGTGAACTTGTGTGCCCCTCGCTGCCATCCTCCCTCCCAACCAGACACCACTACGAGTACCACATTGAGAGAAACTTAAAATGTCTAGCAGTTGCTCGATGCGGTTAGAAATGTTTCTTAAAAATGCGGCAGCAACAACAAGAAATTTGATTTCCACTGCACTACAGTCTAGTGGGGGGCAGTTTGCCATCATCCTTTGTAATCGTATGCAAAAAAAAAGTACCGCCCGATATCATCTGCACTTCTTAAGTACTTTTTTGCTTATGCATAAATGTATGTATGTAGGAGTACATTTGTGTGAATGTTTATGCCACTTTTCTTGGATCTCAAGTTGCGCTGAGAAGAGTCGGATGGTTAAGTTGTGGTCCTGGTTGTACTGTATTCAAATCAACAATTGTGAAAATACTATAACAATATATACCAAATTCATTTCCATGTTTCTTCGTTCTTTTGTCATACGTTTATAACAAAAAAACAAATCTGACATGTTTTCCTTTTCAGGTACACTGAGGAAAATAATATGTTAAGAAGCTTAGAAATTAGATGCTTAGAGTAATACAATATAGAGGTTTTTATGCGCTCATCTGACGGTTCATTGCACATTATTCGTCGTGGGAGACATATTCAAATTGACTTACCACCTGTAGGGTGTGTCGATTTTTTCGAAATTCTTTTTCATAAAAATGAGGGGAAAATTTTTGTTAGCTGTTCACAATTATATTTACTAAAACAGGCAATTATATTAGTTTGCTTGTTAAATAGCTACTTCAAAGTCAACAAATTTACACGTTTCATGTAGAAATCGCAGCAAACTGACTTGTCATAAGAAGTTCCTCTCTGTCACTATTTCAATTTGTTTACCTGCTTTACGCCCAATTTCACCAAACAAAGTTAGAGCTAACTGTCAAATAAAAATTATAAATTCCATTTTACTGACAGCTAAAACTGGTCGTTAGCTCTAACTGAAAGATAACACTGTGTGTAATTTTTTAAGTCATGGAAATATAACCATATACGGACACCACTACGTGATAAAAGACCAAAAAAAAGACCCGTGTCTGCCAGTTTTGTTCAAAGTCGTGCAATTTTTTTATGGGCCCCCAAAGATTTGGGGCCTCGGTGTCATTTTTGCAAAAAGGTGCTCATTTTGTCAGGCTCATATCTAGCAAACCGTTATGAATTTTGATTTGCTCTCTGAGGGAAAGTTGTAGCTCTTGTCATAAAAAACAAAAATTGTGAACATATAAAATAAAAAAAAACTTCACCTTTAAGGTCAAAATGGCAAAAAACTTTAAAAAATATTTTCTCCCTTGTTCAGGTCCATAGGTAGCAAACCGTTCAAAATTCAAGGAAACAATCAACTACAAGAATGTACCTAGGATCTCAATAAACAACTTTCTAGAACACATGAACTTCCTAGGAATGATTGTTAATACCGTTTAGGTAGCCGCAAAAGTGAAAAATTTCCCGAAATTTTTTTAATTTCACTGAGTGTAATTTTTAAGCCATAGAAATATAAACATATACGGACACCACTACGCGATAAAAGACAAAAAAAAGGACCCGTATCCAAAAAGACCCGTGTCATTCTTGCGAAAAAGTGATCATTTTGTCAGGCTCATATCTTGCAAATAGTTCGGAATTTAGATTTACTCTCTGAGGGAAAGTTGTAGCTCTTATCATAACACCGTTTACTTCAACATTGAGATACTATGCTATCTCAACGACCGCAGCAGCATAGGCAAAGCAGTAAGCGCAGCACTCGCAACAAGGGACGCAGCAGATAATATAAGAATCATTCCTAGGAAGTTCATATGTTCTAGAAAGTTGTTTTGTAGTTGATTATTTCCTTGAATTTTCAACGGTTTGCTACCTATGGACCTGAACAGGGGAGAAAAGGAAAAAATCGAATTTTTGACCTTGAAGATGAAGTTTGTTTGATTTTATAGTTCACAATTTTTGTTGTTTATGACAAGAGCTACAACTTTCCCTCAGAGAGTAAATCAAAATTCAAAACGGTTTGCAAAATATGAGCCTGACAAAATGAGCACTTTTTTTTGCAAAAATGTCACCGAGTCCCCAAATCTATGGGGGCCCGTAAAAAAAGTGCATGACTTTGGGCAAAACTGGGAGACACGGCTTTTTTTTTTGGTCTTCTATCACGTGATGGTGTCCGTATATGGTTATATATTTCCATGTTGCACTGTGCAACTGAACATGGTGAAATCGATCGTTAATATTATATGTTATATTACTCTGGGACATGTGGCTGTCCGTGGAGATGGAAAGTTTCTGATAGCCATTCAGTTGGTAGTGTCGAGAAATGATACCTTCATTGGGCACTCCAAGCAGCTCACTACTACGCAGTATATTCTGGACAAAGGCTTTATCGGAAACCTGTGTTAGCATGCTAGAGTGGGAAGGCGAACCGAATAAGCAGCCTGTTTGGTTATACGGTCACTGATACGTCTCATGTTTTGTAAACGACTGATGTCACTGAAGCTCATCAAGGTATCGGGCATATTCTTTTGTCCTTAGAAGGCGGATGAGCCAACATATGGGCTAACATCAGAAGAAGAAAATCCAGGTTCTACATATTGCTCCCAGGTCAGCGACTGATCCATAATGGGCGGCTGCAATCAAATATCCTCGCAGGAGGTAAAATGGAAAAACCCGATGGACTGAGTTTGCCTACCGCCACCGTTCCTAATGGCAGTGAATATACGAAAACGAAAGAGAAAACATAATCAACCAACATTTGTTGAAGACCCCCGCAAATGTTATAAGGACAACGATTTACGGATATAAACTTGGAATGTAAGAACTGTATATAGATTCAGTGCAAGTATCCAATTGACAGATGTCCTCGAAAGTGATAATACTGACATTACCGCTATCCAGGAAACGAAATGGCTGCACAAGGAAAAAAGCTGCGACATATACTACAGTTGCCATGAAAAAAAAATGAATTTGGTTGCAGATTTGTAGTTGGCAAAAGACATCTAGTCTCTAGATTAAATCCTGTGAGTGAACGTATAGCCACAATCCGCATAACAGCGAAATATTTGTAACATATTGTTAAGAATAAGTAAAAGCTTTTGCTTGCTCTTAATGACTCTACTAACATTATGTAAACAACAGGCGGTTAGTGCTGCGCCTGAAAGTATGCATTGTAACAACGTACCAGCTCGGTAAACCAGTAGCATGAATTCACCTCAGTTAAGATAATTCTCCACCATTCGAGATGATACTACAAAGATAAGCAACAACAACAAGGACTAGAAGGTTCTTGAATTCGCTAGATATAACTTCATTTGAGTATGGTGAGTTGGTATAAATAGCGGAGGTCTTTGGAATGGAGAATTCAGTTTGTGATTAACCGCCGTAAAGTAAGCAATTAAAATATATTAAAATATAAGACTTATTAAAGTGGTATAAATAAAGTAAACTGTTGTACTGTATAAATAAACTAAAAAAGCTATACCGTTGTAATTATCGTAATTGAAAACGAACCTTGTTTTATTATTGGGAATAAAACAACGCAAAAAGGACGAATAGGGAAATTCGTAACAATGTTATACATGAACATTATATCATGTATCATATACATATGACATATATGATGATTCTGAAGACATATCTATGAGTACCTAGAGGAAACGTATAACCGCTGCCCTGGCCATGACATTAAGGTTTTACTAGGAGATTTTAATGCAGGGAGAATGTGTTTCATCTAACTATCGGCAATGCTGACTGTTCTGACAACGGTAAGAGACTGATGGACTTTAAATACATGGTTTCCCATTACATCCCATGAAGAAATTGGGGACAGCTTCTCACAACCAGTGAGCTGTGCGGTTTTTAGTTTTATACTCACTGATTGGGACCTACAGTTTTTACACCTATTCCGAAAGGTATTTTGAGAACCTTTTTCATGGCTCAATACTCGGTGACCGCCGCCGAAATAAATTTAACCCTCTAACCGGCCAATTTTTTTTCGATTAAAAAAAATTATTTATTGATTGTTTTTGGATAAATAAAACATACGGTATTGTTAAAAGATGAAAAAAATTTAAACCTTACCTTCCAGGTGAGAAAATATGTTGACCGCCAAAAGGCGGACCTGCCTGGTAACGTAATAAAACATTTTAATTAAGGAATGATTTTACTTGAAATTTTATTCAGTTTTTTTATTGTTTTGTGTGATAAATTTGGAAACATTTTTTATTGTTTGATAAGCATAGATTTAATTTACATTTAGTACAATACATTTGTGTTTCGGACTTACATCCCTGTAGTTTGCATACTTTTTTACCACTTCGGTCCAAAATATCAGGCATATGTCCAACTCCATCAAAACGAATGTCATCTGGTGGACCATACGATTTCTTTGGTTTTTGTATTTTTGGGCTTTGGCTCTGAGGTCTACCAACAGCTCTTTTGGCGTTAGCGTTCTCATAACGACAGAGTACATCAGCCACCTCAATACGAAAATCTGGCAATTTTTTATGAGTAACATCTTTAGAGTCAATACCATGAATACGCTGGAAAAGGAGGTATGAATTCACTAACGCCATATCAATTAGGTGATAAAATAAACGCAAAGTCCATTTCTTTGTTTTCATTCTGATGTGATCGCGACCAAGTAAACAATGTCTACCCCAAAGGCACCGCCAACAAACTCTTCTGAGTGTCCACGTTCTTTATCTTTTAATTCCACTTCCTTTGTCACCTTGCAGTTGGGTATCCTGTTACATCGGACAGTTCCTAATGCATAAATTCCTCTGCTCCGTAAATAAACAGAAGTGGCAGAGGTATTAAAATTAACGAAGTACAGGATATGATTTTTGAAATCTGGGATTGTGTTTGACAGTCTTATGACCACATTGGCTGTTGCTCCTAATTCAGGGGTGTTGGGTAATACTTCATTATCGCCAGCTCCTTTGTATACTTCAAATTTGTACGAAAAGTCATGCGAGTCACAAAGGACAAATAGTTTCATGCCATATTTGTGGGGCCTTGCGGGCATATATTGCCGAAATTTTGTCAACATTTTTGTTGAACACATTTGTTCATCAATGCATATCCGAGGTGTTTTTGGCACAGCATCAAATTGCATATTGAGTCTGTCAACAATTGGACGAATTTTATGCAGCTCATCATATCCTGCTTCCTGTGGTTTTTTCATTTTCGTGGTATCATTAAAGTGCAGATATTTTCTGATTAAAAAAAACTGTTTCGAAGTCATTGCGTTTCTAACTGGCTCGAAGGAATGTTTGGACCGGTAACTCTCAACATTGGGATACCGGTACACAGACATATAAATCAAAATTCCGATATATTTTTTTAAATCACACGTTGTTAGAATAAAATTTGTGTAAACATCTTGCTGTTTTGCATATAGATTGCCCTGAAACACAATTTCATTGAGCAAGTCATCGTTGAAAAAATAAGTAAAGCAACGGAATGGTGTGGTTAATTCTTTGAATTGTTGCGGCAATTCCTTGTCTCCTTGAAAAACTACATCGTTTTTTTCAAGTTCAAAGATTTTTTTTCCATAAAATGTTTTTGAACTCTGGGTTTTGGGAAGAAATATCTTTTACATTTCCTCTAAACCCCCCCGCATTGGACACTACTGCACTTCTCCAGCTTCAACTTCTGGTAGAGGAGATCTTGCTCTCTTTGTTTTTGTTTTCCCAGTTTTTGATGGTAAAGACTCTTCATAATGCTCCACGTTGTTGTTCACTTCTGGCAGAAGTTTTTCTGAGTTTTGAGAGATATTGATGATATCAGAAAGAAAATCATTGTTGTCTACATTATCCCACTCTTCTTCTAATGTGGCAAAGTCTACGTTTGGTAGTTGAAAGTCTGGGTTCTCCAAATCATTTTCGTTGTCAAAGTCGAAATCGTCTTCTGAATCTGCGCCATCCACTGATTCAGCCATGAGTGCTTCAATTTCCTCATCACTTAATTTTGAAAAATTAGAACTTTTTCTCTGTGAAAACATTTTCAAATGGTTAATTCGTTCCTACAATGTTTAAAACCGAACAATGGTTACAGAAAAATGAAACGAAAAAACACTAGGAACTAGAGCAATGTGTATGCAAAAGTTCCTTGTAACCGGCAGGTCCGCCTTTAGACGGTGTCCAATTTTCACCGGCTAAAAGCTAAGTTTTGGTAAAACCTTCATATTAAAAACATAGAACACGAAAGAATATATATTTACCTGTATGAAAATAATTTTTTTACTCGCAAATTATGAATTAATAGGATTTTATACTTTTTTCAAAATTCCACTTGATACACAAATAATTAATTTACACACTTTGTGAAAAAAATGACTTTAGCACTCAACAGTTTGCAATCAAATCAGAAATGCTTGCTGCTATTGTTCTCAACAAGAGAATTGTTTGTTTCTCTGCTGATATTTCCCGTTAGAACAGAAAAAACAGAGAAATAGAGCTGCATATTAACGTATTTATATACCCCGTCTAAAGGCAGGCTCGCCGGTTAGAGGGTTAAGGTGGTTAGAGCAGGAGCCGAACCCAGGATATCGTGTACAAAATGCGCGCACACTAACCATTGCACCATCGATGGCCATTGACTTTGCCGCGACCAAAAACATGTTCGTTAGTAGTTGAAGATTCCAGCATAAAGACATCCACAAGGCTACCTGGGTATCCCCTGATCAAAGAACGAAGAACCAAATTGATCATGTTGTAGTTGATGAAAGGCACTCGTTCAGTGTAATGGACGTACGAGTGAGCAGAGGAGTTAACATCGATTCTGATCACTACCTGGTAGCAGCAAAAGTTCGCACAAGATTAAGTAGAGCGAAAATCGTATGAAACCAGACGCAGAGAAAGCTAGAGATAGGAAGCTGCAATTACCAGAGGTAGCCACAGCCTACTCAAGGAAGCTTTCGCAACCTTTGGCACAGAACCTACCCCCTTCCGATGACGATCCTGATGCGCAGTGGAACCCCATTTCCGACTCTATAAAACTGTCGCAACAACCGTACTTGGTTTTGAAAAACCGCTTGGCAACAAACCTTGGTACGATGAAGAGTGTCGCATCGAAAATGAGGAAAAGAACGCTGCTCGCATGGCAATGATTCAGTCAATTGCAACGTGAGCTGCGGCTGAGCGGTGTAGGGAGAAAAGAAAGGAGGTAAACCGTCTCTTTCGGCTTAAGAAACGGCAGTGGAGAAAGCGCGAGAGTGAGAAAATTGAAACGTACAGAAGGAAGAAAGAAGCCCGAAAATCCTATCGAAAAGTCAAACCCGGAACTAATGGGCAGGGTTCAGGACCCCCTTCTGTAAAGACAAGGACGGAAATCTCATCACATATGTGTAGAGTATGTTGGGAAAATGGAGAGATCATTCCTCTACGCTTTTGGTACCTCAGATATCCAATGACGAGACAATCGATCATAATTTGGACGACTGTGTCGATTGCCCCCTCCGAACCAAGACGAGGTCAGAACAGCTACTGCCCGGCTTAAACACAACAAAGTCCCAGGGGCCGATGGATTACGGCGGAGCTATATAAGGCTGGCGGCGATGAGTTAATAGGGTGCGTCCATCAGCTAATTAGCAACATTTGCCCGGCGATTGGAGGCTCAGTGTACTATGTCCGATATTTAAAAAAGGTGACCCGAGTAAATGTGCCAAGTACTTACCATGGAATAAGCCTTTTATCCATGGCATTATTAGATTAGACTCTAATAATTAGAATCTAATTAATAATTGAAACGAAAAGAATTGATAATAATTAATAATTGTGTTTATCTTCCTGACGATGCTACCCAAAGGGTAGCGAAATATCGATGATTAAAATTAATTGCAAATACGACCAAACGCTCGAACAATTTAGTTTTTGATTTATAATAAGAAAGGTCGGATAAATCATCACTTATTCTATTGCAATTATATTCAATATAACGTTAGTTGAAAGGTGTCCTGGGTTGGGTTGAAATTGGTTGTAAATAGGATTGTTGTCAATTGGTCCGCGTCCCCAAAGTGCTACACTGGAGGGGTAAGTCAAACTTCAGGTGGCTTTTGATAAAAAAAGGTTCCTATTACAGCCCATGAAGGGATTCGGAAGAGCTTCTCACAACCAGGTGTAGTTTCTTGTTTGATACTCACTGATTGGGACCAACAGTTTTATTCCGGTTGCGAACGGTATTATGAAAATTTTTCCATGGCTAAACAATCGATTGTGAGCCTTCACTAAGTGAGGCGACCGCCGTCGAGAGAAACGTGGTCGAAACAGTGATCGAAACCACGTTCTCATGTACAAGGGCCGCTCACACTACCAATGCAGCACCTGACGGTGGTTGTTGACACACATTGAAAAATCTAACAGAAGAGTATGCAGTCCTGAGTGCTTAAGTCAGTCTTTGGTCAAGGTTATTTTCCGAAAGACATTTATATCGCTTACCTTATATTTCCTTTGCCACATTTTCTCCCAGTGCAACCACAATTCATTTCATTCCATCTCATTGTTACTCCGATTATTAGTGATGGGAAGTAATTTTAGCACAACTGATTGTTCCGCTAGTTGTCACATAATGTTGCCAGACAAACTAAAGTACAATAAAAACAAAGTTAAGCAAACACCATTGAAGATGTCTCAGATACCCAGTTAGAGTAACTGTATGTATGCGTCTACACAGTGGCCCGAAACAAACTGCTAGACGCAGACGGACAAACCGACAAAACTGAGGCTACAAACGCACAATAACTTAAGTTAAGTCAAACGATTCGCCAGTCTACCAGCCAACCATGCAACCATGCAACAACTACCACTGTATGTTGGAGGAATGAAAGTGATAGAGAGAGAGAGAGTAAGAATGGAGCATACTTGGCTACCACTCCTCCCAATGAGCCATATAACCAGCTCCATTAAGGGCAATTCCTTCATTGTCAGATTTGTGATGATGCCAAAAGTATTAAGTGTTGGCGCATTATTATCTTTAGAACTTCATAACTTTAAACTCATAAAGCAAAAGATGAGAAATGAGAAATGAGAGTTGGCAGCAAACATATACGATAGATGAAATTGCTACTCGGCGTGAGACACTAGGATACTATAAAGGGTTTTTCAACAGAGACGCTACAAAAGTAAATCGATAGGGACAGCAAACGATTCTTTTGAAATTTCTCTTCAGTAAGGTTTGCCATTTCATCACGGAAAGATATACGAGCCAACAACGGGTCGAAATTATTAAAATTTACTACCGAAATTTGGAGTCAGTGGCCTCAACTTTAAGAGCGCTACGTCCAATTTATGGTCGTCATAATCGTCCTACCAGATCAAATAAGCAAAAAAGATCAGACAAACAAAATATGCGTTATTGGTTAGACAGCAATCCACACGTAATCCATGAGTCATCATTGCATCCCGAAAAAATTACGGGTTGGTGCGGTTTATGGGCCGGCGGCGTCATTGGGCCGTACTACTTCCGTGATGATCAAGACCGGCACATTACTGTGAATGCGAATCGCTACCGTTCAATGATAACCGAATATTTTTGGCCCCAATTGGATAATATGGACTTGGAGGACATGTGGTTCCAACAGCATCAATCAATTTATTGGAAACAAGTTTGGTGAACGCGTTATCTCACGAAATGGCCCAGTCGATTGGCCGCCTCCGTCGTGCGATTTGACGCCGTTAGATTATTTCCTGTGGGGCTACGTCAAGTTTATGGTCTATGCCAACAAGTCAGCGACGATTGATGAACTTCGTGCGAATATCGAACGTGAAATTGCAGCAGTATCGGCCGATTTATGCTTGAAAACCGTCGAAAATTGGGTTCAGCGTCTGGACTGCTGCAAGCGTGCCTGTGGTGGCCATGCGAAAGAAATCGAGTTCCATATGTAATGGCATCGACCGTACTTTCACAGGAATAAAGAATTTCATTGGTATCTAAAACCGGGTTTGGTTTATTTAAAATAACTTTTGTAGCGCTCTTATTGAAAAACCCGTTATATAGTTTTTTGGTGTAGACTTTCCACAAAGAGTACAATGTATGGAGAGTTGATGGAGGAGTTATTGTTGTAGGGGGCTGCGTGATAATTTTTAGTGAATTGTATCGCTATTTGCCATTGGGCATTTCGTGACACCATACGATTAGATGCATATTATCGATAAAAATGCATTCTTCGGGAATCAGTCGCTGCGAAATGCATTCCCTCCAAATCCTACTTGCACTTTGATCAGCTGTGGCCGAATTTCAGGCCGTTATCGTTCCAGAAAATGTTCACAGGTTCGTACAGGTTCTTGGAAGTAAAGAGGATGTTTTTCGTAGTCCTTCCTTGAACTTCGGTTGATTTTTGGTGGCATTGCCGCTGGCAGCAACATCACCATTTAACACAGTATTTGCTTTTCAAATGCATTGCGATATAATGCATTACAACTTTTGTCACTTATCAGCAGTCAACTTGACTGCTGTTTCAGCAACTGCACTGCCATAAGAGCATACTGTGTGCAGTGTTGAATAAAAACCCGGATACAACAACAATATATCGCCACAGGACTTTCAAAAACTCCCATGGCTCCCATGATCAACTTTTCAAGAAAGAAAAAAACTTTTTCTCTTTAGTCTACAAACTTTTTCGTGGAATTCAACAACATTTTAGACAACCAAATTTCGTATAAAGAATTTATTTGCGGCAAACGAACACTTACGTTTATGGGAAACATGTCATGGCCGTAACACAGCTGAATAGAAAATGTTAATTTCCTAGTTGCCCAGGTTCAAACCTCAGAAGAGTCAATAATTACAACTTTTTAAATTTAGTGTAATTATTGTTGATGTGGTAACATCTATAGGCAGGCGTAGGGCAATATATCAAAGTGAACACATGCAAACAACACACAGCGTTAGCATCACATACGTGGTTGTTGTACAACAATAGTCTCTGCCTGAAAATAAGTACGATGGTATTGGTGTAGCGGCAGCGAAAAAACATTCAGAGCGTCGTTGCCAAAGAGTATTGAATAGTATAGAGAACTCATGGAACGAATTGTGTGACTCAAAAGCACTGGCGAATGATTCGAAACGTATTACTCCCTTTTTGTCATAACTTTGATGCCTTTTGAAACATTTATCTTTTTGTATTTTTTTATGTATTAGATAACATTGTCGAAATGGTGCATTTATATTGAAATATTCTATAAAGAGAATATAACTCATTTATGCTCCTTTACTCAGACACTTTACATGAGAGCGGAAAAAGAGTGCAAGAAGTTCTCTATACTATTCAATACTTTTTGTCGTCGCTCTGTTTATGGCAAAACAAAAACAATTATTTCAGTGAGCTTAATATTGCTTTATTTATTTTTACGACATTACTTGTACATCTAATGTCAAAAGCAGATATAAGTAAAAGGAAAGTGCAATAGGAAAAGAGTCTTCAGCAAAAAAACTATTCTTTTTTTATTTTCCAATGTAACATTGACTAATGCGTTCATAGAAATAGAACAGGTGCCGTGTAAAGGAGTTACCACATCACCCGTGAGTTCGCACACTCTATTATTCTATTAGTTCGATCAGCGAAAAATGTAAAAAGTAATTCGGTAATTCGAATTTGATGGCTATCACAACCATTTGTTGATGCCATATCCCATTATGAATTTTATAAAACAACAAAATAAAAAAAATTACATGAGGTGTCAGGAGACACCCGGTTGGAACGGAGTTCCTTTCGCTATATATTATGTACTAGTTGTTGAAAAATACTGTAATTTAAATGGATCTTGTAAAATGATAAACTTTTGTTAAGAAATTTTTCATTTATTGAATGTATTTTTAAAAAAAAATATATATTTTTAGGCCCCTTTTGTAAGAATATGTATTATGGTTTCCCATTACATCCCGTGAAAGGATTAGGGAGAGCATCTCACAAACCAGGTAGTTGTGCGCGTTCTAGTTTTACACTCACTGATTGGGTCCTACAGATTTACACCAGTTCCGAACGATATTTTGAGAAGTTTTTTCATGGCTGAATACTGGATAGTGTCGCCGTCTCTAAACTAAGAAAAAGCCGAAAAGTATGAATTTTTTTTACAAAATTTTTTTTTTAAGAACAGGTACTTTTTAAAGAAGTGGTACTCTTTTAAGGATAAGGTTATTTTTTAAGAAAATTTACTTATCTTCAGGACGGCTACTTATCTCAAGAAAACAAAAGAAAAGGTGGTTCTTTATTTTTAAGAAATGGTATTTTTAAGAAACGGGATTTTTGTAAGAAAATGTATTTTTTGTAAGAGAAGGCATTTTTTTTTTGAAGAAAAGCTTTTTGTTACGAAGGAACAGATACAATTTTAAGAGTAGGTACTTGTCTCAAGAAAAGTTATTTTGTTTTACAAAAAAGGTATTATTTAAAGAAAATTTAGTTATTTAAAAAAAGGCAATTTGTTGTAAGATAATGTACTTTTTTAAGAGAATGTACTTATTTAAAAAATTATTTAAGAAAATTCACTTTTTTACTTTTTTAAGCAAAGGTACTTCTTGAAGATGTTATTTTTTTAAAACTTCATTCACTTTGGGTTTTCTAAATTTACTTTTGATTCGGTTCAAACTGCAATATGTTATAAACAGGCTCCACCTAGAAAATTTCCCATGAAACAAGAAATATGTTAGTCTGGACACAAACCAAAAGTACGAGTGTTAAAGTGCTGCCAAATTTAATTCCATGCTGAGGGTTGTGTTTCATGGATTTGCCAGTCTAGCAATTTGGCTTTTCCAAGTTTACTTTTTATAGGGTTCAAAACTACAATATGTAATACACAGGCTCCACCTAGAAAACTTTCCTTTAAACCAAATCAAAAGTACCCAATATAGTTGATAATTATGGGTTGTAATAAAGTAGTTAAACAAATGTTGTTTAAAAATTTTTCATTTAGCCTCCATCCCGCAACGTGCAATAAGGAACTTCGTTCCAAAAGTATTTTTGGAATGAAGTTCCTTATTGCACGTTGCGGTATGGGGGCTAAATGTAAACAAATTATACAACTTTTTTTAACGCTATTATGCTACAATCCAGTATTATCACCTATGTTGGGTACTTTGGCTTTGGTTCGTGTCTAGACTAACATATGTTGGAAAATTTCTTGTTTAATGGAAAGTTTCCTAGGTGGAGCCTGTAACCAATATTTTGTATATATTGTAGGTTTGAACCCAATAAAAAGTAAATTTAGAAAAGCCAAAGTGAAAGAAATTCAAAAACAGAAAATTTTCTTAAATTAGTAACTTTTAATATTCGTATTCTCTTGTTCGACCTTTTCTTTATCAATAAATAATCAATATTCTTCGTGGCCGTCGGTGGTGCAATGGTAGTGTGCGCGCCTCTTGTACATGAGATCCCGGGTTCGATCCCAGCTCAGACCACCTTAAAATTTCTTTCGGCGGCGGTCACCTCGCATAGTGACGGCGACAGTATCGAGTATTTAGCCATGAAAAAGCTTCTCAAAATACCGTTTGGAATCGGTGTAAAACTGTAGGTCCCAATCCGTGAGTGAAAACTGGAAAGCGCACAGCTCAGTGATTGTGAGAAGTTCTCCCCTGTTCTTTCATGGGATGTAATGGGAAACCATTTATTTATAATCAATATTCTTCGAGCTTGAGGTCAGATTCAAGCTCGGAGAATATTGAGTATTTAGTTATAAGTAACTTTTCTTAAAAAATTTACATTTTCTCAAAAAACAATAACTATTTATATTCTTAAACAAAGTACCTTTTCTTAAAAAAATACCTTAACTTAAAGAAGTACCGTTGCCTACAAAAAGTTCATGTTCGTACAAAAAGTACCTTTTCTTAGAAAAAGAAAATTTGATTTTAAATAAGTACCTACCTTTTCCTAAAAATTTAAAATTTCTTACAACAAATTGCATTTTCTTACAAAACTACCTTGTTTTTAAAGAGTACCTATTTTGTGAAACAAAATTACTTTTTTTTGACATAAGTAGCTACTCTTAAAAATGTACATATTCTTGCAAAGAAGAACCAATTGTAAAAAAAAATTACATCAGGTGTCAAGGTACACCCGGTTGGAACGAAGTTCCTTTCGCTATATATTACGTACTATTTGAAAAAAAATGCTTTTTGTAAAATGATAAACTTTTTTTAAGAAATTTTTTATTTATTGAATGTATTTTTTAATCTATTTAATCTATTTTATTTCCATCCAAATGGCTTCTACAATCACAAAATTGTCGAATTTGAGGCTCTGAAAATCCAATGTAATTCAGGAGAAACAAATGCACCCACAACGAGCAACTGTCTGATGCGGATTTTGATTGGGCCTTACCTTTTGATGATGAGGTCGAAATTGCAGTGACTGTTAACGGCAATCGTTACAGGAACATGATAACGGAGATAATGTTCCTGTATCTGGACGACATGTGGCTTCAGCAAGACGGCGTCACTTGCCACACCGCGTATGAAACAATCTATTTATTGCAGCAACGATTTCCAGACCAAATTATCTCAAGAAATTCTGATATCAACTGGCCACCAACAACATGCGATTGAACGCCATGAGATTTATTTCGCTAGGGTTTTTTGAAATCTCGGGTTTATGCGAATAATTTGGAAACAATTACTGATCTGATTTCCGAGATCCAACGCGTCATCTGTGAGATACAGTCACATCTCCGTGAAAAAGTAATAGAAAATTTAACGAAAAGAGTAATGGCCTGTCATCAGAGCCGTGGAGTCCATTTGACGGATATTTTATTCCATTCTTAACCGGAACATGTTTTCTTTACAATCCAATAAAAAAAACGAGTACATAAATTGCAGTCGGCTGAACCGACTTACTCATACCCTCACCGTAAGTCATTCATTGCGTGGGAGTTCTTTTAATAAAACGCCTATATTCAAGAGTGACCATTAGGGTGTCCCATCAATAACAATTTTTGTTTGCTCAAGCTTTATATTTTTACGAAAAAATGTAATACGTGGTACCTTATTGAGGAAAATTATTGTCAAAACTGGTGGTTTATGCATATATAATAAAAGCTTGAACGTTTTGCTTACAATCTAAGAATATCGTGGTTTGACCGAGTTTTAAGTAAAATTCTGAAAACGTCCGGAATGCCCGATTTTTGGGGGAAATTCGACTTGTGCGACCTCTAAACCTCTTCCGAAAAATCTGAAAAAAATCTCAAATATACTTTACCCTATAAGCTTTATAACCAAGCTTGAGCCACCACGAAAATCGAAAAAGAAAAATTTTTTGGGACACCCTAGTGATCATATTCAATAGCAGATTGACATTTCGCTAAATATTATCTACTACCCAAATTATTTAGGATCCTAAGTGGTTTTGGCGAATTCTTTTGACTACCAACCAATTTTTCTGTCAATATTTGGGGCTTGGCAAGTTGTTACCAAAATTTTGATCAACACCAAATTTTATTAAGACCAATTGTGATTATATCGTGTCGGCAAACCGGGAATATGCCCAACTTTTGTATGGTTGGTACGAAACTGGCCTTAATTATTAATTACACAGTAGTTTTTAGCAAAAGTTTGGCTTGGTCCGAATTATATTAAGATCGGTTGTAGTTTACGAGAGTTATCGTGTCGATCAACCGGTCATCCGCCCAACTTTTGTAAGGGAGGTACCAGAATGGTTGTTGCAAAAAGGCTCATTTTCTATAGGAGAGTGGTATTTGACTAAATATTAACTGGTACAAAATTTCATAAAGATTGGTCGGTTTCGCGGGACTCCTTGTGCCGAACAACCAAGCGGCCATACAACTTTTGTATGGGAGATACCCAAATGGGCGTGGCAGCATCACCCTTGTTTTAGTCGGTGCTTGGCTGTTGATGACATGAAGCCTTATACCTAATTTCGTTAAGGTCGGAAGTCTTTCACGCCATTTATCGAATTGAAAACGCGGAGGAACACTTAGTTTTGTATGGGAGGTACCAGAATGGGCGTGACAATCTCGCCCATTTCCTCCAGTTAAATAGGCATTTATAGATTATTAACCAGTGGGTGAGTTGGAGCTAATCACATGCACCAGAAGAAAGGTTGGGAGGAAATATTATTTTGTCCCAAATGTGTCAATTTGTATGGGAGGTACCAGAACGGGCGCGGTCAAATCGCTCATTGTCAATGCCAAACTAACTTTCTACAAATCATAGTCAGTTCTAATGAAATAATGATTTCTCAGAGTTGAAATGTTAGAGTCCTGCTTCTGAAACTGGCGTCTCATTGAACAAATTAAACTGGAGCTGTCTATGAAACTGGGGTTGTCTAAGAAACAGGGGTCGTCCCAGTTTCGCTGTCCTAAGTTGATTGAAAACATTATCTTATAACTCACAGCTTTCGCCATCCCCAAAACAATTCCATAAAACGTCAACAAATGCTTGGGCTACACTTATCAATTAACCCTCGTAAAAAATGCAAGCCAATTATACTTATACATATACACAGAAAGCTCTCTCTCTCTCTCATTCTTGTAAGGATTTGAAAATGATGATGTTTGCTGATGGTGTCTTTGAAACAAATGCTGTTAACTTCAATTTGAATGAGATTAAACACGAAGAGACGGAGAGGGGTGGCTTTCAATTTGAGAAAGTAAAGTGATGCTTTAAATTGGTTTTTATTTGAACGTTCATATCTTTATTGCTTGAGCACACACACACACACAGATAAACACACACTCATACACAAATTCGCATAAAAGGACAATAAATGTGTGAAATGTAATATGAGACATTTGTCAAAACGCACACAACCAGACCAACAGACAAACATACCCAATGTACATACACATATATATATGGCGATAGGATATTTTAGCGGTTTAACCACTTCAATGAAGTGACTTCCCTTTAGTCCTTTAAAAATGTAGCGTGGGGGACGAGATAGCGACAGACGGCACATATTAGTTAAACACCAGCATGTTGTAATTAACAGTTAGACAAAATATTGGAACACGTCCAAAAAACATGGAATTTTTTATTACTTGTTGGGTTTCACTCACATATGAACCCATATCAGTCCTGTTGCGATTCTAAAGCCAAAACTTGTAGACGTAAAACAAGTCGTTATCACACTTTAATTTACGTTACGTGATCACAGCAGCGCAGAGCGGCGAGCTGAGTAGCTATACCAACAATTCATGTCCTTTTGTTTTATTACTCTGCCAGCAATGAGACAAAAGGAATTCCCCCAAACCGAACACCCACAAAATGTAAAAAGAAAAACTTGGCACTTCCTACATTACTTCCGGTATCTCAGCCATAGAAGGAACAGGCGGTGAACAACAAGGAAATACAGAAGTAAGAGAGAGAGAGAGAGAGAGAGAGAGAGGGACTTTGACGGCAAGGACCCAGACAAAGAAGCTATTTAGATTGTGTTGCAGACTGTGTTACAGCAGACAATTTTGCGAAATGCAATGAATGGCAATTTCATTTAAAATGAAAGGATCTCACAATAATTTTGACATGAAATGTTAAGGAACAAACTAGAAACGAATGAAATATTGCCATTTGATAAAGTCAAGTTCATCAAATATGATGGGCCAAATTATAAGTTTTCCTAAATACTTCCACAAAAGTTAGCGGGGTTCCAGCGGAAATACTTCAGTGACTCCTAGCAATGTAGAGCGGTATAAATATTTCTTATTGGGTTTTCTTCATATATCTTGTTTGTGATTGAAAATTGCGGGTAAAATTCTATATAAATCATTTCTGTCAATCTGAAGCTTCCGCAGGTGAGGGATGGGAATTTCTCTTAGTAAGAAAATGGAATATTACTGATTTATCAAAGGTTAAACTTATGTTTGTAAAACAAACGGCCTCGAATGTAGACAAACGTTTGTTATATCACAGTCCTTCAACTCAAAATAAATGACACACCTAAACAATAGTTCCAGAGTCAATAGTTAGAGGCATAACATTTTCTGGTAGCTCATAATTTTAAGTCCAACTCTGTGACTCTTGTTACTGCCGGTGGTGCAATATTTTTAGCATACGACTTTTATACATGAGAGAGCGGAATCTATTTTCCTACTGGTCACATTTAATATATTTAGGCGTCGATCAATTTTGAGCGTCGAGCACTGTGGTTCAGAATTGACTTCCATCTTTCTGCAAGATATGTCCCGAACATCCCTTACAAAAGAAATATGGTTTTCCATTACATCCCATGAAGGAATTGGAGAGAGCTTCTCACAAGCAGTAAGCTCTGCGGTTTCTAGAATTACACTTACTGATTGGGATCTTCAGTTTTACACCGGTTCCTAAAGGATTTTTTTGAAAAACTTTTTTATGGCTGAATATTTGATAGTGTCGCTATCAGTATGCGAGGTGACCGCAGCCGAAAGAAATATAAGGTTGTCAGAGCAGGGATCGAAAACAGGATCTTATGTATAAGAGGCGCGCACACTAACCATTGCACCACCGGCGGCCACGAATATCACTTACAACACTTTATGTACTTGTGTCAATTTTTTGCATTTTTGCATCTCACTAAACGAGGTGAGCGTCGTTTCAAAGAACTGTAAGGCGGTCAGATTCCTTATTATCGTTAGTGTGGCAATGGGCACGAAGTCAGACACTGCACTTAGTGCTATCCTGAACATCTGTACTCCTGATATTATGGCCGAATGCAGCCTCTACATCCCTGGTGAGAATCAGAGATTGTGGCGTTTTGATATCTAGGCATTCCGGACACGCTGAATTACTACACCGGATCAATTCTATTCCAGTATAAACGGAGTAGTGTATCCCCTACCTTCTACCAGCGACAAATCTAAGGACTTCTATTCCGAACTGGAATACCTGGGAAAAGTCACTGGCAGGGGACAGCAGTAGTATCAGATTTTTAACGGAAGCATCAAAGTTGGACGAGCAAGTGGGCTGTGGGGTCCATTCACCGAACCTAAATGTAAATGTCTCCTTCAAGCTGCGTGATCACTGTAGTGTATTTCAGGCGGAAATTACCGCCATCCTGGAGGTTGCTGAACTACTGAAAAGTAGTGTCACAACCCTCCGAAGAATATGTATATACGCAGACAGCCAGCCTGCTATAAAATCCCAGGAAGCCAAGTTAGCTACGTCCCTGACGGTGAAATAATGCCACTCATCACTTAGGGTGATGGCAGAGTATTTTGACATCAGGCTCATCTGGGTACCGGGACACAGCGACATTCCAGGCAATTGCGTAGCGGATGCGTTAGCTAGACAGAGTACTACGGCACAGGTTCTTCCGGCAAAAGAATCTCTACCTGTCGTTTGTAGATCAGGCAGTGGGCCGATAATATGTTCAAGGACAAGTGGAGACTTACTTCAACTTGCAAACAAGCCAGGTTCCTCTTGCCGAGAGGCAGGTTATCCACAATGATAGGAACACTTACGGGACATTGTCTTGTAGGAAAACACGACCTAAGATTGGGACATTGAAACTCTACTCTCTGTAGATGCTGCATGGAAGAGGACGAGGAAACGACGAAACACCTTCTCTTGGATTGCCCTGCTCTGGCAGGACTGAGAAGTAGGATATACGGTACACATTTAGTTAGCACCGTAGCCCTGCAGGATGTTCCTGTAGGTCTCATAGAGAAATTTATTGAAAGGGTAAATTGGCTAGACGACTAGTCAATAGTTGGTATGGAGGAAACTGCAGGTATCCCAATGGGCTTCTTTAGCCTAAGTGTGCTAGACAGCATGCTGTCTTGCAGCCTTTTCAAGCAACCAACCAAAGCGGTCAGAACAGGGATCGTCTCCACGTTCACATGTACAATAGATGCGCACACTAACTATTGCACCACCGACGGCCACACAAATCACTTATTGAATTCAATTCAATTTAATGTTGAATATTAAACACAATGTGTTTGGACACAAGTATACTATATTTGGGACAAGCTCTAAACTCACGTTATGTTTGCACCCAAACAGAAAAAATTACAATTTTTTCAGCCTACAGTTATGCGTATGAAAATAGCGCGAATACGCTGGATAGGCCATATCAGTAGAATGAATCAGAATAAAGACATACTGGAAGAACATCGAAACATTAGACGTACCAGACCTCGCTGGAAAGACCACGTGGAAGGTTGCCTGCGACAGCTTATTGCTACCTACTGGAGGGGGAAAGCTGAAGATCGAGCAGGTTGGAGAAACTTGTTAGCCTCATTTGGTAAGGCACTTTACTCCTCTATGTTGTTTGGGGTCATCTTAGTAAGTGCGTAAGTATTGGTACAATATTGTATAGAAATTTGTCCGGCAGTCATAAAATTGTCTGGACATTATAAATATGGAAAAAATTCAATATCAATTCGCAATTGCAGACCTTCTTGCTTGCCTTCGTTTGCAGTCCCTTCCTTTAGAAAGCCTGAAAGTGAAGGCCTTCTGCGCCGCACGTTCTCCGCTTGCCAGCTAGCGGACCTGCCAAGAGAAGGGAAATTTGAAGACACCCCCTTTCTACTGCGCCGTATGACAAGCTGAAATAACGATTCCATTTTTAGGGTGGGCCTTCTGACTTATACATACTGAAAAACTGTATTTTTTGTTGTTTGGATGCAAATGTAGCGTGTTTGTAGCTTGCTGCAAATATATTATACCTGTATCCAAACAGATTGTGTTTGCTATTGAATATTAAATGTTAGAGACATAATGATTAACAGGTTATAATATATGTTTTGTGACCCAAATGTGGATTTGTTTGTTAAAAACTGCTGATAACACTGCTTTCTGTCACAATATGGAAACAAAAAGCAGCAGATCTTCAATTCTGGAAACAATGCTTGCAAACATGTACATGGTTCCTGCAGTATGTTGCTGGGCCGTTATTTTTCAGCGTGTATACAAAAAAGAAATATAACATTAATCACACATTGATTACAAAACGTTTGACAAAAATTGAATGTCCTTATAGTTTAAATCACAAAAATCAAATTACTTGCAAGCATTCCTCACCTAAAGTCAGATTTCCCCATGTTTCCCTATTGTATGTCGACATATTTGGTCAGTGTTGGTCAGTGTTGGTCTTGTAATTGAGTCTTTTCTCCGAGGGAACGCTAATTATGTGCAGCGTTTCGAGAGTAAATCGTCGTTAGTAATGGATTTCGTCCGCTAAAATGTCATCGTCGTTAAAGTTAGGGGTATGAACCGTCGTGGCACAGTGGGCTACTAGTACTGTTTTCTCTTCCATGGTTTTATAGGTGGCCCTTAAATCTGATTTGTGGAAAGTAGTGTCTTCAATTACGTCGTCGTGCTGACAACGTATTCCTTTTGGCATATGTCTGTCTTGTCCCCATTGTATTATATACGATATACAATATTAGATCTATCCGTCTTCGTCACTTTAGACCTTGTCCGTCTAAATAACCTGCTCAGGGTATTGTGTGATTTTACCGCTAACTCATATGACCATTTGTCATAGATATTGGAGTGATTTAGGCTCTCGGAATAGTCAGATATATAGGCCAGAGATTTGTAAATTTTCGGCGGGTTATCGTCTTGTCCTCTTTGTGTAAATTGTCCTGTATATCTATTCCGACCCAGTAGGTATTTTATAGCTCTAGCAGGGAAATCATTTTTACCAAGAATATTTCCTTTATTCATCTTTTATTGTCCACATGAAACTCCTTGTCGCTGATATTTATAACTCTATTTATGAAATTTGTCGCCGCGTTGATCATAATTTATCTAGGGTGCTTCGAGTTGAAGTTAATTAATTTTCCGGAAGCTTTACACTGAACGGAAAAGCATCGTCACATGGATGAAAATGTCCATCAACCCAACAACTTTTACCATCGAATGTGAGCTAACATACAGTTTCATTTCCGCTACGAAAATGTGTTCATTAACTGCAATGTTTTCGTCCCTGCGTTGAAGTTCATTCATTCTGTCGGCGCAAAATTTCAGTAAATTGAGTACTTCTTGTGCGGTCGTACTTATTTGTTTCGTAGCTGCAATGAATTTGTTTCATTGTTGCAATGACTAAGTATTGTTCTTGTAATGAATATATTTCATTGCTGCGATGAAGTCGCTTCAGATAAACCAAATACCACTAGTTTAAATTTCATGCACTTACTTTGATGTGTTAACATCTATAAGCGCAGGTAGAGACTAAACTCACAAAGTGAATACATCCAAACACAGTTTGTCCTACTGCGATTACAGATTGTTTGGCGTTAAACTCCTCCGAAATGGCTGGACCGATTTGTATGAAATTTTGTGTGCATATCGGGTAGGTCTCAGAATCAGCCAACATCTATTTTTCATACCCCAAAATGATAAGGGTGACCCACCCCTATATAGAACACAGATGTGTCCGAATGCGAAACACACATTGTCAGACTGAGAAAAAAACACACACTGATGTAGCGGCAGCGAATAGTTGTATTGGGTGGGTGCGACGCACTCTCAGAGCAAAGAGAATAATGACGTGGTTATACGTATATTAAAATGAGATAGCAAGAGAGCAACGAAAATTGTGTGAACTTGTGTAGCGTATGTACGAACATAACAATGTATGTATGCCCATGTGTCTGTTGCTTTGCATTCTCTTTGTTTTTTTAGGGTATAAAACAAAAACTATTCAGTAAGAAAATAATGACACATGTGCTTGCACTGGTCTTTAAATAATTTTAATGTTATTTAAATGTAACGTCATCATACGATTGAACGCTGGTTTTTATTTTCCAATGTAACATTTACTAATGTGTTCATAGAAATCGAACAGGTACCGTGTAACAAAAAGGTGTTAACACATTTTTGGACTTTTTTTTAATGTTTAACCCAGTTTTGTACAAAATTGAAATTAAATAAAATTGTTGCAAGAACGAAATTAAAATTGTCAAAGAAATCATGTATTAAATTTTTCGTTGCAGCGACTACCAAATTGTCGGATATACGAGACTTTTCATTATGGCAACGAACGAAAATGTTTCATCCATGCGACGAAGCGTTATTCTTTCAGTGTAGTCTTCTGGTACCAATCAATGGGTTGAGTAGGTTGCCTTGTTGAATTAGTACCCAGTCCAGGTATTGTAAACTGTTGTCCTTTTCCTCTACCATTGTGGATTTTATTTACCCGTTGTATGTGTTAAGAGTCTTAAGTGTTTTATCCATTTCATTCCTCTTTATCACAACAAATAAGTGGTCCACATACTTTGTCCAGATTTTGGGTTTCACTTCCAACCTCGTCAAAGTTTCATCAAGTAGTTCCTCCATTATTATGTCAGCTATAACGGGTGAAGCTGGTGATCCCATAGGCATACCTTTTCTTTGCTCATCAAATTTGCCCTCGTATTTGAAAAATCTCTTGTGGTATTTGTGTGATTTTTTTCCAGTATACTCCATTTCTTCTCTACACGCTGAAAATGTTGTCTCTTTTTGTTGTTTGGATGCAAATATAATGTGTTTGTAGCTTGACGCAAATATAGAATACTTGTGTCCAAACACATTGTGTTTGCTATTCAACATAACAATATTTGGAGCACAATGATTAATAGGTTTTAATATATGTATTTGTGACACAACGTGGTTTTGTTTATTGAAAACTGCTAAAAATACTGTCACCATAAAGAAACAAAAAGCAGCAGATCTGCAATTCACGAAAGCAATACTTGCAAACATGTACATGGTTCCTGTAATATGTTGCTGGGACCGATATTTTTCCGCATGTATATGGCCAAATGTATCGGTGTACTTGAAAACAGGGATACCACGTCGAACGCTATCAAACTTCGTCATCATCTATATAGATATTGTCAATCCGTGATTTATAGTCAATTGCATCTTTAACATTATATCTGGAGTCCTTCATCAAATTATTAAGTATACTGAGGATATATTTATTTTTAATTGCTGAGGATATTGGTCTAAGGGGGTTTCCATCTTTGTGGATTATGAATCCCAAGAAATGCGGTAACCCTGTTCGTCAGTCAAAAACGACGTATAAGTAGACAGTCAAAATTCCTCTTCACTCAAATGCCAACAAACAAAACGAGTGCAACCCTAGCCATTCTCTGCCCTCTCTCTTACTATCTTCATTGAATATTTCAATACAAAAGCAGCTTTTTGATAGTGTTATTGGATATAACTATACAAATTCCAACCATGTTGAAGTAAAATTCCAGAAACTATCAAAAAAGTATTAAATAATCAAGTTATAAAGCGAGAGAGAAATGCATTAGAGTGAATTTCTAGAACTTTTTGGTTTTCTTTTACCAGGGTTACCAAATTGCGCACATCTTCTGGTTGTCTAATTCTTCATCGTCTTTGGGTCAGGTTACGCTTCTCCCTCAAATTTAGTAACCCTCCTCAGTATAATTTTTCCGCCAATCTGTTGTTCCCGTTCTGTAAGCTGCTCGACGGATCTGTATTTATACGTCTACACGCTGAAAAGTTTGTCTTTTTTTGTTGTTTTGGATGCAAATATATCGTGTCGCTCGTTGTGCTCAAACACATTGTGTTTGCTATTCAATATAACTTGTTTGGAACACAAGAATTAATAGGCTATAATATATGTACTTGTGGCCCAAATTTGTTTTTGTTAGATATATACTGCTGAAAATACTGCCGTCTATCACAATCACAATAAAGAAACAAAAAGCAGCAGATGTTACACTGACGAAATCAATGATGGCAAACATGTACATGGTTCCTGCAATATGTTGCTGGGGCCGTTAATTTTTAGCGTGTATATGTGTAAATGTAACTCAAAATATTGTTCACCTTATATCTGTAATCTTCATCGTGTATTGTCACTGTTTCTTCAACTGTGTCAGCACTCAATATCACAATGTTGTAATTTGTATCCAAACATTTTCTTGTTTCCCCCACTGTTAAAACGTTACAGAATTCCGGGGCAGATCGCTGCAAAAGAAACGTAGAATAATGAAACTTTCGCATTTGTGTTTTCTTAAATCCATGGTGAATTACGAATCACTGTAAAACAGAATTTCATTTTCAAAATGCTCTATTAATATGAAAAGCATTGTACAAAGATGTCAGCAGGATAAACAGGCTATGAACAATATATTTGTAAACTCTAATCTCCAAACAATATATTTCGATTAAAAACTATTGTGTAATCCCCAGAGTGGTAAAGTGTTTCCTTTTCTATCCCTTAAATATCCTTAAGATCATTGTTAAATGTTTCTTTTGTTGTGTAAATATTTGTAGATCTCTTCAGTTTATTGAAATAGAAACAACGGTAAACAAATCCATAATTAAACTGTCACATGCAGTTGCTGATGATGATGATGGCCTTAAAAAGGATCTCAAATATATAATATAAAAAAGGAGACTAATTTCTGTATAGACACAATATTACAGGGATATTTACTTGCATTATGCAAACGCATGTTCCAGCCCAACCAGCTTCAAATCCACCCACCACACTCAATTTTACTTACAATACCCCTAAAAATTGGGTCTAAACAAGGACATACAACATTTGATTCACGAGTACAATAAGAAGGACAACAGCGACATCATCCATGGGAATATTGACAACAACAACTGTTAGGAGAACTAAAAAAAGAGAGCACACGTGTTTAACACTTTCTTGCAATGAAGAAAAAAATAGAAGGACTACAAGGACGAAAACTGTTCAAATTGTTCAAGTAATGGTGTCTGATTTAGACAAACATTCAAAGTGTTTAAACATGTCAACTGGGGACGACGCAGAGAGTCCATGTTGCTATTGTCAATGGTAAAGGTTGTGGCACAACAACAAGAAAAAAACGAAAGGGGAAAATGTGAAAATGTGAAAATGTTGCTCGGTGTTTGGTGATAGCGAACGATTTCAGTTGGAAAAGCTGATCACAGCGCATTATGCCGTGATAACAGGCCACTAATCTACCCCAAATACCGTAGAACAACGTTAAGGGCTTATCTCGACAACCCAACAAATGCACATTGAATGAATGGCCCAGGCATCACACATATTGGTCCAAGTTAGGGCTTAGCCTGAGGGAGGTGAGAATGGTAACACCGAAAAAGGAAGGAAATTGCAGGAATCAAAAAAAAGAAACACAAAAAACAAACCAAACGGAGTACATAGAAATCAGCAACTAACTCGTATATAAAGTTAGCGGATTTTCAACTAACGAGAGTGGTATAATAAATTACAGCATTAGAATTTCAGGTCATATCAAATAATGCGATGTAGAAGGGCAGGAAATTTTAGATTATAAAAAAATTAATTCTAATTATTTTTCCTCTGAAGCATCTGAGTTCCGAGATAAACCAATTTAAAAATATATAGTATATGGGCCCAGAGACCCTTTCTAACACAAAAAATACGAAGCCGCGAAGCCGGCGTTGGATCTACCCCAGAGGAGAAACGGCCGGCCACACAGAAAGCTTTATAAAACCAACATACTATTCCAAAGCCACGAAGGCGGTAGTCGACGTACCCCAAAAGAGAAAATCCCAAAGCCCGTCCGAAGGCCGGTCACGCAGAAATACTATGCCGAAGCCGCGAAGTCGCTGTTGGATCTACTTCAGAGAAAATTTCTAATCCTGACCGAACGCTGGCCAAGCAGAAGCCTTATAACACATAAATACTATGCCGAAGCCTCGAAGCCGGTAGTCGACCTACCCCAGAGGAGAAAATCCCTAATCCCTGAAAAAGGCCGGCCACACAGAAAGCTTTATAACACCAAAATAGTATTCCAAAGCCGCGAAGGCGGTATTCGACCTACCCCAGAGGAGAAAATCCCAAAGTCCATCCGAAGGCGGGTCACACAGAAATACTATGCCGAAGCCGCGAAGTCGCTGTTGGATCTACCCCAGAGTTGGATCTACTCCAGAGAAAATTCCTAAGCATAACAGAAGCAGAAGATTTATAACACAAAAATGCTATATTGAAGCCGCAAAGCTGCACGCTGCAAAATCTGCCTGTTTTTGTTGTTTGTATGCAAATATAATGTGTGTGTACCTTGTCGCAAATATACTATACTTGTGCTCAAACACATTGTGTTTGCTATTTAATATAACATGTTTGAGACGCAATGATTAGCAGGTTATAATATGTGGATTTATTATTGAAAACCCCTATAAACAAATACGAGACAGACAACAAAGAATTTATTTGTCCTTGTAAATAAATTTATTGCAAGAAAGAGAAAAAGCAGCAGATCTTCAATTCATGAAAACAGTGCTTGCAAACATGTACTTGTTTCCCGCAAAATGTTGCTGGGGACGATATTTTTCAGCGTGCAGTGTTGGACCTAACCCAAAGGGGAAAATCGCCGTCATTCTGTATATAACAGAGAAGTGATTTCTCCATATTCCCAACATACTCTGCACATCTGCGACAGAATTTGAGTCCTTATCTCTTAAAAATAGGACCCTTAACCATTTCCTTTGGTTTGGCTTTGTACTTTTTGGTAGAATTAACGGGCCTCATTCTTCCTTGTGTGAGAATTAATTTGGTTACTACCGCGCTTCTCCATAATCGTCTTTCCTTCTGAAACAAATGGGTTTCCTCTCTCTCCGCGTCTCGTTATACCGCTCCATCGTGGCTCGCGTTGCTACTGAATGAAGAATTCTAATAAATGCAGTGTTGCTTTCATCACTTACCATGCGACAGTCCTCATCTTACCATCGTTTGTCCTTAAGCAGATTTCCATAACCAAGTACGCTTTCTGCAGCAGTTTTCATAGAGTGGGAAAAATGTACTTCCACTGCGCTTCAGTATCATGAGGCAGTGATGTATTCTGGGTCCGTATCTCAATGAGCTTTTCTGCATAGGCCGTGTATGTCTCTGGAAATTTCAGATTTCCGATGTCCAGTTTTCATATGCGTGGTTTCGTATGACTTTCGCTCTGCTTAATGTTGAGAGAACCTTTGCTGAAACCAGGTAGGGATCCGAATCGTTATTAGCTCGTAGTATCACACGTACGTTCGTTAATCTAGTAGAGTGCCTTCCACCAATTACAAGGTGAATAAACTGGATCTTGGGCTGTTTATCAGGGACTATCCAACCAAGTAGCCTTTTGGATGTTTTTATGCTGGAATCTTGTACTACTGACAACCATGTTTTTCGTCGCCGCAAAATCTAACAGTCTCATTCCGATATCGGAAGTGATGGCGTGTAGACTGATTCTGGTTCAAAGACATATTCTCTGCCGATTTTAGCATTAAAATCACCTAGGATAATCTCGTTGTCATGGCCAGGGCAGGGGTCGTATGTTTCCTGTAGGCGCTCATAGAGCATGTTCTCGATATCATCGTCTTCTTCTTCCGTCGGGGAATATACAGAAATTAGCGATAAGCTAAAGTATTTCGCGTTTATGCGCATGGTGGCTATCTGTTCACTCACTGGGTTGAACCTTGGGACCAGATGCCGAAGTCATTTGCCAACTACAAATCCGCAACAAAATTCATGCTTCTACTTATGGCAGCTGTATTATATGTCCCACATCTTCTTCCTTGTACAGCCATGCCCTATCCATCGCATCTCCTGTATAGCAGTAATATCAGCCTTGTAATTCACGAGGATATCTTTACTTTTATTGACTATTTTACAACCTCATGAGGTCAGACGTCTTACACATATTAATTAGACAAACAGATCAAACAAATTTCAACGTATTCTTGCAACTGGCTCTATCCTTCGCCTTTTCTCGCCAGTTGGTAACACCAAGGATACGGAGGGATTCTTATGCCTGGTCTTTCCAGCGGAGCCTTGGTATCTACCAGTTGAATATTGGAACAGGATCTGTATAGTGTTTTAACATTCCAAGTGTATATCGTGGTTTTTATAAGGTTTGCGTGAGTCGTCATCAAATAGGGGGGTTTTATGTTTCTCATTCTCGTTTTGTATTTTCCAATAAAACATGCGTTGTACTTCATTCTTATTAGAAATCGTTGATGCAACCGGCTTCAAGCTAAATTAAGTTATTGCGACCCTATTGGTACCAGAATCAATGGCTGCAACCGAATTGGCGCCAAATGGGGTTGCTGCAACCGAATTTATGCCGCATTCGGTTGTTGCAGCCGAAATTATAGAAACTTTTTTTGATATATGGAAATTGGGAAACCAATTTCGGTGGCAATAACCGAAATTGCGGTTGTCACAACCTCTCTTCAAACAATTTGGTTTGTGAAAATTGTTCGAAAATGCATGTGCATTTATAATCATATATGTTAGCAAGACATCTGACACATCAAACTACAGTCGACAATCAAATGATAAACCCGATTGTTTGTTTTCCAAAGGACTTCATTGCTGAAATGAACAAAATTCCTTGTTATTTGTGCTTAACTTTAATGCAATCCCCTGCGAATTGTTAAACGCCTCAATTGAATAAGAATACGATTTCTATAGATGATTAGTAATAATCACGTGCGGTTTACCACACTAGCATTATCATGATGCCTCGTCGCAAGCTAAGCGCCACACGTTGAATCAAATATCCTCGCATGTAGATGTAATACCGGGCGTGTGATCCTTAAACGTTGCTAGCGCGTATAACTAACAATCAACAACCCTTCGTTGCACCATCATCGTCATCCTTATCCCCATCCTCATCGTCAGCCTCATCATCATATTTGTATAGTTCTTATGTTTGTTGTGTGTTGCCGCCTGTTGTTGTCGAGATTACTATTTGTTCATCGGATGTGTTATGCCGATTCTCGTGCCGTGGTTGCAGTTGTTGTTGTTGTTGAAATTTAAATCTCCGGCTCCGGTTTGTTGTTTCTTCTTTCATGTCGTTGGTAATTCCACAGGCGGAAGACAACAAAGTGCAAAAATTCACACTTACCCCAAGAGGACGACAAGGATGAGGAGGACGACAACTATACTGTGTACTCTTCTACTTTCAGTCAACAATGGCACACTTCAATATCCTTGATTCCGTTTATTTTTCAATTCCATTCATTCACTCGATTTCATTTCATGTCTTTTTTTTGCCTCTAAGATTTGTTTCTGTTAAATGCCGGCTGACGTTTTGTTTGGCACTACCATCAGCCTCATCGACGTCACTCTTGAAAGCAGCAGCCGGGCCAATGTTCATAGTCATCATTGAGCCATTTGCCGTGTTTGGAAAAAGACCTTTGGTAAATAATATCGAATGAAGTGCAGTTATGAAAAAAGAAAAATGGGGAAAATGTTTCAAAACGATAGATTGGAATCATATCAAACGCTATTGGAATTATACGTAGACACATTGAATACGTAGATTTGCAACTGACTTACCACACCCAGTGATGCATTTTAGTATCGTTACCAGTCAGGGAGTTAAATATTTGTTTGTGTGCATATTTTCGGAATTCGAAAAATCATGATTGAAAATAATTCAAGTAAAGTGGACGACAGAGAGACTAGTTCTTCGTGAGCATAAGATATCTGCAATCAAAACAAGTAAGTTAGCAAACACAGGAGAAATTCTTGCTGAAAAAAGGAAAGCAATCAGGTTTGTTGTTTTAGCAAACATATGTTTGTTGTTTAACCAAACAATTATTTGTTATTTCAGCAGAGATATATCTGTTGTTTCATCACACATTTGTTTTGCTAAATCAGCAAGCATATGTTTGTGGTTTCAGCAAACATATATTTGTTGTTTCAGCAAAGATATATCTGTTGCTTCAACACACATTTGTTTTCCGAAATCAGCAAACATATGTTCGTTGATTCAGCAAACACATGATTGTATTTTTTAAGCAAAGATACGGGTATATATGTTGCTTCAACATACATTTGTTTTGCTAAATCAGCAAAGATATGTTTGTTGTTTAAGCAAAAATATGTTGGATGTTTCAGCAAAGATATATCTATTGTATCAACACATATTTTATTTTGCTAAATCAGGAAATATATGTTTATTGTTTCAGCAAAGATGTATCTGTTGTTTCCACACACATTTGTTTTGCTAACTTGCTTTCAGCAAATACATGTTTAATGTTGTGGCATAGCATTTTTTATTGTTTCAGCATACATTTGTTTTGCCTAAACAGCCAACATATGTTTGTTGTTTCAGCAAACACATGTATGTAGTTTCAGCAAAGTTATATCTGTTGTTTCAACACACATTTGTTGTGCTAAATTAGCAAACATATGTTTGTTGTTTCAGCAAACACATGTAAGCTGTTTCAGCAATGTTATATCTGTTGTTTCAACACACATTTGTTGTGCTAAATTAGCAAACATATGTTTGTTGTTTTACCACACATTTGTTTGTTGTTTTAGCAAAGTTATATCTATTGCTTCATCACCCATTTGTTTTGCTAAAACAGCAAACATATGTTTGTTGTTTCAGCAAACATATGTTTGTTGTTTTAGCAAACTTATGCTTGTTGTTTCAGCAAAGATATATCTGTTGCTTCAACAAACATTTGTTTTGCCCAATCAGCAATCATGTGTTCGTTCTTTCAGCAAACACATGATTGTTTTTTTTTTTCAGCAAAGATATATCTGTTGTTTCAACACACATTTTAGTTTGATAACTCAGGAAATATATGATTGTTGTTTCAGCAAAGATATATCTGTTGTTTCAACACACATATGTTTTGCTAATTCAGCAAAGATATATGTTGTTTCAGCAAATTTATGTTTATTGTTTCAGCAAAAATATATCTGTTGTTTCAACGCCTATTTGTTTTGCTAAATCAGCAAAGATATGTTTGTTGCTTTGTTATTTTAGCAAAGATATGTCTGTAGTTTCTGCACGCATTGGTTTTGCTAAATCAGAAACCATATGTTGATTGTTGCAGCAGGCATAAGTTAGTTGTTTCAGCAAACATATATCTGTTGTTTCAACACACTTATGTTTGATGTTTGTGCAAGTAATTATTTGATATTTGATATCTTATCAACACTGCAAAAATTTCGTATTATGACAGTACATTTGCTGAAATAACAGACAGATTTCCTGCTGAAATAACAGACAGATTTCCTACTTATAAGTAGCGAACATTCTTTTCTGTTAATAGCAAACTTTGTTGTTTGAGTGTGGCTGCAAATAAAACCAAAAATGGTTACAAGCGATATAGTAACGCCGCTGACAATAGCGACTACAGTTTTATGTGCTTATGATTGACAAATGTGTTTGAGAAATATGTTGCTTAAAAAGAACCATATTTGGGAACCGACTCCACACTACATCCAATTGACATTTAATAAATATCAATTTATTTTTGAAAAATATCAATTGAAATTTGAAAACTATATTTGAAATTTAAAAAACATAAATTGGAATGTAAAATTTCTATTTGAAATTTGAAATACATTAATTGTAATTTAAGAAACTTCAGTTGACATTTACAAGTCATCAAGTGACATTCATCGATTGAAATTTAAAACACAACAATTGAAATTTGAAAACATCAAGACATCAACATTTGAGACATCAACTGAAATTTAAAATTCACCAGTTGGAAAATAAAAATTATTACCCGATTTCATGTTTGAGATTTTTAAATTTCGATTGATGTCTTTTAAATTTCAATTGATGTTTTTAAATTTCAATTGCTGTGCTTTAAATTTCAATTAATGAATTTCAAATAGAATTTTCAATTTTCAATTGGAAATGGTGTAGATTATTTTTTACAATAAATTTCTGAGTAGTCATTTATAAAGGGTGCCCTGAAATTCATGCAAAATTAAATGTACATAATTGAATTGTTTCTCGGGGTGTATGACATGTGCCACAGTCTTGATGAAACCACATCTCCTCCACATGTAACGTGACGAAAACTGTTCGTCCGTATATTGAATGCAATTTATAACGCGGAATACTATAATAAAAACGAACCAGTATATACGACACCCGCGATTTGTAAATCTAAGCGAATACTTCCCAACAATCTCCCCAAATTGTACAACCGTACGACATTTGCCATCTCTATTGAATGACAGACGATGTCAAACCGGTTTGCGACAGATTTCGATGTGTATCACGTTTTTACGCCACCTGTATAATTCTCGTTGAGATTATAGTAGTCATTGCATATATAATCGACTCTTGTTTGAAGTAATGGTCGGCAATCACGCCAAGACTTAGCTCATTGCTCATCAACCGATGGTATCAATTCAGTCACAGTAGTTAGGCATCTGATGATGAACTTGTCACGGATTTCGGAACTAGTCATGCCAGTGTATGTGTTGAATTGAATTGTCTATTACTCCAACAAAAAGCAACCGGATCTTGTAAGATTGTAGTATTAATTTTTCATACATTAACTAAAACAAATCCTTTACTGTTAATATCCATTTTAATTTGATTCATTTTGATTCTATTAAATGATAATTTTAAAATTTAGCTTTGAACCTACTCATAGATACATAATTATTTATTTATACTCAAGTGAATTGAATCTTCCGAGTCATGACGAATATTCCAAAACAGTCGCGCTCAACTCAACAAATTCCCCGAATTTGGAGAACCATTTATAGGTCTTCCATGAGTAATTCGTGAATCGTTTCTGACCCTAAATGTTCACTGATTTGATTTACAGCAAATTAAGAGTTCTTTAAATTCTTTTAGAATTTTGGAAAATTTTGATTGTGCCTTGTTTTTGGTATTATTTTACTCCACTACACCTACACACGTTACAGCTGAGCACAGCGGTGCCATATGCTTTGACAATATTCTTCTAATCCAAATTATTATCTTTCCTTATCTATAGCGGATTTATAAATAATATTTTTATTGACAAACTGTTGCTGTTTTACATAGGCTCTATATCGTGTTAAATAACTTCCTGTCTCACGTTGCAACTGACTGCAGCGGTACAACATGTCTGACGAATATTTTTGTAGTCAAAATTACTAATTTGCATTTGTCGCGAAACGATGTATAAAAAATTTTGTAATTGTATAAATAATTTTGTATAAACAATATTGCTGTATTCATCCCATATTTTGTGTTACATCTCACGTTGCAACTGACTGCAGCGGTGCCATATATCTGACGAATATTTTTGTAGTCAGGAATCATAGGGACATATTTCCAAAACTCCTTTTTTAAAAAAAACTATATCTCTAGTAATAGAGATATAGAATGACCTCGAGCTTGAACAATAATATTAAAAAGTTCCAATAAAAAGGCCGAATAAACAAAAATCATCCCTGATGAATTGGTCAAAATTATTAATTTTCCTTTGTCGCAAAACAATGTAGAAATAATTTTTTAATTGACAAACTATTGATGTTTCCGGTAGCACTATGACATTTACATTCTATTTTTCGTGTTTTATAACTCCACATGCCACGTTGCCGCTGAATGCAGCGGTGCTATATACACATGTTTGAAGTTTTGTTTACTTTTGCATATCTATACTTCTTTGCATAACCATGTATGGCTTGAATCTACTTTCCATAAGCATTCTTCCATCTACTCCTTAATATAATTTTCCGTTGCAACTGACTACAACTTCACCATATATACTTGGAATACTTTTAAACAAATTTTGGCTTTCCCTCCATTCTAAATGATCTTGCTTTTATCCCATCATTGGGGTTTAAGATTCAAGTACTACGCAAGTAATTGGGACTTAGCAGTTGGGACTTAAGCAATTGCGGCTTAAATTTTTTGAAATATTTGAGTCCTTTCAAATTTTGACACTGGGACACTGGGATAAATGTGAGGAATTCGATGAAGTATTGGATGAAAAACAAAACATAATAGCAATAGTAGAATAAATCGAAAAATGAGTGGCATTCTTTAATACGTAATATAAACAAAACGTTGCACGTGACTCCGGGTGACTTGAATATTTCACTCCGTGTCTAAGGATTCCACTCATATCCTTTTCAAACACATACACACACACACACGCACACTGTCTTTGATGGGAAACCGGACAACATCACCCATGATGTGGCAATAAAAACTTGTACGGCTACATGGACATATGCATTCGCAATAATAGTGTCTCACTCCCCCGTCCTTCCCCTTCCCCAGTTACCCAGACGCACTCTGTTCCAATATTACAAGTAGCCATGTTAACCAACAATTAGTTTGTGCTCCTTGTTGTAACTCCCATTTATTCGAGAGGGCGTCAATGCCGTTATTGCTAAACTATAGCCAAAACATAAGCCATTATGTGCGAAACAGAGCGCAGCGTGTCTGGTCGGTCGTCTAGTTGCCACATGTTGAAAGGCTTCGTTTGCTTTTATCAGGCCAGCATCTCTGGGATGTGGTGGCCGGTCAGTCCATATGTAGCAACATTGCCAGCAACAGGGACGATGGCGATAAATGTAAGCGCAAAACCACTGCAGTAAAGTGCCGATGTAAAATTATATTAAAACCATAAATTTTACTTAAACTCAAACTGAGGTAACGGTCACTTCCTCTTTTAAGTGTTAAAGGGGCCGATCAACAAGGAGTTGTTGAGATAAGTTTTGCCTTCAGACGATTCACATATGTTGGAGTATAGTGGCTACACCAAGTGCGAGAAGGTGATAAGATCTTATGGGATGAAGCTAAATATGAAATTTATATGAAATTATTTCCTTTGAAACAAAGCGGAACGGAAATCAGAGGCCTCTTCGAAGTCAAGTTGTAAATTAATATTAAAATCGAATTATTTAAAAAGCTTTTAGTCCAGCAAACGAAAATTTAGGGAATGAAAGAAGTAAAATTGTACTTAAATTTGAGTTTCAGTATAAATACTAGATATTGCTGAGGTTGTTTTGGTTTAGTAACAAGAAATATAAAATAATCGGAAAGAACAACAAATTTAGTAATAAACAATTTAAGGAAAATCACTCATAAGGACAAGGTAGGAAACATTCAGCGAAACCCGTCAAGCCATTTTAAGTCTATTGTCCTTTATTTATATTGAGCTGAATTATGACATTTTGCCGAGACTAAAGTCCACAGGTTTGTACTTTTTAATGGGTTGATTTCATAAAAACCTTAAATTCCATCGAACGACATCTTCACAGCGGATTGATTAGAGTGCACCCACCTGCCCTAAATTATATTCCAGCGCCAATGGCATACAATTGTATTTCTAACAAAGTCAATCTTCAGTTTGAAGTTGTATAATCTCACTTTTCACTTTTCATATAAAGTTCTAAACCTAACACCCTTTGTAAAGAAATATTTTCAATAAAAATAAAATTCATAGTTTCAAATGCATTAATTTATTTTTTTTGATATGGCCGACCATAGAGGTTTACGCCGATTGATTCTGTTTCAATAAGAGCGCTACAAAAGTTTTTTAAATAAAACAAAACCGGTTTTAAATTCCTGTGAAAGTACGTTCGATGCCATTATGTATGGAACTCGATTTATTTTGCATGGCCACCGCGGGCACGCTTGCAGAAGTCCAGACGCTGAACCCAATTTTCGACGGTTTTCAAGCATAAAGTAGCGTTCACACTGGCAGCAACGAATTTGTAATACAAGCCTTCTCGTTCCCACTCACAGTATTTATATGCAATACTGTGAGTGGGAACGAGAAGAAGAACGAAACATGCCCTCTCATGTTTTTCGTGAAATTGGAATTCAAATTTGTCATAGAAGTAGGTTCTACTTCTACTTGGAATTTGTTCGAATCAGTTTATTCTACTGACCGCTAGGGGCGCTTTACTTCGAATTTTGTTTTAAAACTTGAAAGTATGAATGAAAAGCCGGAATCACAATGCAAGCAACATTTTCAAAAGGCGTTCACAATGCAAGCAACAGTTTACTTCGAATCGTGATGTTTGTTCTAACAGGTGATACCAGTATTACGGCCAATGTATCAAGGCAACAGTACAATATATTTTGTTTTCATGTCAAAGTTAACACAAATGTTTGTGAAGAATAAAAGTAAGCCAGAAATTATAAAACCAAATACATTTGAATTTGATTCTTCATATAATGAACAGAAGGAAAAGCAAATCATCAATAACACAATCAATAACACAACCTCTATTAGTTGGATCATGATTCAAATGTCACAAATGTCACATCCAGGGTTGTATTTCGAATATTAAAAAATGTTAATGTATTTAAACATATTTGGTATTAAAAGATTCTACAGATAAAATAACGTTTTATAATGCGTCTTTTAACACAAACAGGTTCAATTTTCATTGATGTTTTTAAGTTTGAAAATGAAATTCGAAGTACAGCGCCATCTACCGCTTAATAGTACATTAATTATTCGAACAAATATGTTGCTGGAGTAGGAATAGATCAACTTCAACGACAAATTGGAGTTACATTTTTGAAAAAAAAAACGAAAGGCCATTATGTGAAATTCTGTGTGTGAGAACGAGATAGCATGAAAAACGAAATTGTCGCTTGCATTGTGAATGCGGCTAAAATGTAAACATTTTGTATCAAAAAAAACATTTTAATAAATAATATTATCTGTAGAATCTGCCAATAACAATAATTTCACATATAATTATAATTTTTTATTACCTAGAATACAACACTGTCACTGGCTTTCGAACAAATCAGCTGATGCAAATGTGAAATGTGTAGTTGTTTGTAGTAAGTGTAGTTCGCGCCAATTTTATTAATAAACAAAAGAAAAAAGTTTAAAAAAAGCTGACATTTTCAGGTTTATCGAAACCGTCCAAGGACATGACATATTATGGAACATAATTTCTAAACATTTCTATAGAAAAATTTGAAAACATTTCTAAAGAAAAATTTTAAAATATTTCTATAGAAAAATTTGAAAATATTTCTATAGAAAAATTTTAAAATATTTCTATAGAAGAATATTTCTATAGAAAAATTTTAAAATATTTCTATAGAAGAATATTTCTATAGAAAAATTTGAGAAGATTTCTATAGAAAAATTTGAAAACATTTCTATAGAACAATTTTAAAACTTTTCTACAGAAAATTTTGAAACGTTTCTATAGAAAAATTTTAAAACTTTTCTATAGAAAAATTTGAGAACATTTCTATAGAAAAATTTCTATAGAAAAATTTCTATAGAATAATTTTAAAACAATTCTATAGAAAAATTTTAAACGATTTCTATAAAATTTTACAATTTTCTATAGAAAAATGTTAAAACTTTTGTATAGAAAAATGTTAAAACTCTTCTAAAGAAAATTTTTAAAACATTTCTATAGAAAAATTTTAAAACTTTTCTATAGAAAAATTTGAGAATATTTCTATAGAAAAATTTTAAAACTCTTCTATAGAAAAATTTGAAATCATCTCTATAGAACAATTTTAAAACTATTCTAAAGAACAATTTTAAAACATTTCTAAAGAAAAATTTTTAAACTTTTCTATAGAAAAATTTGAGAACATTTCTATAGAAAAATTTCTATAGAATAATTTTAAAACAATTCTATAGAAAAAATTTATAAGATTTCTATAAAATTTTACAATTTTTTTATAGAAAAATTTTAAAACATTTCTCTAGAAAAAATTTGAAACTTTTCTAAAGAAAAATTTTAAAACATTTCTATAGAAAAATTTGACAACTTTTCTATAGAAAAATTTTAAAACTCTTCTATAGAAAAATTTGAAAAGTTTTCTAAAGAAACACACTTAATACTTTTTGCTCCGGGTAATGGTACAAATCTGATGTCCGTGTCTCACATTTAATTTTTCTATTTTTTACTGTTTGCTTTTTCGTTTGTATTGCAATTCTCCATGGTTTTCAATCCCCAAATATGTATACTGCTGTATAATGTAAACAATGTTGCCAGTCAGCTGTTTTTTCGAACTTATTCGAACAAATTTGTTGCTTGCATTGTGAACGCCTGTTGAATTTGTTGCTATCAATGTGAACGAGCCTTAAATCGGCCGATACTGCTGCAATTTCACGTTCGATATTCGTACGAAGTTCATCAATCGTCGCTGGCTTGTTGGCATAGACCATAGACTTGACGTAGCCCCACAGGAAATAATCTGACGGCGTCAAATCGCACGACCGAGGCGACCAATCGACTGGGCAATTTGGTGAGATAACACGTTCACCAAACTTGGTTTCCAATAAATTGATTTTGGCATTCGCTGTGTGGCTTGTGGCGCCGTCCTGTTGGAACCACATGTCCTCCAAGTTCATATTATCCAATTGGGGCCAAAAATCTTCGGTTATAATTGAACGGTAGCGATTCGCATTCACAGTAATGTGCCGGTCTTGATCATCACGGAAGAAGTACGGCCCAATGACGCCGCCACCAAACCGTAATTTTTTCGGGATGCAATGATGACTCATGGATTACGTGTGGATTGCTGTCTGACCAATAACGCATATTTTGCTTATTGACGAAGCCATTCAACCAGAAATGAGCCTCATCGGTGAAGATGATTCTCCGATGAAAATCTGAATCATTTTCAAGTTGTTGCTCAGCCCAAGTCACGAACATACGACGCTTATGGTGGTCCAGCGGCTTCAGTTCTTGCGTCAATTTGATCTTGTAAGGATGTAGGCCAAGATCTTTTCGCAAAATTCGCCACAATGACGTCACAGAGATGCCCAATGCTTGAGAACGACATGTGAGACACACATTTGGGCTTTCTTGAACTGAAGCCTCAGCGGCAGCAATATTCTCGACACTACGGGCACTTCTCTGTCTCACTAGCACGGGAGCATTTTGTACTGTGCCTGTGGATTCAAATATTTCCACTAGACGCTCAATTGTTGATCTGGTAGGACGATTATGACGACCATAAATTGGACGTAGCGCTCTTAAAGTTGAGGCCACTGACTCCAAATTTCGGTATTAAATTTTAATAATTTCGACTCGTTGTTGGCTCGTATATCTCTCCATGATGAAATGGCAAACCTTACTGAAGAGAAATGTCAAAAGAGCGGGAAAAAATATGGCGTCGTTTGCTGTCCCTATCGATTTACTTTTGTAGCGTCTCTGTTGAAAACCCCGTTATTAACAGATTTATCTGTTTTCCACAGATTTTTTAGGTGTTAAACAGATTTCCAGTTTTTTTCCGGTGAAAACAGGTTTTGTAAAATGTTATCGCAATGAGGTTTGTGATAATTTGTATATAACATAAAATTTTTAAAACAATCCAGAAATGACGTGAAGAGAAAAGTTTGAATGAAAAGTATCGTATCGATACAATGGTCACTGTCTCTCGCACCCAAGTAAGCATTGCCGAATACAATGACAACATTCCCTTCATTCAAATGCATTCCCGAACGGGACGAGTGCATACAGACAATTTATAACAAAGAAGAGACAAACCAAATTCCACAAATTTTGCACAATTGGAAAATTGTTGCGGGAAATTAATGGCATTCTCATTATGAGCGCTGACAAAGGGGGAAAGACAGTTGCGATATCAAAGAACGAATATAAGACGAAGATGGGAAATATTCTGGGTGATGTATGTATGTATTGACGACTCAGGAGAGATCCGACGTCAAACCTGCAGGAGAAAAATAACAAACTAGTAGATACGTTAGTCAGCGAAAAGTTAATTGACGCGCCCACGTGGAAGAAATTAAGCACGAGAATATCTACAGCCCCCACAGAATCTATGGTTTGCTGAGGGGAATCCTTTAAAACCTATTTGATCATTCATAAATGCTCCTGGTTATGCACTTTGCAAATTGAAATACTCAAAAATATGACGAGAACTTCTGAATATAAGGTTAAGGACGGAATTGATTTCAAATCCAGAATAGAAAACTTAAAAATAGACCAAGACGAAATATTAGTATCGTTTGATGTTGTCAATCTTTTTTCGAGTATACCCATAAATTTGCATTAAGGACCAAAAATGGAGTAGACTTGCGGATTACACGACTATACCACAATATATTTTTGTGGAATCACTGTCATTTTTTATAAAGGATACACGTTATTTTGAATATGAGGACAGATTTTATGAACAGAGAAAGTGCATGCCTATGGGTTCTCCAGCGTCATCGATAATGGGGAAAATTATAATGGACGGATTACTTGACACGACGCTCAATACATTATCGAGGAGAATTATAATTAAATATGTATGTGGACGATATATTTGTAATCACTGGGAAATCTGAGGTGGAGGACACGATGAAGGCGCTCAATTCTTTCAATCGACAACTACAATTTACAGTGGAACAGGAAAGGGACCAACAATTACCATAACTTGATTGCATGGTTATAAGACAAGATGGAAATTTAAAAGTTGACTGGTATCAAAAGCCTACAGCGTCAGGACGACCGATAAATTATTATTTTAAGCATCCTAGAGGGGCAGTAATTAATTCGGCCAAGAATTTCGCTAACAGAGTGGTGAAAATAAGCGACGTGGAATTTCATGGGGAAATAAGGAGAAGGTACAGACGATTTTGCAAATGAACAGTTTTCCCCACAAGACGATTGACGACTTGCTTATGCGAACAGATTTGAAACCACTAACACCAAAGGATACGACAAGACCGGAGAAGATATATAAATCCATAACGAGTGTGCCAGGACTCTCGGAAAGAATCAAACATTCAAACATTTATGAGAGGGAGAAATAGCATTTAGCTCCAAAGTCGAACTTTACCCTAAATCCCATTTTTAGTAGGACTAAATCCAGAATCGATACGGAAGACAAATGTGGTGTACGAAATCAAGTGCAACGGATATAAAACCAACATATGCCAGAAGGTATATGTGGTTACCACGAGGAATAAACTGAAGACCAGAATTTCATCACATAATTCGGACCAAAAGGCAAAAGGCAGAACAAAAAAACAGCATTTAGGCGGCGGCACGCAAAAACTCAAAAAAGAGCTGTGGCGATGTCATGGTTCGGCGGTGTAAAGGTCTACCCGACGTAGTTAACTTTAGGTTTCTAAATGTCATATAATCTCAGCTATAAAATGGTGTCCCATAACATCCCACGAAGGGTTTAAGGAGAGTTTCTCACAATCAGTGAGATGTGCGCTTTCTACTTTTTAACACTCACTGATCTCAGCTATGCCCAGGTCAAAATTTCATGTTGATCGATCTAAGCGTTTAGATACGGCTGAATTATTTCAGTTCTTTTCGAGAAATATCCAACCGTGCATCCAGTTGTCCACCCATCATTTCAATGGCAGGTTCTAAAATGATAAATTTTCAATAAGAAATTAACGCTTGACAAGTTACAGCCCAGCAGAGAACTTCATTAAGAGGAGTTGTGGTTTAGCGGAACTAACGTTTCAGCCCACTTAACAACCGTCCAACTTTTGTACGTCAGATAGAAGAACCAAAATTGCCCTTTATCAATAGTAAAGGGCAATAAAGACCGGCTGTGATTTACGGTAGTTTTCGTGACGTCCAAGCACCCCGCTTGTACAACGTGACGTCATGATCCGTCCGTACATAATAGTCACACCCCCATACTTTCCTGGTCAACCAGTCACTTAAACATACAGAACATCCAACATCCATCCCTCGCACCGACCACCACGAACAATCACACTCACCGATAAACACATAAGCTCTGTCTGTATCACAGGAGAATGAGCGCTTGGACTTAATTTTCATTTGCGTCACTACAGCGATAATACTTAATGTTAAGGTTAACTAGACTCGAGTCGTCGCCGCCAAGTACAGAATCCAGTAATATTATAGCATCTTATCTGGGGCTCTAGTTCTGCAAAAGACAGCAGCAGGTTTGGGATCCGTTCTTTAGTAAAGGCGGTGTAAATACATTACTACACAGGGGCTTCGACACACAGTTCCTACGCAGGGGTTTCGGCTCACTGTTCCCACACAGAAGCTCTGCCTCACTGTTCCTACACAGCGGCTTCGGCTCACTGTTCCTACACAGGGGCTTCTGCTCACTGTATCCACACAGGGGCTTCGGCTCACTGTTGCTACACAGGGGATTCGGCCCACTGTTCCTACGCAGGGGCTTCTGCTCACTGTACCTACACAGGGGATTCGGCTCACTGTTTCTACGCAGGGGCTTCAGCTCACTGTTCCCATATAACCCACTAGCTGATAACCGATACCGAACCGTTCTTTAGTAAAGACGGTGTAAATACATTACTTCACAGGGGCTTCGACCCACTGTTCTTATCTTGGGTTATGTCCGGTTCACTGTTCCTACACTGGGGCTTCGGCTCACTGTTCCTACACAGGGGCTTTGGCTTACTGTTCCTACACAGGGGATTCAGGTCACTGTTCCCATGTAACCCACCCGCTGATAACCGATACCGAACCGTTCTCACCGGACATGTAAGGCACATACCGAACCCGTAGAAACCTGCATATCCGATACCGATTTACGCAGCGAATCCAAGTATGCAAGACACTGATGAGTTGCCGATAATCTTAGAATCGACCAGTCCGCATCCTGCCCCAGAAGAGTAGCGTTAAGCCTAGACAAGTGCCCCAGAAGTATTGTCAAGTTTCGGCAAGTGCCCCCAGGAGAGTGTTGTCACGTCAAGACAAGTGCCCCCGGAAGAGTGCTGTCAAACCAAAACGAGTGTTCTCAAGCTAAGACTAGAGTTCTCACCGAGTGAATCAGTTGACGTTATTCTTGTAAATCTAATTACTTTGTAAATTAAAGATCAATATAGAATCTGAATCCGAACCCCTGAAAGGGTAAACTATTCTGTTCTTATTTCGAAAGGTTTGGTGGATCCTAACGAAAGACTCTGGACATGGCTGAGTTTAGCTCAGCCCTCGACAAAACCACGCTACACAAATTCCGTTTTTGACTAAAGAAACTGGGCGTGGGAAACCACCGTTTTTCAGTTGTTGGCTGATGTATGACGAAATGTAGCGAAATGTAAACCAAATTTTAGTAAGATCGGTAGAGTTTTACGGGAGTTGTTGTGCCGCAAATTGAAAGTATTGGAGTGGGCGTGGCAAATTCAACAATTTTCGCTAGTTAAGTAAACATTTACGTAACCTTCGATGGTGCAATGGTTTTCGTGGGAGACTCTAGTATAGGGTGATGCAATTGTAATGCAGATCTTTGACAACAACTATTTGTGATATGTCAATGTTTATATTTATTCTATCAGGTAATTGTTTATGAAATAATTTCCCAATTATTTCTGAAAATAGTCGTTCTAGCATAAGGACATTTCGTGCATTGTGCGATTTTTTCGACCAACGTAATCGGCCATCTGACCCGTGACATCTAACTGGCTCACAGTTTAGGGAAGATCTATAATATACCCGTCACCAACAAGGGACCATATTTATCGAAGACTTCCTGACAACTTAGTTTTCTCACCATCTATAAAATGATTCAAGGTATTTCTGTTAGGATTTCAGAATGACATATGGTGTTACCTTCCAAATTATTACACAATTATCGCTAAAACATCTTAATAATCTGACCTTAATGACCATCGATTAAATTTCAACAGAGTGTTGTAACAGGAAAAAAACTATCGCATGGTTAAAATCGGTCGTCACCTGTCAATGACGAAAATGTCTCCAATATACAAACGAACGAACGAACATCTACTTTGACGCCACTACCATAATACACTGGTAAAAAAAAAGTTACATTAGATTAATGAAAAAAAAAAAAGACAAATTTTTCCTGACACTCCAATAACTTCATTGAGCTAATGAATTCTCCTCAAAATACTCATAAATTTGATGAATTCTTCATTAGTTTCATGAGTTTTTATTTAAGACGCTGACTAAAATCTCAAGACTTATTCCTGTAAATTAATTAAAATTTTAGTGGAATTTGTTTCGTTCTTAGTTTATTGCTACTGTAACGACGAGTTTTCCTCTTTGAGGCTAGGATACACTCAGGGGTTTCCAGAGTCCGTTACATAAAATTTAGTTCTCGAGAGAGAGAACGATCAGTTGTTCCTGTTTGGTGACTGTTTATTTCACTTTAATTTAATCTTAAACTAATTTACAATTTATTCGTGTTTAATGCACACTCTACGATATTTTACTGGGGTAACTTCCGAAGTTGCTAAGCCTAGGAACCTCAGCGGGGTACTCTGTAGTTGAACGTTGTGCCCGCAGGAATGTAGAACATTGGCATCGCATCTAGCGGTGTTACCTGGAAAGGGCTCTTACGAACGGCAGTTGCTTGGGTGAAACAGAACAGATGACAATTTTGGTGACTTGAAATACCGCAGAATCCATAGAAGGTACGGAAGTACGTTGTCTTCTGCTGTAACACGGTGGTACGTAGGGACCAGAGGGTGTAGGACTGACTGGCATTTTAGGGTGGACCAATCAGCCTTCTTCTGAAAAGAGACTTCAAAGTATGTTAATAATTTCAGGACGGAGTAATCATACGGATAACCTAGGCCTAAATGCAGAGATAACATGTGATAAAACTATCATGCAAAGTATCGTCACGATACCCAAATCGGATGCCCATAGGCACGGTGTCCGAGATCGAGTACACAGGACTTATCGCTGTTTAGGCACTGGTTCGGATTCCCTCATGCAATGTGTCCCCCAACGAGTATCTAAACAGGATAACTACAGGACTAAAACTACCAGTGTACTATGCTGCGACTACAACTAGCTACGCCGACTATCCAACGACTGACCCGTTTGAGCTGTGCGCGCCGTTTTATCTGGTCCAGTGATGTGTGTGTAAGTTTATAGTTGTGCGAACGACACACATACTATCGCTCAGTGGTTGTTTGGCCCAGCTCATGGTAAAATATGTTAGGTAAAAGCAGTACGAATTGACGACATTTTGTTTTGTTTTCAGGAACCAACCTTGTCAAATTCAGTCGATCGAAATTGTCAAGGTATACTTATTTCAGGTTATATCAGGAGGAATTGTTGTAATTTTCGGCAACAACCACAAGGACAACGTCTGCTATTTTAACGCTACCACCTGTATTAAATACATCGTGGAATTAGTATAAACAACATTTGACAAGGTCGGACCACAACGACAACAAAAAATTGACAAAAATTGAAATCAGCTGTTCTAACGCTTCCACCAGTAATAGATACATCTTTGCCCAGCTGTTCTCTTTCAGCTGTTGGCTGCTGTCACTCTCAGCTGATCGTGGTGAGATTACCAGAGGTGCATACAAAAGGCATTAAAAGGGGCATTTAACAAAAGGTAGTTTTATATATGCAAAGAAAGGTAACTTAATATATAACTACATACTAATTATAATTCAACGTGATGTGGATGGAAACAAGTTTACACCCTCCATCCTCACACTAGGACCCATAGACGGAGCAAATTAATTATGTGACAATTATAATTTGTAGTTTAATTTGAATGACTTCTACAATTGCAACTATAAAAAAATACCACAGCCAAAATCTGCGAAACTTTTTCATCATCCACTGTGAGTCTAAGTTACAGTCAACTTCAATACAACCTCCATTAATTTTAAATTATACTGGTTGCAGATTCAGAACTTGGGTTTTACTGGAATTTACTTGATAGATGATAACGTCCTTAATTTCCTTTTTGAATAGTGATTTATCGGTCAGCAATATTTTCTTGATGAAGGAGATTTACTGTTCTATACGTCGGCGTCTTCAGCCCTACTAAACAAAGGTTCAGAATCTGTTAGCAGTCGAACGAAAAATACCATAAACATATTTTGCAGGGGATGAATGTTCTTCATTAATTTGTCTGTCGTACTACTGGACAGGCGATTTATTTCCAAAAATGGGTAAGACAATGCATCACACCCCCATGTACAAAAAAAATTAAGACGGCTTCTTCGAAGACTCTTCAAGCGAATGTCATCGGTAGTAAGAATGGCAATTTTACAACTCCATTATCTTTTGAATAACAAATATTTTTTGAGTTAAAACAACCTTTTCTTCAACATAGTCTTGTTTTCTTTTTAGCTTGATACATTTAGTCCATGGATTTTTCCCCTCCCAAACAGGACCTTCCCAAGGTCCTCAAAATAGGCATATGTTTCAGTGATGACCTTTGAATTCGACCCAAATCTCTTTAAAATAAAATAAATAAAAGATTCCCGTTACATCCCATGAAGGGATTTGGAAGAGCTCCTAGTTTTATACTCACTCATTGGGTCGTACAATTTTACACCGGTTCCGAACGGTATATTCCATAGTGTCGCCGTCATTAAGCGAGGTGACTGCTGTCCAAAGAAATTTAAGGTGGTCAGAGCAGGGATCGAGCCCACAATCTCATGCACACTAGCATTGCACCACCGACGGCCACTCCCAAATCTCTTACCGCCAAGCTATTTCTTCAGGTTGGGAAATACAAAATAGTTTAGAGGTTAAATCAGGGAAAATTGCAGATGAGGTAGCAATACGTATCCCAAGTTACAGATTTTTTCCATGACGAGTTGACAACTGTACGCCGCTGCGTCTTCATGGAGGAAGAATACTTTTTCCTTCGCCAAATCTGGTCATTTTAATTTCAAATCAATCTCGAGTCTGTCCAACAGCTGTGTATAAAATTCGCTGGTGGTAATTTTATTTATCTCAAGGTAATCGATATGAATGACACTACATGCATTCCAAAACACTGCCTTGTTGGCCAACAGACCTACCTTGGCCTCCTTTGCTACACGTTCAGCCGGAGAAGTGCACTGTTTTGATTGTTTCTCTGGTGGGTTTTGATCTTCGTCTACGGTGACGCTTCGTCTACGGTGACGCAACAACGCAAAACTTCATTAGGAATTTGGTTGAACATCCCGGACTCGCCATTGAAGCGGTCACAAGGTAGTGGCACTTTTGCTCTAGTGTCAGTAAACGCCGCACTCATCGCGCGGATTCCTTTTTCATGGCCTAAAAACAATTCATGTTAAATGTGATGTATCTGCTCAGTTGAGACGCCTACAGCCTCAGCCCCTCATGTACGTCCATTTTTAGGTCCGTTTGATGAGTCCAAGAAGTTCACTTTTTTCCATTTCTGTGGAAATTCTGTAATTTTTTTCTTGTTTGTATGCAAATCTAATGTTTTTGTAGCTTGTCTCAAATATAGTGTACTTGTGTCCAAACGAACTGTGTTTGCTACGCAATATTATATGTTGGAGGCACGAGATTAATATGTTATAATATAATACCATTTTTGCATGAACAGAAGATTTGTTTCTTTTTGATTCTTTATTGTCTGTCACGTTTTTGTTTTCAACAGTTTTCAACAAAACAACGCCACATTTGGGTCACAAATACATATGTATATTACAACCTATTAATCATTGAGCCCCCAAAAAAGTTATATTGAAAGCAAACACAATGCGTTTGAACACTAGTATGCTATATTTGCGACAAGCTACCAACACTTTATTGTTTTTTACCCAACCAATACTCAGGGGATGCCCCCTATAAATGCAGTGCATTGTGTTGGCGAAGGAAAATTGAGGTAGTGGAGGGTGGAAAGAAGGAGTAGTGTCTGTTGGAATTTGCCTTGAATCTTTGTATGTCACAATTGGTGGGAAATACACTAGCCGGAGGTTTATTCCACAAACGGACTGTTAGGCTGAAGAACAATTTTTCTCTATTGTGTTTAGTGCGGTCAACCGGCCACTCGATAAAAATCGGATGAGAGATCCTGGAAAGCCGCGTGCTTCGGCTAAATATCCTCACGCCTAGCGTAAGATGACGATGCTCAAGGGAGGCAATAGATTTGGATACCCCACTGTCCTCTATCAACACTGTCGCTGTCCTCTGGGCTCGGTCGAGAAGCTCCAAAGATGTCCTAGGAGCACCTGCCCATATACGGGAGTTATATTCCCCCTTTGGTCTGATGTAGGTGGTGAAGATATTGAGAAGATCAGATGAAGTGAAGTATTTCTTACACAACTTAAAAAGCCTGGACATTTGATTGCATCTTTCGACACTTCATCTACATATTTTGCCCAGCAGATATCACATTGTATTTTCATGCACAGAACCTCAAGAGCGTCTGATTCTTCAATATCCACACCGTCCATAGACAATGACGACACACCTGGGTCAGCAGTCCGCTTATGGGACAACAAACAACACTGGGTCTTACTCTATTCATTCGACCCCATTCAACAAGGGACACCAAATCCCGGTCGAGTGTTTTATTCATCTTCCGGCGTTTGACTTCAATCTCTGGAAGACTTGGCCTACTGCTGAATGAATAAGACTGACAGAGATTACTGTCATCCGCAAAAGAGTAGATTGGATTCCCAGTCTCACCCCGGGAGATCGTCAATGCATATAAGAAACAGAGAAGGAGAAAGAACAGAGCCCTGTGGTACATCTGCAGTCAATTTATGCTCGTCGAATGAAACCCCATCTACGACAACACGTAAAGTGGGATATCTGAGAAAATTAGAATATCTAAGAAAACTCGATATAAAGTTATCACCGACACCAAAGGCAACGAGCTTTGACAAGAGTGCATTGTGTCATATTCTGTCAAAGACCTTGAAAATATCAAGAGCCACTACCTTACTCTCACCAAGCCGGTGGATGGATCGAAAGGAAAGACATCAGGTCTCCAGTACTCTAGATATTTCACAAGATGCTGGTTAACAATGCTCTCCGTAATCTTCGAATGCGCAGAACAAATTGCAATTGGGCGGTAATTTTCAGGGTTACCTGCATCACCTTTTTTAGGGATTGGCTGGACATTAGCAACTTTCCAACGCGCTGGGAAGACTTCCGCACGGTATGCAAAGTTGAAAAGGTTGCGCAGTGGACGTGCCAGCGTCGAAGAGCACCTACTCAAGACCAGTGCTGATATGCGATCCGGGGACTTATGTATTTACTACGAGATTCACAAGAACCTTTTTAACTTCTCGCGTTCGAAAAAATATCTTGGGCGTGAAATAAGATATGTAATTGATCACGGGGAGTGGTTGATTGCTATCCGGCAAGGAAGAATTGCATTTAAACAGTAACTAAAGACAGCTTTTTCAGCGTATGTACATTTGATGGAAAATGGTTCAGACATTTGATGAATTCAAAACTAAGAGATATTTGGGCAAGCAAATAGGTAGCTCTAATTAATTTGTTTCAGTGCATTCAAACTAACAAGCACTTTACCCCTTTAATGAAGTAATTATTTGCAGGATACACACGTGACCACAGGTAACTATACACATACATTCATGCTATGTTGGGCAAGCGGAATATCGTGTGTGACCATACACCACCTCATCGATTTAGCATGTGACCCTTTCCCATTCTTGGCCAGAGATTATATCTGATATTTGAATATTTGAAAATTAACTTAATAATTACGATAATGAATAGGTCCGACACAAACTGTACATTTTTAAGTTAATTGGTCAGAGAGAAGAGAAGTGGACAGCGTGAAAGAGAGACGCGGAACGTGAGTGTTTGAGTTTCGTTTCAGAATGCAATTTATAAAATTGTTTTGTTCGTGGCAGAAAAAAAACAGGCAAAGGCCAATAATTGCCAAATCACTATTCTTATGCGAATGGAGAACGTCATACGACAACGCCACACACAGCGAAACACACACGAAGAGAGACTCGCACGAATATACAAAATTATAAATGAGCTCACACTCGCGCTCACACACACTGTGTGTGATAAAGGGTTTTTCAACAGAGACGCTACAAAAGTAAATCGATAGGGACAGCAAACGACGCCATATTTTTCCCCGCTCTTTTGACATTTATCTTCAGTAAGGTTTGCCATTTCATCATGGAAAGATATACGAGCCAACAACGAGTCGAAATTATTAAAATTTACTACCGAAATTTAGAGACAGTGACCTCAACTTTAAGAGCGCTACGTCCAATTTATGATGAGGCTCATTTCTGGCTGAATGGCTTCGTCAATAAGCAAAATATGCGTTATTGGTCAGACAGCAATACACACGTAATCCATGACTCATCATTGCATCCCGAAAAAATTACGGTTTGGTGCGGTTTGTGGACCGGCGGCGTCATTGGGTCGTACTTCTTCCGTGATGATAAAGACCGGCACATTACTGTGAATGCGAATCGCTACCGTTCAATGATAACCGAATATTTTTGACCCCAATTGGATAATATGGACCTGGAGGACATGTGGTTCCAACAGGACGGCGCCACAAGCCACACAGCGAATGCCACAATCAATTTATTGGAAACCAAGTTTGGTGAACGTGTTATCTGACGAAATGGCCCAGTCGATTGGCCGCCTCGGTCGTGCGATTTGACGCCGTTGAATTATTTCCTGTGGGGCTACGTCAAGTCTATGGTCTATGCCAACAAGCCAGCGATGATTGATGAACTTCGTACGAATATCGAACGTGAAATTGCAGCAGTATCGGCCGATTTATGCTTGAAAACCGTCGACAATTGGATTCAGCGCCTGGACTTCTGCAAGCGTGCCCATGGTGGCCATGCAAAAGAAATCGAGTTCCATACATAATGGCATCGAACGTACTTCCACAGGAATAAAGAATTTCATTGGTATCTAAAACCGGGTTTGTTTTATTTAAAAAAACTTTTGTAGCGCTCTTATTGAAAAACCTTTTATTTACAAGCGCCGTGTGTGTGTGTGTGTGTGTTTTCATTTCGCACTGAAAAGGACGAAAAAGGCGCAACACAACGCAAAAAGATGTAAAAGAAACAGCATAGTTTTGCTTTGCTCGTACACACGGGCACTCACACTTACATCCATTTCGTGCTCGCAATAAAGAGAGTAATTGCTTAATTTGATTATGTGTTGGCATAAACAACAGCTACTACAGTAACAGCAACAACAGCAACAACAACTAAGAGTCCTAATGGAACATAGAAAATATAAATTGCCGGAAGTTGGCAACACAAGGAAAACGGGGTGCTACAACGGCACCCAAAAAGCAAACAGACATCGCACATCGTATCATGGCTCAGCCCGTGTCTCATGACTCGTGTGTACATTTAAGCGAATAAACAAATTGCATTTGTGTGATTGTGCAATTGTCGTCGTCTACATCTACGTCGACAACGACAAATGCGACGGACAACCTTAGGTCCTGGCGAGAACTTGCAGGATATGTGACACAACTACATGCGCATAACAATAACTACATTAAAATACTGGTATAAAACATGACAATGTACTTTTTCCATTGGCAATACCCTACAGAGTTGTGCTAAACGGGTGTCCCCTAAGTGTTTGGCGAAAAGGTCTGGCTGTTTTTTGAAGCAGCACACTATCGCTAATCAGATGGAATATGGAATAACTTTGGTTACAACTGAAGTACGTAAAATTTTGAAAATTTGCATTTGGAATTTAAACTGTGGGAATGAGTAAGGTCGCTGAGAGCCACATGTCTGGCACTCACAGTCTCATAAAATATCATTCAGACACAGCAATTTGAATTTCATTGAGTTTTCCTATCATATTTTCGTTATAAAATTAAATCGCTATAGTTACAAAAATCCACTGAAGAAATAAACTCTGCATATATGACTGCGTTTTGCTGTAACCCAATGTGCAGAACAACGGATTCGGATCCATTTCGAACTCGTTACGAGTCCGTAAAATTACACAAAACCGAAATTTGAGTTCTCGAATCCGTTTCGAACCCATTACGATAAAAAAAAGAATCAGTGTATTTGCGATTTGGTGGATCCGTCTGGTATCCAATCCAAAAAAACCCCCGAATTGGATTCGAATATGAAGTCCGTTGCATTTTCGAGGCGGGTCCGAAAAAGTAGAAAAAACTATTCGTCTTTTCGAGAGGAATGCGAATTCAAAACGAATCCGCACAAATTGATAAAAACGGATCCATCTCGAATCCATTTAATATACAAAAAACGATTCCGAAATGGATACGAATATGAAGTTCGTAACGAGTTCGAGACAGATCGGAAAAAGTGCAAAAATTCGTTATGAGTCCGTAACGGATGTCCATTTCGGACAAAATATTAGAAGAAACGGATCCGTCTCGAATTCGTAACGGACTCATGTTGCACACTGTGAAGTTATAATATAAACACAAATTGAGCTGTATAAAAAACTGTAATAGTTCCTACAGACAACGGTGACACACGTAAAGAAAAATATCGTTACCCACAAACAAAATTTTTGGACAACTGAATTTCGTCTGAACAATTTATTTGCGACAAACGATATCACCACACTTACGGCAAACGAACAATTCATCATGGGTTGATGACACTGTGTAACACCAATTTTGGGGGTGGATGATTCCTGCGCCAAATGATCGGTGAGTAAAGTCAAACCCCGAAAATTAAGACCGCTACACTGTTTTTCTATGGGCGTGGCAAGTTTGAACTTTTTTATCCGATGCTGTCGGAGATGAATTTAAAAAGCGACTATAAATATTGAATTGAGCAAATTCTTGTGATAACATGTATGCACTGAAATTTGACTGGGATTATTTTCGTAGAATATTCAAATGCTCTATTTCAAAGTTTTGAAGGGCCCTTTTCGTCCTTTGTTCAAAAAGTGCCAAAAATTTACACTAAAATGACCAGCTACGGATTCAGAATGCTCCACGAATTTATTCCTCATTAAATTTCATTATGGGTCGTCATAGACAAAAATTCTCTATCTTTATTTCCAAACGTCCTTTTGCCATTTTTTGAAGCAAGATCAAGAAAACTTTTTCAAGGGCCCTTTTTGTTCAAAAAGTGCCAAAAATTTACACTAAAATGACCAGCTACGGATTCAGAATGATCCACGAATTTATTTCTCATTAAATTTCATTATGGGTCGTCATAGACAAAAATTCTCTATCTTTAATTCCAGACGTCCTCTTTGCCATTTTTTGAAGCAAGATCAAGAAAAATAACCGGGAAATATCCTAATGTTCTGTCAATTTATTTTGGAATAGAGGATTTCGCAGACGAGAATCTTGTATTCGCATATGTCCTTATAGTCCTTTTTCAAAAAATGAAATCTTGAAAAAATTAAATTAATATCCTGGTTTCGGATCCTTGCTCTGACCACCTTAAAGTTTCTTTCGGCGGCGGTCACCTCGCATAGTGACGCCGACACTATCGAGTATTTAGCCATGAAAAAGCTTCTCAAAATGCCGTTCGGAAGCGGTGTAAAAACTGTAGGTCCCAATCAGTGAGTGAAAACTGGAAATCGCAGAGCCCAGTGGTTGTGAGAAGCTCTCCCCAATTCCTTCATGGGATGTAATGGGAAAGCATTTATTTGTTGGAACGAAGTTCCTTATCGCACGTTGCGGGACGGGGGCTAAATGAAAAAAACACATTAAACAACTTCTGTTTTAACACTATTAGGCAACATCCCACTATTATCAGCTACTAGCTGGACCCGGCAAACTAAGTTTTGCCTTCAAAGTTTTTGTAATGCCAAAGGGTGAACAAAATTTGTTGTTCCATTACGTTTCAAACTACAGTTATCGCTGTTATATCGGTTTCTTTAAAAGGGGGCGCGGCACCCCCCTCTTCTACCCTGGCTATAATTCATACTCTTCCAACAACATACATATATACCAAATCTCATATTCATATCTCTGACTATTCATGATATATAGCCATTTTAAATTTCAAGTTTCATGGGCGGTGCCACGCCCCTTTATCCAATCACAACCAAGTTTAGCCAAGGAGTAACAGCAGGTCGTCAGTACCACATTGTGGAATTTTGATAACAATCGGTCTATTGGTCTACTAGAAAAGCCGTCAGAGCGATTTTTGTAAATGGGGTGTGGCACCGCCCACTTTAATCCTAGCTGTATAGCCTATGTTACCCGCTAGAGGATGCTGAGCATTGCCAGAAAATTTCATCAAAAACGGTCTATTCGTTTTCGAGTCCATTCGTAACATACACACATACATAAATACATACATCCATTTTTATATATATAGATATTGTTTACTTTTGCTTTGGTTTGTGTCTAGACTAACTAGATGTCTCACATATGTTGGTAAATTTCTTGTTTAATGGGAAGTTTTCCAGGTGGAGCCTGTACTCAATATTTAGTATATATTGCAGTTTTGAACCCAATAAAATTTAAATTTAGAAAAGCCAAAGTAAAAGAAGTTTATAAAAAGAACATTTTCTTAAATAAGTACCTTTTCTTAACAAAATTAAATTTTCCTAAAAAAAATACCAATTCATATTCTTAAACAAAATACCTTTTCTTAAAAAAAATACCTAATCTTAAAGAAATACCATTGCTTAAAAAAGTAAATTTTCTTACAAAAAGTACCTTTTAACAATGTAAATTTTCTTACAACAAATTGCCTTTTCTTAAAAAACTAAATTTTCTATAAAGAGTACCTATTTAGGGAAACAAAACAACTTTTCTTGAGATAAGTACCTACTCCTAAAAATGTACCTATTCTTGAAAAAAAATACAGCAGACAGTTATCCGAGGCCTTCGGCCACGGACTGTCCCTGCAGACTGTGTCAGAGACACGGCCATTAAGTTTAACGTAGAATACGCCATCCGATAAGACAGAAAACATATATAACAATAAATGATAAATAATATAAGCAAATGAATTTATTGTTATATATGTTTTCTGTCTTATCGGATGGCGTATTCTACGTTAAACTTAATGGCCGTGTCTCTGACACAGCCTGCAGGGACAGTCCGTGGCCGAAGGCCTCGGACAACTGTCTGCTGTAATTTTTATATTTACCAACGGCATTTGATTCAAGTCCGTTTAAAAAAAAAATATTATGTTCAATTTTTTTAAACTTAATTTAATTTATGTATTTTAATTAATATTTTTATTGAAATAAGTTCTGCGAATGTTGAGAGGGCCGCCCTAATATTAAAAAAGGTTTACCTTATCGAGTCTTCGCATTAGCATTCGAGCGTTGTGTGAAAGCTTTACGCTTTACAATTCAAAATTAATGTTACAACAGCTTTATTGAAGCTTTCGCAAAAAAGCTTTATTACGTTAGCTTACTGTTTGTTTCACTTTTTACTAGATACATGTTGCAAAGCAACATTAGCTTGCTGTTCGTTTCACTTTTTACTAGATACATGTTCCTAAGCAATGTTGAGCAACCAAAAACACTCAACCAAACACCACATATATGTTTGAGTGTATGTGTTTAAACAAGTTTCATTTGAGAAATTAAAATACTAGAAATATATCAACCAATATGAAATGTATATCAAACGAAAGATAACATCTTCATTTACCTACAAAAAAAATTTTAAAAAAAATCATCCAGCCGTTTCCCCAAATTCACTGAAATAAAGATTACAACAATAAAAACCTGACATGACTCCTCATACCGTAAGGTAAGACGTATTCTACGTCAAAAAAGGACCAATTCTAAAGAAATTCCAAATTTTAAGTTTGGAGTTTAAAGTTCTTTAAAAAACAGTTTCTCCAAAAAAATACCTTCCCTTAAAAAAAAACATTTTCTTACAAAACTTCCCTTTCTTAAAAGTACATTTGCTTAAAAATAAAATAGTACCTTTTCTTTACTTTTCTTGTGGTAAGTAGACATTCTGAAAGTAAGTACATTTTCATAAAATAATAACATGTTCCCACAAAGAGTACCACTTCTTTAAAAAATACCTGTTCTTAAAAAAATAACTTTGTAAACAAAGTTCATACTTACAATTTTCTAAATTTATTCAAGCTCAAGACCTTTGAAATATACAGCCTATTTATTAGCTTTATTATATTTTCATCTCTGATGGCTTTTCTTACAGAAAGTACTTTTTCTTAAAAATAGTACCATATTCTTACAAAAAGGACCTAAAAATTTACTTTTTTTCTAAAAATACATTTCATAAAAAAAAAGTTTTCGTAAAAAAAGTGTATAATTTTACAAAAAGAATCTTTTCTCAACCTCAGGGTGACACCGCAGGCGGTAGTTCTGTCTCTACTATTATGGTCAATCTAATCTATTATGGTCAACTGCTTCTTGAATTTGATAGGGCCGAATGCCGGGTCTTTGCCTATGCCGATGATATTGCTATCATCTGTACGTTTAGAAACCTCAATTTACTAAGCATTCGTACAACCAGTCTACTTAGTCTGGTTTCGAACTGGACCGCTAACAACGGACTATCACTTAACCCACTTAAAACCGCGCTTATCTTGTTCTCTCGGAAATATAAAATACCCGCATTTGAACTGCCGTCAGTTAATGGGGTGCAATTAAAGTTGACGGAAAAGGTCAAGTATCTGGGAGTAATTCTTGACAGAAAACTGTTTTGGAAACCGAATGTGGAGGAGAGGATGAAAAAGGCGTCTGTTGCTCTTTACTGCTGTAAAGGGGCGATAGGAAAGCGCTGGGGACTGTCTCCTAAGATTACCATGTGGATTTATACGGCAATGGTCAGACCAATACTTCTCTATGGCATCGTAGTTTGGTGGAGGTCCCTCCAAAAGAAACATATTCTGAATTCCGTGATGAAAACTCAAAGATCAGCACTGATTAGCGTTAGTGGGGCAATGGGCACGACGTCAAGTACTGCACTTAATGCTATCCTGAATCACCTCTATTCCCGTAAAAGCGGACTACTGTATCCCCTACCTTCTACCAGCGACAAATCTAAGGACTTTTATTCCGAACAGGAATACCTGGAAAAAGTCACTGGAAGGGGACACCAGTAGTATCAGATTTTTCAGGGATGGAGCAAAGTTGGACGAGCAAGTAGGGTATGGGGTCCATTCACCGGACCTAAATGTAAATATCTGCCTGATCACTGTAGTGTATTTCAGGCGGAAATCACCGCCATACTGGAGATTGCTGAACTATTGAAAAGTAGTGTCACAACCCTCCGGAGAATATGTATCTACACAGACAGCCAGGCTGCTATAAAATCCCTGGAAGCCATGTTTGATACGTCCCTGACGGTGAAAGAATGCCACTCATTACTTAGGGTGATGGCAGAGTATTTTGACATCAGACTCATCTGGGTACCGGGACACAGCGACATTCCAGTCAATTGCGTAGCGGATGCGTTAGCTAGACAGGGCACTGCGGCATGTATGCCAATCTCGACCTGTCGTTTACAGATCAGGCAGAGACTGAGAAGTACGATATTGGGAACACGTGTAGTTAGCACCTTAGCCCTACCGGATATTCCTGTAGGTCTTATTGACAAAGTCATTGAAAGGGCAAATTGGCTAGACGACTAGTCAATAGTTGCTATAAAGGAAACTGCAGGTATCAGAACGGGCTTCTTTAGCCTAAGTGTGCTAGACAGCGTCCTGTCTTCCAGCCTTTTCAACCAACCAACCAACCATCTTTCCTCAAAGATTTATTTAAATTATCGTATTTTTCAACGGGCGCCTTAAGCGTGTTGGAGCTAACTAGTTCAACTAGTTCATAATATGTAGCGAAAGGAATTTCGTTCCATCCGGGTGTAATCTGACACCTCATGTGATATATTTTTAACATGATATGAAATAAAATCTTTACATTTGAGAGATCTTTCTTCGCCAAAAAAAAACTATTGTCGCAAACATATTTCGTTTGCTACGTATTTCTAGGTTTAGGTGCAAAAGATAATAGCTATCATCCACGTAAAAAGATTCAACCTGGTTTTGTAAATGTCCTTGCATTTACACTAGAATGTTTATGATTTTCTTCTGAATGCTGATAGTAGTTTTCTTAACTGTTTTTTTTAATTATATAGGGTGTCTCAGTAAGAACGTAGAATACTTAAGAGCTGTGCGTAGCTTAAATACCTGAAATTAAAATAAAAAAGCCACTTAATGCTCCTCGTAAGGAAAAGCGGCTTCATTTCGCAAGAGACTACACGGTATGGGATGTGCAGGCAAGAGGTCATGTAAATGACTGGAGAACCGTTGTATTTACGGATGAGAAGAAATTTTATTTGGATGGACCTGATGGCTACAACTATTATTTCCATGATCTCCGGAAAGAAAAGTGTTGTATGAACCGACATCACATTACGAACTATGGCACCATCGATCTTGAAATTCAAAGTGCAAAAATGACTGGTGCGAGCTATGAAACGTTATTGGAATCGGCTTCTTCGAAGTTCAGTGAACTATTTGGTCCCATATCTTGGAGATTGCAATAGGTTAATACCCCTCTACACAACGCCAGAGTAGTAAAGGAGTTCATTGCAAGCCAAAATGTTAATTTTCTTGACTGGTCAACCTATTCGCCAGATCTAAACATTATCGAAAATGTCTGGGGTTGGTTATCTCGTAAGGTCTATGAAGGAGGTAGCCAATGATATGCAGTCACTAAACCCGGCCTTGATGCTTGGAATCAAATTTCGTTGGACTTCATGAATTCCCTTTATCTGGCAATGAAAACCCGCATATTTGAAGTTATTAAAAACAAAGGGGGTTGTACCCATTACTAATAGTTCTTAAATGAAGTAAAATAAATTAAAAAAACAACAAAGACAGTTGTTCAATAAAATTAGTTAAAGTGCCTTAATTCAAGTGAACCAACAAAATAACACATTTTTGGACATTTTGTTATAAATTGCTCAAAAAAAGTTCTTTAGTTAAGAAACCGCTATTGTCATGATTTTATTTATATCTCAAGACGTCTAGCTTCCACTTCCATTTTAAAATTCTGCAATCGGTTACAAATTCCAAAAGATACAGGCCACTGAATATGGAATTTTTAGTGCTTTTAAATAAGTGAACCGCAGTGTATAAAGTACATAATCAACTATGAAAATAACTGCATTACAACGATAGTTGCATGGACCTGATCGAATAGTTAGTTCTACATATAAAAAATAAAAATAAATGGTTTCCCATTACATCCCATGTAGGGACCGGGGAGAACTTCTCACAACCACTGAGCTGTGCGCTTTCAAGTTTTCACTGACTGATTGGGACCTACAGTTTTACACCGATTCCAAACGGTATTTTGAGAAGCTTTTTCATGGCTATATACTCGATAGTGTCGCCGTCACTATGCGAGGTGACCACCGCCGAGAGAACTTTGAAGGTGGATAGAGCAGGGTTCGAACCCAGGATCTCATGTACAAGAGCCGCGCACACTAACCATTGCACCACCGACGGCCACATTCTACATACAAAGCATCACCAATAAACACCTCGTCAAATCAACAGTTTAAATTATTTATTTTTATTTTTATTAAAGACGTCAGTTAAATTGTTACATAGTAGAGTTCATAGAAGTCGACTTTGTACACTTCGAATTGTTCACATTTTAATTTAACTACTTAATTTTTATTTAACTGGAATGTCGCCAATAAATGACATCTGAATGAAGTCATTTGGGGAAAACACGAATCTACGTTATTATTTGCCACCTTAAACATGTTGCACCAAACAACAAAAACCAGAGCAAACAATTTTGCAAACTGATATGAAAGTCACAACAATCACGATCAAAAACCAAAGTTTGCCTGTCTCTTCCTACTCTCCACCCAACAGACTAAAGACTCCGGTCCGCCTCCTCCCCTGGCACTAACTAATGTAGGTTTACGTTGAGCATTATAGTTAATTATAGTTAAGATTGCAACACAAACAACCTGAGTGCCACAGAGGGTGCATGTAAACATTAGTTGTTGCAATTTCACACGCACTGTGGAAACACGTAAATTCCATGTAAAGTGGGACAAGCCAAGCATTTTCAAAATTACCTCAATTACTGAAACACCACCACCGCTGCTGCTACTGACCACACATGAACCTGAGTTAAATGCTACCACTACACTCTTAAACACACAGATGCCAGAACTTCAGAGGAAAGGAAATCCAAAAAAAATCGAATCAGATCTTTGCAAATTTTCACACTTTCTTCTGTGTTCGACACCAGTTAGGCAAAAGTGCTGTGATGAGTTCCCCAAAAAATAAAGGATAAAACAAAAAGTTTTTTCCTTTTTTTGCCAAAAGTTGTCCGTTTCTTTTTGCACTTTTGTTTTTGATTGTTCTCTTTTCATTGGTAGTCCTGTTTTCTCTTTGTGAGGTAATGCAATTATAGTCCAAATGCCAGTCGAAAAAGGATGCATGCATACACTTACACTTACTTTACTCTTTTCAATTTTTTTGTTGTTTTATATTCTGTTGGTATCAAAAGTTTCGCTGTGCATCAGTGTGTTTGGATATGTGTGTGGAATGCTATTTGGTAAAAGCTTTAAAAATTTGGCGCCAGACAAAATGTTTTAGCTGTCCGGATGAGATTCTCTAATAGTTTATAACTCTGATGCTGTTATACTCACATATATATGTATCGTACATACATGCAAGCATTCCAGCCATTCCATTCGTTTGCTTGTATAAAGGATTTGGTTGGTTTTATTTACTTTGAAGGACTGTATTTGAAATTTTAAAAATTGTAGCGAAAGTTGTTGTAGACCGTAAATCAAATAAAAATGCATCAAACTCAGTATTTTTTTCTAGTTTGGATGGAAATATAACTTGTGTTGGAAGCCTGTTGAAAAATATAGAAAATATTTTACATGTTTGCGACACAATGATTAATATGTTATAATATATATATGTGTTTGTGATCCAAATACAGCTATGTTTGTGATACAAATAAAACTGTGCTTGGTAAACTTTTCTTATTTTTTTGTTGCTTTGATCTATCGAGAACAAACTAATAAAACTGAGACGAAGACAGAGGTTGATCTCAGCCTAAGTTAATGTTATTGCAAGTATATACATAACTGTATTTTTGCATCATTCTTTCAGTCAGTGATTCATAAATATTCCTTAATGCGTGTGCAAATGAATTGAGTTTTTCTTATATTAACTGATTTATTGCGTTTTAGTTTCATGTATTCGGTCGTCAATTGTTCGTTTGGGAGGAGTCACACGAATGCTTCAACGTAAGTATATGGATGTTTGAAATGAAACACGCATATAGCTCTACGTAAAATTATTCATATTTTCACCTAAACATGCCAATGTTTGCATTTAAATATAAGTGAGGTTAGTATTTTAAAATACATAAATATTTGCAGTGTGTTCCAAACGGTGGCGTGTCATAATGTCAGTTGCCATAAAGTCAATTGACATAATGTCCATGGACATAATGTCACTAAGAAAGTGTCATAAAGTCTATGGAAATTAAGACACTTTTAAGAGTGTCATTATGTCCATGGACATTACGACACCTTTACAACTTGAATATTTTTCTAATAACAGCGGCCCTTCACAATTTAACAAAAATATGGAAAATATCGGTACTTTCTGAAGATTTGGCAAAAATTTAATAACACTTTCCAAAGTGACATAATGTCCATGGACTTAATGTCATCATAGTTTTGGACATTGTGGCACTTTTAAAAGTGTCTTAATGTCCATGGGCTCGATGACACTTTTTAAGTGACATTATGTCCATGGACAATATATCAATTGACATTACGACATGTCACCGTTCCAAATATATGCATTGTTCCTGCATAGTGTATTTGAGAGAATATGTTACAGAGGCCGTTTTTTTCAGCGTATATGTTCTCGAAACTTCAGAGTTAAAAGCTGACAAAATTTCGGGAGCTTAGGTCTTACGATTTAATTTTGACACTCGCAGTTCTGAAACAAAATTGAGTTCATTACTATCAATAACATCACTTGAAGAGATCGCAGAGGACTGCTAACAATTCTATGAGAATTATGTGATTTCGAACATTTGTCGAAGTTGTGACCCGAATTCTGAAAAGGGAGTGGGAATTTTTGGAATAATTATGAGATTGGCTGGCGAATAAACAAATTCGTCGGATTTCATTAATTGAAGGGATCGCAAAAGGCTTATCTCGCTCTGCCTAAGTCGCTCTTTTTATTTTATCCCATGTTTTGTATTGAAATCAGATCAAAGTTGGAAATTGGATTGTGAATTTGGGTGTATTGAATTTTTTTTGTGGTGGGGGTCTCGAATAATGCGTATTGAAGAGCTGAATACGGGAACATCAAGCTTTTGTTTACGAGGACTAAAGCCGTTAATGTTTCGATTCGTAGTGTATTTGGGTAAAAAAATCCAAACGAGGTGTCATGAAGAGCATAGAGAGAAAAATAAAGGGTGTTTTTTTAATTGCGATAGAAATTGAAATTTTAAAAATTAACCGGGGTTCGTCTTTCGTGGGTAATGGGTTGCCCTGGGTTACACTGGGAAACCCATTATTAGGAATAAGTAGCTATCGTTTACCCATTACCCACAGGGTATGGGGAAAATAATGGGTAGCTACGCACGACAATGGAGAATTACCCATCAATTAAATAATGTGTAGTTACCCACGACGATGGGTAATGGGTTATCCAGGGTAACCCATGCCAGTATTTGATCAAAATTATGAAAAAATTATACAAAATTTGTACATCGAATATATACCAATTTTCGAATAATAACCAATTTTTTAGGGCTTCTAAGGGCTTTCATGAAGTGGTCCAATTCGTATGAAAGAATTTTTATTCAAATAATCGCCAAAATAAGAAAATCGCTAAAATATAAACGTGGCTATAACTCGAAAACGGTGCGTTCAATCGCAAAAATAATACATTTTTTACCTCTATATGAGCCTTTAACCAATGTTTCTCTTCAATATGGCCTCGCGTTTTTTTTTAAATCGCTAAAACTGAATATTTTCGGATTAAAAAAGCGCTAAAACACCCTCGCGTCTATATTTTGGAAACAGAAAAATAATCCACTTGAAAAATAATTAATTTTTGGGAGTTTCTAAGGGTAGAGTGGTCCAATTCGTATAAAAAAATTTGTTTCCCCAAAATATCGCCAAAATATGAAAACCGCTAAAATAAAAATAAGGCTATAATTCGGAAACGATGCGCCCAATCGCAAAAATAATAAACCTTTTCCTCCATAGGTGGCTTTAACCAATGCTTGTCGTCAATATGGCATCACGTTTTTTTTTTTAAATCGTTAAATCTAAAGTTTTTCGGATAAAAAACCGCTAAAACGCCCTCATGTCTATATTTCGGAAACAGGGCGGGCAATCGAAAAAATAATGAATTTTTGGGGGTCTCTAAGAATTTTTCATAAAGTGGTCCAATTCGTATGGAGCAATTTTTTTTTCAAAAATCACCAAAATATGAAAATCGCTAAAATAAAAACGTGGCTATAACTCAGAAAAGGTACGTCCAATCGCAAAAGTAAAAAAACATTTACCTCATATAGAGGTTTTAATCCATGGATAACGGCAATGTTCCATCACATTTTGTTTTAAAAAATTGCTAACTTATATGAGCGTTTTAGCGATTTTTTAATCGACAAATTTTGGTTCTAGCGAATTTTTTTTTAAAAACGAGTGATACCATTTTGAGGGCGTTCGTTAGTTAAAGCCTCTAATGAGGTAACAGAATTAGTATTTCTGCGATTGGATGCACCGTTTCCGAGTTATATCCACTTTTATATTTTAGCGATTTTCTTGTTCTGGCGATTTTTTTTTAAAATTATTTTATACGGATTCAACTACTTTATGAAAAAATCCTTAGAAACACATAAAAATTAATTATTTGTTTGATTGGACGCTCCGTTTCCCAAATAGAGATATAATGGCGTTTTAGCGATTTTTTTATTCGAAAACTTTTAATTTTAGCGATTAAAAAAAAGTGATGCCATATTGAAGACATCCATTGGTTAAAGGCTCCTAGATAATTAAAATGTTTAGTATTTTTTCTATTGGACGCACCGTTTCCGAGTAATTGCCACTTTTTATTTTAGCGATTTTCTTATTCTAGTGATTTGTTGGACAAAAAAATTCTTCCATTCGAATTGGACCACTTTATGAAAAAACCTTAGAAACCGTCATAAATTCCATATTTTTTCGAATGGACCATCTGTTTCCGAGACATATACATGAGGGCGTTTTCGCATTTTATATTCAGAAAGTTATAGTTTTAGGGTTTTTTTTAAATGATGCCATATTGAGGACAACCATTGCTTGAAACCCCCTATGGAAGTAAAAAATATTATTAATTTTGCGATTGGACGCACCATTTCCGAGTTATAGCCACTTATTTATTTTAGCGAGTTTCTTATTTTGGCGATTATGTGGACAAAAAAAAATTCTTCCATTCGAATTGGACCACTTTGTGAAAACCGCTCTGTTTCCGAGATATAGAAATTGCCTCTAATTTTTTCATATTTTCGATCAAAAATGGGGATGGGTTACCCTGGATAACCCATGACCCATCGTCGTGGGTAAGTACCCATTATTTACCTCATTACCCTGTGGGCAATGGGTAATCGTGATGGGTCATTCCCCATTGTCGTGGGTAGTAACCCATTATTTTCTCCATACCCTGTGGGTAATGAGTATACGTTCATTACACATTCCCCAAGGCGATGTGTATGGGTTACACAGGGGGGGGGGGGGGGTCGGTAAACACGAACTCTGAAAATAACACAAAATATTTAACCTAAATCAAAAAGATCTTTTTATTCGAAAGATCAATAAAAAGGCAGTAACACCTGAAAATGATTTCCGGCAAACGGAAACCGTGGCTGCTCATGAGGAAGCGTATTCTGGACGTCCAATTTTGGGTCACTTTTTCCAGCATTGAGAGCGGTATGTCACGAATAACAGAAAGAATTGTGACCTCCAAGGCGTCAATAGTTACTGGTTTATCAGCATAAACCAGTAACTTCACGTAGTCTCCTAAGAAATAATCGAGAGGTGTACAATCGTACGACCTTGGCAGGTTTATTTTTGGAAATCACCTTATCGCCAAATTTTGATTTCAATAAATCGATTGTTGCGTTCGCCGTGTGGTAGGTGGCGCAATCCTGTTAAAACCACATCTCGCCCGGATCAATATCATCCATATTTTCAAACAATAAAATCAATGGTCATGGTACGGTAACGATCTCTATTGAGCGTATCACCAACTCCGGCTTCTTTTTTTGAAGAAATACGGTCCGATGATGCCAGCAGCATCTAAGGCGCACAAAATCCCATGAGAGGATTAGGGAGAGCTACTCACAACCAGTGAGCGGTGCGCGGTGCCTCACCGCACAAAACTGTTCGGTTTTCTGGATGCAATAGAGTTCGTAGGGTCTGTTGTGTATTGGTTTCACTCCATATAAGGGAATTTTGTAAATTAGAAACCCCGGTAAACCAAAAAATGCGACTCATCACTGAACACAATTTTACAATACAGCAGATGGTCAGTTTTCAACTTCTCTAAAGCCCAATCGGCGAAATTACAACGCCGCTGTCTTCAAAATGGGTCGCCAGACGTCGATTTGTTTGTCCGGTGGGCGATGCACGATTGGAATATTTTTTGCCGAAATTCGGTGTAGGTGTAGGCCAAGGTCTTTGCGCAACACTTTCCACGTAGTGGACAAACAGAGCAGAGCCCCAATTCCTGCGACCGAAGACGAATCGATAAATTTGTATCTTCTTCCAAATTTTCGAATACAGCGGCGATATTCTCTTCAGTACGCACATTGTTTCGACGTGTTGGTGATATTGCATCATTTAAAGAGTATGTGGTATGAAATCTATCCAATGCTCGACGGATAGCTTGGTCAGATGGACGATTGCACAGTGCAACACATAAAGTGCAAACTCCTTCCCGTGTAAAATTTCGCGAAGTATTTATCGAAACTAACAAACTCCTGTTTGGGGTCTGCTTGTTTAACTGCTGCTCAGATTTTATGGCCTCATGTATATTTTGATTAAAACTTAATTTTTCAGAAAAACATGAAATTTTTCTCACGGCTATATCTCGGAAACCAATAGAATTTTTTTTTGTTGTCTTCAGCATAATTGTAGCCGTAGACTAGGACGAAAAAGTGTAGAACAAACTAACTCCACAAAAATTCCTCAAAATCTCAAAATTGCAAAAATGTTGAAAATTGAAATTGAAATTTTTTTCAAATTTTTTTCTACCTTTTTTCACTTCAGCCCATATTTTCGACAAAAATTGCAATTTTTGTTTGGATTGCATAATAATGAGTAATTAATGTTTTTATCTGAATTGGACCAATTTAAAACACAACTTTCCCCCCATGCTATGTTTCAAATATCAGATTGAAAATGAAGTACATAGTAACCCACGTGCATTTTATGACACAGATTTGGCAAAACCATATTTAAAATACGGATTTTATTCGTGGGAAAAATCATATGAAATTGATGAATGTTTTTTAATAAACATTAGACTATTTATATGATTGAATTCTCGTGAAATTTACGAACACGAGAATACAATACTGTCCAATTGTTCGGGAAAATCATTTGAAATTTATGAATCTTTTAAGAATCTGCATTGTTTGCAGAAGTTTGTTGGTGGAGTCATAAGATATCCCAATATGAAAATGAAGATGCCGGCACCGAAATCGTGGAGGACAATAGATTTGAAGGACGCACCGAAAGAAATATGCCATTGAATGTGCTATCAAGCTCAGACGATGATGATGATTCAGAGCATGGACCTGAACTATCAACGAAAAATCCAAGATCACTTTACAGGTTTCGAGAGCTTCGACTTCAATGGACATTAATTAATTGATGTTTTTTTTACCCCGTTGCTACATTTCTCGAATTTTCGATGTGAAATACAGCTGAAAAATTAATAATGTTTTTTATTTTAATGGAAATAAAGTAAACAAAAGAGGTCCATGTGGATGGTTTACGAGATATGAGCTAAAAATTTTATTTTCCGTGTTAAAACTGATGCAAGTCCACAGTTTGACAGCTATGGGCTGAAAATGGTGGAAAAAGTTTGAAAAAATTAAAAATTTTCGATATTTATGCAACATTGCAGCACTAGATGCAGTTTTTTTGGTGTTAGTTTGTTTTACATTTATTTTCTCCTAGTCCATGGCTACAATTCCGTCGAAGATAGGAAGACAGAATTCCAACTATTTTCCGAGATATAGCCGTTCGAATAATTGTATGTTCTTCGAAAAAGATAAGTTTCAGCCAAAATATACATGAGACCATAAAATTCGAACAGCAGCTAAACTAAAAAAATCCAAATAAATTTTTTTTAGTTTCGATATGATAAATGGTGAAAATAGATAGAAAAAGTTAAATTTTTCGACATTTTTACAACTTTGAAGAATTAGATGCAGTTTTTTTGGAGTTAGTTTATTTTACACTCCTATTCTCCTAGTCTATGGCTACAATTGCGTCGAAGATAGGAAGACAGAATTCCAACTGGTTTCCGAGATATATCGGTTAGAATAATTGAATGTTCTTCGAAAAAATTAAGTTTCAGGCAAAATATACATGCGGCCATAAAATCCGAACAGCAGCTAAACTAAAAAAATGAAAAAATAAGTTTTGTTAGTTTTGATTAGTACTTCGAGAAATGTCACACAAGAATTTGTTTGCGCTCGATGACTTCGCAAAATGTTGCATAGTGTCATGGGCGCCCTAATAATTACGAAGTCGTCTATATGTTGCGCTAATGGATGACTGATTTTCAACGTCAACTTGGATAACTTGTTAGCGTTGTTGATGATGATTTGCCAGAGTATACTGTCATAAATCTCAAAAAGTGAGCGCAATGTGACAGTTTGTTTGACAGTAAAAAAATACAGTTTATAAGAGCCCCGCATATGAACATTACATCACCTGTGGGCACCGATGTTAGGAACTAACATCCAGAAATATATTGATCATCCCAATGTTATATAACATGTATTTTAACAGAAATATTACCCAAGTTGGACGGAAAATATGTGTTCCGGTTGCTCTCGAGATTAAATTTCCTTCCAATACATATTAACAGTTATTTGTATCAAACACTGCGAATAGTATTTCCTTTTTTTTTTAATTACGCACTAAGTTCGGTTCCTTAATATATGTATATATGATGTTGCGTTAAACTGATATCGCAGATTAACCCCAATAATACCCCCCTTGATGGCTCGTGATGGGGAAGCTATGTAGACAAAGCCAAAACATTTCACAAACTCTTCCCTTTGGGGCAACAGCAGGATTTACCAGTAACACTTTAAAAGCATTCAAAAAATTTCATACAAACCATTTCATTTCATTTCGTCCTTTATTTTGCATTTGAATACGGGTGTGTGTGTGTGCAAGTTTGTGTTTTTTTTTTGCTGCTCATGTTCTGTATTGTTTTTATTGTGGACAAAGATTAAAGCGAGCGAGGAGGTCAAGGGGCAGATTTTTTTGGGGGGAGGGGAGGAAGAAGGAGGGAGTTACTAGTTGTATGACGATGACGATGCTTTCAGGCGCTTACATGTCACTTGGCCATAAAAAAGTTTATGTCTGACATGAACCAAAAACAATTTGCATATTTTTCCACTGGATAACAACTTAATTTAGATGTAGTCATTTTTACTAACCAATGCACACACACACACAGTCATACAAACACACACACTTTGGCAGACACATACATATAGTAGATCTGATTTAAATCAAACACCCCAACTCACGCATTGAGCCTTACGTTTACATGCATACACACAAGAACCATTAAAAAGGCCATAAGTAAGAATGACTGTTTGGCTGGTCGCACTACTACACCTAGGGTGTCTCTTTTATTTGTGGAGTTTTAAAATATTTTCGTTAATGGAGTTATTTTGAATCGTGGTTGTTTGATTTGGTAGAAACATCGATAGGTATGTGTCAAAATTTTACAGTTCTCTTAAGATATCATAGTCACCTTTGAGACTTCAGTCTCCTCGGTTGGAGCAACTGAATTAGCTGCAACCGGATGTAGAGGTTGCCACAACTGAATTTAGATGTTGTCACAACCGAATTAATGTTTGCCTCAGTCGAATTCGGGACTGGCACAACCGAATTTTGGAGATATAGCCTAATTTATGAAGCGACTCATGTCATTGACAGAAATAATGATTTCGAGTGCCAATATTGGACACTCCTGATAAAAGTGAATGGACTAACTATATACTCCAAATTAGTCCCATGGGAGCACATAACATCCCCATTACAAGTATATGCTGATTCCATTTCAGATCGGAGATATAGTCAACTTTATGAAGCGACCCATGTTATTGGCAGAAATAATGACTTCGAGTGCCAATATTGGACACTCCTGATAAAAATCATTATTTCTGTCAATCACATGGGTCGCTTCATAAAGTTGACTATATCTCCGATCTGAAATGGAATCGGCATATATTTCTAATGGGGATATTATGTGCTCCCATGGGGCTAATTTGGAATATATAGTTAGTCCATTCACTTTTATCAGGAGTGTCCAATATTGGCAATCGAAATCATTATTTCTGTCAATGACATGGGTCGCTCCATAAAGTTGACTATATCTCCGATCTGAAGTCGAATCGGCATATATTTGTAATGGGGATGTTATGTGCTCCCATGGGGCTAATTTGGAGTATATAGTTAGTCCATTCACTTTTATCAGGAGTGTCCAATATTAGCACTCGAAGTCATTATTATTGTCAATGACATGGGTCGCTTCATAAATTAGGCTATATCTCCGATCTCAAATGGAATCAGGATATATAGGCTGCGCTGTTTATGCGCTTCTACGATGTTAGGCGGCTAGACATTAGAAGGTTATTCGCCTTTGTCGTGAGCGATGCAGGTTAGATAAAAACTAACCAATGTCAGTTTTTTACACGAAGAATAAATATTTGTTCTATATAAAGCTAATTATATGCTATGTTCATCATAAATGGCTTCAAAAACGCTTATTGGCTCTTTTTTCTGTGCAAAATTACTGTTTTTTGACAAAAAATGAGATTTCAGAAATTTTGTATAAGTGGTTTGTGTCTTCGATAAATAAATTTATCGGATAAATTTATCTTCACACCCTTAATACAAAAGTACCAATAAAAATACCGAATGAATGAAAATCATGCCCGATGAACGTAGAGGACGACGAAACTGAGGGCAATTGTTATTGCCTATAAGAATTTTGTTGTGTTTTTAGGCAACAACAAAACTCATGTCTGATGGGAACCGATGGTTCTCTGGAGAAGGAAAGAAGTTTCTGCAAATGTTTTCTTGTGCCTTTTTCTTGCGATATTTTTCGAACACTTGCATAGTGGTGAATTCTCAATTCAAATGAGATTTCGTTTGCATTTTTCAAAATTGTCATTCCAAACAACGGCTGATGAAGATCTGTGGCTAGATCTGAAATGGCTATACGTTTTGCCAGGAATCATGAGACTGCATTTTGAAAAACTTCTTTCGAAAAACTATAGTTCCATTAACAGAAATATAGAATGGTCTTGAGCTTGAATATTAAAATAAAAAAGTACAAATAAAAATGCTGAATGAACGAAAATCATCCCTGTATAGAATAATGCTGTGATAACCGAATTGCAAATAAATTCGTTTGTACCAACAGAATTCATGAGAAATTCGAATACAAATTGACACCAAATTCGGTCGGTGCAACTGACTTAAGTCTAAATTCGGTTATTACGACCGAATTAATACCAAATTCGATAGTGGCAACCGAATTGATATCAACTTCGGTTGTTGCACCTGAATTAATGGCACATTCGGTTGATGTAAACGAGCTTGGTTGCAACCGAGTTTTTTGCATCCGTATTAATTCCGTTGTTGCAACCAAAGTTATAGAAAATTTGCAAGACAGCTGGAATACAATTGAAGATTCTTTTGCCATAACCGAATCAATTATGAAACGAGGTTCCTTCAACCGAATTTTAGTTGTGGGGAAGAAATTAAGTCGTGACCACTACAATTCGGTTGTGGCAACCGCAATTCAGTGGCAACAGACGAATTTGCGGTTGTTCTAACCTCTTTTCAAACCATTAGTTATCTGGGTGCTGTAATTCGAACTTCTTAAAGTTAAGTTACATGAAATTTTGTACCCTTGGGTACTAAATACTATCATTTAGTATAGCTCCATTTTTAATCAAGGATTACTTTGTGGGAAAAAGGAAGAGCTTTCATTACATATTTCTTAGAAGAAAGTGACGGCGCTGATTTGTTAAAAATTATTTATTTAATTAAATGATTGAACAGATATTACATTAGCATGTTTCTTTACAGTGGGTGCCATTACAACACTAAATACGTTTCTTTTACTTGTAGAGTTGGAGTCGGAAATTAGAGATTGGTGTCCATATTTAACACATTTACCAAAAGTCAGTCCTCAATTAGCAAACAATTTAAATTTAGGAACACCGGATTTCCTCAATATATCTCCCCTGCAATTTCGTACAATGTCAAACTCCCGTAACAAGTTCTTAAACTTTGTACTCTATTGCACAACTAGTGCCTGTGTTTGGAAAATAATTTCACTAGGATTTATATCCGTTGTACAAATTTGGAAGCACCCTAATCTCAATTCTTACATACAAGCAGACAAATGAAAGATAACGCCACAGAGCAGTGTCAGCGTTCATAAAAACACAAAATCAAAGGGTTGTCTCATTTTTTTTCCAGGACACACACACATATGTATATATGTGTCTTTATATTGTACAACACCAATTTTGAGGAAATCCTTATGGGTGGCAAATCTCGACTCCAAGCAAAACACAGCTATTTATGAATACCTCCTTCCCCCTTCCCCAACAACAACTCATTCGTTAGTCACTTGGTCTATTCGACTGCCTGATGTTTTATCTGTCTATGCTATTTAGATGAAAGAGTTAGAGATTAATACATAAATGGATTTACTGTCATTTGGCTGTTTTTTATTTGGTTTTATCCAGATTTGTTTGTAGATTTTTGGACATAAATTCACATTTTGACATATAACTATTTAATGCACCCTATAATGGGTAGAATATGGGGGAGTTGTTGGAATTGTGCGATTTTATTAAAGAGAATTGTAACTATTTTTGAAATCACGTATTCGTTGGAAAGATTTACTAAACACTGTTGGGATAACGACAGCATATTAAAAACCGGACATAGTAATGAATACCAACTACTTTAGTCATTTGTATTGGGAACTTACGTAGCAAGGAGGGCATATCCCTTCAATCGGTTCTAATGTGCCTTCGCGGGGATTCATACACAAGATCTCATTATTAGATTACACAGGGCAAAAAAAAAATTAATAAAGTTTGTGTAATGAATAACCACTATACCGATTTAATGCACTATTGTCCAATGCGTACGAAAATGGACGAAAGTTTAAATTCTATGGATATGTTCCCTTTAAAATATGTTTGAAGTAAAATTTCCATTTTTCTGAGATATGCCTCCACACAATTTATCATAACTCGAAAACGAATTGTACGATTTGGTTGAAATAAATTTTGAAAAATTAAGATTTATATTGTCTCTAATTTTTATGTTCTATATCGTTTAATCTGACTAACAGTTTCTGAGTTATCAAATTGTGGCAAAAAAAATACTTGTTTCGATAAAATTTTTAATTCTTTCGAGTAGTCGAGAAAATCGAGTACCGCGAAAAGTGTTTAATATTATTACGATTTCGTAAAGCAACGTACCATTTCATTAAAATGAGTCAAGTTTAGTTCTCAAATATTTTAATTCTTACAAGCATAAAAAAACATTCAATCAAAATCTTTCTTCCGATCCTAGTATTGTAAAAGGGGTTTACCAAAATCCGTGTCTTAAACTGCACGTGTATTAGTATGTGCCACAATATTAATCTGACGTTTTGTATATAACATCAGGGAATAAATTCAATTAGTTGTGAACAAAATCGAAACCCCACCATCGATTTTCGCGACCTATTCCTCATTGTAATGGTAACATGGCTTTCTGATAGCGTAATTATATGGAACACGTTGGACCGTTTTCGATATTTCGCGATTCTTGAATAGAAGAATAATTTAAAAATTTTATTGGAAAAAATATTCTGTTTGCCACAATTTTTGTGATAACTCCGAAACTGTTACTCAGACTAAAAGGCATTAAAAATAAAAGTTAAAGATTATATAAACCAAAATTTTTCAAAATTTATTTCAACAAAATCGGAAGTGCTGTTTCCGAGTTACGATAAAATATGTGGATAGATGTCTCAGAAAATTGAAAATTTTAATTAAAAAATATTTTAAAAAAAAACCTATCCACAAAAATTAGAATTTGGACCTTTTTCACACTACCACCCTTAAGCGGCATTTATACCTACCTAGATTATGGCATTTTCGGGATTATCGACGTTTTCCCTTATTGAGTTTGACATTTATAATCACGATAATGCGATAATCTTAGTAGGTGTAACTGCAGTTTAATTCTGTGTATGTAACAATCAAATTGTAACCTCTAAATTGTTAAAAACTTGTCCCCATTATTTGTATCTCGTATTCTGGCAGCACGGTGACAACGAAAAATTCACCGCGTAAAAAATAATGCACCTTGCAACAACTGGTTGTCAAAAGCAGAGCAAGCAAAACTTCACTTCACCTAGTTGTGAATAAAACCGAAACCCCACCATCGATTTTCGCGATCTATGCCGCATTGTAATGGTAAAATACATGGCTTTCTGATAACGTAACCATATGGAACACGTTTGACCCGTTTCGATATTTCGCGATTCTTAAATAGAAGAATAATTTAAAAAATTTATCTGAAAAAAATATTCTGTTTGCCAAAATTTTTGTGATAACTACGAAACTGTTACTCATACTGAAAAGTAATAAAAATAAAGGTTAAAGATTATATAAATATAAATTTTTCACAATTTATTTCAACAAAATCGGACGAGTTGTTTTCGAGTTACGATAAATTATGTGTATAGATGTCTCAGAAAATTGAAAATTTTAATTAAAAAATATTTAAAAAAAACATATCCATGAAATTTAGAATTTCGACCTTTTTCACACTAACACCCTTAAGCGGCATTTATACCTACCTACATTAACGCATTTTCGGGATTATCGACGTTTTTTTCTGATGGAGTTTGACATTTATAATCCCGAAAAAGCTTCAATCTTAATAGGTGCAACTTCAGTTTAATTCTGTGTATGCAACAATCAAATTGTAACCACAAAATTGTTAAAAAGTTGTCACTATTATTTGACAATTCACCTTGACATAACTGGTTGTTAAAAGCAGAGAAAGTAAAGCAAAAATAATTTGGTCTTCGGCACAAAATTAAAGTGGCAAGAAAGGAAAAGTATGTATTTAATATATTATGTATTTTATATATTTATGTAATATATTTATTATATATTTATATTTATGTATTTAATATATTCAAGGCACAGCTGGATTGCTATCTTGCCTTCCTCAACGAACATCCACAGATGCTAAGCGGAAAGAATACACTTGCGCACCCGCAGCAAATAGGAGAAAAAATTTGCTTCAGCACAAACTCTCGGATGTCCACCAAAATTCCACCACCAACAAAAGTTTCACCCCCTCCCCCCGCCATCGATAAAACTTCTTGAGATATAGGCCTTTAAAACTTGAGTATATAATCGCTCATATCTCAGGTATTTATAATCCGATCTGTTTGAGATGGGTATCATTACAAAGGTCTTTCTAAATTCTATAAATCAGGGTATAACAAATTTATTTTTAGTAACCCATTGGAGAGCTAATTAAGAAAAACGATTTGTTAACTTCACTTTTCTCATAATCTTAATATTTTCCAAAAACATGCCCCATTATACTAATTTTTTGGTAGGCTCCGATAGTAGACAAGACCTTAACCTTAACCTATCCCTTCAAACTCCGGAGTTATTTATCTTGTCGTTTTGGTACAAATTATATTATTTTTTTCCCGTATACACTTTTATTGTTTACTTCTTCTAGAATTTATAAAAGGTTTTTGTATCAACTTTCCGGCAAACAAAACAGCTGTCACGCATTGTTACCTCGTCTTTGGCAGGGAACAATTTATGATACTTTTGTGACCAAAAAAAAATTTCAGAATTCCTATTTGTGACACCTGTCAATTAGTAGCCGTGGTGACTACTGTAACCCGGCCACAGTATGGCTAGGGCTGTACGGGGACCATAGTACATCAAAAGTGTATAGTGGTCATTCATTACATCTTTGGCTGTTGGACTGTTTTATTGATCGTCCTATTCTTCCATTCGTCACCTACAGTAGATAATATTATGTTCGAAAAAAATGGTTTCCCATTACACCCTATGAAGAGAAGGTCTCCCACAACCCAGTGAGCCGTGCGTCTTCTACTTTAGCGTAACACTCACTGATTGGGACCTACAGTTTTACACCAGTTCCGGACAGTAGTTTGAGAAGTTTTCCATGGTTAAATACTCGATAGTGTCACCGTCACTAAGGTAGGTAACCGCCGTCGAAACAAATGTTAGGTGGTCAGTGGAGGGATCGAACCTACGTACGTATGTACAAGAGCCGCGCGCACTACCATGGCACTACCAAAGATTTGATTGGCCATTTTTTAATAACAATTAATATCCTCTGAATTTAAATCTTTGTATTTTACATTTTTAATGAAGTATTTAGAATTTCAGTAATGTCTTTTGAATTTAACTTGACGTCATTTAAATGACAATTGACGTTAACTAAAATTCGAGTAAAGGTTTTAGTGCCTGAAGTGATGCTTTTTCAAATGCCAATTAATAGCTCTACATTTTTAACAGATGTTATTTCAATTTCAAATAAAATTTTGGAACTTCGATTAATGTGCGTTTATTAAGGGAAATAGATATATTTTGAATTAGTCTTTAAATTATTCAATTTTCGTTGACAATTCTAAATTTCTGTGGAAAATGTAGAGAATTTTTAATCTAAAAATATTTAATTTATTTCGAATTTTGAAAAACAAAGTGTTTGAATTTTAATTGCTATTTTTGAAATATCATAAAATGCCAATTTGAATATATTCGAACTCCATTGATATGTTTACACGTTGAAAAATTTGTCTTTTTTCGTTGTTTGGATGCAAATATAACGTGTTTGTAGCTGGTCGCAAATATAGTATACTTATGTCCAAATACATTGTGTTTGCTATTCAATATAGCATGCTTGGGACACAATGATTAACAGATTAGAATATATGTATTTGTGTCACAAATGTGGCTGTGGTTGCTGAAAACTTCTCATAAAGAAGACGTCACAGACAATAAACAAACTAAAAGCAGCAGATTTTCAATTGATGAAAACAAAGCTTGCAAACATGTATATGGTTCCTGCAATATTTTTTGAATTTCAATTGAATTAAGTAAAATATCACCCCCTTTCAAATATACCGATGGCCGAAGGCAAGCCCAGCCCACCGTGGTTTTGCATTTTATGTACTTCCGGAATGATTACACGCTGAAAAATCTGTCCTTTTTTGTTGTTTGGATGCAAATATAATATGTTTTTGGAGATTGTCGCAAATATAATATACTTGTGTCCAAACACATTGTGTTGGCTATTCAATATTACATGTTTGAGACACAATGATTAATATGTTATAATACAGGAGTTTGCGACCCACATATATTTATGTTTATGATACAAATACAGTTGTGTTTGTTGGAACTGTATTTTTGCATTATTCTCTCAATCAGTGAGTCATAAATATTCCTGAATGCGCGTGCATATTGTAGATGAAGTCAGTGTTTCTTATTTTGGCTGATGTATTGCGCTTTAATTTCATGTAATCAGTCGACAATGGCTCATCGGACAGAGGATATCAAAAGCGTTTGATCAGTGAAAAACAAATAAACAAAGGCTCGGACGGTTAAATGGTTTGTGATGTATGTGTTTCGTATATATGTATGTATAAAACGATTTTGAGGCAAGAAACTGGAAAGGGCAATAACGTGAAGCCCTTTGTCTGTCCGAGCATTTACTGAGAAAATCGGAACGGGGGACCATTTGTGAAATAAGTGTAATAAAAAAACACAAGTAATTAATCCACCCTTGGCTTGCATGAACTTGATTTGTCTACAAAAATCTTGTTTGTGTACCAACGCATAGTGATAACCAACGCATAGCTGAAACCTTCTGAAAAAAAACCTGAGAGACACCAAAGGAAGGAGAAGCAAAAGAGCAGTAGATTCCCATTTCATTAAAAAAAACAAATAATGCATTCATTCAATGCAAATAAATGTAAAAAGGGCCGCTTGAAATCTATTAATTTTTTGTATTAAATATTTATAAATGTTAATTTATATTATATATGTACATATCTATTGAAATCGAGGAATAATTTCTCTCTAAATATTATTATATTTGGGAGGAAATTCGCATATGTTTCCACGTTTGGGGGAAAAACACAAATGCTTCCACGTATGAACATGGATGTTTGGAATGAAGAACGCATATGTTTCCACATAAAAGCATACATGTTTGTCAGTAAACATGATACTGTTTGTATTTAAATACAAGTAGGTTTGGGGCTTACAAACATATGAATGTTTGAAGTGTGTTCCAAATATATACATGGTACCTGCTGTTTGCTAAAATATGTTAGAGAGTCCATTATTTTTTAGCGTGTATGCTTAATTCGACCATTATAGATCAGATGCTGAGCAGAAAGCTGTGTGTCTAAATTGAATTTGAATTTCTTTACTTCTGATCCGCCGTTGGTCAGTGGTGTTGGCTCATCCGCCTTCAAAGGACATACGAATATGTCCGCTAGTTCGAAGAGCTTTAGTGACAGGGTCACCAACATTGGGTTTGGCAGTAATCGAGGACAAGTTAAAATTTATCGTTTCGAAAAGTCGAACATCCACCCGATTGGATGAAATGGTGAATTTCGATAGCCGCTATAATTTCAAAGTAGTGGACTAATGCTTTTATTTCGAATCTCCCGCATACAGTCAGCTTAGAAATAAACCGAAGAATTGTGCTTGCAAACCAGTGTTACTTCGGACTAAGCAATACTTTCAGAGATAACATCGGCTCTCGAGAAACGAAGATCCAACTATATCCGAGTCTCATACATCCTCTCTTGTTTAATGGCACAGAATCCTGGATCATGTCGCTTGCTGATGAAACATCTACGGGAGTCTCTTCGAGTAGAGGATTCTCCGAAAAATACATGGTACTATAATAGAAAACGGCGAGAACCGGCGACGGATGAACCACGAGCTGTATAATCTAAATACCGACATCGACGTGGTTATGCGTATCAAAGTGGCTCGTTTAAGCCATGAACCAGTGGAAAGGCATTCGCAGACGTACTCGAAGGACATCGAAAAAGAGGAGGAACAAGACTTCGCTGTATAGACCAGGGGGAATGCTGCCTGCGAGTGCTTTGTTTTACCAACTGGGGGAGAAAAGCTGAAGAGCAAGCTGGTTGGAAAAACATGTTATCCTCAGCTATCCTCACTCAGTTTGTCGCAAACATTTTTCATTTACTGCAAAAGTTTTTTTATGTTTGTGGAGAAACATAACTCGTTTGAAGTAAACTAAAGAACAGGTCGTGAAATCAGTTTCCGTTCCTCTAAAAGTTTTTTTTATTATCAATTCCGAAGTTACTATAACTCCTTTGCGACAAACGGAAGACCAGTTAGTGCAAACGTTGTTCGTTTCTCGAAAACGCATTTTGACGTAGAATACGTCTTACCTTAGGGTATGAGGAGTCATGTCAGGTTTTTATTGTTGTAATCTTTATTTCATTGAATTTGAGGAAACGGCTAGATGAATTTTTTTAAAATTTTTTTTGTAGGTAAATGAAGATGTTATCTTTCGTTTGATATACATTTCATATTGGTTGATATATTTCTAGTATTTTAATTTCTCAAATGAAAATTGTTTAAACACATACACTCAAACATATGTGTGGTGTTTGGTTGAGTGTTTTTGGTTGCTCAACATTGCTTAGGAACATGTATCTAGTAAAAAGTGAAACGAACAGCAAGCTAATGTTGCTTGGCAACATGTATCTAGTAAAAAGTGAAACAAACGGTAAGCTAACGTAATAAAGTTTTTTTGCGAAAGCTTCAATAAAGCTGTTGTGACATTAATTTTGAATTGTAAAGCGTAAAGCTTTCACACAACGGTCGAATGCTAATGCGAAGACTCGATAAGGTAAACCTTTTTTAATATTAGGGCGGCCCTCTCAACATTCGCAGAACTTATTTCAATAAAAATATTAATTAAAATACATAAATTAAATTAAGTTTAAAAAAAAATTACAGCAGACAGTAGTCCGAGGCCTTCGGCCACGGACTGTCCCTGCAGGCATTAAATTAAGTTTAAAAAAATTGAACACAATATTTTTTTTTTTAAACGGACTTGAATCAAATGCCGTTGGTAAATATAAAAATTACAGCAGACAGTTGTCCGAGGCCTTTGGCCACGCACTGTCCCTGCAGGCTGTGTCAGAGACACGGCCATTAAGTTTAACGTAGATTACGCCATCCGATAAGACAGAAAACATATATAACAATAAATGATAAATAATATAAGCAAATGAATTTATTGTTATATATGTTTTCTGTCTTATCGGATGGCGTATTCTACGTTAAACTTAATGGCCGTGTCTCTGACACAGCCTGCAGGAACAGTCCGTGGCCGAAGGCCTCGGGCAACTGTCTGCTGTTTTTTTTTCATTGGGCATAGATTTGCAGTATGTTGCTTCTTCTTGAAAACGTTGTTTGATACACGATATAGATTTTATTTGTTTATCACAAAGGACATGATGTATTTGACTCTACAAATGTTATTTTGCAGCAATTATATTCCCCAGCTCACAGGTTGTGAGCAGCTCTCCTCAATCCCTTCATGGGATGTAATGGGAAACCACTTTTATTTTATATTCCCCAACCGAAGATCATTTATCTGACATTTCAATAGGGAGCATCAGAATTTTTCTATTTACTGGACAACGTTTCTTGTGAAGGTTTTTCGGTTTTATTTATTTCGCATAAAATAAATGATTCGTTTAACTCCACAACTGTCACGTTCCCCAAACGAAGTTCATTTGTCTGAGATTTTGATTGAGCGTAACGAATGTATAATTGAGGAAATTTTCTTAATAAGTTTGAGTCCCTCCAATTCAGGAAATCTCTTATTCTGACTGGATATTAGATCAGAGTTTCCACAAAACTGCAGTCATATAGCCGACATCCCCAGTCGACCACCATTTCAATTTATTTCCTTTACTACGCCTTCGCCGAATTTGTCTCTTTGTAATTCGTTCTTTTTGTTTTTTGTCCATCCATCTGGTCTACATAATTATTGTACGAGAAAAAGAGTCTTAATATGATTCCTTTCAAACAGGATTTATTTTCCAGCATTTTCCATTATAAAAAAGAGAAACAGAATATGTGAATGAGCTTTTTGCAATTGGAAATGTATCGCATTCGCCGTATTACTTCATCAATTTCCTTTTCCGTTGAAATAACATTACGCCTGTTTTACGAAAAACGCTTTTGAGGCAAATGTAATTTCGGAAATGTGTTTTTGAGTTTCACTGGCAGGACGATCTTGAAATTTAATGAAAATTCAAGAGAAATGACAACACAGAAATATGTATGTACATACATATGTATATGGATAGGACCTACACAAATGCCCATCGTGCATTTATTAACGCATCCAGATGTGACAATGTGTGCAATACGCGTATGTGTGAGACTGTGTGTGTACGTGTATGTGTGTGTATGAGATTCAATAACTGATGTATCCTTGCAAGAACAGCCTACAGTAGACACAATTACATGTCCATATGTAGCCACCTAGCTGATGCATTTACAGGGAACGTTGCAACAATTTTGGAAGGACATTATTTGAAATGGTTGACATGTGTAAGTGCGTTGTTTCAGGAGCGTGTCAAAACAATTGGATGCTAATTTTAAGAAACTTTAAAAAGGCAACCAAGTTTTGATAAATTATTGAAATTTTTGTAAACATATTTAATAAAAGGACTTTCGGGAGCGATGTGAATCCTTGCATGTGGTGCAACGGAATATTAGGTATATGTTATTTTCAATTACTGGGATTCGTGGTACAATTGAAAATTGAATATTTTCAATGTTTTGTTGTTAAGATGCAAATGTAACGTGTTTGTGGTTTTTCGCAAATATAGTAGACTTGCCTTTTCCATCGTGTATAAGGTCTTGTCGACCATATTATGTGAAAGACTAACGCACATTGTTGAAGACCTGATTGGATCTTATCACTGTTGGTTTAGACCACGGAAGTCCACCACTGACCAAATATTCCCGGTACACCAAATACTGGAAAATACGCACGAAAAGCAAATCGATATATACCATCTTTTTGTCGATTACAAAGCTGCTTTCGAGAGCCCCGTACGAGGTAAATTGTACGAAACTATGTCTGAACTTGGGATTTCGGCAAGACTGATTCGCCTCTGTAGAATGACGTTGACCAATACCAAATCAGCAGTGCAAGTAAGTAAAGACCTCACTGAACCTATCTGTACCAAGCGAGGACTTAGACAAGGCGAAAAGCTTTCGTGCAATCTCTTCAACATCTTAATGGAAATAATTATGAGAAAAGCTGCAGTCAATATGACAAAGACCTCCACCATGACAAAATATATATGTTGCTGGTTAATGCTGACGACATAGACATCATTGATCGAAATTTGCGAGGGGATATTTTCAAGAATTGAAAATGAATCAGCGAATCTGGGTCTTTCTGCTAATGAGGACAAGACAAAATTTTTGGTGTCAACGACTAGACAAACTTCTAGACTTGGTGCGCACTTGAACGTTGACAACCGATTTAATTTTGAAGTGGTAGATGAATGCATCTATCTCGGATCCGCCGTGAACAAGGATAACAACGTCAGCCTGGAGAGCAGCAAGCAATTTAAGAACAAAGCTCTTTCTCGACAGACAAAAGTCCAGCTGTACCAGACTCTATATCGCAAGCGAATGACAACCACCTTGGAGTATTCACATCACATCATTGTGGAGTATTCGACAGTAAAATTCTCCGTAAAATAGATGGGCCTGGTAAAGGAAACGGCGAGTACCGACGTCGTTGGAACCAGGAGATATATACTTTGTATTCTGAAGTAGACGTAACAGTGCGAATCAAATTGGGTCAATTTCGTTGGGTGAGACGTGTTTACGATAACGTAACCGATGGAAGCAGAAAAAGAGGATGACCGACACTCCGCTGAAAAACCAGGCCTAAGACTCTCTCCGTATCCTCGATGTTACAAAGTGGCGAGAAAAGGCGAAGGATAGAATCAGTTCAGTTTGTGTTATGACTTGGACATATTTAGGCAAATCAAATTAGGCCAACTGCATTGGCTAAGCCGTGGTTATGATAACGTACTCGATGGAAGCAGAAAAAGAGGATCACCAACACTCCGATGGAAAGACCAGGCCGAATAATCCTTCCGTATCCTTGGTGTTTCCAAGTGGCCATAAATGCGAAGGATATTACCAGTTCATTTTGTGTTGTGACGTGAACGTAGCTAGGTGAATCAAATTAGGTCAATTGAGTTGGCTAGGCCATGATATGAGAATGGATGCAGGAAAGAGGACGATCCAGACTCCGCTGGAAAGACCAGGCCGAAGAATCCATCCGTATCCTTGGTGTTACAAACTGGCGAGAAAGGGCGAAGGAAAGACCCAGTTGGAAAAATGTGTTACAATTTTTTTAATATATTTATTTGTCTGTTTAATTAATATGTGTCAGGCATCTGACCTCATAAGGTTGTAAAATAGCAGATTAAAATAAAGTAAATATATGTGTTTGTGACCCAAATATAGCGTTCTTTGCGATACAAATACAGATGTGTTTGTTGCTCTGTTTATGCTCTGTCAAAGGAAAGGGAATAAAGGAGCAAGGACGTCCAGCCCTTTGCCTGGCCGAGGCTTTGCGGAGAAAATCGGATCGGCGGGCCATGTGCGAATATGTTACATAAAAACCCACAAGAATTTAAACCGCGTTTTTGCGTATTTAACGAAATTTAGCATTAAAACCCACCAGTATTTAAACCGCGCTTGGATTGCATTAACTACCTATAACGGGTTTTTCAATAAGAACGCTACAAAAGTTTTTTTAAATAAAACAAAACCGGTTTTAGATACCAATGAAATTCTTTATTCCTGTGGAAGTACGTTCGATGCCATTATGTATGGAACTCGATTTCTTTTGCATGGCCACCATGAGCACGCTTGCAGAAGTCCAGACGCTGAATCCAATTGTCGACGGTTTTCAAGCATAAATCGGCCGATACTGCTACAATTTCACGTTCGATATTCGTACGAAGTTCATCAATCGTCACTGGCTTGTTGGCATAGACCATAGACTTGAAGTAGCCCCACAGGAAATAATCCAACGGCGTCAAATCGCACGACCGAGGCGGCCAATCGACTGGGCCATTTCGTCAGATAACACGTTCACCAAACTTGGTTTCCAATAAATTGATTGTGGCATTCGCTGTGTGGCTTGTGGCGCCGTCCTGTTGGAACCACATGTCCTCCAAGTCCATATTATCCAATTGGGGCCAAAAATATTCGGTTATCATTGAACAGTAATGTGCCGGTTTGGATCATCAAGGAAGAAGTACGGCCCAATGACGCCGCCGGCCCATAAACCGCACCAAACCGTAATATTTTCGGGATGCAATGATGACTCATGGATTACGTGTGGATTGCTGTCTGACCAATAACGCATATTTTGCTTATTGACGAAGCCATTCAGCCAGAAATGAGCCTCATCATAAATTGGACGTAGCGCTCTTAAAGTTGAGGCCACTAACTCCAAATTTCGGTAGTAAATTTTAATAATTTCGACTCGTTGTTGGCTCGTATACCTTTCCATGATGAAATGGCAAACCTTGCTGAAGAGAAATGTCAAAAGAGCGGGGAAAAATATGGCGTCGTTTGCTGTCCCTATCGATTTACTTTTGTAGCGTCTCTGTTGAAAAACCCCTTATTTGTAAAAGTTTGCAGGAAACATACGAATTCCTCCCCGTAAGTATGTAGATGTTTGGGATGAAGCATGCATTTGTTTCCACGTAAAAGCATAGATGTTTGCAAGTAAATATGCTATTGTTTGCATTTGTATGCAAGTGAGTCGCTGGCGCAATGCCTACTGTGCGCACCTCTTGTACATGAGATCCTGTGTTGGAACCCTGCTCTGACCACCTGGCATAGTTCGGAACCGGTGTAGAACTGTAGGTCCCAATCAGTGTGTGTAAAACTAGAAATCGCAAAGTTCACTCGTTGTTAGAAGCTCTCCCCGATTCCTTCATGGGATGTAATGGGAAACCCAATTTTTTATACAAGTGAGCTTGGGACTTGCAAATATATGAATGTTTGTACTGTGTTCCAAATATACACATGGCTCCGTTAAATTATGTTCAGGAGAATATGTTACAGAGGCGGTTTGTTTTCAGCGTATATTTCGTGCTGGCGATTTGGATGGACCTAACAAACTCGCATTTTAAATTAGAATAAAAGAACACCATCTTCAGACTCAGAAGCCTTTTAATTTTGTCTTTGCTCATATACTGTTCTATATTCTTCTGTTTGCCAACAGAGTTACAATTCGGTCGGATTGTTGATTGTATCTGTAACAAGTGAGGAAAATAAATTTTCTATCTACTCATGTTTACAAGGCCGTTACGCCACTGATAAACATCAAACACTGAAATGTCATTATTATCCTCTTTATCAACGTAGAAGTTGCCGTCAATTGTCATCATCATCATCATCATCATCATCGTTTTCAATTCCATCAGCTCATCTTCATATCATCGACAACAATTCGTATGCATCGATGATTTTTCAAACTTGTACGAATGTGAATTGCGTTTGTATCATGAGGAGTGTTGCTACGACAACTCCTTGTTATTGCATACAGACACACACACATACATACATAAACACACACATACATACATATGCGAACACACACTCATATCTATACATACACCAACACGTACCCATTGAGACAGACACACAAAATTATTGCTTGGTGTAAGTCAGGCTGAAACTTTTAACTCAAGTCGATAAAAATGCGGCAAAATATCCTTATAACCCGTCTGACACAAACAAACAGTCATACGTTAAATTATACCTTTTACCGTCGGAGGCTGAGATGAAGGAATGTGATAAACGAAAGTTATACAAAACAATACGAACAAAACTCGCACACAAGCAAAACACAATTACTGTGTCTCTCGTTCTCTCTATCTCTCGCTGCCGCTAACAACAACTCAAGTGGCAATATCAAATATATTACCTCTTGTTGCCGAAAATTGTATCCTTTGCTAAAAACTTTGTTATAAACGAACCAGCACCGACATTGACACACCGGCAGTTAACAACCGTTGGACCAGCAACACCAGCGTTAGCAACATTTGTTACCATGGGCAACAGGAGGACTCATTCACTCAGCATCAGCATCAGCATCAATCCAGATGGAAGTTTATCTCTAACATTTAACACACAAATTCATCATCATCCACAGCCGCATCATCAGCAGCATCAACGTCGTCATTATTATCATCGTTTTCATGACAACAAGGTGTAATATAAGTTAAAAGTGATAGCAATTTTTATTTGTACTCCTCTTCGTCTTCCTCCTCCTCTTTGTCCTGTACTTTCTACTTTGGCAATGGAAAGTGGTTTGGTACTTGTCTCGCAATTAACATTCCAAGTAACTGGCAGAGCAGTGACAACAACAACGACAACAACAACAACAACAGCCATTGCACAAATTTATATCAAAATCACAAGTAAAGATGAATATGAAATTGTTTTCACAGATTCAAACAAACATTTAAATTACTTCACAAACACACAGACACACAATTACACAGTCACTACAATCGTATACAAATACACAGGCACACAATCACATACAAACACACACACACACAATTACTTACACATACACAACAACATACAAACACAGAGCAACTAAGTTCATATTTATCACTAGCTTTTGAGTGTTGATGAGGACGATTTCTGCGGTGATGATTTTGTAAAGCGCGAAACGGACAAAAAATGAAACGCAAACGAACAAATTAGAAATAGTTTACACCGTTTCCAATTGAAATTTAAAAAAATATCAATTTAATTTTGAAAAATATCAATTGCAATTAAAAATTATATTTGAAATTTAAATTGCATCAACTGGAAAATAAAATTTCTATTTGAAATTTGAAATACATCAATTGAAATTTAAAAAAGTTCATTGGAATTTAAAAGACATTAATTAAAATTTGAAACACCAAAAAGTTTATAGAATGTACCACAGTGTATACAAAGTATTTGCAAAACAACTTTATAAAAAGTACCAAAAAATTTACAAATTGTACCAAAATTCCAAAAAAAATTTTACGAATCTCTAAAACGTACTAAAATGTTCCTTTCGCTTTATATTGTGTACTAGTTAGTTCCAACACGCCTAAGGCGCCGGTTGAAAAATACGTTAATTTAAATGGATCTTTGAGAAAATATACTTTTGTAAAATGATAAAGTTTTTTAAGAATTTTTTTTTTAAAGAATGTGTTTTTTTAAGAAAAAGTAAATTTTTGGGTCCTTTTTGTAAGAATATGTATTATATTTTCCCGAAAATATCCTTTTTTAAAGAGAGGTACTTCTTTTATTAAAGTGAATGCTTTTTTAAGAAAAGTACTATTTTTTAAGAAGAAGTACTTTCTGTAAGAAAAAGCCATAAGAGTATGCATTTTTTTTTTACAAAGAAGTACTTTTTAAGAACAGGTACTTTTTAAAGAAGTGGTACTCTTTTTAGAAAAAGGTTATTTTTTTAAGAACATTTACTTATTTTTAGAAAGGCTACATATCTCAAGAAAAGAAAGGTACTTTTTTATTTTTAAGAAAAGGTAGTTTCAAGAGAAGGAATTTTTGTAAGAAAGGGTATTATTTTAAGAAAAGGTATTTTTTGAAGAAAAGATTTTTTTAAAAATTGGAAATTTTTTTAGAATTCGTCCATTTTTCAGGAATAGGTAAATTTTTACAATTTTACAGTACAATTTAATGTCTAGAACAAATACAGGGAACACCAACCATTTCATTGGGAACCATTTTTATCCCGTAGTTCAATTTTAAAGGGATAAGTGCAAACAATTAAACCGGAACTTTCAAAGAGAAATCAAACCCTTTTCATTGAGTTGCAACAGCGCGATATGCAACTATACGTCCAATTCGTATGGAAGAATTTTTTTTCAAAATATCGCAAAAATTAAAAAGTGGATAGAACTCGGAAACGGTGCGCGCCCACTCAAAAAAGTAGTTAAAAATTTTAACCAATGGATATCTTCAATATGTCACCCCTTTTTTTAAAAAAAAAAACGGTTAAACTAAAACCAAACCCAAAAAAACGAGACAATTACGATTAGAATAGTGCGTTCGTTCTATGAATAGAACTTTCGAACCTTCGGCATCAGTGCGTTTAAGTAGGAAAGCAATGTGTAAGTAGTGAAAAACAATCACTCGGCACAATAAACGCCTTCGGTAAGAGACTAGTGTGAATACACACCGCAGTGGCTTAACGGGCTAGACGCTACTGAAGATGATGCTGCACAACCATCGTAACGATCGTCCAGCGAATGTGAGTTCGAATCCCATCCGCGGCATTTGCATTTTTTTCACTAACCGGAGAAAACATGATCTCTTAGCCTTAAAGGAAATTACAACTTTAAAAATAACTCGGATCTAAGACAACTAAAAATAAATTTTTTTTTATTTTAGTGAATTTTTTATTTAGCGATTTTTTGAAAAAAATTCTTCCAAACGAATTGGACCAGTTTATGCAAAACCCTTAGAAACCGGAAAAAATTGCTTATTTTTTCGATTGGACGCTCCGTTTCCGTAATATAGAAATTTTTTCATATTTTCGATTAAAAATGGGGTTGGGTTACCCTGGGTAACCCATTACCCATCGCAGTGGGTAACTACTAGGGTAACCATTCAATTAATCATTATACAGTTAATCGATTAATCGTGTTATAAAATTAACCGAACACTTTAATAATTAATTTTTCGATTAACGATTAACTCGAACAAATCAGTGCGATTAATCGATTACTATGTAATAGTCAGAAAACTACGTTTTGCAAATCAATTAAAATTAAAATTAATTAATCCAATAGGGTGTTATAGTGTGACATAATTTCAGAGCCCACCCTACCCTTTGTATGGGAGGTACCTGAAGGAGTGGCTTGGTACCACGTCACTAATTTTCATGTTGGTGCAATTCTGATTTGTAAATTCTATCTACATATATTTTATATAATGAAGTTGCTTTTACGTTTTGTTTTGTTTTAATAAATCTCCTAGTACGATGTTTGAACACTGTTATGTTTTTGTTTGTTTTATTTTATTCGAATAATCGAATAATTTGATTGTGTTTTGTTCGATTAATTGTCAGAATGAAATTTACTATTAACGATTAACCGATATCCCAATATCTTCCCCATTCCCCCATCGTCGTGGGTAGTTACACAATATTTTCCCCATTACCCTGGTGAAGGGCAATTCCCCATTGTCGTGGGTATCTACCCATTATTTTCCCCATTACCCTGTGGGTAATGGGCAATCGTGATGGGTAATTCCCCATTTTCGTGGGTAATGTTAAATAAACGTTCATTGCACATTCCCCACGACGATGTGTATGGGTTACACATGGTGGTTGAATACGAACCCTGGTTATTACAAGAATATCTACAGACGACGATCGTAGATAAGCGGTCTTAATTTTTTTTTTAAGATTTTATTATATTCACGAGGCGATCAAAAGAATTGACAAATATTAGAAAACACTCAATAAATTTAAACGACTACTATTTTATGGCCTCCATGAAACATGAACTGAGTAGAAAACTAAAAATTTTTGTGTCCAACATAAGTTTCTTGCGATAATTAGCGCTAACCGTTTACTTCTGTATGTATATTTACTGTCTTCTTGGCAAAGAAAATGGATGTTCTAAGAAGTTTCGATCAGTTTCAACAAAACTGAATCATTATTTTACGACTCTTGCCAATATCTCTAACACAGGGTGTCTGGTGGCAAATTTATATTTTTAAATACGATTTTATTTCAAAAAGTAATAAACAGATGGTGGCGCCGCACAGTGGCTGAAAATCGTTTTTCATTCGCCAAAATTCTGTAACTTTTGAACCAATCAAAATATTTAAGTAATTTTTTTTTAATGGATAGATATTTAGTTCAGCTTGACTCAGTTTTAATTAAATTAAAATTGATTGAGGACGTTTTAAGGAATTCTAGGTCAAAGTTGAACTTTTGATTTTTTTTAACTTTTAGAGTGAAATATGGGTTTATAATTTTTTTATTTATTAAAAAATTTAATATTTGGATTTTAATAATAATTATAAATATTTTTTGTAATAATGGAATTTTTTTAATGTTACACTCAAAAAAATTTTTACACTCAAAAAAAAATAGTTAAATCAACTGGAGATTTTGCTATTATTACAGAAAAATTCAAAATTTTTTGCTGTCAAATTTGCAAGTTTGTTTACACTCAAAGAATATTTACACTTAAAAAAAACGTTAATAATATTATCTAAAAATCTTACTATTACTACAGAAAAATTTATTATTTTTGGCTATCAAATTTGATAATATTAAAAAAATTTTAAAAATAAAAACTGCAATAGATTTTAATAGCATTTGTAACAATGGTAGGTTCTCTTTATTATTATTTTTTACTAATACTAATACTATAATTATTATTCGTTTGACTCAAATATTGATTGAAAGTATTCCATATTTTGTTCTGTGCTATTTCTGTTCTTTAGTAGTTTTTGACGTAGAATACGTCTTACCTTACGGTATGAGGAGTCATGTCAGGCTTTTATTGTTGTAATCTTTATTTCATTGAATTTGAGGAAACGGCTAGATGAATTTTTTTAAAATTTTTTTTGTAGGTAAATGAAGATGTTATCTTTCGTTTGATATACATTTCATATTGGTTGATATATTTCTAGTATTTTAATTTCTCAAATGAAAATTGTTTAAACACATACACTCAAACATATGTGTGGTGTTTGGTTGAGTGTTTTTGGTTGCTCAACATTGCTTAGGAACATGTATCTAGTAAAAAGTGAAACGAACAGCAAGCTAATGTTGCTTGGCAACATGTATCTAGTAAAAAGTGAAACAAACAGTAAGCTAACGTAATAAAGCTTTTTTGCGAAAGCTTCAATAAAGCTGTTGTAACATTAATTTTGAATTGTAAAGCGTAAAGCTTTCACACAACGCTCCAATGCTAATGCGAAGACTCGATAAGGTAAACCTTTTTTAATATTAGGGCGGCCCTCTCAACATTCGCAGAACTTATTTCAATAAAAATATTAATTAAAATACATAAATTAAATTAAGTTTAAAAAAATTGAACATAATATTTTTTTTTTAAACGGACTTGAATCAAATGCCGTTGGTAAATATAAAAATTACAGCAGACAGTTGTCCGAGGCCTTCGGCCACGGACTGTCCCTGCAGGCTGTGTCAGAGACACGGCCATTAAGTTTAACGTAGAATACGCCATCCGATAAGACAGAAAACATATATAACAATAAATTTGTGAACTGTTGCAAACATATTTCTCCATGGGTAGTTGGTTGTATATATTTTTACAGTTTCTTTAGCATAATCTCCAAATTTTCTAGAGTCAATTTCTTCATTGCACGCAAGTACTTCTAGGACTATTTTAAATCTGGATCTGAAAATAATCTTCTTGCGGTATTGCCATCATTTGTATTGCCTGACCCTTGTTTTGGCTGATCTATAATCAATCCAAATTTGCGATATTCATTTTGAACATGTTTCTTTTTTGAACTTCTTAACTCTTTGTTGGTTTCGTTGTTTCTTATTGATCCTGAAGACCCGAAATCCAAATCATAACTGATTTTTAGTATGTGTTCCATAAGTCGTACTCTTGCATGTAGTGGTGATAATCCAAATTCATTTTGTCGGGACTTGGTTTAATTGGGTTGATGTTGCTTGGCATATAATGCAGCTGGATGCAGCCTTCGTGTCAGTCAAAGCCTGACCTACTTTTCCATCTATCATTGTCAGCACTAATTGGTAGCTTACTTCAATTTGCTACCCATCTAACTGTAATTGTAGTGGCTGTAGTGTTGCAATTTGGGCCTTGATATCACTAACTTCTTTGTTAATGACATCATGAGTTTCGTTTTTGAATTCAAATTTGATTGGCCTGCAGTATTTCGTGGAAGATGGTGTCTCATTTTTCCAAATATCCATTGTTTGCGTTGTACTAGTCGAAGGCTCTGAATCTTCCAAAATCTATTTCAATCGCAATGGTACAAATAATACCATGAACATATCTGAGTCCGAAATATTTTCACATAAAACTTGTTTGTATTGTTTTTGTCCGAAGAACCATCACATCCCCATTTACAAAAAATAATTAACTTTGTGTTTCCATATTTCTTTAACTCATTTCCTGTTATTGATTGTAGCAAGCGTTCGGCTGTGTGATCAAGTAGAGATTGTAGTTCTACCTCTGCCTAAATTGGTGTGATTGTAATAGTGTCCTTTGATGGCAAACAGTCCATTTTAGCAGCGGTTATGTGATGATATGCTGGATACATATTTGAGCCTTTTTCAATCGCACGCAATCTGAGCTGAATATATTGCTGATTTGTTAATTTCAAATCCAGAAATAATGCTAATGCCTCCTCCTTTGTGAACTGTTTTGCATCGCTCGGAGTTGGTATACTTTTAAGAATCCGTTTTGTTCTCACTGGACTAGCTTTAACAACTTTTTCAATGATATCCACTTTTGTTAATTGGTTCTGTGATCGTAATTGATGTAGGAAAGATTCTTTTATATTTGTACAACCAATTTCATCGTTAACATCTTTAAGTTTCCGCCTCTTAGATCTATCGCTGCAGTTGTCCAATGATTTGTGTGGTCTTCCAGCCTTATCTTGCTTTGCTGTTTCTGCAGCGACAGTAAGTTGGCCTTCTACCCAGTTTGCACTTTTTATATAAAACTTTTGTTTACTGTAGCTAATTTGTTTGTAGCGTCTTTTTAGTGCTTTGACGAAATTAGATAATTGTTCTTGTATTTCGGTGCTACACGAATTTAAGTTTAATTTTATTTTAACGTAACTAAGAACATCTTCCTGGTTTTTGTTTCTGAAATACTCTTCGGCCAGTTCTTTATAACTGAAGCTCTCCATATTTTTCTGAATATTTTTATTTGCGTCTGTTATTGCTGAAATATATTAGAGCAATTGAGTTTGTATTCAAATGTCGCTTTCTTATAAGCCTTCTCATAAGCCATCAAACTATATTTCTAGGTAAAATAAAAAGATAAGAAAATGGCATTAGTGCATTGTTAGGTAAAATAAAAATTAATTACATCCTCTGTGTATTGACATTCTTACTTACAAATATATTACTGGTAATAGAACAAATACTGACTATTATAAGCTATAAAATATCTAAAGCACAAATTTAATACACCATTTTATCCGAGTACTTATAGGGCTGTTTAAATTATCGTAATTTGAATTTTTTAGAGTAATTTCATTAAAATGAAAAAAGTGTTCTACCGGCGGGTCGTGGCGGGTGCAAAAGTATATATAGGTTTAAAGAGGACACTTTCACCTTTCTCCGGGTGGTATATGTTTCTTGTTCCCTTTTGTTCCCTAGAAGTTCTATTCCACTAAAGTTTAAATTTGAGAAAAATATAGTAGTTTCATAAATATTTCATAACGCCCCTAATATTAAACTTTAGAGCTGTGACCACTTACAACAACTAAAGACTATAATCCTACCAACGTTATAAAAAAGACCGCAGGCCATTATCGATGATAGCTTGCGAGTAGTAACCATTTATTTTTGATAAAAAACAAAATAAGACACCTTTTTCTGAAATTAAAAAAACAGTTGAGTTTGACAGCATGCCACGCCCATAATTAGCAATAGTTTACCCTAATTTTTTGGCTTCCTTAATCTGGATATAGTAGCTACAAAAAGGCGTAAAAATTTTAAAAATCGGTGACAAAAAAAATTAGACTTTTGGCCAATGACATCAAAATCTCAGCCACAGTGCGCCGTTGGAATTATCGATTGTGCGGATTTGTCAGTCACGATGTCGCAGTGGTCGAGTGAGCATCGTGCGTTCGCTGTGGAGACATTTTTTAAAAGTAATGATTCTTCCATAATTGCTCAACGACAATTTTGTTCAAAGTTCGGTATTCGGCGAATGAGTGATGAACCGAGTGTAAATTTAATTCATTCGTGGGTGCAGAGATTCCGCGCAACTGCTTCGGCTATGAATATCCCACGGCCAGGGCCCAGTCGATCTTCAAAGACTCCCGAAAACATTGAACTGGTTGAAAGCAGTTTACGTGAAAATCCGCTACTTTCAATACGGAAAAGAGCAGTCTCACTGGGACTTCCACGAGCAATTATTCATGAAATTTTAAAAAGGATCTGAAGTTCCATCCTTTTAAAATTCAAATCGTTCAAGAACTGAAAGAATGTGATTTTTTTGGAGCTCCATTTTTTTTGGAGGAACGAGGCTTATTTTCACTTAAACGGCCACTCAACAAGCAAAGCTGCCGTTACTGCTTTCCAAGAACCCGCAACCCTCGATTGAAATATCAGAAACCATAGCATTGCTATTTTTTTCGAAAATTCTCGAGGCCAGGCGACGAATGTCAACGGTGAACATGATTACAGAACTCTTTTTGCCAAACCTGCGAGCTCATCCATCGCACACTTCGCCAAAAACTGATCAGTCGCTTTGGAGACATCGCATGGCTTCCGAGGTCGCCCGATCTATGGATTTTTATATCGGGCCACCTCAAAGAGAGGGTTTATAATGACAAATCAGCTCAATTGAACCAAGATTACTGCAGTGTGTGGCACAGAACACAAAGCTCCGTTTTGAACAGAGTGTTCAACTTCACGGAAGATATCTGGATGACATACTCTTTAAAAAATAATATCCGCATTTCCATTCTATCGTTCAATGCTCTTAATAAAACTTTGTGTCAATTATTATGAATTTTATTTCAGTTTGAAAATATAAATCTGCTACCAGACAGCCTGTATATTCTTTCACTTAAATATATGACTAAAATTTAGATTCTCTTAAATGGAGTAGGGAGAAAGGTAAGCTTAAATCCATATAGTATAAATATTAATATATTTGTCGATAAAAAATACATATTTCCCCCTAACATCCCATGAAGGGATTAGGAAGAGCTTCTCACAAACCAGTGAGCTGTGAGCTTTCTAGTTTTCACTCACTGATTGGGACCTATAGTTTTAAATCGGTTCCGAACTGTAGTTTGAGAATCTTTTTCATGGCTAAATACTCACTAGTGTCGCCATTACTAAGCGAGATAACCGTCGTTGAAAGGAAGGTAAGGTGGTGAGAACAGAGATCGAACCCATGTTCTCATATCTAAGAGCCGCGCGCACTAACCACTGCACCAACGACGGCCCCAGATATAACGTCACAATAGTGAATAATATTGAGAACAACTTTTGCAACTATTTCATTGTACTGGTTCGAATAAGTGACGGGGTGACCAAAATGGGTTAGTAAAATACCGTTGTGAAACAACTTAATACCTGTAGCCTTTTGCGTTTTCTAAAATCATGCTATGCGACGACAATTGCTGGTGTTGCATCATACAAAATTAGAAGTCAAAGATAAAGTTATCATTAAGTTAGGAGAGTAATTAAGTCATGTCTAAATTAACAATCAACTATTGCAAACAAAACGAAAAACTGGTATATAATAACAGGAGGAGGACATACAACATTTCTCAATCAGTTGGCAAAAGTCATCTTGTTCATCAGAGATCACAAACAGGTGTGAGAGGGAGGATGAACAAATGCATAGAATATCGTGTCGTGGGTGAGTAAGGCTCTTCACCAAAAGATAAACGTTTACGTGTAATGTCATACGCCAGATTAGTAAATATCTCAAATGCAAATCGCCTGAGGCAAGATGCGATAAGAATATTTGAGTGACTCAAACATGAAGATATTAATAAATAAAAACTTCCGAAACAAACAGGTTTAAGTTGGGAATGCGGGAAAGGTTTGAACAACTATAACTCATGAAATTATCCTTGAATGTGCCCAAAGTATCAAAGCACCATTTATTATTTTTTACGATTGATTTTCTAACACATTAAAGCAAATGCACCAAAGTACAAAAAATGTACGAAAGAGTAAAATAAGTATACGCAAAAACTACAAAAGTACTAACAATTGTAGACAAAAGTAGAAAAAGTGTTAAAAGGAAAAAAATGTACACAAATTTGTACACCAAAGTACAAAATGTGTACGCAAAAATACACAAATTCTAGACAAAAGTACGAAAACAAAAATAATAAAATGTGTACTTAAAAATGTACACAAAAGTACACAAAGTGTACTGAAAATACGAAAATTTTTAATAAAATTGTGCACAAAAGTGTACATAAAATTGTACACAAAAATACAAAATGTGTACCCAAAAATACACAAATTCTAGACAAAAGTGCGAAAACAAAAATAAAAAAGTGTACATAAAATTGTACACAAAAGTACAAAAAGTGTACTCAAAATACAAAAAGCGTACATAAAGTTGTACACAAAAGTATAAAAAGTGTAGTCAAAAGTACACTAGCAAACACACCTACATACAAATAGTCCCCTAGCCAAAACTAACAAAACTCCAATATAGTAACTGCCTACCCGCAATCACTTACTGTACAAGACGAAGGGCAATGATTGCACTAAAATGTCAATAAAGAAGACAAGGGACCGATACAGCCGGGAACCCCTCAATAACCCCTCATCTACTAATACATTAAAATTAGCATACAAAACTATTTAAATATCGATGCATACGCATCTACTTTATACACAGGACCGAATATTTACAGTATTCGGACGAAAAATCGAAATTCGGAAATGATTTCAACTACACACATGAAGTTTTCCTTTCGTCATTTGTTTTTTTCGCCTGTGACTATTCTAAAAATGTATTCTATATAAAAGATAGAATATTTTATTTTAGAAAAACAACCTGTTTTGACTTCAGTTGTTATTTCACAACATAGGATAAGATATGGTACCTGGGATAAAACTATCGAAAATGTTGGCCGAAGGGAACCAAAACTTGGCTGGCGGTTGGTTTAACTAAGAAGATCATGGAGGTCTCCATATTGCCGAGAAATTTGCCTAAGGTATAATGCAAGATATTTAGATGCAATCCTCGACAGAAGCCTAAGTATCCAGCCAAACAGTATGGTTTTCATCAGTAGAGTCACAGTGGCCCTATACTCGTGACAAATGGCCATAGGGGCACAATGATGCCTATACCCAAAAATAGGTTACTGGCTATGAACAGTGAATCTCGGCCCGATATTGCTTCACAGCATAGTTATCTTGTGGATGGTACTTGAAAAATACCCAATCCTAATTCTGTTGACTACAGTCCAGAGAATGGCAATGATGTGTTTCAAGGTTGCCCTTCGCACAATCTCTATCAAGGGTTTTCGCAGTTGTCCTTCATCTGTTACCACTTTATTTAGTTTGAAAGCAAATGGCTGCATTATCGGCAATTCGCCTAAAACTTTCCTCGCCATGTATCATCAGCCCATATGGTAATGGGAATATTTTAAAAGAACTACGGCAATCCACAATAGAGGTGGATTACATGACACCTACTTCTACCTTTGAGAGAAACATACTCGACTTTAATCCCGTACAGACAGGACTGGAAGGGACTCGTACCAGATAGTAAAATGTATTTAGGCTTCTACGCTGTTGGCTCCAAACTAGATGGAAACGAGGGGTTTGGAGCGTAATCTAAAGAGTTGGCTCTTCACATTTCACAAAGACTAACATTCTATTGTAGTAATATTAATCGGAGAAGTTCCCTATTGCCTTGGGTATCAACATCTACGCGCTAAAATATCTCTCTTTTTTCTTGTTTGTATTCAAATATAGGGTATGCTTGGAACTTTCGTAAATATAGTACTTGTGTACTATTTATACTTGTGTCCAAAAATATTGTGTTTGCTATTCAATATTACATGTTTGAGACAAAATGCTTAATGTGTTATAATAAATGTGTTTGTGATGCAAATACAGCTTTGTTTGTGATACAAATATAGCTGTGTTTGCACCACTCATTACTTCATTGGTTGACGCTATGCTTTGTCCAGAGCAAAATAACAAAAGATTTAAAAAGATAGACTGTTCCTATAATTATGAATTATATTACTGCAAGTGTATAACTGTATTTTAGCATTATTACACGCAGATAAATCTGTGTTTTTTTAATGTTTGGATGCAAATATAACGTGTTTGTAGCTTTTCGCAACTGTACTGTACTTGTGCCTAAACACATTGTGGTTGCTATTCAATATAACATGTTTGAGACACAATGATTAATATAATATTTGTTTTTGAGACCCAACTGTGGCTTTGCCTGTCGAAAACCGCTGGAACCCAAAACGAGAAAGACAACAAAGAAACAAAAAGGCAGCGGATATAAACTTCACGAAAACAATGTTTGCAAACATGTACATGTATCCTGCAATATGTTTCAGAGGCCGTTATTTTTTAGCGTATATTTCTGTCAGTGAGTCATAAATTATCCCGAATGCGTTGGTAAATGAATTAAGCGTTTCTTATGTTCACTGATCTGTTGCGTTTTAATTTCATGCATTCAGCCATCAATCGGTCATTTGGGAGGAAACACACGAATGCTTTGACGTAAATATATGGATGTTTGGGATGAAACACGCATTTTTCTCCACGCAAAAGTATGCATCTTTGCAAGTAAACATGCTAATTGTTGCATTTAAATATAAATGGGTTTAAGACTTGCTAATATATGAATATTTGCAGTTTGTTCCAAACATATACATGGTTCCTGCAGAATGTGTTTGAGGGAATATGTTAAAAAGACAGTTTTTTGCAGCGAGTACTCCATACTCATCTTAGATGGGCGTATGGGCACAGGAACATAGAGCTAGTAAAACAGTTTTCCATTACTGCCCATGATGGGATAGGAGTGAGTTTCTCATAATCATTCAGCTGTGCACTTTATAGTTTTACACTCACTGATTTGGACCTACAGTTTTAGTCCGGTTCCGAAAGGTATTTTGAGAAGCTTTTTCATAGCTACGTACTCAAAAGTTTCGCCGTCACTAAACGAGGTGACCGTCGTCGAAAGAAATGTAAGATTGTCTGAGCAGGGATCGATCCCACGTTCTAATGTACAAGAGTCGCGCATAATAACCATTGCACCACCGACGGCAACATAGAGCAAGTACACGCTGAAAAAAACCGACACAGCAACATAATGCAGGAAACATGCCCATGTTTGCAAGTTTTGATGAATTGAAGATCTGGTATTTTTTTTGTTTCCCTATGCCTGTCATATTTTTGTTTTCAGCTGGTTTCAATAAACAAAGCCACATTTGGGTCACAAAAACAAATATTATAACCCACTTCACATTGTGTCTCAAACATCTTATATTGAATAGCAAACACAATGTGTTTGGGCAGAAGTATACTATATATGCGACAAGCTACAAACACGATATATTTGCATCCAAACAGCAACAAAAATACAGATTTTACAGCGTGTGTCTATGTGGCCGTCGGTGGCGCAATGGTTAGTATGCGCGGCTGTTGTGCGAGAAAACGTAGGTTTTATTCCTGCTCTTCTTCGAGGAATATGCCATGAAAAAAACATCGGAACCGGTGTAAAACTGTAGGTTCCAGCAAATAAAACTAAATGGTTTACCATTACATTCCATGAAGGAATCTGGGAGAGCTGCTCACTACCAGTGAGCTGTGCGCTTTCTAGTTTTATGCTCACTGATTGGCAGACCCTGCCAATAATTGCAATGGGTGGTTAAGATGTTGGTGAATCGGAAGCTCTTGAACTTCTGGGCATGAAGATACAATGTGACATTCGTTGGAATAAGCACATTTTCAACGTGTCGAAAGAAGCATTCAAGTGCCTGGGCTTTTTAAAGCTGTGTAAAAGATACCTCATTCCAGAAGTTAGGGTATTTAACCGTATGACGCGGTTTTCAAGTAAAACTCATCCCTTTTCTGTTTCCTGGCCGTTGGACCGAACTGCGCATTACAGAAACAATTCGTTCTTCAGCCGAACAGTCCGTATGTGGAATAAGTTTCCGGCAAGTGTATTCCCCACTTCTTACAACATCAGTAAATTTAAGTCAAATATTAACAAATACTTCTCTCTCGTTCCCCCTACTCCCATCCCCCTTTCCTAAGTCCAATGCAATGCACTGCAATTACAGGGGAACACCCCTGAGTGTTGGTCTTCCCGAAAAAAAAATTGTATGAATAGCAAACACAATGTGTTTGTATACAAGTGTACTATATTTGCGACAGGCTACAGAAGCGTTATATTTACATTCAAACCATAAAAGCCAATAGTTTTTTTTGCGTGTACTTATACTGTGCGGTCTTTGACGTGAGTAGGAGGCAATGTCCAGGATCTTTCTCCAAATTGAATGACATTACGAGCACCATTATCTTGTGACCAGGTTAAGATTATCGTATCGCCATCTTTGGAGTTGTATGTTTGGGCAAAATATCCTTACAATTCCTACACAATAAGAATGCAAATGTTTGCCCACACTTGGGCTGCTCCTTTAAACTGCTCATACTTATCAACATTAAAGTAATATGGAAATTTCACTATCATCACCTCATCACTGGGAACTGTTGCAAATGTTATCATGAATGTTATTGTTGTTATTTGAATGAATACATTTTAAAGTAGAGTATTATGATATCATCATTATTCCGCCAAGAGACAGTTAAAAAAAACACATACAAAGACGTTGAGGATTTGCATTTTGAAACAAAGACAGAACACAATGGAACTGTCTAAAACTACATAGCTAAGTGACGGCTGGGGCTATCTGGCTGGTTTTACCTGACTTTATGGCTGGCAAAGTGGATAACATTAGTGTCACCACTTGGTAACTTTGATATTATCGTCGTCATCGTCTACAGCATCATCATCATCGTCATCATCATCATCACCATCATGTGCTTTGTCATAATGCTGCGTCACAAGGATGCAGGCACGGAAGGACTTAATGCGTACAAGTGCAAGCGGGTAACGTTTTGCTTGCTGCCTTGCACCAGCGTCTATGAGAATAGGAAGTATGACTTAAAGGCATGGAAGTACAAACGGACCTCTGAGTGAGTTTAATATAAAAGAGTCCTACTTTTTTTTGGTCCTAAGTATATTTTGAAGAAGTGATGTTAAAACGCTTTGGCTCTTATTCTCGGTGTTGTTTTTTTTTTGTATTTTGCGCTTTAGTTTTTCTCACTCTCTCACAGTTGGATTTTGTGCAAAATGCAATTTATTTGCTGTCGTTTACATTACATTCGCTGCGGTGACTTTTGACTGACGCCATATTTTTCTGCAACATTTGTTTGGTAACAGCAAAAACAACAACAATCGTCACTATGAAACGCATACACATACACAGCCATACAAACATTCGTAAACTACACACATAAATATTTCCATTCCCATACATACACCTTGGCATCATCTCACCTCGTCCTTGAGCAATCGTCTCTTTTGACACGCTTTCATTTTTCATTCACTTCATGTCAGTTGTGTTTTTTATTTGCACTGAGCTATTGCTGTGTGCGTGTTTATGGGTGTATTTGATCTTATGCATGTGTATGTGTGCACCTGTCGGCATACATGTGTGTGTGTTTGTATGCCCTTAGAGCTCTTGTGTTCCCCACCGGAACATTTATTTGCCTCCATAGAATTTCCGTGAAACATTTTTTCTATAAAAGAAAGTAGTTTTTCTTTGCTCAATTTACAGTACCATCTCGATTTAGACAGCAATTTGAATGGAAAATATACATTAAATTAATTTGAAGTTTAAATATTGGTTTAGCCATTGTTGAATGCAAATCCGATGACAATTTGACTGATCATTACTCTATCTGGCAATCTCTTGAACATTTCAACAATTACAGGTAGAATAAATGTCCCCTGTAACATTATGCAACAATCATGAATATGTTTGGAACATTCACATACTTACGTGCAAGCATTGATTTCATGAATTGAAGATCTGTTGCTTTTTTGTTTCTTTGTTGTCTTCTGCGTTACTGTTTTTAGCAGTTTTCCAAAATCAAAGCCATAGTTAAGTCACGAAGACATATTTTATAACACATTAATAATTGTGCCTCCAACATTAGAATATTGAATAGCAAACACAATGTGTTTTCCTATTATATCCCACTAAGTGATTGGGGAGAACTTCTCGCAACCAGTGAGCTGTTCAGCAAATTTTTCACGCACAGATTGGGACCTACAGTTTTACACCGGTTCCGAACGGTACTTTGAGAAGCTTTTTCACGGCTAAATACTGGATAGTGTGGCATCACTACGCGTAGTCGAAGAAAATTTAAGATGGTCAGAGCAGGGATCGAACCCACGTTATCTTGCACAAGAACAGCGCTCATTACCCATTGCATCAAAAAGCCCATTACTCACACACAATAAAAGTTAGTACGTTTTGTTTTCGTAGCACGATTTGCGCGCCATCCTGTACGTATTTATGTGTTTTCCAAAAATTATTTGAATGATGATTAAAATTATTCAAATATTAAGTAATCAATATTGAAATTTATTGTTTAATCATAGTTTTGATTAATCAGAATTTTTTGATTATTCAATTAATTGATTAATCATGATATATATTTATCAAAATTTCAATTAAACGATTAATTGCACGTCCCCAATATTCTTACAATACTTCGACGAACCATAGACTTTTCCTTCATGGCCCTGAGCTTGCTCGATAACTTTTTTTCTGGTTGATGAATTTGAAAAAATATTACCAACATATTTTGTAAACATGATAGTAATGCGAACAACTTCGATTACATGATACCACTGCACTACGATAGTGAACCAAGAAGATAGCGCTTCGGACCAATGGATCAGCCTCTTACACGCTGAAAAATAAGGGTCTCCAGCAACATATTGCAGGAAGTATGTACATGTTTGCAAGCATTGCTTTCAGCAGGTTTCAAAACACAGAGCCACTTTTGGGTCACAAATAAATAAAGTGTATTACAATTTATTAATCATTGTGCCCCAAACATGCTATATTGAATAACAAACACAATGCCTTTGCACACAAGTATACTATATTTGCGACAAGATGCAAACATGTCATATTTGTATCCAAACAACAAAAAAGACAAATTTGTCAGCGTGTAGATCTTGTCATATGCTACATCTAGGCTTTTTCCTTTCGGGCTACATAAGGCCCCAAGTTTATGTATAAGACGGTTGCGGTTGAAAAATTTAAAGCCAATATTACTCTCGTCGTTTGCCAAATACCACTTCAAATGCTCCAAACCTTCAACCTCTGAATGGATCACATTAGCTGCAGGAAGAGGTCGTCTTTAAAAATTTAATGTAAATTTATTGATTTTCTATTTTATTTAAATAGCACCTACAACTAAATCGCACATTATCGACTGGTTTTCTCTTAAAGGAGAGTGACACTATTCATTGCAGTGATCACCTTTGCGTGTGTAGGGAAACGAGCTCTAAATATTTTTTGTTTGCTGTAGGTGCACGCTCAAAAATCTGCTGTTTTTTGTTGTTTGCATGAAAATATAACCTGTGTTTGGAGCTTGTCGCAAATATAATATATTTGCGTCCAAACACATTATGTTTGCTGTTCAATATTACACGTTTGAGACCCAATAGGTAATATGGCGTAGTATATATATTTGCGACCCAAATATATGTGGCTTGGTGACACAAATACAGCTCTGCTGCACTGTTTCTTCTCTCTCGAGAATAAGAGAATAAAAGAGGGAGAACAAGAGAGTCTATCTTGTAAGTGTGTGTACCTGTATTTTTGCATTATTCTCTCAGTGAAAAACACATAAATATTTCTGAACTTGCGTATGAATTGTAGATGAAGTCAGTGTTTCTTACTTTGGCTCATGTATTGCGTTTTAGTTTCATGTATTCAGTCGTCAATTGTTCATCGACAGAGGATATCAAAAGCGCTTAATCAGTGAAAAAAATATAAAGAAAGACTCGGACGGTTAAATGGTTTCTGATGTTGCTTTGGTTTTTCTGTATCTGTTTCGTATATATTTATGTGTGCTATCAAAGTGAGAAACGATTTCGAGAAAATAAACTGGAAAGGGTAACAACCTGAAGCCCTTTGTCTGCCCGAATTTGAAAGGCGGACCATTTGTGAAATATAATAAAAAAAACACAAGTAATTAATCCACGCTTGGCTTACATGAACTGGATTGTATATAACTATCTTGTTTGTGGACCAACGTATAGTTATAACCAAGCCATAGTTGAAACCTTCTGAAACCAAAAACATGAGAGACAACAAAGAAAGGAGAGGCAAAAAAGTAGCAGATTCTCATTTCATGAAATCAAACAAATAATGCATTCAATGCAAATGAATGTAAAAAGGACCCATTTAAATCGTTTAATTTGTTGTATTAATTATTTATAATTAATTATTTATATTAATTTATTAATATTGCTAAAATTAATTACAATAAAAAAATCATATATATTGGTTGGTTGAAAAGGCTGCAAAACAGCACGCTTTCGAGCACACTTCGGCTTAAGAAGCCCATTGGGATACCTGCAGTTTCTTCTACAGCAACTATTGACTAGTCGTCTAGCCAATTTTCTCTTTCAATAAATTTGTCTATAAGACCTACAGCGAAGGTGTTTCGTCGTTTCCTCGTCCTCTTCCTTGTAGCATCTACAGAGAGTGGAGTTTCTATATCCCAATCTTAGGGCGTGTTTTCCTACAAGACAATGTCCCGTAAGTGTTTCTATCATTGTGGATAACCTTCCTCTCGGCAAGTTAAGTAGTTGGCTAGTCCTCTTCCTGGCCAGAGGACCCTGGCTTGTCTGCAAGTTGAAGTATCTCCACTTGTCCTTGAACATATTATCGCTTCACTGCCTGATCACCAAATGGCAGATAGAGATTGGCATACCTTCTTTTGCCGGAAGAACCTGTGCCGTAGTGCCCTGTCTAGCTAACGCATCCGCTTCGCAATTGTCTGGAATGTCGCTGTGTCCCGGTACCCGGACGAGCCTGATGTCGAAATAGTCTGCCATCACCCTAAGTGATGAGTGGCATTCTTTCACCATAAGGCACGTAGAAAACATGGCATCCAGGGATTTTATGGCAGCCTGGCTGTCTGTGTAGATACATATTCTCCGGAGGGTTGTGACACTACTTTTCAGTAGTTCAGCCACCTCCAGTATGGCGGTAACTTCCGCCTGGAATACATTACACTGATCAGGCCTTGAAGGAGACATTTACATTAAGGTCAGGTAAATGGATCCTATAGCCTAATTGCTCGTCCAACTTTGATCGATCCACGAAAAATCTGATACTACTGGTATCCCCTTCCAGTGACTTTTCCCAGGTATTCCTGTTCGAAATAGAAGTCCTTAGATTTGTCGCTGGTAGAAGGTAGGGGATACAGTAGTCCGTTTTTACGGGAATAGAGTTGATCTGGTGTAGTAATTCAGCGTGTCCGGAGTGCTCCGATTTCAAAACGCCACAATCTCTGATTCTCACCAGGGATGCAGCGGCTGCCGATTCGGCCATGATATCAGGAGTACAGACGTTCATATTAGCACTGAGTGCAGTACCTGACGTAGTGCCCATTGCCCCACTAACGCTAATCAATGCTGATCTTTGAATTTTCATCAAGGAATTCAGAATATATTTCTTTTGGAGGGACCTCCACCAAACTACGATGCCATAGAGAACTATTGGTCTGACTATTGCCGTAGAAATCCACATAGTGATCTTAGGAGACAGCCCCCAGCACTTTCCTATCACCCCTTTACAGCAATAAAGAGCAACAGACGCCTTCTTCACCCTCTCCTCCACATTCGGTTTCCAAGATAATTTTCTGTCGAGAATTATTCCCAGATACTTGACCTTTTCCGTCAACTGTAATTGCACCCCATTAACTGATGGCAGCTCAAATGCGGGTATTTTATATTTCCGAGAGAACAAGATAAGCTCGGTTTTAAGTGGGTTAAGTGATAGTCCGTTGTAAGCGGTCCAGTTCGAAATCAGACTAAGTAGGCTGGTTGTACGAATGCTAAGTAAATTGAGGTTTCTACCCGTACAGATGATAGCAATATCAACGGCATAGGCAAAGAGCTGGCATTCGGCCCTGTCCAATTCAAGAAGCAGTTCATTGACAGAAGTTAACTATAATAGTGGAGACAGAACTCCCCCCCTGCGGTGTCACCCTGCTAAATAAATAAATAAATAAATGGTTTCCCATTACATCCCATGAAGGGACTGGGGAGAACTTCTCACAATCACTGAGCTGTGCGCTTTCCAGTTTTCACTCACTTATTGGGACCTACAGTTTTACACCGATTCCGAACGGTAATTTGAGAAGCTTTTTCATGGCTAGATACTCGATAGTGTCGCCGTCACTATGCGAGGTGACCGCCGCCGAAAGAAAATTTGAAGGTGGTCAGAGCCGGGTTCGAACCCAGGATGTCATGTACAAGAGCCGCGCACACTAACCATTGCACCACCGACGGCCACCGACCCTGCTAACGTTCCTAGCAATTGTAACACTGCCCAATTCAGCTTTGATGGATCTATCCACCAGAAGCTTCCCAATTAGGCGTGCCACTAAGCTGTCGATTCCTAGATTGTGTAACGACCTAAGAATCGCCGAAGGTTGAATGTTATTGAAGGCTCCCTCGATGACCAGGAAGGTCCCTAGAGCGAAGACCTTATTCTCACGAGAGTTTACTATTATGCTGACTATAGAGTGGAGAGCCGTCTCAGTTGACCTGCTCTTGATATAGGCATGCTGAGAACTTGATAGTAGATTCTGTGGAAGATTACTTCGAACGTGAATGTCCAGTAACCTTTCAAATGTCTTAAGAACAAAGGATGATAGAATGATTGGTCTAAAGTCATTTGGTTTGGCATGAGAGCATTTGCCCACTTTCGGGACGAAAACCACTTTGATTTGCTTCCAAATGCTAGGAATGACTCCCAGCATAAGGCAGCCCCTGAAGATTGCCTCCAACCAACTACACGATAAGTATAATGCCTCCTGTAGTTGCGCGGGAATTATCCCGTTAGGTTCGGCCGCTTTATAGGGCTTAAAGCATCTAATGGCCCATATCAGATTCTTTCTCCTCACTATTGAGCGAAGTTTTCCCAAGCTAGGTGAGTTTCCGCCTAGCTCTACTGGCTGATGACCAGCATTCCTGTGATCGTTGGGAGCGTGGGTATCCAGGAGAATCCCAAGAGACTCTTCAGACGAATACGTCCACGTTCCATCGTCTTTCATTAAGAACCCCGCACACGGTGGGTTTTTAGCGAGCACGCATCTTAAGCGTGCAGTCTGGTTGGTTCCCTCAATTGATTCACAGAAGTTTCGCCAGGATTTCCTTTTGGTCTTCTTGATTTAACCTTTATATAGATTAAGACTAATCTTGTAAACGTCCCAATTTAGACCTGGTTAAAATCTACAAAAATTATACTACACATTTTTCCATATCTCCAATGGTTATTGAGATATTAGGTCTTAACAAAATTTAATTTTGACCTGAAATAATAAAGTGGCCAGACATTCGCCAATTTTGTTATTTGTTCTATCAGAAATAACTCTGAGTCCTCTTTCCAATGACACTGTGTTATTTTAAATGTAGACAAAAGCGATGACTATCTATCTCTGTCTTCAATTGCAATTCTTGTTAATTGTGTCTTCTGGCATTCAATAAGTCAATACTTTGTCCCAGTTTGAACGCTTAATTGAAATAAGTAATCAGAGTACACTGAGTACATCCCCATACCCATGTGTATTTTTGTATACTTATGTGTAATTGTGTGTCATTAAGTAAAAGATTCGTAGGAATAATTGGCAGTGACCTCTTTCACTACTAACAACCACTTTCTTATGAAAATTCATGAAGAAATAAAAATTTTTGTAATTTAATTCTTTTCAATTTTTTCATGTCTATTATTAAAATTGTCCCTGCACTGTATTCGCCCTCATCAACAGTCAGCATCTCACACTCACTTATCGGCCTCCATTTTCCATTTCCGCGTTTTAAATTTAATTTCTAACCTTTTTCTTCATTCATTCACTTCATTATTCATCGTTTGACTTCATTTTCTTCTGCAACTCTTAGTGGGAAAACTATGAAAGAAAACGAAGGAAAACCCCACAATGAAACGTATTCAAAAAAACCCCCTTCTGTCTGCTTAATAGAGTAAACTTGTTAAAAGACTCGTCGTCTTGTGTTTCTTTTTTCTATTTTATTAAATTTTTCACACTTTCATTGAATTGAGACGAGTAATACAGCTTAGCATGGTGGCCACACATACATACATAAAAAGGTACAGCTGAGGAACGACAGCCAGGAGATGCGAGTAGGTATTTCCTTTGCATATTGGAACAATTTGCGTACGAAGCAAATGAAATTAGTTCAATTAAACCGTCGAGTGGATTTCCATAGAGATGACGGAAATGAACTGGGATGGACGGGTAACATATGGTATAAATTGATATCAGTCTAAACGGATAGAAGTAAAAAAATGCTAACAAGTATTTAGAGAAATTGCATTTATTAAATAAATTGTGAGGAATTGACTAAATTGATTCTAACCTTCACGAAAATTACAACGATTCATCACTTTGAAATGCAAATGCATTAATCTTTTGATTTGAAGGGCAAACAAGTTCGATTTGTGAGCGATTTCCGGTACTTTAAACAGCTTCCTCTGTTATAAGATATTTTACGCTGCAACAAGCAAGAGATGTGAGACAAAATTAGATTTTTTCAAAATGATGGGGTTTTGTCATCGGATTCTGGTAGAAAGGTGTAAAAAAAATATACGTGTATCGGCGTTTTGCCAGATCTGATCAGATTTTTTTTAGGGCGGGTCAAAGTTTCCGCCCCTCGGAATTTTCCTGCAACATATCGGCATGCAAAATTGTGTGTTCCTTACTTCTGAGGTACAAACTATGTTCAGAAGTTTTATTGAAAAGATTCAGATAAACAATTTTGTGGAACAAATTAGCCCTCTAACTGTCACGTATAACCATAATTTTTACTTTTTTTTTGAAAACTCGCAAAAAATGATTGCCATAAAATTCCACTATATATGTCCGAACACTCCAAAACACAAATCTTAGCCCAAGTGCTAGATAATAAGCGAGAACTAACTGCCTTCTAAGGGTTAATAATGAATTTTGTCATTTTGCGGTTTTCATTAAAAATAGTCCAAATAATATAATGAATTTTGTCATATTTCATCTTTTATCTAGCACTAGGGCTAAGATTTGTGTTTTGAAGTGTTCGGACACGTATAGTGAAATTTTATGGCCATCATTTTTGTAGGACATTTTGACCACACCTCCCGTCATTTTCGAGCAGTTTTTTGCGAGTTTTAAAAAAAAAGTAGAAATTATGGTTATACGTGACAGTTAGAGGGTTAATTTGTTCCACAAAAATGTTTATCTGAATCTTTTCTATAAAACTTCTGAACATATTTTGTACCTCAGAAGTAAGGAACACACAATATTGTATGCCGATATGTTGCAGGAAAGTTCCGCGGGGCGGAAACTTTGGCCCGCCCTAAAAAAAATTCTGATCAGAACTGGCAAAACGCCGATGCACGTATATTTTTTTATACCTTTCTACCAGAATCAGTTGACAGAACCCCATCATATTTTGGTGTCGCACAGCGTTATTATTGAATTGCCAAAGGACAAGTGGATGTGAAACAACTTGAATGTCTGGACAGATATGCTAGATGAAACATAATCTAATTCCTATAAACTAATCTGTCTTTTGTTGGTGTTTTGATACAAATCTAACATGTTTGTAGCTTGTCGCAAATACAGTATACATACTTGTGCCCAAACACAGTTGTGTTTGTTATTCAATATATCATGTTTGTGACACATTAATAGGCTATAATATATGTATGTTTTTGTGTCCAAAATGTGGCTTTGTTTGTTGAAAGCGGCTAAAAACAAAAACGTGTGAGGCAAGAAAGAAGCAGCAGATCTTCAATTGATGAATACACAGCTTGCAAACATGTACATATATGTTCCTGCAATATGTTGCTTGGGCCGTTATTTTCAACGTGTACTTTATATTAGTGAGAATAATGATTATTATTTTACTTTACTTTTATTGACTATTTTACAAGCTCATAAGGTCAGATGTCGTACAACTATTAATTAAACAAATAAACTAAAGAAATATTAACATATTTCTGCAACTGGTTCTATGCTTCGCATTTTCTCGCCAATTAGTGACACCAAGGATACGGAGGGATCTTTCGGCCTTGTCTTTTCAGCGGAGTCTTGATCGTCCTCCTTCCCCGATTTGATCGGCTACGTTATTGAAAACTTTTCGAGCTGGCTCATCTATTCAAAAATGTATTTTTTCAGTCGGTACTGAAGTCAATAGTAGCACTATAGTTATAATGTGATAACTTGCCAATATTCAATCATATTGTAAATTGGAAATATAGTAAAACTAAAATTGCAAACATATTTTTTTGGAGTAGAAACCCAATAAAATATGCACAATATTTACAATATTCTTTCAGCAAACATACGTATAATTTTAATAATAAATATGTATATATACACGCTGAAAATAACTGCCTTTCTAACATATTTTCCCAAGCATATTCTGCAGGAATCATGTATATGTTTGGAACACACTTCAAACATTCATATGTTTGCAAGTCCGAAACTTATTTATATTTAAATGCAAACAGAATCATGTTTACTGACAAACATGTATGCTTTTACCTGGAAACATATGCGTTCTTCATCCGAACCATTCATATTCTTACGTGGAAGCATTCGCGTGTTTCCCCCAAACCTACATATATACATACGTGGAAACATATTCGAATTTCCACCCAAATATAACAATATTTAGAAACGAATTATTCATCGATTTCAATATATATGTATTATTTATCATAATTAATTTTAACAATATAAATCAACGTTTATAAATAATTAAACCTTTTTACATTTATTTGCATTGAATGGATTATTAGTTTTTTTTTCTCCTTTCTTTGTTGTCTCTCAGGTTTTTGTTTTCAGAAGGTTTCAGCTATGCGTTGGTTATCACTATGCGTTGGTACACAAACAAGATATTTATAAACAAATCAAGTTCATGCAAGCCAAGCGCGGATTAATTACTTGTGTTTTTTGTATTACCCTTATTTGACAAATGGTCCGCCGTTCCCATTTTCTCAGTAAAGGCTCGGACAGACAAAGGGCTTCACTGTGTTGCCTTTTCCAGTTTCTTCCCTCAAACTCGTTTCTCACTTTGGTAGCACACATGCATGTATACGAAACACATTCACAAAAACCAAAGTAAAATCACAAACCATTTAACCGTCCGAGCCTTCGTTGATTGTTTTTTTCACTGATCAAGCGCTTTTGATAGCCTCTGTCCGATGCAGCATTGACGACTGATTACGTGAAACTAAAACGGAACACATCAGGCAAAATAAGAAGCACTTCATCTGCAATTTACACGGACATTCAGGAATATTTACACACTTACAAGATAGACTCTTTCGTTATCCCTCTTTTATTCTCTTGCTCTCGAGAGAGCATAGAGCGTGCAAAAAAAACAGCTGTATTTGTATCACAAACATAAATATATGTGGGTCGCAAACACATATGTTATAACAATTTAATCAAAGCTCAAGTTCCAAACACACTTTATATTTGCATCCAAACAACAAAAAATACAGATTTTTCAGGGTGTATGGAAGTTAGCAAATATGTTATAATTTTCTGCACACATATTCACACATATTCCTCTCAGTGTATAATTTTAGAGATGACATCTACTTTACGTAAGTGCGAAAGAGACAGTGTGTTCGATGTGGTAGGTAGTCGGAACACAAACATATTGTGAATTGGAAGAAACATACCTATTTTTGGGCGAAAATTAATCAAGAATTCACAAACATTAATTTCACAACAATATTTTTCGGAAAACAAGTGTGTAATAATAATAATGTAATAAGAACTGTATTCACAGCATATGTGTGGTAGTTTGTAAAGATATTATAGTTACGTGCAAACATATTGACAGTCCCTATGGGACTAAATTAATAGACAATAATTTCACAATTCAGTTGCGACGACCTCTAAGGGAGCCTTCAATAATATTCAGCCTTCGGCGATTCTTAGGTCGTTACAGAATCTAGGAGTCGACAGCTTAGTGACACGCCTAATTGGGAAGCTTCTGGTAGATAGATCCATCAAAGCTGAATGGGGCAGTGTTACAATTGCTAGGAACGTTAACAGGAGGACACCGCAGGGAGGTTATTATGGTTAACTTCTGTCAATGAACTGCTTCTTGATTTAGAGAGGGCCGAATGCCAGGTCTTTGCCTGTGCCGATGATATTGCTATCATCTGTACGGGTAAAAACCTCAATTTACTTAGCATTCGTACAACCAGCCTACTTAGTCTGAGTTCGCAGTGGACCGCTAACAACGGACTATCACTTAACCCACTTAAAACCGAGCTTATCTTGTTTTCTCGGAAATGTAAACTACCCGCATTTGAGCTGCCGTCAGTTAATGGGGTGCAATTACAGTTGACGGAAAAGGTCAAGTATCAGGGAGTAATTCTCGACAGAGAACTGTCTTGGAAACCGAATGTGGTGGATAGGGTGAAAAAGGCGTCTATTGCTCTTTACTGCTGTAAAGGGGCGATAGGAAAGCGCTGGGGACTGTCTCCTAAGATTACCATGTGGATTTATACGGCAATAGTCAGACCACTACTTCTCTATGGCATCGTAGTTTGGTGGAGGTCCCTTAAAAAGAAGTATATTCTGAATTCCGTGATGAAAATTCAAAGATCAGCACTGATTAGCGTTAGTGGGGCAATGGGCAGGATGTCAGGTACTGAACTTAGTGCTATCATGAACATCTGAACGCCTGATATCGTGGCCGACTCGACAGCCGCTACATCCCTGGTGAGAATCAGAGATTGTGGCGTCGTGATATCGGTGCATGCCGTACACGCTGAATTACTACACCTTCTACCAGCGACAAATCTAAGGACTTCTATTCCGAACAGGAATACCTGGGAAAGTCACTGGAGGGGGATACCAGCAGTATCTGATTTTTCACGGATGGATCCAAGTTGGACCAGCAAGTAGGCTAAGAGGTCCATTCACCGGACCTAAATGTAAATGTCTCGTTCAAGCTGCCTGATCACTGTAGTGAATTTCAGCCGGAAATTACCGCCATACTGGAGGTTGCTGAACTACTGAAAAGTAGTGTCACAACTCTCCGGAGAATATGTCTCTACACAGACAGCCAGGGTGCCATAAAATCCCTGGAAGCCATGTTTGCTATGTCCCTGACGGTGAAAGAATGCCACTGATCACTTAGGGTGGTGGCAGAGTATTTTGACATCAGGCTCATCTGGGTACCGGGACACAGCGACATTCCCGGCAATTGCGTAGCGGATCCGTTAGCTAGACAGAGTACTACGGCACAGGTTCTTCCGATAAAAGAAGGTGTTAGTATGCCAATCTCTACCAGCCGTTTGCAGATCAGGCAGTGGGCCGATAATATGTTCAAGGACAAGTGGAGACTTACTTCAACTTGCAAACAAGCCAGGGACCTCTGGCCACTGGTGGACAGGAAGAGGACTAGGCAACTACTTATCTTGCCGAGAGGCAGGTTATCCACAATGATAGGAACACTTACGGGACATTGTCTTGTAGGAAAACACGCCCTACGATTGTTCAAGAACAAGTGGAGACTTACTTCAACTTGCAAACAAGCCAGGGTTCTCTGGCCACAGGTGGACAGGAAGAGGACTAGGCAACTACTTATCTTGCCGAGAGGCAGGTTATCCACAATGATAGGAACACTTACGGGACATTGTCTTGTAGGAAAACACGCCCTATGATTGGGATATAGAAACTCCACTCTTTGTAGATGCTGCATTGAAGAGGACGAGGAAACGACGAAACACCTTCTCTTGGATTGCCCTGCTCTGGCAGGACTGAGAGGTAGGATATTCGGAACACATTTAGTTAGCATCGTAGCCCTACAGAATATTTCTGTAGGTCTTATAGACAAATTTATTGAAAGAGAAAATTGGCTAGACGACTGGTCAATAGTTGCTATGGAGGAAACTGCGGGTATCACAATGGGCTTCTTTAGCCTAAGTGTGCTAGATAGCGGGCTGTCTTGCAGCCTCTTCAACCATCCAACCAACTTCTAAGTCTGCTATGGTAACCTCTAATTCGGTTGCGACAAGCTATATCCCGGCAGTGGAAACCTCAAATTCGGATGTGGCAACCTCTTATGCGGTTGTAACAGCACCCAATTCGGTTGTAACAGCCTCTAATTCGATAGCCACATTCTCTACTTCAGTTGCGATAACCTCTAATTCGGGTTTGACAATCTCCAATTTGGCTGCGATTACCTCCAATTTGGTTGGGACAGCCTCTAATTCCGTTGCGACAACCTATAATTCAGTTCGGCTGTGGCACCCTCTGATTCGGTTGCGATAACCTCTACTACAGTTGTGACAACCTCTAATTCGGGTTTGACAACCTCCAATTCGGCTGCGATTACCTCTAATTCGGTTGCAACAACCTCTAATTCCGTTGCGACTCTAATTGAGTTCGGCTCTGGCAGCCTCTGATTCGGTTGCGACAACCACCTCTAATTGAGTTCGGCTCTGGCAGCCTCTGATTCGGTTGCGACAGCCTCTATTAGGGTTGTGACAACCCCCAATTCGGATATGACAAACCATAATTCGGTTGCGACAACCTCTAGCTCGGGTCTGAGAACCTCTAATTCGGTTGCGACAACCTTTAATTCAGTTCGACTGTGCAAACCTCTAATTCGGTTGCGACAACTCCTAATTCGGCTGTGACAACCCCTAATGCGTTTGTGACATGCTCCAATACACTTGAGACAACTTATAATCCGCCTGTGAGAGCCCCTAGTGTCGTTGCGATAAACTCTAAATTCGGTTGCGCCAAATTCGCTTCAACCGATATTTTGTGTAAGTGTAGTTCTGAAGACTACACTATCATGATCCAAACTGGATTATAATTAACTTAAAAAGGTTTAGCCCTTTGCCTACAATTACATGGTACATTAATGTAAACTCTATTCTCATAGTGGTCACTACGCTACTCATTGTCCTTCCCAGGAATCCCCACTAATTAGTGCAATCATTTATTATTATTACATCCGTCCTGTCCCCCTCACCTTTCATAATTTCCAGAAATGCCACTAATCATTTGAAATTTTTATTATGCATAATACATATTCATTACATGGAGATAATTGAGAATGTCATTTACTCCTCTCTCCAGTCTAAAGACCATAAATATCGAACGCTTTAAATTATGAGGGTAACCGGAAACAACACACAAGGAATTAAGAGAATCCATGCAGCGCAGCTCAGGGCAAAGGGAAGGAAGAGTTTTGGTGTAGAAATACGGAAAAACATTGGAAATGCATGTGCGAAAAAGACCACCTGAGAAAATTAGACAGATAACTACAACTTTGAGTTGGAACTTTGGAAGACACCGCTCAAGCAATGAACCATACAATGTTATTTCATTTTTATATAAAAATGCAACATTGAATGAATAAGAAAAAACAACTCTCAATAAACCCCGGAAAACCACCACATTCATATCTGTTACCCAGTGGGACTAACAACCACCACCCACCTAGGCAGCCACAGACTCACACTTTGGTAAGCCAGACGCGGTTAAGTGCAGTGCCACAATGTTTGCCAAAGGTACTGAACTTAAATTGAATGTAAATTGCCACAATTCGCTCGTTCGCTCCCATGTACTCGTACTCGTACTCACCAACCGGCGAGTAGCACCAACACAGCGTTTCCTGGTTGGCAAAACATAAAACTACTTAAAATCAATCCTGTTTCAGTCGCTCTTAACGTTTTCCATTCCCCGGCTGAATAAGTGTACGTATGTTCGGGTGCCATAGCATGAGTTGGTATTTCTATGTCCTTGTCCCCGTGGGAACTTGGCATCTGTCTACTCTTGTACGAGCATTTTGTTGGGTCTTAACATTTGAAATTATGCTTTTTCGCTTTTTGTTAAGGCACTTCCGCTCCAGCACCATCCTACCGATGTCGTGTTAACAGCACTACGGAAAAGTGGTTCAAATCAATACAAATTCAATGATAACAATCCCTCCTTCCCACACTTACCAACCATGCATCTTCTCACCTCATCTCTGTGTGGACTGTTATTCCGACATAACCTCATCTCGTACTTTGTGGGATTTATGCAAAACCATTGGCCTGTGACAATAATTTTTGGAGCTTTGTCGTTGCTGTGGTGGGAGGAGATGATGGGGTTGCAATTGTTGTCCATCGTTGTGCTGGAGTTTTTCTTCGCTTTATCTTTATGACCATTTAAACGTATAATTGTGTAATCTCTGGGAAGCGAACATTTATTTTGAGTCGCAAAAATAGCTGGAGTTTTATTGCGGAGCAAGATGTTGGTTGCATGGAACATCCGATGCAAACTTGAATTTGTAAGTTTTATCAGGTGTTGGTTGGTCGGTCGGTTGCCCCTCATGCCTCTTGCATTGGCGTTTTTATTATGTCCAATTGGTCGGGTCAAATGATTAGTGGATAAAGGAGGCGGTCCAAGAAGTGTCGGTAATAAATTGTAGTATAAATCTTTTTCTATATAAGGACAAATTTGAAGCAAATTTTTATGGCGTTTATCTGTAGCGAGAGGCGTAGTAGCGGAAGTAGGCCATACGGCGGGGGGGGGGAATCTACAATTCTCCCATGGGTAGTGTGAAGATTGCCTCAACTAAGAGCAACTTTTTACATCGAATGTCGACATTTTCTTAAAAATCTGTTAATATTTTCCGTATTTTACAACAGTTTACTTCAACAAATCAATTGAAGTGAACAATTTTTGAACATTTTCTTTTCCAATATTAAAATGCAAAAATTTGAATTCAAAATCTAAAATTTTAAAGTTTAAATTTAAATAATCGTACGAAATGAAACAGAAAAACTTGTGAGGATGGAAGGCGTGAACTTGTTACCACCCACATCGTTTTGAATTATAATTATTAGTTATGGTAAAGTTATTAAGTAGTTAATAGTTATTAATTAGTTAATACACGCTGAAAACTGTCGGCCCCGGCAATATATTGCGGGAACTATGTTTGCAGGCATTGTTTTCGTGAATTGAAAATCTGCGCTGTTTTGTTTCTTAACTGTCTGTCACGTTTTTGTTTTCAACCAACACAGCCATATGTATAGCATGACCTAGTAATCATTGTATTCCAAACATGTTCAATTGAATAGCAACCACAATGTGTTTGGACACAAGTGTACTGTATTTGCGACAAGCTACAAACACGTTTTTTTTTTGCATCCAAACAACAAAATAGACAAATTTTTCAGCGTGTAATTATGGGTGAATTTATTTTGTATGACATAAAACTCCCTTTGCGACTTTTAATGATTCTTGAATGCACCTCGGGTAATCTCACCACGTTTAGCTGAGAGTGATGGCAGCGAACAACTGAAGCCACGTATTCAGTTCTTGCGAAAGTTTCGTAAGAAATTTTGTCATTTATATCCATACGGAAATTTTTATTGCGGAGAGTTACCACCAGTCTCTGATTTACCTTGAAAATATTTAATTTCTCAATTCCTCTTTACGCACCACATGGTGTGTAACTGTTGTGTATTAAACTAATCGATATGTCAAAATTCCGGTCATAAACAATTATCAAATAATAGTTTTCATAGGGAATATCATTGGCGTAACAACCCTGTAATTGATTTTGTCTACTAAATGTTCAGAAAGAGCGGAGTACACAGAAAATTAAATTTTCGGATCACGAAATTTTCGTTATTGGAACGAAGTTCCATATTCCACATTGCGGGATGGGGCTAAATGAAAAAAAAATTAATTATTTTTTTTTTAACACTATTATGCTACAATCCACTAATATCAACTATATTGGGTAATTTTGCTTTGGTTTGTGTCTAGACTATTATATTGTGCTTTTGAACCCAATAAAAAGTAAATTTAGAAAAGCCAAAGTGATAGAAGTTAACAAAATGAAATTTTCTTAAATAGTGTCATTTCTTAAAAGAAGTAAATTTTCACAAAAATAAATATCTATTCATATTCTTTAAGAAGTACCTTTGCTTAATAAAACTACATTTTCGTACAAAAAGTACCTTTTCTTAAAAAAGTAATTTTTGTACAAAAAGTGCCTTTTCTTAAAATATTAAACTTTCTTACGACAAATTGCCTGTTCTAAAAAACTACCTTTTCTATAAAGAGTACCACTATGTGAAACAAAATTACTTTTCTTGAGATCAGTACCCACACTTAAAACTGTACTTATTCTTGAGAAAAGGACAAATTCTAAAAATATTCCCATTTCTTAAAAAAAAACATTTCTTCAAAAAAATACATTCTTTTCCAAAAAATATATTTTCTTACAAAAATTCCTTTTCTTAAAAGTACCTTTTCTGAAAAATAAAATACTACCTTTTCTTTTCTTGAGATAAGTAGCCTTTCTGAAAATAAGTACATTTTCTTTTAAAAAAACTTTTTCGTAAAAAAGTACAACTTCTTGAAAAAGTACCTGTTCTTAAAAAAGTACTTTTTTGTAAAAAAAATCATACTCTTATATCTTTTTCTTACAGAAAGTACTTCTTTTTAAAAATAGTACCTTTTCTTAAAAAAACATTAGCTTTTAATAAAAGAAGTACCTCTCTTTAAAAAAGGGCCTTTTAGGGAAAATATAATACATATTCTTACAAAAGGGACCTAGAAATATATTCTTTTAAATAAAAATACATTCTATAAAAAAAATTCTTAAGAAAATTGTATCACTTTACAAAAAGTATGTTTTCTTAAAGATCCATTTAAATTGTCATATTTTTCAACGGGCGCCTTAGGCGTGTTGGAACTAACTTGTACATAATATATAGCGAAGGTCACTTCGTTCCCAGCGGGTGCCCTCTGATACCTCATGTGATTTTTTTTATACACGTACTTTTTATGGGAACGACAATTTCATAAAAACTAAATACAGCGCTTGAGCGTGGCCCAGCTGAAATACAGAACAGCTGGGCCACACAAGCCACTGAGCCGTAGTATATGTATGTGTTGTTTTCACAACCACACACAACGCGTACATCACTGGACCATATAAAAGGACTCCCAGCTGCGACGACTCAGATTCAGTCTCGTTGTAAAGTGAGAAGAACGCAAAAAAGTTAAACAAAATTTTGGATAAAATTAAATTGCGAACCTGCTGAAATCATAAGCTAAACGAACTCGATTAGACAATTTAATACTCGCTTAAGTGGTCGCTTATATTTGCGACCCGCTTAATAATTGCCAATAGCTAACCACTAAGACTTTTCGAACATCAACCTTTGGCGATGATGAAAGAAGAAGACAAGGACACTGCTGCTACCGCTAACGCATTCGTCAGTGGCCGTCAGTGGTGCAATGGTAGTGTGCGAGCCTCTTGGACATGAGATCCTGGGTTCGATCCCTCCTCAGACCACCTTAAAATTTGTTTCGGCTGCGGTCACCTCGCATAGTGACGGCGACACTATCCGTGAAAATGCTTCTCAAAAATACCGTTGTAAAACTGAAGGTCCCAATCAGTGAGTGAAAACTGGAAAGCGCACAGGTCAGTGATTGTGAGAAGTTCTCCCCTGTCCGTTCATGGGATATAGTGGGAAACCATTTATTTATTTTTTTTTAACGCATTCGTCAAAGTGCGGAAAAGAAAAATGAAAAGCCAAATATGTCTCAAACCTCAGTTAAAGGATCTGACGCTTGCGATTGATGCAATACCCAGAGATTTCCTTCATTGTATGGAGAAGAATAAAGGACTCCGAAAATATATTCAGGAGGAATTTGGTGCTACACGTGAAGAGCACGTGAGTGAGATGAATGGCAGACGAATGTGAGACAACTCATGTACAGAAGAAGAATACGGATTCTCAGACCACGACATTTCCCTCGATCGATCAAACACTAACTACAACCACAGAGGAAGATGACAGTGATGATCCCGAAGGCGAAAGCTGCCGATCCGAGATAGAAGAACCATAAATTTGGGTTCGCATTTCATGAGTAATGGGTTACCCATTATAATTGCCGTGGCGTATGGGTAGTGATCGTTTACCCATCAGCAAGAGGATAAGAAGGAAAATAATGGTAGTACCCACCGCAATGGAGATTATCCACTAGACATGGAGAATGGCTAAGCGGTCATTACAAACGGCGATGGGTAATTGGTTACCCATCCCCATTTTTGATCGAAAATGTGAAAAATTTTGAACAAAAAATTTATAAATCTTGGGAATGGAGCCTCCAGTCGAATAATATTTAATTTTTACGGGTTTCTAAAGAATTTTCATAAAGTGACATAATCGTATAGAAATTGTTTTCCAAAAAATCGTCAAAATAGGAAATCGCTGAAATAAAAAAGTCAATGAGTTACACGCTACCTGTTCGATTTCTCTGAATACATTAGTAAATGTTACCTTGAAAAAAAAAAAAAATTGTAAGCTCTTTTAAACATTAATAAATTCATTTAATATTGCATTTTCTTTTTTCCTACATCTCGTAAAATTAAAAAATTATGTTAAAAATTAGCAATATTTAGCTGACTGAAATAATTGTTTTTATTTTGTCATAAACAGAGCGACGACAAAAGGTATTAATAGTATAGAGAACTTATTTCACTCCTTTTCCGCTCTCATGTAGAGAGTCTGAGTAAAAGAGCATAAACGAGTCTTATTGTCTTATAGAATATTTCAATATAAGTGCACCATTTCGTCACTGTTATTATATAAAACAATACAAAAAGCATAAATGTTTCAAAAGGCATCAATATTTCACATCAAAATTATGAATGAACCAAGTTATGACAAAAAAGGAGTAATATGTTTTAAATCATTCCCCAGATGTCGCCAGTGCTTTTGAGTCATACAATCCGTTCCATGAGTTCTCTATACTATTCAATACTATTTGGCCATGACTACCTGTTTGTTTGTTCGCTACCGTTACATCAATACCATCATACTTATTTTAAGGCAGAGACTATTGTCGTACAACAACCACGTATGTATGTGATGCTAACGCTGTGTGTTGTTTGCATGTGTTTACTTTGATAGATTGCCCTACTCGTGCCTATTGATGCTAACACATCAGAAATGGCTATAACTCGGAAACGCTGCGTCCAATCGAAAATATAATAACATTCTTACCACCCTAGTAGACTTTAACCAATGGATGTCTTTAATACGGATGTCTTTAATAAGAGCATCCATTGGTTAAAGTCTCTTATAGAGATTCAAAATTTAGATTTTTTACGTTTCAGCGCAACGTTTCCGAGTAACAGCTATTTGTTTATTTTAGTGATTTTCTTATTTTGCCTATTTTAAATATAAGGCCGTCCTTACGAATTGGGACACTTTATGAAAACCCCGCAGAAACCCGGAAATATTGGTTATATTTCGATTGGACGCTTCGTTTCCAAAATATAGACATAATGGAATTTTAGCGACTTTTTATTAGAAAAATTCTAGTTGTAAACAGAATTCGTATTTAACCCATACACATCGTTGTGGTGAATGTGTAATGAGCGTTTACCCATTAACCACAGGATATGGGGAAAATAATAGGAATAATGGGAAAATTGGGAATTACCCATCACGATTACCCACAGGGTAATGTGGAAAATAATTGGTAGCTACCCACGACGATGGGGAATTACCCATCACGATTACCCATTACCCACAGGGTAATGTGGAAAATAATTGGTAGCTACCCACGACGATGGGTAATGGGTTACCCAGGATAACCCATCCCCATTTTTGATCGAAGATATGAAAAAATTAGAAAAAAGTATTCTATAGCTCGCAAACGAAGCGTCCAAGCAACCGCCAAAAATTTTAGTTGGCTGTAAATATAGTTGTGACAACGAATCTATTCTCTTTGTGCAGAAATGATTCCTTCATAGGGCAGTCCGAGCAGCTCACTACCTCCGGCATTAGACTATTTATGGCCCGGTTAATTACTTTCTCGGAACCCTCCTTTAACTAGCTAGAATGAGAATTCGAAACGAGTGAGCAGCCTTTTGGGTTGTGGGACCACTGATTCGTCTCAGGTTAAATAGGTGACCCTATCACTGAAGCTCTTCGAACTGGCGGTTATTTTCTTTTGTTCTTTGAAGGGGATACGTCAACACTACTGGAGAACGGTCAATGAAAAGTAAAGAAACAAAACTCCAGCTTCGATGCACTGTTTTCTGGTCAGCGTCTGATCCATAATGGACGGCTGAAACAAAATCTACGCGGCAGTAGGTAAAGTGCAAACCACGATGGGCAGGCTTTACCTCCCGGCACCATTATATGAACAATGACAATACCCAATAACAAAAATGAATTTCTAACATTCCAACTAAAAATTACGGTGTCCATGGAAAATAAATCATTTTGCTTGAGTCAAATTGCAAATTGAGTCAAATCTCTAACTGCAAGATTTCAAGACGATTTAATTTATAATGCCTTCCTTTACATTTGGATTCCTTCATTTTTGCTTTCTTATTAAGTTAGATTTTAAAATGTGATTCCCTGATTTCAAATTGTAATTCCGTTCTTTGTCCGCTATTACTCCATTGTCAAGTTCGTCTTGCCAGCAATTCCTTACGCTTAATCCTTTCCCACTCCGATTTATTGTTGGTCACGCTAATGACTGTCTTTAGTTATCGTTAACTTATGCTCTGCTCTAGTTCTCGCTCTTTATTTCATTTTCCATAATACTTTGTGAATAATAAACCCAATTGCCAAAGACCTTTAAACTATAAAAAAGAAGAATATGTTCCCTTCTGACGCTTCCAATTTTATGACCTCTTCGCTGCGAAGTGAATGAGTTGATTCAGCCAAAGTTCGTTTTTAGTTAAATTTACTTTTAGCCAATGTGAAATGAAATGACTGCTGGCCTAAATGTTAGTCTCATTCATGGCAGCGTCAAACGGCAAACTTTCCAAATCTCCCCGAAGTGAATATTTCCCCACTTGGCCTGCCATTCCCAAAAATCCCTAGACTTCGTTCCAGCACTCCCACACTTCGGCGGCAGCATTTGGCATTGTACGTCTGTACTAGATATCTGGCTGTTTGTACAGCTTTTTTTATGGAGTATTTTAACGTTTTTATATTATTGGCTTTTAAGCATTTTACTTCATACTTTGCATTTGCCGGAGCCGGAGAATGACTTTGAGACTCCGTGATTTTAATGTAACTTGTGTAGTAGTAGCAGTCAGGATGTTAATACAGATAGAAAAAACAGAGGATATGCCGTAGATACAGCGATGAGAAAAGCATTAAATTTTATGAGCTTACGAATAAAGCGATTCCTTTTCTGTCATTCTCGCAGTTGTGACGAATACACCAGGGGAAAAATGTCTTCCATTAAACAATTCATAAATTACCAACAATAAAATGAGTAGGTTTTTGAATAGGATTACTACGAGACACTGGAAAAACGGCGTCCATAATATATTCCCTAAAAACACATCCTGTAGGAAATATATATATGCTTGGAACACACAACAAATATTCATATATTTTTTAGCCTCAAATTCACTTACTTTTACATGTAAACGGGAGAATGTTTACGTGCAAACATACATGCTTTTAAGTGGAACCATATGAGTGTTTCATTGCAAACATTCATATACTTACGTGGAAGCATTCGTGTGTTCCCTCCCAAGCATAACAATATTTAAAAGCAATATTCCTTTTGATTTAAAATTGTATATATATTATTTATTACAATTTATTTTACCAATATAAATCCACATTTATATCCAATTAATAACAAAAATAATTTGTCCTCTTTTGCTCCCCTTTCTTCTTTGTATCTCCCGTTTTTGTTTTGTACCACACCATTATCACTAGAGCATTTCCAATTGAAATTTAAAAAATATCCATTTTATATTGAAAAATATCAATTGAAATATGAAAATTATATTTGAAATTTAAAAGACATCAATCGAAATTTAAAGTTCGTCAGTTGAAATTTGAAAATTTTTAACCGATCTTGAATAAGTAATGATTTATCCGACCTTTCGTATTATATTCAAAAAATTAAATTGTTTGAGCGTTTGGTCGTATTTTTAAGTAATTTCATTCTTCGATACTTCGCGTGATTCTCTTACTGACGATGCTACCCAAAGGGTAGCGAAATATCGAAGAATAACAGTAATTAAAATTACGACCAAACGCTTGAACAATTAAATTTTTTGAATTAACCGATGTTATGTAATAGATTTTCAAATTTCAATTGATGTGCTGTAACGTGGTTACATCAAAGGCTGGGGTAGACTCAGTCATGTCCAGGATCTGCCGTTAGGGCCCACCAAAACCTTTCGAAATAACAATCGAATGGTTTAACCCTATATTGGGGTTTGAATTCAGATTCTTTATTGACGTTTATTACAAAATAATTTGATTTTAAGAAACAACATCAGTGGGACAACGTTTTGAGAACGCTTTTCTACGTATGGGTGAGAACACTCTTCAGGCCCGGATGAGAACACTTTTTAGCCACGGATGATAACACCCTTTAGGAAGCGAATGAAGGTACTCTTCTGGTAACGGGTGGGTACACTTTCCAGAGGGCGGTTAAAACACTCTTCGGGGAACTGTTTGATAATTAATAATTCGATGTGACTCTAATTCCGGAAATAATCAAGAGTAAAACTTTTCCCTTTAATAACTTATCATAAGGTCTTAGGCTGACTATTCCACCATAGCGAATCCGGTTGACTATTCCACCATAGCGACGTAGGTTGACTATTCCACCATAGCGACTTTGGTTGACTATTCCACCATAGTGAGTTCTGTTGACAATTCCACCATAGCGGTTCCATCATAGCGGCTTAGGCTTATTATTCCCCTATAGCGATTTCGGTTGACTATTCCATCATAGTGGCTTAGGCTGACTATTCCACCATTGCGACTTTGGTTGACTATTCCACCATAGCGGCTTTGGCCGACTATTCCACGTTACTGTTATTCACCGACGGAAATCCGATCCAGTACTGTCTGGAAGTACGAACCAAACCGATCTTGAACCGCTCCATGCTAACCAGGTCCGGTTTCCCCCGTGTGCGTCACACCAAGTTCTCGATTACCTAAAATCGATTGACCGAACCCAAAAGAGTATTACACAGTCCACCACGAAAAACTATAACCATATAGTGACACCACTACGTGATAAAAGACCAAAAAAAAAAATATCCGCCTCTTCCAGGTTTGCCCAAAGTCATGCACTTTTTTTATAGGCCCTCAATATTTGGGGAACGGGTCCCATTTTTGCAAAAAAGTGATCATTTTGTCAGGCTCATATCTTGCAAACCGTTCAGAATTTTGATTTAATCCCTGAAGGAAATTTGTAGCTCTTGTCATAAAGAACATACAAAATTGTATATATATATTGTGTGCTGCGTTCCTTGTTGTCGGTGAGATAGCATAGTATCTCAATGTTCAAGTAAACGGTGTAAAGAATCATTCCTAGGAAGTTCATATGTTCTAGAAAGTTATTTACTGAGATCTTAGGTAAATTTTTGTAGTTGACTGATTGAACGGTTTGGTACCAATGGATCTGAACAGGCGAAAAAGGTAAAACAATTTTTTTAAAGTTTTTTGCGGTTTTGACCAGGGAGATGAAGTTGTTTTTATTTAATATGTTCTTTATGACAAGAGCTACAACTTTCCCTCAGAGAGTAAATCAAAATTCTGAACGGTTTGCAAGATATGAGCCTGACCAAATGATCACTTTTTTGCAAAAATGGCACCGAGGCCCCAAATATTGGGGGTCTATAAAAAAGTGACCGTCGGTGGTGCAATGGTAGTGTGCGCGGCTCTTGTGCATGAGGTCGTGGGTTCGATCCCTACTCTGACCACCTTAAATTTCTTTCGACGGCGGCCACCTCGCTTAGTGACGGCGACACTACCGAGTATTTAGCCATGAAAAAGCTTCTCAAAATACGCTATAGGGGAATAATCAGCCTAAGCCGTTATGGTAGTCAACCGAAGTCGCTATGGTGGAATAGTCAACCGGAGTCGCTATGGTGGAATAGTCAGCCTAAGCGGCTATGGTGGAATAGTCAACCGAAGTCGCTATAGGGGAATAATCAGCCTAAGCCGTTATGTAGTCAACCGAAGTCGCTATGGTGGAATAGTCAACCGGAGTCGCTATGGTGGAATAGTCAGCCTAAGCCCCTATGGTAAGTTTATTCAAGGAAAAGTTTTACTCTTGATTCCTTCCGGAATTAGACTCCCGAAATCTATCTATGATTGCATAGGGTTAGACTTTGACTGGTATTAGATGGGTTTCTTCTATTGGCAATATACCAAATTGTATTTTGAGCAAGTAACCTCAAATTCTATTCATTATTTAAACTGTAAAATTTGATATCGCCATAAAGACCTTGAAGAGATCGCACAATATCTTTGAGCCTCATTTGAGACCAAGTTTGGTAAGATCTCAAAGAGATCACACATTATTTTGCAACCTAATATGAGCCAACGTTTTGCATAATTTTGGTGGATAAGATTTTAAACAAATCGGGTTAAAGAGCGCCGCCTACATTTAATAATACAGGGTGACCCAAAAACGCTCACCATACATGGTCTAGTTATATCTATCAAATGACACAATATAATTTTATAATTCCTTTTTTAAATGTTCGTTTGTATCTTGAAGGTTTTTGTGCATTACTTTCTAAGCATAACATCTGTCTAGTGGACACCGCCATTCTTTATGACCCTTTGGCCCATTTGCAATCCTTCAGGTGAGAGCTTTTGACGCCACCGATGCCTACTGACACCTCCGGAAATAAATGGAGCACCATGCTGTGACTTTGAGTAGATGTGATGGCTCTTCGTAAGTAACCTGAGGATTGTCAGTACAATGCATCGCTGAGGTTCGGGTGGGCGTGACCGAAGTTCAGACGCAGTTGTTTGCAGTCATTCATCAAAAGGCACTGCATAGAGGAACGTGCAATGGTCAATTGCGTCGTCGGGTCGACTTTCATGGTGCATTCGCGGCTTCTGTAGCCACAACGGCGACATTTTAGTCGGAACGACTTTATGGATTCATTCACTTTGTAAGGGAACATCTGCAAGTCTTTCCCAAAAATGTGCTTCGGAATGAAGGTGTAGTGGGTAATTGCGTAATCTTGCCGACGTAAACGTCTCATCCAGGACACTGCAGCAACATTCTCATCGGAACGAGCTGATGGACTCCTTCAGAATGTGAGTGAAGAACTTCAAGTAAAAATCAAAATCGTTTCCCATTACATTCCATGAAGGAGAGGAGGGCTTCTCACAGCCAGTGAGCTGGGCGCTTTCTAGTTGTACACTCACTGATTGTGATCTACAGTTTTACACCGATTCCGAACGGTTTTTTGAGAAGCTTTTCATGGCTAATTACTCGATAGTGTCGCCTTCGCAAACCGAGCTGACCGTCGTCGAAAAAAATCTAAGGTGTTCACAGCTGGGATCGAACCCACGTTCCCTTGTACAAAAATAGCGCACACAAACCATTTCAACACTGAAGGCCACAGTTTAGTTGCGTGCCATTGCGTGCTTAGTTTTTTGTTTTTCTTCGAGTGTACACTAGACAACTGCTTATAAAACATTTAAGGATTCGTCTTTGCCATCTATTTTGCGTACGAATAAGAGGAGAAAAATCACAAAAGTCTATTAAGTTTTTGTCTTTTACAATTTTTGTAAAAAGGATATTTATACTCCATTCATTTACTCCTTGTTTTTGTGTGTAAACGGAAATAATTTTTTGAGAGATTTTTATTAAAATATTTGAAATTGTTTTATGATTTATAAATGGAAACACACAAAAAGGATATGACACTGATGATGCTGACGATGAGGATATTGGAAGCAAAAGTCTATTTATTTTCCATTCACAATCTCCAAATACACACAGACGGAATCTCATTTGTTTTTCTTCCCTATTTTTTTTTTTGTGGGATAAGAAACAAATTAAAAATATTGCCAATCAATAGATGAGATGATATGTTAAATTTTTGGCAGGATATATCATCATCCCTCTCTATCTCTGTTTGAAAGCCTATGGATGCACACATAAGCAAATGGATGCGATACATACGCACGGAAGGATACATATCTATGAATGTGTTTATTAGTGTGTATGTGTGTGTGTGAGTGCGTGAATAGATTGAGTGGTTGTTGGTGTTTGTATTACAGCTTATCTCGGATTGCATACAATTTATATGACAAATGATGTGTTGTCAGGAAGAGATAATAAAAATGTAATAAACTTCATTTATACTCTACCCTCTGTCCTTGCATTATAAACAATGGAAGGCGGAGTTGTGGATGGATGGAGTGGTTGAAGGGCGACAGTGCATAAACAAAAGTTGTGCGATGGACGGACGGACCAAATAAAACAATGACACTTGAATTGATAACCCCGCAAAGTTTTTGGAAATCAACCAAAAACATATAGTTGCTGGCTACTGAAACAACGTTTTGTATTTAATTTCTGGAATGCAAAAAAAAATATTTCCTAGAACTGCAACAATGATGGAACTGCTACTGCCTGGAAAAAAGATATATCCTAAAAATATTTTTGTTTCTTATCCATATATACGTATTTTCTAATTGTCCTTTTTAGCGCTGTTTTACCTCCCTTCATTAAAATAAATTTACTTACAAATTACAACGAGTACAACAGATTTCTTTCCTCCCCAGTTCCTGAATTTCGTCAAAAAGGGGAATTTCCCCATGATGTCTTTATTTGTTTCAAGGCTGGGCACTGTACGAGTTAGTGTCGATGGGTTTCCGCCATAAGTTCATCATGGAAACTACACTGAAAGAAAAAGCTTCATCAAATTCGTGAATTTCTTCATCAATTTGATGAAACATTTCCTCATTTTCGAATCTTTCATTCGTATTTCGTCAATAGTTTATGATGGTTTAACGACAACGTTACATCAAGTTATTCATGTTTTCCGTTCCGTTTTCATATTTTCACTGTCATTATGAACGGTGGCGGGAGGCAAACCCAGTCCACCGAGTTTTTGCATTTTACCTACTGCCAGGATATTCGATTGCCGCCGCCCATTATTGAGCAGACGCAGACCAGTATGCAATATGTCGAACCTGGATTTTCTTCTTTTGGTCTTTTATCCGCCGTTGGCCCATATTTTTGGTTCATCCGCCTTCTAAAGGACAAAAGAATAAGCCCGATAGCTTGATGAGCTTCAGCGACATCAGTCACCTAGTAAGCCTGAGACACATCAGTGATCGCATAACCAAATCAGGCTGCTCATTTATTTTCGCCTTCTCACTGTAGCTAGCTAACGGAGGTTTCCGATAAAGCCATTGCCCAGGACATACTGCGTGGAAGTAGTGAGCTGCTGGGACTGCCCAATGAAGGAATCATTTCTGGCCACTCCCAAGGGAATGGCTATCAGGGAACGCCAAATCCTGGAGGTGACACTCTATCGTGCGATCTCTTTAACATCTTAATAGAGATTATTCTGAGAAAAGCTGCTGTCAACATGAATAAAACCATCACATGCTGTTCGCGTATGCTGATGATATAGATATCATTGGAGCCCAGTTAGAGAAGTTACTGCGGTGTTTTCGAGAATTGAGAAGGAGTCAGGAAAAGTGGGTCTGACGGTAAATAAGGACAAGACAAAATTCATGGTTTCAACCAGCAGTGCCTCCACGCGATTAGACCAAAGCGTGAACGTTGATAACCGTTATAACTTCGAGGTAGTGGACGAATTTATATTCCTCGGATCTGCCGTGAACAAAAACGACAACGTAAGCCTTGAGATCAAGCGTAGAATTGTGCTTGTGAATAGATGTTATTTTGGGCTAAGCAAGCACTTTTGAGATAAAGCCCTCTCTCGAGTAACAAAAGTCCTGCTAGTACCAGACTGTCATAAAACCTGTCTTGCTTTATGACTCAGAATCCTGGGTATTATCGCCAGCAGGCGAAACATCTGTAGGAGTCTTCGAGAGAAAAATACTCCGAACAATTTATGGCCCCATAATGCACAACGGCGAGTATCGGCGACGCATGAACCATGAGCTGTATGAGCTATATCCCGACACTAAGCGGGTCAATACAACACGATTGCGCTGGCTAGGCAACGTCAGTAGAATGGATGAAGACGAACCAGCACGAAGTGTTTTCGAAACCGAACTCGAAGGAAGACGAAAAATAGGAAGACCAAGACTCCGGTGGAGTGATCAGGTTGACGAATCCCTGCGTACACTTGGTATTGCCAACTGGAGAGATAAGGCAAAAGATCGAACTGGTTGGCGAAATATGTTATCTTCGTTTTGTACGGTCCCTGACCCCTCGGGGTTGTTCGTGACCGTATAAGTAAGTAAGTAAGTTACATCAAGTTGATGTACATTTTTCATTAGTTTGATGTAATTTTGTCATCAAGTTGAAGTAAATTTTTCACCACTTTGATGTAAATTGTCAATTTGATGTTCATTTTCGACAATTAGATGTAATATTGTCATCAATTTGATGTAAGTTTTTCATCCATTTGATGTAAATTGGTCATAATTTTGATGTAAATTGCTTGTTAATGTTTAGCAAAGCTCTTTGGACTCTTTTTCAATGTGAAAAATTCACAGGAACAGGGTACAAGACCACACAGAAAATGCCAGCAATGGATATTGTTTCCTGTCCATTGCAATATTTTGTATTATATTTCTATTTTAAATTTTCTACCATGTTTTTTCTTTTCTCTTTATTTTATAAATACTACGTACATATTTTGAATCGATCCCACTAATTATTTCTAAAATCCAATAATGAATATGGATCTAATAACGATCGTCAATTCATCACAAATGAAGGCACAGTCTTCCAACTGAAGAACCTTTTCATTGAGTTGATAAAATTAGTCATAATTTCAATGAAGAACAATTGATGAACATGTATCATCGATTTATGTAGTAAAGGTTTTCTTTCAGTGTACGACAGTAACGCCTGTGTTTTATTCAAATGTTAGCAGCATGTGTACCAAACGTCAAGTGGCCTGTTATGACAACTGTCATTCTGGCTATTTAATTCCTGTTCAGAATCATAAGGAACTCGGTTATCTTACCGTCACATCTAGGCTATAAACCCCATGATATGTGGCAGGTGGTGAAATCTCTCCAATTTATGGGTGCCTGGTGGAAGTGGCGATCAATCACGTCACCCACCGAAGGCTTTCAGTAACGATTCTTCCATCCGCATTTTCACTTGAACCCACTTTTTATAGTTCATCCACGGATTCATTTCCGACTAAATTCGCACCACCTGAAATACACACTAGGGAATGTCTTGTAATGGCGCAGGTATCGTCTAGCAGACTCCTAAATTCACGTACGTTTATCGATCTATTCTGTCCTGACGATATATCCCATATCGCCGCTTGGCTATCCACGACGATTTGCACACTCTTTCCTAGAATAAATTGATTTCGCAACTGACAACAAGCTTCCAGTATTGCTACTACATCCGTTTGGATGGTACTGCTAAAAAGAGGGAGACGTAGTTATAGTGTTATAATCAGTGACGTTGAGTAAACCCCAGCTCCCACCCCACTATCCTGTTTAAATGTGTGGATCTTCCACTTTTCTCTATGCGGTGTGATTGTTCTGAAGTTTTGTCCGCAAGTTCAACTCTGGATCAGCATAGTCCGTTTTTTCAGGCATGACCTCACAAGGCAAATTACACAGAATCCTCCTATATCCATAGCTTTGTAGGGTCAAACACCTCAGCAAAACACTGGTTGTCCCTACAATCGCAAGTAAATTCATCATCGCATTGAGCACAGCAGAGGAGCACATTCTAATGTATATTAGAAGTGTGTTCCAAACATATACATGGTTCCTGCAGAATATGCTTGAGAGAATATATTAAAGAGGTCATCTTTTTTTTGCAGCGTGTAGATTATGTAAGGGGCCAAAATGTGGACTGATAAGGTGGATAGTTTTTGATGTGTTAATATCTATAGCCGAGGGTAGGGACTTAACTCACAAAGTGAACACATCCAAACACAGTTTGTCCGACTGCGATCACAGATTGTTTGGCGTTAAACTCCACCTAAACGGCTGGACCGATTTGAACGAAATTTTGTGCGCATGTCGGGTAGCTCTCAGAATCGGCCAACATCTATTTTTCATACCGCTAAATGATAAGGGTGACCCACCCCCATATAGAACACAGATTTGTCCGACTGCGAAACACAGATTGTCAGACTGCGAAAAAAAACACATACTGATGTAGCGGCTGCGAACAGTTTCTTGTGTGGGTGCGGAGCACTCTCAGAGCAAAGAGAATAAGGACGTTGTTATACGTATATAAAAATGAGATAGCAAGAAAGCAACGAAAATTGTGTGAACTTGTGTAGAGTATGTACGAACATAACAATGTATGTATGTACATGTGTCTGTTGCTTTGCATTCTCTATTTTTTTGTGGGAATAAAACAAAAACTATTAAGCAAGAAAATAATGAAACGTGTGCTTGCAATAGCCTTTAAATAATTTTAAGTATTAATTTTATTTAAATGTAACATCATCATATGATTGTACGCTGTTTTCTATTTTCCAATGTAAGATTTACTAATGTGTTCATAGAAATCGAACAGGTACCGTGTAACAAAAAGGTGTTAACACATCGCCAGTGAGTTCAAACACTCATTGGATTTTTTTACTTTTTCGCATCCGTTTCGAACTCGCAAGGGACTTTATATTCGAATCCGTTTCGGGTGGGGTTTTTTAATCAATATGGATTTGAGGCGGATTTAATTTTATTAATTTTTGCGGATTCGAAAGGGATTCCTTCTAAATTTCGTTATCAGCCGATTTACTTTGCAAGCCAATATTTGTGTTTTAACACCTCAGATGTGAATCTGCGACATTACAATTTTTAGTCAAAAATATTCATCAGTGATCCCTTGACCGAAATACGAGCCTGGTTCCGTCATGATATGGTTGCGATTTCATATCTGCTTCCCCAAACTCACATTTCGCTTTCCAATATTTTTACGTATATTTCATATTTAACGGGTTCGAAACGGATCCGCCAAATAGCAATTTCACTGATTCTTTTTTTATGATTTTATGGACTCGAACCGGGTTTGAAATGGATCCGATTTGTTGTAGTTTTATGCAGTCATAACGGGTTTAAAACGGATCCATGAAATAGCATTTCACTGATTCGTTTTTATGTTTTTATGGACTCGTAATGAGTTCGAAATGGACCCGCCAAATCGCACTTTGGCTCAATCCCTTTTTAATGTTTTTACGGACTCGTACCGCGTTCGACAACTCACATTTCGCTTTTTATACTTTTGCGCACCCTGGTTACGGGGTCATTAATATTAGCGCTACGCCAGATCCTGGAAAAGACCCACGAAAAACAAATCGATACATACCAACTTTTTGTCGATTACAGAGCTGTTTTCGATAGCCCCATACGGGGAAACAGTACGAAGCTATGTCTGAGCTTGGTATTCCGGCAAAACTGATCCGCCTCTGTAGAATGACGCTGACCAACATCAAATCAGCAGTGAAAGTGGGGAAAGACCTCACTGAACCATTCTGTACCAAGCGAGGACTTAGACAAGGCGACACACTTTCGTGCAATCTCTTCAACATCTTAATGGAGATACTATTGAGAAAGGCTGCAGTAGCTACGAACAAGACCATCAACATGAAAAGCCATATGTTGCTGGCGTATGCTGACGACATAGACATCATTGGGCGAAATTTGCGAGAGGTTACTGCAGTATTTTCAAGAATCGAAAAGTAATTAGCGAAGTTGGGTCTTTCTGTTAATGAGGGCAAGACAAAATTGATGGTGTCACCGACCAGAGAAACCTCTCGACTTGGTCCGCACTTGAACGTTGACAACCGATTTAATTTTGAAGTGGTAGTTGAATTTATCTACCTTGGATCTGCCGCGAACAAGGACAACAACGTCAGCCTGGATATAGATAGGAGAATTGTGCTTGCAAATAGATGATATTGTGGGCTCAGCAAGCAGTTTAGGAACAGAGTCCTGCCTCGACGGGCAAAAGTCCAGCTGTATCAGACTTTCATTTTACCTGTCTTGACATAGTGCTCCGAAACTTGGGTCATATCGCAAGCGGATGAAAAACACCTGGGAGTTTTCGAGAAAAAAATTCTCCGTTGAAGATATGGTCCTGTTAGAGAAAACGGCGAGTACCGACGTCGATGGAACGAAGAGCTATGTAGTCTATATTCTGACGTGGATATAGCTAGGCGAATCAAATTAGGCCAATTGCGTTGGCTAGGCCATGTTGTCAGAATGAATGAAGATGAGCCAGCGCGAATGGTTTTCGATAACATACCCGATGGAAGCATGAAAAGATGATGACCAAGGCTCCGCTGGAAAGACCAGGCAGAAGAATCCCTCCGTATTCTTGGTATAACCAACTGGCGAGAAAAGGCGAAGGATAGAGCCAGTTGGAAGAATATGTTGAAATTTGTTTGTTTAATTACTATGTGTAAGACGTCTGACCTCATGAGGTAAAAGTAAGTAAGGTTACGGGGTCGAAACGGATCCACGTCCGTTTTTGTGCACATTGGACGATGACATACTTTCCATCTGCTAGGGAGCAGCAACATGTCCCCTCTCATAATTGTTCGCTCAAACATATCTTCACTGGGAATACGAAGAGGTCACAATTTTTGTCTGTAAAGCGATTTAGTTTGATGCTCGACGTTTTTGTGGCAGCCATATTCACCAAGTGCTGCTGCTTTTGCCTGAAATTTAAATGTTTATCAAATTGTTCATTGGGTAACAACACAACATTCTCTATACCATTCAACTGCAGCATAAAAACCAAATAAAGAATATGAGCAAAAAAAAACACTGAAGAGCCATAAGTGCCAATTATACATTTCCCACATACAAAGTACTGAGGGTTAAACGACGAACGAAAAAGGGAACAGTAATGTCACCGCGTGTGAGGTAGCGGTGGTATGCTGAGGATTTTTTGATGTGGGTGTGTATGAGTTTTTGTTATGCATTGTCCTTATATTCACACATTTGCAAATGTGCACTTGAAATGAACAGAAAATGTACTCTGGCCAATACATCAATGATTGGCAGTAATCAAAAAAGAAGAATAGAAATTTAAAAAACAATTATAAAACTAGATCGGAACCAGCTTTAATTGAAACCCGCTTTCTTAACATAAAATGTATTCAAATTAGTTCAGTCGTATGTACTCGTAAGTTGCACTACTACTGAACATGGGAACGCAAGGTCTAGTAATTCACACTATTTCTGTCAACTACATGGATGACGATTTATTCGCTTAGTAACGACAACGATTTCGTTTCAAGCCCCTTACAAATGCTTTTGGAAGTACAACATTTATAGTTCGCGGTATTCAAATCATATCAAATTATCTCAGGCAAAATGGAGTTCGCAGGATATGAGTTGTCGGCAACGCATGCGCTCGGGAGTAGTAAAGAAAACTAGAAATCCAATCGGTTACGCTCTTGAGATGGTGCGAAAAAACGTGCAGGACAACAACTCATGACTATGTGCGTTCTGTACGAATCATTGAATCCTAATCGCGTGCACACATGGATTGTACAACAGTCCACTACTAACACTCGCCCCAAACCCCTTTGCCGTAGATACTAAACATCTGCATGAATTCATTCGTACAAAGAATGGACGACCGCATTCATGAATATTTCTTGTTTCTCATTGTGCAACAATGTCTTTGAATGAATGCAGCCACTGAAGTTGTATTGTACTTCGTTGTGCTTCTTCTGCCGAAGATTGTATTCATGCGTTCCATATAACGATCAAACTCGGACTCAAAACATTCAATAACACAGAGAACAAAATAGAAAGAGCATATATAGGCAGAGGCGAAACTTCCAAAAGCAAAAAATTTTCTATTTTAAAATTGATAAATTAAACAAAACATCACTTGAGGTGTCAGGGGCGACCCGGTTGGAATTAGGTTCCTTTCGCTACATATTATGTACTAGTTAGTTCCAACACGCCTAAGGCGCCCGTTGAAAAATACGATCATTTAAATGGATCTTTAAGAAAAGATACTTTTTGTAAAATGATAAATTTTTATTAAGAAAATTTTTTTTTTTTTTAAATGTAGTTTTTTAAAGTATATTTTAGGTCCTTTTTGTAAAAATATGTATAATAAGATCTTCAGTAATTTTTCCTGTTCAAGATCAATTTTTTTGAAAAAGTACTTTTCTAACAAAAAGTACATTTTCATTAAATATATTATTAAAAAAAATATATTCCATCATAATAATCACTTTCACATTATTTTTTTTTTAATAATATATCCTATGAAATTGTATTTTTTGTTATAAAAGTACTTTTTCATATAAAGTGATTATGAACCGGAAAAATTATTGAAGAACTTAATATCTTAAATATCGAATAATAAAACTAAAATGGAAGAAATTATATTTTAACGAAAAGGTAATTTTTTAAACAGAGGTACTCTTTTATAAAAAACTAATACTTATTTTAAGAAAAAGTACTATTTATAAGCAGAAATACTTTCTGTGAGGAAAAAGCCATAAGAATATAATTTTTTTTTACAAAGAAGTACTTTTTTAAGAACGAGTACTTTTTAAGGAAGTGGTAGTCTTTTTAGGAAAAGGTTATTTTTTAAGAATAGGTAATTATTTTCAGAAAGGCTACTTATCTCAAGAAAAGAAAAGGAAAGATATTATTTTATTTTGAAGAAAAGGAACTTTTAAGAAAAGGAATATTTGTAAGAAAAGGTACTTTTTTAGAGAATGTATTTTTTTGAAGAAAAGTTTTTTTTTTAACACATGGGAATTTGCGGGATGGAGGCTAAATGAAAAAATGTTAAGCAACTTTTCTTTAATTACTTTATTACAACCCATTATTATCAAATATATTGGGTACTTTTGGTTTGGTTTGGTTTAAAGGGAAGTTTTCTAGTTGGAGCCTGTGTATTACATATTGTAGTTTTGAACCCAATAAAAATTAATGTTAGAAAAGCCAAAGTGCAAAACTGGCAAACCCATGAAATACAACCCTGAGCTTGGAATTACATTTGGCAGCACACTTACTCTTACACTCATACCATAGATAGAGGAAATAAGTAGATATCGCACTGGCGTTGTCAAGTACTGACACTAGGTGCTGTGTTGTCGTTTTGTAACTCTCATTGACGTTTCTCATAACATTCATTGACGTTTATTCAACACTGTGGGACATTTTTTCAATACAAAACTATTATCATTTTCCAGGTAGTGCTATTGGAACTACTAATTACATATTTTTCATGTCGTTGTGTTCCCCACTTTCAAATTCAAATGTATTATGGGTATGTGCTTTTTTTGGTGTACTATTATTGTTGGATTTGTTGGTGTTGACTTTTCAGGCATCGACCCACCAAAGAAAAACAAAATGCCCGTTGATGTTGCTTACAACACCTACTGCTATCACCTGTTCTGAATACATCTTGCAAGGTATTTTTTGTTTCGGATGAAACGTTATAATTATTGCTTTCAGCTCCATCTAGAAAATATCCCATTGAACAAGAAATTTCCCAAGGAGTGTGCGATATCTAGTTTTTTTCCTTTATCTATGACTCGTAGTTTTAGGTTGGTTTGTGTCTAGACCAGTGGTCACCAAAAAGAGAATACTAATCAAATGTGAATGTATTGGTGTATTTGTACTGAATCCAGAACAAAGCGGCATGACCATTCTTCGTTGAAAGCTAATGTGCTACTGAATGAAATTTTCTTCTCTCATACGCTCTTTGATATGCTTTTTGTTGACGTTCGTGTTGTGTACGTGTAAAAAGCCGATCGTGTTCGGTGACCACTGGTCTAGACTAACATATCAGGGGATATATTTTGGTTAATGTGAAATTTTCTAGGTGGAGCCTGTTTATTACACATTAGGAAATTTAGAAAATCCAAAGAAAATAGGTTTAAAAAATAAGATTTTCTTAAAAGTAAATTTTCTCAAAAAAAAAACTATTGATATTTTTTAACAATCTACCTTTTATTAAATAAATACCTTATCTTAAAGAAGTTCCCTTGCTCAAAAAAGTAAATTTTCTTACAAAAAGTATTTTTTTTAAATAAGTACCTTTTCTTAAAAAAGTACATTATCTTACAACAAATCGTCGGCTAAACGTGCAAAAGTGATAAGTCCACTTTTAGAAATTTTTCAGGAGACACAAAAAACTTTTTAAAAAATATTTCTGTAAATATTTATAAAAACTATAAATACACAGCTTTGTTATATCCGTGGAGACTTCAGAGGCTTAGTAGATTGTTCCATTCATGCGAAAATCTTAATTTATAATAAATGTCTCTCTCTCTCTGCAGTATACTTTATTGCTTGTATATCTGTCACCTTTGAGTCACCCGTACCGCGGCCAGGACGAATTGTTTTAACAAAATTAACATTCTTAAACGATTTAAAAACTGTATGGTACAAATAGGTCACATCATACGGTACAGGTACTACAGGTACATCAATGTTTCTATTCTTCAAAGCCCGTTCATTACAAGAATGTACACTGTCGGCCTCCGTTTGTGTATGGCCTGTTTCCAGTATTTTTTGCTCAATGCTGATTTTGTTTGTAATTGCTGTGTTAAGCAAAGCGTTTGACAATGAACAGTTACGATTTTGGTAACAGCATCCGTCGCTTTAGAAAATTATGTTAACGGACTCGATATTCTCTTGTAAATTAGATAACACCTTTCGTTCAGTGAAGTAAACGCACGCACTTGCAATATCTTCGGAGGTTAATCCGCCCTCGGCCTCGTTCCATAAGAAGCAATACGCTTCCTTATTTAGCTGACATTAGACTTCGATGCCATCAAAAGAGCTTGCAGGTCAACTGTAAACACGAATGGCTGTTCCATTTTATCTCAATTTTTTTCCTCTCCGGCTTCATTTTTTTTCTTGGTGCAATATGTAGTTCTCTGGTGAATAATTTTCCACATTATGGCGTGAACAATAATCGCACTGATCTATTTTGGGTGTGTATAAGACGAGATTTTTAAATTCAAATGTATTATTAAAAACTGTTAAGGAAAGAAGTCATAAATCATTGCCTTTGGACGCCATTCTGACAAAAGGTACGTTTTGGTACATTGAGATCGGCAATAATGTGATTCCGTTGTTAGAAGAGAATCAAAAAACTTTCCTAGCTCTTGCCGTTGATCTGATTGTGCACGTACTTTTGTCATTGGTTTTTTGCGTAAAGGCTTTCCCACCCATTTATTTCATGACAGTATTTCTGCCAATATTTAATGTATCCAAGTATCGGCACACACGTAAATTGTTATTATTGACTTTCGGGTGATACTGAAGTGACTGACTTCTCTTAGACACAGTTTCTATGACACGGTGTCGTGGCCTTTTTGGTGAAATTGAATAAACTAAGCTTTTGATGTGTTAACATCTATAGCGGCGTTTAGGGACTAAATCTATCAAAGTCAACAAATGCAAACTACACACAGACAGGTTTTCTGCTGCTGCTAAAACCAGACTTTATGCTGCTGCTAAAACCAGATTTTATGCTGCTGCTAAAACCAGATTTTCTGCGACTGCGAAAGAGAATAATGACGTGTTAAACAAAAATGAGCGAGCAAGAGAGCAATGAAAGAGTGGTGTGGCAGGGGTGAGGCAAACGAAATTGTGTCTATAGCATATGTATTACCATAATAATGTATGTATGTACATGTGTCTGTTGCTGTTGTTGAACGGAGATGTAAAGCATAGCCACGCAAAATTTCATTTGCAAGTCTTGCGCAGTCGACGTTATGGTGACACACTAATACGTCCGCTACTTCGTACAAAGTATGTGTGATGTTGTGTGTTTGGCTGTTTCGTTGCTGTTGATATGGCAAACATGTGGTTATGTGACACATGTATACGTCAGCTACTTCGGACAAAGTACGTGTGATGCTGTGTGTTGCTATGGCCAAACAAAGCGAGCCATTTGATGTTCAGCATTGCCCGGTGTATACAAAAAAACTATTATTTTTTATTTTCCAATGTAACATTTACTAATGTGTTTAAAGAAATCGAACAGGTACCGTGTAGCAAAAAGGTGTTAACACATCATCCGTGAGTTTGAACACTCATTGATTTTTTTACATACAATTTCCTTTCGCCCCAGCTCATTTGCCAAAATTCTTTAAATAAATCGTGCCATACCGACTCTGTGATATGTCAGCATTTTTGTATGTACCCACTACCTTTGTCCACGCAATCGCATCACTGTTTGAGCGATCTTGCATTTTTGACTTTGTCATAATTCCAAACCGCAGCTTCTTTTCTTTTACCAAAGTATTGTTTACCACTATGGCGAAAATTTACATTTTTCACTGCAAACCATTTGTTATTTTTTGTCTCCTTTCTTCTTTGGAGCTTTTTACTTCTGATACGAAGCTCATATGAATCTTCAGAACTGCTGTGAATTTCATACGGTACTAATCCGACAACTCCATCGTCACATTCATTACCAAAATCAGCGTTAGCATCCATGAACTCCTAATTTTTTTTATAATGTTTATAACTTAATTATAAAAAGTTATTAATGAATTTAATACATTTACCTCTAAATTGTAGACAGTTGCCAAAGTCTGCGCCAAAATTAATGAAACTGCTAATGCAAAATGACGGAATGAGTACGTTCAGTGGACTTAGCACGCGCGCTTTTTGGCGTTGAGGGAGTTAGCTTATTGGCACATCATTGCCAAACAAGAGTTACAATTAAAAAATTTACAAATATTTTTTTTTATAATTTGTATTTCTTATTTACCTATCGAACTGCATCATTAACTCAAATATGAAAAAAGTGGACTTGTCACTTTTGCGCGTTTAGCCGACGAAATTACCTTTAAAAACTTAAAAAACTACCTTTTCTTCAAAGAGTACCGGCTCTTGTACATGAGATCCTGGGTTCCAACCCTGCTCTGACCACCTTCAAATTTCTTTCAGCGGCGGTCACCTCGCATAGTGACGGCGACTGTATCGAGTATATAGCCATGAAAAAGCTTCTCAAAATACCGTTCGGAATCGGTGTAAAACTGTAGGTCCCAATCAGTGAGTGAAAACTGGAAAGCGCACAGCTCAGTGATTGTGAGAAATATCTCCCCGGTCCCTTCATGGGATGTAATGGGAAACAATTTATACATTTATTTATAGATGAATTGGTCTACCTTGGATCCCCCGTGAACAAGGACAAGAACGTCAGCCTGGAGATAGATAGGAGAATTGTGCTTGCAAATAGATGCTATCTTGGGCTCAGCAAGCAGTTTAGGAACAAAGCCCTCTCTCGACGGACAAAAGTCCAGCTACATCAGACTCTCATTTTACCAGTCTTGACATATGGCTCCGAAACTTGGGTCATATCGCAAGCGGATGAAATACACCTGGGAGTTGTCGAGAGAAAAATTCTCTGTAATATATATGGTCCTGTTAGGGAAAACGGCGAGTACCGACGTCGCTGGAACGCAGAGCTATATAATCTCTATTCTGACGTGGACATAGCTAGACGAATCAAAGTGGGCCAATTACGTTGGCTAGGCCATATTATCAGAATGGATGAAGATGTGCCAGCGCGAAAGGTTTTTGATAACGTACCCGATGGAAGCAGGAAAAGAGGACGACCAAGACTCCGCTGGAAAGACCAGGCAGAAGCATCCCTCCGTATCCTTGGTGTTACCAACTGGCGAGAAAAGGCGAAGGATAGAGCCAGTTGGAAGAATATATTGAAATTTGTTTGTTTAACTAATGTGTGTAAGACGTCTGGCCTCTTGAGGTTGTAAACTAGTCAATAAAAGTAAAGTTCCCCAGAGTCTTGGTTTGATAAAAAAAATAAAAACAAACTACATTATCCAGTATTCTGCTCACCGTTAGAGAGCTCTTCGCAAAAACTTGCATAATCTGAAACCACAATGTGTAAAATAGTTTCGAAGTTTGAAACCTCTACAATTTTACTGCGGACACCCTAAAATTACTACCGTCCATTGTGCCAATTCATGCAATTGTACCGTGTTCAAAATCTATATCAAAATGTGCATAGAGAGTTTCAAAGTATGACAAGTTTTATATTTTAAGTGATTTGTTTTTATAATTAAGTTTCGTTACAGTCAAATTTTTATTTTGAAACTTCGTTTACAATAACATTTCTACAGGCAAAATTTCATTTAAACCATTTATTTACAAATTCCCTTTCATAAATTTCTCCTTGCATAGAATCCTTCACGTCACTGTCCCTGTGTCAAAATCAACTCAATTTTCGATTTATATTTTCCCTCCCCTTTTCTTCTTTCTTCCCCCCACCAACCATCTAATATTATTATTGTTGCTGTAGCTTTGATCAAAAATCTCACCCATGAAAGAACTGGAAAACTGTTAATTTAAAATCAAAGCAAATTTACAAAACGAATCAGCCATATGCACAACATTTACATTCGCATTTACAAATGTATAAAATCAAACATAACCATACATACATACATGTCGACAAGGCAGTGTGTGTGTGTGTGTGTGTGGATGTGTGTGTGCAAATCTATGAAAGTGAAAGAGTGTATGTGCTTAGAGGTTTGCAATTGTATGTATGTGTGAATATGGATGTGCTTATAATTGGGGATGTTCATTAGGTTGAAGCGATTTGTAACTTTTTCCACAAATAATTTAAAATTGTCTACCCTGAGTTTACACGAGACAAGACAATTTAAAATATGTATTAACTGCCGAATTTATTGTCTTCCAAAATCAGAGACAGAGATTAGAACAATGAGGGAAGTGTGAGTGTACTAGTAAACAAAAGTGTGATTTTATTCCTATTGTCTCAGCAAAACTGTTTCGTGTTAACGCCAGGTTGCATTGTACAAATTTTACGCAATGCATCAAAATGTGTATTCACTGTAATGGAAGCTATTCTATGGGTATGTTCAGTGTACATGTAAATAGAAATTTCTGATGGACAGCCTTAATCCAAATATGTCGATAGTACGAAATTTGAGTGGATGTGATTATCTACTCGTTTACGATTGCCATGAATCCCAAAAAAATATCTTCACTAATATCAAGATAATTTGTATATCGACTATGACCACTAATTGCAAAATAACAAAAATAAAAAAACAAATATGATAATTTATTCGACCCTTATTGTCATTTATTTAAAATGAAAATATTCGAGCGTTAGGTCAATATTTGAAATTCTTTTATTTTCAATATTTCGCTACCCATTGGGTAGCATCGTCAGGAAGATACACAACAATTACGCATTAAAAATCAGTACATAAATTTCAGTCGGGTGGACCGACTTAATCATACTCTCGCCCTAAGTCAGAGATTACTGTAGGATTCCTGTTAAAAAACGCATATATTCAACAGTAGCCATTTTGAATTAGGAGATTGACATTGCGCTAAATATTATTTAATACCCAAAGGATTTAGGATTCTAAGTGGTTTTGGGAAATTTTTTGGACTACCAACCAATTGCTCTCCCAGTATTTATATGGGAGGTACCAAAATGGACATAGCAAGTTGTTGGCAAAATTTTGATCAGTGCCAAATTTTATTAAAATCGGTTGTGATATATCGGAGATTGGCACGGAGCAAAATTTTGATCAGTGCCAAATTTTATTAAAATCGGTTGTGATATATCGGAGATATCGAGTCAGAAAACCGCAAATACACCCATTTTTGTGTGACAGGTACAAATCTGGTCGTGGCATAGTTGTCAGTTATTAATTACACAGTAAATTTTAGCAAAACATTGCTTAGTACCGAATTTTATTACGATCAGTTGTAGTTTACCAGAGTTAACGCGTCGAGCAACCAGTCATCCGTCAAACTTTTGTATGGGAGGTACCAGAATGGGTATGACAAAACCGCACATTTTTTTTATAGGACAGTGATTTTTGACAAAATATTTACTAGTAGAAAATTTCATAAAGATTGGTTCGGTTTTGCGGGACTTCTCATGCCAAACAACCAGAAGGCCAAACAACTTTTGTATGGGAGGTACCAAAATGGGTGTGGCAAAATCACCCTTGTTTTAATCGTTGATTGGCGTTTGATGAATTGAAGCCTTATACCTAATTTCATTAAAGTCGGAAGTGATTCAAGCGATTTATCGGATTGAGAACCGTGACAAACACCAGTTTTGTATGTGAGGTACCAGAGTGGGCGTGACAATCTTGCTCATTTCCTCCAGTTAAGTAGACATTTACAGATTGATAACCAATGTGTGAGTTGAAGCTAATCTCATGTACCAGAAGAAATGTTTGGAAGAAATATGATTTTGTCCTAAATGTATGTATGCAATAAAGTATGCAATAATTTGTATTGAAATTTTGCGATAGCGCAAAAAAGTATGCAATATTTTGCGGTAATAATGCAAACAACGTGGAAAAATATTTCCATTAATGCTGCAAATATATCTTATCATACGTGACTTTTTTGTTTTTGAATAACTGTAGAAACTGAATTAAAATAGGCCTTCATTAGAAAATGATGTCGGAGGTCAGCGACATCTATAGGACAATGAAGTACTCGTCTTTTTCTCGAGGTTATCTTGGTTGTCTTTGTCTCGAGGTTATCTTTAATATTTGCTCTCAACTTTGGGATTTTTTATTTATATGGAGGTCTAGTGTCCATCCACTTTATAGAAAATGTTAAAAAAGGATTTCGGTTTACGAGCTTCTAAGATTCATCTTGTGCACAACTAGAATTAAACCCAAACGAGCATCCTGTGCGGCGCCAATTCGGTCAATGGGCAGACGCATAAATTGATATTGATTTTGATATTTCTTACCAAATTTTGTTGAGCGTTGAAGCTCATTTTTGAGCTTTAATTTTAATTAATTTTCATTGGAGTGAAATTAACCTACAAGCTTTTGTACAAACACCATTACACTCACAGAAAATTACTGTTTGATGCGCTTTATGGGGCAGCGCAGTCATTGTCCATATGTCGCCAAAAACAAGGATGGACAGAATGTTACTGTCAACGGTGAATCGTGTAGATAAGGGATTACAAGTTTTTTCGTACCTAAGTTGTTTGGCATTAATCTTGCTGACATGTGGTTCGAACTGGACGGAGCCACATGCCACATAGCTTACGCTACAATTAAATTACTCAAAGAAACTTTTGATGAACGAACAATTTCACGTAATATTCCTGTGAATTGGCCACCAATATCGTGTTATTGCACCCCCTTGGATTGTTTTCTTTAGCGTTATATGAAGTCAGTCGTCTACGCCGAGAAATCAGAAACAATCTAGTGTCTGGGAGTTAACATTCGACGAAACATTTGTGAAATACAGCAGCAAATGCTGCGAAAAGTGTGTGCAAAATTGGAGTTCCGGATTGAGCCATGTATGCCAGCCAGCATTTGAGGGCACATGACCCAAATTATATTGAAGTATTGCTGGCATAATTATCCATCCAATAAAGCCAGTTTAATTGAGACAGTATGTTTTTTTATATTCCAGGCCAATGTTTTTGTTTTTTGAATAAATCTTAACAGGTACAATATGTTTAATAATATTTTACTGCTTGAAATTTTGGTTTATAACAATTATGTATGAAATATAATATTGTCTCTGGCCTCTGAGCAAATGTGTGCTGGAACATAAAAAACACCCTGTATTAAAAATATTTTTCTGTGCATTATTTGAATGTAAAGTTTTGTAACTCTCAAAAAACACCATTTATTTGACCGAGCCAGCAGCATGCACGATTCAACATTTCTGGCACCTACGTGCTAAACTGCACCTCCAACACTCTCCCCCATGGAACAACCATTAAGCATTCCTTCAAGGCGGACAACTGCAATTTATGCAATCATCTCCTAAAATCCCTCAGGACATCACTTCAGCTCTTTCTCTTCTCCATTCCGCGAAGTTCCATCAGGGCGCTCATGACAAACTTCTGAACGGCGCAACATTCATCTACATTACCTAACATATGTTCGATAATTACCTGATATCCAGTTTCATCATTAATATGATGAGTGTCTCTGGATATATATTTTTGAAGAATTCACCAAAAACATACCAAAAACGTCTGCTGATGAAGATCTTGGCAAGATCCGAAATAGCTATACAGACAGCCTTGGTATCATTGGAACATTTTTATGCTCGACTTTTTTGAAAGTAATATAAAGATAATATGCTTTATATTATTTAAAAAGGTCTTGAGCTTGAATAAATTTATAAGTACTGATATCCAGTCGCAGATCGGTTATATTCTCTGAGCCTGGTGTATTTAAATACAACGTCCTCCTCCTGCTTCACACGGGATTACCGTTAAGCATTCCTTCACGAAGGACGGTAGCAATTTATGCAATCACCTTCCGCTCGACGAAGTTCCATTAGGGCGCTCGTGACAAACTTCTCAACGTCGTTTCATCCACATGGACTCCTCAACATATATTCGATCGTTATAAAATATCTTGTCACAGATGGGATATATTCTCTGAGCGTTGCGCATTTAAATAAAAAAAATCATTGAGTGTTCGAACTCACGGATGATGTGTTAACACCTTTTTGCTACACGGTACCTGTTCGATTTCTATGAACACATTAGTAAATGTTACATTGGAAAATGAAAAATAATAGTTTTTTTTGTATACACCGGGCAATGCTGAACATCAAATGACTCGCTTTGTTTGGCCATAGCAACAACAACGAAACAACCAAACACACAACATCACACATACTTTGTCCGAAGTAACTGACGTATACGTGTGTCACATAACCACATGTTTGCCATATCAACAGCAACGAAACAGCCAAACACACAACATCACACATACTTTGAACGAAGTAGCTGACGTATTAGTCGTCGTCGACTGCGCAAACCTGCAAATGAAATGTTGCGTGGCTATGCTTTATATATCCGTTCAACACCAGCAACAGACACATGTACATACATACATTATTATGTTAATACATACGCTATAGACACAATTTCGTTTGCCTCACCCCTGCCACACCACTCTTTCATTGCTCTCTTGCTCGCTCAGTTTTGTTTAACACATCATTATTCTCTTTCGCAGTCGCAGAAAATCTGGTTTTAGCAGCAGCATAAAGTCTGGTTTTAGCAACAGCATAAAATCTGAATTTGATAGATTTAGTCCCTATACGCCGCTATAGATGTTAACACATCAAAAAGTGTACGACATCCTTTTCCTGATCCACACTGAAGTGGCATGTGGCTGAGCTGCCAGTTAAGAATTGGGTCAAGTAGTAGTTAACTCTCCCTGCTACGTCTGTGTCCACACTGATATGCTAGGAATAAGAGCTGATGAGATCAGGGGTATGTAAACGCTGAAAATCTGTAATTTGTTCTAGTTTGGTTTCATAAAATCTAGTATTCCTGTGTCACAATATATTGTGTTTGCCGTTCAATGTTGCATGTTATATGTGTTGGAGATTCAAATACAGCTTTATTTTTGATTCAAATACAGCTGTGTTTGGTGCAATGTTTACTCCATTTGTTGGCGCTATGCTCTGTCCAGCTGATCTAATAACACAAACTGGAATATGATTGAATGATTGATACATGACGTCTCATACATTTCTCTTTCAAATATTTTTCTAATTTAAAATTTTGATGTTTTTAAAAGTTATGAACTATTGACAGACAACTCAACTGTTGATTAGAAAATAAATTATCTAAACTAATTCCTTGTAGGATACAACAACCTACCGCTGAGTGAGAATACGCAAAACGATACACCCTACAAGTATATCTGTGCATGTAAATTTGATTTTGAATGAAAATCGTGTACATCTACATAAACACGTACATACATATGTATATACATATGTTTATGATATGAAATCGAAAATCAAATCTATATTTGCCAATCTAAACAACAGCAACAACACTGGCAACAACCTCAGCAACCTCAGCAAACGCAACAAATCCAACGTCAAAGCCAACATAACTCGAACTCGTACAAGTTCTTGTGTATTGGTTGGGCTACCTTGGTTCCCACCGCACAAAATAATTGTTATCCATTTCCCATTACTGCCCTAACTGATTGGAGAATCTTCTCTAATAGACACAGGTGTTGTGGAGGGGAGTTTATTGTTTCCACTTGATACAGATATCGACTGCATAAGTAACAGGGATGAGGACCCTTCCCGTAAGTAGGGAGAGTTCTGAGTTAAGCGATTTGGGTCAAACTAATGAAGACATACCGATGTAAATTTGCTCCCGTAAGAATTTGTTAATAACAATTAGGGGTTGTTGTACTCTTACTTGAAAGTAAACAGGATATCCAATGGATAGCTGCAGGACAATAGTGAATATATGAAATATATGTACATATGTATGTATGTAGAATAAATCAGCAGGATGCAAATTACACAGATACAATTGCGAATAGTGAGTATTTCAGTGTAAAACGGATTACAAATTTGACATTCATAAGCATCATAGTTTTTTTTAATGAGCCATTTAATTACATCAAAATGAAATATACTATACAGGGTACTTCAGCCAATTTCTAATGATAGATTGTAGCACTTCCGATCTCTTTTATCCAAAATAGTATCTAGGACTATAAGGTCTTAGTTCTGAGAAAAGACCATTAAAAATCTGGAAAAGTTGTGATTGCCAGCTATAAATATTATGCCATTGTCGGTGGACACGCGCTGAAAAAATCGATCACCGTAACATATTATCAAACACACTCTGCAGAAACCTAGTCTATGTTTGGAATATACACCAAATATTCATGTAATTCCAAGTCCTAAACTCACTTATATTTAAAGTCATACATTGCTTGCTAAAATGTATACTTTTACGTTGAGCCATGTGTGTGTTTCGCCGCAAACATCCATATATTCACATTGAAGCATTCATATGTTTCCTCCCAAAACAAACAACTAAAACGCAACAGATTTGTCAACATAAGAAATACTCAATTCATTTGCACACGCATTCGGGGATACTTATAAAACACTGACTGAGAGAATAATGCAAAAATACAGTTATACAATTGGAATAACATTAACTTCGGCTGAGAACAATCTCTATTTGTCTCTCCTTTATAATTTTGCTCTCGAAAGAGAACAGCGCTGTATTTGCATTACAAACAAATTCGTATTTGGAGGACAAACATATACACGCAGAAAAAAACTGTCTCTCTAACATATTCTCCCAAACATATTCTGCAGAAACCATGTATATGTTTGGAACATACTTCAAACAATTAAATGTATGCAAGTCCGAAACTCAGGTGTATTTAAACGCAAACATTAGCATGTTTACTGACAAATATGTATGCTTTTACGTGGAAACATATGCGAGCTTCATCCCAAACATCCATGTACTTACGTGGAAGCATTCGCGTGTTTCCCCCAAACCCCCAAATACTTACGTGGAAACATATGCGTATTTTCTTCCATATATAATAATGTTTAGAAACGAATCATTCTATCTTTCTTTATTTATTATAATTAATTTTATCAATATATATCCACATTTACAAATAATTAATACAAAAAAATTAAATATTTAAAATTACCCTGTTTTCATTTACTTGCATTGAATGCATTACTTTTTTTGCTGAAATGAGAATCTGCTGTTCTGTTTCTTTTCCTTCCTAGTCTCCTTGTTGCCCTCACATTTTTGTTTTCAGAAGGTTTCAGCTATGCGTTGGTTATCACTATGCGTTGGTACACATACAATATATTTATATACAAATCTAGTTCATGCAAGACAAGCGTTTATTAATTACTTGCGTTTTTTACAAATGGTCCGCCATTCCGATTTGTTCTGGGGCAGAAGAAGGGATTTACGTTGTTGCCCTTTCCAGTTTCTTTCCTCAAAATCGTTTCTCACTCTGGTAGCACACATACATATACGCGAAACACATACACAAAAACCAAGCAACATCACAAACCATTTAACCGACCGAACGTTTGTTAATTCTTTTTTAAATGATTAAGCGCTTTTGATATCCTCTGTCCGATGAACCTTTGATGACTGAATACATAAAACTAAAACGCAATACATCAGCCAAAATAAGAAACACTGACTTCATCTGCAATTTACACGCACATTCAGGAATATTTATGCATCACTGCGAGAGTAATGTAAAAATACAGATACACACTTACAAGATATACACAATCGTTGCCCCTCTTTTATTATCTCCTCTCGAGCGAGCATAAACAGTGCAACAAACACGGCTGTATTTATATCACAAACACAGATATATTTGGGTCGCAAACACATATGTATGTGTTAAAATATTAATCATTGTGTCTCAAACATGTAATATTGAATAGCAAACAGAAAGCGTTTGGGCACAAGTATATTATATTTGCGACAAGCTCCAAACACATGTTATGTTTTCATTCAAACTACAAAAAACGACAGATTTTTCAGCGTGTATATTGTAACATTCTAATCATTGTGTCTCAAACATGTAGTATTGAATAGCCAACATAATGTAATTGGACAAAAGTGTACGATTTTGGCGACAATCTCCAAACACACGTTATATTTGCAAGCAAATAAAACAAAATACAGATTTTCAGCGTCCAGAGCAAAATATGAGAATTAAATTTTTTAGGGTCATATTCCGGTTAGATTCTCTTTCGGCAACTTGCAAAATACCTAACTGTCTCAGAAGAAATATATCTCATTAACCAATAAACTGTTGTCCCCATTTGGAAAAAACTATACGCTGAAAAAACGGAACCAGTATAATATAGCAGGAACCATGAATATGTTTGCAAGCACTGGTTTCATGAAAACAAGATCTGCTATTTCTTTAATTTTTGCTGTCTGTCACGTTTTCGTTTTCAGCAGTTTTCAACAAACAAAGCAGCATTTGGGTTACAAGTACATATATTACAAACACTTTGGCGAAGTGAAAATTCTAAATGGTAGATTTACTCACGACGTCTCTTTCAGGAAATTCTGCATATTATTGATATTCCATCTGGGAAAGGACTCAACTACAAGCGCGACACGGACCAATATGCACAAGTTTACAGACATACAATTGCCACATTTAGGCGGAAAAATCAAATTGGTTGACAAAAGCTTGCAGCAAAGACCAGTCGTATACTTTTTGTTACCTCACCATGTAATTATATGCATAAATATTATTGTAATTTCCTACTCGATAATCTCTAATAGACAATATTGTACCTGAAAGAAAAATTTTTTGTTTACTGTTTTCACTAATTTTTATAAAATCTTTGTGTTTTTCTTATATTAGATCCTTGAAAATGATCAACAAAGTTCATCGAAATATTGAAAACTAAATAAGTTGCGATGAAAGGAAAATTATACAATTTCGTTTTCTTTTTTCATACCTATGACCTCAACCCGATACTAAAATTGAAAATCATAATACGTCGTTATTAGAGGTGGGCCATTCGATCATTTTCAATATCATCATCGCAATCATTTTTGGCTGGGTACTTTAGTAGAAACGCTTTTTTTCTGATCTGTTTCTGATCTACGGAACATCCGATTTTTTTTGAACTATATGATGCTCATGCACATATTCATCTCCTTACTCCCAAATTTCCTTCTTGCGACAACTGTACTTTATCGACCCAATTTCAGGACTAATTCCTTACAATGGTACCCCAACATAACACTGTGTGCAATATTTTAAGTCATGGAAATATAACCATATACGGACACCACTACGTGATAAAAGACCAAAAATAAAGACCCGTGTCTCCCAGTTTTGCCCAAAGTCATGGACTTTTTTTATAAGCCCCAAAGATTGTGGGCCTCGGTGTCATTCTTGCAAAAAAAAGCGATAATTTTGTTAGGCAAATATCTTGCAATTCGTTCGCAATTTTTATTTACTCTCTGAGGGAAAGTTGTAGTTCTTGTCATAAAAAACAAAAATTGTGAACATATACAATCAAATAAACTTCATCTTTAAAGTCAAAATCTTTAAAACTTTAAAAAATTTGATTTTTTTTACCTTTTTCCCCCTGTTTAGGTCCATAGGTAGGAAACCGTTCAAAATTCAGGGAAACAATCGACTACAAAAATTTACCTAAAATCTCAGTAAACAACTTTCTAGAACATACGAACTTCCTAAGAATGATTCTTATATATGTGCTTATATTATTGAGCTCACTGCTTCGCCTGTGCTGCTGCGGTCGGTGAGATAGCATAGCATCTCAATGTTGAAGTAAACGGTATTAAGAATCATTCCTAGGAAGTTTATATGTTCTAGAAAGTTGTTTATTGAGATCTTAGGTACAATTTTGGGGTTAATTGTTTTCTTAAGTTTTGAACGGTTTGCTACCTATGGACCTGAACAAGGGAAAAAAGGTAAAAAGACATCTAATTTTTTAAAGATTTTTGCGATTTTGGCCTAGAAGATGAAGTTTATTTGATTTTATATGTCCACAATTTATGTTTTTTATGACAAGAGCTACAACTTTCCCTCAGAAAGTAAATCAAAATTCCAAACGGTTTGCACGATACGAGCCTGACAAAATGATCACTTTTTTTCAAAAATGACACCGAGGCCAAAAATCTTTGGGGGCCCATAAAAAAAGTGCTTGACTTTGGGCAAAACTGGAAGACACTAGTCTTTTTTTTTTTTGTCTTTTATCACGTAGTGGTGTCCGTACATGGTTATATTTTTTCGTGTAGCACTGTATAATTTGCACCAACTTACACCCTACTGTCGACATTTAGCAACCATATTTAGTTTTTCCGCGATTCGATTTACTGTTCGTCTTGCGAACAAACAGGCGTCCCCTTCTATCTCCCTTTTCCACTTTATATGATTAATTTTAATATTTTATTATTTATTTTGATTAACTTTTTAAACTACATACGGGAAGTTATCAATAAATTCTACGAGATTTATTATTTTAAAAGGTAAAGTAAATCAAAAAAATCATCTTGGCACTGGTCCTCTTATTGCACGAACAACATCAACTCTGAGTATCTTCAAGATATGTATCTTAGAAAGCATCTTACTAGCGTCAAGCCCAACACTGTGCCAATGCCTGTCTCGATGCGTCTGAAGAGAACGGATGAAGCAGAACCTTTGCCGGTATTGCACAGCAAGGACTCGCAACAGGATGTGCAGGCGTACAATTTAGTGCGTTCGCCAATGACAATACAACCGGGTTCACAGTTGACCGCACAACGGCGATCCAGTGACCACATTTTTGGAGAACTGGTGGTGTTTTCATTACTGGTGGTATAGGAGAAACGTTTGACCTAGAGGTGGTGCAAAACAAAAAATTGATGAGTTCACCCTCTCAAGGGAATAAAGTAAATATACATCCTCAAATACACGCAAGTGATACTAGAGGAATGTCGCCTTACCATACATATGAACTCCTCGCCCTCACACTTGTGTATGAAATTGGTGGTATTGGTGGTAAGAACATCGACGCAGAGTTCACCATCATCCATTGTATCACATTTGTAACATTTCAAGTCATTGATACGTTCCTGGGCAGCTTGGGTACGATGTATAGCAGTGGTTAGTGATTGTCCTGCATCTGTTTATCCACAGGATACACAAAGACAAGATATTAATTGGCAGCAACCAGAAAACGTTTGCATGTGTTTTTCTTACTGGTAAATTGTTTAAAATTAACTGAAATCCATAATATGTGTAGGGCAATCCTTGTGAACATCTTAAAACTAAAAATAAATGTTTTATTGTACTTTTGTTTAGAAAAGACCTGTTTTTTTCAATTATTCGTTATTGCTTCTGTTGAATTAAGGTCTAACTACAATGGAACAAGACAGTCGCAACAATAAATGTCAGAGTAAAGAATGTGCAAAAAGGACCTGCGCACTACACCCGAAGGTATTACCAACAGAAAGTTAGTATAACTTGAAGTTAAACAGACATTAGCCGGGACAACAACCGGTTCTAACATTGAATTGTTTCGAATGCCTTCGAAATGTCGAACAAAAGTTTCGAAATTTGTTGTACAGTACAATTTGCAAGTTAAAGTGGATAAAGCTCTTATCGGAAGTTTTATTCAGGTAAACACCGATTTCGCAAGTTTCCATTTTTCATTTCCATAAACAGCTGATTTTTGTATGGCAAAACATATGTTTGGTGGGTTTGACACCTCAAAAACTTAGAAATCTGGGTATAACTGAGAGCGGCTTTAAGAATATTTTCGTTTTCTTGTTTCCAATGTTAACCTGGTATTAGGTTTGTAATTTAAAGTCAAAAAAAACTATAGGATTAAAAGATTTATTAGATTAGATTGAATTGAATTGAATTGAATTGAATTGAATTGAATTGAATTGAATTGAATTGAATTGAATTGAATTGAATTGAATTGAATTGAATTGAATTGAATTGAATTGAATTGAATTGAATTGAATTGAATTGAATTGAATTGAATTGAAGTGAATTGAAGTGAATTGAAGTGAATTGAAGTGAATTGAAGTGAATTGAAGTGAATTGAAGTGAATTGAAGTGAAGTGAATTGAATTGAATTGAATTGAATTGAATTGAATTGAATTGAATTGAATTGAATTGAATTGAATTGAATTGAATTGAATTGAATTGAATTGAATTGAATTGAATTGAATTGAATTGAATAGAATTGAACTGAATTGAATTGAATTGAATTGAATGGAATGGAATTGAATTGAATTGAATTGAATTGAATTGAATTGAATTGAATTGAATTGAATTGAATTGAATTGAATTGAATTGAATTGAATTGAATTGAATTGAATTGAATTGAATTGAATTGAATTGAATTGAATTGAATTGAATTGAATTGAATTGAATTGAATTGAATTGAATTGAATTGAATTGAATTGAATTGAATTGAATTGAATTGAATTGAATTGAATTGAATTGAATTGAATTGAATTGAATTGAATTGAATTGAATTGAATTGAATTGAATTGAATTGAATTGAATTGAATTGAATTGAATTGAATTGAATTGAATTGAATTGAATTGAATTGAATTGAATTGAATTGAATTGAATTGAATTGAATTGAATTGAATTGAATTGAATAGAATTGAACTGAACTGAATTGAATTGAATTGAATTGAATTGAATGGAATGGAATTGAATTGAATTGAATTGAATTGAATTGAATTGAATTGAATTGAATTGAACTGAATTGAACTGAACTGAATTGAATTGAATTGAATTGAATTGAACTGAATTGAATTGAATTGAATTGAATTGAATTGAATTGAATTGAAGTGAATTGAATTGAATTGACTTGAATTGAATTGAATTGAAGTGAATTGAATTGAATTGAATTGAATTGAATTAAATTGAATTGAATTGAATTTAATTGAATTGAATTGAATTGAATTGAATTGAATTGAATTGAATTGAATTGAATTGAATTGAATTGAATTGAATTGAATTGAATTGAATTGAATTGAATTGAATTGAATTGAATTGAATTGAATTGAATTGAATTGAATTGAATTGAATTGAATTGAATTGAATTGAATTGAATTGAATTGAATTGAATTGAATTGAATTGAATTGAATTGAATTGAATTGAATTGAATTGAATTGAATTGAATTGAATTGAATTGAATTGAATTGAATTGAATTGAATTGAATTGAATTGAATTGAATTGAATTGAATTGAATTGAATTGAATTGAATTGAATTGAATTGAATTGAATTGAATTGAATTGAATTGAATTGAATTGAATTGAATTGAATTGAATTGAATTGAATTGAATTGAATTGAATTGAATTGAATTGAATTGAATTGAATTGAATTGAATTGAATTGAATTGAATTGAATTGAATTGAATTGAATTGAATTGAATTGAATTGAATTGAATTGAATTGAATTGAATTGAATTGAATTGAATTGAATTGAATTGAATTGAATTGAATTGAATTGAATTGAATTGAATTGAATTGAATTGAATTGAATTGAATTGAATTGAATTGAATTGAATTGAATTGAATTGAATTGAATTGAATTGAATTGAATTGAATTGAATTGAATTGAATTGAATTGAATTGAATTGAATTGAATTGAATTGAATTGAATTGAATTGAATTGAATTGAATTGAATTGAATTGAATTGAATTGAATTGAATTGAATTGAATTGAATTGAATTGAATTGAATTGAATTGAATTGAATTGAATTGAATTGAATTGAATTGAATTGAATTGAATTGAATTGAATTGAATTGAATTGAATTGAATTGAATTGAATTGAATTGAATTGAATTGAATTGAATTGAATTGAATTGAATTGAATTGAATTGAATTGAATTGAATTGAATTGAATTGAATTGAATTGAATTGAATTGAATTGAATTGAATTGAATTGAATTGAATTGAATTGAATTGAATTGAATTGAATTGAATTGAATTGAATTGAATTGAATTGAATTGAATTGAATTGAATTGAATTGAATTGAATTGAATTGAATTGAATTGAATTGAATTGAATTGAATTGAATTGAATTGAATTGAATTGAATTGAATTGAATTGAATTGAATTGAATTGAATTGAATTGAATTGAATTGAATTGAATTGAATTGAATTGAATTGAATTGAATTGAATTGAATTGAATTGAATTGAATTGAATTGAATTGAACTGAATTGAATTGAATTAAATTGAATTGAATTGAATTGGATTGAATTTAATTGAATTAAATTAAATTGAACCGATTGCTTTATTGTCAAGTGCTGCACCGTAAAATAATGAAAGACTGTAGGTACGTATCGTAATTTTAAAACATCCTTACGGGATCCTTTATTAGCGGGATATAAAACAGCACCAAAATGGACAATTAAAAAATTACTCTCAATATATTTAACAAATTGACATATTAACGCTTACAGATTTTAATACAATCTTAGGTACTGCAAAGCCTGACGACTCTGTATGGGATACAACTCTCCCACATTATACATCAGGTCCACAATATGGGTAGGCCTTAACATACGCCAAGGCATCAGAGCCATCGTCTGGGGATCACAATCCTGATCACCTTCCATTTCTATGGGCAGTGGAAGTTCATTGAACAACATGCGACCATCCACACTTCGTTGCAGGGTACATGGTAAACCCACTTGATCTGCGAGAGTCTTAAACAGAACAGCTCTTTCGAACTGACAACCTGTGGTAAGGCGACCCAGAGGTATAAAGGTGCAGTGCAATTCCCGAGCCAAGTCCTTTAGATGACATTTAACTGCATGCTGAGCACATTCCTCCATTGAATTTAGATCGAGTGGGGACATATCGTTGCCCAAAACGCGCGATACAACTTGACTTATGATTTTGGCTCTTTTGGCGATATTTTCAAAATCAATAAACTTTCTCTGGTATGAGGGACTAACCGCCAAACCAGCAGCCTCCATATTGGTGTTAACCTCTTCCAAGTAGGCCGGCAGTTGAGGATCACCTGGAGTGCGGCAGTAGCACCATTCACTTGCATCATGTGTTTGATGACAACACTCCTCGGCTGATAAGCAATCCCTGGGAATTGTCACAATCATTTCTTGCGGTGTTGTAGGTCTTTCGAAATTCACCACAAACACCGGATGTAAAGGAGACACTTCATCCCGTAGCAAGGATTGGAAAACACGGAAATCATCAAATTTATTTTTGGATACAAAGAAATCTTGCCCAGTGGTAAGATCGGTGAAGCTTAAATGATTGCGTATACAAAATTTAAGAGTAGGAGATTTGGCCAGGATGCTGTCGATGGCAGGACCCCAGGTAGGTACGCAAAATGCATGTTTCTGATGAAGGATTAAACTAAGGAGAGTTGGTTAATAGCGGTTTGTTAATTGAAAGACTTGAAGACTTACACTTCTAGTACACCCTTATCTACATATTCGCATACAAAATCCTTGAATCTGGATGTTTGCATAATGAAATTTGTGACAGAGGTCTTTACGAGATTCGACAGGGATTGGAGTGCTCTCTTTATAGATGATGATATGTAACACTTCAAAAGCCCATGGCGTACGGACTCTTTATCAACCAGGGTACACAGGCAACGGAATATATTACTGACCACAACAGCTGTGGCGAAAGAATTCTAAAGGGAGGATAAAACGTAAGATTAAATGGTGGTGGTGCTAAGATTTACCAAAAACAAGTATCGTGGTGAGCTCCGAAAAATAAATCTTCACCTCACATTCAGGAGGGAAGGAACATGTATTTCTACAATTTTACAGCAACATATATATGACACAAAGTTGCCACCCACCTCACGGGAAAATAATGAGTAGTTGCCGACGGCGATGGGTAATGGTAACCCAGGGTAACCCATTATTATTATTATCGGTTTCCCATTACCCACAGGGTATGGAGAAAATATTGGGTAGCCACCCACGACAATGGGAAATTACCACAACACGATTAGCCATTATCCTCAGGCTAATGGGGAAAATAATGGGTAGTTACCCACGATGATGGGGAATTACCCGTCATGATTACTCATTACCCACAGGGTATTGGGGAATTGGACCACTTTAAGAAAAACCCTTAGAAACTGTAAAAAAATTGGTTATATTTCCGATTGGACTCACGGTTTCCGAGATTTTTCTAATTTTTCCATATTTTCGATCGAAACGGGGGAGGTGTTTCCCTGGGTAACCCATTACTCATCGCCGTCGGTAACTACTCATTATTTTCCCGTTACCCTGAGGGTAATGTGTAATTATGATTGGTAATTCTCCATCGTCGTGGGTATCTAATCATTTTTTCCTATTACCCTGAGGGTAATGTGTAAGTGTGATGGGTAACTACCGTTTAACTTCCCCATTAGCCTGTGGGTAATGGGTAATCGTGATGGGTAATTCCCCATGTTCGTGGGTAGCTACCCATTATTTTCCCAATACCCTGTGGGTAATGGGTCAACTTTCATTAAACATTTCCCACGACGATGTGTATGAGATACACCTGGCGGGGTAAATACGAACTCTGGGGCTGGCAACGCTATACTCGGATGCAACACGAATTGCGGCATATCTATAATGAAAATACAAAATTTCTCACCCACTTTTTTTTATTTCTAACTGATCATCGAAGGAGACGTTACCATCACAACTTACGAACTGGAAAATGTCCCGGACTTACCATCAACAACTTGGCAATATTGGTTATCAAATATTCATTTTCACCAACTCTCTCGCGATAGTCACAGTTGTCAGCTAAAGTTTCGATTATATTTAGTAGGGACAATATAAAATCAGTAGATTGGTATTGGGGATCCCGGCCAAATATTTCACCTATAATTTTGGTCACATTTATATCCAACATTTCGGAGGCAGTTCTATGATAGGCAAACGATAATAAATTCTGCAACAAATCGGATGTTTGCTCTCGAGTTTTGATGTCAATGTCAATGTTGCTAACAAGATCTGAAATGGAAATGGAGAGTTCTAGTCCATTATAACAGAAGTATTGAATTGAAACCCACTTAATAGTCGGGGGATTACTCCCTGCTCATAAGCTTCCACTATACGATTACAGGCATCTGGACACTTCATCATTCTATTCAATCCCATCAGGATATGGGTGCCAGGGATTTCGTGATGCACCAGCAAACATTTGATCAACTTCTCCGTAACCTCAGCCGTTGCCAGACGTGGAACAAATTTAACATATTTAGCAGCTTCACTTAGGACCAATAAGGATTTACAGACCGTATCACTATCGAAGGCATCATTAGTAATAAAGGTCATGTAACGTTCAAATTGATTATGTTCAAAGAATAATTGAGCCAGATCCTCTCTACGCAATGCGGCAGCTATAACCTCCACCACGAGGTTTAGTTCATCCGGCATCAGATTATCACAAAACATTTTCGTAAGCTGTTCCAAAACGTACACCTTACGGGAGTTATTATCTAGTGGGCTCTGACCATTCGTTTCTAGTATAAGAATACGTAAAACTTTCAAAGCCGCTCGACGTATTTCCAAGAACTCTGAAGTCAATTCGCATAAGATTCGATTTATCGGAAATGAGGGCTGTACAATGAATTCCTGCAACTCTTGCAAACATTGGACCAACAACATTTTCTCTAGCAGCCCAAAGGAATGCAGAATCACATCGGGATTTGTGGTCTTCACTTGCAAACCGTTAAATTTCTCCACAAAGGGAAGATCTTGTAGCACTAATTTAACCACTTGCGGATCACCCAGGCACTCGTTGATTATGACACTTAAGTATTCCAGACAAAAGTCATCTTCCTCTGCCACATAGTATTGCAGGCAAATTTGTATAATCTCCCTAGTCTTGGGCGTTTCCAAGTCAACCAACGTATTTATACTCTCCACGATGGAGGTGGTAAGATACAAAGCAAATCTCCGGATTATAACGTTACCAGAATTACGATAATACTCCTTTGGCGTCATAAGTTCCAATACGTGTTTCTCTCTTAAAAGTGCAACATTGTCATCGTTTCTTCGTATGAAATCAGTAATGTGTTTGAGTATCGCCATCAAGACCATTTCTTCTTTAGAATCCAGGAGCAACAGAATAGTGTCGATTGTTTCCAAACGAACTGTTAGCTCAGGAAATGTTTCATTTTCAAATATCTGACGATCTACGAATTCATTGCGATTGGGATGTATTAGTTTTTTTCCGATTGTAGACATGTCCTTTATGATTTTGAAATACAACTGTTTCAGGGAATCAACAGATTGATTGAAAACTAAGACGGAAGATAGCAAACAATTCAAGGACCACAGTTCAAGTTCCCGGACAATCGATGACAAATTGATTTATAAAATAAATAATTTTAACGAAACTTCGGATTTATGTCAAAACCAGGGTCTGGGAAATTCCGACTCTATTGGATTATTGGATTCGACATAAGTGTAAACCAAACTGGAAAATGGCTTCATACAATCTATTAATTCCCATATTTACTTTCTTGATTGATTGATAGATTGAGGCTAGAAAAAATATTATCCAGTTTTGTCTTCCAACCTATGTGCAGAAGCGCCTTCTGAAAACCCCCGCAATGAAAGTCAAGCATTCGTTCCATACCCGCTTTTAGTCTGTATGTTCCGATTACTTTCCATAAAGCGATAGTGCCAGAGCTTCTCACAATCTTTCTATTGTCATACTCATTGATTGTAACCATTGTAATTGGTCAGCGTCTGATATACAATTGGGGGCTGTAATATACTCATCCTGGCTGTAGGTTAAATGTGAAAATACAAAATGAGAATGGGAAATATAGAACCCCCATAGGCCGCAAACGTTATAAGGACCATTTACGGATATGCACTTGGAATGTTGTTTTAGAACCAACCTTCGATAAATGCAGTCTACACGCCATCATGGTTGTCAGTGGAGATTCCGACAGAAAGACATCCATCTCGCTACTTGGATAGGCGATATGAGGCAGGCAGACGAAGAACCAGATTGATCACCTCGTAGTTCACGAAAGGCACTCTACTAGTGTAATGGACGAACGTGTGATTCGAGGATCACTAACTGGTTGCAGCAAACGGTCGCACAAGGTTAAGCACAGAGAAATTCGAACACGCTGAAAATCTGTCTTTTGTTGTTGTTTGGATGCAAACATATTGTGTTTGCTATTCAATATTACTTGTTTGAGAAACGATGATTAATATGTTAGAACATACATGTGTTTGCGACCCACACACATTTATGTTTGTGATACAAATCCAACTGTGTTTGTTGCACTGTCTATGCTCTCTCGAGAGCAAGAGAATAAAGGAGGGACAATGAGAGAGTCTATCTTGTAAGTGTGTTTCTGTATTTTTGCATTATTCTCTCAGTCAGTGAGTCACAAATATTCCTGAATGTCCGTGCAAATTGCAGATGAAGTCGGTGTGTCTTATTTTGGCTGATGTATTGCGTTTTAATTTCATTTATTCAGTCGTCAATGCTACATTGGACAGAGGATATCAAAAGCGCTTGATCAGTGAAAAAGAAATAAAAGAAACGCTCGGAGGATAAAATGGTTTGTGATGTTGCTTTGGTGTTTGTGTATGTGTTTCGCATATATTTATGTGTGGTACCAAAGTGAGAAACGATTTTGAGGAAATAAACTGGAAAGGGCAACAACTTGAAGCCCTTTTTTGTCCAAGCCTTCACTGAGAAAATCGGAACGGTGGACCATTTGTGAAATAAACGCTTGACTTGCATGAACTATATTTGTAGATAAATATATGAACCAACGCATAGTGATAACCAAGGCATAGCTGAAACCTTCCGAAAACAAAAACGTGAGAGACAACAAAGGAAGGAGAAGCAAAAGAGCAACAGATTCTCAATTCATGAAAAAACAAGTAATGAATTCAATGCACCTAAATGTAAAAAAGACCGTTTTAATTCTTTTAATTTTTTGTATTCATTATTTACAAATGTGGATTTATATTGATAAAATTATTTATAATAAATAATACATACAAATATATTGAAATCAAAGAAATTTTAAATATTATTATATTTCAGAGAAATACGCATATGTTTCCACGTAAAAGCATACATGTTTGCCAGTAAACATGATGCAGCTTACAATTAAACGTAAGTGAGTTTGGGACTTGCAAACATATTAATGTTTGAAGTGTGTTCCAAACATGTACATGGTTTCTGCAGAATATGTTTGGTAGAATATGTTAGAGAGGCTATTATTTTTCAGCGTGTGCGAAACCAGACATATAGAGAGCTGGACATTGGAAAGCTGCCGCTACCACAGACAGCCATGGCCTATGCTAAGATGCTCACTCAGCTATTGGTGCAGAACGCACCCCCGCCTCATGATCTTGAAGAGCAGTGGTAGTACATTCCCCAGTCTATGGAAATTGCTGCAGAGTCCGTACTTGGTTCTGAAAACCCGCTAAAGACAAACCATAGCACGATGAAGACTGACGCATTGCAAGTAATGAGAAGACCGCTGCACGTATGGCAATGCCTGAGTCAGTTCGAACGCCAGCCGCGACAGAGAGGAATAAGGAAGGCGGAAACCCGTATGTTTTGGAGTGGAAAACGGTTGTGGAGAACGCGTTAGAAGAATGAGGTCCATAAATTCTACCGGAAAGTAAAAAGCCAAACCAAGGCAATGGATTGGAGCCCTTTTTATAGAGATAATGTCAACTTTGTGCCTGTTTAAACCGGAAGCCTATATTTCGTCTTGCTCTGACGCATGGTTTGTAGTTGGTCTTGCAAATGTTTATATTCTTCCCCTTATACTTGAGCTCACAATAACTATATCCAACACTGATTTTCTGAACTTCTTCAAACTGGTAACTTTATGCCTACTTAGAACAGAAATAGCTTCTACTGCCGCTTAATATCGCTTATATGTTCATACAAAATAAGTGATAATCTAAGCAAGCGGTGTAACCAAAGCACGCCTAATATTCCCGCCAGTTTTGACGTCGCATATTGAAGCCCTTTAAAAAAAGGGGTAATAATATCAGAACTTCTAAACTATTAGTCTGATTGTTTTAGAATGTTGTAGGTATTTTCAGGAGAGGAGATAGGCGAACGGAATCTGGTATTTACAGTCAACCTGTTTTAACGTACGTGTCAAAATGGACCACCTTGGTGATGTTCAAATTTTCATGGCGTGTAACTTCTAAACTTTTGGCCCGATTTCGAAGATTTTTTTGTTTTTGAGATTCTACTAAGCAGCACAAACAAAAATGAGACGGAGCCGTTTGGGATGTCTTCAACGGTTACAAAGATATTTCGAATCAAATGTTTCATATGTAAATTTTTGCACTGTCTTTGTTTAGGTTGTTTGCACAAACTTGTTTATTTTGAGTCAAAATGTAGCTTAAATGTTCTTCAAGAATGTGTAAGAAATTTTCCAAACATTAGTACAACTGGACACAGCTGAGTATAATAAGAAATATCCATTGACACCCTATATTAAAACATACCTTGAAACAGGGTGCCTCTAAGTACCATATTCTGGAAGCCTGACTACTCTCCTACAAGTACCTAGTACATTCTACTACAATCAGACCAACAGTTTAGTAGTTGTGATATTATTACCACTTTTTTGGAATCGACAACACTGTACGACGCCGGTTTTGAACACATTTTTGAAATCATCTTTTAGAAGTCGAACGATTTTAAGACGTCAACAATATTAAAGCTGCATGTCGATCGCAGCTGTTACCACTTCACGTTCTGTCGACAATCATAAAATCGACCAATTCGACATCGACAAATACACGAAAACTCACAATTTTACATCGCGATAATATCGGAATTGCCGCTCACAGCAGCTTTACCATTTGTGAAAGCAATTTTAATATCGCCAACTTCCATCTACGGGTGTAAAGATTAAACCACAGTCACGTTAATTTTCCAAATTAACTAATTTTCCAATTAAATTGTCGAACAAACGATGAACCTGATCCAAGTACTGATAATCGATTTAATTCCCCTTGATCGGCTCACGACATATTCATGTTCAACTTGTAATAGATTAACTAAATTTCCCTTCAATGACTGCAATAAATAGACCAATTGGATAATGGAGTAGCTACAGTTTCATTCCGGATTTTCAACAATGAATTACGTGTATTTTACAATATTTCTACTGGGTGCTGTGACTTTGGCTGCATATGGCGATGTAAGTTCAAGCTTGGAAATTGTGTGACTAACTTGTGACCTAACTATATTTAAACAGGAATCTCAAAGTTATGTGGTAACGCTCCTTAACATTGAAGAGGTCGAAGTGCGGCCGGGAACCGAAAGAAAGGTCCTTTTCTCTAAATTAAAATCAATAAAACGTGAACATTACCTTAATGGTTCCATAGAGTTTTTCGAGGATATGACCAACGAAAATTATCAATTGAGTGTGGAAATGTTTACAAGTCCTGAAGGCGATGGTGTGTATAAAAAAACGCCCATGGAAATTCCACCGACGGGTGTATGCAAAGCCTTTGCTAAATTCTACAGGGAGTTTATACAGCCATCGGTCGTTCATGGCGAAAACTCCAATATACCGTATATCGACGAAGAAGGGGTGTGCCCTCTGCCAGCGGGTGAATACTATTTCAAGGAAATCCTTTTCAACACAGATAGTTGGCCAAATCAATTTCCTCGCGGTGTCATGAAAATTGTAATTAAATATATCAACAATTTTGCGATAGTGGGTGGTTTAATTGTCTATGTGAATATTGAGGATGATACGAGATGAGGGACACAATACAATACTATGGAATTACAAAATAAAATAAATTCGAATTTAATACGAAACAAAATTGTTGTAATAAAAGTAAATAATCAATTATTTGAAGTTTAGGAAATTTGAAAAAAGTTGATGTTTGTTAATTTACACTGAAACCAACATCAAAATGAAATTTAAACTAAATAGAAATTTTAAAGTTATCCTGGAGTCCGTATCAAGATGTATCTATTACAGGTGGAAGCGTTAGAACAGCTGATTTCAATTTTTTCTTGTCGTTGTGGTCCGACCTTGTCAAATGTTGTTTATAATAATTCCAATATGTATCTAGTACAGGTGGTAGCGTTAAAATAGCGGACGAAATTTTTTCTTGTCCTTGTGGTTGTTGCCGAAAATTACAACAATTCCTCCTGTATAACCTGAAACAAATACATCTTGACAATTTCGATCGACTGAATTTGACAAGGTTGGCTCCTGAAATAAACACAAAATGCCTTCAATTCTTAGTGCTTCTACCTTACTTATTTTGCCATGGTCCGTATTTGCGACCCCTACATAACCCACAAACATTGCCGAATGGGAATGGGTAATGAACGTCATTACAATGGCAAAGTACCCATCACGATTACCACCTCCATACATGGGTATTTGTAATTTGCATTGGATTTTAATTTGCATTACTTTATCTTATGCAAATGCAAAAGAATTGCCATTGTTCTCAATGGCAATTAAAAAATGTTGAATTTCCAATTCCTCAGGCAACGCAAATGCAGGTTGTGGAATCGGATGTCAATTGTAATGAAATATGGGAATGCTTTTAATTATTTTGAATTTGTTTTTTCGATTTGAATTTTATGACCGATTTTTGTTAGATTTAGTCACAGTTCGTATTTAACCCCCCCCCCCCCCCCATCTAACCCATACACATCGTCGTGGGGAATGTGTAATGAATGTTTACCCATTACTACAGATTATGGGGAAAATAATGGCTAGCTACCAATGAAAATAAGGAATTACCCATTACGATTACCCATTATCCTCAGGGCAATGGGAAATGTTATGGGTAGCTACCGACGAAATAGGGAATTAGCCATCAGACTACCCAGTTCCCTCAGGGCAATCGGGAAAATAATGGGTTACTACCCACGATGATGGGTATTGGATTACCCAGGGTAACGCATCCCCATTTTTGATCGATCATATCAACAAACTAGGCAAAAATCACAACATTAGGAAAAATTACCAATTTTTGCGGGTTTCTAAGAGGTTTTCATTTGTATGGAAGAATTTTTTTTTGAAAAATCGCCAAAATAAGAAAATCGCTAAAATAAAATAGTGGCTATAACTCGAAAACGGTGCGTCCGATCGAAAAAATCTCCAATATGGCATCACATGTTTTTCGAGTTATAGCCACTTTATAATTTTAGCGATTTTCTTATTTTAGCGATTTTTCGAAAAAAAATTCTTCCATGCGAATTGGACCACTTTATCAAAACACCTTAGAAACCCGAAAAAATTGGTTATATTTTCGATTGGACGCTCTGTTTCCGAGGTATAAACATGAGGGCGTTTTAGCAATTTTTTGTTTGAAAAATTTTATTTTTAACGATTTTTAAAAAAAAAAAAAAAATTGATGCCATATTGCAGACACCCATTGGTTACAGCCTCCCCTGGAAGTAACTTTGTTTATTACTTTTTCGATTGGGCGCACCGTTTTCGAGTTGTAGGCACTTTTTTTATTTTAGCGATTTTCTTATTTTGGCGATTTTTCGAGCAAAAATTCTTCCCTACGAATTGGACCACTTTATGAAAACCCCTCAGAAGCCCGCAAAAATTGGTTATTTTTTCGATTGGGAGCTCCGTTTCCGAGATATGGAGATTTTTCCTAATTTGTTGATATTTTCGATCAAAAATGGGGATGGGTTACCCTGTGTAACCCATTACCCATCGTCGTGGGTAGCTACTCATTATTTTCCCCATTTCCCTGAGGGTAATCAGTAGTCGTGATGAGTAATTCCCCATTGTCGTGGGTAGCTACCCATTATTTTTCCCATTGTCCTGAGGGTAATGGGTAATCGTGATGGGTAATTCCTCATTTTCGTGGGTAGCTACCCATTATTTCCCCCATACCCTGTGGGTAATGACTAAACGATCGCTACCCATTCCCCACGGCAATAATAATGGGTTACCCTGGGTAACCCAACGTAACTCATTACCCACGAAATACGAACCCTGGATTTAGTTAATGTATAAGAAATTCCTACTACAAGCTTACAAGGTAAGATTGGTTTTGTTGGAATAATAGACAATTTAGTTAAGCACACTCACTGTGACAAGTTCATCATCAGATGCCTAACTACTGTGCCTGAATTGGTACCATTGGTTGATCATCTGAACTGAATTATGGAATTTACATATGCGAATTAGTATCAATCGAACATCCCTACGTAACAAGACACACTGAAAGGCACATAATTCCAACATAAGAACAAACGGCTTTTTTCCAGCATGTTATCTTTTTCCTCTTTCATACGCACATTGTTGCAGTGCTTTGAGGTGAGTTTTTACTATATCACAGAGTTGAAGTTTTTTTGTTTTATTTTGAATTTGTTTGACTGCTGGCAATTCTATTTTTAAAGTATTTTATATGTAGCGGTTTGTGGCTTCGATAGGTATTTCGTCATAGCACTATCAAATTCATAAACCTGTACAGTATAAAAATTTGAAAAGCAAAAAATATGAAGGAAATTCTTTAAAAATAAGTACAATTGGCAATGGTATTTACATTTTTTTTGAATTTGCATTTGTATATCGTTAGCTAAAATGCAAAAAGGCGTAACTAACAAAAAAATATAATTTTACAGGAGAAGCAAAAAACTTTGTAAAATTAAAACTATAAATATTTTTAACGAAATTTTTCTAATTTCACTTTAGCCACACAGACAGATTTTTGATCTCGGAAGTGTAAAATTTTTTCACGACATGTATTTTAATGGCATTCATAAAAATCAATCAAAAACTTGATTTTGAATTTTTTGTTAGTTACGCCTTTTTGCACTTGAGCTAACGATATGTAATTAAAATTAAAGCACAAATTATAATTGTCATATCGTCGCTGCGCCAACGAAAAGGGGTATGTGTAATTTTTTAAAAAAATTTATTGCACGATTGAAAACCATTTGTATTTATACATACGCTCACGCAGCTCTTTTCTGATATTTGCAACGGCTTTGAAGTTTATGGTACTGACAAAGACAAAGTTTTAGAACAATTGTTCCAACAAAATTTTAGTTTTTTTGCTTTCCTTAACAGTTAGTAAACAAAGCATAGCTGTTTTCGTTGGCGCAGCGACGATATAATTAATTTGTCCCATGTATCCTTACAGGGAATGGGTAGGCGGAATTTACCCACGACAGGTAAGGGGTTCTCCAGGGTCACCCTTCCCCATTTTTGATCTAAAATATGAAAAAATTAGAAAAAATGTATATATCTCGCAAACCGAACGTCCAATCGAGTTTTCTTTGGGTTTCTAAGGGGTTTTCATAAAGTTGTAGTCCAATTCGTATGGAAAAAGTTTTTTTTGAAAAATCGCCAAAATGAAAAAATAGGTATAACTTGAAAGGGTGAGTCATCATTTTTATTATTTACCTCCACGCGAGTTTTCAACCAATGCATGTCTTTCGTTCCGAATCACTTTCTTAAAAAAACGTTAAACTAAAATTTTTGAAGTAAAAAATCGCCCAAACGTTCATATGTGCTAGCGATTTTTATAAAAAGTAATGCCATATTAAAGACATCCATTTGTTAACGCCTCTTGTGGAGGTATAGAAATTAAAGTATTATTTCTTTTTATTATTTTGGCGATTTTATATAAAAAGTTTCCGAAACGAATTGGACTACTTTATGAACAACCCTTAGAATCACTCAAAAATTGGTTGTTTCGACTTTATGCTCCATTTCTGAAATATACACATAAAGACCTTTTAGCGATTTTTCATCCTAAAAATTTTAGTTTAGCGATTTCTTTTTTTTTTTAAGTGGTGCAGGATTAAAAACATCCACTGCTTAAAACCTCCTACGGCAATAAAGAGTTTATTATTTTAGCTATTTTCCTATTTTGGCTATTTTTTAAAATTGTGCCATACGATTGGACCCCTTTATGAAAAACCCCTAGAAAACAGGATATAGACATAAGAGCGTTTTAGCGATTTTTTTTATTGGAAAAGTTTTAGTTCTAACGATTTTTTCTAAAAAAAAAGTGATGCCGTATTAAAGTCATCCATTACTTAAAGCTTCATGTGGAGGTAAAAAAGTTATTATTTTTCCGATGGGACGCACCGTTTCCGAGTTATAGCCATTTTTTTATTTTAGCGATTTTCTTATTTTGGCGATTTTTAATAAAAAAAAAATGCAGTTCGATTGGACCACTTTGTGAATACCCCTTACAAACGAAAAAAAAATATTATTTTTTTCGATTGGACGTATTTTTTTTTTTTTGATATACACATAAGGACGTTTTAGCGATATTTTATTGGAAAAATTTTAGTTTTAATGATTTTTTCTAAAAGAAAAAATTATGCCATATTAAAGACGTCCATTACTTTAAGCTTCCTACAGAAATACAAAATTTTTGTTATTTTTGCGTTTGGAAGTTAAACAAGTTATTATTTTTCCGATTGGACGCACCGTTTTTGAGTTATAACCATTCTTTATTTTAGCGATTTTCTTATTTTGGCGATTTTAAAAAAAAAAATTGTGCAATACTTGGACCACTTTATGAAAAACCCTGAGAAACCGATATAAATGTATTATTTTTTTCGAATGGACCCTCCGTTTCCGAGATACAGACATAAGGCCGTTTTTTTTTTTTTTTTGGATTGGATTTAGCGATTTTTTCTAAAAAAAAAGTAATGCCGCATTAAATACATCCATTGCCGAAAGCCACCTATGGGGATACAAAAGTTATTATTTTTCCGACTGGACGCTACGTTTTGCGAGTTTCTGAATGTTTTTAATATAGCGATTTTCTTAACTTGTCGATTTTTTTAAAATATTTTCGGCCATACGATTGGACCACTTTATGAAAACCCCTTGGAAACCAATAAAGAGCATTTTAGCGATATTCTGTTCGAAAAACGGTTTTTTTAAGGCCGTCTACGGAGGAACAAAATTTTATATTTTTACGATTAGACGCACGGTTTCCGGGTTACAGAAATTTTTTTTATTTTAGCGATTTTCATATTTTAGAGATTTTTTTCAATATTGTGCCATACGATTTATATTTTTTTTCGATTCTAATGAAATGAAGACATTTGGGCGTTTTAGCGATTTTTCGTTCGAAAAAAATAATTTTAGCGATTCAAAAAAAATTATGCCGTATTTAAAGCATCCATTGTCAAAAGCCTCCTACGGAAACAAAAAATATTATTTTTGCGACTGGACACGCTGTTTCTGAGTTATAGCCATTTTTTATTTTAGCGATTTTCTTATTTTGGTGATTTTTGTATAAATAATTTCTACCATGCGATAGGACCACTTTATGAAAACCCCCAAGAAACCAAAAAAAAAAATTTTATTTTTTCGATTATTTTCGAAATATAGACATGAGGGCGTTTTTGGGATTTTTTATTCGAAAAATTTTAGTTATAGCGATTTAAAAAAAATTTATGTTACATTAAAAACATCTATTGCTTAAAGCCGCTTGCTGAGATAAACAAAAGTTATTATGTTTGCGATTGGACGCACCGTTTCTGAGATATAGCCATTTTGGCGAACCCCAGTTCGATTGGACCACTTTGTGAGAAACCCTTAGAAACGAAACGAAAAATATTATATTTTTCGATTGGACGTATTTTTTTTTGATATACACATAAGGGCGTTTTAGCGATTTTTAATTGGAAAAATTTTAGTTTTAACGATTTTTTCTAAAAAAAAAAGTGATGCCATATTAAAGACGTCCATTACTTTAAGCTTCCTACGGAGATACAAAAAAATTGTTATTTTTGCGTTTGGACACACCGTTTCAGAGATATAACCATTTTTTATTTTAACGATTTTCTTATTTTGCCTATTTAAAAAATTGTTCAATACTTGAACCACTTTATGAAAAACCCTGAGAAACCGATATAAATGTATTATATTTTTCGAATGGACGCTCCGTTTCCGAGATACAGACATAAGGCCGTTTTTTTTTTTTTTTGATTGGATTTAGCGATTTTTTCTAAAAAAAAGTATCCATTGCCGAAAGCCACCTATGGGGATACAAAAGTTATTACTTTTCCGACTGGACGCTACGTTTTGCGAGTTTCTGAATGTTTTTAATATAGCGATTTTCTTATCTTGTCGATTTTTTTAAAATATTTTCGCCCATTCGATTGGACCACGTTTTGAAAACCCCTTGGAAAACAATAAAGAGCATTTTAGCGATATTCTGTTCTCAAAATTTTGGTTTTCGAAATTTTTTTTAAGGCCGTCTACGGAGGAACTCAATTTTATATATTCTGTTCTCAAAATTTTGGTTTTCGAAATTTTTTTTAAGGCCGTCTACGGAGGAACTCAATTTTATATTTTTACGATTAGAAATTTTTTTTATTTTAGCGATTTTCTCATTTTTGCGATTTTTTTTCAATTGTGCCATACAATTGGACCACTTTATAAAAACTCCTTACTAACCAATAAAAATTAATATTTTTTTAGATTCCAATGAAATATAGACATTTGGGCGTTTTAGCGATTTTTCGTTCGAAGAAAATAATTTTAGCGATTCCAAAAAACTGATGCCGTATTAAAAGCATCCATTGTCAAAAGCCTCCTACGGAAACAAAAAAATATTATTTTTGCCATTGGACGCACCGTTTCAGAGTTATAGGCATTTTTTATTTTAGCGATTTTCTTATTTTGGTGATTTTTGTATAAATAATTTCTACCATACGATAGGACCACTTTATGAAAACCCCCAAGAAACCAAAAAAAAATATTATTTTTTCGATTATTTTCGAAATATAGACATAAGGGCGTTTTAGAGATTTTTTATTCGAAAAATTTTAGTTATAGCGATTTAAAAAAAATTTATGTTACATTAAAAATATCTATTGCTTAAAGCCTCTTGCTGAGATAAACAAAATTATTATATTTGCGATTGTACGCACCGTTTCTGAGATATAGCCATTTTTTATTTTAGCGATTTTCTTATTCTGGCGATTTTTTTTAATTGTGCCATACGATTGGTCCACTTTATGAAAAACCCTTAGAAACCAGTAAAAATTAATTATTTTTTTCGATTGAACGCCCGTTTCCTAAATATAGGCAGAAGGGAGTTTTAGCGATTTTTCATTCGAAAAATTTTCGTTTTAGCGATTTTTTTAAAAAAAAAGTGATGGCATGTTAAAAACATCTATTGCTTAAAGCCTCCGATGGAGATAAAAAAAATATATGAAGCCTGTGTTAGATAACACGGGCGCATAGGTCAGACGTAGAATACGTTAGTCATTTTGCAATTAAAATATATGAATTAAATATAATTTTTGATAAATGATTTAAATCTATCAAATTTATCTTCAATTTTTTTGTTAAAAATTTAGGATAGTTTTTAACAAAATTTGGCTACACTTTATATCAATTCGATGCACTTTTGAAAACAAGTGTAAATACTGCATGTGGCAACACTGGTTCTGTAATGTTCACATAAAACATGCATTGTCATTATACTTCTTCTCTTTCTCACACTGGTTCTGTGATGAACACACAGATAATCGTACTGCTCTTACACATGATGTTATAATACATAAAATACAAAGCATATGAAAATTAATACAAAATTTGAAGGAGTTAAATTTTGATTTACTTATAGAATCAAAAAAATTATATGTAGCAATATGATTATTTAAATACAAATCAAAAGAAGACATATTAAATATGTTACGACCATACTTGAATTTTCTTCAATGCATGCATAAAGTATTAAAAACTTATAATGAAAGTGACAAACATTTTCTCAAAATTTTGTGCTCCAGATCAACACCCCTACCTTACCGTATAACGTATTCTACGTTAAAAAAGTGAATATTTTAGCGATTGGACACACGTTTACTGAGGTATATCCATTTTTTATTTTAGCGATTTGACAATTTTTTTTAAATTGTGCAATACGATTGGACCACTTTATAAAAAACCCCTCGTAACCAATAAAAATTAATCAGTTTTTCGGATTGTACGCTGCGGTTTCTGAATAAATAAATAGTTCCCATTACATCCCGTGAAGGGACCGGGGAGAACTTCTCACAATCACTGAGCTGTGCGCTTTCAAGTTTTCACTCTCTGATTGGTACCTACAGTTTTACACCGATTCCGAACGGTATTTAGAGAATCTTTTTCATGGCTATATACTCCATAGTGTCGCCGTCACTATGCGAGGTGACCGCCGCCGAAAGAAATGTGAAGGTGGTTAGAGCAGGGTTCCAACCCGGTATCTCATGTACAAGAGCCGCGCACACTAACCATTGCACCACCGACGGCCACGTAATTTTTTATTTTAGCGATTTTCGTATGTTGGTGATTTTTTTTTAAATAATTTCTGCCATACGATTGGACCACTTTATGAAAACCCCTTAGAAACCAGTAGAAATTAATTTTATTTTTCGATCGGAGCCTTGATTTCCGGGATATAGACATAAGAGCGTTTTAGCGATTTTTTTATTGCAAAAATTTTAGTTCCAGCGATTTTTTCTAAAAACAAACAGTGATGCCGTATTAAAGACATCCATTGCTTAAAGCCTTCCATGGAGATAAAAAAGTTATTATTTTAGTGATTGGAAGCACCGTTTCTGAGTTATAGCCGTTTTTTATTTTAGCGATTTTCTTATTTTTGCGATTTTTTTTCAGCTGTACCATACGATTGGACCACTTCACGAAAACTCCTTGCTAACCAATAAAAATTAATAATATTTTTAGGTTCTAATGAAATATAGACATTAGGGCGTTTCAGCGATATTTCATTCGAAAAATTTAATCTTAGCGATTTAAAAAAAATTATGCCGTATTAAAGCCGTAAAAAATCGCTAAAACGTTCATATCAGCTAGCGGCTTTAAAAAAAAGTAATACCGTATTACAGACATACATTGGTTACCAACACTTATGGAGGTAAACGATTATTATTTTCGCGATGGGACGCACCGTTTCGTTGTTATTGCCATTTTTTATTTTAGCGATTTTCTTATTTTGGTGATTTTTGTTTAAATAATTTCTGCCATACTATTGGACCACTTTATGAAAACCCCCACGAAACCAAAAAATTAATTATTATTTTTCGATTGTTTCCGAAATATAGGCATCAGGGCCGTTAACGATTTTTCATTCGAAAAATTTTAGTTTTAGCGATTTGTTTATAAAAAAGTGCTGCCGTATTAAAACCATCCATTGCTTAAAACCTCCTGCGGCGATAAAATAAACTTTGTTATTTTTGTGATTGGACCGAAATATAGACATGTGTGGTTTATCGATTTTTTTTAGAAAAAAAGTGATTCCGCATTAAAGACATTTAGATAAACAATTTATTATTTTTTTATAGTTTTTTCGAGTTATATAAGTAGAATTTGTTTTTATTTTAGCAATTTTCTTATTTTGTCGATTTTTTCAAAATAATTTCTGCCATGAACCACTTTATGAAAACCTCTTAGAAACCTATAAGTATTAAATATTTTTTCGATTGGACGCTCCGTTTTCTAGACATAGACATACGGGCATACTAGCTTTTTTTTATTCGACAAATTTTAGTTTCAACGACTTTTTTATTTAAAAAAAGTGAAGTCGTATTAAAGACAGCCATTGGCTATAGCCTTTCACGGTGGTAAAAAATGTATTACTTTTACTATTGAACGCACCGTTTCCGAGTTATAGAAACTTTTTTGATTTTAGCGATTTTCTTACCCAGGGTATCCCGTTATCCACGACATATGAACCCTGAGTTAAACACAGTCATTAGGAAACAAACAAGAACTCAGAGAAACAAAAATTTCATTGTGCGATCTCTTCAATATCTTAACGTAGTTTTTGACTCACTACAAGTTACGGAACAGCGCAACAACTAATTCATAAGTAAATAGTTGTGTCCTGATGCAAAAGTTCCAACTGCCGTTACAGTTGCTGCCCCCCCCCCCCCTTGGCTTCAATAATTGTATCTGCTTGTCAAAGGACACAGGATGAAATAAACAAAACACAACTTCCATTTGGGGATTAACTCAGAATGTTTTTATTGATCTCATATTGAAATAAAATCAATTTGAAATTTCCTTTTCTTTTCTTTTGTATTTTTGTTTATTTTTAACTTTTTTTTTTAATAGCACTTGTTGAATACTTTAAATGTTATATTTTTGGTTTAATAATTTGTTATTTTGGTTTTTAATTATTATTTTCTTTGTTTTAATTTAAATAATCGCATGTATAAGTTTTTGCTTTGCTTTCCATTTTGAGCATTTGACTTAATTAAAAAATTTTGAAACTTTTTGGCACGAGTTTTGTTTTATATTTTATTTTTTTTTTCATAAATTTGTTGTCGTTAGAATAAATTTCCGCCTCCGTTTTCATATCCTTGTCTCCTCCTTTATCCTTCTTTATTATCCTGCTGGCTGGCGGACTGACTGGCTAATGGTGTCTATCACCACATTCACTATACAAGCGATGAAAGTCAAGGCAATGCTGTTCCACTTCCAGCCCATAACACTGGTGACAACTCTCCACCTCCGCAAGATCGCAACCCAATCCTCCTACCCCACCACCGCCCCTATGGGAGGCACCATGTCGTGTGGTTGTTTGATATTCTAAATGTTGGATGGCATTTTTATTGTCCATTTTATTGTAGCGGAATGTTGGCAAACTATCTGGGTTCTGTTCAGGCTGTGGTTCGCCGCATACTGTGGATGTATCGTTTGATGTTATTGCTGTTGTTGTTGTTGTTGCTGTTATGGTTGTTTTCAATTCCATGCCCCTTTCAATATCGTCATCCTCTTCATAGCCACTCATATGAAATGAATATTCTGAATTGCTATCATCTGAGTTGTCACAATCAAAGTAACCAATCTGAAATGAAATACAAAGTAAGAAGGATAAAAGTTATCGAATCCCCGAAAATTTCAAACAATGATCAACAAAGTTGTTCGAAATATTGGAATTTATATAAATTGTTTTCCTTTTATTCTCATGACCTCAAGCCGAATCTAAAGCGTACCACAGACTTGTCATACATACGCATGAACATCAGTTATCGCTGATGTTTTTTGTCGGTTTACCGCCCATCTTGATACCATGTAAGAATGTAATCGCAGTTGTACGCATCACTATCATGCTCACAAAATTTCTGGTAAATATTTTTTCAAACTCATCAGTCAGACAAAAAGTTATCGACCAAGCTTATGCTCATGAATGACAAGTCTGTGGTTTGCTTTGTGATAATTGTGATAAAAGGAAAATAATTATTGTGTTTTCCTTTACTCTTATGACGTCACGCCGATACTAAAAGTAAACTCGTTAAAATTTCAAAGAATTATCGATATTACCTGGCAATCGATACAGCGACAGTTATCGCAGAGACTGCATGAATATTCCAGCAACTCGGATAGATCGCTGTTATTGGATTTATTTTGATTATCACTTGCATAAGATTTTGACCAATATTTTGATTTAGGTTTGCGGCTGAAAATAAGGAAGGGCAGAATAAGAGACATTTTTATAAGTCGGTTTATTTCTATATGAGATAACAGCTGGATCATTAGTACGATATGAATGGAGAATTCGTTTATATGCAGCCGATTTCGAATTCAATATCAGGTGACTTTTGTATTACAAAACAGAAGTTTTGTCTAAACACGCTATTTAGATTAGAATACGGACATGGAAGAAAGCAAAAATTCAAAGAACGAGCTAACTTTTCCCCCCAAAAGTATTTCGTTTGCTACTTGATCCTACAGTTCGCCGCAAAAGTTGTTACTTTTGCCACAAATAAGAAACATCTATCATAAAAGTTACGAAATTTCACTTACCCCCAAAACCTGACAATTTAGTTTTACGTTACATACACAAAACTTGTTCCATAAATCGAAGCGTGCACTCAAAAGTGATCAGCCTCATGAACTTGCTAGCATCAAGAAGAGGTAGTTCGCATGCCTTCTAGCAGGCCATTAAAGGCAGTCAGTAGTCTAACCCTACAAATGCAATCGCCATTTCAAATCAACATAGGGCGCCATAGGAAGGGGAGGCCTGCACATTTCCCTTCTCTTGTCAGGCCTACTAGCTCTCCTGCAAAGAGAAGGTCTCGTAGATGCCCTTGCCTTTCAGGCTTTTTGGTAGGTATACTAATTCAATGTCTCCTAAGAGGACTGTAACGGAAGGCCTGCTAGGAGACCTGGAAAAGAGCAGTTTTTCAAAGACTTACGGAAAAATCAAAAATGTATGCGAATTATTTCCATATCTGTGTTTTCTGCCCGAGCCTCTGCTGAAAAAATCGGAATGGCGGACCATTTGTGAAATGTAATAAAAAAAACAAGTAATTAATACACGCCTGTCTTGCATGAACCAGATTTCTATATAAGTATATTGTTTGAGTACCAACACATAGTGATAACCAAGGCATAGTTGAAACCTTCTGAAAACAAAAACATAAGAGACAACAAAGAAAGAAGAATCAAAAGAGCAGCAGATTCTCAATTCATAAAGAAACTATGCATTCAGCAAGTAAATGTAAAAAGGGTAATTTTAAATATATTGATATTTTGTATTAATTATTTATTTTAATTCTAATAAATAAAGAAAGATAGAATAATTCGTTTCTAAATATTGTTATATTTGGGAGAAAATACGCATATGTTTCCATGTAAATATATAGAGGTTTGGGAGAAACACGCGAATGCTTTCACGTAAGTTTATGGCTGTTTGGGATGAAGCACACATATGTTTCCACGTAAAAGCATACATATTTATCAGTAGACATGCTAATGTTAAATGTTTGAAGTGTGTTCCAGACATATACATGGTTCGTGCAGAATATGTTGCAGATGCCTTTTTTTCAGCGTGCATATTTGCCGGCATATTGTGAAAATGCATTGGCGTTTACACTGCTGATGATTCTCTCTCGTTGGAGAGAAAACAAGTTTATACAAACACACATATACACTACACTCTCTTTTGAATTCATTCCATTGGAAATACGAGCAAGATTACCCAGGTGCGGGATGGGAAAGCGTTGCCATAAGCAGTACGTGTATAAAAAATAACGAAAATTTCTTGAACGGGAAATTTCGCTCACTTTTCATTTGCTTGGTATTCTGCTCTTTGCGAAAATTTCGTAGGAAAAATCAATTACAGGGTTGTTGTATCAAACCTATTTGGTACGATAACAATTGTTTGATAATTATTTGGAACCGACTAGCAGGGTTTGTGGTGTTTTGTAGTAAGCGCCAGATTCAGATTTTAAAAGCCCCAAGGCAAGAAGTCTGGCACCGTCTGAACTGGCCATCTGGCTGGTCAACTCAAATTGCCAAAACGGAAGATCACACGGCCTGGAAATTGGGGTTTCGAAATCTACATCGTTGACCGATTTGTTTGAGCGGTTGTTACGTCCTGCAGGAAAAAACAATGCTCGAGACCCAATTCAGCAAATTCCGACAAAACCAAACACGTTCAACGTCTGCTATAGCGCTCACCAGGGTTCGTATACCTTGGGTTACTCATTATTGTTAAGCTAGTGAGTAGCTACCCACAGCGATGGGGAATTATCCATAACGATTACTCATTACTCAATGTAGGGAATGTAGGCGGCCAATACACATTACACACGGTGCTTGGTTACCTCAGGTAACCATCTCCGATTTTGATCGAAAATATGACAACATGGTCAAAATCTTATGCAAGATTTTTTGAATACTGGTATTTTCGGAAATGTCGGGATTCTTCGGGAATGACACGATCTTCGGGATGATCGGAAATAATTCAGAGTCCTTCAGGTTAGAATCACTTCATTGCTTGTTGTCAATTGCAAATGTTAGTGCACATTCACATTATGACATTCCTTTCGTCCCACACTGTAGTAAAATAAATGTGTATTTTAAATTCAATAAAATGCTGCTATTAAAGGAATCACACATCCATCCACAGGATAGTATATCCAGCGAAATGTAACTCGATTGTTTTGAACGAAATCTCAGATTATCGCAAACATTTTCGTTTCTTGTGAAGAAGTTTTCGCTTTTTGTTTCTTGTGAACAAATCTAAACACACAAACAAGTTTGTAGTAACTATAACTCTTTTGCGGTAAACGAATGAACAGTTATAGAAAAATTTTCGCTTTTCTCGGAAACGGTTTCTTTTCTTTAGAGTTCTTTAGAGTCACCTTTTATCGTTTTCGGTTCTCGCAAAGGAGTTTATTTATTTACTACAAAGGAAGTGCTCTATTTGATACAACATATGTTCGTTTGCCACAACTACAATTCCCCAAAATGAAATTAATTTATGTGAAATTGCGTTAAGGCGAAACAACATTTTTCTTTGCATGTAACTGGAAATTGTTAATATGGACATCAATGAAATTCATTCACAAGTTATCCGCTACTTCGAATATCTTAAAACATGCTGTTCATTTTGGCATGTTGGTTGCGAAAATTTTGTCGCAAATTTGGGGAGTGGTTCTTTTCTCATGGAATAGTTCTGAAAAAAATAAATAAAAGCTTTGTTACGAGGCGGACCAATAAGTCCGTGACTTTTCGAACTTCCCTCATAATTCTATGAAATACAATACTCCACCCATGAAGTACCGCCTGTTAGTAGACTAATTCCGTCATTTACTTTGCGTTTAACAGCTGTTCAAAACATACAACCTCGTGCATTTTCTTAAAAATGGAAAAAAGTGACCTTCGACTTCTCATTAAACATTATTTTTTGGGAAAAAACCGTCAATCAAACCAATGAAAAGCTTGATAAATACTATGGAGACTCTGCACCATCGATTTCAATGGTAAAAAAGTGAGTTACTGACTTTCGTTGTGGTCGCACAAGTACATATGACGCTGAACGTTCTGGACGGCCAATTGAGGTCAATACACCGGAAAATATCGAAAAAATCCACGATATGGTGTTGGCTGATCGAAGAGTAAAAGTGCGTGAGATTGTTGATGCTATAGGTATTTCATACGGCAGTGTGGTTTCGATTTTAAATAATTAGGTGGGTTTAAGAAAGCTATCTGCAAGATGGGTGCCGCGTTTGCTCTCAATTGACCATAAACGCATGGGTGCACACGTGTGTAGTCTCAATGGCAAAATTCCCTGAATTGGGCTACGAATTGTTACTTCGTCCACCATATCCTCCGGATGTCGCCTATTTCCAAAACGAAAGAAATTGTTCGTTGGAAAGAGATTTAGCTCCAACGATGAAATTATTGATCAAACATATATGCCTATTTTATGGACCTCGAAAAATCCTATTTTTTGGAAGGTATGCAAAAATTTGAGAAACGTTGGTCTAAGTGTATTGAGCTAAAAGAAGATTATGTTGAAAAATTATTTTTTTTTTTTAAAAAAACTGCGTTTAATTTAAAAGTCACGGAATTATTGATCCGCCCTCGTATTTAATAAACTTTTTTATGAGTAGAATATTAATTTCAAATGATGTGTTTTAAATTTCAATTGATACCTAGTAAATATAAATTAATGTCATTTAAATTTAAATTCATGTGTTTCAAATTTCAACTGATGTATGTCAAATTCCAAATAAAATTTTTAAATTTGTTTTAAATTTCAAATAGAATTTTTAAATTTGAATTGTATTTTTTCAAGTTGCAATTGGAAATGGTGGAGTAAGTACACAGCACACTGATTGTGAGAATTTGTTCCCTGTCCCTTCATGGGATTTAATGGGTATTTATTGGTTTATTCATTTCAATCTTTGTTCTAACATGAAGCTCCCACATAACCAGGTTAATAGAGACTAACTGTAGGGATGTGTCTTGCAAACCCGAAAGAAAAAGCTGGGAAATGGTGAGTAAACCAGAAACTTAATTCTAAGTAAAAGATAAGTATATGAGTCCGAGCACAACCTTGTCCTTGTCGCTGGCCAAATTTGTAATTCGTACAACACAACTATGTATTTGTTGGATGTTCATGACGACTGGCTATGAGGCGCCAGGATACGATTTATTATAATTGCTTGTCGTTGCACTATTGTACTCTCAGCTTATATTTCGTCGACATGCAAATGCCATTTAGGAAATGACAGCCGACAAGGTTGCGTTCGTTTCTAAATTTTTAAAACATTGGTTAGAGTGATGCAAACATATTACATATCTAAGACGTTTTAACAAACACGTAATAGTCCGCGGATCTATTCATCCTGAAAGGAAATCCTACACATGCATACATGTCCTCAAACTAATTTGTCAAAGGAAATTGTCATCGATGACAGTTCCGGTAGATAAATCTCAGCTGGAATTTCGACGACAATGATTTGAATGCCACTTTGTGTAAACGCGTAAAGCGGAAACAACACTTCGTACCAATAAATGTACCAAATACAAACAAATGTCAAACAATCCTTGTGCAGGCACGATTTCCATTTGTCAATGTTACTCGTTCCAACTGTTGTGTACTTACCTCTTGCCTTTGCCCTTTTGCGACTCAATTCCCTCGTAGCCCGCCTCTCCTTCCAAATATTGCCAAAATTTCGATTTCTTTTTTAGCAATTCCGATTTGGGTGTCTTAAATGTTTTCGAGTCAATTCCCGCATAACTTCCGTGATGCTTCGACGACGACGAGCCACTGCTACAATTGAACAACTTCTGTATGGCATGGGCAGCAGGTGAACACATGGTGGACGAGGCAGAGGACCATACCGATGATGTAGCTGGCGCACCACCACCGCCAGCGCCAGCGCCACCACTGCCATTGCAAGACACCGAGGTTAGAGTAGCAGCAGACGTTGCGGAGGAGTCCACAGAATTATCATTAAAGTCTAAATAATATTTGCTACAACTATTGGCCGCAATCTGAAAGTACAAATAAAACATGAATTAGAGGTAAAAGAGAAAATAAAACAAAACAAAACGAAAATAAAGAAAAACAAGTTACGCTGACTGATAAGTGGCCCAGAGCGTTTGAAAACTCTGAAGGTTACAATCCTCATTGAATTGGTATTTGCATGAACCCGTGAGTTTTTGTTTGTTTGTGTGTGCGTAATGAAAGGATTCAGCAGGGTTTAGGCAAAAATTGCCAGCACTCATTGCCAGGAAGAAATAAAACTAGAATCGTACAACAATTATATTAATATAATAGAACACGGAGGAAAATATCATTTAGATCTGTGGATTCATGTTTACATTTTCCAGAACTTATAATCAGGGTCCGTATTTCGGGAGTAATGAGTTACTCTGGGTTACCCAGGGTAACTCGTTATTATTACCGTGGGGAATGGGTAGCGATCGTTTACCCATTACCCACAGGGTATGGGTTAAATAATAGGTAATAAATAATAGGTAGCCCACGAAAATGAGGAATTACCCATCACGATTACCCATTACCCTCAGGGCAATGGGGAAAATAATGGGTAGCTACACACGACGATGGATAATGGCTTACCCTGGGTAACCCATCCCCATTTTTGATCGAAAATATCAAAAAATTGGGAAAAGTTTCTGTATCTCGGAAACGGAGCGTCCAATCGAAACAATAACCAATTTTTGCGGGTTTGTAAGGGGTTTTCATAAACTGATCCAATTCGTATGGAAGATTTTTTTTCCAAAAATCCCCAAAATAAGAAAATAGCTAAAATAAAAAAGTGGCTATAACTTGATAACGGTGCGTCCAATCGAAAAAATAATACAAATTTTACTTCTATAGGGGGCTTGAACCAATGGGTGTCTCCAATGTGGCATCACTTTTTTTTTTTTTTAAAAATCGTTAAAAATAAAATTTTTCAAACAAAAAATCGCTAAATCGCCCTCATGTTTATATCTGGGAAATGGAGTGTCCAATGGAACAAATAACCAATTTTTGCTGGTTCCTAAGGGGTTTTCATAAAGTGGTCCCATTCGAATGGAAGAAATTTTTTTTTTTTTTGAAAAATAGCCAAAATAAGAAAATCGCTAAAATAAAAATAATAAAGGACGCACCGTTTTCGAGTTAAAGCCACTTTTTCGTTTTAGCGATTTTCTTATTTTGGCGATTTTTCGAAAAAGAATTCTTCCAGACGAATTGGGCCACTTTATGAAACCCCCTTAGGAACCCCAAAAAATTGGTTATTTTTTCGATTGGACGCTCCGCTCCGTTTCCGATTTTTTTACATTTTCGATCAAAAATGGGGATGGGTTACCCAGGGTAAGTCATTACCCATCGTCGTGGGTAGCTACTAAGGATGCTAAACGGGATTGTTTTAAAAAACCCCGGGACTCAGGTTTTTTGAAATCTCGATCCCGAAATCCCGGGATTTTCGGGATTTCGGTTTTTTTCGGGATTTTATTTTTAAACTTTTTTTGGAACTGGTCTATTTTACGGCTTACACTCCAAAATACAACCACAAGTGGGGTAGAATACGTTATTCTAAGCAAAAACTAATGTAAGAAAATCGTGGCAAATGCATAGTTTCGGAGTTATGGGCCCCGAAATTTCGGATATGTGGTGAGAGGATTATGGCGTTAACGTTAAAGCCATTGATATCAGTTTTTTGTATAAAACAATTCAAAACAAACTCACAAAATAATGTAGCACTTTTTGATAAGTCGCTTAGTTATCGAGTTATCGGATGTTGATATTTGGAAAAATTATCGATTTTTTTTCTCTTTTCTCAAACAAAAACTAAAATTATTTTAAAAACATCGCGCGATTTTTCAAATGTTTTTTTTTCAAACAAAAACAAAAAATATTTAAAAAAAATTTTTAAATTTTTGTTTGAGGAACGTAAACATCCGATAACTCGATAACTAAGCGACTTATCGAAAAATGCTACATTATTTTATTTACACGGTACGTTAGTGGAAAAGTATCCGAAATGTAGGGGTCCATAACTCCGAAACTATGCATTTGTCCGGATTTTGTTATTTAACTTTCTATGCTTAAAATAACATGTTCTACCCGACGCAATAAATTTTGTAATTTTTGGAGAGTAAGCCGTATAATAGACATACATATGCCAAAATTAACTAACGTTAAGATGTGTTATTAAACCTTTTGTAGAGCCGTCATTGGTTTTCCGACTCTTCCAAAAATAACACCACACTGAACTTTGGTCATAGATTTTAGTTTTATGTTTTTCAAAATTAATAATAATCCCGAAAAATCCCGGGATGTACTTATTAAAATCCCTGGATTCAGGATTCATTAATCCCGAAAAATCTCGGGATTTCCCGATTGGCATCCCTAGTAGCTGCCCATTATTTTCCCCATTTCCCTGTGGGTAATGATTAATCGTGATGACTAATTCCCCATTATCGTGGGTACCTACCCATTATTTTCTCTATACCCTGTGGATAATGGGTAAACGTTCATTACACATTACCCACGACGATGTGTAAGGTTATAACCATGGGCTTTGCCTTCTATGTGAAAATATAACTCATTCCAATGAGAAAAATCTATTATTCATTTAAAATTGGAATTAATTTTCGTCCTTCTTCTTAACTGAGAAAATGTGTATACAAATCTGAAATTATCGCTCTTTAATTATATAATTTCAAATTTCAAAAATAAAAGGAAACCGTTTTCTTTTATAAATTAAATTTCAATTTCTCATTAGGAAAATATCAAATGATAATCAAAGGAAAATTCCTATTGAAAGGAACTGACCAACAGTTGTCTCTCACAGATTTGTATGGAATTGTAAATCATTAACTATGTACAAGGTGGGGGCAAAAGGAATCACCCAATGTTCTTTTTCTGTAATTTTGTTTAAATGAAAAACTTTGGTCCTTCTTGTTAAATTTATTTATTTAATCCATTATAATTTATTCCATCAAGTTGTGAAAATGATTTCGGCCGTCAGAGGAGTTGATGACCATACAGGCACGTTTTATGGCGTTTTCCATCACCCTTGCCAGAACTTCGGGCGACAGGTTCTCGCATTCTTGGCGAATATTCTCCCTAAGGAATTCAAAAGTCTGAGGCTTGTTGACATAAACCCGCGACTTCAAAACACCAAACAAAAATTAGTCGGGAACGATTAAGTCGAGTGATCTGGCCGACTAGTCCAAATCACCAAAACGAGAGATTTAGCGACCCGGAAATGCTTCCTTCTGAATATCCGTTGTGGCTCGAGCAGTGTGCGCCGTTGCACTATCCTGTTGGAACCACATATTCTCCAATCCCAATTCATCCAATTGAGGAAGAATAAAATTTGAGTTCTCAAACAAATGGTCCGATGACTCCTCCAACGTAAACAGCTCACCACTCAGTAACTTTGAGCGGGAGTAATGGTTCTTCGTAGTTTGGTGGGGGTCACTCCAAAAGAAATATATTCTTTCCTTGATGAAAATTCAAAGATCAGCTCTCATTAGCGTTAGTGGGGCATTGGGCACGACGTCAGGTGCTGCACTTAGTGCTATCCTGAACATCTGTACTCTTGATATCATGGCCGACTCGGCACCCGCTACATCCCTGGTGAGAATCAGAGATTGTGGCGTCACGATATTGAGGCATTCCGGACACGCTGAATTACTACACAGGATCAACTTTTTTCCCGCAAAAACAGACTACTGTGTCCCCTACCTTCTACCAGCGACAAATCTAAGGACTTCTATTCCGAACAGGAATACCTGGGAAAAGTCACTGGAAGGGGACACCAGTAGTATCAGATTTTTCACGGATGGATCAAAGGACGAGCAAGTAGGCTATGGGGTCCATTCACCGGACCTAAATGAAAATATCTCCTGCAAGCTGCCTGATCACTGTAGTGTATTTCAGGCGGAAATTACCGTCATACTTGAGGTTGCTGAACTACTGAAAAGTAGTGTCACAACCCTCCGGATAATATGTATCCATAAAATCCTTGGAAGCCATGTTTGCTACGTCCCTGACGGTGAGAGAATGCCACTCATCACTTAGGGTGATGGCAGAGTATTTTGACATCAGGCTCATCTGGGTACCGGGACACAGCGACATGCCGGGCAATTGCGTAGCGGATCCGTTAGCTAGACAGGGCACTAAGGCATAGGTTCTTCCGGCAAAAGAAGGTGTTAGTATGTCAATCTCTAGCTGCCGTTTGCAGATCAGGCAGTGGGCCGATAATATGTTCAAGGCCAAGTGGAGACTTATTTCAACCTGCAAACAAGCCAGGGTCCTCTGGCCACAGATGGACAGGAAGAGTACTAGGCAACTACTTAACTTGCCGAGAGGCAGGTTAACCACAATGATAGGAACACTTACGGTAAATTGTCTTGTAGGAAAACACGCCCTAAGATTGGGACATAAAAACTCCACTCTCTGTAGATGTTGCATGGAAGAGGACGAGGAAACGACGAAACACCTTCCCTTGGATTGCACTGCTCTAGCACACACATTTACTTATCACCGTAGCCCTACAGGATATTCCTGTAGGTCTTATAGACAAATTCATTGAAAGGGCAAATTGGCTAGACGACAAGTCAATAGTTGCTATAGAGGAAACTGCAGGTATCACAGTGGGCTTCTTTAGCCTAAGTGTGCTATACAGCGTGCTCTCTTGCAGCCTTTTCAACCAACCAAAGGTTATTCGTAGGTGATAGACGGATTTTCGGTACCCAGAAATGGTTATTTTGCTTATTCACGTAACCGGTAGTATGGAAATGAGCCTCAACGCTCATAATTTTCGGTGAAAAATCGTCCACCACTTCGTTGAGATTCAGGATGGTTTAACCGTCGGTTTCACGCGTTTGGCGTTCAACACCTAATGGGTCCGCCAAATAACTTTTTTTTTGAAAATGCTATAAAAAAAACTACTGAATATTTTCTCAAATTTCTTTTTTTATTTGAAAGTACAATTCTTCCGGTTAATAATGGAAAATAATTTCATTCAAATGGCTGCCTCGGCTGGCCATGCAGTCGCCTACACGATCGGTCCAATTTTTAAGCACATTATCGATTGTGTGCAGCTGTATTTCACCAATGGCTTCACGAATATTGTCCTTTAAAGCGTCAATTGTGTTACCGTCGGTGGTGCAATGGTTAGTGTGCGCGGCTCTTGTACATGAGATCCTGGGTTCGAACCCTGCTCTAACCACCTTCAAATTTCTTTCGGCGGCGGTCACCTCGCATAGTGACGGCGACACTATCGAGTATATAGCCATGAAAAAGCTTCTCAAAATACCGTTCGGAATCGGTGTAAAACTGTAGGTCCCAATCAGAGAGTGAAAACTTGAAAGCGCACAGCTCAGTGATTGTGAGAAGTTCTCCCCGGTCCCTTCACGGGATGTAATGGGAAACCATTTATTTTTTTTTAAAGCGTCAATTGTATCTGGCTTGTCGGCGTAACACTTATCTTTGAAGGCACCCCACAAAAAATAGTCCAACGGTGTCAAATCGCAGCTCCGAGGTGGCCAAACGACATCAGCTCTGCGGCTGATAATGCGATCTTCAAAAACAGGGCGCAAAACATCGAGTGTAGCTTCGGCTGTGTGGCACGTAGCGCCGTCCTGTTGAAACCAAATGTTGCCAATATCCTCCTCTTCAATTTTTGTGAACAAAAATTCGTTCAACATGGCCCGATAACGATCGCCATTGACTGTAACGGCCACTCCTTGCTCATTTTCCAAGAAAAATGGCCCAATTATGCCTCTGGGCCAAAATCCGCACCAAACAGTGACTCGTATGCGTGCGGGTTTTCTGTGCCCCAAATGCGACAATTTTTCTACTTTACATACCCGCCAAGATCAAAATGAACTTCATCTGAAAAGATGATTTTTTCGCAAAATCGGCATCTTCTGTAAGTCGATCGCAGGCCCATTTTTCCCACATTTTCCAGCGTTGTTCAAGCGTATACACAACCATATTCGTTCAGCGGAAGGATAAAACTAATTATGTGTCAAATCAAAAATGAGCTAAGTATTACCATTCACGAAATAAGCACTAGTTGAAAAAAAAACGTTAGATGGCGGACCCTTTAAAAGCAGATGCACTGTCTGCACCCTGTAAGGGAACATCTTCAAATTTTTAAACAAAATTCTGCGTAGGAACCGCCGGCTAATGACCCATTAAGTGGCACGTCGTCTGCGCCAAAAATGGAAAGAATTATTCCGCTTTCTTGCGGAGTAAACCGATTCATGGCCCGTCGATTTGTATTCTGCGTGTCTTCACTTCACAAATGTCAAAACCGAATTGACATTTGGAGCTATTTGCAAAAGTTATAGGATTTTCCAATAGGGTGATTACTTTAGCTCCACCTTGTATTAGTCCCATAGATAAATACCCCAATACGTGCTCTGATTTGATTTCAACATCGGGTTGGTTATCGATTCCAGATCGGGCACTCTACCGGCCGTAAATCCTCTTTCGATCTGTACGATATCGAAACCAGAATGGAACCGATCTCAAAATTAAATCCAATGCGATCTCGAAAAGAGAACGGCTCCGATATGTAGTAAATAACATGTGATCCAGTATTATTATGTCCGTTAAAAAATTAAAGCAAATATAAAATACGAGGGCGGATCAATAACTCCGTGACTTTTTGAATGAAACACGGTTTTTTTTGCAAAAAAAAAGTATTTTTCTACATAATCTCCTTTTAGTTCAATACACTTAGTCCAACGTTTCCCCAATTTTTGTATCGCTTCCAAAAAATAGAATTTTTCGAGGTCCATAAAATAGGCATATATGTTTGATCAATAATTTCATCGTTGAAGCTAAATCTCTTTCCAACGATCAATTTCTTTCGGTTTGGAAATAGGAGTTAGTCACTGGGGGCTAAATCCGGATAATATGGCGAATGATGTACCAATACATATCCCAATTCATGGAATTTTGCCATTGAGACTACACACGTGTGCACCCGTGCGTTTATGGTCAATTGAGAGCAAACGCGGCACCCATCTTGCAGACAGCTTTCTTAAATCCCACCGATCATTTAAAATCGAAACCACACTGCCATATGAAATGCCTATAGCATCAACAATCTCACGCACTTTTACTCTTCGATTAGCCAACACCATATCGTGGATTTTTTCGATATTTTCCGGTGTATTGACCTCAATTGGCCGTCCAGAACGGTGAGCGTCATTTGTACTTGAGCGACCACAACGAAAGTCAGTAAACCACTTTTTTACCATTGAAATCGATGGTGCAGGGTCTCCATAGTATTTATCAACGGTTTCCTTGGTTTGATTGAAGGGGTTTTTTCACAAAAATAGTGTTTAATGAGCATTTGAATTTCACTTTTTTCCATTTTTAAAAAACTGCACGAGGTTGTAAATTTTGAACAGCTCTTAAACGGAAAGTAAATGACGGAACGTGCTCAAAATTTGACAGTAGTCTACTAACACGTGGTGCTTGATGTGAGCAGTATTGCATTTCATATAAGTACGAGGGAAGATCGAAAAGTCACGGACTTATTGATCCGTCCTCGTATAAAATGCAAATAATATGAAATATAAAATAAATCTAATTTTTAGTTGTTTAAACTGGCGGGTCCGAATCGCATCAGCGAAGCATAAGTCATTGTGTCGAATTCAAACCGGATCCGAGACCTATCACGATTACTCATTAACCTCAGGGTAATGGGGAAAATAATGGATAGCTACCCGCGACAATGGGGAATTAATCATCACGACTACTCATTACCCTTAGGGTAATGGGGAATAAATGGGTAGCTACCCACGACAATGGGGAATTAATCATCACGGTTGCCCATTACCCTCAGGGAAATGGGGAAAATAAGGGGTAGCTACCCACGACGATGGGTAATGGGCAATCCCTCGGTAACCCATCCCCATTGTTGATCGAAAATATGAAAAAGTTAAAAAAAATTTTCTATACCTCGGAAATAGAAAAAATATCGAAAAAATATCCAATTTTTGCACATTTCTAAGGGTTTTCCATAAAGTGGTCCAATTCGTATGGAAGAATTTTTTTTTTTTTTAAAAACAGCAAAATAAAAAGAATGCTAAAATAAAAAAGTGGCTATAACTTGGAAACGGTGCCTGCGTCCAATCGAAAAACTAACACAAATTTTACCTCTACAAGAGGCTTTAACCAATGGGTGGTGTCTTCAATATGGCATCACTTTTTTTTTTTAAAAAAATCGCTAAAACTAAAATTTTTCAAACAAAAAATCGCTAAAACGCCCTCATGTTCATATCTTGGTAACGGAGCATCCAATCGAAAAAATAACCAATGTTTGCCAGTTTCAAACGGGTTTCATAACGTGGTCCAATTCGTGTGGAAAAATTTTTTTCTCGAAAAATCGTCAAACTAGGAAAATCACTAAATTAAAAAGTGGATATAAATCGAAAAAAATGTGATGCCCCAGTTTGAGGGGTTAAATATTCTATAAATATACTTATTCCTGTTAATTTAAGATTAGGCGGAAAATAAAAGTGGGATATTTAAATGGATTACGAGTCCTTTTCATCCTTTTCTTAAAATAGTTGTGAATTTTATCTTTAAATGCGAAATGTGTCCTACATCTGGGGCCTAATTGTGTACGACGATAATCCTCCAATCGATCAGTTCATCTATTATTTTAAATCCATTCTTTCACACAACTTCACTACCGACAATACGGTACTGAGTCCGATATCGTTTCTTACTGAATATTTTTAGACGAAAATTAGATATATTAGTTTGTCCTCCGTCAGAAATTTCAGATTAAGGACAATGATGAATTTAATTACGTTGAAAATGATTAACCAAACTTTATTCTTTAATACTTTATCTGGTAATCTGCCCTAAAATATTAAGTCAGCCTGAAAAATGTGCCTACTCCACCAACAAATGTCAGCAAGGGTTGCCGCGGGAAATCGATTTCCTCTATACCAGCGTGCATTTGCGTAGGAGAAAACAAACAGACAAAAATCAAGACACATATTGCATTTTAAGTTAAAATTCAAAACTATTTAAAAAAGGACGAACTGTACTCGTAATCTAAAAAAAAGTACTCGAAAAATATCTCACTTTATTACTAAACTCAAGAGGTAACTGTGTTAGTAAATTCGCATACTAATTATTCTAGGTCGCTTTCTAAACACTGCGTTGAAAAGGACCAACAGAACCGGCAAAAATTTGAAAATATATATTCATTGTAATTGACAACCCCTACTGAAATTTTCAGAGCAACATTTTTGTGCAACATTTGATAGCCCAAGAGTTCCGCCTTAAGGTACTTTCTTGGACTTCTCAAAATAAGAACAAAAAGGACAGCCAAGGAATCGATATAGGGGATTGAAATGTTCTACGAACAAAAGTCTCATTCAATGTCACAGAAGACATCATATCTTTAGAATGAGCTACGATGTTGACATAGTTTTTTGGGCATTTTTCAAATACGCGCAGAATAATCTAGCTATTTTATTGTTTGGATGCAAATATAACGTGTTTGTAGCTTGCAGCAAAAATATTATATTTGTATCCAAACACATTGTATTTTTCTATTCAATATTAATTGTTTGAGACAAAATGAGTAGTAGGATAGATATAATATATTTTTTTGAGACAGTTTGGCTTTGTTTGTTGAAAACTGCTGAAAATTAAAATATGGTCTACGAAAAAAAAAGTCTCATGCAATTTCACAGAGGATATCATATATCGAAAATGTGCTACGACATTGACAAACATTGGTTTTTGGACATTTTTTAATTCTGGCTATTTTGTTGTTTGGATGCAAATATAACGTAATTGTAGCTTATTGCAAATATAGTATAATTGTGTCCAAATACAGTGCGTTTGCTATACAATATTACATTTTTGAGGCATAACGATTAACAGGTTATTATATATGTTTTTGTTACATTTTCGTTTTGTTGGATGAACTGAACACAAGAATGTGACAGACAACAAACAAACGAAAAGCAGCATATCTTCAATTCAGGAAATCAATGCTTGCAAATATATTCATGGTTCCTGCAATATGTTGCTGGGGCCATTTCGGCATGTACTATTTCAGCTCAAAATAAAAACTTCATCAGGCCATTTAAAAAAAAGTGGGACATAAGAGGAGTCTGCCCTCCAAGATTTTAATATAGTCAACAAAGGCTTCCATTCTGAAAAGGAATCATTTACTCCCAAGAAGATATTGCACTGTGTTATAGATAAGGCGTCAAGGATTATTTTGAGATACTAACAATGAAAATCGAACTTCTCTTGGTAATTGATTTCATAGATAACAAAAATGTTAAAATTTTTATTTGCATGCCCTTTGTCATAGACGTTGCCATTACTAGTGTTGCCAGATGCAAACTGGAACTTCCATTGAAAAGTTCGACATATTTTTTAGCATAAACATACATTGAACGTTTTCACTTATGAGCACTATTTGTTGTATTTACAGTGTGTTGTAAAAATCATCTAGGTCAAAAAACCGGAATTAACCCATGATAATTTTCGTGCGATGATTTTTTACGATATTCGGCGTGGATTGTCGAGACAAGAGTGTCCCAATCAAATTGTAAATCGTAAATCTCTGGTACCAAGAGTTCAGCTTAGAATGGCGTCTTCGAACTTCGGTTGTTTTTCCGGAAACCATCAATGCTGTGCGTGAACTGATAAAGCAAGACCGACATGTGACATACCCTTAGATCCTTGGCCATTAGTATGATACGCATCAATAAGATGTAGCATATTCATTTGCCCGTAAAAAAGATTTGTTCTCGTTGGGCCCACATAATTTGAGGAATGATCAAAAAATGCTAGTGTGGAGTGGATCAAAGAAATGTTGAAAACATACAACCGCGTTAGCTCAAATGCAGTGTATGACATCGTCCCTTGCAGTGTATAACACAAAAGAGCAATCGACCACATTGGTCTTTCAAGGCGAGCTAAATCCAACAAAGGTTGTTCGTGAAGGAAGAAGAACAGCGAAGTAAAAATGATAGGGTTTTTTTTTTCGGTATTACCGGTCATGTGGGCACAGCCCCTTCAGTCGCACCTAGGACGGTCAAGTCTGAGTGGTAGACCACTATCTTTTTTTCCAACAGTGTTCGAAGAAATAAGAAACACGAAAAAGAGAAGACGGTTAATTTTGCAACAGGACAATGCGAGCGCTCACACACCAGCTGAAAAAATGGTCTATTTGAACATGTCGAAGTGATGGCCACCCAATGACTTCTTTTTATTTCCTCACTTCATGAAAAACGTTGACAAGTTTTCCGACACCCCAAAGAGCTGTTGAAGAGTTAAAAACCCATGTTTTGGAAGTGTCTCAATCGTAGTGTAAAAAGAGCATCGAAAATTGGTTTGAGCTAAAGTATATTTATCTTCACGGAGAATATTTTGAAAAACAGTAAACCCATTTCCAATTATAATTTATTGTTTTTTTATTACAGTGCTCGTAACAAAGGGGTTTCCAATAGGTACTTGACATCATACGCTCTATTTCACTGATCATCTAACTGTTACTTTCCTTTTTTTCAGTAAACTCAAAATTTTTCACCATGGTAAAGTACACGAAAGAACAACGTACGCAAATTATAAAAATGTATTACCGAAATTCGGAGTCGGTGACCGCAACTTTAAGAGCGTTAACTCCAATTTTCAGTCGCTATTCAAGCAATAACAAGTTTAGTGCAAAAATTTGAGTCTACATATTCATTGTGAGATCCTGACGTGCCAGTGAAACAACGGGTTGGTCGAAGTGACGAAAATATCGCTGCCGACCAGGCGTCCGTAGCAAACGATCCAAATCAATCGATTCCGCGGCTTTCTCAAGAACTGGGCATCGCCAAGGCCACTTTATGGTGAATTTTGCATAAAGATCTTGGGTTACAACCATACAAGATCAAGCTGACTCGAGAATTGAAGCTGACGGGCCATTTGATGCGACGTACATTCTCCGATTGGGCTCTGGAGAAGATGCGCCAAGATAATGAATTTCGTCGCAAAATCATCTTCGATAAGCAAAATATGCGTTTGGTGAAAATCCACATGTACTTCATGCATCACCACTTCATCCACAAAAAATAACTGTTTGATGCGGTTTACATGCCGGCGGTGTCATTGGGCCATTTTTTTTTCGTCGACATTAACGATCGTCATGTTACTGTGAATGGCGATCGCTATCGCGCCATAATTACCGATTAGTTTTGGACCAAATTGGAAAACATGGACGTGGACGACACGGGGTTTCAACAAGACGGTGCCACAAGCCACACAGTACACGTTAAAAAAATGGTTTCCCATTACATTCTATGATCATTCCACAATCACTGAGCTGTGCGCTTTCCAGTTTTCACTTACTGATTGAGACCTACAGTTTTACACCGATTCCGAACGGTATTTTGAGAAGCTTTTTCATGGCTAAATACTCGATAGTGTTGCCGTCATTATGCGAGGTGACCGCCGCCGAAAGAAATTTTGAAGATGGTCATAGCAGGGTTCGAAACCAGGATCTAATGTACAAGAGGCGCGCACACTAACCATTGCACCACCACCGCCACACACAGCACACGTTACAATCGATTTATTGAAGAGTAAGTTTGGTGAGCGTGTTATCTCAAGAAATGGACTAGTCAATTGGCCGCCTCGTTCGTGCGAATTAACGCCTCTAGACTTTTTTCTTTAGGGCTACGTCAAAGCATTGGTCTATGTCAACAAGCCGACGACGTTCGAAGAACTCAGAGCCAACATTGAATGCGAAATAGCGGCCGTTACGGCCGAAATGTGTGACCGAGTCATCGAAAATTGGGTCCAACGTATCGACCGCTGTCGAGTTCCATTCACAAATGTTTTGATTGTATTTCAAGTCGATCATAAAGTTTTGAAAATATCTCAAATGGTTTGCGTTTTATTTTAAACAAAAGTTGTCAAGTCCTTATTGGAAAACCCGATATAAATAGCAACCCTCTATATTCATTTTCTTTTTTTTTAATTTTTACTATTATTATTTATTTTGAAAATTGAAAAATTAATTTTTTTTTTGGATTTATTTGAACTGTATCAATACATGGGGCAAATTAATTATATGACAATTATAATTTGTAGTTTATACATGAATTATCCCTACAAATACAAATTCAAAAAAAATTTAAAGACAACATTAACTTTCCAAACTCTCTTCATCAAAATATCCCACAGCAACCAGCGGTATGGTCATACACTAGAAACAATAACTACAACAACAACAACATTCACAGCACAAACTTTGCAAATATCACAACACCAAATTCTAGTGAACTGTTTTCAATTCCAGAATTACAGGCGCTAACATTTGAATTAATAACAAATTTGAGAAATTGTAGGAGTAAGATGGATCAATTTGAGGTAATAACAAACCTCGCGTTTAAATTTTTATCATAATGTTAAATGATATGAACATAATAACTTGGACTGCAAGAGGCATTAAAAACAAAAGTTTTGAATTGTTTCAATTCTTATTAACTTATAATATACACGTATGCTTAGTATCGGAAACATGGCTTAAGCCTAATATAACACTTTGCCACCAAGATTACAATATTTATAGAAATGATAGAGAAATTAGTAGAGGAGGAGTTGTTGCTATAATAATTAAAAAAAATATTTCCCATTTGACAATTCCCATTGTTAACACCTCCCCCATTGAAAATGTCGGTATTAAGATATTTACAGAAATCGGTAGTGTAAACATTTATTCTTGCTATTTTCCTGGAGGTCGGGTGGGCGCCAATGGTTCGCGGAGAAAAAATTTTGCTTCGGACATTTTCAAGCTTAGCAGAAGCGATAGATACATCATTGGTGGAGATTTCAATAGTCGACATCAATCTTGGGGTTGTACAAGAGCAAACTGCTGGGGAAATTCTTTATATGAGAAGTAGGATTCGTACAATTTAGACATAATATATCCAAATGACAGTACATATATACCCTCTCAGTTAAATCGTCAAAGTTCTACTCTGGACATAAAAATAAAAAAATAAATGGTTTCCCATTACATCCCATGAAGGGACTGGGGAGAACTTCTCACAATCACTGAGCTGTGAGCTTTCCAGTTTTCACTCTCTGATTGGGACCTACAGTTTTACACCGATTCCGAACGGTAATTTGAGAAGCTTTTTCATGGCTAGATACTCGATAGTGTCGCCGTCACTATGCGAGGTGACCGCCGCCGAAAGAAAATTTGAAGGTGGTCAGAGCCGGGTTCGAACCCAGGATCTCATGTACAAGAGCCGCGCACACTAACCATTGCACCACCGACGGCCACACTCTGGATATATTCATCACTAATTTAGACAATTTATCCCCAACCGAAGTTGTAAACGGTTCAAATTCCGATCACCTTCCCGTAAAAATAACCTTGAGATGTCTGTATGACATTACAGAATTCAAATACTTAGACTTCAAAAATGCTAATTGGAAACGTTTTTCTCAATACATGAAGGGACACCTTGTCCTTCCCATTGAGAATATATTTTCAAGCAGAGAGCTTATCAACGCAGCTTTACAACACTTCATTTCCATTTTAAATGGTGCGATTGCCTACAGCGTTCCTCGAAAACTAAGGGGAACTTCCAATAAACAGCTGCCCCAAAATATTAAATCGTTAATTCGGAGGCGTAACCATCATCGTAGGAAATGGCTACGACATAGAGATGTACATACATGATTATTATGAATTCAAAATTTTGAATACTATAATTAAAAGGAAGATTGATGAATTCAAAAATACATCATGGAATCGTTCACTGGCGACATTAGACAAAGGCTCTTCTCCTTTTTGGAACCTTACAAAAATTTTAAAGAAGAAGTCTAAAAACATTCCAATACTAAAACACAATAATTCACGCTTCTCTACAACGGCAGAAAAGTGTGAATTATTAGCTCAAAACTTTTATAATATGCACTCATATTCTGCAAATATGAGAGACACAGCCACAGAGAACTTAGTGAGAGATATCATTTATGAGTTCAATTCTACCACAGGTCCGAGTGATGATATTGTTGTTGCGTATGCTGAAATTGCTGGTATAATAAAAGGTCTCAGATCAAGAAAGTCACCTGGAGCGGATGGCATAAATAACAGTTGCTTAAAAGCTCTTCCGAGAAAGGGTATTACATTTTTAACAATTTTTGTGAACAGCTGTCTCAAGATAGGATATTTCCCCGATAAATTCAAGGAGGCTAAAGTAATTGCAATTAAAACACCTAATAAGCCCTCTGACTCTCCTACTTCATACCGCCCAATAAATTTATTGTCATCAATTAGTAAAGTACTTGAAAAGGTTATTAAGGGTAATCTTTTTAATTATTTACAAGAAAATAATATTTTACCGCCCCAACAGTTTGGATTTCGTAGGGAACACAACACCATACATCCATTAGTCCGCATTCGGAATATCGTAAAGTCTAACTTCAACCTGCAAAGGTCCACTGGAATGGTATTGCTTGACGTTAGAGCAGTGTTTGATACTGTATGGCATGACGGTTTAATCTATAAATTAATACATTTAAACTTTCCTTCGAATTTAATAAAGATGATCCAAAGTTTTTTATCCTCTCGGTCGTTTAGGGTTCACATAGGTTCTAAATATTCCGACGTACTTCAGATAAATGCTGGCTGCCCACAGGGCTCGTGCTTATCACCAATTCTTTATAATATATATACAGCCGATATTCCAATCATGGACCATTGTATTATGTCCATATTCGCAGACGACACCGCCATATTGTGTACGGGTAAACTATATTCAGAAATATTGTCAGACCTACAGCGGGCCCTTGATATATTATTGGAATATTTTAGAAAATGAAAAATATCAATTAACTGTGATAAAAGTCAAGCTATCTATTTCACTAGGAAAAGAAAACAATGTTATATTCCTCAGAACAGCATAAATGTTAACAATGCGGAAATCAAATGGGAAAATAATGCTAAATATTTAGTTGTAGTCCTAGATTAAAAACTAACATATGTAACCTGGTCTACGAAAAGGGAGCTTACGTGCGAAAACTAGTTTTCTGTGAAAAAGCTGTTAAAAGTAAGCAACTCGTTTCGTCAGTTTCTCATTATCTCGTTAATTGTTCTCCGCGCCGGACGTCCAGTAAGTGTTGTTGTTGGTCGGAATATTATTATAGTTCATCGTGTAAGTTGCTAGTGTGGAACATTTAAAAAAGTAACACTGAAGAAGTGACGTTTACTGTTTCTGTTGATTATCGTCTTCGCATTTCGCATGAAATGAAACATGAGTGTTAGTACACTTCTAAGCAAGTTAGGATTTTCCGCTTTTCATCACGTGAAAAAGCATCTCATCTTCCATCCGAATCAACCAAAAAGTGAAAATTGATTTTTTGACTCCTAAGCCCCCTTTCCGTAGACCAGGTCACATATAAGCATCATGTATCATACACTGTAGATAAATCTAATATTCTCATAATAACATTATACCCTTTTATTAACAGAACATCGGCGTTAAATATTGACAATAAAATGATAATATTTAAATCCATATTTCATGCTGTAATTTTTTATGCAGCTCCTGTTTGGGCTAAAAGTGCCAAATGTCACGTGAAAAGACTACAGATTATCCAAAATAAACTGTTGCAGTTAATTTACAATCTTCCTAGATTATTTTCTACGTAAAGACTTCACCAAATTGCGGATGGTGAATTGGTGGCTGTCAAGATAGACCGGTTGTCTTCAATTTTTAATGCCAAATGTTCTTATTCAGAATACACTCACGTAACTGAGCTGGCCTCAACCTGAACATTTTGTATTGGATTTAAGTAGGTTATAAGTTTTTATCATATACCCTAAGTTCATAAAGGTTTTTTTGCAAATTTTCACCTCCATTCAATAAATTAAACCACAAATAATATTTTAGGAAACCACATGATATATTTAAGCACAAAAAGGTAATCTCCTTAAACTCTTTATATATGCATACTAAATTATAAAAATTCTGTAAACGCTATGAAGACAATACAAATTGAATTGAATTGAATTGAATAAATACCATTGGCAATCGTTCTTATTTTTAAAGTACTTCCTTCATATATGGCAGTTTTGGTTTTCAATGATTTCATAAAGTACAGGTTTATCAATTTGAAAGTACTACGAGGCAGTACCTATCGAAGACACAAACCTCTATATATAAAATACCTTATAAACAGAGTTGCCAGCAGTCAAATAAATTCATAATAATTGAAAGCACACCCATACTTCATTACAATAGGCATCCGACTCCACAAACTGAATTTGCATTGTCTGACCAAATGCAAATTTAAAATTTCATTGATAATTCCTTTATATGTGCATTAAATAAAGTAATGCAAATTAAAATGCAATGCAAATTAAAAAAAAATAATGACTGTATCTAATGCAGTTTGGAGGTATTGCCATAAAGTTTGGTTTATTAGAATGCTTACCTAAAGGGTGCCTCAGAAAGATTGAAATTTTTAAATTTAGCGTCATATTTTTTTTGCAAGTGGCAACTCTGAAATTTGGCAGCTGTCACAAATGTTTATTCCGATTAATAACAATTAAGCGCTTTACGAAAGAGCAGCGTCTTATAATTGTGAAAACTTATTACAAAAATTTGGAAGGTTATGCTGAGACCACTTGCAAACTTCTAAGAATTTTCAGTCGAGAAAGTACGACAACCACTACAAGAGTGGTCAAAAGGTTTGAAGAAACTGTAGGACTCCTGTGCGTCAATGTACCGGTCGGTCTCTTGAAAACATTGGTACTTGAAGCGAGAGTGTAGCCGAAAACCCGAAACCAGCAGATCATGGAATGAGCCAGCAATTCGTTCAATGGGTAATGCAGCAAAGTGAAGTCAGCGACAATTTTTCAAAAAAAACTCATCTTCTCCGATGAAGCGCATTTCCATCTGAATAACTTCCAGAATACATAAAATTGTCGAAGTGGGGCTGAAAAATCCTCATGCAATCTACGAGCAGTAACTGCACCCACAACGAGCATCTGCCGGGAGCGAATTTTGGTAAGGCCGCGTGGTGAGGCCGAAATTGCAGTGACTGTGAACGGCATTCGTTACAGGAACAAGAAAACGGAGTTCTTGTGGTCTCAACTGGATGGGATGGATCTGAACCACATGTGGTTTCAGCAAGACGGCGCCATTTGCCACAGCGCGAGAACAAATTATCTCAAGAAATTCTGATGTCAACTGGCCACCAAGATCATGCGATTTAACACCGTGCGATTTCATTCCCTGGGCTTTTGTGAAATCTCGGGTTTATGCGAATAAACCAGAAACAATTCCTGAACCCAAATCCGAGATCCAATGAGTCATTGGCGAGATCACACATCTCTGTGGATAAAAAAAATGGTGTCCCATAACATACACAGGAAAAAATTATTTTTCAATTCAATTAAAAAATTCGAAAAATCAAACACATTATTAATTGAAAATCTTGTGATAAACTAAAACACATATCAGCTAACATATTTGTAGGTTGTTTATTGGAAAAATATTATTTTTCAATCGATGCAAAATTTCAACCATCTACGAAAATATTTGTACGTTATTTATCAAAAATATTTTCGTTTTTAGCCGATGAACGATTTGACATATAAACAGACTAAATTGTATCTCAGTTGTCGTTTTGTCTTCGATCCGAAGTATTTTTAGAAATTTTGTTTATTTAAAAAAAAAATAAACAGCCGAGGTAGGATTCGAACTCACATCCACTGGAAGACCGTTTCAATGTTTGTGACACAGCGTCGTTTCGGGCAGCGTCTAGCCTGTTACGCCACCGACTGCCTGTACAAACTTATCTCTAACTGAAGTTATGCGGTGGTTCGTATCGTATTCACTTCGTTGAATATTGGGGTATTTTTTTGTTGGTACCATTTATCGATTTTCATTTCAATATTTGAGAAATTTGTCAGTATATTAATGGAAAATATAGTTGAGTGCTGAGATTTTTCACGTACTAATTTTTTTTTTTTAAATTGTCCAGTCGTCTTTTTTTCCTGTGTACCACGAAAGGATTGGGGAGAGCCTCTCAGAATTAGTGAGATGTGAACTTTCTAGTTTTTACATTCACTGATTCCGACCAACTGTTTTACACCGGTACCGAACGGTATGTTGAGACGCTTTTTCATGGCTAAGTACTCGACAGTGTCCCCATCACTAAGCGAGCTGACCGTGGTCGAATGAAATGTAAGGTGGTCTGAGACGTGATCGTACCCTCGTTCTTATGTAAAAGAGCTGCGCACACTAACCATGCGCCACCGACTCCACTGTGAAAAAGTTATGGAAAATTCGATGGAAAGAGTAATAGCGGATATTTTAGGGATGGGATCATGTCTTCTTGACAATCCAATACAAAAATCTCAACTACATATCTCAAAAAATACGTGTTTTTATTTTAAAATTAAAAAGTGTATTCTTACTGAGACTCTTACCCTTTCGAATCGGGTTTTTAATAAAATGTCTACTAGATCAAAATTAATTTCATTTTGACCGATTGGAATCGATTCGGAATCACTGTGCGGCGGTTGAAGATTCCGATTCTACACAATTCTGCCAAAAACGGAATCAAGAGTACCCGGACTGATAACGCAACCCCAACATCATCCGCCTGTGATATTATAAATGTCAGTATCTTTGTTTTAATTAATTTTGCAGAAAATGCATTTGCAGTTTCGTATTTTATCCAAACAGACCGACCACTTCGAAACAAATTGGACCTTAATTTCGCAAACAAATGTTGCCTAAACCCTGCTTTATAAGCTACAGGGTGTTGTTGGTGGAAAGGGGAGGGAGGTGGTGTAACTTACTTTTGTTTCGGCGTTTAAAACGAATATTGAATTTTGATTGCTATTGTTTTGACTGTGGTGGCTGGCACCGCTACCAATGCCACTAATGCCGCTGCCTCCGACACTGCCGCCGCTGCCGAGTAGATGGGGCTGTTGCGAATGTGGATTGTGGTGCGGATGATGCTGATGATATTTGAAAACCGTGTTAGCCATTGTTCGTTGCAAAACTTTTTCTTTCCTTCTTTGTTTTCTTTATTTTTTTTTTTTATTGTATTATTATTATTATTATTTGGATCAAACGGATAATATCCGCGTTGTGTTCTCGTTTTTGTGTTGCCTTTGAGGTCGTTGGTGGCGGAGATGGAAACTAATATATCGTCGACTCGCGCGGGTTGGTGTTGCAGGGGGGCAAATCCACAAAAGGGTTCTGGGAGTATCACAAGCTGAAGGTGAAGTGTGTAGTTGAGTGAAGTGCAGTGATGTGGTGTGGTACGGTACGGAGCTGATACTGCTGCTGCTTATGCTGCTGCCTGGCGATGGTGGTCGTGGATGTGGTAATGGTTGTGGCAACACCACCAAATACAAAACGCTCTAGGGATTGCGAGATTTATGCGCTTGTAGCAGATGATGATTTGTCTTATTTAACATTGGCAAAATAGCTTTTATGATCCTTTAACGAAATGTCTATAAAAATCTTGTTAGTTCCTCCTCCACAAGAGCCAGATAATGGAAACCAAAACCGAAACCGAAAGCGAATTCAAATGGTGATGGTGTCGGTGTCGGTGTCGGTTGATGATAATACGCTTACAAGGCCATCCCAATTTTTACGAATCTGAATGAAGGCAAACATAACATACATGGTTTCCAACATACAGCCACAGCTACAAACACTGCCACTGTCACAGCTACCGTGTTGCCACTGTCAGACTTGATGACGTCTGTGTGGTGCCGTTATCGTCCTCGTTGTTGTGTCGCGCCGTGGTCGCCTTCGTTGTAGGTGAATTCACTTAACCATAACCAACCGAAAATTTAAAAGTTGTCCATGTTTGCCATAAATTTGCACAACTTCACGTACAGCATTATTCCCGTCAATTTAGATGTATTTTCAACGTTATCTGGACCATATGTCAGTGATGATTTGTTATCACGCTTTTCGCACACACACACACGCTCGCACGCAAATACACACACTCTCTAACCCTCACGCTTGCACTTGAATAACAACAATCGTTAAGAAAAACAAAAACTTGAATACTTTTGTGATACTTTTAATATTTCAAACTGAAACTCAAACTCATAAATCTCTTTCCCTTTGATGACATCTTTAAAAAAGCAAAAAAGCCAAGCAACACCAGAATTGCGCCCTTCCCTTATCCCTTGGCCCCGTTTTACTGCGACAGCAGGCCGCCAACGTAATGTCACAGCGACGGTGCAAAAGTCACAGTGCAAAACCCCGAAAAAAACACACACAGACACACGATTTGAACTTTTCGAATCTCTGTCACTGTCACTGGCAGACAATTCCGCACAGTTTTGCGTCCCGATTTCCGTTTATCGCGTTGGATGATGTTTCGGTTACTCTTGCCTAAGGACGACTGACTAAGGACTAACTGGTGAATGCTGTTTGCTGGCTGCTACAGCTGCTGCTGCTGCTGCTGCTTCTGTCTCCTGACTGAATATCGAATATTGTGCGTGACAAATAACTTTCGTTTGGAATCTTTGGTTCGTTTTCGTACTCGTTTGGAGAATGTGAGTTACGAATGTGAAGGCGAACGTGAACGTGAAGGCGAAAGCAAATAAATGTTGGGATTTGTGTGTGTCTATGTGTGTGTGTAGTAAGGACTTGGATATTTTTTATGGCAGTGCTGGAATATTGTGGCCAAAAAGGATGCTGAAGTTGATGCTCATTTCATATACATGTGATGGCCAGTACAGGAAGTGGCCGACTGTCGAGCACTTTGTTTTCTAATTCGAGAAAATAAAAACAGAAAATAAAAACAGAAAACAAGAATTCACTAAAGCGAACCACAGACTTGTCATTCATGTGCACGAACTTGGTTGATAACTTTTTATATGAGTGATGAATTTGAAAAAATATTACCAAAATATTTTGTGAACATGATAGTGATGCGAACAACTTCGATTACATTCAGACAAACAGACAATGAACTTCAACGATAGCTGATGTCCATGCTCATGAATGACAAGTCTATGGTTCGGTTAACTGATAAAAAGAAATGACAAATTTGATATCCAGAAATGAAAATAAATAACGAGAAATGATATTAGTTTTCAATTTCCACGACTGGAAATTGATATGGAAAATGACGCACTTTAAATTGAAAAAACAGTTCTGAAAAACTTCAAACATAAAAAGTTCAATCTCAACTAATGTTAGAAAGGGCATAAAGGATTGTATATTCAAAACCAATACAGAAGAATCGGCGAGATCGGTTGACCGATCTCACTACTGATAACCGTATGCAGGATTTTTCAAAACATTTATTTCGAGGAACCGGAAAAACGGATCTTCTATGCCCGTTAATAAGTTTCGTGGTTAAAATTCAAATTTCCAATTAATCACATTCAGCGCAATTCAACGCACTTAAAGACATTTCACGTCAAATTCAAATCAGTTATATTCAATTCAATTCAATTCAATGCAATTCAATTCAATTCAATTCAATTCAATTCAATTCAATTCCATTCAATTCAATTCAATTCAATTCAGTTCAGATCCGTTCCGTTCAATTTAATTCAGTTCAGTACAGTTCAATTGCATTCAATTCATTTGCATTGAATTCATTTCAATTCAATTCAATTCCACTCAATTGAAATGCATTCAATTCAGTTCAATTTAATTCAAGTCAATTCAATCCAATGCAATTCTGGTCATTTAATTCAATTCAATGCAATTGAATTCAATTCATTTATTTTCAATTAAATTCAATTGCTTTGAATTCAATTCAACTCAATTCAATTCAATTGCATTCAAATCAATTCAATTTAAATCAATTCAATTCAATTCAATTAATTTCAATTCAATACAATTCAATTCAATTCAATTCAACTCAATTCAATTTAATTCAAATGAATTGGTTTCAATTCAATTCAACTGCATTCAATTCATTTGCATTAAATCCATTTCAATTCAGTTCAATTCAATTCCACTCAAATGAAATGCATTCAGTTCAGTTTAATTCAAGTCAATTCAACCCAATTCAACTCAAATCATTCGATTCAATTCAATTAATTTATTTTCAATTAAATTCAATTCCTTTCAAATCAATTCAATTCAAATTAACTCAACTCCATTCAATTCAATTCATTTCAATTCAATTCAACTCAATTCAATTCAATACAATTAAATTCAATTCAATGCAATTCAATTCCATTCCATTCAATTTAATTCAGTTCAATTCAATTCAGTTCACTTCAGTTCCATTCAAATTCAATTCAACTCAATACAATTAAATTCAATTTAATTGCATTCAATTCAATTCAGTGCAATTCATGTCAATTACATTCAAATCAATGCAATTAAATTCAATTCAATGTTATTTAATTCAACTCAATTCAACTTTATTTTTAATTTAATTTAATTCAATTGAAATCAATTCAATTTAATTCCACTAAAACCAACTCAGTTCAACTAAATTCAATGCAATGCAATTCACTTCAATTCAATTTAGTTCAGTTACATTCAATTAACTTCAATTCAATGCAACTCAATACAATTCAATTCAATTGCATTCAATTCAATACAATTCAATTCAATTCAATTCAATTCAATTCAATGCAATACAATTCAATTCAATTCAATTCAATTCCATTCAATTCAATTCAATTCTATTCAACTAAAGTCAATTCAATTCAATACAAATTAACTCAATATAATTCAATTCAATTCAAATCATTTTAATTTAATTCCACTAAAATCAATTCAATTAAATTCAATTCAGTTCAATTCCATTCAATTTAATTCTATTCAAATCAATCCTTTATGGACAATCATAATTTTGTACGTCATTTAATAAAAGAAAGACATCGGGTGGTCCGCAAACTTTGGCAGAAAAACTACAAGCCGAACATGAGAGGTTCTTAGAAAGCTAGGTGAAGTTGGGTTAGGTTACTTTAATTTACTTTTACTAACTATTTTACAACCTCATAAGGTCAGAGGTCTTACACATATTAGTTAAACAAACAAATTAAACAAATTTCAACATTTTCTTCCAACTGGCTCTATCCTTCTCCTTTTTTTGCCAGTTGGTAACACCAAGGATACGGCGGGATTCTTCTGCCTGGTCTTTCCAGCGGAGTCTTGGTCGTCCTCTTTCCCGCTTCCATCCATTCATCCATTCGGATAACATGGCCTAGCCAACGCAATTGGCCTAATTTGATTCGCCTACCTATGTCCACGTCAGAATATAGATTATATATTCTGTACTCGCCGTTTTCCCTAACAGGACCATATATTTTAAACAGAAGTTTTCTCTCATATACTCCCAGGTGTTTTTCATCCGCTTGCGATATGACCCAAGTTTCGGAGCCATATGTCAAGACAGGTAAAATGAGAGTCTGATATAGCTGGACTTTTGTCCGTCGCGAGAGGGCTTTGTACCTAAACTGCTTGCTGAGCCCAAAATAGCATCTATTTGCTTTAGGACGCGTAACAATAAGAGACAATCAAGGGCTGCATGCTTATAACTATACTCTAAGGTCAGTCGACCCATTGTGATGGTCCTGTGGAACTAAAAAACAAAAGAGGGCTGAGTTTAACGAACATTTAAACAACTCCTTCTTTTCGAGCGATTTTCAATGGTCAGGCCAAACAAGTGTCAAAAATCCATAAATTCGGCAGCGAATTCCTACCACATCCGCCATATTCTCTCAATTTAGCCCCCAGTGACTAATTTATAATTCCAAACCTAAAAAAATGGTTCGGTGGTGAGAGATTTGGATCGGCTGAAGAGGTCGTCTCTGAAACAAACGATGGACTAAATCTACGGAGCTAAAACGAAATTATGTTGAGATATAAAACGTTGTTTTTGCCAAAAAAAAAAAATTTATATATAAATTACCTTCGAAACTTCATCACATGGGTTTCTAAGTAAGAAACAAAACGTGTTTGTAGTGGAAAAGAGCCATTCGTTTGAAAAAGAGGAGCGAATCTCTATCTTCAATTAATGATATTTTGAACATGAAGATCCCTGGCCTAGGATGCTAAGGCGTTGATGAGAAGAGTCACAACTTTCGAAACGATCATGCGCCAATGCACAGTATTGCGTTTTGAAAAAAGTAATTTCGGTTTTTTTGTTCAAAATAGTTATCAATTATTTTAATCAAATAATTAATTTTAATCTATAATGTAGGTGACATATTGTTCAATGACCTTCTGCCATCGTTCAGGCAAGTTTTTGATCCCAGATTCATAGAAAGCCTTACCCGTCCCTTGTATTTACTCGAACAACTAGGTTTTTAGGTCCTCTTTTGTATTAAAGGATTTCCCATTCAAAAAGATTTGCAGACTCCGGAATAAATGAAAACCCGAAGGTGCCAGATCAGGACTATAAGGTTAAGGACTAGAAAGGTAGCATCACTTCCCATCCAAGCTCCAATATTCGTTGCCGAGTCTGCAAAAATGTGACGTGTGCCTAGCGTTGTCGTGATGGAAAACCACGCCTTTGCGATTTACCAATTCAGGTCGTGTTTCCTTCAGTACCCTATCAAGGTTCATCAATTGCTGACAATGGACGTCAGAATTTATGGTTCGATTTTTAGGAAGACGTTCAAAATAAATTACTCTCTTAAAATCCCACGAAATGGACAACATAACCTTTTTTGGTGCAGTTCAGCTTTTGATGAAGTTTGAGCGTGTTCATCGTGCTTGGAGCAGGAGCTCTTTCGGTTGACATTGTTGTAATTTTTCATCTCCAGTGACAATGCGTTTCACAAATGGATTATACTTCTTGCGTTTTAGCAATAAATCGCAAATGCTTATTAGCTTATGTGCAGAACCCAAATGTCAACCTTTTGTGGTAAGTTCAAGCCGTTTCAAATGGTGTTCAATGGTCGTGTGCGACACCTTCAACTTGTCTGCCACTTCTCGATCAAAAACCTGTTGGTCAGATTCGGCAACGGCTTTAATTTCGTCCTCAGCAATCTGAAATCTGTTAATACAGCAGCTAATCGTATTTCAACATGGAAACGCCTGGTTCGATCAGTAGCCATAGATTCGCAGATCATCTTTGTATGGAAGAACCTCAAAAATCGTTGCACAATTGCCCAAACCAACTTCACCACATGACGATATATCTGCTAGTGAAAAGGCTCTGTTTAAGGAGGCACAAACAGAGTTTGCAGATGAAATAATATTAATTTTAGATCAAAAGTCCGATCCGAAATCTAGAACACTATACAAGCTGTAAATGTAAATGAAGCTTGGTGGTCATGAGAAGTTATTAAAAGTCATTAATTCGATTATAATGCCACGGAGTCATCGTATTACAAACCTAGTTGTTCTTGATTTTCATTTCAGATACCATCACGGAAAGACAGATACCATGAGCTAAGGCAAGGTTTTGGATACCGGGTCAATGAACTGGAGTCTACAGAACTAGACGTAGCTGTCAATTATACAGTACTCGTGCCGTATAGGCAAAACCTCCAAGAATGGGCAGTCTTCCTCCCGGCAAGAGGAGTTGACTTCTTGGGTCCGCTTATGGTATCTGTGCTTAGCAGCCGTGAGGAACTTTATGGTGTCCTGCTGACGTGTCTGACTACACGTGGAATTCACCTGGAAATTGCATACAGCTTGTATTATGGCCGTGCGAAATTTTCTTTCGCGAAAGAAAGAAAGTACACTGAAAGAAAATCTATACATCAAACCGATGACAAATGCTCATCAATTATTCTTCATTGAATTGATGAGAAATTTCATAAAATTAATGAAAAGGTTCTTCAGTTTGAAGATTGTACGTTTCTTCACATTTTCCAGCTTCACTAAATTGATGATACTTGTTACATCAATTCATCATTCATCATTGGAATTTAGAAATAACTAATGGAATCGATTCAAAATATGGACGTAGTATTGACAGAAAAAGACAAATGCTAGGAGGTAATTGAAAATATGTATATACATAATAGAAAATAGTGCAATGGACAGAAGGCAATATTCGCGCTATGAGCATTTTCTGTGTTCTCTTACACCCTGTTCTTGTGAATTTTTTAAAGTGAAAAATAAACCAATGAGTTTTGCTACACATTAATAAAAAATTAACATCAAAATGATGACTAATTTACATTAAATGGATGACAAACGTACATCAGATTGATGACAACCTTACAGCTAATTAACGACAAATGTACAGCAAATTGATGAATAATTTACATCAAAATGGTGAAAAATTTGCCTCATCTTTATGTGATGCTTACATCAAGTTGACGAAAATTTTAATTAACTTTATATAACGTTGTCATTGAATCAACATAAACTATTGATGAAATACGCATGAAAGATTGATGAACTGTCCTCCGTCAATTCAATGAAATGTATCGTTGGTTGGACAATGAGGAAATGTTTCATCAAATTGATGAAAGAATTCATAAATATGATGAAGCCTTTTCTTTCAGTGTAGAAATATGCGGTGACAAAAAAAAAAAAAAAAAATAAATGGTTTCCCATTACATCCCATGAAGGGACCGGGGAGAACTTCTCACAATCACTGAGCTGTGCGCTTTCCAGTTTTCACTCACTGATTGGGACCTACAGTTTTACACCGATTCCGGACGGTAATTTGAGAAGCTTTTTCATGGCTAGATACTCGATAGTGTCGCCGTCACTATGCGAGGTGACCGCCGCCGAAAGAAATTTTAAGGTGGTCAGAGCCGGGTTCGAACCCAGGATCTCATGTACAAGAGCCGCGCACACTAACCATTGCACCACCGACGGCCACATGCGGTGACAATGTCACCACAATTAAGGGTGCTATGCATGAGATGGCCGATGTCGTTAGAATTGCAGGCCCAAACGATCTGGTACGAGCATTCGTAACCTCGGACACCAAGTTGAACTTTATACCCTCGGTCTGACCTCACATGGGAGGAGCCTGGGAGCGTCTGGTTCGCTCAGTCAAAAGTAAGCTACACCGTTTCCAATTAAATTTCAAAAAATTCAATTGAAATATAAAAATTCTATTTGAAATTTGAAATACGTCAATTGAAATTTAGAAAACAGCAATTGAAATTTAAAAGACAACAATTACAATTTAAAATACATCAATTGAATTTTAAAAATATGAACTGAAATTAATAATACATCAATTGAGATTTGAACACATCAATTGAAATTTAAATATACTCCAATTTATATTCAAAACACATCAATTGAAATTTAAAACACATCAATTGAAATTTAAAACACATCAATTGAATTTCAAAAGACACCAACTGAAATTTAATATCTAATATATAAAATTGGTTAATACTTTTTAAATTGCAAGTTACGAATTTTTAATTTCAATTGATGTGTTTTAAATTGCAATTGATGTCATTCAAATTTCAAATGATGTTTTTTAAATTTCAATTGAGGTATTTCAAATGTCAAAAGGAATTTTTAAATTTCAATTGATGTATTTGAAATTTCAAAAATATTTTTCAAATTTCAATTGATATTTTTCAAATTTATATTGATATTTTTATAATTTCAATAGTGTAGTCAATGTGATTACTTCTCGAACTCTAACACTTCATTCTGGAGAGTTTACAATCACCTTTCTTGCATTCAGGAAAAGGTGGTTGAAGAACATCTAGCAATCTTTGCACGCCAAAGTAAATGGTTTTATAAAGTTAAACCTATTGAGGTAAATGATATTGTGTACACCATTGACCTATCAAACCCCAGGAAATACTGGTCAAAAAGATAAAATAATTGCCGTACGTACCGGCTCGGATGGCCAAATGAGGAGCGCAATGATCATAACCTCTATTGGCGTCTACGTAAGACCGGCAACAATGATTGTAGTACTCGAAATCTGGCACTCTGCTAATATTGTAGATCCTGGCGAGGATATAACTGGGGGTAGTGTTAATTAAGATTGAGTACGCAGCTCTTCTCTCTTTCCCAACACTGTTTGCAAAACGCTCTTCCCATTTCCCATCAGCGATTGCAAACAGCTGATTCTGATTGGTCTAAAACCAAAAAGGGAAGCAGTAAACTAATTAATATTTATCAAAAAGTCATTACCTGGGTAACCCATCATTATTGTCGTGGGGAATGGATAGGGCTCGTTTAAACATTACCCACAGGATATGGGGCAAATAATGGGTAGCTCCCCACGAAAAGGGGCAATTACCCGTCACGAGTGGTTGACGATGGGGAAATGCCCATTACCCACAGGGTAATAATAGTAATATGGGTAATGGGGAACTACCAATCGCGAATACCCATTACACATGGTGAATGGGTAAGCGGCCTTTACACATTACCCACGGTCAAGGGTAATGGGTTTCCCAGGGCAACCCATCCGCATATTTGATCGAAAATATGAAAAGATTCGAAAATATGAAAAGATATCTCGAAAACGGAGCTTTTGAAAATTGAAAAATAAAAAATTTTGGGATTTCTAAGGGTTTTTCATAACTTGGTCTATTGCGAATGACAAAAATAAGAAAATCTCTAAAATAGCAAATGGCTACAAATCGGAAAAATAACAAATTTTGTACCTTCGTAAGAGGTACAAAATTGATGTCTTTCCTACGGCGTCACTTTTTTTTTTTAAAAAAATCGCGTTTTTGTGATTTTTTATTTGAAAAATTTTAGTTTTAGCGACTTTTTTTTAGTGATGTCTTATCAAAGGCACCCATTAGTTAATAGTTAAACCTACTTTCGGAGATAAAAAAGTAGTATTTTTGCGACTGGACTACACCATTTCCAATTGAAAATTGGAAATCAATAATTTAAAATACATCAATTTAAATTTAAAATACATCAATTGAAATTTCAAATACATCAATTGAAATTTAAGACATATCAATTGAAATTTGAAATCTATCAATTGAAATTTAAAAGACATCAATTGAAAGTTGAAAGACACTGATTGAAATTTAAAAATATATTACATAAAATCGGTTAATAATTTTTTAATTTCAACTGACGAATTTCAAATTTTAATTGATGTCTTTTAAATTTCAAATAATGTGTTTAAATTTCAATAGATGTGATTTAAACTTAAATTGATGTCTTTAAAGTTATTTCAATTGATGTTTTTTAATTTCCAATTGATGTAATTCAAACAGAATTTTTAAATTTTAATTGATGTATTTTAAATTTCAAATAAAATTTTAAAATTTCAATTTATATTTTTCAAAATTAAATTGATGTGTTTTAAATTTCAATTGGAAATTGTTTAGACCTTTATGGAGCTGCCGTTGTTTGAATTTTTTGGCGTGCCGCCGCCAGATTGCATAGATAACGGCGCAGCGGCGGTGTCGACGTGTTTCGGCGGCGTAGAACATTTTATTTAATATTTCGTATAATCGATCAATTAATGGCATTGTCCTGATTTACAACAAATGTTGCAACCACAACTAGCAAAATACTACAAACTATAAATTTCGGACAACTTCAAGCAGAGTATTTCCATATTTTCATATAAATTTCCTAAAAATTTAACTCTGCACGGCAACAGCCGGGTCAATTTCCTAATAGTTAGGAAGAGCCACCGACGCCATGTGCCGCCGCCATGTTAGCCGAACAAGCCATAGCCGCCGGTTTTCCCAGGTTCCTACGCCGCCACTGAAGCAGAAACAATCGGCGGAACCCTCTAGATTGGATGTAATGTTTCCGAGTTATAGCTATTTTTTATTTTTGGCCATTTTATCGAAAAAAAAGTCTTCAATACGAATTGGACCACTTTATGAAAACCCCTTAGAAACCACCAAAAATGAATTATTTTTTCGATTGGACGCTCCGCTTCCGAGATATTAACATAAGGGCATTTTAGCGATTTTTTTACTCGAAAAACTTGTAGATTTAAACTTCAAACTTTGTCGATTCAAACACAAGTGATGCCGTATTAAAGACATCTGCCCATTGGTTAAAACCTCCATAGGCGGCAACAAATTTACTTTTGTTTCGATTGGACGCACCGTTTCCAATTTATACCTATTTTATATTTTAGCGATTTTCTTATTTTGGCGATTTTTGTAAAAAATTCTCCCATTCGAATTGGACCACTTTATGAAAACTCCTTAGAAACCCCAAAAAATGAGTTATTTTTTCAATTCGACGTTCCGTTTCCGAGATATAGAAATTTTTTATAATTTTCTCATATTTTTGATCAAAAATTATGATGGGTTACCCTGGGTAACCCATTACCCATCGCCGTGGGTAGTGTGTAAAGGCCGCCTACCCATTCCCCATGTGTAATAGGTAATAATTGTCGTGTTGAATAATTCCCTATTGTCGTGGGTAGCTGCCCATTGTTTCCCCTATTACCCTGTGGGTAACTACCCATTATTTTAATAAGTAATGGTGTTGGATAATTCCCCATTGTCGTGGGTAGCTACCCATTGATTTCTCCCATTACCCTGCGGGTAATGGGTTATCATATTGGGTATTTCCCCATTGTCATGGGTAACTACGAAGTGACGAGCGCAGGAGCTGCAGTGTTCGAATCGGTTGAGTAGTAATATGTTTCTTACGTACTATTGAATTAGTATTAAAATTGAAAACTATATAATTGCAGAAATTTAAACCAAAATAAAACTTGGCTGAATTTTACGACCTTGGGGACACGCGCTGGATTAAACTGAATATGCAGTTTTGTTTGACTTGCGACTTGAGATGTCCGAAAGTGTGATCTTGCCCCTAAGGCCAAAAAAATCGAAAAAACCAGGTAAGTGTTGGTACTCAAATGAAAGCAAATCGCTTTACGATTTCATTGGTGCCATTACTTTTCACATCCGGTGGCTGTCAGTCGGCAAAAAAATTGCGCCAAATTAGACTTAAGGTACAGAGGCAATTTGAACTCCCTGGACTGCCGGTCGACTAGATGGAATATAAATTTATCGATTTTCAAATAGGTCTAGCAAACGTTACGACCAACGTCGAGAGGAACCAATACCACCAACGAAATCATGAGAAGATGCATATTTGCAAAAGAAAATAATTTGGATAAATTTTGTGGGCATTGAAATATACAGGGTGATTCAGGAAGTTCCAGACAAATTTCTCCAGCGTATTCCTTAGCTCATTTCATGAAGAAAAGTCCACTAGGACCATTTTTCGAAAATGCAAGGGTGCGGGTTCAAAATTTTCGGATTGGTGGTTGGAGGGTAGTAGGGTAAAGTTGCTAACTTCTGAGCCAGTGGTCGGATTTTTTTGTTTTTGGGCTTGTTAGAAAGGTCTTTAAGACAGCAGAAAAAAGGCAAATCGCTGAGATACAGAGCTTTCGGAAGTTACCGTTCCAAAGTTATGAAAATAAAATCTTAAACGTGTTAATTTACAAAAACAAATAAATGTATGCCGATATTTCGCTTCCAAAAACAAAAACAAACATTTTTGCATTTCAGTAAAATGGTCATAAACATTGGAACGGTAAGACTTCTGGGCTTCGTTTAGGTCATTTTAGAAAGGTAAGGGGTATGGCTATCTTTCAACAGAAAAAACAGCATAAGTTACCTGCCATGTGGCTGTGCAAATTGAGGTCATGTTCATTTTTTCCTTTTTTTCGCCGAAAACTCTGTATCTCGGCGATTTCACTTTTTTGTACTTTTTGTTTTATTGATTCTGAAAGGTCTCTTATAGACCTTTCTAACAAGCCCAAAAACAGTATTACCCTACTACCCTCCGACCACCAATCAGAAAATTTTGAACCCGCTGCCATTTCGCACTCTTGCATTTTCGGACATGGTCCTAGTGGACTTTTCTTCATGAAATGAGCCAAGGAATACGCTGGAGAAATTTGTCCGGAACTTCCTGAATCACCCTGTAGAAACACCGACATATCTCCACTCACAGGCATCGGATGTGAAAAGTGATGGTAGCAATGATATCGAAAACGATTTCCTTTCATTTGAGTACCAACACTACTTACCTGTAAGTTCAGGGGCCCGTTTTTGATTTTTTTGGGCCCCTTTCGGGCCACTTGTACTGTATTCTGTGAACAATACAAAAGAGGATGCCATTTTTGTTTTTTTTCCAGAGCGTGTCCCCAAGGTGATAAAATTCTGTCTAAATCTTAAAATATAATCTCTTGGGTCTGTTTTTATTTTTATTTTTAACGCATCATTTTCTGAAAGATTTTAAACTTTAAATCCACAAAAAAATACCGTATATTAACAACCGCCGGTTGAGACAAACCCACTACTGTGTGTAGGGTGCCCCTCAATTGTAAAATGAACTCAGTCAAAGCGTAGCTATTCAAGAGTTTCAATTTCCTTCAGATGTTTGTTTGTTATTTTTTTCTTTTTTGATTTTCTCTCCTTATTCGTACTTAAACTCGATAACAAGAGCATAACGAAGGCAAAATAAAATAAAAAAAAATCACACAAAAAGTGAAAGAAGAACAAACAACAGCAAATAAATTCATGGCACTAGGCCAGTAGCGCAAAAACAACAAGAACAATAACACAGCCAGCAGCAGCAACATCATCATCGTCGTCATCGGCATCAAGAGCAATAACAGCAACAATATTGCCAGCGTCAATAGCAATAATAACAACAACAGCATCCGTATCCTGAAGAGGAACAAATTTCCACTTGTACGAGATACTCGCTGTCAATATAATGCGCATACTCTCTCTCTCTCTCTCACTCTCTTTCTTTTTATCTCTGTAACTCTCCACTTTGTATGCTCTATTTTGGGCTTACTTATTAACAAGTTTCCTTGTGATGTTGTTGGTCCAGCATCATCATCGTCTTCAGTCGCCGTTCGCTGTTTTGCTCGTATTTCTCATACTCACTGTCGTACATCATCGATATAATTGTAGCATAATTCGAGTTTATTTTCATGCCTTCTCGCCACTCGCCGCTCTCAAAGTCAAATGAACATGTACAGAATGAATAATGGCACACACTCACTCTCACTTACATTGTATGGCTTGATAACTTTTATGGTTGCCTTTACTCTCTTTTATTGTTTCGAGTTAAACACGTGAAATTCCTTCACATTAAATTATTGTTCATTGTGCATATGGACGTGTGTTTGTAGGTGGGTGGTATGAAGATGATGGGCGATACTTATGTAAACAGTATGAATAGACTAATAGAAGGAATTCATTAAACTCTGAACCATACGTGTATGTATGTATGTATGCATGAATATGTGAATACAATCTACAAAATGATTTCCGTTTCTGTAATTTTCTTAACACAGTGGCTGAATATTGTTTAGTTATATAAACAGTGTGTACTCTTTTAGTGCAACTAATAAAAAATTAAGGCTGCTGCGAAAAGGTAAATACAGGCGGCTCATTACTTTGAGTTTTATACAATTTTGAAAATATAAAAATAATATACATACAGGCATATATGTGACCTGCTCCACGAAAAGGGACCTCTGCGCCGAGTGATTTTTTTGCTTTTTGAGTGATTCTTATAGGAAAAAAACGCTCTTTCAAATGCCGCAAACCGCAAGTTTCTATGTCTTTTAGTTTTTTTACAAATCACCTGTAAAGATGAACATAATTAATGAAAAAATTTAAAATATAGTCATCAGTAAACATTTTTCCAAACAATCGCTGAAGTATTGTTCTTCAACACTCTTAAATTCGTCTTCCAGACACATTTGCTTACGTTAATTAAGATTTATTTTAACCTGAAATTAATTAAATAATAGATAAATTAAATAATAATAAATAATAGATTCAATTCTATCGGCTTAAATCCAAAACATTGATAATTTGATAAGGAATAAATCAGATTTAGTAATTTTGAAAACAAAATTAGCAAAAACAGGCTTTTAACTGTTAGAAATATTTTTCATAGAGGCAACACTGCATAGTAAACATCGAACAAAGTACCAGAGAGTCGCTTTTTTAAACGCGTTTTTCCCAATAACTTCTTTTCGGCGCAGAGGTCCCTTTCCGTGAAGCAAGTCACATATGTCCATATGTATACATTATGTCCTTTACTTATTTAAACAAAATACAGCAATATTAAGCTATAGTACAATATAAAGTTTAAATAAAAGGTTCACGAAGAACATAGGGCGTCAACGGATTCTCTCTATCGATTTCTGTTGCTGGTAAGTGATTTAACTCGGTTCCACGATAGCCGAGATTTTTTGTATTCCATTTCTTGTTATCTAATGGTCTTCCTGGAATTCGATACCCCTGTTGGTTCCATTCAAGTGTGGCTGTAGAATATCTAATGTTGAGCACCTTAAGCTGGGATCACACGATTTGTACATTTGGTTAAACATTTTTCATATTCATAGACAAACCATATGATCACTAAATTTCATTTGTCATTTGTCAAAATAGCCAAATATTTGGCTTCTTGTGGCAAATCAAAAACAACCCTGATAGCCAAATCGTGTGAACGAAATGCAGCCACAGAAGCCAAATCAAATTTATAAAAATTACAAAATATCTAATTTGCCCATAGACTAATATGGGGCAACGAAAAATCGCCCAAAGAAAAATCGCCCAAAAAAATTTATGAAAAATAGCCCAAAAAAATCCCATACAAAAGTGGGCGAAATTTCATATGAAATATCGCCCAGAAAGAGTGGGTCTTATTTCATAAATTGTGGGCAATATTTCATTTTCATCCTTTGGGCGATTTGTCGTACGAAAAATCGCCCAAAATACGTTTGTGAAAAATTGCCCATTTGGATGTTTTTTCATAAAATTAAATATGAAAAAAGACCCATTGTGGCCCATATTTCATAATTATAAATACGAAAAATGGCCCAAAAATAATCCGGCACAATTCCGAAATTTGTGGGCGATTTTTCGTTTTCTTATTTTATGTAAAACTGATATTGCTATTGAAGCGAGACTACTCGAAAACGTTACTTACCTAAACGCTCTTAGCAACCACCTACAGTTTGTGTTGTTTACGTTTAGCTGATTCTGTTACTGTGATCATTTCATTACAAAGCAAGATCATTCTGTACAGTAAGACGACACTGAAAGCATCATATTAAGTGCACGTAGTATTTACAATGGAAAATATGGAATATGAATTTTTTGCCACACAAAAAATTTTTTTTTACATTATGAAGCTATTATTTCTCCAAAATTGCCCTATTTTCGGACCGCACCGCTTACTTAAACACAAAATAAAATTCTTTTCGAATAGAATAGCATGATTTCTTAAAAGAGACTTCACTGTACCGGCGCTCGCTAAAACAAAACATGAAAAATTATTTCGAAAAAATCGCGCGATTTTGGAGAAATAATTTTTGCACCAATAAATTATGAAGCAATTATATTGCACCAATAAATTATGAAGCAATTATTTCTCCAAAATTGCTTGATTTTTTGACTGCAGCACTTACTTAAACACAATACAAAATTCTTTTCAAAAATAATGGCATGATTTCTTAAAAGAGACTTCACTGTAGCGGCGCTCGCTAAAACAAAACATGAAAAATTATTTCGGAAAAATCGCGCGATTTTGGAGAAATAATTTTTCGCCTGCGGCGCTTGCACCAATACATTATGAAGCAATTATTTCTCAAAATTCACGCGATTTTTCGACTACAGCGCTTATTTATACACAATACAAAATGGCTATAAATGGCTGAGATTTAATCTGTTTCAAATATTAAACTTTTGTACTCCTACATGTATTTCTTATTTCATTCTCACTATGATTTTGGGCTATTTTTCATATGAAAATTTTGCACAAAATGGTATTAGATGACCAATTTTTCAATAAAAAAATGGCCCAAATTATTTGGGCTATTTTTCATATGAAAATTTGCCCAAATAATTTGGGCCATTTTTTTTAAGAAAAATTGCCCAATATTTTTGGGCGATTTTTCATTTTTCTTTTGGGTCATTTTGCATATATTTTTGGGGTAAATTTCATATGTAAATTTTGGCAATTTTTCATATTTTGACCCAATTTTAAAAATTGGGCGATTTTTCATAAAATTATTGGGTCATTTTTCTTTTGGGCGATATTTCATGCCGCCGACTAATATAGGTATAAAAAAAATGGTTTCCCATTACATCCCATGAAGGGACTGGGGAGAACTTCTCACAATCACTGAACTGTGCGCTTTCCAGTTTTCACTCACTGATTGGGACCTACAGTTTTACACCGATTCCGAACGGTAATTTGAGAAGCTTTTTCATGGCTATATACTCGATAGTGTCGCCGTCACTATGCGAGGTGACCGCCGCCGAAAGAAATTTTTTTTGAAGGTGGTCAGAGCCGGGTTCGAACCCAGGATCTCATGTACAAGAGCCGCGCACACTAACCATTGCACCACCGACGGCCACAATATAGGTATAGATACATTTATTCTCGCACCTGACGTTTCATTTCACACTCTTGGAAATGAAAGAAATTAAATTTAAAATTAACTTACACCAGGTGGAGTTACAAAATATGTTCACTTAACTTTTTCCTGCGGTTTTGGTGTAGAACTGAGATATTTAAATGTATTTTGCACCTTCTTGTTGACTTTTATCGTTGATGTACATTTGTAATGTATTTAACACAACTAGTTTGTCATAAAAACATGAAATTCGGTTGTTGTTCCTTTGTTGGACGTTGTTTTGTTTTATTAAACCACCACTCAGGGGATGCCCCCTATAAATGCAGTGCATTGTGTAGGCGAAGGAAAATTGAGGTAGTAGAGTGTGGAAAGAGCGAGTAGTGTCTGTTGACATTTGCCTGGAATGTTTGTATGTCACAATTGGTGAGACATACACTAGCCGGAAGTTTATTCCACATAAGGACTGTAAGGCTGTAGATCGAATTGTCTCTATAGTGTGTAGTGCGGACAATCGGCCACACGATAAAAAACGGATGAGAGTTCCTGGAAAGCCGCGTACTTCGGCTGAATATCCTCACATCCGGCATAAGTCGACGGATGTCCGAGAAACACATACCGTGGAAATATCGATAGAACAGTGACACGCAACCCACATGCTCAAGGAAGGCAATGGAGTTGGATACCCTACTGTCGCCTATTAACACCGTCGCTCTCTCTCCTCTGGACACGGTCGAAAAGCTCCAAAGAAGTCCTAGGATCACCTGCCCATATATGGGTGCTATACTCCATCTTTGGCCTGATGTACGTGGTGTAGATATTGAGAAGATCAGATGGAGTGAAGTATTTCTTGCACCGCTTTAAAAAGCCTAGACACTTGAATGCATCTTTCGACATTTCAAATACATGTTTTGCTCAACGGACATCACATTGTATTTTCATGCCCAGAACGTCAAGAGCGTCTGGTTCATCAATATCCACACCGTCCATAGACAGTGACGACTCATCTGAGTCAGCAATACGTTTATGCGACAACAAACAACACTGGGTCTTACCCGCATTAAAATCTACTCTATTCTTAAAATCTACTCTTACTATTGCCTCTATCTGATATTATTGAACCCATATTTTCCACCATCCAATGTTTACTTTCCACCTTACCTATGACGTTTAACTTATTGAGAGAATAAATGTATCTATACCTATATTAGGCTATGGATTTGCCACTTGAATGTCAGTGCCAACTACATAAATATTGTTGAGTAGTATTGCCATTACATTGAATTCTTCGTACTTGTGATGTTGGGTTTTAGAAAGCTGTCTGCTAGATGGGTGCCGCGTTTGCTCAACTTCACATGATTGTTATTTAATTGGTCTATGAATTGGTACCTCATCCGCCATATTCTAACAGTGACTATTTCCTATTTCCAACCTAAAGAAATGGCTCGGTGGAAAGAGATTTAGCTCCAACGATGAAATTATTGATCAATAAAAATGTATATTTTATGGATCTCGAAAAATCCTATCTTTTGGAAGGGATACAAACATTGGAGAAACGTTGTACTAAGTGTACTGCGCTAAAAGGAGATTATGTTGAAAAATATTTTTTTTTGTTGAAAAAAAACTGTTTCATTCAAAAAGTCACGAACTTATTGATTCGCCCTCGTACATATAATGGGTTATTTAATTATTAATGCAGTTTCTGAAAAATTTTGTGTACTTTTTGTACAAATTATTGTGAATAAATGTGAATACCGATACACATTCATTACTTAAACCTTTTTTCTCTTATCTCTCTACTTTGATCTGTCTATTTTTGTTAATTGGATGAAAATATAACGTGTTTTTGTAGCTTGCTCCAAACATAGTATATTTGTGTCCAAGCACATTGTGTTTGCTATTCAATATAACATGTTTGAGTTTATAACATCTGCGTTTGTGACCAAAACGTGCCCAAGATTGTTGAAAACTGCTGAAAACAAAAACATGACAGACAACTAAGGAAAAACAAGCCAGCAGATCTTCAATTTATGAAAACAATGCTTGGAAGCATATACATGTTTCCTGCAATATGTTGCTGGGGTGGTTATATTTCTGCGTGTAGCGTGCGGCTCACGAGCTGATGCCGTGCGAGGAACGAAGTTCCTGATCGCATGTTTGGAACGAAGTTCCTGATCGCATGTTGCGGGATGGGGGCTAAATGAAAAAAAATTAAACACCTTTTGTTTTAACACTATTATCAACTATATTGTGTACTTTTGCTTTGGTTTGTGTCTAGACTAACATATGTTGATAAATTTCTCGTTTTCTAGGTGGAGCCTGTAACCAATATTTAGTATAAAATTAATTGTAGTCTTGAACCCAATAAAAAATATATTTAGAAAAGACAAAGTGAAAGAAGTTTTAAAAAAACATTTACTTAAATAAGTGCCTTTTCTTAAAAAAGTAAATTTTCTCAAAATGAATACCTATTAATATTCTTAAACAAACTACATTTTATTAAATAAATACCTTATCTTAAAGAAGTACAAAAAAGTACATTTTCTTACAAAAAGTGCCTTTTCTTAAAAAAAGTACTTCTTAAAAAAAATACCTTTTCTTAAAAAAGTAAATACATTTTCTTACAACAACCTTTTCTTAAAAATACCTTTTCTTAAGAAACGACCGATTCTTTAAAGAGTACCTTTTTTGTGAAACAAAATAACTTTTCTGAGATAATCACCTACACTTGAAAACGTACCTATTCTTGAAAAAAGGGCCAATTCTAAAAATATTCCTATTTCTTAAAAAAAAACTTTTCTTCAAAAAAATACCTTTTCTTACAAACAACCCTTTTCTTTAAAGTAAGTTTTGTCAATAATGAAATAATACCTTTTTCTTTCTTTTCTTTTCTTGAGATTAAGTACTTACTTTACTTTTATTGACTATATTTCAACCTCATGAGGTCAGACGTCTTACACATATTAATTAAACAAACAAATTAAACAAATTTCAATGTTTTATTCCAACTGGCTCTATCCTTCGCCTTTTCTCGCCAGTTGGTAACACCAAGGATACGAAGGGATTCTTCTGCCTGGTCTTTCCAGCGGAGTCTTGGTCGTCCTCTTTTCCTGCTTCCATCGGGTACGTTATCAAAAACCTTTCGCGCTGGCTCATCTTCATCCATTCTGATAACATGGCCTAGCCAACGCAATTGGCACACTTTGATTCGTCTAGCTATGTCCACGTCAGAATAGAGATTATATAGCTCTGCATTCCAGCGACGTCGGTACTCGCGGTTTTTCCTAACAGGCCCATATATTTTACGGAGAATTTTTCTCACGAAAACTCCAAGGTATTTTTCATCCGCTTGCGATATGACCCAAGTTTCGGAGCCATATGTCAAGACAGGTAAAATGAGAGTCTGATATAGCTGGACTTTTGTCCGTCGAGAGAGGGCTTTGTTCCTAAACTGCTTACTGAGCCCAAAATAACATCTATTTGCAAGCACAATTCTCCTATCTATCTCCAGGCTGACGTTCTTGTCCTTGTTCACGGCGGATCCAAGGTAGACAAATTCATCTACCACTTCAAAATTAAATCGGTTGTCAACGTTCAAGTGCGGACCAAGTCGAGAGGTTTCTCTAGTCGTTGACACCATCAATTTTGTCTTGCCATCATTAACAGCAAGACCCACCTTCGCTGATTCCTTTTCGATTCTTGAAAATACTGCAGTAACCTCTCGCAAATTTCGTTCAATGATGTCTATGTCGTCAGCATACGCCAGCAACATATGGCTTTTCGTGTTAATGGTCTTGTTCGTATTTACTGCAGCCTTTCTCATTACTATCTCCATTAAGATGTTGAAGAGATTGCACGAAAGTGTGTCGCCTTGTCTAAGTCCTCGCTTGGTACAGAATGGTTCAGTGAGGTCTTTCCCCACTTTCACTGCTGACATGGTGTTGGTCAGCGTCATTCTACAGAGGCGGATCAGTTTTGTCGGAATCGCAAGTTCCGACATAGCTTCGTACAATTTTCCCCATATGGGGCTATCGAAAGCAGCTTTTTAATCGACAAAAAGGTGGTATGTATCGATTTGCTTTCGTGGGATTTGCTTTAGTTGGTCAGTTGTGGACTTGCCTGTTCTAAAACCACACTGATAAGGTCCAATCAGGTTTTCAATAATTGGCTTTAGTCTTTCACATAATACGCTCGACATGACCTTATACGCGATGGATAAAAGACTGATACCGCGATAATTGGAACAGACACACGGATCACCCTTTTTGAATACAGGACATAATACACTGAGACTCCAGTCGTCGGGCATAGATTCCCCCAGCCATATACCGCATATCAGTTGATGCATGTGGGCTATCAGTCCTTCGCCACCTGCCTTAAAAAGTTCAGCAGGTAGGCCATCCGCACCCGCGGCTTTATTATTCTTCGGGCGGGAGATCGCCGTTCTAATGTCGTCTTGGCTGGGGGGGGGGTACAATCTATACTATCTTCCACTATCATTACCTCCTGATCTTCCGTGGAAGAATCTGATTGGAGTAGTGCTGAAAAGTGGTCTCTCCAAATTTTGAGCACACACTGCTTCTCCCCCTGCCATTTTTTTCGCCTAAATAATTGGTTTTCCTCCCTTCTCAGCCTCTTGTACCGCTCACTCGCAGCACGCGTTGTAACTGACTGTTTCGTTGCCATACGTGCGGCGTCTTTTTCATCAGTTGCAATGCGACATTCTTCGTCGTACCATGGCTTATCCTTCTGCGGTTTTTGATAGCCAAGTTCAGTCATTGCAGCGATTTCCAAAGAATGGGAGATGTGCTTCCACTGCGCATCTGGGTCTTTCTAAAAATAAATGAATTTTCTTAAAAAAATAACCTTTCCCTAAAACGAGTACCACATCTTTGAAAAGTACCTTTTTTTCAAAAAACTAACTCTTTGTTTAAAAAAATCGTACTCTTATGGCTTTTTCATACAAAAACTATTTCTTCGTAAAAATAGTGCCTTTTTTAAAAAAAAATTAGCTTTAATGAAAGAAGTACTTCTCTTTAAAAGAGGACCTTTTCGGGAAAATATAATACATATTCTTACCAAAATTCAAATTTAAAAAAAAACATTCTATAAAAAAAAATTTTTTCTTAAAACAAATTTTTCATTTTGCAAAAGTATATTTTCTCAAAGATCCATTTAAATAATTGTATTTTTCAAGGGGCGCCTTAGGCGTGTTGGAACTAACTAGTACATAATATATGGCGGAAGAAACTTCGTTCCAACCGGTTGTCCCCTGACACCTCATGTAATTTTTTATGATTTTACGGACTCGTAACGGCGTCGAACTGATCCGCATCCGTTTTTGGGCACCCTGGGTAACTGAGAACACCGATACACACTCATTACTTGAACCATTTTCTCTCATCTCTACACATAATAGATTTTTAACTCTCGAACTGACGCCGAGCTGCTCGTTTTACTCATGTGACACGAAAAAGAGTGTGGGGAATGCTCGTTGGTGGAAGCGGGATTTTTTGTTGTAGTCTTCGCTTGTGTATATGTATATTTTAGTTTTGATTTTATAACTCACGGCTAATGAGTAGTTTCTTTTTCATACTCTTCGTTTTGCGGCTTGTGGCGAGCAAGCGATGAGTGAGCGTTCGTTTACGATGCCTGCATAAGGTTGTGTTATACGGCATTTACACCAAACAAGATTAACGAGTTTCGAAAGTTAACTCGGACTACTCATACAATTTTAATATGTAGAAACTGAAGTTTAATTTTTAAGCTCATTTTAAACTGGTGTACATTTCGATGCAACACTGTTAGCTACTAAAAAATTAAACCATAATAAAAACATACATAAAGTAACTACGGTATAGAGAAGAAAATTTACACATGGAGTGGAATGCCAACAAAGAAAACGAGTGAAGCGTGTCGTTTCTCTGCTCGCTCTCTTACTCCCTTCGTTGAATATTTCAATACACGAGCAGTTTTCGGATGAGGTTATTCTATCTATCTATAGAAATTCCAACCATATTTAAATAAAATTACATAAAGTATGTAAAAATTATGAAATAATCAAGTTATGACGCGGGAAAGAAATGCGTTTGAGTGAATCGCGTCGACTTTTTTTGGTTCTCTTCTACTAGGGTTGCCAAAATGCGGGGTTTTTTCTTCTCTACCTATACATCCTTATTGAAACATACACAAACAATCATCTGCTTGACAGATGGCAGCCGATCGAAAATTTTCCGACGCGTCGCCGCTACCAAAAATTTTTTTGAAGCTCACGTCGCCGCCGATATAAATCGGTTTGAAAAGTTCAGTTATTTCAAAAACATCCGAAAATAGTACAATACTGGCAAACCAACTAGCCGCCAACTTAATTTTTCTGCTTTGCCGCCGTCGTCGATAATTTTGTGTCGGCGCGGAGTTTGTCTAAGCACGGAGTTGCCAACTGAAATGTCAATTCAATCACAAATTCGAAGTTTGTCTAGCAACGGAGTTGCCAACTCAAATGTCAATTTAATCTCAAACTGGGAGGTGTAAACGGCAAAGGTTAGAGGACAAGTTATCGCTAACTTGGCCGCGATAAACGGCGGTGTAAATACGTTATTAGAATGTTAGATAAATCGTTGGATATATAAAAACTCTCATTTGGTGGGAGATCATGCAGTAGTGTAAACTTGAGGAGAACGATTTGCAGACAAAATTATGACAGATCTGTTAGATATCTCACATTTTTGGATTTGGAAGAGGGTTGCATTTTTAGTACAACGAACAATAACAAAGAAAACGACAATAAAAGCTTTAATTTCGCTACTTTTTACAAAGGTTTGCCGCCTTATACATAAAAAGTTGTGAGAGGTTTAAGTGAATTTTAAAGAATTTTGACAAGTCTCTTAGATTTCTCTCATTTTTGGTCTTCCTCAAATAATGATGCCATATATGTATTTTGTTTTATCGGGTTTTCTAATAAGAGCGCTACAAAAGTTTTTTTTAAATAAAACAAAATCGATTTCAGATACCAATGAAATTCTTTATTCCTGTGAAAGTACGTTCGATGCCATTATGTATGGAAGTCGATTTCTTTTGCATGGCCACCATGGGCACGCTTGCAGAAGTCCAGGCGCTGAACCCAATTTTCGATGGTTTTCAAGCATAAATCGGCCGATACTGCTGCAATTTCACGTTCGATATTCGTACGAAGTTCATCAATCGTCGCTGGCTTGTTGGCATAGACCATAGACTTGACGTAGCCCCACAGGAAATAATCTAACGGCGTCAAATCGCACGACCGAGGCGGCCAATCGACTGGGCCATTTCGTGAGATAACACGTTCACCAAACTTGGTTTCCAATAAATTGATTGTGGCATTCGCTGTGTGGCTTGTGGCGCCGTCCTGTTGGAACCACATGTCCCCCAAGTCCACATTATACAATTGGGGCCAAAAATATTCGGTTATCATTGAACGGTAGCGATGCGCATTCACAGTAATGTGCCGGTCTTGATCATCACGGAAGAAGTACGGCCCAATGACGCCGCCGGCCCATACACCGCACCAAACCGTAATTTTTTCGGGATGCAATGATGACTCATGGATTACGTGTGGATTGCTGTCTGACCAATAACGCATATTTTGCTCATTGACGAAGCCATTCAGCCAGAAATGAGACTCATCGCTGATTGTTGAGGCATCTTAAAGTTGGCCTCTTAAAGTTGAGGCCACTGACTCCAAATTTCGGTAGTAAATTTTAATAATTTCGACTCGTTGTTGGCTCGTATACCTTTCCATGATGAAATGGCAAACCTTACTGAAGAGAAATATCAAAAGAGCGGGAAAAAATATGGCGTCGTTTGCTGTCCCTATCGATTTACTTTTGTAGCGTCTCTGTTAAAAAACCCTTTATAACTAGAGTAATAGATATATATAGAGTAAGAGATAGAGTAAATATATATAAATAGAGTAATAGATAGGGTGAGAATGATCGCACGATTTCTTGCAAATGGAAGAGAGTTTCATTTCATTTCTCTCTCTCACCTTATCGTTCCATTTGCACTAATATTCTAACATGGGCTTTATACAATTGGGTAATGTATTAGTTAGAGTGTAGGCAAATATTTAAGGACGATCAACAATACAATAACTCGATTGGAGGAGTATTGAAAGAAATAAAATTTGGCCTTTTACAAAATGTTGAATATATTGAACAATTTTCAGGAGAACAAAATGAAAGGATCAGCAACTATAATGGTGGTCTCGTTAAAACAGCTGATTTCAAAAAAATTCTTGTTTGTAGTTATTTGTTTGAATTTGTTGTTAGTGTTTGTATGTCTTTATACCATGAATATGATTTTAAATGAATATTTGAATAATTTAAAAGCTTTTTTATACTCTTAAGGCCTTATTCGTCAAACATTATGAGAGGTTGGGAAATGATTTATCATACAAAAATCGTCTCTCAAACCTCTCACAATTATTCCTGATTAAGGGCCTAAATGTTTACTGAAATACAGGTCATACCTGAAATCATGAGTTATTTTATATATAGAAAATAACGTTGCAAGAGGGATTAAGTGAAATTACCTTCCAAACATAAAACCAATTCTATTGGTTTGTGTTTTTCCTAAAACCCGAACAAATTTGACCCTTTTATGTACTCGGGAAAATGTGTAATTATCCTTTAAATTCAGCACAAAACAATGTCAACTTCGACTGCAACCCCACAACCTTGTTAGCAACGCTTTCATGTCAAAAACGAGTTTTATCACAATTAAAGAGACAATTAAAAATACGCGACGTGACTGTGATTAACATAACCGCTTCAATTAAGTTCACAGCCGCGAACTTTACCCATCAGCAATAACAAAAAAAATAAGCGTTCCCTGAACAATTCAACAATATGCATGATGTTGACTTTAACCCAGTACCAAAACAATGTGCGATGTTCGTGGAAATATTTCCATTAAAAAAACAAGAATACATACAATTATGGGATAATATTTACATTATAAAGCAAATTAAAATGTTCCACTTCTTCGCATCACAATCTGCTAGAAATTAGGCAAGAAAATACAGGTAATAAACATGATACCCATCCATCTGCTCCACCTGCACACCACCCACCCACATCGGATGCCGTCATAATAAATCAACAATTAACACAACGACAAGGGAGATCGACACGCACAGGGGGGACAGACCCCTAACCAAACCTGGCAAACCGACCACCTTTTGGCAAACATACAATTCCCTGCTAGCCAGTCAGCCAGCCAGCCACCAGTCTTAAGCTTTTGTTGTACGTGCATGTGTTTATTTTGTTTCGTCCTTTATAATTTCGTTTCTGTTTGAGTTTTGGTGCTTTTTTTTCACTTTGTGTAAGCTCTGCTTTTTTTCTTCGTCTTCTTCCTCTTCTTGGTCTTTTTTGTTTGAAGCCCTGAGTATGGCAAAGGTATGTGGATGGCGATGGTGATGGTGATGGTGACGGCGATGGCAATGAATGAATGAATGGACCCAGAGTGAAAACAAGTGGAAAACAAAGTGAAATTTCGCTTACACCTGTTTTTATTCATAACAAATGTTTTGTAATCACAACTTTTTCTTTAGCGCTTTAGCGCAAGAGAAGGCAACAAGAACTCAAAGAGATTCATTAATTATTCACTTTTTGTAGGATTTCACTTATGTACTTTTGTGAACAAGTGTAGACGAACATTAGGCAAAGCTTAAACACACGCACAGGAGCACATACACACCGCCACGCATACACCCACACACACACACACATACACCATCGCATACCCACACCCACACAATATGGCCTAAAAACAATAACCTTTAATTGTCTCTCTGGATTTAGTAAAGTTCACTTGAAGTACGACAACAAAATCAACATCGACATCAACAACATCAGCATCAGCAGCGACATCTCGACATCATCATCTTTAACAACATGGTTGGCATTTTTATGCGCTCTACTCTCTTACTCCCCGTGCTGACAACGTTTGGGTAATCCCCATCAGTTTCATGTCGTATAAGCACTAGGCCACGGGGCCACCAATACACATGTATGAGTATGAGTATGAATGCGGGGGCATTTCTACACGATAGAGTAGCTCGTTTTTTCAACGACTGTTTTCATTTCCCGATCAATTCGTAATAAACCCCATAAGAGGACGTCAACTCATAAAGATCGTGTTAGATTACACTGTGCAACAGCAATTTTGGGGGGTGGACGCCAAGTGACCACACTAGTATAGTCAAACCCCAAAAATGTAGACCGCTGTGTAGCTACACTTGTTTTTTTTATGGCCGTGTCAAGTTTGAATCTTCTTATCCGATACTGTCCGAAATAAATTGAAAAGTCGAGTATAAATATCGAATTGAGCGAAATCTAGTGATCCGAGCGAATTCTTGTGATAATAGGGCGATGAGCTGATAAGGTGCATGCATCAGCTCATTAGCAAAATTTGGTTAGATGCCCGGCGATTGGAGTACTATGTCCCATATTTAAAAAAGGTGACCGGAGTATCTGTGCCAGCTACCGTGGAATAAGCCTTTTATCCATAGCATATGAGGTTCTATCAAGTATAATGTGCGAAAGACTAAAACCAATTATCGCTGACCTGATTGGACCATACCAGTGTGGCTTTAGGCCTGGAAAATCGACAACTGACCAGATTTTCACGCTACGTCAAATCCTGGAGAAGACACACGAAAAACAAATCGACACCTATCATCTATTTATCGATTACAAAGCGGCCTTCGATAGTCCGATACGGGAGAAACTCTATGAAACAATGTCTGAGCTTGGTATTCCTGCAAAACTCAAACGCCTTTGCAGGACGACCTTGATGAACACCAAAGCCGCAGTGAAAGTTGGTAAGGATCTTACCGAACCTTTCGGAACTAAGCGCGGCCTCAGGCAAGGCGACACCCTATCGTGCGATCTCTTTAACATCTTAATGGAGATCATTATGAGAAAAGCAACATGAATAAAACCATCAGCAGCAAAAGTCACATGCTGCTCGCGTATTCTGATGATATAGATATCATTGGGCGCACAATTAGAGAAGTTACTGCGGTTTTTTCGAGAATTGAGATGGAGTCAGCAAAGGTGGGTCTGACGGTAAATGAGGACAAGACAAAGTTAATGGTTTCAACGAACAGAGCCTCCACGCGATTGGACCAAAGCGTGAACGTTGATAACCGTTATAACTTCGAGGTAGTGGACGAATTTATATACCTCGGATCTGCCGTGAACAAAAACAACAACGTCAGCCTTGAGATCAAGCGGAGAATTGTGCTTGCGAATAGATGTTATTTTGGGCTAAGCAAGCACTTTAGAGATAAAGCCCTCTCTCGAGTAACAAAAGTCCAACTGTACCACACTCTCATTCAACCTGTCTTGCTTTATGGCGCAGAATCCTGGGTCCTATCGCAAGCAGACGAAACATCTGTAGGAGATTTCGAGAGAAAAATACTCCGAAAAATTTATGGCCCTATAGTGCACAACGGCGAGTATCGGCGACGCATGAATCATGAGCTGTATGAGCTTTATCCTGACATTGACATAGTTAAGCGGATCGAGATAACGCGATTGCGCTGGCTAGGCCATGTCAGTAGAATGGATGAAGATGAACCAGCGCGAAGGGTTTTCGAAACCGAACTCGAAGGAAGACGAAAAATAGGAAGACCAAGACTTCGCTGGAGGGATCAGGTTGACGAATCCCTGCGTACACTTGGTATTGCCAGCTGGAGAAATAAAGCAAAAGATCGAACTGGTTGGCGAAATATGTTATCTTCGTTTTGTACGGTCCCTGACCCCCCAGGGTTGTCCGAGACCGGATAAGTAAGTAAGTAAGTAAATTCCATTATGAGTTGTCAAAAACCAAAATTCGCCATCTTTATTTTCTGACGTCGCTTTTGTCCTTTTTTGAAAAAATGTCAAGAAAACTACACCAAAATGACCGGAAACTATTATCCATTTCCGTTGGTTTTCCTTTGTATTTTTCGGTAAAATTTACAGGCATCATTCTCCCTTCTGTAAGATACAATTTGCTCACTCTTGCGCTTTCTCCACAACTGTTTTTTCTTCTTGAACAAACGGGTTTCGTCTTATACTGCTCTATCGCGGCTTGCGTCGCAACCGACTTAAGCGTTGCCATAAACGTAACAGTCATTTCATCAATTGCCTTGCAAAACTCTTCATCGTACCAAAGTTTCGACTGCGCTTAATTATCATGAGGCGGCATAGCGTTTTGTGCCAGTCGCTGACTGAGCTTATCTGCATAGGACGTGGCAGCCTCTGAAAATTGCAGCTTTCGATATTCAGCTTTCTATTCGTCTGGCTTCTCACGACTTTCTATCTGCTTATCGTTGTGCGAACCTTTGCTGCCACCAGGTAGTGATGCGAATGAATATTAGCTCCTCGACTCACATGTACGTCCATTACACTAGTAGAGTGTTTACCAGCAATTACCAGGTGATCAATCTGGGATTTCCTCTATTGATGAAATATATCCAAATAGCCTTCTGGATATATTTATGTTGGAATCTCGTACTACGGACAACCATGTTTTACGTAGCGGCAAATTCTAATAGTCTTATTTCGTTATCGGCAGTGATGGCAAGTAGACTGAGTTTATCGATGGTTGGTTCAACGACATTTTCTCTGCCGACTTTACTAAATAAAAAAATATTTTACCATAACATCCCATGAAGGAACTGGGGAGAGCTTCTCGCAAAACGTGAGCTGTGCGCTTTCTAGTTTTGACCTCTCTGATTGGGACCTAAAATTTTACACCAGTTCCGAACGGTATTTTGAGCAACATAGAGCAATCTTAATACCGCGGCTGGAGCAGCGGTTGCATGTTTCCTCTACGCGCTCATAGAACGTGTCCTTGGTATCGTCGTATTCTTCCTCCACCGGGACATGCACACAAATTAGCAATACGTTAAAGTATTTCGGTCTTATGTCGATGGTGGCTATACGTTCCCTCACGGGGGTGAACCTTCAGACCAGATGACGCAGTCTTTTGCCAACTACAAATAAATGCATGCCTTTTCTCACGACGGCTGTAGTATAAGTCATAGTTCTTCTTCCTTGTACTGCCATGACCTGTACATCGCATCTCCTGGATAGCAGTAATGTCAGCCATATAATTCTCCATCGTTCTATTCGCACTAATACCCCAACATGGGCTTAAGACTATTTATGCAAATAAAACGATTCGCGAAGGGAGAAATTGCATGAAACTCTCTTCGGTTTGGATGGACTCTCTCTTCTGCTTTCGATTCACTCTATCAGTTTTGGACAATTCAAAATATCTGTCTACAAAATGACAAACAAAATGCAACCGTTAAAAAATAGAAATAGAATAATGAAAAAAGAAAATCGAAAATGCAAGTCAATCATTCGGAAACATCATTCTGAAAAATCTGAACTTTTTAGTTGTTTGAATGGAAATATACTGTGTTTGTAGCTCGCCGAAAATATAGTATACTTGTGGCCAAACACATTGTGTTTGCTATTCAATAATACTTGCACGTAATTATATGGATGTTCCAAACATATAACGGGTTTTTCAACAGAGACGCTACAAAAGTAAATCGATGGGGACACCAAACGACGCCATATTTTTTCCCGCTCTTTTGACATTTCTCTTCAGTAAGGTTTGCCATTTTATCATGGAAAGATATACGAGCCAACAACGAGTCGAAATTATTAAAATTTAATACCGAAATTTGGAGTCAGTGGCCTCAACTTTAAGAGCGCTACGTCCAATTTATGGTCGTCATAATCGTCCTACCAGATCAACAATTGAGCGTCTAGTGGAAAAATTTGAATCCACAGGCACAGTACAAAATGTTCCCATGCCAGTGCGACAAAGGAGTGCCCGTAGTGTCGAGAATATTGCTGCTGCTGAGGCTTCAGTTCAAGAAAGCCCAAATGTGTCTCTCACACGTCGTTCTCAAGCGTTGGGCATTTCTGTGACATCGTTGTGGCGAATTTTGCGAAAAGATCTTGGCCTACATCCTTACAAGATCAAATTGAGGCAAGAACTGAAGCCGCTTGACCACCATAAGCGTCGTATGTTCGTGAATTGGGCTGAGCAACAACTTGAAAATGATTCGGATTTTCATCGGAAAATCATCTTCAGCGATGAGGCTCATTTCTGGCTGAATGGCTTCGTCAATAAGCAAAATATGCGTTATTGGTCAGACAGCAATCCACACGTAATCCATGAGTCATCATTGCATCCCGAAACAATTACGGTTTGGTGCGGTTTATGGGCCGGCGGCGTCATTGGGCCGTACTTCTTCCGTGATGATCAACACCGGCACATTACTGTGAATGCGCATCGCTACCGTTCAATGATAACCGACTATTTTTGGCCCCAATTGGATAATGTGGACTTGGGGGACATGTGGTTCCAACAGGACGGCGCCACAAGCCACACAGCGAATGCCACAATCAATTTATTGGAAACCAAGTTTGGTGAACGTGTTATCTCACGAAATGGCCCAGTCGATAGGCCGCCTCGGTCGTGCGATTTGACGCCGTTAGATTATTTCCTGTGGGGCTACGTCAAGTCTATGGTCTATGCCAACAAGCCAGCGACGATTGATGAACTTCGTACGAATATCGAACGTGAAATTGCAGCAGTATCGGCCGCTTTATGCTTGAAAACCGTCGAAAATTGGGTTCAGCGTCTGGACTTCTGCAAGCGTGCCCGTGGTGGCCATGCAAAAGAAGTCGAGTTCCATACATAATGGCGTTGAACGTACTTACATAGGAATAAAGAATTTCATTGGTCTCTAAAACCGGTTATGTTTTATTTAAAAAAAAAAACTTTTGTACCGCTCTAATTGGAAAACCCTTTAGTTATTTGTATGCAAATATAACGTGTTTGTAGCTCGCCGCAAATATAGTATACTTGTGTCCAAACACGTTGTGTTTGCTATTCAATATTACATGTGACCCAAATATGGCTATGTTTGTTGAAAACTGGTGAAAACAAGAACGTGACAGACACCAAAGAAACAAAATTGCAGCAGATCTTCAATTCATGTAAACAATACTTGCACGTAATTATATGGATGTTCCAAACATATACGTGGTTCATGGATAATGTCACAGGGACTGTTTTTTACAGCATGTAGTTTCGTTCTTGGAAGGTGAAAAATTTAATTTTTGTTACACGGTGCTATCAGCGCAAATTGAACGATTCATTCAGAGTGATGAAATGAAACTCTTTTCCATTTGAGCAAAATCGTACGATCACTCTGCTTTCGATTTACTCTATCAGTTGTAGAGAATGCAAAATCATCTGTCTGCGAAGTGAAACTAAAATACAACAGTTATATAATTTTGACTCCAAGGATAGTTGCAATGACTTGCAGGATAACAGGAAGGACTCGCACTAAAAAAGCAAGGACCCATGGAATATGAGCAAGGACTTAGAAATAATAAATAATATATTTGAAAAATTATGGCAGATCTGTTTCATTTCCCTAATTTATTGATTCTCCTCAAAAAAGGAGTCGATCAGGGTTGCATTTGGAATGCAACGAACAAAAATAAGTAAAACGGGATTAAAAACTTTTATTTTGCCGCTTTCTTTTAAATCTTTCATAGTTGATTCTCATTTTGTTTTTTCTCTATCCTATTTTTATCTTTTATCTTGTTTATTGCTTTGCAGACAGATGTTTTTGCATTCTCCAAATCTGAAACAAAATTAGGATTCGATTTCTCTCCATTTTTATTTCACTTTTCTCTTCGTTAATCGTTCCAGTTGAACTGTTAGTGTAACATTAGCTTTACATTATTACAGGTGTTTTGTTTCACTTTTCTGTCCGTAAATATCACATCGAATGTTTCGCAGAGAGACAAGAAAACTCCAATGAAATTATATCCAATGTCACAGGTTTCGTCTGGAAAGGATTGGGGGTTCTTGAGTTGATAGTACAAAAAGTATCAATACAAGTTGTTGCAATGAGATTTCTCCGATGGCTGGGAAACGCTCGCGACTGTCAAGGGTCTTCATAGAAATTTATGTCGTTTTAGTGACTGCGAGTAACAGAAGATGTTATATTTTAATTTGTGTCAATTTAACTTAAATTTATAACTTCGATTGCCAGACAAACAATAGAAGCATTGATACTACGGCGCTCCTACGATACAACAGGGCTAAGGGGCGGCCTAACATCGCACGATCAACAGTTCATTCAGTTCACAGAATAATGAGCAGGAATCGTCAGGACTTGGGCTTATGGGGCTCAAACTCCCTCGGGTTATATGAAAGGACACACCCGATTGATTCAAAGGATAAAAGCAGTGACTCGTAGGACATTAGCAGGGACTCGCGGGATATGGAGTAACCTCGCACGGTACACTCTCTTGGGTCACAGGATAACAGAAAGGACTGGAAGGAAAAAAAATGAGGACTCGCGGACTATGAGCAAGGACTTGAAGGACATAAGAATTACCGCACATGGCACACTCTTTTTAACTCCAAGGATATTTGCAAGGAGTGGTAGAATACCAACAAGGACTCACAGGCAAAAAGCAAGGACTCGCGGAATATGAACAAAGACTTGAACCACATAAGAATGACCGCACACGGCACTAACAGGTTATTAGAAACTCACAGGACATTCGCAAGGACACACAGACTATTATAATAGGTATATTGGTTCAGTGGATAACAAAAAGGTCCCACAGGTCAGTAGCAAGAACCCACAAGAATATAAAAATAACCCCACATGGCACACCCTTTTTAACCCCCCAGAATATTTCCAAGAACTCTAAGGATAACAGAACGACTCGCAGAATAACAAAAGGCCTCGCAGGATTTCAATAAGATTTCGCAGGATAACAACTGGACGCACATGATAAAAAGGCACACTGGACTTCAATAAGACCTCGCAAGAAGGGCCCGCAGGATACATAGTGATATCATACCGATCACAATATCGGTTCACAGGATAACATAAAGGACCCTCTTGATTCTCCAGGTTAACACCAAAGACTCGTAGGATATATATGACGGACCACAAACTAAACACTTCCTTTAGTCTCGAAGGATATCAAAAAGGACTTGCAAGATATGAAAATGAACTGCCAGGGTTAAAAAGGTCTCACAGGATATCGATAAGGTTTGGCAGGATTACAAAATGGCTTGCAAGATAACATAACGACTGGCAGGATAACTCAAAAACACGTGGAGCATCAGAAAGGATGGATGGACGGAAGGACGATACCCTCTGCCAATAGATCATTTTAACTTCGTGTCTACGGTTATCACAGCACAAAGCCATTTTCTTTCACGTGTTCACGTGTTCGATATTAACAAGGACTCGCAGACTAAAAGCACACGTACGATATAAACTGACCTCAAATGGTTCACAGGATAACATTAAGGAATCACAGGTTGTCAGCAAGGACTCGAATGATCTAGAGCGGTCTCACATGGCGCACTCTCCACGATAACAGCAAGGAGTCGCAGGATATAAGACTGACCGCAATATTCGCAATGACTCACAGTATAACAAAAAGACTCGCAGCATAAAAAAGGACTCGCAGAATTTCAATAAAACCTCGCAGGATAACAAAAGGACTCACAGAATAAAGAACGACTCGTGGGATTTCAATAATACCTCGCAGGATATCAAACAGACACGCTGGATAAAGAAAATGGTTCGCAGGGCATCAGAAAGGATGCCTGGGGGCTAATTACGTAAGAAAAGATATCGAATTTATTATCGTTTTGTTGGTAGTGAAGTTCTATGAATATGAAATCATGTATTTAAAATCGTAAATGACCCGTCGTTATCGGCACATAAATATGGTTTGCATCATTATCATCATACACAATTAGGCCCCTGTTCTTACACTTAACCAAGACATGTTAAGCTGCCTGGAACGGCAACTGATTTAGCCGCAACTGATTTATTTTCTAGCCTTCAGGTCTCCGGTTGTCCCAGAACTAGACTTTTCTTTCACGTGTTCATGTGATCGGTTGCAGCAAGGACTCGTAGGATATCAGGATAACGCACAGAATAACAAAAAGGATTCGCAGGATATCAAAGAGGACTCGCAAGACAAGAAAGGTTTCGTAGGATGGAAAAAAGTATCGCAGGAAACAGTCGCACGAAAAAACAGGACTCGCAGGCCATAAGAAAGGATTTCTGTGCTCCACTTTACCAGGATATGTAACAACCCCTTGTTTTATGTATTGCCCTTTTTTGTAACAAGCGATCAGCTGTGCTAGAAATATGTATATGAAACGGCAGCCAATTGCAGAACATATTGTACGCCAACTCGTTTTAGAACGGATGGTAGCCCAGGGTGACTCATAATTATTTGGCTTTGACAGACTTAGGGATTGCAGCTTCTGTCATTACAAATCTCAGGTCTTGCCGCTGGATTGAATTCAAAAGATTCTTAATTTCTACGTTTTCTCGAGAAACTAAACATGTATTTGGATTCACTTTGGTGCGACATTGAGCTCTGTGACATGACTGCATAGATTTATCTTAAATCAAATTAAATGTAGATTATGGGTTTTGATAAGTACCAGGGTGCACTCGCATCAGTCTATTAAAAATTAATGGTAATACTTGGAATACACCCAAAACAAAATATCAATTATTCAATTTCATTAGTCTTCATGTCAACATAATCGCCGCTTCTGGATGTTATGACGGGAATGGAAAAAGCTTAATAATAAGTCTCTCTAATGCCTCCTCACACACATACATACATATCGTACGTAGACATATGCATGTACTCTGGTTGTAGCACGAGGGGTGCTCGCATCATAAAAACAAACATGTACTTGTTGTAGCAGTAAGTTAAGAACTTTTTGACATGTACATGAATCGCACACCCACACACTCAAATAGTGCGACAGACGCAAATACTCCCACACACCGACACAAACAGTGACTTATACTCGCAAACATACATATGTACATATGTATCGTATGTGTGTTGGGGTGTATTAGTCGTTTATAAAGTACTTATAGTAACACAAGCACAATCACATACACAACCATACGCACACACACACACACACACACACACACACACTCTTGCCTACCCACACACATGCTTACTCACACAATAACATAAATGATGTTCAAATGGCAAATTCGTGTTATGACTTTGTAAAACATTCTTACCATAAACACTGCTTTTAGCCACCACTGCTGCTCTTCCTGCTCCTAGTACATTTGTGCATACATTCACGTTCACAGTGTGAACATAAAACGACCGAGAGACAGGGAAACTGAGAGCAGAGCAACAACAAAAAATAGAAAATTTATTTGCCACAAAACAAATTTAACGACAATAATCAGTTTTAGATGAAGTTCCAGACATTGTTATTAACAAATAATGCCATCCACCATGGAAATTGACCGTGACGACATTTGTTTTCCGTGTCAATGGAATCATTAAAATAACGTGTACGAATACAATGTGGTGAAGAAGGTGTAGCTGGTTTCATTGTTTACCCAGAGGAGGTTGGAATAAATCTACAAATTATGAGTTTAGAGAACCACAATATTTAAAGGATTAGATTCGTTTAATATAACGATGTGCTGGCTTCTCTAGGATGTGAGGAATTGTATGAGTGAAACATAACATAAGATTAAGTCCTATTTTAGTTACATCTTTATTGCTGCGCTAACTTTTCTATGAGGTGGCGTAAGTAAGACCTTCCATAATATAACAATGACGCACTATACAATAAGAGAATTTTTAGTAAAAGTTTTAAGCCCTTTCTTACATAAAGAGTTATCGATAACTTATCGACAAAAACAAGTAATCCTTTTACGGTGTATGCTGTGAAACTTGCTTGAATGACTAACCGGAAAAATATTACTTGTAGTTATTGATCACTCATCAGAGCATTTTTTGTTTTTTTTTACACAAAGTGTATTCAAAACACACTGTAGATGTGTATTCATTTAAAATTATAATATAGTAGCTGAAAAGCCCGTCAAACGACGGTCAAAACTTAATAATGTATATATGTAGTACATGTGCCTGTTGCTGTTGTTGAGCGGAGATATAAATTGTTCGCCTAAAAGTATACAATGATTTAAAACATTTTAAACCGTTTTTATGTAGTTGGCAACACATTAACCTCCCACCGCAATGAGGCTAGCAAATTATTATGTAGTATGATAACAAAAATATAGGTAAGCTTCAGCGCCGCTTGGACATTATTGAGGCAAGTTGGCAAATTTTCAAAATTCAGTTTAATTGAAACAATATATAAAATCAAAACAAATAAAAAAATTACATAAAAATAGTTAATTTTAATATGTACGTAAATATACATATGTACAAGGTGGCGCAAAAGTAAACTTCCGATGTTTTTCGGCTGTAATTTAAAAAAAAATGAAAAACTTTGATTCTTCTTGTGGATTATTCTTATTTGGTCTTTTTATTGTTTTTACATCAAGTCGAGAATATGATGTCATGTAAATGGCCGCCGCCACAGTTGACTGTCATTTGAGCCCTTTTTATGGCATTTTCCATAACTTTGGCCAAAACTTCCGGCGATAGGTCGTCACATTCTTGACGGATATTGTCTTTAAGAGCTGCAAGAGTCTGAGGCTTGTTGACATAAACCCTCGACTTCAAAAAGCCCCACAAAAAGTAGTCTGGAGCGGTCGAATCAGGCGATCTTGCTGGCCAGTGCAAATCGCCAAAACGGGAGATTAGGCGCCCGGGAAATGCATCCTTCAGCATATCGGTTGTGGCACATGCAGTGTGTGCCGTTGCACCGTCCTGTTGGAACCACATGTTTTCCAATCCCAATTCATCAAGTTGCGGCAAAAAGAACTCGTTGATCATTGCTCTGTAGGCGCTGACGGCGCTTCCATGACATCCTCGGCTACAGCAGCAATATTCTCTGCAGAACGGCTACTCCGGGGTCTGCCACGCGTGGCAGCATCTCGTGTTGTGCCAGTCTCTTCGAGGCGAGCGGCTAAACGTTGCAGTGTTTCACCAGTAGGCGTTGGACGGCCAGGAAATCTGCGACGAAATTCACGTTATGCCAAAGTCACCGACCAATTCAGCGTTCTGGAGCAGTGTAGCGTAACATTGTTTATTGACGTGTATTTCGCATGTGTTTACTACACAAATGTCAAAACAGAACTGACATTAGGGGCCAATCGCAAAATTTATAGCATTTTCTGATAGGACGATTACTTTTGCGCCACCTTGTATATTCAAAGATATTACAGTTGGGGGGGGGGAAGCTTTTACCCACGTATACATGTACGTATATAAACTTGTTGAGTTTGTACATGAGAAGAGTTTCTAAATTACTAAATAAATGTTGTTTTAATCTCTTTTTAAAAATTGAGATTCTACTAATATTTTTTATATCATTAGGGAGTGAGTTACATTCAAAGCTACCAGCATATTCTAGACGTTGTTTTGTGGCTTCTAATCGACATCTAGCAGTTCTAAGATTTATATTATTGCTGGTATTAAATTGGGTTTGATTTCTTTCAAAAGAGATCGTGTGATGACCAACAGTATTTACAGATTTGAAAGTACATATGTAAAAGTAACTGCATTTTATATAAACCAAGCACAGGCAACACAATTGGCCAAATATCCCTGTACAATGAGAGTGTTGAAAAAGTTAGCGTCAAGTTGAACACAGTTTTTAAAGCTTTATTTTGAGTCCTTTGTATGGATTTCAACTCGTTACTTCTTCTAGCTGCGTATATAATAGGTAAGTAATTCAGATGACTATGAATCAACGACTGGTATAATAACAATTTTGTTCTTTTATCAAATTTATTTTTAAATTTGTACAGTAGTCCCAATACTGGAGCAATCTTGTTTTTAAGCTGTTGAATATGCAAACGCCAAGAGAGGTTGCTCTGAAGGTAAATACCAAGATACTTTATCGAATCACTTTCAAAAATTTCTTCTCCATCAACATAAAATACTGAAATTTCTATTATTTATCAAATATGGGCGAAAGCTTATCAATTTAGTTTTTTCAGCATTCAAAACAAGCTTATTTAATCTCATAAATTCGCCTATAAGTGAGGCATCTCTTTCCATATACGTTTTCAAATAAGCATCGCCTTTATAGGGATAGAAAATACATATGTCATCAGCGTATATGTACAACTTAGCTTACCCGACAAACAAAGATTCTGAATATGGTAAAGAGTAACGGACCTAAAACACTGCCTTGGGGCACACCGTGATCTACCAAACCAGTACTACTTCTACTATTTCCGACTATAACATATTGCTTACGATTTGTCAGTTAACTGTCTAATAAACGTAACGCAACATCACACACGCCGTAATATTTCAACTTTCCAATTAGAATCTCATGATCCACGAAATCAAAAGCCTTATACCCTTTTCACATTTACCGCGTTTCAGCTGAAACGCCGGCGTTTCGCTCTCTTTCGATGAAAACACACTTAAATTGACACTTATTTCCATACAAAAAAAAACGCAAACATTATGCTCTTTTTACTGTAGTTTGTTTGAAACCACAGTAAAAATGAGAGAGAGCACAGTGTTGTACTCCAATAGTAGTTAAAAAAAGGAGTAAAATGAAAAAATTTCCATTGCTGGTTCAAAGCAAATGTCAGAAAAATGAGGGAAAACAAATCTCTTTGTTTACATTATGTATGTATCAATGTTATTTTATATTTCTTTATTCACAAATGTGCGTTTGTGTTGTTTACAGTCAATACAGAAAACACAAAACAGAAATGAGAAATGTCACATGAAACCACTGTAGTTAAAAAAAAGTACAATGTGACCACCATGGTTTCGAAATGATCTCAAGAGAGTGAAACGCCGGCGTTTCAGCTGAAACGCGGTAAATGTGAAAAGGCTATTAGACAAATCATAGAAGACACCTGCAACTCCACAAGCACCATTGTCTAACCCCTGACAAATATTGTTAACTACATTGACTACTGCTTCTTCCGTACAACATCCTTTCCTAAACCCATACTGAAACCTGCTTAGTAAGTTGTTGTTCTCAAAATAAGACGACAACTGCATATGTAAAATCCTTTCAAATATTTTGTCAATTATAGGTAATAAAGCCACTGGCCAAAATTCCCTTAAGTCAGTTGCATTATTCTTCTTAGGCATGGCTACAACTTTTGCAATTTTCGAGCTTTCCAGATATGTAGAAGCATCCAACATACTGTTAAATATTTTCGAAAGATATATCGATACGCTATCTCGACACTCAAATATCATTCTTGGCGATATACCATCATATCCGCAGCCTTTAGATAAGTCTAAACCTAATATAATTTCATTAACCTCTCAAGCAGTTACATATGAAAAACTGAAGGTGTTTCCACAATGATTCAATGTTCGAAATGCATTAAAATGGTCTCCAGGCTCGCTCTCAATTTGATTTCTCAAATCTTTTGGACTTTTTAGGCAGTACCGATTGAATAATCCGCAATTACAATTACACCGTTGGAGCCCTTTATCTTAATTTGAGTGTTATTCTTCCTACCAAGGCTTTCATCCAAAAAGTGCCAGGTATTTTTTATATCAGTATGAAAATTTTGCAAATTCTAGAAGTAGAAATTATTCGTCGACTTTCTAGATGCATTCCGTATCACATTTCTTACTCTTTTCAGTTTACACTCTAAATACTTATCTTTTCCTTTCTTTCTCCTTTTGAAAAGGCTATTTTTATATACAGGGTGTCCCCTAAACTTTTCTCTAAACTTAAACACGTGATAGCTGAGAACAAAAGCTACAATGTTTGTTGTTACGCCAATTGCCTAGGTGGCTACGTTTTCGAGATATTCGTGTTTAAAATAATTGCATTTTTGAATGCATTTTCAATAAATGCATAATCTACTTTTTAAATGAAAAAGAAATATCATTGAAAATTGCTTCAAAATTGATTTTAAATCAAATGCGACAGGAAATGACTATTAATACAACTACAACTGAAATAAGAGACCACTTAGCTACGTGCATAACGCAACAAGGCTCTCATTTTGAAAATTTTCGTTAATTGAAAACATTTTAAAAAAAAATTCGTTTTCATTTCAAACGAAAAAATTAATTAAATTTGAAGCAAATTTAAATCAATTTTGAAGCAATTTTCAATGATATTTCTTTTTTATTTAAAAAGTAGATTATACATTTATTGAAAATGCATTCAAAAATGCAATTATTTTAAACACGAATATCTCGAAAACGAAGCCACCTAGGCAATTGGCGTAAGAACAAACATTGTAGCTTTTGTTCTCAGCTATCACGTGTTTAAGTTTAGACAAAAGTTTAGGGGACACCCTGTATTATAAGAGCTTCTAGGTTTCCGTTAACCCACGGAGTCAACTCATTATTCACAGACTTACTATCAACCTTTTATGTAGTTGCATTTTGCGATGCACTAAAAATAGCTTCCATTAAATGTAAGAGATCAGTTGATGGATTACCTGTTTCCCGTAAGATTCGTAAATTATCCTTGAGAATATCCCTTGCCATTTCATAGTTACAAACAATATTTACGAATAATTTCTCGAAATTCTTGACTACTAGTTTGGCTTTTAAGTTTACATGAAACTATGTGATGATCTGTTTTAATGAGACTCTAAGGTATCTATAAACAGATTATTTCCTATATTGCTATAAACGTTATCAATGCAAGTACCAGATTCCGGACGCGTTATTAGAAAATGACAATTCGTGTAATTAAAACTCATTAGTAGATTACCTATGGTGTTTGATGAAACTTGGTTGAGAAAATCAATATTGGAATCCCCTACAATAATACTTGGGTTTCTACCACATTTGCTTGACAATTCTTCTAAGAAATTTGAAAAGTACGTAACATCGCATTTCTGTGATCTATAAAACGATGATAACATCAAAGGCTTTCCATTTAGTTTATGATTATTTATTGATATAGTTATATATTCTAGAAAATTCTGGCTGATTATTAATATTAAAAACTATCCTGAAGAAGATTTCCAAAGGAAATCGAAATATCTAGAGAGAAAAGAGGAAAACAAAAAGTTTTATAAAATCAGAAGTGACCTTAAGCTTGGAAAATTAGTCAAGAATAACCAGGAATACTAGAAATTTGCAAAATGTTTGAACAAAACCACGTCTCCTGAACTGCTATAATACTTGGTAGAGTTTGAAATTTAGAAATCATCGCGTTGAAATTATTGAATTTCTACCCAGAAGAAATACTTCTCATGTTTACAGAAATAATATTGAAAACAGGGTATTTTATTTTATTAAAAAAGTTATTAAATGTCTCAAAATTAGAAAAATATTGATTACTCATAAAAAAAAAGAAATTAATTGATTAAATTTTAACAAAAAGAAAAAGAACATATTAAAAAAAAATATAAATACTTTTAATTTATGATGGTGATAAAAAAGATTGTCCTTCGTCATCGTCATCGTCATCGTCATCATCATCAATATTTGTATTTCGAGCGACAGGCAATAAGTTCGATCTGCGCCTCGGAAATTTGTTTGTTGTAGCTTCCATCCGGAACTCATCAACAACGTCTTCTTCACTCCTTATAAATCGTGGTTTCGAAATTTCACTTCGCTTTGCATAGACTTTCCCGCCATGAGTATAAACCGACTGGTAACCAACAGTTTTTAATGTTTTTGCATGTTTGAAAACATTTAGCGTTTCCTTACTAAGATAATCGTTCATATATATAGATTTCGTTTCTTCTTTAAGTTTCTTCTTTAATTGCATAACATTTGCTTTTGATTTATTTGATTCAAAAAAAAATTACTTGCAAATATCGATAACTTCTCGATATTTTGTACAATAACTGAATTTTTAACACTTTTTCGTGTGCGCTCTGAAGAATTATCAATAACTACGAGTAATCGTTTTCCAGTAAGACATGCAAAAGAAGTTTCACAGCATACACCTAACACGATTTCTTGTAATTATCGTTAAGATATCGATAATTTGTCGGCAGCACTTTGTACAATAAGTGAGTTTTTTTTATATAATTTGTTATCCTTTCTCACTCAAAGTGTTATCGAAAACGTATCAATAACTTAAAAATAACTTATCGATAACTTATCGACAGTTACAGGTAATCGTTTTAGGTGTATGCTCTGAATTTTTGTTGAATGGCTTACCGGAAAAAGAGTACATGCCGTTATTGATAACTCATGAGAGCCCTGTAGGAAGTCTGGGGACAAGTGTCTCCATGTCACCACGTTTGTCACCTTTTATGGTGACATTGTCGGCAATTTGTCTACAACTTGTCTACAAATATTTGTCTGGCTTTGATGTGTAGAGAAATTTATGGCAAATGGACGTCAATGCTTCTTCTTCTTCATTGTTTCGCTTTGTTTGGTTGTGAAAACACGTGGTGTCGCGTACATTTAGTTGGAATATAATTTAAAAAGAAAAAGTGAGTTTTAAAAGTGAATTTTTTTAATGTAATTTAGATAATAAATATGATTTTAATTTTGAATTTTACGTCTTTTTGTTTGGTAAAAAAAATCACAAGTGTTGACAAAAATAGCGACAATGGACTACTGATTCACTTGTTCCAATGTCTCCATATGGTTGCGAAAGTACCACCTAGTCAGTAGTTCTTTTGTCAGTAGTTCATTCTCAATGACAAGCACATGTTAAATGTCAATAGAATTTTACATTGCCTGGCGTATATTTGGTCAGTGGTACTGGTGACACAGTCAATAGTAAGTCAGTACTGCTTCACTATAGACATTTCCTACAGAGAGCATACACGGAAAACGATTACTGGTAATTATCGATAAGTTCTCGATATTTTGTCGGTAACACTTTGAACAATAACTGGGTTTTTTCGAAAACTTTTGTGCCCTTTCTTACACAAAGTGGTGTCGTTAAGTTAACGATAACTTATCGACAATTACTGGTAACCGTTTAAAGCGAACCACAGACTTGTCATTCATAAGCATGAGCTTGGTCGATAACTTTTTATTTGACTTATGAATTTGAAAAAATATTACAAAAAAAATTTTGTGAACACGATAGTGATGCGAACAACTTCGACTAAATTCTTATTAGACAATAATTATTAACGATAGCTGACGTTCATGCTCATGAATGACAAGTATGTGGTTCTCTTTAGGTGTACGCTATGATATTAGTTCGGATGGCCTACCAAAAAAGATTACTTGGAGTTATTGATAACTCATCAGAGCACACAAAAAAGTGATTAATTGTAATTATCGATATTTTGTCGGTAGCACGGTAATATTATCGATTACTGCAACAAATCATTTAAGGTGTATGATCTTCTCCCAGCAAACCATCCCAACAAGTTTCCCAAAACACAAGAAACACAATTACATGTAAGTATCGGTAAGTTATCGATATTTTGTTGGTAACTATTTGTAAAATAACTGTTTTTTAGAAAATTTTGTATCCTCTCTCACAAAAAGTGTTATCGATAACTCGTTGAAAATTACAAGTAATCGATTTAAGTGTATGCTATGAAACTAGTTCGGATGGCTTACCGGCAAGCGATTACTTGTAGTTATTGATAACTCATCACAGCTCTCACGGAAAATTTTTACTAGTAACTATCGAAAAGTTATCGATAATTTGTCGGTAACGATTTATACAATAACTGCGTTTTAGAGAAAACTTTTGTGCGCTCTCTCACAAAAAGTGTTATCGATGAATTATCGATATCTTATCGATACTTAGAAAAAAATAGGTGTATGCTGTGGAACTTCTTTGGATGGCTTAACGCAAAACGATTACTTGTAGTTATTGATAATTCATCAGAACACACTTGGAAAAGTGTTAATAATAACTATCGATAAGTTATCGATAACTTGTCGGCAACACTTTGTACAATAACTGGGTTTGACGAAAACGTTTATATCCTTTTTCACACAATGTGTTATCGATAACTTATCGATACTGGGAAGAAATAGTTTCCGGTGTATATAGTGATACTTGCTTGAATGGCTTACCCGAAAACGATTACTTGTTGTTATTGAAAATTGTTACTGGTAACTATCGATAAGTTATCGATAATTTGTCGGTAACACTTTTTACAACAACTGGTGTTTTCAGAATACTTTTGTGCGCTATCTCACACAAAGTCTTTTGGGTAAGTTATCGACAACTTAACGACTATTACAAAAAAAACAGCAGACAGTTGTCCGAGGCCTTCGGCCACGGACTGTCCCTGCAGGCTGTGTCAGAGACACGGCCATTAAGTTTAACGTAGAATACGCCATCCGATAAGACAGAAAACATATATAACAATAAATTCATTTGCTTATATTATTTATCATTTATTGTTATATATGTTTTCTGTCTTATCGGATGGCGTATTCTACGTTAAACTTAATGGCCGTGTCTCTGACACAGCCTGCAGGGACAGTCCGTGGCCGAAGGCCTCGGACAACTGTCTGCTGTAATTTTTATATTTACCAACGGCATTTGATTCAAGTCCGTTTAAAAAAAAAATATTATGTTCAATTTTTTTAAACTTAATTTAATTTATGTATTTTAATTAATATTTTTATTGAAATAAGTTCTGCGAATGTTGAGAGGGCCGCCCTAATATTAAAAAAGGTTTACCTTATCGAGTCTTCGTATTAGCATTCGAGCGTTGTGTGAAAGCTTTACGCTTTACAATTCAAAATTAATGTTACAACAGCTTTATTGAAGCTTTTGCAAAAAAGCTTTATTACGTTAGCTTACTGTTTGTTTCACTTTTTACTAGATACATGTTGCCAAGCAACATTAGCTTGCTGTTCGTTTCACTTTTTACTAGATACATGTTCCTAAGCAATGTTGAGCAACCAAAAACACTCAACCAAACACCACACATATGTTTGAGTGTATGTGTTTAAACAATTTTCATTTGAGAAATTAAAATACTAGAAATATATCAACCAATATGAAATGTATATCAAACGAAAGATAACATCTTCATTTACCTACAAAAAAAATTTTAAAAAAATGCATCTAGCCGTTTCCTCAAATTCGATGAAATAAAGATTACAACAATAAAAACCTGACATGACTCCTCATACCGTAAGGTAAGACGTATTCTACGTCAAAAATTGTTTTAGGTGTATGCAGTGAAACTTCTTTGGATGTCTTACCGGAAAACGATTACTTATAGTTATTGATAATTCTTCAGAGCTCAGACGGAAAACTGTTACTATTAATAATCGAAAAGTTGACGATAATTTGTCGGTAACACTTTGTTCACGACAAATTATCGATAACTTACCGATAATTACAGTTTTCCGTGTGAGCTCCGATGAGTTAACAAAAACTACAAGTAAAGCATGAAACACATAGACGACGACAGGCTACCGACCACAACCTGTCAAAAATAAAATACATGCGTTTATATGCAAGTGAATATTTTAACGACGGCAAGGCGACACGACTGCAGGTTGTTGTCTATGCTACTTATGTAGCTGTAGTTGAATTAAACTAATTTCTATTTGTGTGGGCGACAATCAACAGGTTAGAGCTGTCAATGCCTGAAGTGGCACCACTGACAGAATAATCAACTGTTTTCACAATTTTTGTTATGTTTGTAATAATATTTATTAAATATTCTCCAGACATTTTATTTTCTTCTAACACAAATACCACAATAACACAAACGTCAACATTACAGATCAGCTGTTTACTTTACAGTTGCCGTCTTGAAAATAATTCAGTAGCTGCCACACGTCTACATTTGCAGTCAGCGGCATTTGTAGTCGTGTGTTCATGTAGCCTGTCGTCGTCTATGTGTTTCATGCTTAATGGTTTCCGGTAAGCCGTCCAAACTTGTTTCATAGCATACACCTAAAATGATTTCTTGTAATTGTTGATACGTTATCGATAATTTGTCGATAACAGAATGCGTGAGAAAGGATACAAAAGATTTCTAAAATACCCAGTTATTGTACAAAGTGTTGCCGACAAATTATCCTAACGATAATTTCATGAAATCATTTAAAGTGTATGCTCTGAAATTTGTTTGGATTGCTTACCGCAAAACGATTACTTGTTGTTATTGCTAGAACAGTTTGAGATATATATCCCATTGCAATAAAAATTATCTACCAATTGTTATGTAACAGTACTTTATGCGGACCATGGACTAGCGATTCGTGAACAAGCTCATGTTCATAACTATCCATTTAGTTGACGAAATCGAAAACGTATTGCCCAAAAACTATGGACTATGGATATGGATGCGAATAACATCGATTGTTTTTTTATCCGGTATCCAGAAGGACCGCATTACGACAATAAAGCAACCAAAGATCAGGATCATGATTTATAAATGTGTTATTCGCTTTAAACTTTTGTGTAATATAATTACAAGTTATCGATAACATAAAGTAATAATTTTCAGTTTATGTACTAAAACTTGTTTATACTACCAGGTTTTTACTGTAATTTTGTATCGTACTCTGCTATCAATTTAGTTGAACGATTACCAGCAATAATCGATAGCTTCAGATAATCGGTTTGTGTTTGTGTACTGGTCGCCTGGCTTCATTCAACTGCATGTAAAATACGTCTTTCTAATACCACCTAGTTATCGATAACCAACAATTTTATTTAAAATCGGAACTGGCATTAGTTGTCGAAACAGTAGTTTATGTCGGAACTGATTTTACTCTCTGCATTTTTCATTCAACTGCATGTAAATATACGTCTTTCTTATACCACCTAGTTATCGGTAACCAATAATATTATTTAAAATCGGAACTGCCATTAGTTATCGAAAACAGAAGTTTGTGTTGGAACTAATTTTACTCTCTGCGTTTTTCATTTAGCTGCATGTAAATATACGTCTTTCTAATACCACCTAGTTATCGATAACCAATAATTTTATTTAAAATCGGAAATGGCATTAGTTATCGAAAACAGTAGTTTGTGTCGGAACTGATATAACTGATGGTAACATAAACAAGCAGGCCACAGACTTGTTCGTCATACGAATAGGCTTCGTCGATAACTCTTTCCCAGTGCTCACAAAATTTGATAAAGATTGCCAAAATTATGTGCAAGCAAGTTAGTGATGTAGGCAACAGCAATTGTATTCTTGCTTCGCATTGGGAGTGGAAGTAAAACGATATTAAATGCCCCCAAAAACGCGATGCTCATGATTGCAGTGAGTGAAGAGAGTAAAGTGTAAATCAATGTTCTCTTCTTCTTCTTTAAGCACTACACCTATAGATTTTCTTCTGAAATATTCGAGAACGACAACCGGTGCTCATGATTCTGGTGGACAAATGTGTGGTCCGCATTAATTGATTGCAACGGGTGATGTGTTCATCAATATTTTCTTCATCTTCTTTAAGCGAACCACCGACTTGTCATTCATGAGCATGAACATCAGTTATCGTTGATGTTTATTGTCGGTTTACCGTCTTTCTTGATACCGAATAAGAAAGTAATCGACGTTGAATTTTTTGGTAATATTTTTTAAAATTTAGCAGCCAGGCAAGATGTTATCGACCAAGATCATGCTCATTAAAGGCAAGTCTGTGGGCAGCTTTAAGTACAAAACCCATCGATTTTATTGCGAAAAATGCAATAACGATAACCGAGTTTTATACGTACTTATATTTGAGCTATGTACAGTGTGTTTAAATAACTTTGCTCTCAATTATAACCCTGCAGATAAAATTGGTTTTTAGAAACATATCGGGGTATATTTGTTATCGATAACACTTTTAAGAAATTAAAGGGATAAAGTCTGAAAGAAACTGTTTGTTATTATAGTTGTTATATAACGTATATAGGATTGATCATATAAAACGAATTATTTTCTATTGCTGTTAAGCGAACCACAGACTTGTCATTAATAAGCATGAGCTTGGCCGATAACTATTTATTTGGCTGATGAATTTGAAAAAATATTACCACAAAATTTTGTGAACATGGTAGTGTTGCGAACAACTTCGATTACATTCTTATGTGGTATAAAAAAGGGCGGTAAACCGACAATAAACTTCAACGGTAGCTGATGTTCATGCTCACGAATGACAAGTCTGCGGTTCGCTTTAGTTGGGCATCCCATGAAAGAACGACAACACCTTATTAATCAAACAACACAACTGTCACCAATATCATTAATATCGGTTATGGTTTGTGATCATAATCATTTTATAGAAATTCCTGATGTAATCAAGTTTTTAATTGCTTATGAATTTTAAAATTGATGTAATCGATTGACTCTGATCAATATTATATTTTGATATTTTTAAAATCGATTACGTGCCAACAAATGCGATAGCAATAGTTAATGATTTCATTTAAAGTGCCATTTAATAACATTGTATGCAAAAGTTTGTAGATGTTACCGATACAACGAAAAAATTTGATGTTGTTAGGAAAAATTCTTTGTTATCGATTACAGCCAGTGATACATATTAGTCGTACAAATGTTTGACCAATATGCGGCAACGCACATTTATTTAATGTATTCAACATGAGTATTGGAAGATCATTTTGTTATCGATAATTCTGAAGCGAGCCATAGGTCATTCATGACCATAAAAATCAGCTATCGTTAATGTTTATTGTCGGTTTACCGTCCTTCTTGATACTAAATCAAAGTTGTTCGCACCACTATCAAGCGAACCACAGATTTGTCATTCATGAACACGAGCATGCTCGATAACTTTTTGTCTGACTGATGATTTTGAAAAAATTTTAAATTTGAAAATAAAACTTTTGTGAACATAATTATGATGCGAACAACTTCGATTACATTCTTACTTTGTATCAAGAAGGGCGGTAAACCGACAATAAACATCAACGATAGCTGTTGTTCATGCTCATGAATGACAAGTCTGTGGTTTTTTTTATGATAGATAAATTAGATGCCCTCATTCATTGGACTGAAATGAATGGCGTCAGTCAATGTAATTCACAAAAAAAGAAATCTCTTTTCTTTTCGCTCAGTGTATTTGACTCCCCTCCAATTCCTAATCATTTACTCGATTTGTGAACATTGACTTTTCCACAATTTAGATCAAATAACTGCAGGTGCGATAAGACACAAAGTATAAAACCAAAAAAAAAACACAAGAAAAACAATATCGACGCACTGCAACCTTAGAAAGGAAAAGCTTTGGCCACATACAACCATTCAGCTGGGGGGGGAACGCATGGAACGCCAACATTTCTTATCGGCAACTCAGCCCCAAGATAAGATAGCAATGCCAGTGAGTGAAAACGACAGCTATGGAATGGGATGAACTGCTACAGTCAACAACCAGTTACAGTTTAGTATCGCATACAAATGTACTCCGACTAGGAGTACGAAAAAGAATTTACGGAAATTGGTACCACTAACGTTTAGATTAACCCAGTCGCGCAGCAGAGGCATAAAACAACAGACTTTAACCCTGTTAAGAAGATGATGACTAACAACAAATTGCGGCTAATTTTAGCCATTGCCGCAGTTGTGGCTGTAAATGTTGCTGTATCCGGGGAGTTGTATGAGGGTGTCGAGGTGGAGCGTTATTGCTACCCGGAACTGCATAAGAATTCACGAAAGTCATGCGAGTGCAGCAATGAGAGCTCTCCGCCCTGGGGTTTAAGGGCCGTGATCATTGACTGTAGTTTCAAGCAGCTGCTGGTGGCCGAAGTCTCGGAAATGTTGCCTGTATATGCAGATCGTTTGGATTTGTCCTGGAATGCTTTGGAACTTGCACCCAAGTTAACCAGTGACAGCTTACGCATGCTCAACTTAATGCATAACAATATATCCACAATTCTAGCCCGGAACTTTGGCAATGTGGCCTATTTGCAGGAACTCTACATCAGCTGGAACAGCATTCAGTCGATAGAAAAGGACGCCTTTGCCAATTTGGCCCATTTGCAGACTCTAGATTTGTCACACAACAATCTGCACAAAATGGTGTTCCAAATATTTTCGCCCCTTTTGGTTTTGGAATCATTGCAACTCTCCTGGAATCGCCAACTCAATCAGACCGAAGGTATACAGGAATTGGATTTCTATCAGACTTTTGGTGTGGGAAACCACTTGAAGACCCTCAAATTAGAAGCCTGTAGCCTGAGTAATATAAGTTTACCCAAGCAGGCGGTTTTAAAGGAACTGGATCTGCGACGTAATCGCCTGACAGAAGTTCCAGAGAATTTACCCTCGGCCTTGGAGAAAATTGATTTGAGTGAAAATCTCTTCGAAATTCTGCTAGAATCTGACACCAAACGCTTGTCCCTCATTTACGAGATGTACATGGAAGATATGCCCCGCTTACGAACGCTGGGCGAAAACTCCTTCATACCGCTGCAGGCTCTAAGGAAAGCGAGTTTCCAAAACAGTCGCCGGCTCACAACAATACACGAGCACACATTCGGCAACAATGCCACCCGTTCCCCCACCTTACACAGCCTGATATTTCGTGGCACTGGCTTGTCCAGTTTCAATTCTACTCTTTCTCCGATATTTTTCCAATTGGCCACCTTGGATCTCAACGGTGTGCCGCTACATTGTGACTGCAACTTAGTGTGGCTCAAAGGCTTACAGATCGAGACCAATGGCCGCTGTTTTAGGCCCTCCCGCCTGCGGGGCGTAACCTTGACCAAGGCCAATGCCGACGATTTCAGCTGCGAACGTTGGCCACGTTTCGTATATGGCATCATAATACTGGCCCTGATTTCCCTCTGTTCCTTTGTCATCTACATGATAGTGACGCGTCTGAGGCCGCATGGCGGGGTAGCCATGCGTCGCAAAGTGGGCGCAGGCAGTCCCTATGCTCGCGTCACCATAGAACCCAATCGCCAGGAGCATTACTGATTGCTGAGATAGGCGGTGGCTGTAGCATGACATCATTGTAAATTGTAATCACAATTTTAATTGTGTAAGGATTTTTGTTGTTTCACCTTTTGCTTGTAAACACATTTATATTCATAATGTAAATATTTATTATTAATTTCGCTGGTAAATAAATTAAGCTGAGTGGGTTAATTACAACCACCTTTCAGTTTGGCAGAAACTTTTGAAGCCAAATTACCTGGATGATGTCGCCAATTTTAATTGAATGAGAGAAACCATTCATTTTAATCAGTTAATGACTTAACAAGCTTCTTTTCACAACCATCGCATTGAAAGTTGTTATGCCGACTTGGCTTCTGTGTCATGTTACGCAGCAGGGTGAGTATTGAGTTGTGCACAAAGGATTATACGACGACTTTGTGACATCCTTCATCATTTGTCAACCAAAACAGGAAATTTGTTTTAACATCTTACTAACATTGATGGTGGTTACTAGAGTTTAAAAAATATGTAATTTCGAAATTGGCACAGAAATCTTAGGGCGGTATAGCGACTTAATGATACCACTATCCAAGGTAGTTTTTCTCTCATATACATACGCTCATACGCTGAAAACCATGTCTTTTTTCCTTAATTGGATACAAATATAACGTGTGTTTGGAGATTGTCGCAAATATAGTATACTTGTGTCCAACCACAGAGTGGTTGCTACTTAATATTACACGTTTGAGACACAACGATTAGTATGATTTAATGTATGTATTTGTGATCCAAATAGAGATTTGTTTATGATTAGGGCATCCAATATCGAGAGTATCGATTCCGAGATCTCGGAAATATCGGACATTTTTATGGTATCGAAATATCGGAATTGGTTTGGCTCAGTATCGACATGTTGATATTGAAAATATTTTGTTGTTTTTGCTTCTGTATTTGTTTCGTGTGTATCTGCTAACTAAATTTCGTATTTTGTATCAGCGACGTAGCATTTTACCTGAGTTTTGGTCCAGACTCGTTGCTTTCGCTGGACTGCCCTTCAGCGTACTCCTTTGGAATTGAGAATGTCTATTGAGGCTCGTGGATTTGATGTTCCAAAATCAGCAACCACAATTCGAAACGTGGTGGTGGATTTTGCAACCGCCCTTCACGACATTCACTTAGCTTAGCTATATATCGGGTTTTTCAATAAGAGCGCTACAAAAGTTTTTTTAAATAAATCAAAACCGGTTTTAGATACCAATGAAATTCTTTATTTCTGTGAAAGTACGTTCGATGCCATTATGTATGGAACTCGATTTCTTTTGCATGGCCACCACGGGCACACTTGCAGAAATCCAGACGCTGAACCCAATTTTCGACGGTTTTCAAGCATAAATCGGCCGATACTGCTGCAATTTCATGTTCGATATTCGTACGAAGTTCATCAATCGTCGCTGGTTCGTTGGCATAGACCATAGACGTGACGTAGCTCCACAGGAAATAATCTAACGGCGTCAAATCGCACGACCGAGGCAGCCAATCGACTGGGTCATTTCGTGAGATAACACGTTCGCCAAACTTGGTTTCCAATAAATTGATTGTGGCATTCGCTGTGTGGCTTGTGGCGCCGTCCTGTTGGAACCACATGTCCTTCAAGTCCATATTATCCAATTGGGGCCAAATATATTCGGTTATCATTGAACGGTAGCGATTCGCATTCATAGTAATGTGCCGGTCTTGATCATCACGGAAGAAGTACGGCCCAATGACGCCGCCGGCCCATAAACCGCACCAAACCGTAATTTTTTCGGGATGCAATGATGACTCATGGATTACGTGTGGATTGCTGTCTGACCAATAACGCATATTTTGCTTATTGACGAAGCCATTCAGCCAGAAATGAGACTCATCGCTGATTGTTGAGGCATCTTAAAGTTGAGGCCACTGACTCCAAATTTCGGTAGTAAATTTTAATAATTTCGACTCGTTGTTGGCTCGTATATCTTTCCATGATGAAATGGCATACCTTACTGAAGAGAAATCTCAAAAGAGCGGGAAAAATATGGCGTCATTTGCTGTCCCTATCGATTTACTTTTGTAGCGTCTCTGTTGAAAAACCCTTTAGTTGCCTAGTCCTCTTCCTGTCCACCTGTGACCAGTGGACCCTGGCTTGTTTGCAGGTTGACGTAAGTCTCCTCTTGTCCTTGAACTTATTGTTACGAATAAGTGAAAGCTTTTGCTTGCTCTTAATGACTCTTAACATAATGTAAATAACAGGGCGTTTAGTGCTGCGCCTGAAAGTATGCATTGTAACAACGTACCAGCTCGCAAAACCAGTAGAATGAATTCGCCTCAGTTAAGATAATTCTCCGCCATTCGAGATGATTCTACAAATATAAGCAACAACAACGACTAGAAGGTTCTTGAATTCGCTAGATATAACTTCATTTGAGTATGGTGACTTATTAAAGTGGTGTAAATAAAGTAAACTGTTGTTCTATATAAGTAAAGTAAAAGGAAGTTAAACCGTTGTAATTAAAGTAATTTAAACCGAACCTTGTTTTATTATGGGGAATAAAACAACGCAAAAAGGACGAATAAGGAAATTCATAACAATATTATAGGCCCGCTGCCTAATCAATGGGCATATAATTGCATTTCACATGTGCAACGGATTTGGGGCGAAAAGTTAACAAGTCAAAATTTTAATGGAGTTTTCAGAGTTTTGTCTTAGGGATTCACTAATATTTCCGCAAGCCTGTTGATCACGTACAAGAAAACTTTTAAATATTTGACTTGACTTTTATTGAAATCTTCGGATACACTGACAATTATTCTTGGCATTTCCTGTTGTATAGTATTAATTCTTGCGAAAACATACACACACACAGGTACGATAGAACGCCAGTGTAAACATTCTAAATTAATTAAACGAAAGATAAATAACAGCCGCAAACAAAATTTTCATTTCGCTCAATTTTCTGTAATTACTTTCCTTCCTAAACCAAACATTTTTCTAATGCATTTTCTTGTGCAATTTTCGTCTTGTTGTTTCTTACATCTGATCCTCTTCCTACTTATTATTTCAACAAAAACAAAATTAATTTTATTGTTTACAAACAATCGTAGTTTGTTTTCATTACACATTCTATAGCTTTGCTCTCGGCTGAGGGAAGATCGAGAAGACATCACACGATGAGAATACTGGTGCGAGGCGCAACGATCGGCTAGACACACACAAATGCGCAGACGTCTATTTAATGGTGAAAATTGAAAATTCGATAATGGTGAAAACTTTTCAACACCCCATGGCAGATGTCCCAAAAAGCTTTGCCGAAATTTTGTCTGGCGGATTTGAAAATTGCCAGTTGCGAGCGGACCTCTGCACGGAGTAGAACAAAATAAAAGTGAAAGAAAAAGAAGACATAACGAATTTAATTTAGTCCGCGGAAGAATTTTGTGAATATTTATATATATATATTTAGATTCCCAAATATATATATACATTTGTAGAGAGAAGATATATATTTTGAATACTAAAGACAACATCTAGATATATATGTATAGGGATTTGGATTTGGATTTGGATATAAATACATACATACATATATATATCTATTCCTCTCTATACGAATGTGGCGACGTGTATTCAAATGAAATCCGCTCATCTATACGATTCTAAAAATATATATTAGATATACATACATACGAACGAACGATATATATTTAACTTGAAAAATAAAATACAAAATTAAAGCAACAACAAATTCTACAGAAAAAATTTAAACGAAAATCTATTGAAAAATCTGAAAATATTCACAAAAATATCTTAAAAAACGGCCACAAAGAAAAAGAATAGAATATTTGAGAAAAATTCAGAAAAATACAAATAAAATATTGAAAAAAGTGAAAATCGTGTGAATTTGAATTTTAGTGGCTAGAGCGAGCAAATTATATATCGTTCAAAAAAAAAAGAATGAGAAAGGGAGATAGAGAGTGATAACTGAAAATTTAAATCTTTTATATCTCTTTTCTTACCACAATTTTCTACATTTTTTTTGCAGTTTTTTAGTTTTTATTTTTGATTCCCCCCGACCTGAGTTGCGTTGCGTTGCGTTTTACTCTGTTATTTTTTTATTTGCGTTTCTAAACTTTTTTCGCCGATGAATTTAATTTAGTTTTAAGTGAAATTAAATTCTTTCTATGATTTAATTTAAAAACGAATAATAACAAGAAGCAGAAAACGAAGCAGAAGAAGAAGCGCAGAAGAACGAAAAATAAATTGTTGCGTTTTATAGGAAAATAAAATGCATTTTCCGCGTTTAAAATCACTGCTGACTGTGGTCATTTGTTCTCTATTTGTGCTGAGTTTTACCGATAATGTAAATTGTGCTAACAACAAAAAGTCATCACCGAGCGCAAATTCCGCTCCGGCTGCACCTGTTGAACCCGAAGCCGTCATCGAGGAAGTCAATGCCAAACAGTTGGAAAAACTTTTGGCCGACAAGGATTATGTAGCGGTATTCTGGTGTAAGTATTTTCAATGACACCCACCCATCCACCCACCCACCAACCATCTATTCAGCCAGATATTACCATCCATCCAGCCATCCATCCATCCCCCCTAACCTCACACCCCATTCGTTTGTGTGAATTGGAATGAAAACTTTTCTTTTTCATCCCACTGATTATATAAAAGAAAACGCTCAAGTGGAAAAGAATTTCTCTTTTGTAGTTTCCTTGACGTTTTTTTTTCTCATCTTTTGTTTGTACGAGGGCGGGAGAGAAAGTTGTGGTGTGGCCAAGATGAAACAAAAATATTAATTATAACCACTTGAATTTGTTTATAACCACCTGCAGATTTGAATTGATATTTTGTAGATATTAAGAGGACTTATTTAGCTGCATATGAGGGGAGTAAAAAATTCCCCGGCATTTCGTTAAATATTTTATATCCTAAAATTAAATGGGGAAAAATGTCATAAGGTCAGTGAAATTTCAGTATCAGAATTTCGAAAATGGTTACTAATGGGAACGCAGAGTTTTACACCATTTGCAAGAGATTATGTTTTGTGAAATCTTCGACATAACGTGCGACTCAGTGGAGTATAGCCAGTGTTGCTGGCTCCATTTGAAACAGCCATCTGAAGAAACGCTTACTTCTTAACTTTTCTTCTTAACCCCCATTTTCATACTTAATCCAAAGTTGGCATTAACTCGCTGGTGAGCACTTACTGGAAATGAAGACAGATAGAGAGCTGGAACTGAAGACCGGCAGCTCTCAGCTCGAGAGCCAGCTCAGATCCCAGAGCTGGAGATGGACCGTGCTTTAACCCTTAATGCAAAGTCGGTATTGACTCGCTGTTGAGAAATTACTGGAAATGAAGAGACATAGCTGGAAATGAAGACCGACGGCTATCAGCTCGCGAGTCAGCTCAGATCCAAGAGCTGGAAATTAATAACGGCTGCTCTCAGCTCACGAGCAAAACTCTAGCGAGTCAGCTCAGATCCAAGATCTGAAAATGAATACTGGCTGCTCTCAGCTCACGAGCCAAACTCTGAAGTAGAAAGCCGGGCTCAGAGCCGTGGGCCAAGGCTCAAGTGAGTGAAAATCGGAAAGCGCCCAGCTCAGCGATTGTGAGAAACTCTCCCCTATCCCTTCATTGGATGAAATGGGAAAAAATGAGAATATTTGATAAATCTTGAAAAACAGTCGAACCCGTTGGTGTTTTCATTTTATGACCTCAAGCAAAATTAATTAATCAGAGGGAAAATATTATATTATTTGTAGATACGAAAATGAAGGTTAACAGCTCACGCTCCAAGCAAAGGGTCCTAACAACATTTGAATTAAAGTAAAGTTGGGCACTACACTTAAGGATAATGAGAAAATTAACCACCGTTTTGAGTTTTTCCAGCTTTTCATTCGATCTTATTATCAAATAGCGTAGACAAGACTGTCTATACTCGAGTGAGATCCACCGGCCTTTATCTCAAACTCAGGGCTTGAGCTACATCCCAAATTTTGGCTCGGGAGTGGCTCGATCACGAGCTTACATCGTCTACTTTAATGCTGTTATTTAGAACAACATATTCGCTCTGGTCTTAAAGGCAATTTCAGTGTCCTGTAGCAAATACAATCAAAAAGATAAAGGCTTCATTTAAACTGAAATTTGTATTCATATTCCTCTTCATTGACATAACCGTGCCTTGAAGTCTTAGATAGCTCCAACAGTTCTGCAAATAATTTCCTCGATAGATCTTGTCGTCTAATACGAATTCGAATTTATAAGCGATCTGTGGCGTTCGAAGCAGACACTTCTTCCAAATGTTTTGGCCAGTTAAAAATCTTGTCCGAAAATACTTCAAATTCTACACCTGTCCTTAGTAAATATACACGCTAAAAAATCTGTCTTTTTTATTGGTTGGATGCAAATATAACATGTTTGTACCTTGCCGCAAATGTAGTTTACTTGTGTCCAAACAGATTGTGTTTGCTATTGAATATTACATGTTGGAGACACAATGGTTAGTATATAATAATATCTGTTGTTGTGACCCAAATGTGATTGTGCATTGATTGTTGAAAACTGGTGAAAACAACAACGTGACCGACAACAAAGAAAAAAAACAGCATCATATCTTCAATTCATGAAAACAATGCTTACAAACATATACATGGTTCCTGAAATATGTTGCTGGGGCCGTTTTTTTTACGTGTAGCAATTTGGCTGTCCATACTGATAAGTCTGGTCTTAATGTCACATGTCAGTGTCACATCTTACATACCCAGTTAGTTTTCCTTTGCATTCCTTGAAAACCGAGATTCTCATAATCAGTGAGGTGCACAATTTCTGATTTCTAGTCTCAATAACTAGGACGAAAGCATAAACTAACAAAATCTAAAGTAAACTAACCTTGACCTACAGTTTTAATTCGAACGGTTACGCATTGAGAATCCTTTTCAGGATCAATTACACAATAGTGTCGCCGCACAGTGGTGCTGAACCGATTTCTATCGCATTAAATTTATCGACTTTTGATAAAGGATTATTTTGAAACAAAAACATTGAAAATCGGACAATTGGGTATTTTAATTATAATTTCCAAAACACCCATAGTCGACAACTTTTAATAAAGAAAACAACAATTTTAAAATGTTATTTTTTTTACATATGAATTTGACGTAATTTTTCATAATGCGCAGAAATATTTAAATTTTTTTCGTTTTTACAAATATTCACTTTATTACTTTTTTCATGTTTTAAAAATGTAAAAAGTTAGATTTTTTTTCAAATTGTTTGAATTGTATCTCTTTCTGGAATTGAATTATGTATATCTCTGTAGTTGCGTGTACTAGATAGAATTAAGTGGTAATAAATATTAAGTGGTAATAAAATTTTGAAAAACATAATGACTTTGCACCAACGTAACGTTTTTGCTTGGAAAGCCGGCAATGAATTGTATACATGCTTAGACAGGCGGAAGCGATCCCTATTTCCTAGGGTAACTTTTGCCTGCGCGAAGTTGCACCTTCAGAAGATAGGATCAATTTAGCGAAAACAGTTAATTGAACATGGAATCGCTCAGATAAAGGCGGTCTCATTAAGAATGTACTGTTTCATTTTAAAATAAAAACACATATTTTTTGAAATAGCTGTAATTTTTGTATTTCTATTGTATTGGATTGTAAACAATTGCAAATAGCCCTCACGGCTCTGATGACAGGCCATTACTCTTTTTATGCAATTTTCCATAACTCTTTCACAGAGATGTTGCTGGATCACATCGATGATGCGTTGGATCTCGGATTTGAGCTCAGCAATTGTTTCTGGTTTATTCGCATAAACCCGAGGTTTCACAAAACCTCAAAGAAAAAAATCGCACGGTGTTAAATCGCATGATCTTGGTTGCCAGTTGACATCAGAATTTCTTGAGATAATTTGTTCTTGGAAATCGTTGCTGCAATAAATCGATTGTTTCA